>CM066239.1:13242206-15642206 GCA_033675125.1 Athetis lepigone | reverse complement strand
ATGAGCCACGCTCAATACTGTTGTGTACTATGTATAAGTGACTCACAGTGTGTCAAAATTTTATTTCTAATATTCAAATACGCTGAAAGATAATATTTAATTGAGAGTGGTTCTTAGATGATTCTGGATGAGTTTTATTAAGATCAAGACAAATATAAACATAAATACCTAACTTTGGCTTTGCTAATCAAAAGCTGCGTTTTTACTTTTCAATCGTTGTTTAATAGTGAAAGAAATCTGACATAATATAATTTATTCTAGTCTCTTATTATATTATTTTAGTTTCTTTCACCAAAAAACTTTTTCTTCCCGTCTCTCGTTTTTGTTGTTAGAAGTAACCTAGCATAAACACTAAAATCAGTCTATTAAACGTCCCTTCGATTTACAGTATTTGCCTACTTAATTTGTTAGCCACAGTGAGTATCTCTGTGTAGTTGACGTATAAGTGAATTCGACAATGCAGGAATAGGTACTTGTACAATATAAGTGGAGGACGCAAGTTGTGGCTTTGTTCTGGAAACTTCTCCGTATAGTGATGTATCTTATTGCATGCGGCGTCGTAAAGGTAACACTCACTTCGTTATGCACCTGTATGTGTGCGCTCTATTTACTGGGATAACCAGCTTTGAAACTAACATTATTATATATACCATTTCTATTCAAACAGATGGTATGACATTAATTTATGCGCCATTTATTCATACTTTACAGTCGTGTTACTTACTGTTTTTGTTCGCAGTATAAAAGCCATTGTAATTAATTAAATAAAGCTTATTATTATTTAATAGGCCTTCAAAATACCAACGACCAAAACTGTAAAACGTTCAGTTTATTCAATGAAACTTTGTTAAAAATACAAGAGAGAGAGCGCCGATTGAAAATTAATTATCATTCACAAAACTCTGTCGAGTCAGCCTACACGAGATCTTTACGCTTCAATTGAGCCAGTTTATGGCGAAATTAATTACTGGCTAGAGAGGATCGACTATAATAGTTTCCCGTCCGAATTATTATTGTGAAGGGTCCACGGCCGCCGAAATTGTGTCCGGACAAGAAAATTAGTGAGCGTAAAACGGGGTGTGAATTTGAAAATCAAAGAGCCCAGCCTAACTTGTTCCGAGTCCATTGTGATGGTCCACCATTTACATGGGACACCACCTATACACAATTTGCTGATAACTCATTCGCAAGTTGGAGCTTTTGAAGAGTGAAGGACGGTTGGCTTTAATTACATGTCGAGTGTATAGAATTGTTGCATAATACATGTGCTTCCAGTCTTGGGCGGGTTGTGATAAGCTTGGTCACACGGATTAACAATGAATTGTGTTAGTCAGTTCCTTCTAGGTTCAAAATTATATGAAAATCTCAACATACTGTCTGTACAAGCGTATACATTTGTTTTCAGCCAGCTTTAGTCTCCCTAATCCCTATTGTTCCACGTCTAGCCTTGTGAATCCGTGCTAGTGTAAAAGTGCGTCTCTCAGCGGACGGCGTCTTGTACCGCGATATATGGCCGCCGAGGGAAACCGCACAGCTGAGATTCTCACAAACTGATTTATAGCCGCGCACGCGAATATTAGTACAATGAATACTAATACAAATATCTGAGCAGATGAATGTTAAGATTGTAGGGAAATATTGATGGTGTAAATCAGAAATTAGGGATGTATTTGTTATGACACTGTTTGATATTTATCTATATTATCATATATATTTTTTAAATACCTGTTGAAATTAAGATGTTAGTTTCAGTTATTTTTAAATATACATAGTCTTAGTAACAAACTCTACATTTTTATCAAATAGTAATGGAAATATTATAGGTTACTAATAAGTAAAATAAAAAAATAAATACACGTTGCTAGGTCCAGGTGCATAGAACACCGCTAAAGACTGACGGCTCGTAAACCTCAGAGGAAGCAGTGTTGGAAAGAATTAACTATGAAATATGCGCACCTTGGGCCTACCGTGATTTATGTGAGGAAGATCTGCATTAAATATTGTTTGGTGTCGGATGTGGGGGAGAAGATGAACTTTCTGTTGTTTTCATATGATGTAGATGTGATAATAGTAAGGTCAATACTTTACGTTTTGCAGCCATTAAAAGGCTTGATTAAAAATAGTAAATGTTGTGATAAAAATGAACAATTTGACCACAATATTTAATTTTTACGATAGAAAAATGCAGGAGCTGACAGTAAAGTTATTAAGAACTTCTCTTGAAAAAGAAATAAATAATTACTGTTACTTAAACATTGATACTATGTAAGTAAGTTGTGTATGTTTCAACAAGAAGTCTCATGAACTAGTGAAAAAGAAACAGCCACTTATGAAGTTGAAAAACAGAAAAACGACATCTAGCAATTTAAAAAAACCTACTCATCCTAAACGAAAGTTAACCTAACCTTACTTCATTATCATGGCAGTGGTTTTAACCCAGACGTTTCAAAAGAAGGCACGGTTAGCTATGACGAAGGTAACCCACAACACACCACATACGTAAGCACGACCCGCATGTAATTTTATTATGACCTCGTTATGGTATTTAATGAAGTCATTAGCCTTGAGGACGACATGGTTTTGTGGTGGCTAATTGGCCTGCAGACAAGGTAAACACATTAGATGTAGATTACCTTGTTTAGACCAGGTGTAATGTATCGGAAGATTGAGGGGACACGTTTTGTTCAAGTGATGTTCTTTTTGACTTTGTGCCGGTGTTTTCAGAATTTTGCATGTTTCCGAAATAGAGAAAGATATCTTTTTCGTATTTTTTTATTAGTTGGCAACGTATACTAATAGGTTTTGGTTTTCGTAGCATCATTTGGGCCCGAAGTGAAACTGCGGATAGAAGCTGACAATATTATATAAATAGAACACTGGTACCATGGTTTAGCTTCGCTGAAACAAACTAACGATCAAACCGACATGCGATTTTGCTAATAGCAGCTCAGCAACACACAGGGAATATAATATGTATTATTGACACTAACTGACAAAACTATACTTGTCTCTTTTGTACTGGAATTTCTGTAAGTCCTGTGTCTCTTGTGTGACCATAATGGGCGCGAGTGATAACTTAGCTCAGATTAGATATATATCCTCGCAAAGTTTGTAGTGCATTTACAACCGCCATTTTGATTACTGGAGCTGAAAAACGCGAGAAAAAGAAAAAGAAATTGAATATTGTTGGAGTAATTTCGACGCGTCTTAAAAGACTTCAGTCAATGTTAAAACTAGAAACTGATTTAAGTGAGTACTAGCGGCGTAAGTTAATTTCAGCGTGCGCTGTCTTGCCGGCTTGGGAATAATGGCCGCCCGTAAATCCCGGCAGACAAAACTGACTCACCTGCACTCATTATATTTACGCCGCAATAATAAAACTTTCCAACTCGCTCTGAATATTGAATTCGTTGCGGAGAGGAGAGGCGGTCGCCTTACTTATTGCCGTCAGTTATGCAATATGCTCGGTAGGTTTTAATAAAGGCTCGACCGACAGGGCATTTCGAAAAGTTTTCGTTTCGCGAAGGCGGACGCTATTGCGCCGACAATGAGCCTCGCTAAGCCCCCGTCGAGTTGAGTTGAAGCGTTTTCGTTTGACTAATAGCTGCATGAAAAATTTTTGTGCTTTTATTCGCACATGGTGGCGGGCTCTAAGCCCATGCTAGAATCTGTCGGCTTAGCTGGCGTGGTTTAAATTGTCATTTTCTCGTTGGCCGAATGAAAATGGTCCATTTTTGTAAAAATGGTTTTGTGCTATTCTCACAATTTTTTTTTATTTCAATCTATTTTATTAAGGTTATCATAATAATCAAATATTTTTACAAGGACACCGAAAACTACTACACTTTGAACGAGTCTTACTTTATAAAGTAACGTTTTGATTTCTTATAATATGTTGCACAAACTGTCTACTGATTAAATTAGGTTTCGGTATCAAATATTCTTAATTATCGTAGTCACAAATGATGCGGAAATAATCCCGTTCGCGAAAGTTATAGAGCGAGGCTTCGCGTCGTCGCTAGACAAATTGGATATCAAGGTGCGTTGATGAGCAAATGCAGGTAACACAATCCGCTTGCTGAGAAATATTAAAGATAAAGTACGAGAACAATAGGACAGAAAAAGTTTAGTAACTCGTCAAGTAAAGTTTTATATTTGTAGAATATTAGTTCTTTATGCCTGAAAGCTTTGGGCAAAGAATATAACCTTTAGGGACACCATTACAAAACGTTTTAACATAACGCACGAATGACCTAAACAGCCAATGATATCGTCCTACGCTCCAATTCTTCGTTAATAAATATAAAAAAAAACTTTGAAAACACATGACTATCAGAAATAATCTAAAGCATAACTAGTCAATATGTATCGAAAGCCTGACACGGCAAACAACATGCCATTAGAGCCACACCTTTTCCTTTTACAACAAAATGATAAAGCGCTAACTTTAGTAACAGCAGGATGCAATGATGTGGATGCATTATCGTGTACACCTGCAGGCGGATATTGCATTAGATGCAGCCACCAACACCGCTCGCGGTACACTCAAAGCTCTTCTTGTTATTCACACACGGATGGGTGGTGTACACGGGCGGGTTAGTTCTTGAATATTTCTTTAAATTATTTTTTTGTTACGTTATGGTTTTCTTTTCGTATTTTCAGAAGGTTGGTTTGAAAGATTCTTTATTTTTCTCATACCTATTTTCAATATTTGCTTTGTTACTAAAAATTCTCCAAAATTATTGTTTTATTTGCCTGCCGAACGCTATCCTCTGAGATACAGGCCATGCCTAGTTCAGAGGATAGAGTCAACATCTCTAGCAACCTCCCCCTGCCACCACAAAAGCTGCAGGATTATAGCCATGTAAACATTAAATAACTACTATTTACTACTGGGATTAGTACTAGCATAAGTATAATAGGCGAGATGACAAAAAAAAAGTAATTAGTCCGTCAGTTAGATAAACAAAAAATTTGGGACACGTATTTTTTCTTTTTTTTTCGTAAACAAAAAATGACGACAATACAGTGCGTTGAAGTTTCGTGAAACGTCACACCTTTGTATGATTTTTACTGAGGAGTGACGTTACAAGCCCCCTCTCCGGAACTTTGATGCTCTTTATCTTTGTATTTTGTTATTAATTTGATCAAGCAAAAAATATGTGTCCAGTAGTTTTGGACTGTCTAACAGACGGACTAAATAGAATGTCATTCTTTTGATGTAGTCAACATCCCTATTACCTAGTATTAAGTACTTTAATATAAGTTATTTTGTGGCTGTACTGGTGAGAAATAAACTATTTTTTATTTTATTTTTATTTATTTATTTTATAATATTTTGTAATGTTTGCTTTGTAATCAAAAGTTATAAACTTTAAAGTCAACCATTTTACGACCCTAATTAGTGACACTTAAAAAAAAAATTTTGTGTCTATGGTTAAAGATAGGTTGTGTCGTTGTATCTTAACAAAGTGCTACTTAAAACCCGCTACCAAATAAAACCGCCTACAAACGCTCGTCTAGTCTAACACAAAGCGATAGCCTATTTGCTTACGGGCGTGTAAGCACAAGCACACAGACGCGTAGGTGCATCGGATTCCATGACGATGCCTTCAAAAGTTCCGCGTTCGACGCCGGGCCGCGGAAGCCCCGTCGCAGTCAGGAAATTGAAGTCACCTCTCGCATTCAGTATACGAACAATGCTTTGTGAAAGAACATCTAATTTATCTGCAAGTTGTTTTGAGGAATCGCTCCGTTTAAATTGAATATCGATTTGTTGAACAATATTCTATTGTCTTGGTGGAACTGTTTTATTTGCAATTTAATATTTGTAATTGCACGTCAAATTATTTTAGGCAAAACCTCATTTAAAGTTTTTTTTTAAGTTTTTGTACACTTTTGTAACCTGATAGCGTTAGTCTCTGTTAGACCACTCTATCTATTAGAGCGTCTTCTATCACAAAATCTTAAAACACGTCTAGACTGACACTACTCCTGCTATAGGTACTCTTTCATCTGATATACACAAGAGGAATAATATGAGAGACCGCAAGCTCAGGTGGAGCGCCACCACGCACGCCACCCATTGTAAATATTAGTTCGCGAAACTCATCAATTCTGCGCTCAAACTTAATAAAATACTTGGCGCTTAATTGAAAATGAATACTGCTGCCGTCGATGCGATCGATAAAATATTCCACAGCCTTAATCCGCGATAATGAAGCGGGCCGCGAAGGGTTGCTTCAAGGGGCCCAGTAATAAATGTTGCGTCCCAAATTTAAAATCAAAGTGCGGAATAAATTTTGATTAAGCGATTAGCCGGAGCACAGAGGATGGCGTTTGCTTTTCTTCGGAGCTCTATTAGTCAGGTGGTGGTGATGGTGAAGGCTAATATGGGATTGAGTTTTACAACAGTTGAATTATGAGATGGAGAAGATTGTAGTTCAGTTTGAAATTATAGAAAAATAAAAACGATGAAATACTTTTTTCGTAATGCAGCTATAAAATCCTAAACATAAACAACTTTACCGCATGAATGTGGCTTTGTTAAAATTTATTAAGAGAGCAGTGCAGAATGGTAAAAAAAAAGAAAATACTGGATAATTTCGACTACTGCACAATCCTAAGTCAGAATAGCCTCAATCAATAGTAACACATTCAATTAAATAAACAATATTCCAAAGCTATTGAAAGTTTAGAAATGTATTGTGGAGGTCAGCTTGCCAACTTAGTTTTCTCCAATTAGCCAGGTATGCATCCTCCACGGTCTTATTATTTTGTATTGACTTTTATTGTATCGAGTTAACTTCAGGTTTCCTATCTAATTACAATCATACTTTTATCTTCACTATACAAATTATTATCTTCTTATGTAAACTAACAATTTGATTTTAGTTTTAAATATATAAAAAAGTTTGGGACATTATTGGTCCTTGTTTGGTACTGGTCCTTGTTTTTCCTGTCCTGTAATTGTGGTCCTATTATTAGGACTACGTAAAACGCAATTCGTGCCAAAAATATACGTGTTCTAACCGAAATACCGACAATATTTGATTCAAACACAATTATTCCACGAATGCATTTCTACACATTCATATAGTTAATAAAATACAATCCCAGCGAAGCAGACAACCTCAGAACCTCCGTATTCCGGTGCATCAGTATCTAATGCATACGACGCCACATTTGCTAAACTGTGCGATAATGTACCGTTGAAATTCATTATAATTTTATTCATGCACTGACTTGGTTTATTAGCCCGTCTGAAGGTAGATGTTACTGTGATCTACAATGTAATATGAATGTCTGGAGGTAATAAATGCGGTGGCGAATTTTTAATCAGGTGCTTTGAGGTGATTTATACGATGTTTTAGTAAGTCTTAATGGAAGTTCTATGTGGCCGTTAAAGAAATGTTCTGGGATTTAATTACTGTCGCTGTGAAATAAGCTTAAAGTGAATTTAAAAACAACAGGGTCTGTTAAACTTTCTACATGAATCTCAATTGCCCTAGACCTCTAGATTTGTTTAGTGTCCAATCAAAGACATACGTTTTTGATGATTCTGAATCAAAACTTATAAAATTTTTCTTATTACCGAACTGTTGGTATTTAAGCTGCTTAGTGGTCCTGAGTACGAAGCCGGACATCGTAGGGTTCCTTCCCACTAAGGACAAACTTTGTGCGATGATCATGAGATAAATGAACTGGACACTGGTCTAGTACAGGCTCTGCCTTTGGGGATCAGATGGCAGTGTGTGAGTTGACCAATGTATATAAAAAAATAAAAAATGTTTTTTTTTATATATTTCCTCAAAAGTCAAATTACAGAAAAGACAAGTAACAATAATCAGTAAGTACACGAGAGCAGAGCCCGAGTGACGTGCCCTCAGCCCGGCACTAAAACCCCGAGTCATACGGTTAATTACCGGATGAGCGGCCCTCCGGTGATTTACGAGCCAGCTAAGGAACCGAATGTGTGTACTGTGATATTATGCAATATGCTGTGTTATTATTGCTGGGTAAAATGCAGTTCGAGACTGGCGGTACAAACAAAGAATTACAGCTAAATGTTTGAAACACCTGATTTTACAACGACTTTAACTAAAGAATTTAAAAAGTTGGGAAGCGCACAGTTGTCACACTTATTCACTGGTTGATGATTTCTATAAGCAGTTATGATAAAAACGTCGCAATGACGAGTTGCAGCAAGTTTTTTTTGGATTCGTATGTTACTTACATAGTATATTTGCATCTGGTTCTGATAAAAAACAAACCAGTCGACTTCAACATTACATTTGTTTCTAAAACATGATTGTAATGATTTATGATGACACTGATTCAACTGTTATTGCTGAGTAATTATTGTCAAATTTTAATTTGGATCGGTTAGGCAAAGTTTTAACCGACTTCAGAAAGGAGAAAGTTTAATTAGTTGTTTTTTATTAAGCTTAATGTTGAAGAATGTTAATTATCAAAGAAAAACTATCGAACAATAACAACTAACTAAAAACCTGCATAACACTTTTGAAATTTGTTCAATTTAAAAGAAAAATATGAACTGCCTACATTAAATTTGCTTCCCCAAAACTAATCACGTAACTCGGAATACTTAACACACATATTGAAGCAACATTTTCTTTTCTAACTTACGAAAGTACGGAGCTACTGTTGATTTTAAAATGCAGTCTCATTACTCGCATGTAAGTTAGTGTTACCAGACTATATTAGCTGGAGGCAACTTGCGAGAAACGAATTCTTAAGCCGTGTACGGTTTCACGTACTAAGAGACTCACGGGCGTGAAGTTTGGGGAACACTTTTGACTTTTTTTGACAAGCATGTTCTATATTGAAAGTACAAAGTAGGATTCTCCGACCAGATAGGTTTTGTGTCTTAGTGCGTCAAGCTTTCATCGCCACCTATATCTTGAAAAGAGTCAATTATTCTATAAATACCTTTTTTTATTTTGCGAATTTGCAAGAAGTTTATGCTAACAGTATTAAAAATTTGCAAGTTTAAGGCATGACATTATTCTAAAAAGTTACTTCTGCTTATTATTATTGAATCAAATTTACCTCTCATTTCAATTTCTGATAGTTACAATTCTAGATAACAGTAAAAACCGATTACTAGAAAAGAACTGAAGAAAGGCAGCTCGATGAGTTTCTGAGAAACGATTCAACTGTTTTGAGTGTTACAACGAGATTCATTAGAAATTAGAACAGCAGAATAGTTAGAATAATGTTTTTTGAACTACTTACATAAAGCAGGAGTAGCAAAAGCCCGATCACCTGACACCTAATCCCAAAATGTAAATTTTTCAATAAGCTAAAATTCAAAACACTGAAAACAAAATAGTTTCGATTTTAAATTACTGTCTCAAAAAGCTACAACACTTTCCGGCCGGTGTGTACCTCACTTCAGTCAGGGGCACTACACCTTGTCTAATAAGTGCCCGCACTCACGTTAATGAGTTTACTGCATCCTTCACTTGAAGTTTTTAAAAGTGCACGGCGCACGAGCAGCTCCGTTGGCGCCCATTTGCTTGGTGTCGGCAATTAATAGCTTGCTTCCGTGCTTCTTGGCTGATTTTCAACTTAAACAGAAAATATTTTAATTGGTTTTTCATACTTCAATGAGTTTGTTGTGTTAACTTTGGTTAGAACGTTTGAGAGCTGCAGGATTCGTTGAAAGGAATAAATATTTGTGCTCCTTGGATCTGCTTTGACAAAGTTTGCGATACACCCTATTTTGGTTTTAATCCTCTGGATTGTTATATCCAATCGTGTTGGTTGTGAAAGCTGAGATTTTGTTTAACAATCTATTAGGAAAATCCGTGGGCTGTGTTAGTTGTTTGCCAATAATTGCAGTTTTTTTTAAATAATATAAATAACTATGTTATTTTTTTTTATTTATGACAGTTAAAACACTCATAAATAGAGCGCCATTTTCATACTTAGAAAGACCAAGCCATGCTCCGCTCCCAAGGACCAACAGCTTCAGAAACACTTACAACAAAAACAAAACATTCTTCATTCAACCCGCCGCTGCCGGGGTGAAGTAACAACGTTAGCCGGTCCATTTCTCAATTTTACCCTGAACAACCCCTTTCTTCTAGCATGGACGGTAACAACGTGTGCGACCCTTCGGAGCCCGCAGCGTTTCGCACAGGCCGCGGCATGCGCGTTATTTTATTGCTTTCCGAAGTATTTCTTGGTTTTAAAATGTTGAAAATTGTATGTGTGTTCATTTGTTATATATTTTTTAGGGTTGGCTTAGTTAGTGTTACAAAAATTAAACTATAAGAAAGTTGGAACACAAGAAGGTTGTTTTAAATTTAAATCTATATTTAAAATTAAATAAATTTTATTTTGTATTAAGGTGGGTGGACCATGGAAGGCCACACTAACGAGTAAACGCTTTTTATTCGTTTAGTAACTGGATAAATGAAAAAAACCAATTATCAATTAATAGTTTGTTTTATTGTGTACCATATAAATCACTTTTTTTTAACCTAGCTTTAATCAGTATTCATTAAACTTAAGTTTTGTTAAGCTCTTCCAAATGGCCTTGCAAGGAACACGGCTCCAAACAAGGCCAATATTATACATCAGTCGTTCAACTTAAAAATAGAGTTGTAACAATTAATATATTCGCTTTTACTAAAACTACATAGTAAGCTCTTTCATTTAAGCAAAACATTAAATGCTCAATATATTTTTATCATTTATAAAAAACTCAACGAACATTACTTGAACACCATCGTATAACTAAGAAAATATTAATGGAAATTATTTAAAAACAGTAGTAATGAGTATTACATTGACATCAAATAACTTGCCAACGCGTATTGTAATGAAATTAAAAACTTTTTTTTTACCTCAAATGGCCTTCTTATGGGTCCGTTCTTTGTAAGGCCAAAATGTTCCTTAATTATGCCCAAAATTAACCCTTATAAATAAAAATATTATAAATATAAAACATTGTTTTAACTGTAACGGTACGTATTTATAACTAAAAAGTAACTGTTCATATGTTTATGGTTTGTACATGTTCTTTGTAAGGCCCATCATGTACCCTAGCAAGGCCAACTGTCAAATTTTTCGATTGGCCTTATAAGGAACCATCGGCTTTCCTGGGAACACTACCAATATTTTAACTTAAATCGAGGCAAAACTATTTTTTCTTTCTTTAGTACCATAAACATATCCTTATACGACAATTCACAGTAAAAAAAAAATGAAATAATAATAGGTTATCTAACTAAAAACTTACGTTTTGCTATGCGCGCGAATAACAATTGTAACGTCGACGAACGAAGTCTACGAAACATGAGATCGCACAGCCACAATAGCGGCGCGAGCGACTCGCCGCCGCATCTGTGGCCTTGAGTTTGATGGATCTCAGTGTATAGCCGAAGGAATATGTGTTTACATGTCAATAACTACGACTTTTTGATAGTTGGCCTTCAAAGGAGCGTGGCCTTCCATGGTCCACCCACCTTAAATATAAAAAATACATCATTTCTTTGGATTGTGTAAAATCACGCACAATGATTAGGCACTTGAAATTCAGCTTTAATCTTTAAAAAGCAAAAAAATATATTAAAGATTTAAACTTTTATAATTTCAAATGAAAAATACCGCAAACAAATGAAAATGCATTAAATTGAAAATTCAACCTCTTCAAATCGCCAGTTCCCACATCCGTCCGCTGAAACTCGGCTTGCCTTCATTGTGGTCGCATCCGCCTCCTCGCGGCATTATATTAAATTTTATTATCGCCCTGGACTAAGTAATGGGAATATCGTGTAAGGAGCGGCCGTCCGCAGCCCCAGGGCGACGGAGGGGGTGAAGCGCGGGTCACGGGGGGGTCGGTGATTAAAATTTCGACTACCGTTGATGACACGCCAGTACAGTGAGTGGAAGGATTAATGCCAGCTTTATGAGCAGATTACATTACTTGGCAGTGCGGCGGCATTGTAAGTGTTGAGATTTCATTTGTTTTGTCACGATGACATCGTGTTGTGTAGTTTGCATGTTAGGGTTAGATTGTTTACGGGCGAAGTTGAATAGTTAACTATTTTATTTGCGTAGTACTGAATTTAAGAACACAGGTTTTGAGTTATCAAAATGTACATCATGCAAAATGCATTTCGACTGAGTGTTGCTATTGTAATTTTATAACATCAGGTTTGTTAAAGCTGTCACCATAAGATCATTACTTACGGCGATACTCCCGAACTTTACTACCACAACGATACTTTAAAACAAAAAAAAAGTTTTACTTTTTATAGTGTTACAGTATTTTTTTTACATACGTTCGACAATACTTAATTACCGACCTTTCTTTACTTTATGATTATTATTCGACTAGTTATCATTATAAGGCCACAAAAATAGAAATAATCTTTACGATGTCCAAATCACCTACTATTATTGACTGAACCTCATCAATAAGGCCATAACAAATAGAAATAACATCAACATTATCAACAAAAACACTCAAATATATAACTTCTAAGGGGCGTTATGAAAAAAAAAACAATTCCATATTTCGAATTATGGCTAAAAAGGCAAAGTTTCGACTATAAAAACGTCTAAGAGGGTCTTAAGGAGATATGGAACTACAAACAAAGGTATTAGATTAGGATTAGATGACCAGGCAAACTTGTCTCATAACCTATAAGCGTGGTACAATTGTTTATAAATTGCCTAAAGTCCAAGGTTTATAGTGATAGATATTTTGTGGCGATAGCGATGACATTAAAACATTTTTAGTGATAGCAATGGATGATGAAAGATAAAAGTTGTATGTCGGGATGGCCCAGGAGTTAAGGTTCCTATCATTCATGAGATTGCGGGACTTTCAATACATGTGTCTAAATTTTTCTTAGACATCACTGAAATCGGTGAAGGAAAGCATTAGGAAGAAACCTGATGAATGTGCGTCTGAAATCGCCATTCCACCTTAAGGTGTGGGATGAAGAAATGAGGTCTATATACAGCTGTGGGAAAATAATACGCTGGTAATATAGATCCATTTCTCTAAAAGTTTGCTTAAAATAAAGCTCTATAGGCCCGTGAAAGTCAGACCTTCATTGAGTTTTTGGAATTAGCTATTTGTTTTAAATTAGGAACATGATGACAAACATGTTAAAAACCGTGTGTCTTACATTTTCAGGTGAGGCGTTAATGTCAGGAGAGAGGAAGAGATAGAGTGAGGAGAGAGAGAAAGAAGAGATACCTAAATAAGTCACTGCTATATCAAATTACAACCAAAAGTATAATTTATCGCCCACCTCGATTCATCTAAATTTCTTTCCAGTACCAATTCGGCGTCACTTCTTAATTATTTCCCAATAAATCGTGAACACCGACTGCGCTGATCTCTGGAGTGTGAACGTTTATTTAAGGGCTGCTATATTTTTTCCACCCTCCCCGGTTCACTTCGTTATATTTATTAAAACATCGCCCGAGATTACAAACGATATTTTTTACACTTTAAGATGTGAAAACCAATTAAAGAGATAAAAAGAGAATCTAGAGAGGTGCCTGCATTAATTTCTTTTTTGCGGGGATTATTTTAAAATTGCATTATATTCTTGTTAAGACGGCGGCCGCGAGCCTCCCGGTTAATGATAGTACTACCCCTTCCTTTTTAATTGCCCCGGGCTATTGCGAAATGAGTAATCTAAAGGTGCTCGGCCGGTACTCGCGATAAAACTTTGGAGACTTCGGGAGGTAGACTGCTAGATAAGCTGGGTTTGGACTAAGCCTCAAGTTGAAAATACTCCTTGTAGGATTACATTAAATAAGTTAAGCTCATTGTGCAAATATCTGTCTATTGTTCTTCAGGAGGTATAAATAATTAAAAAAAAAAAAAAAAACTATAAACTGCCTAAGTTCTTACAAGCAGCACAGAACCTATTAGAAAAGGGTATAGACTTATTGTAGTAAATAATAATTAAAGTTGTAGGTATAAGTTAAGAGATTATGTTTATGTTTTTGTTTTCTTTTATAATTTATTCTTATAGCATTGAATTGGATTAATCTGTAATAATGTTATAATTGTATGTAAATAAATAAATAAATTGTCCTTTAGGCCTGCCTATAAATAGACAGCGGTGTCTTGATGAAAATTTTCCTACGCTAGCTGACGCCACACACACTTAAACTAAAATAATTTAGGACATACTTAAAACGAATATTTTTTAGGCTGATCAGTTCAGATCGAACAGAATCTTATCTAGGTAACTCTTCGTTGCTATTTTATTTATGGATGAGTGTCAACACCAAACATTATATAGGTACCTGGATTTAGAAATACCCAGCTTTTCATGTCGTGGGTAGATGTCGACGTCACGTGTCGACGTCACGGAAAGACTCGGAACTCGTAATAAAGATATAATAATTTCCGCCGCAGATATAAATTGTGCGTCGATACCAATGTCTATGGTACATAATTCTGACACGGACCGCTCAATTCGGGGGCGAACTTCTAAAGTGTTCGCTAGAAGTGGTCACGATTATAACTCGGCCCACGATAATCTCGCATTACGGTATTGCAAAAGCACCCTTAAGTTCATGAAGGGAAGATAAAAATTGGATGCAAAGTTAGGGTTGTCAAAACTGGTTGCGATTACGACACTGCAAAGTTTTTCGTGCTTTTGGGGCAATCAAGAGAGAGTCTTATTTTCAGAGGGTTAAGGTCGAAGGGGTATGGTTTTGTAGAGTGGTGGTGGTTTATTAGTCATCGATGGTGGCGCGATAGGCCGGTGCCAGGCGCGGGCGGCGCGCACGCATACACTGTCAACACTAGCTAATGAACGGCAGTTACACAACGCACGTGATACTAAATGTCGCTATACTTCCTGCAGTAATTTTATTGTAATTTGTGCGTATTTATCATGTAAAGAGAATTATGGCTCTATTATTGTTTAGAAAACTATAATTTTAGCTATCGTGAATATTATTGAATTAAAGTTCACGTTCTTGATATTATAATCGTCGTAAAGTTAGTATTGTATTAACAGTGCGATGTACGAGGCACATCCCTAGTAAAAACTGGGGTATTAAAGACTATCCTTATTTAAAAAAAAAACAAATAAAGTCTTCTTTTAGTAAAATGTTCTATCTACAATATTTAAGGTACTTTACTTCCATTGGCATGCCCGTGGGATGCCCTGTATAATATTATTTAATTTTGCTTACCTATATTAAACTATAAATAGTCAAGGGCACCTAAGAATCAGATACATCGACAGATTGCAAAAAAAGTGCAAATAAACGCAAGCGAAGCCATGGACAACAGCTATTGATAATAAATTGTAGGAACTATTGGACTGAAATGCAATAATTATGAATAATGTGTCCATACTTGTCATCTAATACATAAACTCGTTTATACAACAAAAAAAAAACTCATTTTACTGCACCTTCGAACCAACCAAAAATGTTTAATTCTCTACCAACCAAGACTCTAATGCAATATCAAAACCAGAATACAATAAAAAAACAACTAAATTTCCTGTTCACCTGACAGATGTCACGTGATTCAAAAATTAAGGTTGCACCACAAAGAAAGCGGGGCGAGGAATGCTAATTACCGCGGATATTTATACGACTGCAACCTCAGTTGGTTCCGTGACACCGCGGGGACGACGACGAAATAAATAGCGCTGGGATTGCAGTAAATGTTCAAGGATTTAATACTTAATTGCCTAGCTTTGTTCTGTGGGTCTAGGAAAAAGTTTACTAGAAATATGTACAAAAATAAAACCTTTACTACCTACTAATATTTTATACGTGAAACTTTATGATGATAGATGCATGAGTTTGCTAAAACTAGAGATTTTATTAAAATTCTACATTAATATAGTTTAAATCCATCAGAATAACACATAGGCTACATGACGTCACGTTGACCCTGGAAAGCGGAGCAGTAACCAATACCTAATTTAACGCGGGTGAATCCGCGAGGGACATAACAATCATAGCCTAATAAAGAAACCAACATTATTACTTAGCTCACTGGTCTACCATAAAGGATGAACCGCAAGTCTAAAATTTTATAAAAAAGAATATCGGGATTGCGTTCCTAATTTAAAATATTAATTATGGTATGATGGAAGACCCAAAGCAAAATAATCAAGAGGCGAAATTATTAAAGACCTAAAATGCAACAATGCTGTCCATAATCTGCAAAAAAATTGGAAGATGCCTTTAATTTTTTGTTTTATTTTGACTTCTTAATTCTATTTAATGGTTTTAATATTAATTTTTCACTAGCTGCGGCCAGTTACGACCGGAGTATTTTGTAAGACCTAATCATAAGTGACAGCTATTAAGTCATTTTTACGGACCTAATTTTTTTAATAAAGGGTTTCTATTTCTAGAATTTAGCCAACGAAAAAACAAGAAGACAAATTAAAAAATCGTCATTTTGAGCAACAAATGTACAGGTACTTACTCATAGTTTTTTAATTGAATAATAAAGGTGATTCTAGAAATAAGTGTTTTAATATTATTTCCGAATAAATAAAAAAATAATTCAACCTGTTGGAATTCAATCTAAAGATTTTTTCAGCGATTTTCAGCTTTCGATGGCCAAACTATCATTGCATCTTCATTCAATTAAACTGGTAATGCATGGATCATTGTGTATAGGTCACATTTAAATGGCTGGGCTATGAATATTCAAAATATGATTGCTGAGCGACCCTTGGGCTTTTACTTCTTTGTTTTTTAGGGTTCCGTAGTCAACTAGGAACCCTTATAGTTTCGCCATGTCTGTCTGTCCGTCCTCGCTTAATCTCTGCGACCGTTAGCACTAGGAAGCTGAAATTTGGTACCAATATATCAATCACGCCGACAAAGTGGTAAAATAAAAATTGGAAAAAAATGATTTATTAGGGTAGCGTGTGTAATGTGGGAAGTGTTTTTCTTATTTCAACCCTAACGTGTGATATATTATTGGATAGGTATTTAAAAATGAATAGGGGTTTACTAAAATCATTTTTTGATAATGTCAATAATTTCGGAAATATCATAAGTTTAGAAAATATGGAAAAATTCTGAAAAGTAGAACTTTATAAGGGCTTTCTAGGAAATATATTTTGAACTTGATGGAATGAATAGCTTTTGTCCAAAAAAGAGACAAAAGGTTGAACACTTATTGCGACGGACGGTAAACTACGGAACCCTACACTGAACGTGGCCCGACACGCTCTTGGCCGGTTTTTTCTTTTAAAGTATCGAGGTTCTGGGTAACTTTCTTGAATTAAATATTATTACTATAGACTACTAGTTTTCGGCCACGGCTTCGCCCGAGTGTATGTCGAAATTTGAATGAAGACATTATAGTTTATATAAACTAGAGATTTTACATGCATAAAGATTTATAGAACAACATTGAAATATAATTTTAATCAACCCACTGCACATCGTTAAATAAAAACGATATATAAGCATTTATTGTTTTCTCAATAACTTCTAAACAATATTTAACAAAAATAACCTCAAGTCTTAAAAAACAGAGGTTCTAACTATCTGTCCTTAACTGCAGTACACAGTAAGCATGCACCACCGCCGCACGTCACTGTGGCGCAATGGCGCGCATTACCGTACAGCCACGATTAGCTATAAAGACGAGCTTCACATTTTATAGTCACAAACTAATCTATATCCCTTCTATAGAACTATGCCGTCATAAGCAAGAAGGCTGTAATGTTGATTCTAAGATATTTGATGTTGATAAATTTTTTTTTTTGTAGTTAAGTTATCATACGTTTTGTATGATAACTTAACCGCTAACAGAAACAAAGAAAGAGCGAAACAACGCAGCTTGCAGAAGCTGCTTACGCTTCATTTGAAACTTGGTGTAAGCCTGCTTGCAGCTTACATACAAAATATATTATACGCGTCGCAACTATGCTCAGTGGACAGACAATTAGTTTAAATTTAAAAAAAAAACATAATATTCTTATCATGGAGTATGAAACCAAGAACAGTCTAAAAATGCGCTTTTGAATTTGATGAAATTTTAATTATGGTATGGTGAAAGACCCAAATAAAAATAATAATCAATAATTAGGCGGAATTATTTAAGACCCAAAATGTAAGATTACTGTCCGAAATCTGTAAAAAACATAGAAGATGCCTTTAAATTTTTCTTTTTTGTTCTTCTTAAAAGTATTAAATGGTTTTATTTATAAGTTTTTCACTCACTGTGGCCTGTAACTATTGGAGTATTTTGTAAGACCTAATTATAAGTGACAGCAGTTTAAGTAATTTTTGAGGACCTAATTATGGAATTTCTTTCCTTTTTCATCATCTTCATTCAACTGCTGTATATTTTTTTTAAATGAATAGAATATTTCTGATTGTTTACCTCGAAACTACTATTTATTTATATTTTTTCGATAATAAATAAATATAGTAAATAAATTGGAAATGTTTTCGAGGTGAACTAATTCTACGCAATTTTTAAGGATTTCATGAACGCGTACCTGAAACAAAGAAAAGTATTGAATTGGTTAGGCAAATATAAGAAGGAACAGATAAAACCGGCTCAATAGCCATTTAAATAAGATAAACACTACATTTAAATACACTCCGACAGATTTATACAACAAACAGGCTGTACAATGCATCTTTAATCTATACCTGTACCAACATGAGCACAAATTAAAAAAAAAACCTGTCAAACTTAAAAATTAACCAAACCTTGTTGTCGAACAACGCTTCATGGCATGAATTCCATTACAAAGTTAGTACAACATTGAGTAATTTTATAATCAAAGCGTGTAAAACCGACATCGTAAAGCTTTCAGGATCCTGGAAATCCCTAAAATAACAAAATAGAATTTCCGAGAGATGTGAGGAGGCGTGGCGGCCGGAAGTGGGCTGCGTTTGGACGGCCGGATCCTGGCGATCGCCACATCCGTGCCAGCGAGGAATTGCTAATACACTTATTATATTATTAATTTGTTGACAATATGTCTTTGGAGCGGTTTTTTTTATTTATTGGAAGATTTTGGTCTTTGTTTCAGTGACAAGTTTCCGTAGGATATTTTTTTTATACATAATTCTAATTATTATAACTTCTATTCAGGATAGCTGTATCAACGCTCATTGCATCAACAGAACGAGTGTTTCCAGCTTAAGCAGCAGAAGTGATACATGAAGAAGTGCCTGTGGGTAGATGTCTTTTAGGCAAGTAAGCACTATTAAATATTTTTTGGAAATTCATCCCTTACAGTGGAACGATAATAATTAATAGGTAAATGACCTATTAATAGTTTTAATATTAATTTTTCACTAGCTGCGGCCAGTTACGACCGGAGTATTTTGTAAGACCTAATCATAAGTGACAGCTATTAAGTCATTTTTACGGACCTAATTTTTTTAATAAAGGGTTTCTATTTCTAGAATTTAGCCAACGAAAAAACAAGAAGACAAATTAAAAAATCGTCATTTTGAGCAACAAATGTACAGGTACTTACTCATAGTTTTTTAATTGAATAATAAAGGTGATTCTAGAAATAAGTGTTTTAATATTATTTCCGAATAAATAAAAAAATAATTCAACCTGTTGGAATTCAATCTAAAGATTTTTTCAGCGATTTTCAGCTTTCGATGGCCAAACTATCATTGCATCTTCATTCAATTAAACTGGTAATGCATGGATCATTGTGTATAGGTCACATTTAAATGGCTGGGCTATGAATATTCAAAATATGATTGCTGAGCGACCCTTGGGCTTTTACTTCTTTGTTTTTTAGGGTTCCGTAGTCAACTAGGAACCCTTATAGTTTCGCCATGTCTGTCTGTCCGTCCTCGCTTAATCTCTGCGACCGTTAGCACTAGGAAGCTGAAATTTGGTACCAATATATCAATCACGCCGACAAAGTGGTAAAATAAAAATTGGAAAAAAATGATTTATTAGGGTAGCGTGTGTAATGTGGGAAGTGTTTTTCTTATTTCAACCCTAACGTGTGATATATTATTGGATAGGTATTTAAAAATGAATAGGGGTTTACTAAAATCATTTTTTGATAATGTCAATAATTTCGGAAATATCATAAGTTTAGAAAATATGGAAAAATTCTGAAAGTAGAACTTTATAAGGGCTTTCTAGGAAATATATTTTGAACTTGATGGAATGAATAGCTTTTGTCCAAAAAGAGACAAAAGGTTGAACACTTATTGCGACGGACGGTAAACTACGGAACCCTACACTGAACGTGGCCCGACACGCTCTTGGCCGGTTTTTTCTTTTAAAGTATCGAGGTTCTGGGTAACTTTCTTGAATTAAATATTATTACTATAGACTACTAGTTTTCGGCCACGGCTTCGCCCGAGTGTATGTCGAAATTTGAATGAAGACATTATAGTTTATATAAACTAGAGATTTTACATGCATAAAGATTTATAGAACAACATTGAAATATAATTTTAATCAACCCACTGCACATCGTTAAATAAAAACGATATATAAGCATTTATTGTTTTCTCAATAACTTCTAAACAATATTTAACAAAAATAACCTCAAGTCTTAAAAAACAGAGGTTCTAACTATCTGTCCTTAACTGCAGTACACAGTAAGCATGCACCACCGCCGCACGTCACTGTGGCGCAATGGCGCGCATTACCGTACAGCCACGATTAGCTATAAAGACGAGCTTCACATTTTATAGTCACAAACTAATCTATATCCCTTCTATAGAACTATGCCGTCATAAGCAAGAAGGCTGTAATGTTGATTCTAAGATATTTGATGTTGATAATTTTTTTTTTTGTAGTTAAGTTATCATACGTTTTGTATGATAACTTAACCGCTAACAGAAACAAAGAAAGAGCGAAACAACGCAGCTTGCAGAAGCTGCTTACGCTTCATTTGAAACTTGGTGTAAGCCTGCTTGCAGCTTACATACAAAATATATTATACGCGTCGCAACTATGCTCAGTGGACAGACAATTAGTTTAAATTTAAAAAAAAAACATAATATTCTTATCATGGAGTATGAAACCAAGAACAGTCTAAAAATGCGCTTTTGAATTTGATGAAATTTTAATTATGGTATGGTGAAAGACCCAAATAAAAATAATAATCAATAATTAGGCGGAATTATTTAAGACCCAAAATGTAAGATTACTGTCCGAAATCTGTAAAAAACATAGAAGATGCCTTTAAATTTTTCTTTTTTGTTCTTCTTAAAAGTATTAAATGGTTTTATTTATAAGTTTTTCACTCACTGTGGCCTGTAACTATTGGAGTATTTTGTAAGACCTAATTATAAGTGACAGCAGTTTAAGTAATTTTTGAGGACCTAATTATGGAATTTCTTTCCTTTTTCATCATCTTCATTCAACTGCTGTATATTTTTTTTAAATGAATAGAATATTTCTGATTGTTTACCTCGAAACTACTATTTATTTATATTTTTTCGATAATAAATAAATATAGTAAATAAATTGGAAATGTTTTCGAGGTGAACTAATTCTACGCAATTTTAAGGATTTCATGAACGCGTACCTGAAACAAAGAAAAGTATTGAATTGGTTAGGCAAATATAAGAAGGAACAGATAAAACCGGCTCAATAGCCATTTAAATAAGATAAACACTACATTTAAATACACTCCGACAGATTTATACAACAAACAGGCTGTACAATGCATCTTTAATCTATACCTGTACCAACATGAGCACAAATTAAAAAAAAAACCTGTCAAACTTAAAAATTAACAAAACCTCGTTGTCGAACAACGCTTCATGGCATGAATTCCATTACAAAGTTAGTACAAC
Source organism: Athetis lepigone (assembly GCA_033675125.1). Taxonomy (NCBI): domain Eukaryota; kingdom Metazoa; phylum Arthropoda; class Insecta; order Lepidoptera; family Noctuidae; genus Athetis; species Athetis lepigone. The sequence goes on along the minus strand of CM066239.1, from coordinate 15,620,399 downwards.
ATTGAGTAATTTTATAATCAAAGCGTGCAAAACCGACATCGTAAAGCTTTCAGGATCCTGGGAATCCCTAAAATAACAAAATAGAATTTCCGAGAGATGTGAGGAGGCGTGGCGGCCGGAAGTGGGCTGCGTTTGGACGGCCGGATTCTGGCGATCGCCACATCCGCGCAAGCCAGGAATTGCTAATGCACTTATTATATTATTAATTTGTTGACAATAATTATGTCTTTGGAGCGGTTTTTTTTATTTATTGGAAGATTTCGGTCTTTGTTTCAGTGACAAGTTTCCGTAGGATATTTTTTTTTACATAATTCTAATTATTATAACTTCTATTCAGGATAGCTGTATCAACGCTCATTGCATCAACAGAACAAGTGTTTCCAGCTTAAACTGCAGAGGTGATACATGAAGAAGTGCCTGTGGGTGGGTGTCTTTTAGGCAAGTAAGCACTATGAAATATTTTTTGGAAATTTATCCCTTACAGTGGAACAATAATAGGTAAATAGCCTATTATTGTTCCACTGTTTTCATGTTATTGTTTATTCAAATGTGTTGGTACAAAATGTGTATGTAGTAATGAAAATTAATCATAATATTATTTCTCTTGCACTTAAAAATCCAGCGAAAAACAAAAAATACCTGTCCATAAATCCTAATAAATCACAACTAATTCTCAAATATGTTTCCTAAATAATTGCCACTGAACAGCAGTCGACTCCCGCGCCGCCCCGCACCACCCCGCGCCCCCCGCACCACCCCGCGCCTGGCACGGCCGCCCCATGTTAATTGATTCACCAGATAACGCCGGAATGTCACTCGATGAACGCGATCTATGTTTACACCGCGACTTCTGTTTACAACGCGTTGCGTGCGCCGCGATGACGAATGCACTCTGTTACCAATTGAAGATTACGGTGAGATATAGTGAAGATAGGAAAGGTATGGGCATAAATAATTTGTTCTCATCCAGTGAAAAGTTTATCAGGAATCTGCAACTTTGGTTATTTAACGCATTGCATGCGAAGTGACGAGTGCGTCTCGCTTATAACTAACCAATAAAAGAGAGCATAGCAAACTTAAGGATTTTTTGCAGTACGGATTTGCTTAATTTGTTTAAGAAAGTATAATATTACTTAAATAAATTAAAGTTTCCAATGTTTCGTGTGATGATATATTTCAGATTTATGAGGAATGGTGTAGGCGCTGAGCCAAAAAACCTAACATCAACCCGAAAAAATACACGGAGGAAAACATTTTTTCTATATAAAACGTTAATATCATTTTTTTACATAAACATCTGTACAACTTGAATGTTATACAACAATTTACACGGATATAAATTAATCATATTTTTCAAGGCATTCGGAATCCCATTACATTGTTACAGGGCTGTAGGCGATCGAAGTACTAGGCGAACATAAAACAATGGCGCTACTAATTTATGAGTTCGAATTACTTTGGACCTCTCTTTACGAGGAAGTGGGTACATCTCCTGTTGATAATGCCTTGCCTCTTAAAATGAACATTAAGATTAAGGGAAATGTTATTGGGGTGTAACAGTGGAGTGAATTTTTAATATTTTTTGTTTTTCTGATGGTTTAATAACCGTTTTTATTTGTAGTTATAATTTATTTCGGATTTCTAAGGCCGGTTTTAGGCCGGTTACAGTGCTCCACCGATCGTCATTACGTACGGTCCGTCCTGACGATACGCTTGAACCGACCGTCAGTTTCTATCATTCAGTGCTCTCCTGACCAACAAACTGACCGAAATAATTTTTCGTCGACGATGATACGCACATCCGTGCGGTCAGTCCACCGGTCGGTGCAGCACTGAACGCGTTCATATGTTTCCATAGCGCGTCGGTCGACCGACGGCACGCATGCGGACGCGCTCGACCGACGGTCCTCGTACGCAGTGCGTAGCAATAAACGCGTGCGTACGGTCGGTCGAGCACTGTGCCGACTTGTGAATTTTCATACAAATGAGAAGCGCGACCGATGTACGCACCGACGGTCGGTCGAGCACTGTAACCGGCCTTAGGCCGGTTTTAGTGCTCGACCGACCGCGTTCGCGAACGCGTTCAGTGCTGCACCGACCGGTGGACTGACCGCACGGATGTGCGTATCATTGTCGACGAAAAATTATTTCGGTCAGTTTGTTGGTCAGGAGAGCACTGAATGATAGAAACTGACGGTCGGTTCAAGCGTATCGTCAGGACGGACCGTACGTACTGACGATCGGTGGAGCACTGTAACCGGCCTTTGTGCTCGACCGACCGTCGGTGCGTACATCGGTCGCGCTTCTCATTTGTATGAAAATTCACAAGTCGTCACAGTGCTCGACCGACCGTACGCACGCGTATATTGCAACGCACTGCGTACGAGGACCGTCGGTCGAGCGCGTCCGCATGCGTGCCGTCGGTCGACCGACGCGCTATGGAAACATATGAACGCGTTCAGTGCTGCACCGACCGGTGGACTGACCGCACGGATGTGCGTATCATCGTGGACGAAAAATTATTTCGGTCAGTTTGTTGGTCAGGAGAGCACTGAATGATAGAAACTGACGGTCGGTTCAAGCGTATCGTCAGGACGGACCGTACGTACTGACGATCGGTGGAGCACTGTAACCGGCCTAAAGTTATGAAATATGCTCGTTAAAATTTACATACGGGTTTCTTTTAGGCAATAATTACGTGATCACTAAGAAAAGATAGTTAGAAATTCGTTGCATAAATACATATATAAATTAGGGGTTAAGATAGAACCTTCTAAGCTCTTTGGGTTTGACTGGAAAAATGATTTAAACTTTGATCCACTATTAAATAAAAAAAGCTAACAACTACACCTCTCCATAATTAAAAAAAAAAAACAATTGAAAAATGGCATTTCAATTTCGCCATAGGCGTTGGAAATATAAATTAAAATTAGAATGGGCGGCGTGTAATTCCGCAATAAAACGCAGCTGCGCTCCAATCAGATGACGATCTTGATAAACGAGCACCGTGAGATTGCACTCTTGCTCCGAACCTGGCGGAAAATGGAAACCTATTTCGAGAATGGTGTTCCGTACCTATTTTTAAAGTTGGATGTTGTTTGAAAAATGTTAATTTTTAGCGCTTGTTTGTGACTTCACCTAAATTAACCTTTTAAAAGCGAATCGACAGCCGGCAGCGGGCTGCTATCGTCTTTCTATTGTGTCTCGAATCACGTGTGCGAAGGGTAAAAGTAAAATATTCGTCTTAACTGATGACTGTCATCTGCGAAATTCAGCTTTAAATTATGTAAAATGGTTTTTAAGATTGGTAGTCTTCTTTTAGACGCCAGTTCCAGCGAAGCTATAACATAGAGTTTTTCTGTCTTCCAGGACTTGACCAAGCGTCTTATTGGATCTTCACGTGACTAAATGAAAAAAAATAATGTCTATGGTAGTGCCCAGTATATAATTAAATAAGTAAATAAATATCCTCGGACAACTCACACACGATCATCTGATCCCAAACTAAGCAGAGCTTGTACTGTGGTAACCAGACAACTGATAAACATACTTATATATTTTTAAGTACATACATATTATAGATAATTTACACTCAATTATTTGTAGAAGAGTAAAAGGCAAAGAAAGTCTGGAAGGAGTTGGGGGAGGCCTTTGCCCAGCAGTGGGACAGCATAAGCTAGATAAAAAAAAGATGGGCTTTTTACTTTTAACGTAACGTCTTATTTCCCCTATGTTAGTAAAATATAGAGATTTTTCGTACAATTGGTAGCTGACAGCCCACCTGGTGTTAAACTAACCGACACCTATGTATACTCTTCAAACCGAAACTCTGAAACACTATTTTGTGGCAGAAATAAATAAGGATGGTGGTAGTACCCATCCCACAATAAGCTATATATCTATATTTATAAAAGAAAGTCGTGTTAGTTACACATTTTATAACTTAAGAACGGCAGAACCGATTTGGCTGAAAATTGGTACAAATTTAGTCTGGGACCCGAGAAAGGACATAGTCTAGTTTTTATCTCGGAAATCCTGGAAACGGGAACTATTATTCAACGCGGACGAAGTCGCGGGCAAAAGCTAGTGACTGTTAAAGATGTCGTTTAGTTTGTATTTGAATATGTGACTTTCTTTGTTCCATTCCAATGTATTTAGTTATAAATTAAAGAATATCCATTGAATCTATGTCATATTTTTATCAAAACTATAAGGTGGAGATCAATCAACACAATTAGCTCGGTCAATTGAATCAATCGACAGTAACATTAAGGTTTTAGTCAATACGTTAAAACTAAGTATATTCACTTGAAATGCTTTTAAAGACCATTGAAGCCTTATGATAAAAGCATTTCAGTTCGTTTGCCTAAAAACTTTACCAAAACTTCAAAAGATAACAAGCTTGCTAAGTCATCGCCCCTAGAGTACGGTGCTTATTTGCTACTTTATGGCTCAAAAACTAAAGCTAATCTCGCGCTCACTATTATTTATTTAGCAGATTCTAATTTAACGGACACTGTAGCAATCTAGGACCCTGTCGCAACCTACAAAATGACGACAGCACATAAAAAATACACGGCAATGACAGAATAGAAATAATTACTTCGTATCCCGGGCAAGGCAACCGTTCATCTGAAAACGTACGCTGAAAAATATATCCATCTCATTTTATCGTATGGGAGTTTCTGTGAGCAAGAAAGGGACAGTACCACGTTGCCTAAATAAAACATAACGGCTGAGAACACGAGCCATATTGCCTCGGTGGAAAAGTTTTAAAAAGTTTTCTTTGCGGACCCATTACAAGTACGTCGAGTTTGTGTGTGTGTGTGCGCTCGATACAAGCGGTCGATGGTCCTGTGATATGTTAGGAGACTCGCTAGTGAACAATATTATGTTAATACACGAGGATGTGTTCAACCAAATCAACAACTTTTGCGCCAAATTTTGTACAGAAACTCGGGTGAAAGATAAGATTCTAGGAAAGCCTTAATTATTATTTCATCTTCCAATGTTTGGATAGCTGGTTTTCATTAGTTGCAAGGGTTATAAGAAACACAAAGTATCTACCTATTACCCAAGAGTACAGAACGAGGTACAAACTTCTACCACAGACTCTTATTCTTCTTACAATCCTTTTTCCAAAAATAAAGTACCACGAAGATAATAAGTACTGAAGAACAAAGTCTACATTCACGCTGATTAAATTACTCCATATTCATAAGACCTAAGTCGTTGCATGCATTATTAAGACAACATGCGACGTTAACGTATTTTCATTTTAAATTTTAATCCATTGAAAACGTGACCTCCAACAGGAGTTTACGTGTGTGAGTGGCCCTGGCTCACGCACACCACCAAACATCTGTGTACACAACGAAAGTAGGTTTATTTCCATGAAAAAGTTTTGAAAATCGATGGCTTTAGCTCCTACGCTCGGAAAGTTTTGCGCCATATAACCATAAATACAGTGTACGCCCGTGTTTTGCTCGCTGTAGACATCGACCTACTGGTATTTTCTTCTAATAATTTGCAAAATACTGTATTATGAACATTTTTGTATAAGAATGTTACTTTTTACGTGTTATTACAACATTTTTTCCTCTCGTTTGTTGATAGTCACGTGGATGGGAACATGGTAGGTGGAACACGTTGTTTTGTTACTTATTGCGTTATGTTGCCGAGATTACATGATACCTTGAGGAAAACTCGGTAAGTTCCGGAATTCTTTAGAAAACGATTGTGTAATTATTACAACAGTTCTGAATTTTGAGACACGTGGGTTTAGCGAAGTACTGTTATGAAGCCGTATGTTTTACCAACAAAATGTGATTTGTTCACAGTAACTGCTCAAGGTTTTTGTATAGGCGTTTTAATGTAATAAGGATTCAACCTTGTGACAGCAATTTTAATAAATTGATTAAGTCTTTAAAACCTTTAATCGAACATTTCTTGTTTATCTGTACTATAATTTTATAAAGCTGAAAAGTTTGGTTGGTTGGTTGGTTGCACCCCTTTTTTCTCAAGAAGTACTGATTTAAATTGTCTAATTATTTTTGTGTCGAATAGCCCATTTATCTAAATGCTATGACCTACGGCAGCGATGTAGGGAATTTTGGAGTCGAGAAATTAATCTATCTTTTTTTTAAATCTATATATATAAAACAAAGTCGGGTTTGTTACAACACTTATAACTCGAGATCGGCTAGACCGATTTTCATGGTTTTTGGTTCGTTGGATTTGTCCCCGCCCCGAATAGCAGAATACATCTTAAAAATAATGAAAAATCGACGAGAACATAATTATAAAAGATGAATCATTTTCCCCTATAGTTAATTCTAAATTCAATTAAAGATTGAAAACTTAAGAGAACAATAGTACTAGGAGCGCAGTAATGTGAAGTGATAATGTGAGAAAATTTAAAATACTGAGATACTTAGTACTTAAATCAATCAAAAGTACTAGGCGCGCAGTTGTGTAAAGTGGTTAATAGAAAATGTGAGCGCAATTTTAAGAAAATAAATGTTTATGAACTTAAATAATATCCATCCATACTAATATTATAAATGGGAAAGTGTGTCTGTCTGTCTGTCTGTTTGTCTTTCTTTCACGGCAAAACGGAGCGACGAATTGACGTAATTTTTTACGTGGAGATAGTTGAAGGGATGGAGAGTAACATAGGCTACTTTTTGACTCTTTTTAACGCGAGCGAAGCCGCGGGCAAAAGCTAGTATCGTAATATAATACTAGGCTAATATCGGTATCTGGAATCCAAGCTTTAATTTTCTTTTTGAAGAACTCCGACTTCAATTTAATTTACCGATTGTAACACACGATTTTGGCGGCTCAAGTCTCTCATTAAACCGTTCAACGACCAACCGACGGATGGCTGTCGCGCTGCTATTTAAATATATTTCTATTGTGTCTCAAATCACGTGTGTTCAAAGGTTTAATGACCAGTTTTCGCGTCACATATTCGTTATTGGCGTTATGATCCAGAGCGCAAAGAGACATAGGACTACACACACTCATTCAGCCCCATCCAATCTCGGTCACATTTAAACAGTTCATCTTCTATCAGCCGCGTCAAGCGTTGTAATAAGTAAGGGTGCTTGTACACGGTGCATGTAGCTGGAGCAAGTAAAGATGCGGGTTACACGCGTGAGTAATATGCGCAAGCTATTTGTTCGAGTTACTGAGTCACTAGACCCGCACATGTTTTTAAACGATATGTTTACGATGCATATAACCCGCGCAAGTGCCTCAACATGCGCAAGCTACATGCACCGTGTACAAGCACTCTAAGAATGAGAGAAGCCGTCATAGGGACTACTTACGCATATTTAGCTCCTTCAGCGTATGTCTATAGAAAACAACGATTTTTTAAGAAAGATTTTAATTCATGTGTAATTTCTGACTTTATACAGATCATTACTGATCTCGCCGATGGTGAAGGAACTCATCGTGAGAAAAGCTGAATATGTAATTAATTCTCGAGCTTGATGTTAAATATTATGTTCACTTACAGTCCGAAGATTATATACAAAAAGCGTCGATATAGCTTTATACATATAAATTAGTCTCCATGAATGCCAAAAATGGTTAATTATTGTAAAGACAATCATTTATTTACAGACTGTCCTGAAAACTCCCCAAAAATACTCAAGCAAGGGTTAATAAATATCCTAAGAATTAATACCGAAAGGATAACCGTACGGCGCATGACGCATTGTTGCGGCAAGCACCATCTTGAAAATATCGCTTTGATATATTATTGCTTATAAATAATGACTGGTACACCCTCTTAATTTAATTGTGGCGTATCCCTAGCTTATTAACCGGTCCGGTTAATATTTCCTATTGGGTTGTAATTAATTTTGTTAGGCAGGTGGTTTGCCCGGAGCTGTACGGCCATCTAAACGGCTATTATCTTCCGCATTATTTCGTCTTGGCCAATTTGTTTGAAGCCTGACGTTTGTAACGAACAGTTAATTAAGTTCGATGATGCTTGATTGTTTAAGATAGGATTTTGTTTGGGGAAGTTTAAGGTTTTGTTGAATTGTGTGACGTGGTGGTTTTTTGTTTTGCAGTTTTAATCAAAGCATGACTGTATTTTTATTGACGTTGGGCTTATTTTACAATTTAAATAATGTAAACAATGTTTTGAGTAAATTTTGAGCAGGTTTATAATCTTTGTATATAAAGAGTTGGCTTTTTGGTTGTAATCGATATGCAATAAAAAATAATTGCACAGGTGTCTCTCTTTATGCACTACGAAGCGATTTTGCGAAATAATCCCTGAGAGAATAAAATATCAGATACAAGTTTGTATTCAAATCTGCAAACGAAACCGTGAGTAACAGCACGTCACGACAATAAACCTTTTAACAAAAAAAAAAACATTAAACAAATCCAGACAGAGTCACAACAACATCCAATTATCAATTACACTCGCGCCAGCAATTACAAACTATGACCCAGCAACTTGTGTCCAAGGTCAAATTAGCGCCATGACCCCCAACTGCACCCTCAGTCCGCTGGTCCAAGTAGTTTACGAACAACTGCCATAACTCCGCTGGTTCTGAAACTGGGTGACGGACTAAGCGGCCCGGCCGTTGACTCCGAGAAAAAGTTCCCTTTAAATATCCACAAGTTTAGTTTAGCAACTCAAATTTAGTTTGGTAACAAACAGAACAAACAACAAGTCGCAACAAATCCGGCGAAGTTGCGCGAGAGTTGGTTCAAGTTCAGTCGGAGTGAAGTCGCGCACGTGGCGGATTTAGCGTGTGTGACGTGTGCGTGTGTGGGTTAACATTAAATCAATTGAAATAAGGATGATTTTTTATTAAAATGCAATCACAATACCTACTTAATTATTTACTTTACAAAATTTATTTTTTCGACGTAAGTGCTTAAACAATGCCTCATTCGGTTTCAAGTAGTTCATTTAAACTTTATTTAAGGCCCATTGAATCAGAGTTCCACTTAGGCGTATTTCAAATATACTAGAACCATCATGAAAAATGCATATACCATCGGATCGAACATTTATTTTACATGCTTCGAGTAGTTACATTCACGTAGTTTCTTTGCTACGCTCAACGTAGGCTATCCGGGTCGTAGCCGCGGAGCTACGGGCTACGACGTAGGCGGTGCCAAAAGCTAGCCGCTACTTTGCTACGCTGGGGTGTGAGGCATCGTATCGATTGCCTCCCCTGTTTCCTTAGCATGACCTAACTAATTTTATGACCTTTTAGGATAATATTGTACATATTGATATATTGCGTTTTAAATAAGGATACGAGTTAATAAAAAAATATTATTAAAATATTACTGAAATAATAAAAATAAATGAATAATTTGGGCGATAAAACCATTCAAATATACTTGAAAAAATAATTAAGGGTCATAATATTTTTCTAAAAAACAGAAATTAAAAACATCGCCCCGTAATAAAAATCGTATCCGCAATTACGTAACTACGCATATCATGTCTCCGAGCGGCCGCATCCTTGCGTCGGAAACCAAGTCCTGTACAGGACTGGCGCGTCGCCGCTGCGGTGAGCATACCGCGCATGCGTCCCCCCCTTCCCCCACCGCCCCCTACCCGCAACACGGAAAACTTTTCCCCGACATAGCTATAAGTACGCGCTTCACCCGTCGGCAACACTTTTTGCCCCCACCGGTGGGAAGGGGAGGCAAAAGTTTTGCCAGCCCGGTCCGGTACTCCGTACACATCGCTCTTCCACTTTTTCCTGTATATTGAAATGGAGGTGCGGAGAAAAGAGTAGAATTTAGAAGCTGTCGTACAAATTTTAATGAGGAGTGAGAAGGTGAATGGTATTTCGTGTAACGAGCACAGCGGCCTTTGTATGGACGTTCTAATATTTCAATACACGCCGAAGTCGTGACACGTAACGAACAATTTGACAAAACGCGCGTTTCATAATGAGAATGTCACTGGATGTCGCTTGTCAAATTATAATAGGTAATTCAAAACAGAATAACATTTTCATACACAAATTGACGAGGAGTGTGGTGAATGGATCGAGCAAGTAATAAGTAATGAATGAGCTTACCTCAGATAATTGCAGATGGTGGACCGTGGTCAGCTAGTTAGCGCTAATCACAATTAGGCGAGCCGCCACTTCATCACGGCTATTCGATAACAAGGATCCTCAGTGAATGATTAATAACCAGAGTCGCGGTTTGTTTGCATTTGGACGGTCCGCGTCCGACGGCGGGAGTAACAAACTTATGAATAATATGCCGCATAAGTTGAGCGTGACTTAAGGATGAATCGATTTTCTTGAGCCGTCGCCACACGGCTGCTATCCTTCCATCTCGATTAATTGCATGGGTTATTTAAAGAGGAGCCGTCAACAGTACATATTTGAGGTCTGGTAGTACATTCATCACTGGTCGGGTTGCAACGTCTGACCCTACGTTATCTTGCAGGAGCAGTGACGTGACCCAAACCTCTTGGTGACTGATGACTAGCCTTAATTAAATTTTATGAACTATCTTTCTGTTGGACGTTGTTAACTTGTGCAATTAGCAAAACTAGTGTTGATGTTAAGTTAAAATTGGAGTTGTATGCAACTTATCAAGATCTACAAGATATTTATGCAACAACAACTGCATTTAACTATAACCGTTTTCACACGACACATTTAATTTCAGCAGCACTGAAAAAGTTTGAGTAGTTCCCATCACCAGTAATGGAATGACAGTCCTAATTCACGGCAGGTTTAGTTAACGTCTAAAGCAACTTTACAATTCTAACGTAGTTGCGTATTCTGTCCACCTGAAAACCGCCGACGAACTCCGACGTCGGCCGCATTCAAAATTTAAGGTATAAAGACAGACACAGGCACATGTCCGACAGATGTACTCAGTTCCTGATGTGTGGGAATCAAAGACTAGGATTTGGTTCCAGAATTAGAGCGGGATATTACTGCCGGCGGGCCTTAAATAAACAACCGCTGTGCGGCCATGTTTGCGCCGAGTTTTGTGTACGAAATTTAAATGGAGCTGCTATGGACTCTGTGAATAATTATTATAAATAGAGTGCAGTGTGAAAACAGATTTCCCTTTATGTACACTCATGTATCACTCCACAAATTATTATGTAATATTGTCATATTATGTATAATGTAATGTCGTCTCGTATAAAATAAAATTCTAAAGCTACATACAATTATTTTTTAATGGTACCAAAAATGCTGAAACGTGGATATTTTTAACAACTTCTACATAATCGATGAATTTTATTCCTTTACCGTCAGACGCGTACGAGCACCATTTAAAAAGTTACAACAGTTGAATTTCGAAAATAGAATACGATGTTCAAACTTTGCTTTCAACCAGTTTGAGTAAAAACCATTCGTTATACACCGAATGGGACGCACCAATAAAATTATTTCCAATCGATGTTTTGGATTCAATTTTCTTCTAATTAAAATTTATAGCAGTTCGACTTCTGTCGACGTCAATTTTTAACGAATGGCAATAAAAGTCACGAAAGTCTAGACGATTTTACGTGTGTGGTTTTTAACTTTTTATCATAAAATGCTATTTTTATTCCAGTCGAATAAAAACATTGGAATAAAAATGTATTTAGGGAGAAATGAATATTTTTTTAGTAATAAATAAATCTGTCAAACGTCAGTCTTGTCAGTTTGGAGTGTTGTAAAACAAAACAAAAGAATGTAGCGACATTTAGTTGGAGACGGGGCGATAACTCAGCCGCCGCGCGTAGCCACTCGCACAGATTTATTGGTGCAATTGACAAAGTGGCAAATGGCCCATTAGAAATTAGGAGTTCCTCGAGAAACGCGCCATGGAAAAATGTACAGCAATATTTCCCCTGTGGAAGCAAAATTGTTAGCAATAAATAATATCCGGGCATTCTTGTGTCGCTTGTACAAAGTTAATTTGAAAAAGGTTTTTAAAGAAGCTGAAAATTTATTTGTATTCTGAACTTTTTGGGCTTTAGTTAACTTTGTAGGTTTATCTTTACGCACTAATTAGTACGGTTTAAACAAGAGATAAAATCTATGAACCTTTTCCCAGGATAACTGTCTCAAACTGCTGAAGAAATTGCTTACATTTCCTTAAACAATTTCCTAATTCTATTATCTAAAGTAATTTTCTTTCTACATTAAAAACCTTTTATACAAACATTTCGCATAAACACCGCACTTTAACCAATAAACCGAATAATCGCCTAATAAAAAATAAACATATAGAACACGATAATCGAATACAATAATCGTAATAATCGAATAGAGGGAACTAATTCCACGAATGTTTTCAGTCGATAGCTTACGACATGTTTATCGTCATTGAGTAATAAAAACGAGTCTAATGACTCGAGAACTCGGCTCTACCGAATTGTCTTCTATATCATATATGGGTCAATAAAATTTTATGTTCAGTTAAACTTTGTTAAACGCTTCGTATTTTTGTGAGCGAATTAGGAGCCATTTATTTTTCTATTCATTTAACATAATGATTAAATAGTTTATGGAAATAAATGTCAGGAAAATTAAAACCTTTTATACTTTCACCTGTACCTTTTAATACTTTTTACATAATATGTTGATGATGATGACGATCATCACAAAATATTATGTACTTTAACAAAACTTTATTCATATTTAGTATTGTGGAGCTCTGCATAGAAATGTGGACCGAACACAACGGAGTATACAATGTGAGTAGCAACAAACTGAACATGAACTCATGTTTCGTTTTATTTCGCTGTGGAACTGTTACACATGATGTTACAATAAAACATCATAAATGCACGAACTCCGACAAATTCGAATAACTCCATCATTCGCAGTATAACTTGTTTATTATTCGAAAATTTCTCACCTCTAAAATACAGAGATTAATACGGTAAAATCATGTCACCTCTATTTCAAGGGGATAGGGTTCTTAATTCGATTGGTGGAGAAAATTCGTGGTTCTTTTTTAAAATCGTGTGCAAACACATCAGCGGGTGTTCAGTATAAAAAGATTATCTAGTAAGAGCGGAAACAAGTAAACAGATTATAAAAAAGACGTTCCGTTCCCGCCGCGACCCTCCGGCCCTGTTCATACGGTGCTGAGAATGTCTTTTCGGGATTTTGTTTTCTTTTTAAGTTAGTGTTTTGTGGTAAATTGAGCTTTGCTTTTGTGTTAAGTCTAAAAATTTTTTACTTAATATAAACAACTTACAGTCTCTTAACTATTAAATCTAAAAATAATATATACAAAACTTATAAATAATACTATAATAAATATATATACAATTTGTACAAAGCCTCACAGGGCATCAAAATGTTTGTCCGCATCGCTGTCAAAAAATAAAGTAAGTCTAAAAAAATATAAATATATTAGTGTGCACGTATATGTGTTTTTTTTATTATAAAACAGAGACCTTCGCCACTGTTTGTTCACAATCATCTCAAAAACCACTGAAGGTTTTTTTTATAAATTATATAAGTATGTATATTAGATGTCTGTCTGGATACTATAGCATAAGCTCTGCTTGACTTGGCCGTGTCTGACTTGGCGCAAGACATTAATTTACATGGAGCAACTGCCTATTATAGTTCCACAACCGGCCAAAAACTGGCTTTGACTTTTCTTTTGACAAACTGACTTTAACAAAAGTCCTTTTGACGTTCTTATAACATAATTAACTATCCGCACAACCTCTATCTTTAACATAAAAAATGCCCAACAAAAACGTCCCAATCCCAGTTTTTTACAGCAACCCAGCTAGGTCCCCTGAACAGTATTCCCCTTTAAAACCTTCTTTTTGTCTCCACTATCTGCCGGGTCCCGCGGGTGCAATGCGTCGGTGTGTCACTGTACCCCCCCTCTGGAGCTACCCCGCCCCGCACCCGCGCGGTCGTGCGTGTCGATAAAAAATAATTGCTTCCGTCACCCCGAATTACAATACAAATAGGCTTTGGTTTCTTAGAATATTTTTCGTGCGGTTAGATAAGATTTTTTTGTTGTTCTTGGTAGAAGAGTTGAACAAAGGTTTGGGGAAGCAAAACAAAAAGGTAACTCATAAGTTATACATTGGTATTATTATAAGCGCCTTACTAATAATCGCTGCATAAAGTTATGACAGGTTTATACGTCAAAAAATGTATGGTTACACAGTCTTTATTCATTGCATAACTTTACACAGTAATAATAATAATAATAACAACCATATTGAGAATAATTCTATCATGTCTGCCTCTCAGAATGGATGTAGGACAGGGTCCCGTGGTACTAAGGAGCTGCTCCTCATTGATATGGCCATTAGTCAGCAAGTTCGCCGTTCTCGGAAGAATTTGTCGACATGCTGGATAGATTACAAGAAGGCCTATGACTCTGTGCCGCATACATGGCTCATGAGGGTGCTAGAGCTGTACAAAGTAGATGCAACCCTGCGCACCTTCCTGGAGTCGTGTATGGGGCAATGGAGGACGGTCCTTCACTATCCAGGATGTCGGCACATTCGAGAGAATAGCGAACCGATAAGGATCGAGCGAGGCATATTTCAGGGCGATAGTCTGAGTCCATTGTGGTTCTGTTTGGCCCTGAACCCTCTAAGCACATTGCTGGAGGGTTCAGGTCTAGGCTATCGGTTGCGCAGAGGCGGTCAGGTAATATCTCATCTCCTTTACATGGATGATCTGAAACTCTTTGCCCCCACCGATTTACAACTGATGAAGCTACTGAAGGTAACAGAAACTTTCAGTAGCGCCATCAGGATGGAATTTGGTGTCGACAAATGTGCAGTCATGCATGTAAAGCGAGGGGAGATTGTGGAATCCGCGGGAACTCAACTTTCGGATTCCATACAACTTAGGTCTCTCTGTTCAACCGAAACCTACAAATATTTGGGTATGTTGGAAGCGTTGGGCATCAATGCTGCCGACATGAAACAAACGTTGAGGGAGCGCTTTTTTGGCCGCCTGAATAAAGTTCTGAAAAGTCTTTTATCAGGCGGGAATAAGGTGCGCGCCTTCAACGGTTGGGTCATGCCGGTTCTGATGTACTCTTTCGGCATACTCAAATGGACTCAGACCGAACTAGACGCCTTGGATAGGAGGGTCCGTAGTCTACTGACTGCAAACCGGATGCATCACCCACGATCGTCGGTGATGAGGTTGTATATCCCACGGAAGTGCGGTGGTCGAGGTTTCTTAAACGCCAAGACCCTGCACAACCGTGAGATATGCAGTCTCAGGGAGTATTTCCTATCGGCTACCGTGGGGATGCATCGGGATGTAGTTTCGGTGGACAAGGGCTTCACCCCGCTCTCCTTAGCGAGCGAGAACTGGCGCAAACCTGTGGTACTGGACACTAACGACCGCAGGACTGTATGGCAGAGCAAGGAGCTTCACGGACGCTTTTACCGGGTCCTACATGGGCCCGATGTAGATTTCCTAGCGTCCGTATTTTGGCTGCGTTTCGGTGACCTCTTTGGAGAAACCGAAGGTTTTGTCTGTGCAATAATGGACGAAGTTATGATGACTAAAAACTACCGGAAATATATTGTGAAGGACGGTACGGTTGACATATGTCGGGCATGCCACCGTCCCGAGAATCGATACGTCACATTATTTCTGGGTGTTCTAGTCTGGCTAACGGAGACTATTTGCACAGACACAATCTTGTAGCCAGGATTATTCATCAGCAACTTGCTCTGAAATACAGTCTTGTGGAATCGGAGGTGCCATACTACAGGTATGTGCCCGACCCAGTTCTTGATAATGGCGATATCACACTGTACTGGGATCGATCTGTTATCACCGACAGGACTATTGTTGCCAATAAACCTGATATAGTGGTAATAGATCGATTAGAGCGTCGCGCAATGATTGTTGATATTGCTGTCCCGCATGACGAGAACCTCGTGAAGGCTGAGAAAGATAAGCAGAACAAATATCTTGACTTAGCTCGCGAGGTTGTTGACATGTGGGATGTGGATTCAGCAATCATTGTGCCGATAGTCGTGACGGCCAACGGCGTAATAGCGAAGAGCCTCGACCAACATCTTAGGAGGCTCTCGCTGGGCAGCTGGGTCAAGGGTCTGGTTCAGAAAGCGGTACTCCTGGACACGGCGCGCATTGTCCGGAGGTTCCTTTCTCTGGAGCCCTGACCACCGGTAGCTTGGACCCTGTTCCCGATGCCGGTGGGCTACTATTTTTTATATTTTTAAATGTTTTTATTTTATATTAATATTTAAAAATGTAATTTATATGTAATATACTTTAATAAATGGAATAATAATAATAATAATTTATTTATTGTACATTTAACATTTACATTTTACAGTTTAACATTTAACACACACAGTAGCAGTAAACTTGAGATAAAGTTAGTTGTACAAACATTGATCAATTAGAAACAAAATGAACATTTGACTCCTAAACTAAGTAAAATAAATACTTGTATCTCAGGAGTCAGTTCCTCCTCGGAGAATGAACAAAAATAGGTTATTAGATACACTTAAGATAGCCTTTATATGGACGTGTAACAGTATTGGGGAATAATTATGAGATGACTGTTAGTAATGATTCGGTATGATCGTAGGACAGTTTTTGCAACCAATTAGTTAACTTAGCTTTTAGTGTATGTTTGTTCAATGTATAAATACTGATTAACTGGTGAATCTTATTATAAATGCGAGCGCTTGCGATAACAAATTGACGGCCTGCAAAAGCAGTCCGGCAATGAAGGGAGTCACTGACCGGAAACTCTCGACGTCGAAGAAGGATGTTTGAGTCTAGTGGAAGCATGGAATGACGGCGTAGGACTACACGCAAAACGAACAGTTGGCGCACAGTGAGGACTTGGGATTCTGAGTACAGCTGGGCAGTTGGGTAATAATAATAATAATAATAAACCCGCAGGGCAGCTTGTGGCGAGCTGTCGGGCAGTAGCGACCCCGTGGACCTGACCTCCTGGGAGACCCTTGTTCTTCATCTCTGGCTTGCCTTAACTGGCCGGCCAGAGTGAGCACTGACGAGGAACAAGGCTCCCACCTCACTCTTGCCTTAATTGGCTGGTTTGAGTGGAGATTCGCAAGAGCAAATTTGCTCGGAGGAAGGAAGTATTCCAGTAAGATGCTGGTAGGGATCTTGACCGTACTTCCGGGATTGTCCTGATAGCCGTGGAATACCTCTCCACTCCTCCAGCACCTCGATATATGTTGCCCCCTTGTCGCTACGTCACTATGTGCTAGCGGCCGTTTTTGGGGGCCCATTTACTGAGTGTGCAAGTCACCCCCTGCCATTATATCCGTGTATACAAACATTGATCAGGCAGGGGCCATAGTTGTTCAATAGTCTTAGGTAACAAATCCACCTCAACAACCCAAAACCATAGTCCAATATTTTCTTTATTCCATGACCTGCAATAGACCACCACCAACCGGGGGTTGACCTTAGGTGCACTTGAGTGGTGCATATAGGGATAATCGCCGGTTGGTGTCCCACTTCATATTATAAAGCCATATTTAAGGGGCCTCTGCGAGTTGGCTTCGGCCCCTCGTACGCCTTCCAAAGGTCCGGGGCCCCAGGGTCCCGAGAAACGTTAAGTTCATAATAATAATAATAATCATTTTATTTCAGGCATCGGAGGCCCATAGTATAAAATACATAAAATAATCTTAAACAAATAAACTAATACATATATTTTTAAAAACAAAAACTTAATACTAATATACACGAAGTGTCGGCGTCGTGTTTCGCTGACTGGTGTCACGTAGCTGGCCACGAAACCGGCGGAACATAACACCCTTCGGCCAAAACTCTTCTTTGAGGAACTTCTCGAGATGCTGCGTCGGAACACGCACCACGAACGACTTGAAGTTTGTTTTGTGACGCGGCTCCAACATCTCGACCCTCAAAGTCCAGTTGGTCTTCACCCGCATGTACTCCACGACCTCTTCAACTTTCGTGGAATGATGCAATCTTGACACGTACATCAACGTTGTCGGCACGGCTGGACGCAACAGCGTGTTGGGTCCTGCCAGCGCAGTACCGCACTGGTTCCGACAAGAAGGCCTCTTCTTCTTCCTCTTCTCCACCTTGATGAAACCATCGCTGTCACCCGTGTCCTTCACTGGGGCCTGCCTTTTCAGAACCTGTTTTGGTCTCTCTACGCTTAAAATGCATAACCTTAAGAATCGCCCTTTGTGCACGCTCTGCTTGAAGCAGAAGACTTTTATGGGTGCCACCCCATACAGGAATACAGTACGTGAGGATCGATGCACATAAGCTTTTATAAACTAAGGATAAAGTTGCAGGGTCAGCGGCGTGTCTTAATTCCTTGAACAGGTAAATAAGCTTCCTAGTCCTCGAGCATAAAGCCTCAATATGTGGACGCCAGGAAAGGTTTTCGTCAATGTACACCCCCAGGTATTTAATGCTTGGGACTAGAGAGAGGGTCAGACAGCAACAAGAGGCAACTTGACCAGAGCAAGAGTGGGCTTTTACTACACTGGATTCAACTGATGGAAGGGCCGAGCTGGACAGCGAGAAGCGTATTAGCTTGGTTTTGTCAATGTTGAGAGTCAGCAGGTTAGTTGAGAGCCAGTTTGTCACAAGGCGGAGGGAGTGTTCTGCTCTATCTTTAGCTTTGTTCCAGTCGGTATCATAGACGATGAGAGCAGTGTCGTCTGCATAGGTGAATATTTCACAGTTGGGGATGGACATATTGCACAGGTCGTTTATGTATATTAGGAATAAGGTTGGACCTAATATACTTCCCTGCGGGACGCCGAAACTGATACACTCATCATCACTAACGAGAGAATTTATTTTTACACATTGAGTTCTTTCAGTCAAATAATCAGTGAAGATTTTCAATGAAAGCCCACGGATTCCCAAGTTTTCTAGCTTCGAAAGCAGCATAGGGGCAGAAACAGAATCAAATGCCTTGCATAAGTCGAGAAAGACACCATAGCACTTTAGTTGTTTATCCATTTTAGCGACAATACTATTTGAAAGGCTTAGGACAGCGTCTTCAGTCGAGATTCCCTGTCGAAAACCAAATTGATTTTGGGCGATAATGTTGTATTAGATTATTACAGTGATTATTAGTAAGGGCATAAGTATTTAATATACTGTATATTCTGAAAAAGAACTGCCCTCGATATTGCATCTCTGGTATACAAAGATATCATAAAATAAATCTTTTATAATTTCGTATCTTTCTTTTATATCATTGAATGATAAATAAGCTGATTGCCCACCGGATGCTAAGTGGCCAATGCTGCCTAAAGACATCTGCAATACCGGAGGCCTTGCAGAATTTTACCATCCCAGAAACGAAGACAATTTGTGCCTGTAATTTATTACATTGGCACCAATGGAAAGAAACTGGTTACCTACATGATTCTTTCCATTGGTTTCGTTCTTTCTATGTTGGATGAATTTTCGCAATGGGACAATACAAAAATTTTACTATTTAACTCCTCTACAATATTATTATAGAAGTCTTGATTTACTAAAATATCTGAGCAAGCCGTACGAAATTAACATCTTAAGTGGAAGTTCTCAACAGTTAATCTGCGTTCATTCTCGATTTGCTCCGAATAGAGGCGCTATCGACGGCTCACAATAGATGCATTGGACCGAGTTCCAACACCGATCCAGTTTTATATTGCATTAGCTATGCGCTTGCGCTGTGCACAGAGTTTTATTATTTAAATCAATTGAATAGCATTCTGGGAGTGACTTCAGTCACTCCCCGAATTTTTATATTACGTTTGTTTCTGGCAGGGTCGCCATGTAAGGTCGGGTGTCAGATTGAATGAAACATTACAAGATTTGGTACAAGATTGCCTTTTATTATTTTATTACACGAGATATATATCAGTTGTGCACATAGAAATAATAGGCACCTAAATACTACGTCACAATTTCTTACAGTATTCTAAAACGGCTTTTAAATAAAATAACCATGTACTTATTTGTTACCGACACCTTATTGTACTTCACGTTGGGTTCCCGTGATAATACAGTATTGTAATAATTTCTATTTGGTCTGACGATGGAGTCAGAATATGTATAGTGGACCTTTTTAACAATTTTAAATGACCCTGTTGAGTTTGGGCTCATTTTATTGGCTATGATGAACTTGTTTGACGAGTTCCGGTACAAGTCAGAAATCAAACTAGAATGTAACTAAAATCGAACGGTTTCAAGAAAATAAAAATGTTATTTGTTACACATGTTTATACGCCTCAGGTTTTTTTTTGTAGGCAACAATTTTTATATTTTCATCAATTTTCATAGCTCTTTACATCACAATATTTTTTTATACATTAATACAAAATCCATTAACAAATTGCCAAAATGCCAAAACAAAAGAGTAATCAAGATGAAACCAAAGTTTTCTGTAATCGTCTTAGTTTCCAACAAATAAGGCGGGAACACACGTGAGCTTCCATTCAACAAGTCAGGCATTGTGGGGACGATCAATCATAATCACAGGCACTTTCAGGCTCTTTCACGTCGACTAATGGGCCACAAAATGCGTTTAAAATCTGCGAGTGTGAACGCATTGGAAGGTAACCGTTCGGAAAGGCACAAAGCCGCTGAGGGATTGATCCATCATGTGTCCTCACCTCAAACGATACGGTTTTGAAATGTGGCGTTTCATTTTCCGGGTTTGAATGTTTTTCTTTTTTTACGTTTACTGTTCAACCTTTCTGTACGTCATGTTCGTGAACGGACGCTGTTTGCTAGGACTGGAGATTTTTTTTAGTTGGGTTGTTATTAATATTATATTTTACGACAGACGTCTTTGAGACTTGTTATATTGTTTTCACCACTTGAATGTTACCAATTTTTCGTTATATTCTATTGAGTTTAAATTCATAAAAAATAGTTTTTTTTTGCTTAGTTGACTGACGCATTAGTAATTCAACAGTATAATATGATAAATAATTGTTTGAACAAATAGTTTGCTCTAAAAAAAATTAAATTCAGCAAACGTAGTGTTTGTTTCCTTAACAAAAAACATCGCGACATTCACTTACCCTTCATAGCACGACATTATTACCATAATTCCTTTACCATATCATAAAATAGTATCTAAAAAGAATTTTTAATTTAACAATCTTTGACAGCGTCCCGCCAATCACTCGGCGAGCGGCTCCATTGTACTCTGTTCTGTTATTTTAATTTTTTCCTCGCACAGGAATGTCTTTGAGACTTCAAATGACGCGTGTAATATGAAGGTCTCTGTTTGTTTGATGTTGATTAGGCCATTTTGTGATGAGTATTTTTCACTGAAATAAAAGCGAACAATGGCTGCGTCGATAAGCCACGGATCCCCTTTGCGGTCTACTCTGTTTACAGTGGCTTTTTTGATGTGGCCACTCAGCTTTATAATTCGCTTTGATTTTGAATTGAGGTTTTCTTTTTAGGAATATTTGTGAAGTTCTTTATTTAAGTGGTGGGAATATTTCAAATGATTCTTTCAGTTATTTTATTCTGTTTTTGTGCGACTTTGGTAAACTGTGTTAGAACAATCTCATATCTCTGTCAGTCAGTCAAATAAATATAAAAATCCTTATAACTTTGTCTTTCATTTGTGAACAGAAGAATAACACCAAAACAAAACACTACCAGAAATAATTATCTCATAACGAAGCCAGCGTGGCGGTCGCACACGTCCAAGACAGCGAAACTGTCCGCACCAATACGACGGACACTAAGCAGAAAATTCCATTGCGCCAAAGTTTTGATTGTCCCCGGCAGATGGCATTCTTGCCGACACATTCCCGGGATCACTGAAGAGTGTACGTTTTATTGTGGTCATATCGCAAGATGGACCGTTGGGTTGGATGACCGGTGGAGGCAGAGCTAAAATTATTTCTCGAAAATACATATTCTTTTGACTATTTGAAAGGAAAAATAAAAACTATTTTATTTTAGATGAAGGTTCATTTAAAATCCGGCGAAAAGCAAAACGAAAACGTTTTAAAATCAACACAAAACTACTCAAATCTATTTAGCAAAATTACATTAAACCCCTCACATCTCCTTAATTTCAAGCAACAATTTGCTTACGTAAACAAAAGGAGCAAATGCAACTTCCGACCCTCGGTGATTTTTATCCCTTACTAATTGTAATTTCATTGATAACACAGTTTACAGTTTGACCGGTCCATTAGACCGAAACAAGGTGGCGTCCGGCCTTACGGCTGTATTTATAACCTTCAGTATAGTTGCGGCAATAATTTCATTAGCGAGGCACAACTAGAGGCCGGACAAGACAAATGGTAGCCATTAGGACCCTAACGACTGCCCCCGTCAGCCCCTGAACTTTTAACGACGAGAATCAAAGTAAATACGAAACGTTATCTTGCCGATTTGGCGATCATAACTGGCAAGGGTTGCTAATAGGATGTACGCAGGTAGATTGTATCAGTTTTAATTGATGCTTAATGCACGATTTAGTGACCCTTTACTGGACTTATCGGCTTTTGATTTTGTTTGGTATCAATTGGCAAAGTCTCTTAATGGCTAATACAGCATTAAGTATTACTTGTGACTAATACCATAGTGACCAGCTTATAATCAAACATTAATATCTGTTTTTCTATTATATAGTAGCAAAACATAATAATTTCTTATAAAGCAACCCTCGTTTTTATTCAACTCTTAGTGCAGCCTCCCACGGGACTGCCACCAAATCAGTCGCATTCGAGTCGTCCTCGCGACTTACGTTATTGTGTCCGGCCGTCATTAAGGGCAATTCGTGGTGGGCAACTTCTTCTGACCGTAGTAATATGTGGAGATAAGAATGACGGTGGGTAACAAATGTTAGCATTTCCGTCATGTTGATGGCGAGACAAAAATACTTGATTAGAGGTTAGGTAGGAAGGAGGTAGATAAAAAATGTGACGTAAATAATTCTGGACTATCAAGTGTCACGATTTTTGTAGCTTAATTTTTTTTCTTACAATACCTGTATGAAAGAAGCTGGTGTAGGTTGCACGGGTTTTTACGATCATGAAATGAATCTATGTATGTAAAATCTTTGTCCCTTCCATCGAATAAACTACTTGAAGCGTGTTTTTGCTTCGCATTCGGAATTAGAATATTAATAAATGACCTCAAAATTTGTCTGATCTCAAACACGAAAATTGTAATAATCACTGAAAACCTCTAATACGATTTAACCTTTCAAAGACCAACCGACAGGCGGCTGTCGGGCTGCTATTGTCTTTCTATTGTGTCTCAAATCACGTGTGTTCGAAGGATTAAGACCAAAAACATTCTAATATCCACACCTTCAAAAAACAAAACATCAAAATTAAGCTACCTACGAAAAGTCAACTCAAAGTAGGAATACAACTTGACATAACGCATCTCTTCATAATCCTAGTCGTCAGATATAAGGGCAGTAATACACGAAGCAACATTTATCGGAAGCAACAGCAACACGTAATCCCGTGAAGACGAGGCGAGGGCTGTGCTCATTACGCTCATTACCTCGTGTAATGGGGGCCTAATAATGTACATGTGTTGATCGATTAGTGTTATTAAGGAAACATGTGTAGAGTAGTTTGGTCTGGTATATTGGTTTTATAGATGGCGAGTAAGTTGTCTGTGTGTGATGAAAATGCACACATCTACTCGTATATTATTAAACTGGCCTTTACCTTCGATTTGGACAAATCGCGGCAGAAAAAAGTGTTAGGTATGTAAAAATGGAAATGTCATTTTTATGTTTTTAATGAACACTACCATGTTCTGTCAACACAAAATTTTTGATTTTTAACTCGACTAATACAGAAATGAATGAACTTAAAAATAAAAATTTGTTACTGAGTGTGTCAACAACCATGTTTGTTGACACAAATTGTTGTTGTTAACTATAAATTTTTGGTCAAACATGAGGTCCATTTTGTTCCATTTTAACTTATCCATCCCATCTTGTCGGCATACGGTGTGTTGACACTGACAGTAACCCTGTATATTTTTGACAAAGACTCTTTAATTAAAATTACCCTAAAATGTCATTATTGACTTTGCGTGAATATCTAAATAACATACTTAATTTTCAAAATATCATATCAAGACTACATAGACGTATAAAATCCCGGTTGTCCGGGATTAGGGTGGACGCCCATAAAACACGCGTGTTCATATTACGCGGAGTGTCCGCTAGTCAGTGCCGACAAATTGTTGCTACATCCTACACCGTTCATGTGTATAGTTCGCGTCACGTAAACTTGCCCATTCACGTAAAAAAATGTTACCTTCGTAGATTTTTTGAAGTGAAAACTTCTTTAGCGGCGTTGAGCACTTTTTCTGTAATGGGTATAAAATCTTAAACTCGCGTCAGGACACGTGACCTGATCGAAAAAGCGTAGGACGGATGGATAGTAGACAGCTATAATCAAGTTTTCACTTCTGCCGGCACTCCCGGAGTGCAACCCGTCTTTTTTTTTCTACAGAATCGAATTAAGTTGTAAAAAATTTAGATTACGCCCAAAAGTCGTCGACCCGTGCAAACTTAACTGCGTACGTAAAATAATAGTTATATTTTTGTCTACGAAAGTAGTTACATGATTATCAACCACGTAAGTAGTTACTGAAACCAATTACGTTAAATAACACCCACTTCTAGTTTTATTATTATGTCATTAGAAACAATAGCGTTAATATTTAATTATAGTAGCAGTTATTAGTAAAATAAAATAATAAAAAACAATAACAAAGTTTAACAGTTTTGACAACAACAGTACTTTCGCATTTAGCAAGCAGGACAGAAGTAAGCATCGAACGTATGTGAGTGACAGAGACGCCATTACAGGCGCCATCTTTGGCGAGACCGCGCATGCGCAGTCTACGTTTGGTTGTAAAATCGACTACTGCGCAGTCAATTGCGACGAACTTCAGAGGGGCAAGATTACGTGACGCGAACTATACAAGTTATTATGTACACAGGTTGTTGTTACACTGTTTTTAATTAATGTTTTTTAAATACCGTTCATTTATTTTGTTAGTTCCGATGAATAAAGGCTCGAGCAGACCAAATGCGTATGCGTAGACGTAAGCGTAAACGTGCGCGTACCACAGAGTTGTAACGTATGAAACTGTATAAGACAGGACACACCGCTTGCGTAACGTCATCACGTCCACGTGCACGCAAGCGGTGTGTCCTGTCTGATACAGTTCCATACATTACAACTCAGTGGTACGCGCACGTTTACGTCACGTTGACGCTTACGTCTACGCATACGCATTCGGTGTGCTCGAGCCTTTAATAAAGATTCCTCACATCATTGGGGGATCCGACCGGAATAACTCTGAATATCAATCACGAAAAAAACAAAAGAATTATTTTCAAATAAATCAATTAAACAGTAGTTGCCTAGTTGGTGTCTATTTATACAATAATACAATGTCTTAATATGGACGCTTTTAATCCGGTAGGGGTGCACAGGGCAGGTGACCGCTACTGACGGTCGCCGTGGGTCTACGAACAAACGCACGAGTCAGTTGGCGCTTTTTTAAAAGGTAGTTCTTTGGTGAATAGAAAAATTCTGGTAGAATAACAGCTTTAAATTGAAAACTAATGAAACTCATATAGTAGGACCTCATCCTGTAGTTGCTTACTATAAACATAGTAGTTAATGAAGTATCAACCTTTATTTTGGTTGCTGAGAGTCATCTCATCACAGCCATGATTATTTAAGGTGGTAGCCTAAAATTAATGCCAACAGAAGTTTTTGATTCTTTACAAGTGTTTATTATTGTGAAAACTTGCGTATTTACAAAAAGTACGATATGATGAAATTTATAATAATTATTAACCTACAGTAATGTACATATATACATGGAAATAACACATCAGGCTACAAAATATCACGCTACGACACACGGGAACGGAGCAGTAACTAAAGACCTAACTAAATGTAGGTAATGTTTCAACGTTTTGAAAGTTGAAACTTATTGTGAAAAAATATGTTTCAAAAACAAAACAACATCTCCCTCAAAAAGCTTAAAAAAACACGCTTCACAAATCATTAACAATATCACTCGTACGAATCAAGGAGACGGGGGCTAAATGGAACACACGGGCCGCTACTTTTTTATTAATTTACGAAATAAAGTTATAATCTTGTTAGCGGGCGCTCCCATTGTGTCGCGTTACCTGGACATTGTAATAGGATCAACTTATTAAACACTAAGTACACAAACATCAAAAGCGTTTCTGCAAAACGAAAGAATGGCGCTTTCGTTAAGAGGATTCCTATTTTTGTATTTTCATTATTGCGTACAAATATATTTTTTGCACGCTCATTCTTTGTTTACGATCAGAAATATTGTTGTTATTTCATTACTCTCTGTTGATAATAATAAACGATTTATTAGGAGTAATAATATAAAACCTCTCGCGGAGTCGGTGTACCGAAAAGCAATAAACATGATAACATCGTTCTGCTATAATGGTTATGGGGCTAAATATTTGAGATCCATTTACCAAGGATATTAGCCGATAAAGAGGTGCTTGAAAGGCAATGGAGCTACCTTTCGGACCCTTTGGGAGGTTCTCAAGGAGCGAAGGAAGGTGTTGTGCCCGTCCTAAATACGATCTAATTACGAAATAGTTTCTCTTCTTGATTTATAGATTAAGTTCACAACGGCGGGTCGCACACGCGGCGCTCTGGTATACCACTGACATATTAAAATCCTTTGCCATGTGTGTTTGGTCGATACTGTATATGATTATTTTAGATTATAATATGTAAGTTTAACGTTACACACTAAGTCTAAAACTATACTATCAGTAGAAGTACTGACATAAAAACTTTATTTTTTTAATATTCCATGGGACTCATCGCCAATTCGCTCAATGTCTGTCTGTTAGTAGACCGTATCTGGCACTTTTTGTGTCTAACTGATTACGTTTTAAATTTATATTTTTTCTTAAAAATAAATAGGTACCTATAAAATACATTTACACTGTAAGAGATTTTCAGAACCGATTTCCAATACCCAAATGACTTAAGAATGTAATCCCAAATCAATACAACAATTCAATATAACCGAAGCTGTTCATATAAGCGGCGGTATCGAGAGGTGTTAAAGGAAAGACGGGACAACCTCCGAGGCATTATCGGATTCCGCGGGTGCTCGGCCCACAATGGATGTTCTGGCCGATCCGAGCTTACTATGTGGGCCCACTGCTTTGTACCAAATCACTTCTCGTAGATTTATTACCCAGTGTCTCCATTACCCCACTCTCCCCCATATAAATTGTGGAATAAGTGTTGCCATATTTACTAGTGACGTATTGCTAATCGCCGGAGCCTTCTGTTGCCAGTGGTGAATAGTAATAATTAATCTGGTTGTCCGATGACGAATTTGAATAATTTATATCAGTAATTTATTGGTACGAGGTCCGTGGATCAAAATGAGGAGGAGACACATGTGCCGCTTGTGAAGGGATCTCAGAAACTAATAATTTTAACAGGACAAAGCGTCGCTTGAGATGAGTTATAATAGATTATTTTACGGACTGATAAAGTTTCCAGGGAAATAGTCTAGTAGTTCAGCTTTATTTAAACTATTTCCTCTTAGGAATTGTCTTTTAATGAGTAAGTTTGATGATGGGTGGCGACGACGAAAGACTTTGAAATAGATGATAAGATAATCTGGATGCATATAGTTTTGATTTGAGGTAGGCACGGCAAAATTGCCTAAAAGCACATGAGCTTTTGCCCAGCGAAGACACAGAAAAAAAAAACAAAAAAGTAAAAGTAAAGTTAGAGAGAACTTTCATACATATCCAATTCATTCAATTACAATCTTCGCGTAACACGTTTAGTAACCCCCCTGTAACCGATAACGTATTCAAAACAACCGGAACGGGGTCGTCGCGTCATGTCTAATCAATCGTCCGCATCGAGTGACCGTTGTTGGTCAAGCCAACCGCGAAAACCTGATTACTAACCGATCGGACTGACCGATGACATTTACCGTTGGAATGTAATTACTATACCTTCTGTAGGTACATTCTACTAATGGCCCGGATTATTTGGACCCGACAACACCAAAGTGAATTTGTAATAAGACCCCCACAATCTTAAGACTTGTGTCGACCTCAATAATTTATTTACTTTGATGATGTTCGTCTTGAAATGCGAGTAAGTTTCTAGTTTGGGGCTGAATGAATCAACCGGCGACTTGAATTTATTTGCAAATTATTTATGGGAACTAGAGTAGGTTAAGTACTTACTTTACTGGTCATGTATAAAACATTAGTTTTATTTGGATATGCCTATAGGCATTTTCAGTCTTATTCATGTTTTTCTAAGAATGAGCCAAAGAAAAATATTTCCTTTGTTTTCGTCAAACGTTCTTAAAAAATATATCGATTTCCTTCAAGAAAACAGTTGGTATTAGATATACGATTGTTTATTATATAACTATAATCAGCATAAAACATGTCCCAACACGATGCTAAAACAACATCGTGCTTTGATTCATTTGCAGCAATAACGTAAGTGTGGGATAAGTGCCTGCCATTATCTACCATACACGTACAGATGGACTCTTTGTTATAAATTCTCTGTGGGGTACGAAATATCAAGTGTGAATAATAATGTGATGTGATGTTAATTTTCTCGATAAATTGAGAGCTATTAGCACAAACTTTTTTTCAGTTTGAACCAGTACTTCCTGATATTAGAGCGTTTCTCAACGAAACATACTCTTCAACTTTGTAATATTAGTATAGGTGAAAATAAAAATAGTTTAGTTAAGGAAGCCAATAGCTATGCAATATGTAGTTGTACAACTAAAGGAATTATATATTAACTATCCCAAAGTAATTTTAATCATTCAGTAAATAGTAGGTTCGTTAAATAGTAGGTGGGTACTGAGTACCTAATCCGCTAGAGCCAAATTAAAGGAGACTTAAAATATTGAAGTTGTAAACGTCTCAACTTTACATTCCCTGTCTTTAATCCACTTAATAGGTGTTTGACTTCAAATACTGCAAAACTTTATCATTTTCCACTCTCATTAGTATGTAGTTAATTAATGACGAAATTTTTCAGTTTGCTTAGTAACTTTCAGAATCCCCTTTCGGTAGCTAATCAGCGCGGTACACAGATGTGTACGACTGCTCGACTCACTCCATATACTTAATTAATTAAAAGAGTACTCGAGCTCCAGCCAGCTCCGGTGCCATTCCTGTTTACCTGCGCCATGTTTGCACAACTAACGAACTACTTAATCATCATTTATTCGATTGCAAACGAAAACTTTCAAACTGTCCAATGAGTCCACATGAATATATTTCACCTGCCACGCCCAATCCCACTGTCCTTCATTACAAATAAATCAAAATTCAATTTTCATAACGAATTTTCAAGACCCAATTTTAGCATTATCTGATTAAAATGGGCCCGAATAACCGACGGCTAAGAAAATTGCATTAAACCTTATTAGCCGGTTTAATGTGTAGGTGTTAAGTAAATTTGGATGTAATCGGGGTAAGCCTTTTTTTCCGGGGTGGGGTTTGCCGAGCTGAGAAAAAATGCGCCGGGATTTATTGGCTTGTTACCGGGATTTAAAAAAAGGATCGTCGCAGACGGGCCAGGAAGGAAAGGAATGCGTCCCGGACTCCGGACTCCCTCCCGTGCTCTCGGCGCGCAGTTTGATGGTTTGAAAAAAAGCCACCCTGGATGCTCATTTTTGTGATCGTTTTGATTTTCGTTTTTTTATTTGTGTTTGCTGCTAATTTCTACTTCATTTCAGTTATGAGTCATATTTGGTGAATGCTTTGACCATTGCTGTTGAGTTCTGGGGGCTAGTAAAAATAATCGCAAATCCCTATTCTCTTTTGGAGTATCTAGAGATTAAAATTTGACAATAATTTTATATTTTTCTCCTTCACAAGCAATTTAGAAACCGTATTACTGTACAAGACTTGCTTACCAGTTCTTTTATTGTTGGACATGTTGTCTCCTTACTTTTGTATAATTAAAGAACACTAACACTGGATTACATAATGTATTTAGGGATTTGCCCAAATATCAAAATTCAATATCTTATAGAACATATTACAGCTCTAATCTTTATAAATTGTTTCTGTCTGTAACTCGATTGCTCATCAAGTATTTTAAGTGACTGGCGAACCTCTTGAGACTCACTCGAAGCTTCTTAAATATTCACAGACCGTGATTGTCGATCGCGTCTTTGGACTGACAGACGAAGGACTTTTTAGGTATCACTCAGCGGATTGTGACTAAGTCGATGATATTTATCTTCAGCCTTAATTTTAGAGTATTTCTAGAATGGGTAGGTACCTACGGCTAGCTCAATTGGCTACAATGAGTGATGGGATGTATAAATCTTAATTATAGACAATTTTGTACCACACAATGTTGTTTATTAAATACTAGCTGTTCCTCGCGGTTTCACCTACGTTACATTAGGTATTTGGTTACTGCTTCTGGGACATAGCGTGAAATTATATAGCCTATGTTACTCGTTGACAATGTAGCTTTCGAACGGTGAAAGAATTTTGAAAATCGGACCAGTAGTTTTTGAGACTATTCATTACAATCAAACATACAAACAAACTTTTCCTCTTTATAATAATTAGTATAGATTAGCGATACCAGCGACATTGAGCATAAGTATTTGGAGTTTTGTTTAATTGTTTGAACGTGCTAATCTCTATTCCAGCCGGATTTTAATAATTATTTTCATTATATAATTTAGCAGCCCGATTCATGTTTGAACAACTAGCCAAAGATGCGCTCGAGATTTCACTTGCTGTAACAACAAAAAGTACTAATAAATGCTTTTAACATATAAGAATAAACATTTTTTTTATAATTTTGAACGTAAATAAAAATACCTATAATATTCTTTTCACCTTTTTATAAAAACACATTGCACGGTTATTAAAATATCATAAGCACGCTAAACGTTTAACCCTTCCCAAATTATGTAACCCAAAATGTATTAAAAACAGAATCCTACCAAAAAATCTCCAAATTGAAACCAAATAAACAATGCCAGAATACAAAAACCTCGTTGGTAGCAATCATGAATATTTTATTGGGAAAAGAACTGAGACTTTTTACTCCTTTCCCTGTACGTGACGAGTTGGGACTGGCAGAAATAAATGAGCTAAATTAATATAAGGGGGCGGTTAGTACAATTACCTTTTTTAAATGTAAGCAAGCCGGCTCCTTGTTACGATTTGATTTTTCTTGTGCGACACGCCATTTGTCAGCTCTACGGCGGTAGAAGAAAAGGTTGTATGTGATTTTTGTTTTGTTGTTTTGGTGTTTTTTTGAGTAATGTGGTCAAACTTCTAGTCATACAATAGAATCAATAAAAGTATTAGTTTTAAAAAAGAAAAAAAAAAACTAAAATAAAAATAATCGTAAATCCTTCTAATTCCTAATTTACGCTATTTGTGAGAGTGGTGAGAATGACCTACAGAATATGCAGGCTTTTTAACATCGCGCTGTAACCCACAAAAACATTTGGTAAAATGTATATAAAAGCGGTACGAAAAGCGAAACCGGAACGGTTACTTTAAAAATATTCCATAAATTAAAAATAAACAGATACAATTCTAATCAAACCATTTTTCTTTATCATTGTAACAATTTACATTTACACCCGTTTACAAATTCGCCGTTATTAAGCTTTGATTTCGTAAAAAGGGTTAGAAAATAAAAATCGCGACCCTCCCGCGAAAAACCGGGCCAAGGAGGGTAGAAAAAAGAAGAAATACCGCGCGTTGTTTTCTAAAGACGGGGGTAACCAGGTAGCGAGCCAAATGAATTGCAAACAGCATTATTATTTCCTTCAGGAAGTCGTATATATTCCCGGGCGCCTTTATTTTAACGTTTCTTGCTTTATTCATTTTTTTTCTTACCCCTTTTTTATTGCCGACAAGCTCGTAATATATTGTAAACGCACAGCGAGTGCCGGCTGTAAACAACTATTACAACTTAATAGGAAAACGGGGTACCATTTTATGGGGTTTTATGTTTTTATTAGTATTTTTTTTTTGTTTAAATTGGTTTGCGATTTTTGAATGTATATCCTAAAATTTTGTCTTATTAAAGGGCTGGTTTATAGCAAAAACTCTTCAAAAAAAATTATTAAAAATATAAGATTAAAATTAAAAATACCTTATGCAATTCTTTACTAATCGATTATAGGAAATCTACTGAAATGTAACCCTAGTAACACTGGCCTGGTCTTTTAATTTTATTTTTCATGTTTCGAGGTTTAAATTTATTTATTTATTTATTTACACTTTATGCACAAAATTCATGTACAGAGGCGGACTTAATGGCTTAGGCATTCTCTACCAGTCAACCATCGGTAGTGCAGAGATATGATGGCAGGTGCAAATATAAAGTAAAAAACAGATGTCAATTATTACAAAAAATACAAATCAATAAATTTGTCTTCTTATACCTATTCCTAGAAAAACAAAACCAATTAGGTACAGATAAATACAATACCTCTGAAACACTAACAATATACTCAATAATTAGCTGTAACAAAGGATCCAACGAGATAAGAACGAGTACATTTCTTGGGTGAATAGTTTTGCTCATAAAATCCGCTATAAAAGGGCGATAACGGCCGATTATAGCCTCTGTAACGGCACTCTAATAATGAATTGTCTTTAGTATAATGTTCGACCGTGATTGTACTACCAGCTATAAGGCCTTTGTTCTAGATTAATAGGATAAAATTCATAATTGCTTAGTTAAATTATGGTACGCCGTGTAAAAGGGTAGCTTCTGTTGCTTACATTTTGTTGAAATATTTTGGCTTTTTTTTTCTTTAACTAGCATTCGCCCGCAGCTTTACTCATGTGGATGTTGAAATTTTAACCAATATTTTACCCCTTCAAGGGCTGAATTTTCAAAAAATCCTTATTTGGTGGTTTTCGCCTCGATCGACTTTTCGCAAAAAACACATCCTTAAAGTTTTACGTCTCTAGGAACAGTGATTTTTGCGTTGATATTTCAACAGTAAGTCAGTCAGTATATCATTTTATAAAATTGTTTGTATATGGGCGTGGTTTAAAAGTAGGCACTGTTCGTGGTTGTAAACAAAGTCACGTTTATTAAAGCAGTAACATAGTTTGTAACTTGTACATTTGTAAGGCTACACTGAAACGTCGCTCGACGCCACTTTCAAACCATATTAGTAAATAAACAAATTATACAGGCTGTCAAATAATTTACTACGCATTAAGGATAAAAAATACTAATTAAGAATACCAACAGGAAAAATAGGAGGGGGGTTCCGTAAATTTTGTTTAGTTATAGTGAATTTTTGTAGAGAATATTAGATATTTTAGAGTTTCAAACCCGTAAGACTCCAACGGAACCCTATTTAAGCCTCAGCTGCCTATCCGTCTATCCATCTATCTTTCAGCGGGTTGATTCTCATAAAGAATTTGTTATAGTTTATATTTTCACTTTCAAAAATCACTTATTAATAAAATATTACTATAATTACTTTTATTGCAGCTATAAATAGAACCCACTTCGCTTTTAAAACCTCATTAAAAGTAAACAAGTAACTAAACAATGCATTAAGAATCAATTAGTCCAATTTATCCTAAATAATAGTACCTAGTTAAGTTCCTAAAACCGAATGCATTGTATGGGTGAACGTCACGTAGTGACAAACAATTCAAAATTCTAGGGATTTATTTCACTTAGGTCATTTATAGGCACTTATGAATAGTCAAAGAGTCGGTCGGTCAGTCAGAAAAGTGACGCTAATTGCCTGTTCCATAACGTAGATCTCTATGGAGAAGAACAGGCAAGAAACTCCACGGACACTCTTTTTAAAAAAGTCATGTTTGACAAAATCTTATTTTCGTAACTTAATCTTAAAATTAGCAGTAAGGTAAATATTGTTTCTCAAGTGAGTGACTGTCTTTTTTTGAGAAATAAAAGTCTTTAAACCTAAATCTAAACAAAAATAAACCAAAAAACGTCTAGTAAAACACATTCCGACCTACACATACGATATTTTACACATGTACATACAGACAGATTCCATGTCTACTATTAGTTATATTTGTAGAGGGTAATAAAGCAGCGAGTGGAGCCAATAAACGTAGATTATCGGGAGTTATGATGCGATTCCAGTTAATGCGACATGACAACAGGCCCCGGGCTGCGGCGGTGCCAGGATAATGAAATAAACTCACTTACGTCCTTTTTGTAGACGGTAGAATAAGTTGGCGGACAATTTGGTCAGATAAAATTTTGCAGTTACGCTGTTGTTTGTCATGCCCGTCGTTTTTTTTAATAAGAACTAATTTAGTCATACAAAAGTTTAAATAAAAAATCTTCTGGAAAAAGACAATCTTTCTGTAAAAAATTAAATCATAAAATCATATTTATTTTGTAAATAGGTTATATATATAACACTTTTACACGTCAATATATGTTTTTTTTTTATTTATTTTAAGCGAACGATGGGGCCGGTGTTTCGTAGCTGGACTGCTCTGAGAAGAAACATCCGAAACAAACTCAGAGGTCAAAGTCTCTTTTAAAGTCCATACAATCGTATTGGTCAAAAATGTGCGAGAACCATGGAGGTTAATGTCTGAGGCACACTCTTGATGAGAGAAGGACACAGATTTGAGTGGACCTGTCCAGACAGTGCAAGCATTTGTCAGTAATCGTTTAGCTCAACTAAAAACTAAGGAGCCCAACGTCTTGACGAACAGTACCAAAGTAAGGACATTTGGGTAGGCCGCATTAAATACTCAAACCGTCAGACCGCATATTTAAAAAAAAAAACCAACGACTTCCATAGTCCTCACATTCACAAAAAAAAAATGTCACAAAAACATATACACAATACTTTAAAAAGTACATATCAATGTCAAATAGTAATACATAAAAAAAAGATTATATACTTTCAAAAGTACATATCAATGTCAAATAGAAATACATAAAAAAGATTATATACTTTAAAAAGTACACATAAATGTCAAAATAATAATTGAAATGTCAAAGAGAAAAGAAATGTAAATAAAGTAAATAATGGCCAATGTATTAATCGAAGCAGCTCAATCCCAAGCATTTGAATCCTCAATGTAATCTTTGACAGAGTAAAAAGCTTTCTGACAAAGTCAAGTCATGTAATAATATTAACTGCCTAGTTACACCGTGTGAGGTGCGACTTTCTTAGCCTAAAGTATTAGTCACCACTAAAATGTTATTTCAACTTGCCCCTTCAATTTCCGAGATAAGTACAAACAATTAATCTATAATATTATGTGGATGTAATTTATCTTTAATATGTATGTATTTATAAATTATGTAAGTATGTTTATCAGTTGTCTGGTTACCATAGTACAAGCTCTGCTTAGTTTGAGATCAGATAACCGTGTGTGAGTTGTCCCAGGATATTTATTTATTTATTACCAAAAAAAGGTATAAATACACATCTAACAAAAATGTTTTTGCTAGTTTAAAGCTACCTAAATAAACACACAATAAAGATTAGCTTTCCATATTTTTATATTTTTTTTATTTGTAACATAAATTATTTATATTCGGAAATAAAATTTCAGTGTATCTTGACAATAAGGTCAACCACAGGTGTCAACAAGTTTAATTCAACCGATCGGAGACCATAAACTTTTTTAAATCTGTCAAAATATTGAGCTGTCTGACGTGTTTGATATCCAATTGATCCCTAGAAAGAATACGGGGAGGTCCCACCATTGAGCAAACAGTTCGACATCGAGTCAATGTTGACTTTGCCCCGATCTCCCCTATTCGTATAACGACAATAAATCGTATAAATAAATTACCTTTGTCAATCTCCGATGATCTTATTTGTTTCGGGATGCCAGAGGTACATACGTAGGAAAAGTTTTATTTTATGCAATAAATATTGTAGTATTAGAAATGAAAATTTTCAAGGAAAAATATTTATATTTTCTGATAGATATTTTTGTAAAAGC
Organism: Athetis lepigone; assembly: GCA_033675125.1. Taxonomy (NCBI): domain Eukaryota; kingdom Metazoa; phylum Arthropoda; class Insecta; order Lepidoptera; family Noctuidae; genus Athetis; species Athetis lepigone. Next base: position 15,584,375 of record CM066239.1, on the reverse strand, counting down.
AAGTAGGTATGTCTGTATAGCGTAAAAATAAAAAATAAACACATTTTATTAACTTTTGTTTTTTTTTTAAATTCTGTTTTGATTTTTCCTTTATACATAAATACAATTCCGCCAATCGCATTCCCCTAGCACACAAAAAAGCACTACACTTTTTGGGGTGAAACGGGGAAATAAAGATATGGCCGTGGTCGCAAACAGAACGATATGTTGACCGTGGCTCGTAAAAAACACGTTAACATCCATTCACATTTATGTCCCCTATTTGCGCGTAACCACTGACCAAGGGTTACAAAGTAGCTGATTGCTCGCAACCTAGCATGACCTTTTGTGTGCTTTAGAGAGTACATTGTGTAAGGTACGTAAATAAATGTACGACTATTCCTTCTTTCCTTCTACTTTATAGGTTCTAGGTAATTTTTATTTAATTATTTTGTAATGCATATGTAGCTAATAAAAAAATAAACATTTTTGCTATAACTTCAGGGCCTTCCAAGACATCCAAGTAAAACGAGAGAGAAATCTCACTGGCAGGTGCATCATTACTTATCCTATGATGCACAAAGTTGGTCGCAAACTGAGCAACAAAACAAACACAAAAACGTCCTAGTTGGAAAACTACCTTGCGCATCATATTTTAAGTGGCATATGTTAAAGGAAAAACAATCAGGATGAAGTAAGCTCACTACAGGCACAAATGGAGGTGGGCAAAGATGGCCACTCACTGTGTGCCTGAGATAGGTTTGCGAGAATGTTTGCGGGGAAAGCGAGGTCTCAAAATACACAGGATTGTAATTTCAAAAGAAGAAAAGGGAGGACTTTGCCCAGGAGAAGGACACTAAATAGTTTAAATGAGGAGAGCAATAGAATTCGATCTTCCAAATTATTAAACTTAATTTTAAACCTAATGAAGAATATGTATGGTTTTCTGATGGCTAGAAGTTCTTTTCTGCATCCCTTTACATAAGTTTAGACTCTGTTTGGTTCCCATCGTCATAATTCATCGCCTAATATAATATCTAATACCGATCGCACAAAACTACCTATTTCTCTTAGATAGAAGGAAATTTTCGTATTCTTCCTAAAGACGCTTTGTTACATTGCGTTCTATCTAAGGTGCTCAAAACAAAAGTTTCTTACAAGTTTTATCACGGCGCCCCTTAGGAGAAGGGGTCCGTTGACCCATTTCTCGGGATGATCCACTGTTGCTGTAGCTAAGAACGTTTTATTACATGGAGCTTGGAGTAATAGGTACAGAAGAGCTATGGGGTCTCTTCTATATTATCGTAAAATAAATGAGTTTTCTCAACAGCGGCGTTCCTGGAGGTCAAAATTAGGGCACGCTAATGGCTATTAATTAACTTTGTTATTTTATTTTTTATACATTGATTTATGTTATGATAGCATGTGTAAGCGAGGTTTTCGGCTGACTGGAAGGGCCAGCCAGTGTCTTTCAAATAATATTGTCGTATCACTACCCTTTGGTTTTCCACTAGAATTTTTAACTCAGTGCCTATCAGTATTTGGCAATGAGTGGGGAATTAAGCCACCTATTTCTTCTCTAATCAAACAGTCGGTTTAATCAATTTTGGTACCTGGTCCTTAGAGCCGAAAAGTAATAATAACTCTTAGACTACGTACGATAAATCTAAGATGGCCGGTCACACATTCAGTCACATCGGTCCTCGCTTATTGCGTTATCACAGTTGCTCGACTATCGATTGGGCATCTATAAAAATATATACACATGACATTCCGCAGTTATTGTTTTATGTCACGGATAATAAGTGAAATGGACTGATTGTGTCTGTTATATTTTATATCTCTTTGTTCGACGTCATTTCGACGAATTTGTACTGGGTTATTTTGGTACGAGAAGAATTGGGTGAGGATTTTGTTGGGATTTCATTATTAGAGCAAAACTGATAAAGATTTATTTTCATTTTATTAAAACTATATAAGTAAAGTTACTAGGAAGCAGTTCTAGTTTTTCCTCAAGGACTCGACCTAAAAATTTAGAGAATTGTAAGTAAACATGAACAAACACAACAAATCTACTTAAGCAAAATAATTTACTGCTAGGTTATTAATCAATCAAGTGAAATACCTACCTGAAGGCGGATCAAGGCGAAGCGAATTAGCTCAGGCAAACAAGAGTCAGCCGTCCTTCGATCTTATTTATTTTCTCCTCTATAATTCGTTTCCGACCCCGTTTAATGTTGATTACATTCCACTTCCAAGGTTCAACTTTGAGATGGAAATAACTCGTTACTTCTATTAAGTAATTAGTCAGTATAAAGCGATGCTTAAGTAATGAAGCGTAATTATAAGAGAGGACACGTCTAAGGAGTAGAATAATTAAATCAATCATCCTTTCCCCGTGGTGTATAATCTTTTCAGTAAAATTAAGTTTGAATTAAATACTCTTAAACGAATTGAGTCGCTGCTTTGAACTCGATAGCCTTTTGGAATAGAATTTGAGATGTTTGCGAAGTTCGCATCATCTGAACTTATATTGGATTTCGTCGAAAGCAACTAAATAAAGTCTTATTTTTGGTGTGTTTTGATCATTTTTGTAAAACGTTACCTACAATGTTGTTGCTTCGGAAATTTTCATAATGTGGAATTTTCCGATGTTGTCTGAAATAGCCCTCATAAACAGCTGAAATAACTTCTGGTTGAATTTATTTACTTTTCCGCGTTAACGTTGCTATTTACCTTGTTTGTAATACGTCATTATAGGCTTTAAAGAAGTCAACACGTTTAACCATTGTGTTCAATAAAATTAAATCTTTTTTCAGGCATTTCCTTTATTGCTAAACTACAAATCCATGAGGCAATATTTTCACTCATCTCTAATAACATTTGATTGGTAGAATAATTTAAAGCGATCGCTCTCCCTGGGGAGGATGCGGGCTGGAGCAAACTTTTAAAGATATTATCCTAGAAGGGTTGAGGCGGACGGCCGAGGACCTACGTGAGGCGGCGCGCCATCTGTCTTCAGCCGACTGGAATTTGTTTATCTCGTAGATATACAAAGTATTTTTGGATTAGAAAATGCATATTTTTTTGCTGTTATGTTCGACAAAAACTAAAATATCCAGATTTTTATATCCAAATAAGTTCTATGGATTTCAAGGTTTTGATTTATTTAGGTAATTGAAAAACACACAATTTTCATTTTTCATTATAATAAAAAGAAACATTTACAGTTTCTTTCATGTTATCTTATTTTGGTGTCGATGTTGCTTTGTAAACTAACTTTCCTATATTTTGTAAAGAAAGAAAGAAAGAAAACACATTTATTCTGGACACACACAGACACACAATTTAAAACAATAACAATAAACAAACAAATCTTACAAAATAAAACCTGTGCGAGGCCAGAAAAGGCACCTACCTCAGCATGAAGCTGCGTCAAAGAGACGCAGCGCTGGTATTCTACAGTGTCGTCACGGGTAACACAATGGTGCCGATTCTCTTGTGCACAAACTATCGTAAATTTAAGTTAAGTGCATCTTTCTCTTTCCTTTTAATTAAGAAAAGGACAGAAGATCAAATATAAGTTAAGTCCTGTCAAATTTAGACACTCCATAGATAATTTAGACGCAATTTAAAAACATGGCGTCTAAATATACGTCAATTTTCATCAGGCGCTGTCTAATTTGACAGGATTAAACTAAAATGTATCTTCTGTCCTTTTCTTTAAGAAATGGAAAGAGAAAGATGCACTTAACTTAAATTTACGATAGTTTGTGCACAAGAGAATCGGCACCAATGTCCAACAAAAACTAGCACGTAAAACAACCAAGCGTCAACAAATGAGACAGACAGTGACGGCATTATGCAAACGTGCCGCAGTAACCATAAAAATCAAGACATTATCCACAATAACCACCGTTCGCAGGAACTGGACGCCCATAAATTTATCATTTTCCACTGCATAAAGCATAAATTCGAATCATTGGTCCTTCCTTAGGGGTTGAAAAACTTCGCTGCATGGAAGTACACTACATACATTTTGTAAGTTTTGTATTTTTTGAAAGAAATAGATGAAATGCAACTTCACATGGCCGTGTAAAAAAGCTGTAGCAAAAAAATATTTTATTCTGCTATATAAAATTCTTCACGAAATACAAAGTGTTTTCTTACAAAATAATTATAATAAACAGTCCCCTAAATTACAAAATACAATAATAACTTAAGAATTTGTATTGAGAATTGAAGTAGAAATAGATTGAATAGGTCCAAAGTATTGACAATAGAGTCCTCGCCCTCAGCCATACACTCGCTATGCCCACTTGTCACCCGCACCGGACCGAGGGTCGAATCTACATAAAAATATCCACCCAAAATATCCATATATTTTAAATTTGATTTCAGAACTTGAACAAATGTTTGCTATTGAAAATTGGAGGCGATAGTGACGTGACAGAAATTCAATGCGTCCAAGTTTCGGTGCATAATAAAAGATGGCGGACTTATTGAATGTTTTGGAGCGAATATGGTCTTGTGTTAGGGTTTTATTAAATTTAGTAGTTGTAGCTACTTTGAATAAGGTTTCTAAAGTAAATAATCTACTCTGTTGTTCTGATATAAACCGCAAGCGTGCCGAAAAGTGTTAACATTTTCTATATCCTCCAGCAATCTGAAATTTCGAATTCTACACATTCGCCCATCAATACTGCAATACCCAAAAGAGATGCAAACAGCCACTGGGCAATACCTTACACGAAATACCGCGTACCCAGTAAGTAAATAGTCATGTCTCAATGGCCGCTAATAACGCCAGAGAGTAGGCGCGTTTCACCCGGGGCGTAAAACTTTGGACGTTCGTGTTCTTGTATGTACTTGTGCACAGTACACATCTGTGCTGGCCGCAGACCAAGTTCTGGTACAGTGTTGCGGTGCTGACGGCTCCCAGATATGTCATATTTGAAACCCGTCCCCCACCCTACCCCAAGCTATGACACCCCCGCACGCCGCATCGGACATCTTCTCGTGTAATGCGCCGACTGATTGTACTTCTACTCGGATTTGGTGGTCTTGATCTTTGTTTTTTTTTCTTTAGTGTTATATAAATGTTTAACATTTTTCTACGTCATAAAATAATGAAAAATGTAGGCTGTAGTCATCAATTATTTACTTACAAAGTTATAAAACTAACAATTTTTTATCGTTCTTGATTACCAACAACCTAAAGCTTTTTTTTAAGCTGCACCTATATGTATTAGGTGCTACAGTAATTCTTAGTTTTAGTCTATTGTAGTTCTATATAGTATTCTTTGTGCATATTTTTTCGTAGAGATTTATTAATCTAAACGACAAAATTTCTGAAACAATTTCACCATGTTACATTTAGGGGCTTATCATAGTCAAGGTACTTAGAGCCAAATATCAAAACTTACCAAGCGTAGTACAAGACGATGAATGAAACGAGTTAGTCCGCCCACTCTTGGCAAGCAAGTTTTCTAACGAAGACGTCACATATGCTGCCTACAACTTTCACGCGAATATTTGTATTCGAGACGTTCCATACATACGGGAACACAAATAAGTATGTACCTATCAGTGCAAGCTGGCTATGTGTATTGTGGGTAGTTAGACATGATGAAAAAGTTCGGCAAGTGATGTTTTCGTCGCTTCGCGTACCATTGCGTGGGTAGACCTTGGAAATGTGTACATTTTAATACCAACACTTATAGGCTTTCTTGACAAGAAAATGAATAAGAAAATCCAATAACAGAATTTTCCAGGGAAAAGTAACTGCCGTGTAAATAATATTTTTTTCCAGAATTTTTCGAATAAGATGAAGATTTCGTAATGGCCTAGTAGTTTAATATCGGGCAAACCACTGTGACTTTTTCGTTTCATGTGTACTTTTTAGTTCATCTTGGACATTAATGATATCGGTTAAGGAAAACCACTTGGACCGAGTTTGGTAACCAACACCTTTCTTGTATCAGGTATGACATTAAAATTATAACTCTTGAATTACCAACTGATTTAAAGACAAGCTTAATTAAACAAAAATGATTTAAAAATCACATCCATTAACATACAAACCCACTAGCTCCATAATTAATTCCTAAACACAGTCAAACATAATGATTGCGAGCCGGCTCAGTCAGTGGTCCACATAACTACAGGCTGCTCTCAAAGGAGCTATGTGTTTGATTTGGACCCGCTTACCCGCCCGGCAACAAATTGTGTTCAAAACTTTGCCATGCAACCTTTCGCATACCGTACTCTTTGCACTACATTTACTGAAATAACGGATGAATGTACGGTTTTATTTGGGTTGTTAGTTGGTTTCTGAAGCTGTAATTATGTGTTTGATTGGACTGTTCGACATTTGTGTGTGTTGTAAAGGCGTTGAGAAATGATTATGTTTAACTAGCTGGAACGCGCGTTATGTTAGGTCTATGGTTACTGCTACGCATGGGTCTTAGCGTGATATTACATAACATGTATTTTACTGATACTGATGAATTAAAAGTGAAAAAACAACCATCTTTACAAACTTTCATATTTATCATCCCTAGCCTTTTCCCAACTGTATTTGGGTCATAATGGATGTTACGTGAAACAACTCCAACTGTCAAAGACCTCCACAATACAATTCATAAGTATAACAGTGGAGGCATAGTGGGGGCTTTTGACGCTACCGTAATGCAAAAATTGTATCTGATCGTGACGTCACGCACAACTTCAACGCACTGTATCGTCGTCATTTTTAGTTTACGAGAAAAAAGAAAAATACGTGTCCAAAATTTTTTAATAATCTCAATGACGGACTAATTACTTTTTTTTTCGTCGTCTCGCCTATTAGTCTGAAGTAAGGCATTCTGACTTTTTACTACTCGTAGCGTTGGTTAAAAAAATATTTTTCAATCTATATAGCTTGCCTGTTTGTTAACAATGCTGTATTGTCCTACGTAAATACGAATACTATTTTTATTGAGAATCTTAAAATTGTAAGCATTTTATTTTACAGTTGTACTACCAAAACCGGTAAAGCAGCTGCACCACCAAATAAAACAGCACAAGATGGACTGAAGCCCGACACACAGCATCAAGTTTATCCCAAAAGCTTTTGAAAGTCCGAACTCACCACACGTACTTTGAAGCGAGTCGCAAATTCCTGGAAATCCTTTAAAATCAGCGGAGCGATCCAGCCCGGCTCGCAGTGACCGCATCCTGATTCCATTAATACCTCACTTCCCCCTCTTAGAGTACCCCCCCTTTCTCGAACGAAAGTATCTCTTAATCTAAGCTGGACATCACGATAACGATATTATAAACCATTGCCGCCGACTACAATTCGCTTTTAGAGGGACATTACTAACTTCAACGCATTTAATCCGAACCCCATTATAGTGTGAGGATCTTGGACCGCTAGGGTTGCGGGATTAAGTTTTTGTGTCTCGTCAATGATCCTGATATCTGCGGATCGGACAAAGCCAATAAAAGTACAAAATGGTTTTTCATTTGTTTGTCTCGTGAGATTTGTCTTTTGTTTTGGCAATTTACTTAGATGACGAAGCAGATGTTCAGATTCTGGAAATGTTTTGAGAGTAGAAACATTTACAGAAGAGCAGTGATAGTTTTAGTTTTGTGAATGATATGACAAGAAAATAGACTAGAATATTGCCAGGATCAATAAATATACTTTACTTAGCAAATACTTGGACTTGGCAATTCTTCGACTATATCTTGTCTTCGCTGTTTCAGAGATGTGTGACTGTGTCAGTTCAATGATTACCTGACGCATTTGCTAATTTAATTCGTAGTCCAATATTTCCTAACATTTTCAAAATGTATTAAAATAAACCACCACAATTATTAAAGCGTCACCCCTAACCTAAGAAAGGGTCTGCGAAAACATCGTAACGTCCACTACGGGCGCGTCTGGACACCGCGAGGCATTTGCGTAAAGCAATTAGCGCGTAATGTGGACGGGCCCTAAGGTGATGACCCAGGACATAACACTCCGGAGACTAGGAATTACATGAGGTGAGTTCGTGACTACTCAACATTTTGCGATATTATTTTCATGGAGTTTAAGGGAATATTTTTGGTAAAAATATGCGTGCATTACGTTTTCTCACTGTATACTTTAACAAATAGAATGTAATAGTTTCAAAATTGTATATTCTGGGGAAACGTCTTTTTTGTTTTTTTTTGGTGAGTGGGAAATCATCCAATGCTCCCGTCCTGGGTGCGGCGGGAGGGCATGTCAGACTCTTACTGACTAAACCCACTCATGTTCCTTCGATTGCCTTTTATGTTCCAGGGTCACGGTAACTATTATAAACATTCCGCGACTTCCAGGGTCACGGTAACTGTTATAAACATTCCGCGACATTATTAAATGCCTAGAGTCGTTTCTAAGGATCAAAGTTAATACAAGCTTAGCAGATACTCACGATTTAGAAAAAAAGCAGCAAGATGCTTAGACACTCTCCAATAGCCAATAACTTTTTGTTTTTTTTTGGCCTTATTCGTGCTACGAACTGAGCTTTTCGGCTAGAATGAAGGTGAGGGACCTTGTGGACACTGAGTAGTAAAGATCTCACAGACTATGTATAATATCATACTTTTTTAATTTATTGGTACTTAAAAATATATCACGATGTTGGACCCCATAGCATTCTGCAGAAAATTTCCAACTAGCGACTAAAGCCTCTATTAAAATATAATAACAACGAGTAGCCCTCGCACCGGCTATAAAGCGCTTTAAAGCTGTCTTGCGTTTAGTGGTGGAATTCTTGAGAACGGACGGCGTGCATTCCTCAGAGGGAATGTCTTGTAAGTTTTATTGCAAGATTTTACCATCTCATTCTGTGGTATGTACCCAGTGCTGGGTGCTGTGGTCGCTTAGGATTGTAGAGCATGGGTATTATGTACGTTGCTTTCAAGTAAGATGAACATACCTATGTTTATATGTAAGTATTTTTTTAAACGGGGTTTTTTCGGTGTCTTGTGTTGATACAATCACAAGCATCAGAGTCAGGAAAAAAAATGTTGGCAGTAAAAACATTTGTCCTGTAAAGAAATTGCACCATAATGAATCTATCTGAATGTTTAAAATATTTTTATATTACTTTCTCTTTTGATAAGAAAATGTACACCACAACTATGATAAGAAAATAAACAATCATCAAAATATATAAGGAAAAGGAGAAACTTTCTAGAAAGCTAGAAAATCATTATATGACATCTGCAAACACGCAAAAGTAAAACAGTTTGTTTGTAAAACATATCTAACTGCTAACCTAGAACTCCTTAGACATTTTAACCAAAATATCTTTATATTTATCCCACATCTACTCCACCATGAAACCTCGAACCCAATCCTAACCAAACAATGTAAACAATTTACCTCAGTAGCTTATTCCCAATAATCCTTGCACCGTACATATTATTTATTAGATCAATATTGCCAAGGTCTAGCCGCCATAATGGTTATCGGCCCACCGTTTAATTACTGGTGCCGTAAGACAATGGGTAATAAGAAGTGCTCAACACTATCCCCAAGATTTATTGAGATGGCAACTTTCAAGAGATTAGATGAATTATAAACTACAAATACGTTATGTGTAGGTTTTGGTGAAAGGAATGTTTTGTTTTACTATGGGAAGTAGTTTAGGAATAAACAAAATTGGTATATAAAAATGTATTCTATGTCGGTCTTTTCTAATTACACCGGTATCCATTCGGAAAATGTAAACAAAAGACATAAATTATCTTTGTTTCTAGTATTGCAGATGTCTGAGGGTGGCGCCACTGTTCACATCACGTGACGCGTCATTTTGTTAGCTCCGTTAGTTCCAATGTTAAGTATAAAAAATATTAATGGTACTTTCAGGTAAGTGAATACATTGTTAACAAACAATTTAAATAAAATCATAAACACATTTGAAAATAATACATGTTAATGTTTAAGTCTTGAATTAGTTAAAAAAATAATAGACAAGATAACAAGAAGTTTTATTCAAATCATATAAAATATCTTAAAAAAAAAACGAGGTTAACTACTAAGCAGTCTATTTCATTTCCTGAATAACAAAGTTTTATTTTTAAACCCCTTAACAACACCCCATGAACTCTCATTCACTAAAACATTCCTGATACAACGCAGGAACAGTATCCCTAATTTCCTTGGACAAAGTTACAGGCAGTACATCAAAGATATCGGCTGAATATTCAAAGGGTCTGACGAGGTATTATGTAGAACTATCGGCCTCACCTAGCCCTCTAATTGATTGAAATATATTCAAAACAGTAGCGCGGTGTGCGGTCGAGTGTTCTAGAGAGTTCGATTTGTATGTAATTGTTTTAGGAGTTATTAGTTTATTTAATTTTCTTTACAGCTGTCTTACAGATTACACTTACTTATTCTAATATTGAGTATCTTTGTTATGCTACTAGTATACTAATATACAAATCTTACAGTCGATCAGATACAGATCGAAAACAAAAAAAGCATTGAAACCTATACGCAAAAGCAAAGAAGTTTTAAGTCGAGCTGATTTTAGTCATAAAACGTATATAAATAACAAAACAGTCGCTAGCTTTTCTTAATATGCTTCTAACCATTTAGATATTATGCACTTGAATTCAAATTAACACAAATCAAAACTTGATTTGTATGAATTTGAATATAATAAGATGAATTGTTGGACAAGAAAGGGACAAGATTCAAATAGAAAACATGATGTTATTTGTAATTCATGACATTATAAATATTATCATGGTATAAAATACTTAGAAACTAGTTTAATTCTAATTATTTTAAGTGTGTAAGAGTTTTAACTAAAAACAATCTCATAAATAATCAGTTTCATGAAAAGACTAAAAACTTTTAATACCAAAGTCACCAAAAACTTTTGAAACAATAACAGTGTACTTAGGGTGGCAACACACGAGCCAAGCTAACGTAATCTATAATCTAATGACACACGGTCAGCTGACGCAGCGGCCAAGTTTTCTTATCTCAGAACACTTTTCATAAGGACGTTGCACTTGAGCAATGGCGGCGAGCGGACTACTAATAGGGAAGACTGGATGCGGCAATATCTGCACTATGTTGTACAACAAAATAGTGCACAAAGGCAATATCTGTTGATGTTGTCTTTGGTTTTTGAGTTTGCACAAACAAGAGACCTTTGTTAAATCTTTATAGTGCAAAAAATAGTCAAATATTTTTAAATATTTGCCATGTTTTTTCTAACGTTTCGAATTGTAGACGACAGCAATTCAATGGAGACGATGTTTTTTTTATCAGTTGCATGTGTTGCATCGAGCTTCCATTGCTAAATTTAAATTCTGGCGGAATCATAGCTATTTATTAAATGTCTGAACTGATTCTATAACAGACCAAAGATGCACGATGACAAGATAAAGACTGCCGTCTTTATCTTGTCATCTAACTAAACCGACGTCAGTACTAAGGAAGCTTAAGCTTTAAATCTAGCTACATACAACTCAACCAACATAACTCCTTAGTTTTTACAGAACACCCACCATTTCCTTCGTAACTCCGCGCCGCAGTTCCATACGTCGCTATTTATTGCGATCGCTCGTTAGCGATAATGTTCGGGCGACATGTTGCGATACTACGCAGATAAACGATATTCTTCATCACTCTTTTGTTTTCGACTGTACCCACTTTTATTATTTGTTTTTGTGTGGACTCGAGTGTACTCTTGATGTGCTGGAGGACTGTGGAGGTACTTATCAGGATATGGTTGAGGAAAATGCATTTCATGATGATAACAATAGTTTCTATTTGTGGAAGCAGAAGAAAAGTTTTGCCAAAATATTGAGGATTATATACTGGGAGAGTGCAAAAAGACAGACCCTATGCACTCTTCGAGTATGTCATGAGCCATAACAGTTGTTGAGACTCATGACATACTCGATGATAGGTGTTGTTTGTATTATTTACAATATTGCTTTTAATTTAAAAATTCTCATTGGCCAATTTTTAGGGTACTGTACCAAAATGGTACATAAGGAATATTTTTATCTGTCAATATCATAATTTAAAAAAAACACAAGATCAAAAAAAAAAACCGGCCAAGAGCGTGTCGGGCCACGCTCAATGTAGGGTTCCGTAGTTTCCTGTCCGTCACAATAAGTGTTCTCACTTATAAGTTTTAAAAAAGGCTATTTGTTACGTTGACATACTAAGTACGCAGAAATTATTTTGTACGACCTTTTTGTCTTTTTTGTACAAAAACTGTCCTTTCTATCAAGTTCAAAATAATTTTCCTAGAAAGTTCTTATAAAGTTCTACTTTTCAGATTTTTTTCATATTTTTTAAACCTGCGGGTCAAAAGTTAGAGGGGGGGGGGACGCTTTGATTTTTCCTTTTAGAGCTATTATTTCCGAAATTATTGACATTATCAAAAAATTATCCTAGTAAACCCCTATTCATTTTTAAATACCTATCCAACAATATGTCACACGTTGGGGTTGAATTTAAAAAAAAAAACACTTCCCACTTTACATATAGGGGGGCTACCCTATAAATCATTTTTTTCCAATTTTTATTTTACCACTTTGTCGGCGGAATTGATATACATATTGGTACCAATTTTCAGCTTTCTAGTGCTAACGGTCACAGAGATTAAGCGAGGACGGACGGACAGACAGACAGACATGGCGAAACTATAAGGGTTCCTAGTTGACTACGGAACCCTAAAAATGCTAAGACTCAGTCAGTTACGGGTAAAAGTTAGTATATTTTTGAAGTTTTTTATAAATAGGTGTGAATAGTTATAGGTATATTTATTCTCTAGATTTACCACGTAAATGACTTATTATTGTTCACTTCCGCGTTTGTTCGCCATATTACTTAATTAATAACACAAGGCGACATCTTGCGGCGGTAAACGTAAACTTTGCGTCAATAAGGTTTCTTGGCTAATAAGGAATTTACCATTTTGTTGGTGGATTTATAAACCTTTCAACATCACAATGAACGATTAAAATTATCAGACATGGATGTAATGATTTGGCCTTCGTAATAAATGTTTTAGAGAAAAAGGTTAGTTAAGAGACGATTTCTTTAATAAACAATGAGTAACATGTTCAAGTGAGTAGTGTTCAATTACTGAAAGTTCAAGGCATAAGAAACTCCTTTGTTAGCATTTCGGGTAAAACCTGGGAGGAGTTGGTACAGGAGTAGAAGAGAAAAAGAGAAGAAGTTGAACTGCTTCACACTCGTGAATGAGCCATCATGACACTGGCACAGAATCACTGGTTTAATCGTGTATGTTTATATAATCATTTCCCTTGTAGGAATGGAGCATCGTTTTAAAAGGGATTTGGTTGTATGTTATAAAAAACTATGATAGTTAAGGCCACGACCCCTCACTTGTGCTTGTGTGAACACTTTTGCTCATGATTGTGTACTCGGTTCGTATCCATCGAGGTCGACGTAACTAAAAATCTGCCGGGAGTTTTAAAATTAATGATATTATTAATATTTTTTCTCGATGTGGAAATAGATGATCATATCTTCAATGAATCAATCAGAGTTGATAATTCATTAAGTTTTTTGTAGTTTGTTAAACTTTTTTGTCTTTAGTCACGCATGTTAAGTTATTATATCGATTGTACAAGAGACAGGCGAAGTGCACGCGCCCTCGCGTTTTCATTTCGGTTATTAGTCCCGCAAACTTTGATCAAGCGGGTTGACCCCGGTTCATCGATCCGCCGACTTTCACCCGGATCATAAACTGAGCCACCCACTTTCAAAACTGAAAAAACAGTTCCCAACTCACTTCAAAACTAAGTCTTCCTAATCACGCGGCGCGAACAAAGTTCTACCAAGTTTTTTCCAAGTTCAGTTAAACTTCATCGATGTGGGGATCGTTCACCCTGGCAGGGACACTTGCATACGACTCCGGCCGGCGGGCCATTGAAACAAAATGTGGAGCAAGGTTGGCCGAGATTACTTTCGTCGCGAACTTTTTGCGGATCGATATGGAAGTTAAAAGTTTATTACGAGCGCGACACCGCGACGCTCGTAAACTGAACTTTGTCTCCTACCGCGCGCCGAAACGCGAACCAGGATTTTAATAAGCCTTTCATCCTGCGCCGCGCTCCCCTTATCATGGTGCTCTTATTCTGGACTGCGATACCCAGTTCCGCTGCAACACGAAAGCTAAAAAGAACCTTTATTTACTTTACATATCAGCACCCGTAACTAACGAGCGTAATACCTGCTCAGCATTCGTATTCACAAAGGTTTTTCTACCTACGCCGGCGGCGGGCGTAAAATAGGAGGCGAGTCGGGAAGGAGGCATAAAGGAGAAAATAAAATAAAGACGGCGCCAGCGAACGGATGCGAGGTCCGTGAAAAAAGTACGAGGAAAGCAGGCTTAATGGTGTGGCGCAGGTGAGGTGGGCGGGGTCGGGTGGGTGGTATGTTACGATTGGTCGGCGCCGCCCAGCCGCGAGTACGCCCCCGTCTCCCGCCCCCGTCTCCCGCCCCCCTCCCGCAAGGCGCCCCCCACCCCCGCGGCCACCGGCTATCGCCTGGCGACCACCTACAGCCACCCGACGCAAGCTATGCCTGTGTCGTGAATTAGTTTGCCAACTCTCTGTCTATGGCGTAGCTCCGAGGCTGTAAGTATGGACGGCGGACTGAATAATCGATAAAGGTGTTTATTGAAAACGGGTAAGGACGAAGCACTTTATTGCTTCTTTATTATTAAAGCCCGAGCTGGGTGAGTCAACTGCTACGAGCGTAGCCGATTCTGGCGTAGTACCTACAGTCTTAGCTCGTAGCACAACGCTACGTAGCATTTAACTGTCGCGTTTTCTTAACATATGATGCTTCTCTATTACCTCATGAGTTAAACTTTGTATTTAAAAGTAGGTGAGTACATACGTTGTTATCTTTTTGATCTAATCAATTCTAACTCTGCTCAGGATTGCTGGATCAAAAGCAACAAAATGACTTCATTTCAAAGAATTGTTCTATATTAAGTATTTATTAACCTTCACAAGCATTTGTTATACGATTCATAAAGTTGCGAACTCGAACAATTACGTAATCAACAGCTGTTCAATTCAGAACATTATAATACAGTTGGAAAAATAACTTAAAACTCGTGCTTTTGATGAGAAACAAAACAAAACTTGTGGAGCTATGTTGACTTTACAAAGGGAATTTGCTTGCAGGCTTATTGTAATGTAATTAAAAAATGAAATGCACACAGTGCAACACATATCAATAAAGAGATGAATTAGGCAGGAAATTATAATTTAAAGTCTAATTTTGAACAATACAAAAAGATCATTTAACTGCCGTGATGGCTCCTAGGTTAAAGCACTCGGCTTTTATGCAAGAGGTTGAGGGTTCAAAAAGCTTAAATACCTTTAAATGTAACTTTTTCAATTTAAATGTAATGTAAATATAATTAGGTCATCTAGGGTATATCAGTACATACAGTAAATGAATAAAGTCGTTGGGGCTGACTGACAGTCAATACTTTACTTTTTTATGGGATTTAACGCAGACGTACCTTTTTTAGGTATTTGTTTTTGCTTGGCGTTCAGTCTACTTGTGACCATGGCAGGTGTAACCCTGCCGAAACGTCAAGCAAAAAACAAATAAAAAAGGTACGTGCGCATTACATCCCGTAAAACAGTAAAGTATTGACTGACAGTCGTTAGTTTTAAAGGTATATATAAAAATGTGATGTATTCTTGTATAATTATGTACGTTACGTTATAGTTTCATGGACCCTGAGGGAACACTACTTTCAATCGTTAAGATAACATTTATCTGATGACAAAAAATACAGAGAGTTACTTTTTCGACTTTAACCAGTTCAATTTTATTTCTTTTTAAAAATAAAGAATGTTTTCTTAAAGTAAAATAATCTTTATTAACGATTTAATGCAAATTTCTTCCAGAACCATATAAAAGTTTCCCCTTTTTATACATGTGAAAAAAATAAACAGACTATAACTGCTATTTGTAATTTAAAATTTTATCCAATGTCCTCACATAGACAGAAGCCAAGACATAAAATATTGCTTCATCTATCATCACACCCTGTACCTTTGCGGCAAGTATCAAGATTCCCACAATACAGGATAACAATGAACGCAATGACTTGATACTTTAGTTCCCTGACAAAAACCTCCCCCGTGTGATGCGTGCGTAATGTTCCGTGAAATAATGACTGATTACCTACGTCACAATGTGCGTCGGAGATACCTGAGATATTTATTATTGTGTATCTATATGAAAAATTTAATGTTAAACAATGTTATATACTTATTATTAACAAATTAAAAATAAAGTTATTTCACACTAGCTCTTGTGTCGTACTAGCATTTAGAAATCATGTAAGTTTGTTTATTTGTAACAAAACAAAATATTCGAAACAAATACTTCAAGTGCTCAACAACTACGCCAACCGTGCCAACTATATTGTATTTTATTTTATTAATTAGTTTACTTGTTTATTGTTTGTAAATAAAACATGGTAAGGATACCTCGACTTGGAGTAAATATAAGTTACTATCGTGTTAATCAATGATGTACACTGAAAAAAATATTCGTTCCTATCACGAATTTTTGTTGATTTTACCAAACTTCTTAAGTTGGCGTTACCAAATTTATTTGGTAAACACCTATGTTTGTTAATTTTTCAAATCAACTATTTTTTTTATATAAATTGTTGGAAACTTAAAATTAATAATCCGTGGATCCACCTAAGACTCTCCTGACACATCTGCAGCGGTTCTACAACTTCTTAAGTTGGCGTTGTACCATTTGGTAAATCCAAATAAATTTATTTGGTAAATCCAAATAAATTTGGTAACTTAAGAAGTTTCAAAATCAACAAAAATTCGTGATAGGACCAACATTTTTTTCAGTGTATGGGAAGAGACTTTTAACTTTTCTTTAAAAAACTGTCGTCGTATAGTTTTGAGAAAAGACCGATTTCTTTCCATTAGTGTGGTTTCGATATTTTCAGAGTCACCTGGTTTCAGCAGAATACCAGCGTCAGGCATTTGCTGAGCCTATACCCAACATATGCTGAGCTGGACACCCATTTGGTGCAAACTTAAGACACGCACTGTTTGGTAGGTGACTATTACGGAATAGAATACCGAAGTTTGAAATGGACTTAATTACAAGTCATATACAACATGTCCCGGAATAAATGCCAGACACCTCAATTAGAATATACACTGAATTTTTATTATTATGTTTAAAACACTGTTTTTTTTTATAAATTAGTTGTAGAGATTGTGGGAGAAAATTATAGTCACATTACAAATCTACGCATGCACACAGTCGCACTTGCATAAGGGTCTAGCGTAGTAGGTATTTCATCCATTTTTGGTTGTTTTGACTGTACAGCGGAAGTGTGACAGCAGTTTACGTAGTTTTAATTATTTTTGGGATAAAATATTACCTACATATATTAAAAATTACAAAAATCGATTCATTAAACGATTCTGAACAAACTATTTTCTCAAAGTGCATTAATTCAGTTACACATTGTATATACAAGTCCAGGTTACCTCACGATATTTTCCTTCACCGATGTCAGTGATGTCCAAGATAAACTTTAGAATGTCCATATGAATTGAAAAAGCCACATTGGTACTTGCCTGGATTCGAACCCCCACCTCTAGCATGAGAGGCGGGCGCCTAAACCACTAGGCCATCACGACATTACCAATTAATATTGATGAATAAAATCGCTCAATATTACTTTACTTTAGGGGTAGTACGGATAGTTAGACTTTTTGGTTTATCTTTTTCCACCCGCAGGTACACAGACTTCAGACAGCCACAAGAGCAACTATTAGAACACTAGATAGGCTGCGTCTACTTTACATAAACACGTTAAGGCTGATAGTTGTCGCCCCGACGTCTCACGAACCTGCGAGATGGGGGACTCTAATATTATAATAGTTTCCGCGTCAGGTGCCGGAGGATGCATAATTAAGTGCTGTTTTCGTAAGAAAGGTATTATTATCTTGTAGATTGTGATTTTACGTACGCGTACGATAATTAATCATTCGAACAAACGTTATTTGAGACGCAATAGAAAGACAATTGCAGCCCGACAGCCGGCTGTCGCTTGGTCGTCTCAAGGTTAAACTAGATTACAAGTGGGAACTGCAAGTTATAGCAAAAGGCATTTTCACTACCATTACAGGCACTTATAATGTCAGAGTTAGGAGTTAGAAAGTTAAGTTAGTTCCTTGTAACACAACGTGAGTCGTTATCTATGGAGAAGTAGTCTAGCTTTTGTCAATCAAGTTTTCTCAAAATGAACTGAGTATAACAATTAGAAGCGGAGACATAAAGAAAGCAAGCTATTTTAAACATAAGAAATGAGTAAGAGATAATTATCTATAATAATTATTAGAGTATCTGAATATACCATAAGAAAGGTTACAGTTAGATGGTTTCTCATGCTTTATGACAAATCTGTCCATCGTAACCTTCCATTTATTATGAAAAGGCAAATTTTCGGCAATAGCACCGCGCGCCTTTGTTATGCCCTCAGGTTAAAATAAAAGCTTATACATTGATGAAACGCGGCTATATCATATACGTTACCATATCACACAGCGCCAAACAATCCACTCCACAGTGACATCAATCGCATTCAAAAATCGAACACGCGACTCACCGGCAAAGAACAAAAATTCGCGCTCTCAAAAAATGGCGAAATATCCCTACACCATTGTCCGGCATCACAATGCCTTTTACGACACTGGGTAAATAACGTTTTGGAAAAATGTAAAAAAGCACCCGCAGTTTGTGGGTAGCGGGTAAACACGTCGCCGTACCCCTTATTGAGTTGATCTGGCCATTTGTATAGCCCTCGCCCTTTGCATTTTGGAAAAAAAGAAATTCGGCTTGCGAATTGAATTTCCAATATCCATTTTTGACGTGGCGTGATTAGAACGCAGTTTGGTCGTTAGCGGTGTGTCGGAGAGATGTCGTTTACTTTCATTTTGTATCGGTATCGATTCGAAGTGTGAGTTCGTATGGTTGTCCATTTTCGTTTGGTTGTTTGTCCTTCGTTCGAGGAGTTTTAACTACCCGTGACTTCTATGCAGAAAGGAGTTTCTATGTGGCGTTTGTATATCATGTTAATTGTTATGTATCTTTTGTTTTTGCTCTAATTCGAGATACACTAGAAAGTTATTTATTCTTGTTTCCTATTGTGTTCTTGTTAAGTGCCTGATGTAGTACATACTTCAGACAAGATAACAAGTAATATGATAGACACCTAACAAGATACAGATTCTTTTTTGCATTCTGATAACTAGAAGTAGAAGACTTATTAGACCGGTAGTAATAAGTCTAGTTCTCCTCACGATGTTTTGTTTCAACGCTCTTAGTGATGTCTAAGGCTGGGGCTACACTAGTCTGCGACGCGAGCTGCGACACATTAGCGATTGAAACAAATACATGGATACGGTGTAGCCATAAACGCAAGTTTATGGCTACACCGTTCATCAAATACTACTAGCGATCTTTGATTTCTTTCTGCGACAGGAACTACATCACTGTAATCGCGGCACCTGCTACATCGACGTATCAGCGAAATTAAATCGAATATACGACAAACTTTCGCTTCTAATGTAGCCATTCCATGTTTATCTAGTTTCGCTCTTCCATTCGCATCGCAAATCGCTGCCCACTGTAGCCTCAGCCTAAGTTGTAGTTAGAAAAACACATATTGTTACTTGACCATTTTCGAACCTGCAACCTCCTGTACAATAGAAGAGTGTTTTAGCCACTGGGACACACTCTTATACAATAATATGTGGTTACCTAGTCCAACACACACTAATACCAATTAGACAATTACACATTAATCAAAACAAAGCTATTACGTTTATTCGTTCCAATAAGCACCTCTTAATACATCTCACGAGTGTCTTCCAAGTCTTGTAGCAATAATAAATATATCATAGTTTTACCCAGGGGACAAATAAAAGGGAAAATAAAGCAAATCGCCGGCCCGGAAGGGTCCACAAAGAAAAACGATTAATATTAACTGAAATTGTTATGGCTCCCTTATAGGGGCACATTTAATATTTTTACTGCCATTATCCGAAAGAGTTTAGTTTGAATTGAATACTCGTAAAATTTAAGGACGCTATTTCACTGATTTGTGGCGAATTTAATATTATTGATAAAGTAGGCACGTTTGCCGAATACGATGTAAATAATATTATGACAGATATAATAATATTATGAGAGATTAAAAAAAAACATATAACTATATTTCATTATTTTACTGGTTAGTTCAATTAATCCTTCAAACACACGTAATTTGAGACACAATAGAAAGACAATAGCAGCCCGACAGCCGACTGTCGGTTGGTCGTTAAAAGGTTAAAATAGTAAACTGACAAATTAATATTGCAAGATTTTTTATTCCATTACATTAACACGGACTAACGAATTAAAAAATAACTTTACAACTTTTATTCTAAACTTAATTAATGAAGTTACTAAGCAGAATAAAAAAAGAGATACAAAAATCACAAACAACT
The DNA here is from genome assembly GCA_033675125.1 of Athetis lepigone. NCBI lineage: Eukaryota > Metazoa > Arthropoda > Insecta > Lepidoptera > Noctuidae > Athetis > Athetis lepigone. The sequence goes on along the minus strand of CM066239.1, from coordinate 15,563,807 downwards.
TTATGAAAACATTTCACGAGAGCGTGCCAAAGTGCCAACACCTTAGCGACACATTAAAAAAAATTACAGCTCACACTTTTTAACCTTAACCCTCGAAGGAAAACCCAAAAAATCTCAGCAAAAAACATCTTATTAAGGAGGGACCTTAATGAAATCTCAGCTCATTAATAGAGAAAGCAAAAAGAGTCGTTTTATTAACACGCACGTGATATTAACCCTTTACGAGTCCTGGGACAGCAGTGTTCTTACATTAAAATGTAAACATTGCCTTACCCCTTCCCTCAAGTCGCTGTAAGGCCGAATCGTCATTTGTCTGTGACATTAAAATTTTAAGCAGACGGGCGGTTGGAACGCTGTGAATGTTAGAAGATTAAAACCATAGATTAAAACAGAAGCACACAGCTTGATGGGCTTACAGAATATAAGGTAAATATTTCTTTTAAGTGTCTTGATATAATTATAATTAAAAAAATCTATTTCGTTTAATAAGCCGTTATTAATAAAATAGTTCTTCAACTGCTTAAAGAATTGGTCACACAAAAGCTAAATTTCTGTGTTTAGGAAATTTACTGTTTGTCTGCTTATCTGCTACAATGAAATGTTAATCTAGTAAGACAAAATACTGTTGATTTTGAAACACTAGCTCTAATGTGGTTTTTGTACATATTTGGTTACTATAATACCTATCAAAACCACCATTTAATGAACCTGCATAAATGAACTAAGACTACCAACTAATCACAAAACCGCACGTTTCAACCGCCCAAAAAACGCTCGTCTACCCCTACTTCATAATAAGAGCGTCTAATCTAAGTGTCGAGTACCTCAGAGCGGTCATCTCTGTCGGGATCACTCCCAGGGGTCCTCTAGACCCCAGGAATCCGGATTTATTCCGTCTGAATACCCACTGTCGCAAACGACACCTCTGCGATGTCTGAATGTTTTATGACGTGCCGTGAAGATGTTAGATTAGATTAAATTCAAACGTGTGATGAAAACTTGGAAAGTGACTTTAGATATAAAGGAGTAATTGCTTGTTTAGGTCTAATTGTAACGAAGATTAGGGAAACACTTATATTCACTTAGTGCTTAAAGTCCTATCATTTAAGAAGTTGTAGATTGTAGGCAAGTATAATGTGTTTTCAAATTATATGAACTTTCTACGTAGGTATATAAAAAATACTCATATTTGAAGAAACGTGGTAATCATTGGTCGTATATTTTCTATTTGCGGAGAGACTTTTTACTAGCTTCGAAAAACGAATGGCATGGTTTTTTTGTAGGTCCAATAGTGTCAGTTTCCATACAACATCTTGGTCGGAAATGCCAAGGCAAATAAGTTCGACTTTGTACCTCTGTGTAAATACAAAGTTGCAGACCTTGTATATTTTTTAAAACATCACTTATTGAATAGAACAGCAGAAATACATTCACAATTAACGTTTGCGACAAGTACTTTGTTTTAAAGAAATAGTGAAGCTGAATATAATTGTTTGGGGTTAGTCTTCAAAACATTACAAGTGTCTAAGACTTTTATTACTTTACATTTTACGCAAACTTCACTTAAGAATTTTATAAGTTGCGCAGTAGTGATAATGAATCTTGTTTACATGCAAACCCGTAGTTCACACGTCTAGACGAAATTGAAATTTACATTCATAAAGTTCGCTAGTTTACAACCTAGCCCACTTACCATGATGGATTCTTAACTTTTAAAAGACTTGCAATTGAGTTATTTTAAAAACAGCTTAATATTTTTACATCCATGTGGAATGGTTTTTAAAAAATCACAATCAGGTTTTGTATTTGCATTATATATGTTACCGGCCAACACCCGATTTCACGACAAACTAGTTTTGCCTAGGCTAAACTAGTCAAAGATAGGTCGACGGAGCCCCGCTGCGAGGGGCTCCTACTTCCGGGTGGTTTAAAAAAAATTATACCTAACCTAACCTGTCCGAATCGGGGTGCCCTGAGTCGAGGCGAGAAGGAACTAGTTTAGCCTAGGCAAAACTATTTTGTCCAAAAATAGGGTTTAGCCGGTAACATATATATACGTTTTCCAACTCATACGTCATTTTTAAGTTTGTATTGGACCTCATTGACATCAGTGAAGGAAAACATTGTTGTCTACACAATGTTTTCCACAAGTTTTAAGCTATAAGATTTCCAATTATGTTAGAGTCAGCTTGCAGTCTTACTAGACACATCTGAGTACATGAGAGAGCGACTCTATAACCCAGTTACTAGGTAACACAATATCCACTAACTTTTAACTAACTTTTTTCGAACCATATTAAGTCTAATTACAGCTGTGTACAGGTGTTTTACATAGAGCGGCTACCTAACAGTCACACAGCGCAGTCTAACACGATCTAAGACATGATATTCCTTGATTGGATCTTTTAACCACATGATGAGATGCAATTAAATGAACATGAATACAAAACACATACAGTATCTTTCATTAAGACTTCTCTATACTTAATTCATTTAAAGATTTCTTCATTTAAATTGAAAATACATTTCAAAAAGTCACGAAGCGGAAGTTAAAGAACTTCAAGGTACCGTAGTACCTAAATCAAAATTACGAAGTTCCAATGAGCGGTCTCTAACGACGAAGAAGATGGCCGAATTCTTTAATTATTTAGCTCTAATCGCTGCCAACGATGTCCTTTGACGTCGCTTTGCTTTAATTTAGGATTCCTCCCCCAAATTAAAAATATAATGAGACTGAACTGAGCCGGTGTTAATTGGAAACCGATCTCAGAGGGTGGTAAAGTATAGACAGGCTGTTGTTTTGGTATATGTAGGTATAAAGAGAAAAAAGATCTGAGAAATTAACGTAACGGGAACAACATTTATTGACTAAAACACTTTGTAAAGCGTTGGTAGTAAAACACTAATAACTTTGAAGGAAAATATTTGTAACATTCAAAATATTTGTAACATTTGAAGGAAAATATTTGTAACATTTGTAGTATTCTAAAATGACGCTGTGTATTTTAGGAGTTACTAGTGCCGAAGTAAATCAGCAATTTTTTTTTAATTTTTTAATTTTAGTAGGAACTCCTCCTGTATCAATTGCTTTTTAAATGACTATTCAAGAAGTAGTGTGGTCGCGTCCTGTGTTCGTGCGGCGAGTTATTCCAATTTAAAAGGCTAGGGTATACCGGTAAGTATACATGTATGCAATCCGATAAAAAGATTTCATTACCGAGACAAAATTCACAACGTTACCTAGCCTTTTTGTGTAACGTTCGTCTTAGTACAGCCATACTCAAAGGATTTTTCTCAACCCATAGACATATTTGCACGTTGACGCGAAACACGCTGTAAGTAATCTTGCTCATTTGTCAGCGTAACACAGCGCTGTAGCCGCTGAATTATCTTTATTCTCATCTTATCTTTTTTCTTCAAAAAGTTTAGACGAGTTAAGGGGATTACGTTGATGCGTTTCGCAAATATTTTTAGTTAAAGTTGACATTTCATTAATTTTTTTGAAAATGTTATGTCGTCTTTGGTGTAAGTAAGTAAATAAACTTAAAAATTGTAAAAAAATAAATTATATTGTCATTGTACAAGTATTAAGCAAAAGAATTTACTTGTATGGTTGAAAGCGCTAATCTCAGGAAACTATTCAAAATCAAAATCAAAATCAAGGCATTTATTTCACTTAGACCATTTATAGGCACTTATGAATAGTCAAAGAGTCGGTCGGTCAGTCAGAAAAGTGACGCTAATTGCCTGTTCCAAAACGTAGATCTCTATGGAGAAGAACAGGCAAGAAACTCCACGGACACTCTTTTTAAAAAAAAACATGTTTTACAAAATTTTGGTTACATTAATTTTTGTGCTTCTATAATGTGAAAACAATGCAAGTAAATAACAAAATTAATAATTAAAAACTTGCGAATTAATGTTTTACAATAAATGAAAAAGTAATAAAACAGTCATGGCAGTTAAGATATGACCGATCTCAACTGACAGCGCCCGTTCACGAGCATGACGCGTGACATCAGCACCATCTAGCTCAACCATTTTGAAGGGAACCAAATGATCCAACGCACTCGCCACCATCAGCGAGACTTTTAAGCGAGCATGACAATTCTCCCAACCACCATGTCCATTTGTGTCCTTATAATATATTGAAAATACATAAATGTTTTGAAAAGAGTAAGCAACCAAAACTTTGGATGTTACCGTGGCGGACAGTTACTTTTAAAATTTACCCACGTACAAGTTTTGATTTTCGTCCTTTAAAGTTACATAATGCGTATTTTTTTATAGAAAAATAATGTTTTCTCGAGTATTTCGAAGTAGTTCGTAAAAGTTAGAATTTTACAAGTTATAAACTTAAAAAGTGAAAGCCTACAAACGAAAATCTTGCCGCTGTTTCTAGGGCTTCTTAAGGAAAATCACAATATTGGCAGGTTAGTTTTTAAGGACATACAGATAAACATTATAGAGAGAATATTTGTTTTTTTTTTTGTAAATTATTTTACATACGTACATGCCTGTGCCAGAGACTAACAGCATAAGCACACGCGATAAAGTTTAAATACATCTAAAATAATTTACATCTTTTTTATTTAACACAGTTAGCTTAAACTTGTACATAAGTTTACGCTGGAGTCTTCTTCAAACCCAACACTACTTCAAAAAGGAGAACGAGTCTTACAGCCTATAATAACAATTCTCACAGTACTGATACCCAATAACAAATCTATCAAATTCATCAGCATCCGAATCCAGCCACATTCATATTCATGGCCGCGACAATGACAGTCGACCGGCAAATAAATACAAATAAAAAGCAGTAATAGAATCAGAGAACAAAATCCATCAGGGTGACACGTGTGACGTAGACAAGCGGCTTCTCTGTACAGCGTGCTTGCGTGACGACGTGACAATAGAACTTGATGAAGAATTTAAAAAAAAATGTAGTGAGATGTAAGTTATATAGTGGTCTTTTGGTACGAATAAATTTGTATGATTTTTAAATGGCAGAAAAAAGGAGAGACTTCCTACTGCATTCTCATGCCATTTGAATTGTAATGCGGCTTGATTTCTGTCAGTACGTATACGTATGTTTACGAAGTCGCACATTGAGAAGTAGCCATCTTCTTTCGAGTTTTAAGTTATTATACTCCATTAAAATATGTTCAATGATTTCGTCAGACAGATGCTAGTATTTTGTTAAATATAACACTTTTGCGAGTCAATATTTTGATTTTCTAGAAGAAGAAACACCTGGAATAAACTCTGATATTAAGGTGTCTTTTAAAGTCCATATAATTGTATTGGTCAAACTGGACCATACTAGACAGGACTTTAAATATATGTGTTATCACACGTAACACCCGATGCGTTAATTGCCTAATAATGCCTCTGTCAAAAAATAGTTTCACCTAACTTCATTAATTTTTTACACCCAACTTGTAACTAAATTTGAAAAATAAATAAATAACTATAGCAGCCTGTAGACAGTGTCTCCGGGCACTGCAATATTTTGCCCACCTTTGGGGTCTCCACATTATGCATAACTGATAAGGCCCGATTTTGTATGCATGCGATCCTTAGCCTCAACGCTGCGTGGGTATAATGACGTCACACCCGTGGGAATACTGAACAACACACTTTTTAGCTTATGTTATCTATCTTGTACGGTTGACGTGTGGTACGCTTATAGAATGATGTAGGTGTGCAAGGTATGACGTAGGATAGATATGCATTATTCAGTAGAACAATATTACACGCATTATTATTTTAAAAAATATGTACTGCTCGGCCAAGCCTAGCCAAGACTGTCAATTTTTTATGTATTGAAATTCGTAAGTCAATCCGTAATTCTTAAAATTTACACAATATAAAAAGTATTTTGAATTTTACATTATTATTTTAGGTTGAATGAGAGACCGAAAGCCAATAACAGTAAAAAGCTTAAAAAGGACATGCTTATAACTGTGTCTGTTTTTAACATGAGGAGAATTTCTATAGGAATATTTATAAAAATAAAACAAAAACAACAAATAAATCCTCTTGCCACGAGATTACGCAAATAACAAATATCCACGTCTCAGAAATTCAAGCAAAAAACAAGAGACGAGGCCCACGCCAATCACGAAACGAGTTACCCTCCGGATATTCAATTCCTGGACATGTCCGAACTGGAGCGAAACAAATATTTATCAAAACCTGTAAGGAATACATAAAATGACATAAAACATGTCCGGCCGGACGAACAAACAGCACAGTGATGGATTATTGCCAGTGACCGCCTCTATTTCCTATTGGAATAAGGAATTACCATATGCGCCCGGACATGCCGCCGGACGCGGGGCCGTAGTGTGGAGGAGGCTTTCGTGGAAAAATTGGTCCTTTGAGCCGGAGGTTTTTCTACAACTGAAGAAAATATCAGACTATTGTGCAAGAGAAATTAAGACATAAGCGAAACCAAACATTTTACGCATTAAAATTGTATGTGCACAGACACTGAGAAACTAACACAGAAAATTCTAAATGCTAAGTAGGTACGAAAGTAGCTGTTTTAATTCAGTTTTATGAAAGTAATTAATGTTATAGTAAAACATTTTTTCAAGATAAAAGACTTGTTTAATCGCAAAATCAATAACTAGGACTTTTTATTAATTGTTACCTGTCCCAATTACTGTACAATTACAGCAAAACCAATTCTTCCAATTCTCGTACAAAAAAGCGCATTCCACACCACCCCGCCATTCGTTTCCCGGAGCGGGGTCGGCGTCACTCCGGCGACCGGAGACCCTTCAAAAAGTTTGATAATAACACCAGCAACGCCGTAATGTGACAGCCGATACGTCGCCAAGCCGCTGTGTTTAAATTCCGAACCTCCATTGTCCGGCAGACGGCAATTTGTATTCGTTGGGAAATATTGCTTTGTATGAACAATCCTTTTTTGCAATGGGATGAAATGGTAGAGCTTGGTACAGCAGAGTTGGTAGAGAAAATTGTTTGAGCCAATAGATTGTGCTTTAAAAAGAGGCATATGATTTGATACTAAAACAAAAACCATAGTAAGAAAATTGTATTTGACGATCTTCAGTGAACTGAAATATGGTAAAAGCTACAGGGTTTATAGTAATAAAGATAAAGTCTATTTGTTTGTAAGAAGAAATCTTTGAAAGTACAATAGCGGTGAGTGCTGTTGGCTATGTTATTGTAACTTTCAAAATACAAATATAATTGTATGGCATAGTTGTGGGCAAAAGTTAATAGAAAATAAAACTACTCGAACGTTAAACAAAAAAGTTACTAATAATTAGAAAAAAAAAACAACTTAAGCCTGACTATCTCGACTATTAAGCCTTAAAGATAACCGCTTTCCGAAGTCACCATCTCCACTACCACAATACTCGACTATCCTAAATGATAAATGAATCCACAAACACAACACTCAAAACGAAACTAACGGAAAAATAGCAATTGAAGGAATGACAAAGCTCCTATGGCTCAGTGATGATAAATGATAGATTCATGAGGTGCCGCACGGGATCACATGTGTCGTTTGCGGACTAATGTGGTGGAATTCCCCCTTGATGTGGCGACGTCGAATTATCGTTGGTGGAAAGTGAAAAAAATAGAAAGAACTTGGTAGAGACTGTCAGCTTGACCTTAGCTTGTGTACCAAAATATTAGTAATTCTAATGTAATAAAAAATACTTGGTCTATAATATCACACTATGACCAACCAAAGACCTGACATAAATGAGGTGAGACCAAAGTTAAAAATTGAACCTTACTATAAATCTTGAACCAAAACTAACATTATAAAGTTATTTTTAGATTGAATAATTTTCTTTTATAAAAAAGTTTTGGTGACGAGTCCAAACCATAAACTTTTAAGCCTAATCACACAAGACCAAAACAAGTTATTTTTTTAGCATTTCAATAAACTTCTTTAAAAGAGAAATCAGGCATTCAAAACTATTTATTGAAATGCGAATGTTTCGCATTCAAAAAAGCTTGGCACACAAACAAAACTTTATGAAATAAAAATGTCTAGACTATCGCGGGTCGTATTTCTAGAAAGCAAGTTTAATACATTGAAATATTCAATTGCCTGTCTCGATATCAGATGGCTAATAAGTTTGGAACTTATTCGTGTGTTGCCAAAGGAGACTACCTGGGAAATGGCTTTGTTTTCAACTACATACACTGCATATGCCCGGGACGCTTGTACACTGCGGTGGTACATAATCTAGAAATTTATTTGTTAGATTGGCTGCCAAATGCATGTTGTAGGTTATGGCGGGTGCATAATATTTGAAGGTGAGGTAGAACGAATGTCTTTAGCAATTGACAATGTTAAAACAGATTTGAATTTTACAAACTATTTTATAGCTAGCGCCTTACTAATAAACGCTGCATAAAGTTATGACAGGTTTATACGTCAAAAAATGTATGATTACACAGGCTTTATTCATTGCATAACTTTACACAGTGATTATTGGTAAGGGCATTAGTATGTATGTTCTTTTACAGTTTTTTCGGTTCAGAAAATGGGAGGAGCTGGATACATACATAATACATATGATGCAGGCACTTATAACGTGTTTTGCAATTTGGTACGAATTAACTGATTCATGAAAACGTGGTATTGTTTTGTGTGAAAATGTTAGTAAAAATTTAGAAAAAGTTGTTGCAATCCGTATTTATTAATACCTTGTGCATTCTAACACTTTTAAAGCGAGCATTGAATGCAAATGAACTTTTGAAACACTCCAGACTTATTAATCGTCCTAAATTACACATTTAAATTATCAGTCCATCACTAATTTCACATCTCAAATACTCCGAATCAACACAACAGAGGAACCGTGATGCGTTCGTGACAAGTCAGATGCTAATCAGTCAACCCTTCGGTCGACAAATCGGAAATTAGGGACGCATGAACGATACAGGGTTAACCCGGAGCTACCGGGGTCTTTTTGGCCCCGGAGACCGGCCGTCTTGTTCTTTGAATATTTAACGCAAAACAAATGTCCTTTCACATTCGTGACTTCGCTAGCGACGGTAACAAAGTGGTAAAATTTTGTTAGGAATTTATAAATAGGGAAAGGGGAGTGAGGGTGTTTTATAAATAATGTAAAGATTCATTTATTTTCACAAGCACACATTATAGGTAGGCTATTTAATTGGGTTTAGTTCGGCAAAAACATACTATCCATTTTGAAACCCCTTTATATTTTTTTAAGTATTTGCATGAATTTTTATGATATATACACTGATTCATTTCAAATCTCTCATATGCATTAGGTTAAATTACACTTGGTATTTTCATTAATTAAGTACTAACTTGTAACAAGATTTTATCTGTAAGTGCAATTTTTTTAAGGGCCATGCGGTCTTTTACGATTTAACGTAGAGTTCTTCGTTTTTTTCTTGCAAGAAGAGCCACATTTTACACTTATAAGTTCAGACCAGCGGAGATGGAGTTTATTTTTAATTGGAAATAGTTATAATATCTGCCAAAACTAAGGATCAGTATAATTTTAAATTTTCTACTGAGCTAAAACCGTCACAATTTTCCAAAGTAACGTGGTTCCTCGCAGTTATATTCGCGCTTTAGATTCCCTGGACTCCTGGTGGAACTACTGGACTGGTTCGTAGCGTGGTGCTATCGTATAAATAAGAATTGTTCCAATCCGTGTGCAAATTTTAGAGATTAGCCCGTTTAAACGAACAAACGAAAAGCATAAAACATCTTCAGCCTTCTTATCTGTGAAAAACAATCCAAATAAAAACCGTCAACTTAAAAACGTATACGCGAGCTCTCACCAAAAACGCCCGTTTTGTCCCGTCTGAGCCACCTTAAGTGACGAGTTCGGCGTTGTCGATTACAGGCGCAAAGTACGAAACACTTTGATCGCGTTACCGACCGTTAGACGTACCTATCTATCTACCGCTTTGAGAGGCATCGACTTGACTTGCTCAAGGCGCTATCGTATACTGTTTGATAATTTGAGCTCTGTTCTGCTAGTAATTGACCGTTTAAATAAAGGAGTGCTGGAGTTTACCTTAGATTTTAATTAAGGTTAAGTCTTGTGTATAATTTTGTGTTTTATTTTGTTTTTAGATGAAACACTGTTTAGTGGGACCGTATGATTTATCTTACATTCAAGTCATCATGAGATTTTTTATGTTTATAGTTAATGTTTCTATTATTATTTGTGTAGGCATTAGTGTTATATAGAACAACTATTTTCCTTTTAATGACATGTAAAGCATGTCTCCAAGTGTTCATTACGATCCGCTCCACCATATGTATTTTCAGAGTACAAAACTTAAAAAGTCGAAAAGAATTGCGTGCTATTGGAAAGTGGCAGTGAATTTCTGTACACAGATAATGATCAAGTAAACCAAAACATTAGTACCAAAAACATTCAGCCCCACATATAAAAGCAGGTAGTCACTGGAGCCCATAATTCTTCATTAGCACACATTAGATTCTATTCCGCCAATCCCTAAGACACAGCGCACATTTGCGGACAAGATAATGGCGACACATACATTTAAATACAGTCATAAATTTTCCGCGTCTGTTTCTACGCACAATGTGCATACCTCGGCCAGATGACGGCAGCGTCTTAAAATATAGGGACCCTTTCTTAACCCCTAACCCGAGGTACACTGTAATTAATAAATGACCCACACGGTCCTTTGGGTAGGCACCAGATTAATATGAAATTAGTAAGCAAACTAAGCACTGGGGTTTTAGATGCTTATACTGTGGGGCCTGGTGCGTTTTCAGAAGACGTTAGGTAATATGTGGAAGGAGTCTTTTTTAAATAAACTATTTCTGAAATATTTGTGGTTTCTGTAGAAGCTAATATGAATGCGCAGATCCATACTAATATTATAAAAGGGAAAGTGTGTCTGTCTGTCTGTCTGTATGTTTGTCTTTCTTTCTCGGCAAAACGGAGCGACGAATTGGCGTGATTTTTTAAGTGGAGATAGTTGAAGGGATGGAGAGTAACATAGGCTACGTTTTGTCTCTTTTTAACGCGAGCGAAGCCGCGGGCAAAAGCTAGGTCTAATTATAAAAATAAAAACATTTTTAACATCTAAAGAAAGTGATACGATTTTTGATTTCAATTGACCTGGGCCACATTTTTATACAAGTTTGAGTGTTGCAAATGTGAATGTGAAATTTTATTTTTTTACTATTTTTCTTAAAGGATGTTGTAGGATTTTATTGTGACTGGCTTAAGTGGCTTTGGCGCTAGATTAGATTAGATACAAAGTACGAATAGCAGCTTTATGAGCTGCAAATATAAACAAATCTTTATTTTCAACTGTTTACCAACACCACCACCAAAACATTATCCAAATGGTACCGGCCTTAGACCGCGCAGCACCCATTAATTACTTAAATTTAATTCATACGAGACCCTACACCACTATTTACATTCAAAAACGTACCCTTACACCCTTGCCCGCATCGTAACCCTTGCTAACAAAGTTGAAGGCCCCAAGACGCTAACTCCTAAGAAGACTTTCTTTGATAGCGCGCTCTACTGATTTTGAATAAAGACCATGTCTCGATAGAGCTCTGATCTGTAATTTTATAGCTTTGAGCCGCCCCTAGCTTACGCTCTAAGGATTGTGGCCTATTGATCTGTTCTTGCCTTGTGTTTTTGTTCGGTAAGTACCGCGGAACTAAGGACAAAGCGACGAGAGACGTGAATTAGGAACTACTGCACTATTGTCGGGGTTAAGTGGATGATAACATCAGCGATTTTCTTGTGGAGTTGTGTTAGGAAATCGTTTAAGTTGCTAAGGTTGTAGAGGAGTTCTTTATATATGTTTCTGAAAAAGAAAACTGACTATCGCGAACAATTATTGAGGAAACAGTTAACGCAGTGGCAGAACAGATTTGATTCCCGCACGGTACACATATGTGTACGGCCTACAAATAGTTATATCTTGTTTTAGGTGTACGTGAGTAGATATGAAGACCCACGGTAAACGGAAGAAATTAAATCACAGTACAATAGACTTTTTTAATTACGACAACATTGGTGCCGATTCCCTTGTACACAAACTTCACTAAATTTAAGTTAAGTGCATCTCTCTCTTTCTATTTCATTAAGAAAAAGACAGAAGATAAAATATTAGTTAAGTCCTGTCAAATTTAGAGACTCCATAGATAATTTAGACGCGTTTTAAAAACATGGCGTCTAAATATACGTCAATTTTCGTCAGGCGCTGTCTAATTTGACAGGATTAAACTAAAATGTATCTTCTAACCTTTTCTTTAAGAAATGGAAAGAGAGAGATGCACTTAACTTAAATTTAGAGAAGTTTGTGTACAAGAGAATCGGCACCATTGTGCAGACTTTATCAACAAAAAGGTCTCCTCTGATTCTTCCCAAGAACTCTATGATAATCTAATAAATAAGGATCAGCGCTTAGCCGGCGGCGGATTAGCCTTCACCGCGATACTTATATGAGTGCCCCTTTCATTGCATTATAATGCGGGGAAGGGTTGAGTCGAGAGCACGAAGAATTTATAAATAAGTTAACTAAGAACCCGCCTCATTCTTCCTCGCCATCTTACTTTGTTTTATCATATTTAAATTATTAGAGTCAGATGTAGAACGTGTACCTAATTGCTGTACTTTGTTAAGATAATGTACCTTTGGCGCGACTCCACTTTTGTTTTCTTGTTGGCGAACGATATAAATTCACAGGAGGACGCGAAGAAACGCCCAAGTTTTGCGTTCTGTTTTTGTTCGGACGTTCATTTCTTAAGGAAATAAAATTTGTTATGCAGGCATTTGGAGGTCGTAGGTGCTTTATAATAACCAAGATTACGCTTAAGTTAAGAGCGGAAGGAAATTGTAAATTTTATTAGGAGTTAACTGGTATTTTTGGGTTGAATGTGAAGTTATATTGTTTTATAGTTATTTAAGTATTTACTGACTTCTTGCATGTAAGTTAAGAATACCATAAAGAAGAAAAAAATGTCATTAGCCCAAGACTGCTAGTGATTAAAATACATTTTACCTCTTGCAAAATTTATAATACGAGTTTGATTGATTTAATTAACCTTTCAGCGACAGCCGGCTGTCGGGGTGCTATTGTCTTTCTATTGTGTTCGAAGGTTTAATATAGGTACACATAATTAAAAATGTTTATAAGTTAGGAATAAGTAATACCTATTAAACCTTTGATCGTTTTAAAGGTTAAAGGTAAAGCGTTCTACTATATTTACGCTTAAAAGATTTTTTTCTTAATATTGACATTTTACTAATAGGTATTTCTATTTATATTCCAAAGAAAACTTTACTTTAGCAAAAAGTGCGACAGCAAGCATTTGCCGAATACTACCTGTAAAGTCTATGAGTTTTTGTTTATCATATTTGCTTCATTCATCCCAATAAGAAATCATTGCATTTAAATTACTTTCCTGCAAGCCTTCTTACATGTCCTCAAACAAAATTTATTTTGACAGCCGTACACAATTAACTTTACATCATCCCTATTCCAAACGGAATCCAAACACGTGCATACAAAATGCCTTAATGTACCCAAGAAAACAATATATCTCATCCATATTAGAATATTTTCTATCGTAAATCAAATTTAAGTGTTATTTCATTTCCTTTCTACGTAGCACATGCGTAATACGAATAAGTAATTGAAATTTTGAAACGAACTTTGGATTTTACGAAATTCACCCTATACCTTGTGAAATTATTATGAATTTCCTTTTTAAGGGTAAGAAACGGATCTTTTCATACAAGCTAGGAAATGTTTTACAATTTCTTTGAAATGTGTGCGATTTAATTTTGGAACTAAAGGAGTAAGGGCTTTGAGGAAAATGGTTTGATTATGAATCTGAAAGCTGTCTAGGGATATAGGCAAATATTGGTGTAGGTGGAACAAATTCATTGAAATTGCAATAAAGGGTCTAGATCGAGTCGGATTCACACATTAAAGAGTCCATTGGAAATATAGTTATCATTTAAGATCTGCCTAGGAACTTGTGTTTTTGGATTTTATTTTTACTTGTAAATATTGGTCTTGATTTGTGACACAAAACATGATGCTTAAAAGGCCCCATCTTTTGGATAACTTAACTCATAAGTTTGATTTTTTTAAAGTAGAAATTACAGACATAATGTATACTATTAATGTCTACTTATACCTTCACCTGTTATAAGAAAAAGTACATTGATAAACAGACAGAAAGACAGAGACCTAAATGATTCTATAAGGAAGAGGGACGGAACCCTAAAAAAACAAGATTCGAAATGACATATATATGAATTACTACTATCTTAATATAAATTAAACATAATATGTACAAAACTTATAAATAAAACTAAAATAAATATATACAAGTTATAAAAAGAAGGCTCACAGGGCATCAAAAAACTGACATTGATCTTTTTTCATAATCTGGCTAGTTTTCAAAGTTTTTCAAATTTCACAACTGAGTGAAAAAAAGTTACAAAGATCTTCAATGTGTACTTGAATCTCGAAACTTCATTTCCTTAATATATGTATAATCAAGGGAATATTCTACTTAGTACCACATAATAAATTAAATACGGTTATTGGTATTTCTTCGAAGCTTTTAAACCTGAAACCTATTAAATAGTAGTTTAGTTTTCAAAGACGGCAACTTTCCTAGAGTCGTATCAATAGCTTGTCTTTCCGGGAACTGCCACTCAATGGAAAAGTTTCATTGGCCTCGCTTCTCGGTAGCTATCTAGTTAGAGACTACAGATTGTAAATAATATTTTATTTATGTAAGTAGGAATTAGAGCGTAAATATTGAATTAGAATTAAGATACTTTGTCTTTACATGAAGCTCAATATTACTGCATTTAATTTGTATACATATTTTTAAAAATCATATTCAATTTTCCAACCCTTCCATCATTAGTTTTTTTCTAGATATGTATAGGTAACGTCTATTCGATAATAATAAGATACCTCTATTCCACGTATTACTTTCTAACAATCATTGCATAAGTAAAATGAACCCTGCGTCTTGTCCCAAACGTCAACACTTCAAGCTACAGCTACTCAAACACAAAACACGACTTTCATCACCGTCTCAACAGTTAATATTTCCATTTACAAGTATTATCTGTCGTTCCCGATGTTACGACTATTGTACACGAACTATGATACCCCGAGGCCTCAAGTGTCAAGACACTGTCATCTAAACCCTTGCTCAAAATGTCCCAGCGATGTCCCAGTCTCGCTAACAATGTCAGACAACCGATATATTTGTACCAAATTTGCTTTTTACTAAATAACATCGCCTGAAGCTTGATATGTTAACGTCAAGCTGTGTTTGTCAAACTTCTTTGAACTAAAAAGAAAGTAATGTGAAAAGTTTCCCGATTCTTCCGAAAACATGTAGGTAGGTTATGTTTGTAATACATTCATAATGTTAAGTAACTGTATTCCGATGTATTTACTTACTGTGAGTTTCATAATATTATTTTCTGCGAAAGACTTGTACGAATACTTCATCAGATAGAAATGCTCGAATGACTTCTAATTAAAATAAACAAATGCCAAAGTAAAACAAATCACCTGAACAAACCGCCGCTCATCACGAACGTTTAGAACATTCTTAATTCGACTATTAAAACCCGTTACAAGCAGCAAGATGTTGGCAACATCAATAAACAAGGAGCGAACGCGAGCGCGAACGTTCAAAGTTTGGTGCGCGCGGTGAGTGCAGAGGGTCCTTAATGAGGGTTAGAAATTTCGGCACATTGTGGCCCAAACCGCACCCGGTTTCTTAGCTTATTATTAATTCTGTAAGACGTGTCCCCGATGTCCAAGACGTGCGCCGAGATTCGAGACAAAAGTCACAAGGGCGGAAGGGACGGACCCCCTCCCCCCTCGTACGTGTGCCGCGTCGTCAAGTCGCAGGAGTATGGGATTTACAGGTGGTTTTAATAACGGCAGCCACTAATGTCGCGAGATGAATACTTAATGGACGGATCAGCGTAGGATTGAGATGGATTGGGAAAGGGCAACTCCTGTAATAATAGATGCGGTCCTGCATTAGGCTGTCACGTTGATAAGCTGGAAGAGCATGTTAAATACTACTGGGTTTCCTCGGCAACAATAATCTAGTACTCATTTCATATCAACCGATTTTTGTGAAAAGCCATTGGCTCTGTGAAACTCTAGTATCCTGGTCATATCCATTTCTCCAAGACAATTTAGTTACAAAGTGCAAATCCCTTTAAGATGGCGCTCCTTGACAGGGGGTGCTTTCAAAAACTCGTTAGGAGCTTCGCATTCTGCGGTGGTGGGTCACGTTGCGATGCGCGGCTGCTCCAAGACAAAATGTTACATAGAAACTTTGTAGTCACTGTCGTGTGCCGTGTTTAAGTTAATTTATTGCTGTGCTGTGTTCTAGTTATTAAAGCTTGTTTGTGAATGTTTTTTTTTAAGGAATTACTGTCTTGTGTTATTAGCTTAGAATAAATGTACAGCGACATCCGTACCATAAGTAAGTACAAGTTCCAAAAACTGTTTACGTAAACAAAATAGACAAGAAGAAAGACAATCTGAAGAAATTATGATGAACAATTAAAAATAGCAGAATTTCTAACGGAATCGCCCTAATATGAGTTTAATATGCCAAAAGTATACTGCAACTTGTTGGTCCTTTCAGTGGGAACAAATCATTGCACTACAAAAGTACCCACGTACCCTCTTCCACGTATTCTCTACGTCTCCAGCAAGTACCGGCACAACATTTCTTTACAAACTGCAGGCCAAATTAAATTACCAGCTATAAACAGCAACAAACCTCTAGCGAGTAGAAAAATTGGCAATCTGCGAGCGTTACAGTGTCGTGATCGGCAAACGTTAGCGATGTTTATCGACAAGTGGCCGCGCGGGAACAATATCGCTCCTTGAATCGCGCCGTCCTAATATATTGCAATGTGTGCACTTTATGTGGCCCGATGTGTAATTGATTGTGTTTCGTTTATGGTGCTTTTTTGTTTGCTTTTTTATACTGTATAAGGATTTTTGAAATAGTTCAGTCACTGTTAGCGTAATGGCCCGTAACTATACCAATGCGACGTTTTGAATTCATATGCACTTTCCAACTTCATCTAAGACATCGCTAAAAGGATTTAAAGCCGTTGGACTCGGATATTATATAATACTGCTATGCAGCTAGATCCGTTTAGACTGGAAGTCAATACTAAAAACAAGGGCAGATCCAGGGGGGGGGGGGTCATAGGGGTCATGACCCCCCCCTGAGCCGAGTCCAGGACCTAGGTGGACTACTATGTTTTAAGATAAAATATAGTGTTTTAATTTTTTTTTTGCAACTGTATATGTTTTATGTAAAGTCCGTCAATATTGTTATTAAATAAATACTTCCGTTTCTTTTGTTGTAAAACAATATTGGCTGTGGATAGTGAAGTAGCAGCGGCGCCGGTGTCAGGACATACCGCAGTCTATTTTTGACCTTATTTTAAATTAGGATATTGAGATTATGTATCCTAATATCAGAAACAACAGCGAAAAAAGTATTTCTCTACTTTACGAAAAATCTAATCGTGGCGAAAAAGGAACCGGACTAGCCAGTGCCGGATCAAGTTAGTGCGAGGCCTGTGGCCAATTTGAACAATGGACCCTTTTACAGAGAAAGCTACGGAGAGGACGTGTCAAACTTTTACTGAATAAAACCCACCCATGCTCCTTCGGTTGCCATTTATGGTAACTATGGGCCACGGTAACTATTCCGCTTCGTAGAAGGAGGCGATGTCATGCCATTTAGTCTCAACCCGGAGCATGGTCTGAAACAGCGCCGGGCGCGAGCGGTCACCCCCACCGATCGCCTCTGCAAGGACATGGACCGCAAAAACGGGGCACACCTCCAACGTGTCCTTCAGGCGATCGTTGCTGCAGTGGTGACACCTAGGCATCGGTTCCGCCCAAATTCGACACAGGAACCTGGCGAACTGACCGTATCGGGTGAGGCCCTTTGTCAGGCAATACGTTAGAGCGCCGTGATGCCTCTCCAGCCACTCCTCAAATAGGGGTCTTATTACCGCCGCTATTACGGCGAGCCAAGCCCTGGGTTGCGACAGCCGCAGTCTCCATTTCGCACTGACCAAGAAAACGGTTGATAAATACTTTAAGAGATTCTGCAACGCCAATTTCGATGATCAAGAAAAAGTTTACAGAGTTTTGTTGTGATGGCACCAGTGACGCCAAAAGAGATCGAAACATCAAAATTTTTAGATAAAATCTATGATTTATGATTTTGACCAATTGGTGAATACCCGTATGTGAGATGACTGATGTGAGTCTGATATCAAATCAGCGAATGTATCATATCACATTTCACATGAAGAAGCTATTTGCGTCATGGCTACTGCGCTCACAAAAAATCGATAATAAGAGCAACAGTGACCACTTTAAAGAGTGATCGAAGTTGAGACACAAAATTCAGCAGCAATTTATTGATATTTGTTGCTCAAAAAGTGTTATAATGTCTGTATGAAGTCGAAACAATGACCATCTAAGTGCAAGAATAGAGCACAAAACCAATGCAACTCCGTCAGAAAGTAAGACAAGAGATTGTAACCTCAAGTTTTACTAACGCTTCGGAGAAGGACGGGCATGAATATAGCCATAAATGGTACTACTTTTTGGGATGGTGCAAGAAAATATCTTGGCCAAACAATTCAACTGGGCTTGCACAACGTCGAGAAAGAGGTGATAAGAAGGATACGCTTAGGCTAAGCAGCATTCAGAATGTTGCTTGAATGTACAGAAGGTGGCAGGCAACTTGCTGATGCGAGCTGCCCAAGAGCAGGCAGGCTGGCACTTTTTAGAGGAAACCTCAGGTTGATATGATGAATGAAGAAGTCATTACTGACACTAACGCTTATTTTGAGGACTTTGAATATCCATTATGTGCAACATTGGACTACTATCGTTTCGAGCACACGTGGGGCCCCTCGGACGCGAGGGGCTTGCCGCAAAAGCCACCTACTTCTCCACGTCCATCAACCTATTGAAGTAGATGGCGTGATGGGTCGTGCGTCAGCTCGTCCCAAAACAAACTCGGACTATTGGGCCGAGTTGACGAATTTCAAAATTAATATTTTAACCCGTTTTCGGAGAAAGAAAAAAAAGTGGATATTGAAATATACTTATGTATTTTTGAATAAAGTGCTTACATGCATAAATACCCTATCTTCTTTCTACCCATACCTATATTATCTAAATTAAATAATAACTTCTAGACTTGACCCCGACTGAGTGACCCCCCCCTGGCTCCGAAGCTGGATCCGCCCTTGACTAAAAAGTTGGGAAAAAGCTAAGTAGCATTTCTTAAAGAGTTGGGAAAAGATTGAGAAGATTATTTTCGTAAATAAATCATAAATCATTTATTTTTTGTCAGAATATGGTACATAGTGGTCTTCAAAAAAATAATGGTCTCATCACATTCTGCCAGGTGTGGCGTGCAAATATTACAGTACAAACCAAAATATAAGGATAGTTAGTATTGGGTTAGTACACATTAATTAACAATTTTTAGTTTACAATTTTTGACATGTCATCTTACAAATAACATGTAGATTAAATTCATGGTAATATTCAATGTCAAATTATTAAAGTGATGTCAAAATATAAAATTACAATTCAACTATGATGTCAAGGTATCATTCAGATAGTCATTTAAATTGTAATAACATTTTTTGCACAGCAAATCTTTAAGTTCCTTTTTAAAACCATTTAAATTTTTCGTATTATTATAACAAAGATTGTTTAACAGCACATTACGGTTTCCTGAAAATAAAGTATCAGCCCTTAAACATTTTAGAAAATCAGACGTCTGTGAAATAGGTTATTCAAAAGAATGTTAGTACTTAGTACAAATATTTTACGTATCTTATTTTTACAAAAACTAGAAAAGAAAGCAAAATCACCGTTAATCCTTCTCAAGACCACCCTCTGCTAGCCCGTTAGCAATAAATAACAATTAATGTTAAGGTTTCAATCGGCCGGTGCATAGCGGTAGTAAATTATTACGAAGGTGTTACCGGACGAAAGAAATATCGCCGTCAACGCCCGCCGTAATGTTCCGGCCAGTGATGGGGATGAACATATCGATAAAAAGTGTTTTAAATGGTTGGTAAAAAGGCATCCATAGAGTTTAACTAATCAATTATTCGTAGCGCTTGTCGTCAAAGTAGCGCGGCGGTAAGTGAGGTGAGAGTTAGGTGTTAAAATCAAATCTTTTGCTTTCATTAGACCAAAATAGGCACTTTGAACGTCATTTACAAAACAAACTAATCTAATTCTAGTTGCCATGTTAATGTCAGATGTACAGTCGTACATACTTCCTCCAATGAATGATCCATTTGCCGATTAGCTATAGAAAAACATGGAACGAATAAACTGATTCTGCCTCGTAGATCATCTACGCTTGCTACGTGTGCTACGCGTCGTAGCTGCGGTCTACGCGTCGTAGCAACTGCTGCGTCAAATGTTGGGACTTGATATTTCAAACATCGTTACAGCTTATCACTGAGTACAATATTATTAAATAGCTAAGATAAATAAACGAGACTTAGCATAAACTTTAATTTAGCTATATTTTTTCTTTGAAACTATCGACACTTTTTGATCATAATTTGACCGTTGCCACATCGCTAAGTGTTTATAACAGTTTCAACAAATCGGTGTGTAAGAGACCGCCCCTACCGCCCGCTGAGTGCTTAATCACTTAACACTCTCCGGATTAACGGACAATTTATCGACTAAGTATTATTATGTCTATTTATATGTACGGCGACTGATAGATATACACATATTTGAGTACTAATGTAAAAAGCAACTAACAATTAACCCAACGTTTTTCTATACAGTAAATTGACTTTTTTTATAAAGTAATTTAACGTAAATATCAGACGCGCAAGAGCTTTTACGTTGCGTATCAGCTGTTTAGTTTTTGATTTCGATATCTAATGTACTGGAATAGATAATGCGCGCTTTTGTAGAGAAGATGCTGTCTGCTACCTACAGTGAGTACTAATCTTTTCACTTCTTGCTCATCTCTAAGTAGCGTTGAAGAAAAAAGTTTTTTTTTTGAAAATGTTTGTTATTATGAGTATCGGTTTTAAATAAGTCTGATGTATATCACTAATTATACTAGATGACTATAAATTTTATAACATGAAAAAGGACAGGAAAACCTAAGAAAGAACCTAAGAAAGATGGATGAATTGTGTGAAGAAAAATACAAAGGAAAAAAATTGCACCGCAATTACATTCATAGATCAGAGCTTTACTGTTGGAGTGTCATAATCAAGAAATGAAATATATACACTTGTATAAAACGTATACATTATGTTCCCTTTTGTACCGCTTAATTCTTTGAGCACACGTGATTTGAGACACATAAGGTCGTTGAAAGGTTAAACCAAAAAAAATGATCTATACTAATATTATAAAGAGGTAAAATTTGTAAGTTTGTATGTAGGGGGTAATTTCTGGAACTACTGGTCCGATTGAAATGAAAATGATCGATTTGAAAAATTCTTTCAGTGTTAGATAGCCCATTTATCGAGAAATGCTATAGGCTATATACCATCACGCTACAACCCACGGGAGCGGAGCAGTAACGAAAAATGCGGGTAAAACCGCAGGGGACTGCTAGTATTTTATAAGGACAGCGTATTAGTATGGACATAATGTTCAATACCGTTACCTTATCAGAATATCTAACACATAACGATACAGAATATTTTGTGTAATATGACATATACAAAAAAAAAACATTTTGAGCATCAGGTTCCCTAAAATCACATCGCAAAATCCAAAAGGTAGTAGACACAAGAGGATTCAACCCCTTTAAAGACATTAATTCTTACAAGAAAAGAACAAGATAAACGACCGGTCCGGGCCGGTCCGGCACCGGCCGTGAAAAGAAAACCCTTTTTATGAGACGTTGGGCAACGTATGGACGCGATGAGGGAGAAATATAAGTGTGGATTTAGTTATGGTTCAGTTTTTTCATTATAAGAAACAAATAGTATTCATGTTTTGATACAAATAAACTTTTGTATAAATATAATAACAAAAACAACATATCGAGGGGTGAAAGGCTATTTGGTTTAAGCGACATTTTTGCAACTTTACAGGAGAGCCATTTAAAGTTTGAAATTTTGGAAAAAAAATCACAACAAAAAAACTACTTAAGCTATTTAAACGGGGTAAACTTGATTGAAATTCAATTAAAAACATCGAGTTGTTGATGCTAATACGAAATAAAACGGACTTTTAATTACAAAGATAAATGTCGCTTAATACAAATTGCCTTAAGCCCTTATTTTTTAGAGCACGGAAAAAAGATTTAAGTTATTCCATAACTACAATTGGCTACTGTAAAAAAAAATTAAGCGACGACGCAGTACATTTTCAGAGTAAGCCAAAAAGTATGAAGTGACATAGCCCAAAATTAATTGTGGCAAGCTATTTATCTCAACTACCAATTTAGACTAAAATGACTGGCAGGCTAATTTACTTATGTGACATATAATATTGAAATTGTTACGTATGATGTTACATTTTTTTTACATCTAATACTATCAATGGCTGTTAAAACAACCTCGATATATCGCAATCACCGAAAATTTCAGGTGCTTATATTGAATAAATAAGTACAACATCAGTTAAAGTATTTATTTAGGATAATAATTATATCGAGGGGTGAAAGGCTATTTGGTTTAAGCGACATTTTTGCAACTTTACAGGAGAGCCATTTAAAGTTTGAAATTTTGGAAAAAAAATCACAACAAAAAAACTACTTAAGCTATTTAAACGGGGTAAACTTGATTGAAATTCAATTAAAAACATCGAGTTGTTGATGCTAATACGAAATAAAACGGACTTTTAATTACAAAGATAAATGTCGCTTAATACAAATTGCCTTAAGCCCTTATTTTTTAGAGCACGGAAAAAAGATTTAAGTTATTCCATAACTACAATTGGCTACTGTAAAAAAAAATTAAGCGACGACGCAGTACATTTTCAGAGTAAGCCAAAAAGTATGAAGTGACATAGCCCAAAATTAATTGTGGCAAGCTATTTATCTCAACTACCAATTTAGACTAAAATGACTGGCAGGCTAATTTACTTATGTGACATATAATATTGAAATTGTTACGTATGATGTTACATTTTTTTTACATCTAATACTATCAATGGCTGTTAAAACAACCTCGATATATCGCAATCACCGAAAATTTCAGGTGCTTATATTGAATAAATAAGTACAACATCAGTTAAAGTATTTATTTAGGATAATAATTATATAGAACAGTCTCAATAGGAACACCAATTATAATTACATACATCAACATGGTCCAGGGATATTTCAATTAACCCTAAATAACTAAAATTCTTTTAACTTTTTGTTAAGTCACCTACACATTAAAATAAACCTTGTTATAGGCTATTAGGTTTGTGATAGGTTATTAGCCTATCTAATCTGATATTAAACTTTTATATAAAGTTATATTTAAAAAAAAACTTAAAAGAAGAGGATAATATCAGACAAAATTTCAATCTTAACTTTATTTTTGAAACATCATAACTTAAACAAAACAACTAATATTTTTTATAAAAACTGTTGAAAACTAAAAATTAATAATCCGTGGATCTGACACATCTGCAGCGGTTCTGCATACTCAAAACAAGGGTGTCAATATCCTGTTGTAGAATACTGAACCAAGTCCTGCTAAGATGCAAGAAAAGCTGGTTTTCGTTTTTTTTTAGTATTCGGAAATTCGTAAGAGCTCTTCTCTGAAGCAAATCCCAGGCATGCTCAATGGGATTTAAGTCAGGGGATTGTGCAGGCCAGTCTAAAGCTTCGATATTATGCTGCTGTAACCAAGTTTGTAAAATTTGTCCCATTTGCTGTTTGTGGGGCAAGATTACAGGCTGGCACCTCATCTCGGTATTTTAGAACAGTCATATTATTGCCTTGTATCCAAACGGGGTCCGTTCTACCGCCGAGACGAATTCCTGCCCAACCCATAATCGTGTCACCTTGATATGCATGAACTTGTTGTTGGTGCTGCAGTCGATTCCACCTCCAGGTTCTCTCCAAACGCGTACTCTTCGCGAATCAGGATGAAAACCAAACCTGGATTTATCAGTGAAAAGCACAAGTGACCATTGAGAATGGTTCCAGTTTTAGTGTGCAATAGCCCATTGTAATCTTCTTCCTCGATTGCCTCTGCTTAGCGCTGGTACCGAAAGTGGTCCACGAGCACGTAGGTTGACTTCATGCAGTCGTTTTCTTTAATTTGGACTGCTTACCAGCAAACCATGACTCTCTCTGTAGCCTTTGAACCAATTGCATCGCCGTTACATTTGGTTGACTTCGTGCAGCATTTACTATGAATCAGTCCTGTACATGTGTTGTAATGCGTTGAGGTCCTCGGTGCCGTTCCACCACTTCCCCCGTGACACGATAACGTGACCAAAGCCTGGATATAACGCTCTGACTGGTCCTTATGGCTTCAGAAACCGCAATTTGGGTAGCGCCAGCTTGAATCATGCCCACTGCTCTTAACATTTCGTTCCTGGTCAAGTGTCTACGTGGTATGATTAAAACCGAGTTTTAAATAAAGTTAGAAGTTCGTAAAGATTAACTTCTTGGAAGAAATTCAATGAATGCGAATTTCATCTTAAAACAAAACGTTTTATATACAATTTTGAATTTAAAAAAAGGAAGTTAATAATGTTTTTATAATCTGTCATCATTAGTTTTTTTGTAAGGCCAGTAATTTTTAAGTTATTTAAAAAAGTTATATATCCCTAGACCATGTTGTTGTGTGTACGTGAACTCTGGTGGTGACTGCGCGTCACGTCATGCACTCTAGAGTTCGGTTGAAGCACCGGCGCGCGGCAGTCCAGTTGAATGATCACGATTTTCACCACCCGGGAAATGAAATAAATATGGTATGATATGACATAATTTAAATGTATCATATCAAAATTTAATGACTGAAAGACCGACTCGTATTTTTATTAATACTGGAAAAATGATTTAATATTCATCATTTCATTTTATCGTCTGTATTAAACGACATGCATTTTAAATAAAATATCTGAAACAAAACGACTACTTGGTTTAAGTATCACCCTGTGTGGAAAATAGATACCGCTGAAAGAGCTTAAGCGACACTCGGTGTCGTATTTGGGTGACGGACAAATGGTTTATGTGGCATTACACCGAGTAATTGGTGAAAGTCAAAATGATTTAAATTACGTCTTAACAAAAAATTTAAACAGGAAAAACGCTTTAACTCATAATGAGTTATTTATCTAGGAAAGGGTAACTGGTTTATGTCTCGGTTTTTAATATGATTGTATGGTTCATGTACATAATTTAAAAAAAAATGCAAAATTCACGTCGGTTAATACAATGCCACTTTGGAAACAGCCCAAAAATAGTATTGTTTTAAACGCCAAAAAAGTGCTTCGATTTTAATGAATCCGGCATCATTCGACGGAGAAAAATTTGCTGATTCCGAATATATATATAACTCAATATCGCCCCAGATGTCGCTTAAACCAAATAGCCTTTCACCCCTCGATATAATAGTCTCACTGCAGGACAAACATACATTTACAGAGAAGGCACGACCAGTATAACCACGCTTGCTCAAACCGGATTGGTGATTTCGGACTTAAATGAAATTAATAGTTTGTTTAGGCTTTCTAACGATGTTCTTCAAAATGGTAAGCTAGTTATTTACAAAATAAACTATAAACATAAAAATTAGTCATTTACGAATGGAACACGTACTGTAGCGTAGAAAGATACAATTATGTAAACAGAATAAAGTGGACTTTTTAATAACCGCGGAGAAGTAAAATTAGATCTGAAGTATTTACTGTTTATAATTTTATACTGGTAATAAAAAGTAAGGGTACTCTAGTATATTCAAATATTCCCTTATCTAATAAAACCTTCATTTTGTACACGTCTTATCCACACTAAACCAACGCAACCCCTTGTAACGACAATCGTGTTTGTACGAGGTCATTCGACGATCAAAGCGATAGCCAATAAATAAATAGTTGATTTGCTTTCACAATAAATACCGAAAGGTCCCGAATAGTTCCGAAGGTATGCGACAGGGGGCGGTATAGGGTCAACCTAACTAACGAGAACTAAGTACGTTTGCTTTAGGTAGGAATTTTGTTTACCTCGTTCGTCCATTTGATTGATTTATTTGTTTGTTTTGGAAATTATTGGGTGTATTTTTGAATTGTGGATTGTACGAGGTAGATTAAAATTATTTACTTAATAGTCACAATGGCCGTCGGCGTCTCCGAGGCGGTAGCGCGATGAGCTTGACGTATACCACGAGATCTGGTTCAATGAAGCGAAAATAATGTAAGTACTACGGGATAAAGGTAGTGATGAGTGCGAGTGTGTGAGTACTTACCTTAAGTCTTAAGCTCAATATCAAGTACGTAAGGATCAGGATACCAGTTTTACTTGATGCAGTTGAGTACCCATAACCCAGTTACTGGGGACACTGGTTGTCTGATATTTACAAGTTAGACAGTAACTAAGATAACGACTATCAAAATTTTACTAATGGAAACCGGGTAAAGCAACTAATCTTGTAATTCGAACTCGAACTACAGGGAATTCACACCTTACGAACTCCAAATGAAACACACTAATGGCAAAATAAATAGATGTTACAAAGCACGTACTTTGGCTTGGTACTATACGTGTCTCTGTTACACAACTGTCGAACGTCAAGTGCATGATAGAGACGGGAACATGGCTAAGCCAAAGTCAGTGCTTTGTAACGTCTATTTACTTATCTCGCCATTACTCGCCATAGCCCGACCCGGAAATTACAACCGGGACTCCTTAGTCACAAGACCAACGAGGCCCATACTATCATGCTATGTGTTTTGACATAGTTTTTTCTAATAAGGAAATTTAAAGAATCGGTTTGAAATAGATCGGTTTGGACAAACAGCGCAAGATACTGAAAGTTGAGGCTACATTTATAAGAAGACTTATTTCAAAAGAATTTAAAGCACTAAGAAAATTGCTTAATTGTGAATATCTCAAAGTAATTATTAATTTTGTGGTTTGTTTTAGGATTTAGTTACGACTATGAGTACTGTGTGGTTTTTAGTGCACTAATTGAGGTTGTTATCGTAGAACATAAGGTTAGTTTAATCAATGACAGTGTTTCTTTGTAAATTTAGGTGCCGAGGTGATCTTATCTTGAGCGACCTTCCTAGGCTACTAGTAGACTATACAGGGTCATTTTGCAACCACCATCCAAATTTTCAGAAATGGTTCAGAATCGATAACCTTATCAATTCATGAAATAAAAAAAAAATAAAAAAAATTACATGATTTTCACTTTTGTCCGCTACTAAAATCCAAACGTGTGGAATAAATACAATTCAACTAGGTTGTTGAACTTGACTGCACACGCGCTTACCTTTAAAATTCGGAAACGCAACGCACACAAAAGCACGCACTACCCCTCCCTCACACGTTGCACCCCGCTTTCGGATATTTTCTTTTGAATGTTTTTATTTGTTTTTGTTATTATTTGATTATATTGTTTCACATATGAAAATAATTTAATTAAAAGTCCTCGATTTTAAAATTTGGATGGTGATTGAAAAGTGTCCCTGTATGTAGGAAGTCAGGATATTATAAGTATATTTCTTTGATCACCAAAAATGTCTACCGTTGTTAAGACCGTTGTATATTTCTAATTTTCTTTGACAATATTTATGTTGTGAATCGTGGCGCCACTTTGGCGACAAAAAATGTAGAGTCGGGTAAATGGCACATGACAGATTATGCTTTAGAAGGCTTATTCCACCTTTCCATAATTTGTTAATTAAATAGATATGTAGTTTTTTTTTTATTGTAATTCACAAAACTGATATACAATCACACAAGCAATTAAACAAGGTAATAGTTTTACATTCTTAAGATTGATATCTACTAGATGTGAATCCTGCATGCACACTTTAGGTAGTATTTTTACATAGATACAAATAAAAGTATATTAAATCTTAAAAAAAAAGAAGCTACAATACAAGGTATTAAAGCAAATAAACTTCGATATTTAAATATTGAAAACAGCGCCATCTCGATATTATTGTCAGAACTTCTATAAGCTCCCGCTCCCTCACTTAAGCAACCCTCCTCGGAGGGTCGTGCTATTCAAACATAAGCTCACTAAATATGGTTCTGTTTGGGATTACTCTCAGTGGTCACAATTCGTACTAATCTTTCCACATTGCTTTTTTGCATATTATTTTCTTGTTATTTTTATTGTCTAAAAATAGAAAACATTGTGTTGTTTAATGAATTGAGAAATGAAATTTTGCTATTACTGCTGAGATTAATATTACACACACAATAGCTCCAATTTTCCCCACCAGAGGCGCTTCTGTATCAAATAAAAAAGAAATTAGCGATAAAAGTTAACAAAACAATAACTTTCATTAACATAATTTAAAAATAATACAGAATACAAAAATAGGGAAATGTTTTAAGAACTCCTTTCAAAAGTAATGTTTTATTAAAATATTATAATTCAAATTTGCTCCGCTAGAGGCGCCACGGTAACGGGGAAGTTTTACGACACGATTACCTACACTGGTTGTTTTTCTTAATAATTTATCGTGCTTCCACGAAGTTGGCTCGTTTCGTGCCCAACATGTACCTATGTGTACCGTTGAGTTCTTCAATTATGAATCTGTTTTGTTTTATAAAGCGTTTGTTTCTCGGAAAAGTCAGTAATAAGTACTTCTTTGAATTTTCACAAAGTTTATTATACATATGTCTTGTGAAGACTGAATGTGAAGAGGCCATTATTCTTAATGAGATATAGAGAAACATTATTTTCTAAGAATTTTATTTCAGGCATCGTTAGCAATAATTTGGACTGGTATTTAATTTCGTTTATAGGACACTTATATTCTATCAATTTAATTTTCAATGTACAATTTAACAATGCTCATTTATTTTTATGAATTTTCTAAGTAGATGATGTTTAATTATTTTGCTTCAGATAACCTTGAAAAAATACCATAAAGTCAAAATAAAGGGTGTACTAGTATTAGTGACAGGTTGAGATAAAGTTGGAAGTTTTGTAAGAGTTATCTCTTACAAAACTTCCAACTTTCCCAAAGAAACATTTTTTTATTTATTTAACCCTTATTCAAATAAAGGTATATATATTACCACATCGTGTTTTTTTAAATAATGCGCTCTAACTTTTAATTCGGTAACACTAAAGGTATAAATATCACATATTTATAATCTATAATAATTTGTTTATCTATTTTATTTCATTTGACAACCTGCCAACGTCATTTTGTCACTGTAAGGTAATGTCAAAGTTGACTCAACAGTTTTGTTGTGAAAAAAGTCGAGTTTTTGGCGGGTTTTTGCAGAAATTTTAAAAGTTTGTTCAAGAAAAAATCTGTTAAGTACTTTTTCGACGCAAATTCCAAAACTATAACATATTTTGACTAATCTCACGTGTTAGCAGCATTTGCAATTGACTTATTCATATAATTTAGATGTTTCAAATATGTGGTAAATATCTTACCCTTGTCCGATCCCACTTTGAAAAATATCAGATTATCTATATAAAAATCGGTTGTCTTTTTGTATATTTTTTGTGGACTGCAAAAAGCTAAATAAATATTTTGAGAAGTTATATAAAGTTCTTACGTAACGTGTCAATTAATACTTTGTTTATTTCAGATATTCAATATGTCAAAGAAAATAAATTTAAATGAAAAAAGTAATTAAGATAGGTAATATGCAATACTAATAAAAAAATATTAAAAAAAATAAAATGTTTCATTTCCAAAATAAAAAATAAATATTATAAGTAGAACCAAGAGGAAGTCACTAGTCAAGAAACGAAAATTAAACCGTAACGGACAATGGTAACAATTTTACCACCAACATCAAAAAATTTGTAGTCATGAACGGTTAATGGTAAACTATTTACCACCAGAAAAACTACCCCATCCCCTATTCTTTTTTAAATTTTGATTTAAAATATGAAATCAGTGACCCTCAATTATCTAAAATACAATCCAACCTTAAAAAAAAATGCATACCGGCACGCGTTTGTTTAAGGGTCGTAGTTACTCATCTACAGAACCATACTTAGTGTTATATTTTTAATCAATAGTAAATTCAATTAATGTCTATTAATTTAATTTACTGTTGTTTAAAAATATGTTATTAACTATAAAAAGGTACAGTATGAAAAGACATATCGGTACAAAATGTTTAAGTCTGCGTGGTTGCATGCCTGTATAACATGTGGGTACGATGAACATGAATTGTAATGACTTTACCTCGACCATTTTATACCTACGTCTTGATTTCTGTCTCTTCTAAAATATTTTTTTTCTTACTTTTTAGAGCACTTTTTATTCAACTTGTTCAAATCGCTTTTCAAGTTACAACTAAATGTTGATTAAGTTAATATTTGAAAGGCACTAGTGAACTTTTTTCCAGTGATACAAATCAGGATATGCTTACTATCTTATATTTTTAAATCATTTTTGGATTTGTTATCTAATCCATACTAATATTATAAATGGGTAAGTGTATCTGTCTGTCTGTATGTTTGTTTTTCT
The DNA here is from genome assembly GCA_033675125.1 of Athetis lepigone. NCBI lineage: Eukaryota > Metazoa > Arthropoda > Insecta > Lepidoptera > Noctuidae > Athetis > Athetis lepigone. The sequence goes on along the minus strand of CM066239.1, from coordinate 15,533,066 downwards.
TTCACGGCAAAACGGAGCGACGAATTGACGTGATTTTTTAAGTGGAGATAGTTGAAGGAATGGAGAGTAACATAGGCTACTTTTTGTCTCTTTCTAACGCGAGCAAAGCCGTGGGCAACAGCTAGTCTTAGTATAAACTGACAGAATTTCCTGAATCATTTGCGTCTTTATGTTGCAAAATGGCCAACATCCCAAGACGTCAGACCGCAAACCGTTCGTTGCTTAGAAACGTGTCTATTAATAAACATATTGATAAATTAAAATCTCCGTTTGCGAAATGTATGTATCTTTTTATAAAAGAAGCCTTAGACTGTACCTCTTGAAAACGACGGAGTTCAGGTTTCTATATAATATCCTACTAACATTATAATACAAGCTATGCCGCACACTTTGTCCTTCGCAAGCAGAGTAGTAACCAAAACATAATATAACGCGGGTGACACCCCGAGGATTGCCATCTAATTTATAGATTAAATAATATGAATAAATAAACATCACAACCTTGTAAGTTCATTTCAGTCGGGGTTCAGGCCTGTGCATAGTACAGCTACAGCTCTTCTTAAAGTGACTGGCGACATTCGAGTAGCAATGAGTGACACCAAGGTTACTGTGTTGGTACTAATCGACTACTCCAATGCATTTAATGCTGTCAGTCATGATATTCTCTTAGCTATTCTTTCACATCTAATGGTTTCATCTGAGGCATTGGAATGGTTCTCTTCTTATCTTCGGGGACGTCGGCAATTAGTGCGCACTGATGAGAGCTCGTCGAGTTGGCGTGAGCTGAATGCTGGTGTCCCACAAGGCGGTATTCTTTCCCCTTTGTTATTCTCCATCTTCATTAACTTTATTACTCACTGTCTTCGGTGTTCGTATCATCTTTATGCCGATGATTTGCAGCTTTACTCTTCGACGCGGGTGGAAAGTTTGTCTGACGCTATAGAAGATGTAAACCAGGACTTAGATTCTATTAAGAAATGGTCTGATAGATTTGGGTGTCTGTGAACCCCTCAAAGTGTCAGGCTATTGTAATTGGAAGCTCTCGCATGATGACTAGAGTGTCGGTTAGCTCTCTCCCTCCTATTATTTTTGACGGAACCGTCATTCCCATCAGTCAAAGTGTTAAAGATCTTGGTTTACATCTCGACTCCACACTTAGCTGGCAAAGTCATGTTTCCAGTGTTAGCCAAAGAGTCAACGGTACCTTGAGAGCTCTATATCGTCTGAAGAACTTTTTGCCTGTTAATACTAAAACTATGCTTGTGCAGACCTTAATTTTCCCTATTGTCGACTATGGTGATGTGTGTTACTTTGATCTGAATGCGGTTCTGTTGGATAAGCTGGATAGGACACTAAACAATTGTATTAGGTTTATATTCAACCTAAGGAAATACGACCATATATCGAGCTTTAGGGCTGAACTCAAATGGTTGCCCATTCGTCAAAGGAGAAGTTTGCGTGCTTTGACAATGCTTTACTCCTTGCTCAACTCTCCTTTTTCGCCTTCCTATCTTATGCCTCACTTCCAATATCTTTGTTCCTCCCATGCTAGAAATCTGCGTTCTTCCAACAATCCTCCTGCTTTGCCCTACCCATACTTCTGATTCTGTTCATTCTTCTTTTTACATTTAGGCCATTTTTCTCTGGAATGCGCTCCCTCTTGATATTAGGACGGCGACCAGTCGATATGCGTTTAAGCGGAAATTGAAGATTCATTTACAGCATTAAGTATTAAGCAGAGTTCTTTCATAATTTACTTTCACTTATATATAAATATATATTATAGATATATATATAGATATATATATATATATATATTTATTTATTTATTTACTTATGTATGTAGTTTATTATTTATGTATAATGTTTTAATTTTATTTTCATTTTTCTATCATATTTCTATCATTTTAATTTTTTGCATCATAAATGCACCTACCATGCAATCTCTTCACCACCTTAGGTTGACTGGGAGAAAATGCCTGCGGCATTAAGTCCGTCTGTGTACCGTTGTGCATAAAGTATAAATAAATAAACATCTGGTTAGAATGGTTGTGTTTAAAGAGAAATTAACACAAAACGTAAAATTAAAAGTGAACAAAAGTCAAAGTCTTGATTCTAGTCGCCCATATCAAAACTTGTTTTATATGGGGGATGAACTTTAAAAGAAATGTGTTACAATTCGAACTTCGTTCTTTGAACACGTGATTCGAGACACAATAGCAGCGCGACTGCCAGCTGTCGATTGGTCGTCGAAAGGTTAATTAATAAACATGATAACAATACAAGCTATGCCGTACACTGTATCCTTCGCAAGCAGAGTAGTAACCAAAACATAATATAACGCGGGTGACACCCCGATGATTGCCATCTAATTTATGCATTAAAATTACATAAATAAATAAACATGTTTAGATTGGTTGTGCTTTAAGACAAGTTAACATTACAAAAAATGAGAACTGAAATGAAAACTTTGTTTTACAAAACATCAAATGGTCGCCAATTTCTTAAAACGTAAAAAGGTTTGTTTAGAATTCATTGATTTGAGTTTGTTTGATAAATCTGTTCTCGAATTGTTAGCAGATTTATTACTCATTTTATTGGAATAAGATAAGTTTTATTAGTTAGGTAACATATCAGATGCTTTACATCTCTGTTATCATTATGGCTGTTATTGCGGAATGTTTATAATAGTTACCGTGACCCTGGAACATAAAGGGCAATCGAAGGAACATGAGTGGGTTTTAGTCAGTAAAAGTCTGACACGCCCTCCCGCCGCACCCAGGACGGGAGGAGTCATTTGATGATTTCCCGCTCACAAAAAAAAAACATTATGGCTCAAAACTTTCTTTTAGTCGTCGCTCTCTCTCGTAAACAAGTGAACGGATTTTAGATCCGGTTTCCTTTCTTTGAAAGTAGATTATGTATTGATGTTTCTTGGACATGTTTAATCAAAATCGGTTCTGTTGTTTCGGTGTTATTAAATCTTTCGTTAGTTGCATTCACGAATTTAAAAACTGCTGGGGTGGAGGTTTTTCAAATAAGTAATTTAAACTTGTCATTAATGGTTTTCGTAGCAACGTAGCGCTACGGCGTAGTAGGTGCTACGGCTTAGCTTTTACCACTTTGTTTATACTTCTCCTTGTCTAAATGACGTTGTAATTATTTAACCATACAAACTAAAAGTAAGTTGTTAAGTAGTTAAAAACCGAATTTACGGTATTGTAATCTAGGTGATATTTATTCCGGCATTGTAATTCAATTTTATTAAAAAATACTGAAGCCAGTCGGTCTATCTCTATAGTCTCAATAGGCACTGACCTTGATGCATGGTGCGGGGGGGTGCGGCGCGGAGGGCGGGCTTCTCGGCGCATTGGGCAGCTGCAGCAGGTGACGTATGGAGTACCCCTGGCGGGATTTGCGTGACATTCTGATAGAAGAGAAGAAAGCATTAGTACTGGAAAAATAAAATGTAGTCCACGTTTCTGTGGGGTTTTTGGGAGAAAAACTATTCTGTGTCCTTTTCTACGTTAAAAACTATCTCTGTACTGAATTTCATTTAAATCGGTTAAGTGGTTTTGCTGTGTAAGTATCACCTCAATAGATATAAATTGATACGATAAATCAGTTGTTTTGTTAAGTAGCAAATAAAAAAGTAAATTATTTAAAAATAATTCATCATCTCCCTAGCCTTTTCCCCAATTTCATTTGGGTCAGCTTCTTGACCTACACAATCTCACCAAATTAAGATGGATACTAGCAGTGTTTCAAATCATTTGAATAGTTGTTTTTTCATGTTTCAGGTAATAATAATAATAATAATAATAAACCTTTATTATCAGGCAACTGAGGCCCATAGAAAAAATACACAAATAATGTTACTTAAAATAAACTAATACATATTTAAAATAAAACTATAAACAAATTTTAAACTATTTCACACGAAGTGACGGCGTCGTGTTTCCCTGCGAGGTCGGTATCTGTCCAATGTGTAATAAGCGAGAGTTTATTTAATCTTGTTCTACTTACGTTCCCTATTTTCTAACATTGTGCTCTATAATTATGACTATATAAAGTTAAAGTGTTGATTATGACTATAAAGTTAAAGTTAATGTTTGTAGACCTTTGAGCCTCGGAGAAAGAAAAAAAGTAAAGTTTTTGTTTTATTTTCAGCTTCGTAATTTATAATTCCTAATTTCAAACCGACCCTCGTGGAGACAATATCTACTTCTGATTTTCCTGCTTACTTACTCAATCCAAAGGTTCGGGAACATATTTTCCATAAAACTTGTAGTAAGTAGTTATTAATACATAAACATCTTTTTAAACCCTTTTAAGAGTTCCGTACCTCAAGAGGAAGAAACTGAATTCTTATGGGATCACTTGGTTGTCCTTCTGTCAAGACCCTTAATCTCATGAACGCGTATAGAACTGAAATCAAAACTGTGTACTTAGGTCTGTGGTCACTTGAAGGTGTGAAAAATAGTTCAGGAAAAAAGTTACGGCCGTTATGTTACAAAAATTGTATATTTTGCCACTCTCAAGGCTCAAGGGAATCAAAACTCATACGGTACATGGTGGGGTTGACCTAGAACTATGAAATTTGGCACAAAGCAATGTACCACAAATATTAATTTTGACATCAAAAATACGTCATTTTATTTTTTTGTTATTTAAGTATCTATTAGCAATCGCACATTAAAAGCAAATCTAACGACGACGATCGGTTCAACCGTTGGTTTCCTAGTTACGGAATACAGGAATGAACAAATGTATGTATACAGGTAATACACAAATATTTCCTCACATTGAAATCGACGCACTTGGATAAAAATGTGTTTTTCAAAATAAATGTATGGTAAATGAATCCTACTTCCTACTTACTAATATTATAAATGTCAAAGTTTGTATGATTGTGTATGTGTGTGGATGTTTGTTACTCTTTCAAAAAAAAACTACACAACGGATGTTGATAAAACTTCATAGTCATAAATCTTAAACGTCATAATAACATATAGGCTACGTAACAGCACGGTATTAACTACAGGAGCGAAGCAATAATCAAAAACATAACATAAAGCGGGTAAAACCACGGAGGGCAGCTAATAAACTAATCCATACTATAATATTATAAATGGGAGTGTCTGTCTGTCTGTATGTTTGTCTTTCTTTCACGGCAAAAATGAGCGACGAATTGACGTGATTTTTTAAGTGAAGATAGTTGAAGGGATGGAGAGTAACATAGGCTACTTTTTGTCTCTTTTTAACGCGAGCGACGCCGCGGGCAAAAGCTAGTATATGTATATTTGACCAAAATAGTCACCAGTGTTATAAATAGTTTTATAAATACATAGTTAATTTACTAGACACTGCCACCTGAATTTGTAACCAATAAACAAGCTCGCCCCTATTACGATTTATAAATAGCTATCGGTGTGGGTGTAAATATGTACAGGTCTGCCCACTCCATGCGTACACAAGCATGAAGTTATGTTGGTACATTAGTCAGTATTTGTACATTCATCCGATCCTTTTTGTAGAGAATTATTTAAAGGTTTTTTTTTGGTGAGTGGGAAATCATCCAATGACTGCTCCTGTCCTGGGTGCGGCGGGAGGGCGTGTCAGACTTTTACTGACTAAAACCCACTCATGTTCCTTCGATTGCCCTTTAGGTTCCAGTATCACGGTAACTATTATAAACATTCCGCAACTATTTAAAGGTAACTACTAGCTTTTCTCAACTACGTTTAGGTCGGCTTCCAGCCTAACCGGATTCAACTGGATACCAGTGTTTAAAAAGCGACTGCCTATCAAACCTCCACAACCCAGTTACTGGGCGTCACGATACCCCTTTGTTAGACTGATCAGACTTTCGGGCTTCTGACTATCCGCGACGACTGTCAAAGTCCTGCGAATGACTACCGGGATCAACGGCTTTACATGCTTTTCTAGGCACGGGATTTAGTGATGTCTTAGACAAACTTTAAAAGTACGTACGAATTAAAGTTAAATGCCCGGATTCGAACCCACAACCTCTTACACAAGAGGCAGGCGCCTTATCCACTGGGCCACCACGACATCATTATTTTAAAGGTACGAATATACGGATAATTTTGGCATCTCATTTGATGTTGGTTCTATAGACGAGATACATCAACGAAAATATAAATAAAAAAAAAATACAGCTTAGTTGAAGTACTTAATTGCTCAACAATGAGTAAGTGATTCAGCTAAGTTATATTTCTGTCACCGTCACACAACTGCTGAATTACTGAGGCAAGATAGAGATAGAGAATGACCAAGTACGTGCTTTGTAACGTAAGAACATTTATCTCAACCTTAGACTTTGTTTGAGAAAGTTAACCATTCATGATTATAGGTAGTTTCCCTTCAGCACTGCCCGTTAAAACATGAGAGGTAGGTGGAATCTAAAGCAAATAAATTACTGTTACGCATAACTATCAAACTACTAGTAGCGGAGAGTTTTTCTAAGGTGTAATACGTTCGTAGTAACGTTTGTTAATCTGAGTGTAAGTTCTGTCTGAACGTTATATTAATGATATTATAGGTAATTACAAAGGTCTGAAACTTTTTTGTTAAACAAATTTTTACGCAATTGCACACAGTGACTAGAATTGTGAATATTGTAAACCATCTAAAGCCTCATTTTAAAAAAACACAATATAGGGAACTCGGTCCAACTGTTAAGAAGTTTAGTAACTTAGGCCCGTATTAATAGACGTCACTCAAGTCTGAGACGCTCTCAAGTTTATTGCTGTCCTTATTTTTTCCCTTAGAATGACAAGGACAGCAAGAGACTTGAGAGCGTCTCGGAGTTGAGTGACGTCTATTAATACGGGCCTTACTCACGTAGAGAAGCAATATATTTAAAGAGGAAGGTACAAAGTTGTTAAACATAGGACGCGCACGGAAAAGTTTAAGGCATTTGCCTAAATTAAACTTCATATGAACCAACAGTGTAATAAAATACTAAATGAAAAAATTGCCTAATTTCTACCACGATGAGGACACTTATACGTATAATAACCATATCAAAAGGATAAAAGCTCATATACCCCACATTTGTCATTTGTTCCCTTAATATGTATACGTTGTTTTATTCATCGCTTCGACTAAAGTGGTAAATTAAAATACTAATATGTAAAATGTTCACATGTTGTCTAGATCAGCTATTGTTATCTTTTGTATAAAAATCGTGTTATTTGTATTAAATAGGGTGACTGTTAATTGACCTTTACTTATACACATAATTATATCCATACAAATAATAAAAAATCCAGATAAAAAAATTAATACGGTAACTTTTATGTGTGCCAAAATAAACAATTTCATTAAAATCAATAATGAAATAATAATATATAACAAAATAATCATTTTAATAAATTGATTTAAAACCAATTAAATTAAAATTGTCATAAAAACGTGCCATGTAAAAAATTTAACGGTTGCACTTACGTAAATTTAAAGAACTAAGTAGGGTTTTTCTTACATAACATTTAAAAATATATTTACTTTTTTTTATAGGGACAATCCCGCCACACTATTCCCAACCGCTGCAACTCCTGAAAGCCAGAATCAACAGTGGAGACCGCCAGATAAGCGCCGAAGCAATAAAGCTCGACGAGTCCCGTTCAACTGTCTTGGATTAAATTAATCAGAAAAGAACTGCGGAGGAGTAAGAAAAAATTATTTCCACTTCCCAAAATATATTTACTTTTAAAAAATATGATATCATAGTTTCATACTATTTGAATGAAAGGCAAGCGTAGTTTGGGAGGTTTCCGGCAAGAAGAAGCCAGGGCCACTGGTAGCAACTAGATGCCATTAATCGAAGAACGGGAAAAGGGCGCACCTTGGGAAAGGCCTATGTCCTACAGTGGACTGACGCAGCTGAACAGACAATTCTATAATTTAAAAAAGTCGTAAAACCAACGTTATGCAATCAATGGCCACATTTAATTCGTTTTTTCTTTAAACTTTAAACATCTGTATTTAAAATTGATGTCACTTGATGACAGCTATCGAAAACGGGTTTTTGAACTCTGATTATTCAGGTACTTAAGAGTCCTTCGCATGCATTTCCCCACAGGACCTAAACCCAATAAATCTTAGCAATTTGAATTCCAATAGGGTATTAGTAAACCTTAAGGCCAAAGGCATGTGGTTCCGAATTTCTTTCCATGTAGGGCTAGCAGCGAACCTTATGGTATTCATTATAAGCAGTTATCGAATTCAATTGGCTCTATTAAACCCGTGGAAAAATAAACCAGCTAAGTGATGATGATTTAATGTGTACTGATTTTGACTGATATATATCACATAAATCCATACTAATATTATAAATGGGAAAGTGTGTCTGTCTGTCTGTCTGTCTGTCTGTCTGTTTGTCTTTCTTTCACGGCAAAACGGAGCGACGGATTGACGTGAATTTTAAAGTGGAGATAGTTGAAGGAATGGAGAGTAACATATGCTACTTTTTGTCTCTTTCGAACGCGAGCGAAGCTGCGGGCAGAAGCTAGTATAACATAATTATGGGATGTAAAACAAATTACACTTTTTTTTTGTAACAACAAACATAATATTACTAAGAATTTACTTTACAATAATCGTGGGAAAATGGGCGTCAAAAACTTGACTTAACTAAAAAAGTATCCCTTTTTTTAATCAGTACTGACAGAAAGTTCCCATCTCTGGTCCAGAGAAACATAACGCTGTCATGTGAAGGAAATGTACCAATAGACGTCGTTAACTTCCTATACACTCGTGACTATTCAGTTTTAACCCTCGTGACTTGTAAAAAACACATTTATCTTCTTTATCTTACACAATTGTAAAGGTAAAATCTACACCGATGTGAAAAGATTTTGTAAACGAGTCTGCCCCAGTAAGGTTCTCAGCAAAGTCAAGGCCGAATCGAGTCGGGGTGGTCTATTGTTGGGAGCAACAATTAGATACAGAGCCAACTCGACCAAGCCTCTTCAGTCTCATATCTATACAATGGTGTAGAGAAACGTACATAAATTATTTGTGATTCATTTGATACCAGCCAATATTGAATGAATGAATGCTTTATTTGGCAGGGCATCATATCGAATAATTTACGAGCATTGATCACCAAGTTTACAAGGCTACGGTTTTAAAAGATTAGAAATATATCTATAAATGTATACATTTATCCGTACTATAAATGCGAAAGTAACTCTGTCTGTCTGTCTGTCGCCTAAACCACTAAACCGATTTAAATAAAATTTTGTACAAATATAGTCTGGGACCCAACAATGGACATAAGATAGTTTTGATCCCGGAAATCCCCCGGGAACGGGAACTCCACGCGGACGAAATCGCGGGCAAAAGGCAGTATCCCTATATGTCTTGATCTTGCTATAGCTTGAGAGTGACTAAACATATTTCATTCAATTTTCCTTTATATTTTCGAATACTTAATAGAAGGTTCTTACGGAACAATAAAATAGGAAAATATCGTAGAACGTGGAAAATTTCAAAGAAAAGACGTGGGTGAAACCTCTCTGGATATCTATTTTATTATTACTCCTGTGTGCGATACAGTCCAATGCCGTTCTAAGTTTGCCAGCATACAGTATGCTTCAAATAGCTCGCGACTTAAACACAAAGTAAAAAATCAAACTTACGAATTGGTTGCAGAAGTTTAAACTATGACGAAACAGAAAATCTTAGATAAGATAAGATAAGTCTTTATTTGCCTTAAACATGGTATAAAGTTGTTACAGTTTGAGTTCTTATTTCAGTTGTCTATTAAATAGAAGTAATACTGTATTTATATTAATCCATTGTTTGTTTTATGTATGTTAAATTTGTTATAATGTACAGTCATCAAAGTATATAAGTATACAGGGCCGTAATCTACAATTGAGGTTTGCTTGAAAACCAATGAATGTATTCAAATAAAATTTAACCTAATTGGAGAACTAGTCATTTTCTACTACACTTTAAATTATTATAAGAAAATATCCGTTGGTTTTTAAGAAAACTTAAACTGTATCTGACGGCCCTGTATACTTATATACTTTGCTGACTGTACTTGCAACACTCTGTCTGTTGTATACCACTACAATCCATTTCGAGGACCATTGGCTCCTAAAACACAGGCTTTTGGCCTAGTTTAGGAGGCATCAGTTCGCCATGTAAAGTGACCCTGTTGTACAACATTTATTTATTGCCAGCTAAAAAAAATATTATATGTCCTTGTTTCTTTACAATATTTTTCTCTATATAGTTCACTGGCCAAAATAGATTTAGGATGTACATAATACAAAGACATAGGTCGTATTGCAATTTGCCACTGGGCTATAATAACTTCTAATTATAATAGTATCTACACACATCAAAAGTGTCTAGGGATATTTCAATTAAACCTAAATAACTATAATTCTATTAACTTTTAATTAAGACACCTACACATTAAAATAAACCTTGTTTAATAGCCTACCTAATCTTATAATAAACTTTAAGATAAAGTTAAATTTAAAAAAAACTTAGAAGAAGAGGAAAAAGTCGGACAAAATTTCAAACTTAACTTTATTTTTGAAACATCAAAACCTAAACAAAACAACTATTTTTTTTTATAAAAATTGTTGATAACATAAAATTAATAATCCGCGGATACACCTAAGACTCTTCTGACACATCTGCAGCGGTTCTGCATACTCGAAACAGGGGTGTCAATATCCTGTTGTGGAATACTGTCCCAAATTGCGGTTTCTGAAGCCATGCGGACCAGTCAGAGCGTTATATCCAGGCTTTGGTCACGTTATCGTGTCACGGGGGAAGTGGTGGAACGGCACCGAGGACCTCAACGCATTACAACACATGTACAGGACCGATTCATAGTAAATGCTGCACGAGGTCAACCAAATGTAACGGCGATGCAATTGGTTCAAAGGCTACAGAGAGAGTATGGTTTGCTGGTAAGCGGTCAAACTTTGAGATGACGACTGCATGAAGTCAACCTACGTGCTAGCAGGCCAATTCGTGTAACAGCGCTAAGGAGAGGCAATCGAGGAAGAAGATTACAATGGGCTATTGCACTCGAAAACTGGAACCTTTATCAATAGTCACTTGTGCTTTTCACTGATGAATCCAGGTTTGGATTTCATCCTGATTCACGAAGAGTACGCGTTTGGAGAGAACCTGGACGTTGGAATCGACTGCAGCACCCACAACAAGTTCATGCATATCAAGGTGGCACGATTATGGTTTGGGCAGGAATTCGTCTCGGCGGTAGAACGGACCTCGTTTGGATACAAGGCAATATGACTGCTCTAAAATACCGAGATAAGGTGCTAGAGCCTGTAACCTTGCCCCACAGACAGCAAATGGGACAAAATTTCCAGCTAGTGCACGACAATGCCCGCCCACATACGGCGCGTATCGTTACAAGTTGGTTACAACAGCATGATGTCCAAGTTTTAGACTGGCCTGCATAATCTCCTACTTAAGACCTATTGAACATGCCTGGGATATGCTTCAGAGAAGAGCTCTATAGAATATATTGTGCATGAAAACCAGCTTTTCTTGCATCTTAGCAGGACTTGGGACAGTATTCCACAACAGGATTTTTTTTGACACCCTTGTTTTGAGTATGCAGAACCGCTGCAGATGTGTCAGAAGAGTCTTAGGTGGATCCACGGATTATTAATTTTAAGTTTTCAACAATTTTTATAAAAAAATAGTGGTTTTGTTTAGGTTTTGATGTTTCAAAAATAAAATTAAGATTGAAATTTTGTCTGAATCCTCTCCTCTTATTCTAAGTTTTTTTTTTAATTTAACTTTATCTAAAAGTTTAATATCAGATTAGATAGGCTATTAAACAAGGTTTATTTTAATAAGTTGGTGTCTTAATTAAAAGGTAATAGAATTTTAGTTATTTAGGTTTAATTGAAATATCCCTAGACACTTTTGATGTGTGTATTAATTTATTTGTATGCAGACAACGCTCTATCATAAGAATTTCATTATTTCAGCTGAAGTTAAAGAAATATTTATTCAGGACAATGGACGTGCTAGCATTTTTTTTATTTGCTTTGGTCTCTACTTACCTAAGTTTTACAAAGAGAGACAAATATTATATGAAATAATTTCCTCAAACAAAGTCTAAGAGTGAGATATATATACATTACTTAGCACATACTTTAAGTAAGCTATCCTGTCTCTATCTTGCACTCAAAGTTAGACAGTAGAGTGACTTGAACAATGCGTAGGTATAACATGTGCTGAGTAAAACTGATTTATTTTAACCTCCGGTAGCTATAAAGTAAATAGCTTACTACTAAAACAACAAAGGAAAAAACAGATTTTATTTTTAATAAACTACAATGTTTCAAGCTATCTATTTTTCATAGATCACCTCCTGAAAATCTACCGAACCGAACTGATCATAAATAATTGAATTTCGAAGGAAAATGTTAAAGTAATATTTACCTTCATTTATATTCATTAAATACAATAATAAAGTAGGCTACGGATCTATATCGGAGTGTGCAAAGATGCATGTAAAAATGTATCTTAAGATCTGCGACATAAAATAAATTTTACAACACACGATCTCGTTCTATCTACGGACTTCATCTAAGTTATCTGGGGCAGTGGATACTGGGTTTAAACGCTTTGAAGATAAGGTTTAGATTAAGTTGGGGCTTGTTTGGAGGTAATAAGTGAGTTGAATTTGACTTAAGTACTTGCTTTGGTAACTATTGTAACGTAATCAATCAGGTATAAGGTAATTTGAGTAGTAGTATAGCTTGTTATCGTGTTATATCAATAAAAAGGTTATTGTCATTGACTACCTACTTTTTAGGGTTCTGTAGGCTCATTATCGTTATTCCATATTGACATACATTTACATACTTACTAAGATGATATCGTATACCGATATGTAAGGTATGGATATATTATTTATTTATGTTTTTGGCCTCTTGTCATATGCATAACAAAATAAACAATCCATTTTGGTTTGGAAATATCTTATGTATAGTTGTAATAATCGCATAAACCTGCAGTTTCGTACACGAAGCGTACTTTTTTACCCGACTGCCGAAAGGAGGGTTATGTTTTTTTACACAGATAATGACAAAATATATAAATTATCATCATCATCTCCCTAGCCTTTTCCCAACTATGTTGGGGTCGGCTTCCAGCCTAACCGGATTTAGCTGGGTACCAGTATTTAATATTCCACAACCCACTAACTAGGCGACACGATACCCCATACTTAGACTGGTCAGACTTTCTGGCTTCTGACGACCCGTAGGCCGTAACGACTGTCAAAGTTCTACGAATGACAACCGGGACCAACGGCTTTTACGTGCTTTCCGAGGCACGGGATGTCAGTGATGTCTAAGATAAACTTTAGAAAGTACATATGAATTGAAAAAGTCACATTGGTACTTGCCCGGATTCGAACCCACAACCTCTTACACGAGAGACGGGCGCCTTATCCACTAGGCCATTACGACACTCACACAAAATATATACCTAAGTATTTAAAATAAAATAGGGTTAAAATTCAAAGAGTGTCAGCACACAAAAATGAGTTTATTCGGAGTTTTTTTTTTTGCTCACTCATTGTATTTGGTGGCTGCAGTACGGAACCTTTCGTCGCAAGTAAGACTCGCACTTAGCCCGTCTTTTTGTTATTGATATTGTTCGCATGAGTAACGGTAATAAATTGAAAGACATCTTCGACTTATGACGTACGTTATTAAAAGTCACGTTTATTATAAAAAAATATTAAGACATGATTAGTCATTGAAAATGAACGATATGAGTAACATATTTAGGTACTATACGTGAGGACTTGTTATTTTTTTTTTTTTTTTTTTTTATTTATTCAGGTTTACCAGCTATTGTTACAGTGATACGTAGGTACACAGATTACAATAATTTAAATACTTAAAAACTAACTGCACAATCTTTACAGGTAAACACCGCATGCAATAGATCTGTTCATAGCTTACTTACTAATTATATAAGTGGCTAAATTATATTAAATAAGATTAAATTTGAAATGTTATAGGGAATAATAATTAGATTGGTTAATTAAATATTAAAAAAAAATAAAATTAAAAAATTAAAAAAAAATCAATAAAATCGTAGGAGTGTAATTACTTAGCAAGACACCCCTTTTTTATTTTGGAGATAAAAGCACTCAGGGAGTCAAAATAGACATCAACCAGATCGCTACATTCGTTTACGAGCCTACTTAAACGAGAAACCGGTGAGCCTGCTCCAAATTTCGTTCTGCGGAGTGGTGGGGACAAAGGTGTAATTGGCTTGCGAGGGGGCTTTCGAGGGACTCTGAATTGAAATCTCGAAAGCAGCTGCGGACAGTCTATTTTATGATGTAACAGTTTGTGTATAAATTTTAGGTCCAGGATGTCTTTGCGCTTCTCAAGCGTCATAACGTTAAAATAATTTAGTTTTTCACTGTACGACATTTTATTTGTACCCCTACCAGTCACGTACCCTAGATGTTTCATAAATCGCTTCTGGACTCGTTCCAGTCTCAAGGAGTGAGTTGCGTAGTGTGGTCTCCATACAGTGCTGCAGTATTCTAGAATACTTCGGACAAGACTGTTGTATAGGAATATTTTAGTGCCTGGTTTTTTGAAAAATTTACCGTTCCGTATTATGAATCCTAAAGTACGCAGAGATCTCTTTGTAATACTGTCTATATGATCGACAAAAGTTAGTTTGCTGTCTATGTTAATGCCAAGATCTTTGACGTTTTTCACTTCGGCTAGTTGTCGGCCGTTGATATTATATTTAGATGAATGCCGTTGATTAACTTTACGGCTGAATCTGATTTGATAGCATTTATCACAGTTTAGCAAAACTTTGTTACGAGCGCACCAATTGGAAAATCTATCTATATCTGACTGCATTTGTATCGCATCTTCCTCAGATTTTATACTTTTAGCGATTTTTATGTCATCTGCAAATAAAAACGGTGTGGTATGAAGAAAACAATTGGTGACATCGTTAATAAAAATATTAAAGAGTATAGGACCCAGATGCGAACCCTGTGGTACCCCCGAACTTATTTTATGGTACGATGACTGGTACCCGTTCACCACAACGTAGAACGACCGTTCGACCAAATAGGATCTGAACCAATGCAAAAGAAGCCCCGTGATTCCACATGAACTTAACTTACTTATAAGTAACTCATGACTAACTCTGTCAAACGCCTTGCTGAAATCCGTATATACAGCATCAACTTCACCACCAACATCCATTGCGTCAACTATAGTTTCTACAAATGTGACTAGATTTGTACATGTTGATCTACGTTGTACAAAACCATGCTGATGGACGGTAAGAAATTTTTTGAAGTATCTTTGTACATACGGACACAGCAAGGAATTATTGGCTTTGTAGTGATTATAGTTTGTTTATGTATTGGTTTTATTAGTTGTAAGTCCTCCATGTAATAAATAAATTAAAAACATATGAGCAGAAATACGAATAAGTTTGACCAATCTACGTAAGTGCCAGTTAGTCCAAAACAGCCTTGTGCTTCAAATATTCTTTGTATTAACTTACTCAGCCTACTATTCAGAAATCCAGAAATCCTACTTAATATTATAAATGCGAAAGTAACTCTGTCTGTCTGTTACGCTTTCCCGCCTAAACTACTGAACCGATTTGAATGAAATTTGGTACAGATATAGTTTGGGACCCGAAAAAGAACATAGGATAGTTTTCATCCCGGAAATCCCGCGGGAACGGGAACTATTCCACGCGGACGAAGTCGCGGGCAGCAGCTAGTTATTGATAAGTCGTATCTAAAACTAATATTAAGTTTTGACTAACATTTCGATCCAGCTTCAAATTACAACTAACACTAACAAACTTTGATTTGTTAAGACAGTTTAAAAATAAATTTGAACCTAAAGTTTCATTTTTCACAAGTAAGCTTTAAATAGATTCGAATGGGCGTAGTTTAACCGTTTTGACCTTGTTTTATATTCTTCTGTTAGCATTGACTAACAAATGAAGTTCAAATTATTTACAGAGAATAATTATCTAAGAAATAGGTACTTATATAAGTGACGTGATATGTATTGTGAAGGCTCAATGGTTCGGATTCGAAACCATGCAAGTATAATGTGACTTTATAACAAACCTATATACTTGCAATGTATGTATATAATTTGTATGTTTCGTTGGGTGGAATATTGTAACTCAATTTATAATTTATATAATATATCGGGTGACTGGTAATTAGTGTTTGATCTTAAACACGTGATTGTGCTCATGATAACAAACAATTTATATTATTGAAGCAAAGCCGAAATCACGAAAAAAATATCAGCTGTTCGGTACATTAGGCAAATGTAATTGTACTGATTGTCTTGTTCCCATAGTAAACCAACAACTTTTAGGCTGGGGAAATGATCATGCACTATAGATTTTCAAACTCACCTTTTTTTTTTGGTGAGTGGGAAATCATCCAATGACTGCTCCCGTCCTACGTGTCAGACTCTTACTGATTAAAACCCACTCATGTTCCTTCGATTGAAATTCCTATTATAAACATTCCGCAACCCCGGCAGGCGTCGGCCCTGTTGGGCCCTTTCAAACTCACCTGAAGTGTTAGTTGGGTGTTGGTTAGGTAAAAATTATGGACACGACTCAAAGATTATCTTTTACTGAACAAAAATATATGATCGTCCCCTGTCACTTTGAAAGTCACAATATTATACCACCCCTTCAATGGCAAAACTTTTGCTATCCACAAACTATTCTGCACAATACCAACAAAAACTGAACTATAGTAGAACAATATTACCAATCTGACATAGCTACACATTACACATTTAACCAACTACATATACATAATCAACAGTCTATTTGTACAAAGTTATTCAACTCCGACGCCCGTGCCAAACTTATCGAATGGGTTCGGCACTAGTACATTAATATCGGCAGCTAGTGACTGACTACTGACTGGATATCGATAAGGCCCGCACCGCGAACTCGTATCAAAGGGTATTGACTATGGACACAGCAGTCGTAATTTAGTAACGAATTGAACTCTTCTAGGAAAAGATACTGTTTTTAGTTTGTAGGACAGTGTTGTTATCGATAGGATTTGTTTTAAACTGTCCCCCTTGTTTTATTAATACTTTTGTTTTTTTTTTTGGTGAGTGGGAAATCATCAAATGACTGCTCCCGTCCTGGGTGCGGCGGGAGGCCGTGTCAGACTTTTACTGACTAAAACCCACTCATGTTTCTTCGATTGCCCTTTATGTTCCAGGGTCACGGTAACTATTAAAAACATTCCGCAACCCCGGCACTGGAAGGGGCCCTGTTGGGCCCCTTCCAGTGCTGATTTCTTCTCTTTGAGGCGCGCGTGGAACACTAACGCGCCGTCGACGCGGTCCTGGTCCTAGCCGGGCGGCGAGCTACCCATCGCTTGCCATCCGCAGAACCGTGCCTACGGTGGCCGGTAGTCGTCTTGCGACTCTCAACGTCTTCGTCTGGGTCTTAGTCCGGGGCGAGAGGCTCGTAGTTGCCTCTCGCGCGCCGCCGCTTCCTTCACCAGCATAAATGCTTAGCAGAAGGAGGCGACGGCATCCCATTCCGTCTCGCCCCGCAGCATGGCCTGAACCAGCGCCGGGCGCGAGAGGTCACCGCCGCCGATCGCCTCGATTACGGCGGGCCCAGTTATGTTAATACTTTGGTTAGTGCTCTGCTCCCGTGAGTTACGTTTCTAACCTATATATTATTCTGATGTATGAGCAATTTCATTGTAAAGTTTCTAGAAAAGTTCCTGTAAACACCTGTTTTGCATTTTTTGTGTAAAAGAGTACATAAGTATTCAGTTTTCATTTTTAATTGGTAGATTTTATTTAATAACTTTTATCAAAGATCTTTTACACAGATTTTCTAGCTAATATTAAGATGTTATAAAATAAAACTTTTATATAAACTCCTACGTAATATAGGTAATTATTATTTAAAAGTTGCTGAGACTTTAAAACAAACGAATTGGACACTTGGACACTTGTGCGCTTACTAATAATCACTGTGTAAAGTTATGCAATGAATAAAGCCTGTGTAACCATACATTTTTTGACGTATAAACCTGTCATAACTTTATGCAGCGTTTATTAGTAAGGCGCTTGGGCTTTTACTTGACTTGGACTTTTTACATGATAAATTTATTGACTTTTTTGCGGCATACGACTTAAACAAAACCGTTTTATTAAAGTTTAATTCAGCCTTTTGCATTAATACCAATCTTATACTCTACGTTCGTATTACCACGGAATAAAGTTTCAATTAGCAGAATCATGACATGAAAACGGTTCATAGTCAGCTGGAAGATACGCGGCATTCAATGTAAACCCAATCACAAAACAGTAAACTTGTATTAAGCAGAAAAACACCAAAGTTTAGACACTTACTTTTTAAAGTACTCATAAGTTTACAAGAAAAATAACAAGATTAACATTTTATAATCCAATCACGAAACTTTACTAGTATTTTATTACTCTATCCTCCCATTTTAGGGTTCCTCTGACCTTATATTATGCAAAATCGAAATTATACAACCCACTCATGAATTATCCAATAAAATCGAAGCCATACTGTTTACGCTTGCATAATATCGCTAAGTCACGTATATAAGACAGTTGTGTAGTCAAGACCCATTTATTGTTCAAAGCAAATAAAAAGAAACGAAGCAGAATGTACTAGAGCATTCGAGAACTGACTCGACAGCTACGAGCATTACACTAAAATAAAACTTAAGACTAAAACAGTAAAGTACGTTTTCAGTTGAGTTCACGAATGGCGGTTGTTACGTTTCTAATGGCGAGAGTTATTAGGGTTTAATTCAGGAGCTGGTAGTAAATTGTGAATGTGCTTGAATGTATAACATACTATACAATTAAATATGTTGTTACTGTGAGTTTTCAGGTTTCAGAAAACTCGTAAAACTATTTGCAGTATTATAATGATCTTGTTTTATATATAGTTGTGTGTGTATCGGGGTTGCGGGATTACGTCTATACTTAGTAGTACCAGGTTTGTATTATTCTGTTTATATATATGAAAGCGGTGGCGGTATCTTTCTCTGTCTCTATATTTAGAGTGACTGAGAAGCGCGGGATGGCTGCATTTTATATTTTCGCTGAAGCGTCAAAAGTTTAAAAATAAACGATGTTTAATGGATTGTGAAAAAGGCTACCGGCGAATATTCCAGCTCCAAATTGAAAAATGAAATAATCAATAGCGAAGTCAAAATTTTAATTAAGTTTCGTGTTTATTACGAACTGTACGCGTAAAGAAAACCAGACAATTTATTTAAATAAAAGGAAATTAAACGAGAAAATATGCTTTTAAAATGAATCCTTTGTTACTTTGTTACGCAATCGTACCAACAACACAAAAGCATAAAGTACCTTTATATTAGCTGAAACACAAATCCTAAACAAATACAATAAACAAACAACATAAATGTACATAAAACGTTATATATTGTAATTATATGAACGCTCAATATAATGAACTAGGATATCGTCGTCAGCTCCAATCGCAAAACTGTCAAAACTGTGATTGTTACCCATCACAGCTCACATCCGACAATCGATATATACACACCTATAAGCACAGCTGCAGACTACGCCATTTTGAAGTGCTTATTTCCATTATAACATTGTACTAACTACACTGAAATGTTCTACAAAAGTTCGCGTTTTGCTTCGTGAAGTCCAGAACTTTCAACTCAACAGAATACACCAACTCCCCAATTGGCATTACGCGAAAACAACATTTATTACAAGCGGGTACAGATTGAATTAGCCCGCGGTAGAATTCCGCTTACAACTTTGCGCAAATACGCCAAGTTCAAGTTATCTGAAAAGTTATTTAACAAAGTTTCATAGCTTTCTTGGGCTGCGCGCGAGATTGGGCTTTAAGCGGAGGAGATTAAGTTAATAATTGTTTGTAGGTCGGGTAGAACGTGGATCCTTTTGGAACCGAAAGCCATCTGCGTTATCCCATCGAGAGCCGTGACTGTGGAAAGATTTTCCTTCTACAATGGACTGAGACTAGGACCGGTCGCTGAAATGACTTTGTAATAGCGTCCTCAATAAAACGACCCAATATCGTGGGCTTTTTACTTTATTTATGAGATAGTTGGACAGGACTTTCGTTACTAAATAAATGTTTACGTAAAGGATAAAAGAAATGTTCGTGTAAGAAAATGGATTAAGCCAAAATAGGCAAAATAATAACTGAAGGTTGTTTACAAGTGTAACACTATCCTTCGTAGTACAACAGTCAATAAACCAAGTTTTATTGAGAATAACATCGTCGTGTAACATTTGCGGCTATTGTAGAACGCTAGGAACTGTACCTCGATGATTTTATAATCTCTCGAAGTTTTAATGAGCTCAATTTAGTCTTCAAAAGCTGATATACACGTTAGTTAATATGCTTAGCGTGTATTCAGCGCAAGTAATGTTTATCTAAATGCGAATCAAATGCAAATCTTGTAACCAAATCGTATATATAGTATACTCTACTTTATTGATTTAGAATTATTGTATGAAATTAATACCTTAAAAAATATATTTAAAGAAATTAAAGACGCTATTGAACCAATTAAACCTCATAACAAGGTTAGATCTTCCTTAAATATTTGTTTAAATTCCGTTTCTGAAATGCTTGTGCTCTCAACGCGAAACGATTCCAAGAAAATTAATTCGTTTGATGTAGGGAAGTAATAACAAATTATTTTGTTTGTTATTTTATTTTAACGTCATTTGAAAATTGTGTTTCTCTGACTTTTCCTTTATTAGGGCGCTCAGTTTTCTTCCCTATCGTTTAATATCGTCTTAAATCACACAAACGTATGAGAAAAATACAATAACACCCCAAAAATAACTCACAGAGCCATTTAAATTACAATGCCGATTACAAAAATGGCATATCCATCTTCCTCTCACTCAAAATCACATTATTAGCTCAGTTCAGAATGATTTCCCACTTCACATAAGTAGTTATCGTAACTCGTAAACACTTTTTGAGCAAAACTTTTCACTGACATAACTTTTCTACCGGCCATATAAACTAGTGAAACAAAGTTTACTACTTATCACCTGTCACTTATTCGACTGCTTGATCCATAGGCAAGGTCAAAACAGAGCTGCGAGCGTCCTCCTCTCTGTTGCCAGAAGTAAACACAAATTACAGGAGCATCTAAGGTACGTCTGCCGAGTTACACTTCAAAACAATATCTTAAATGAACACAAACACTGGTATCCAGCCTCCTCACAGTCACAATAACACTACAACTCCACCTCCGAGTCAGAATACGGTCTTTCGTCTTTCAGTATAACCTCAAAACATCTTACTGACACTCCGCGGCCCACAGGAATTAATAAAAAGTTTCTTTATAAAACAAGTGGGTTGTGAGCATGTTCCAAAATGGCGGAACTTTGCGTTAACTTCGGAACGTAGAGCGACGTGAAGTTGTAGGGTGCGCGACTTGTGCCGCCAGCGGTACAGTTGCGCAGCAAGCACTAACTTTTCTTATTGTAAGTCACATATAAAACTTGTAAACACTTCTATTGGCACATGCAAACACTTGAGAACGTCACAAAAAGTGATTTAAAACACTTGAATATCGACAAAAGTAGTTTTAATTGCATTATTGAACAGTTGAAAAGTGTTATAACCTCGTAGCGCTCCCGTACTGCACCGCGAGCCTCGTAGTCGACAGGGGTTCGGTCGGGGAAAATCAATAACTTACGGCCGACTCTCTCCGCCGCTCTCCGCGTTTAATCATACACTTTGTGAGCAAAACATTAAAACTTGTCCGTTTGTTTGTCGGAGGCGGATCGTTGTTCGCAGTGAAGCGGGGGGAGGAACGGAGCGAGCGGAGCGATCAGCGGGAGCGGTCGGCGCCGACGGCTCCCGGCTCCCGACTTAGCCACTTCGTGGAGTTTACTTGCGACAAAGTTTTGCGAGGTGTTCTTACAAAGAAGTACGGTTATGTACTGCAATGTGAGGAAGATTGGCGTTTCCCCGCTCCCTGCGCGGACTGCCATAAGTTTGCTGCATTGTTATCGGTGGCGAAGTTCAAATTAAAACTTTCTTTTGAAGTTTGTAGTTGCCATATTGGACTTGCGCGCACTACTCACAAATTACTTTTTTACTATGTTGGTAGGTAGGTATACCTTGTAGATAGAGAGTTTTCCTCACACAGTAGGTCAGTGTAACCTCAGATTTCAGGTGTTTGGTGTACAACAAAACAAACGTTGTTCAGTGAGTCACTTTATATTAATGCTTTCTCATTTACATAACTTTTGTGTGCTACGAGGGTGATTGCAGTATAATATATGCAAATGTGAATAATCACTTTTTAACCGCAGTGGGTGGAATAGACTTCTGAATTAAATATTCACTTGTAAGTTATAAAGTATGATCAGAAAGCATTTTTTGAACAAAGAGAATGTACTCCTTAACATAAATAGAATTTATTCAATACAAAGGCAACCCTTTGTAGTGTTAGGAAAAACAAATAAGTCTTTACTTAAGTCAAAAGTCACCGGACCACTTTAGCAAACACCACTAGAGTGATTTAATTCCGTTAATAGTGTAAACAAGTTTTGTCCTTAGTTGACTTCCCTCCCTCCCTCGATACTCCTTTTATACGAATTATCCATAGAATTGTGAACAAACAAATCTGGTGACCACTTTGCCTCGACCTTCCGCGACCCCTTCAATGTTGTGACAAATAACTTGGCTGACGTGAAGAAATACAAATTCAAAGGTCTTAATAAATTGGATTGCTGTGTTGTCCGATTGGTTGGGCGACTAATCCGGCTTCGGAGGGAGCTCCTCGTAGCACAATTCCCGGGGTGGAGTATTAACAAGTATTTTACGAGATAAATAAGTTAGCTGAAGATACTGTTGATGTTTGTTGCGAATAAGTCGAGCTATATAATTTAGGTTTATAATTTTACTTAAGATGTACGCTCGTGATGGTTGGTTATTGCGAAATTGTTTAATTTGTATCGACTTCAAGGCTTTCTTTATTAGTGTTCATTTTCCTAAAAACGTTAAAATATATTATACTCACGTAAGTATATATAATTATGGTGTTCATGGAGTTTTTTACTCGTTATTCTGAAAGAAGCCTTTTTGGCAGACTCTTGAGTTTCAACTTATTAATTTATCTAACTATGGCCCGCAGTTCTTTGTTCACTGCTTTGCTCCCGTGGGTAGTAGCGTAATGTTACGCAATTTAGACGCAAAAGATTTTTACCGATCCAACTGGACTTATATAGATCAGCTCTTTATATTTCTTTGTGTAGAACAAAATGTATTGGTAACTTATCTCTACAATATACCTTTGTCTTTATTTATATTCCTCTTTCTTTGTAAACCTCGCTGATTCTCTCTATCGTATCAATACGGGTTCATAATAAGAACATATATTACCATTATTTACAAATCGACTTAGATGTTAGCTGTTTAATTCATATTTACAGAGAAAGACTTTATCAATACTAATATTACAGATGCGAAAGTAACTCAGTCGGTCTGTCTCGCTTTCACGTCAAGACTACTGAACCGATATAATTAAAATTTATAGATACAGAGACGCAGAGAAATACAGAGATAGTCCATAGCCTAAGAAAGGACAAAGGATAGTTTTTTTCCAAAAATCCCACGGGAACGGAAACGGGAACTACGCAGATAAAACCGCGGGGACTCCTAACAGTCAATAAATTACAGTCAAAACTACTAAAGCCCGAAACATAACATTTGCACAATACTTTATTTTATAACGTAGGAAACACACATTTCTTTTGTGTTTTCTAAGTTATACAATAAAAATCCAACCTCAGATGTGAAAAACCGGGGATGAACATTTGTATAAAGGTGTTCCCACACAGCAGTTGTATAACGTTATTATACAACATTGTGCAACACGATAACATTTATAACAGCGTGTTCTTAATTCCCGTTTTTCACGAAAAAACCATCTTTTTTTAATTCTTTTGTCAAAATTTTATATCTCGAAACACGCTATTATAAATGTTGTCGTGTTACACAATGTTGTATAACGTTATATAACTGCTGTGTGAGAACACCTTAACAATGGACGCATATATAACCTATCCGTGCCTTATCTTTATATACATATATATATAAAATAGTAAACTGACTGATTGATTAACTGACTGTTAATGTATATCAATGCACAGTCAAAACCGCAGGTCCTAGAGACATGAAACTTATAGGGGATGTCCTTAGTAAGAGCAAGTATCCACACAGTACAAAGAAAAAAATTTTGGAACTTTGATCCCGAACGGGGTAAAACACGGCGAAGCCGCTTGCAAATCTAGTACCTTAATATATTACCATTGATTTGTATTTGTAAGAAACAACGTACCTCGTAAGTACAACATTTTAATGGTTATAATATAAAAGCACGTATTAAATTACCTGTTTTATTTTTGTATGTATTCGTACATAATAGAAATATCGCTTTGTTTTGTCCGCTATTGTTTGAAGTTCCGCGCTCGCTATAATGATCCCGAGCAATGTATGTACAAAATGAAATATTGTTCCATTACTTTCTATTCGAAAAGTCATGGGTTTATTGACCTGTCTGTAGAACAATTTACACTGATTTTAACTGCAAAGTTCCGTTCTATTCACCTCTAATTTATACTAGATTTTCCCGTACCGTGTCTATCGTCAATAAAATTGCTGAAAGTCCTCTATGTCTTACCCTGGGATTCTAAATAGCTCCCTGTACCCTCTAGCCCAGCAGCCCCGTAACAAATTTCATCAAAATCAGTTCATAGTATAGTGATAATAGTAATAGACAGATTTTATTCAGATGATTTTATTGAGATGTGTGATGTTAAGCATTAAAGCCTTTTATTATTTTTTAGACCTCTGTGCAGATAGAGCTAACTTCTGCCTTAATTTTTTTCCCCAATATAAATAGAGGGTATATTCATTACTTAGTTTAAATTAATTCTATGCATTGCTTCTCTTTAATAAAGTATTTTGTTATTAACAGTTGCTAACCTATTCTCACCGTTGTTGTCGAGTCACCTGTATAACCCCGGGCCGCCCACTGCTACGGATAATTTTACTCTGTATGATACCTGAAGCCTTGTAAATTATTTATTAGGCATCTAAAATAGTGTACAGCAAATATGCTACCTTAGTAAGAGTTGGTTTTAAACAATTGTTGTTGTTTAAAACTGACCTTTACTGCTAAGCTGTTGTGGTTTAGATTCCTACTCAGAACAAGTCTTTGATTGCATGATTGGTCTTTTTTTTTATTGTTTTATATTTATTAAATACATACATACATTTTAAGTATGTTTCAGTTGTCGGGATAACAGTGATAGTGCAGGCTCTACCCAGTTTAGGATCAACTGCCGTGTGTGAATTGTCCAAAGATTTTAAAACTTGCTAATGTTGTTTGTACTTTTACTTATCAAATCAAAGTGACAATTTTACAAAACATACGTAAGTAAACTAAATAAAGTTACTTCTAGATCACTAACCCTCTACCGACGAGTTGCCGTAGTAACGTACGCCGTCCTTCAGGTGATTCATACCGTGGGATGATAAGTACTAAAGCCTTGTAAATTTCCTATAACTCACAGATTGCTTTCAATTCATTCGCTTGATTCCATTTATAAAAAATCGAAGGAATAGATTAAAAATAACGGTATTCAATTGGTAAGTGTCTTCAACGACCGTCAATGCGAAGAATTTTTTTAGATGGTTTTACAACATTTTATTGCATGTTATTAAAATAACCATATTTAGCGTGAAACTAACTAACGTTATCTCGTGTTCAATTTCAATATCGTGTAGTATCTGGTTGTCTTGCAATATAAGATTAACAGCAACAAAAAAGAAAACACTTCAAGAATATTTGAATTTAATCAATTGAAATGTTTTATTTTATTATTTCATCAAAAATTTGTTATTCGATTTTGCTTAAATATATGTACTACCTAAATACATATATACCATTTAAATTTCATGCTAGCACAAATCGTAGCTAAAATCTTTAAATATACTTAGTATTAATGCGCCTCACAAATAGACTATTCGCTGGTTTATTAATAAAAAGAAAATAGAAGCCTAACGCGAGAGCACGGAGAGCATGTCACGTAAATTAAACCGAAATAAAAACGGTTTTATTTACCTTTAGCTATTTGTATCGTCGTCTATCGTTCGAATCTTCGTTCGAATATCGTTTAACAGCTTTTTCGTCTACTTCTACCAACCCGTTTGTTATGAAACTTGGCACTCTTTTTGAGTTTACAGGTTAGGGGCAAACCGACCTAGGGTTCGCGGCTCTCATTACACGCAGCAAGAACAGTTGCCGTGTCAATACAACTCTATGGTAATTTTCAAATAGGCCCGATGATGGAATCAAACTCAGGAGGTCTAATATCCATCCCATAGGAACTCTTTGACGGTTACTAGTAACTGAGAAAGAACAGAGTTTGGGGTATTTTAATTAGGATTGTTCCTTACAACCCAAATATTGAACTAACAGCTAAAAGTAAAAAGGACAACAAATCTTCAAAATCAAATGAAATTTTTATTTACTCAAACTAAAAACATGGGCTGCATAAAAGATTTATCTATACTAATATTATAAAGAGGTAAAATTTGTAAGTTTGTAAGTTTGTATGTTTGTAAGTTTGTATGTTTGGGGTAATCCAAAGACTACTGGGTAATCTCTGGAACTAATAAAACAATTCCAAATTTTTTTACACTGGCAGAAAGCTACATTATTCCTAATGCTATAGGCGATAAATTATTTTATAACATGTATATTAACTGAGCTATTGCAACTTTTGCCTAGCAAGTCGAAAAAAAATACCTCATGAAACAGAATTATTTGCGTGCGCTGCCTAAACAGTTGCTTAAAATTAAAAACAATGTATGGCAACTTTGTTTGTCTTAATTATTTCTACAAAAAAGTCCGCAATACCATATCTCTATCTTTTATATTTTATCTTTTATACTTCTTTTATTGCATTAAAAAAATGATTTTTCGGCATACTTACGTTTGGTTGATTATTTAAGCATCAAAATATTATTTCTTATGGCAATAAATTCAGTATCACAAGGACATCATACAGATAAGATTTGCCATTTACAGTATGTCAATTGGTCATATAGTTCCGGAGATAATATAAAATTACTAAAACGCAAAATGCCCCTAGCGTAATTTTCATTGTGTGGAAGCCATTTATAATTTCAAAAAATACCTTTGAAGATATTCACAGTTTTAAAATTACTCCGCAGCAAGCAATATAAATGATAGTATGTAATAGAAACTGCTTTTTAGCGAAAAAAGGCATCCTATTGTACTCTTGCATATTTGTTTGTATTGTCCTTTACTGTTTTTGTCCTATTGGTGTACAATAAAGAATATTGGCCGATGGTTTTGCAAGATATTCGTAGCTTATACATCAGAATAACACATCTGGGTCGTCATAAAGGCGCGTGTAAGAGATTACGGGTTCGAATCCGGGCAAGTACCAATGTGACTTTTTCAATTCATATGTACTTTCTATAGTTTAGCTTGGACATCACTGACATCCCGTGCCTCGGAAAGCATGTTAAGCCCCGGTTGTCATTCGTAGAACTTTGACGCTAGGGGTATTCAGAAGCAAGAAAGTTTGACCAGTCGAACCAAAGGGTATCGTCGCCCAGTTACTGGGTTGTGGAGGTCTGATAGGCAGACGCTTCACGTAAAACACTGGTATCCAGCTGAATCCGGTTCGGCTGTAAGCCGACCCCAACATAGTTGGGAAAAGGCTAGGGAGATGATGATCCTCCTCACCGCACACGGACATTTCGGGAGGTTCCTATGTCGGATTCAGGCGGAAGTGACGCCTGCGTGACACGGTGTAGCATACGGTGGAGGTAGGCCCCGCTTAGGTGAACCACCACCGTGTCGTTGCAGAGACGATCGGCGCTGGTTCAGGCCATGCTTCGGGGCGAGGCTGAATAGGAAGCCGTCGCCTCCTGCGAAGCAGACACGCTAAAGACGAAAGCGGTGGGGCGCGTGAGGCAGCGTCAAGCTTTACGCCCCGGACAGAGACCCAGGCTTAGTTGTCGAGAGTCACAAGATTATGGCCACTGGAGACGTGGGCCTGCGGAAGGCGAGCGGTAGGTAGCTCGCCGCCCGACTAGGACCAGACCCGTGTCGACGGCGTGTCAATGCTTCTAATAGTTACCGCGGCCCCGGAATATATAAGGGTAACCGAAGGGACATTATTGGATTTTAGTCAGTAAAAGTCTGACCCTCCTTCCCTCTTCAGGGGCGGGAGAAGTCATTTGAGGATTTCCTATCCATCAAAAAAAAACGCCATTGGATATGTTTTAGATGCTTTTACCATGGTCAATGTAGCTCTTTCACGCTTATACAACCCCAATAGTTTTTTTGTGTACGCTCAAGATAGTTCCTCACTTAATCCGTACTAATATTATAAATGCGAAAGTAACTCTGCCAGTCTGTCTGTCTGTCTCTTCTTCACGCCTAAACTACTAAACCAATTTTGAATGAAATTAAGTACAGACATAGTCTAGGACCCGAGAAAGGACATAGGATAGTTTTCACCCCGGAAATCCCCCGGAAACGGGAACTATTATTCCACGCGGACGAAGTCGCGGGCAAAAGCTAGTATAAGATAAATAAAATGTTAAGTTCTGCATTGCTTCTCCTTAAAGTTTAAACGAGTCATATTTCTCGCGTTATTTTCGTAAAGAGTCCCATCCATACTTAATATTATAAATGGGAAAGTGTGTCTGTCTGTCTGTCTGTCTGTCTGTTTGTCTTTCTTTCACGGCAAAACGGAGCGACGGATTGACGTGATTTTTTAAGTGGAGATAGTTGAAGGAATGGAGAGTAACATAGGCTACTTTTTGTCTCTTTCTAACGCGAGCGAAGCCGCGGGCAGAAGCTAGTAGTAATATAAAAAAGAAAATTTTGTACTTCGTTTTGGTAAAAGACAAGATAACTTTTTGCAAAAAAAACCGACCATCCTCGATTTCGGCATGATACCATCATCAGATCCTAGACCTGATGACAATGGGACCATTTGGGAAGTCTACCCTTTCAAACAAAAAAAGGATTGTTCAAATCGGTTGGTAAACGACGGAGATATGCGCGAACAAACAAAAAAAATACAAACATCCGATTTGAGAACCTCCTCCTTTTTTTTAGTCGGTTAAAAATTCAAATATATTTAAATACCTAGAAAAATAAATTTTATATAGCTTGGCCTGCTTGCGCGGGAGACTTCAGATCAACGACCTTAGGCAAGGTATATGATCTAATTTCTCCTACCTACTTCAGACGGGACTCAGGGAGATCAAAAAGCGAGTGTCCCCAATTTATGTATTTTATCGGATACAATCTAATATTGAGGTGCTATTTTCAGATACATATTTGGAACGAGCATGGCGAATAATCTCTTTGACAATATGTTCCATTTCAGCGTCAATGGACAATATTATTTTCATACACAAATTAATAAAACCTACAAATAATTTAAACTTTAGATATATCCACCGTGTTACTGTTTGTGTGCTTTCAATTCAATTTTTGTCCTAGTTCTATACTTCAGGTTTTATCATTGGCCATTTTCCGAAGGTTATTCATTATTAATTCATCAAAGTATAAAGAAACACTTTCAATTGTTTAAAAAGAATCTCTAGCTCTAAAAAAACTCTAAAGAGACTCTAGCTTGTAAAATACTGTTTTTCAGTGTGCATAAAACAGATCAGGGAGTCCTAGAAGTATTAAATTTTTAAAAGAGTAAATGTGAGGGTACTTTTTAAAGTTTTTCTTGGACATTAAAGACATCGTTGAACGAAAACATTGTTCGATGTTTCTGAAAATCCGATAAGCCTCGACCAAGCCTGGTCATCATTGTAATAATAAAAAGAGACCCTTGCTATGTAATGGGACAGTAACTGGCTGGCACTTTTATTACGAAAAAGGTCGTCATCATATGCCTAGTCTATTTCCCTATTGTATTTGGGGTCGGCTTCCAGCCCAACGGGATTTAGAACCGGATTCAGATTTAAAAAAATCTAGAAGGTCCAGAACAAAAAATATACGCAATTACAAATCATATGCCAGTTCCATCTTTGCTTACTATCTATTTTGGCCACCAGCGTAAACTAAGAAAACCCAGCGAACAGGACAAAAACTATTATATTCCTGTTACATTCACTAAAGAGCTCTCAAGCATTATATGTTCCGTTTTCCTAGGAAATGTCTATCGGGAAGTCGGGAAACATTGCGTTTATTTCTGTACCGCGGTTCAAGATGGCTCCCGCTGGAAAATAAATGAGAAAACTGCTGCATTTCGTGTCAAGCATTGAAAGGAAATGGCGCCTATGAATAATATTTGAAATTTTTAGAATTAAAACCCAGATAAGTCATTGGTCATAAAGTTTGCTTCATTGCTATTTTACAGGCCGATTGGTAAGTCACCTTAACTGTCAAGCTGGAGGTTGTGGGTTCTATTCTAACCTAGGACATTATCTATAGTATTTATAAATTACATAAGTAAGTATATCAGTTGTCTGCATGGTTACCGTAACCCAGGCTCTGCCTAGTTTGGAATCAGGTGGCCGTGTGTGAGTTGAGATATTTAATTTATTTACTTCATTATCTTTTTAAATATAAAATACTAGTTGTTCCCGTGACTTACATTTGCATACAAACTTTCATCTTCTATTTTTAATATTATTATATCAAACAAACAACAGAAGAGAAGCTTCTTCTGTATTCCATGTAAAACTAATGAAAAAAAAAAACATACGCTAAAAACCATCACGCCACGACCCAATGGAACGGACCAGTAATCAAAACCGTGGTCTCACAACTACTAACATTAGAAGTGCGCAGACTAACGACCAAATACTAAAAAATAAAGTTTATATTATAGACTTTAACTGGCTATTTTTAACCAAGGCTGCATATACGAAGTACCAACGACTATAGCCTTTTTTCTTCATGCTGTTTTCTAACCTGTTGCTGTCTAGGTCGAGGCCAGCGCAGTTACGTCACTATTGAAGACTTTAATGTGTGTAGACTACAATAAGATGCTCATTTTATGAGTGTGTCGTTAGTAAGTTACTTTTTATTTGGTGACTAAATATTTTAAACCTTCCAACACACGTGATTTGAGACACAATAGACAATAGCAGCCCGACAGCCGGTTGTCGCTTGGTCGTTTAATGTATAATAGATCAAGACTGTTATATAGAGTATACTAGCTTTTGCCCGCGGCTTCGCTCGCGTTAGAAAGAGACAAAAAGTAGCCTATGTTACTATCCATCCTTTCTACTATCTCCACTTAAAAAATGACGTCAATTCGTCGCTCCGTTTTGCCGTGAAAGAAAGACAAACATACAGACAGACAGACAGACACACTTTCCCATTTATAATATTAGTATGGATTTTATATGAACCCGCATGTTTTTCTCTTTGTATTTTGGATGAAATGATTTTTATGCGTTTTTTGGGTAAAAATAATGACCCAGTGATCCAGGCGCCAACCTTAAAGTCATATTGGTACTTGCCCAGTTATGAACCGACAACTTAATGCATTAGAAACAACAACAAGAAGAAAAAGGCCTAAAAATTAAAACTAGAATTAAGTAAAGTAAAACTTTTGACCAATTGGCGACCACTGACACTAATAAAACCATAAGAAGTTGCTAGATACGTACTTCTCGGCGTTCTATTAAAACTTTTCCGCTTCTATTGACAGAAATCAATACATACTAAGCTCCTTTAGCGTTCAATAACAAACATTTAGAAATAATATTTTCGCGCTTTCTCCAAGTTTTCATAGCGTAATTTCAAACGGAATGTGCTGTTTTCAAATGCCTTTGTAAGGTATAGGCGACGTTAAATGTTCAATGGTAAATTCGTTTAGACTATTTTAACACTAAAGAAATAACATTTTTGTAGAGCCTGCCAAACGCAGAATTTAGTAATTTACTTTTATGCTAAAAGTTGTTATTAATAAAGTTTATTCATAATAGTTAAATTCTCTAAATAAGTCAAACTTACTTATCTGACGAGGTGTATCTACTTGTCACCGCTGTCAGACGGTGTTTTTGTTTTTCTCTAAAGTAATTCTTTTTTTTTGTTTATTTATTCTAGTTATTTTACGGTTGTATTTTTTTACCGCAGAAGAATTAGTAAAATCTATATAGTTCAGTGTATTCAAGAAAAATTAAAAGTGCTAAATGCCTTACGAAACGCAAAACTAGAGAAAGGCTGAAGCAATTTGGTTTTTCTTTCGAAATAATGTTAAATATAGGTGAGGGTTCTTATAAAAAAAAAAATAGGATAATACGTATTATATTTATAAATTCTTAAAATATGAAGGACAAGACAATTTCTGTCGGGTTTCGTGTTTCCTAAAACCTTACATGAAAAAACCCTTTATTTAGCATAAAACTATAGTCAAACCTTTATTTTATACACAAACATTTTAATTAATTAAATTACTTCATTAACATGTCTCTCCCCATACCTATTTATTTGTGACAACTGACAATCTTAACCCTTTCACTGACCGTGTTAAATTATTTCACGTACGTTAATTTAAATTATATTCTTAAAATGTTAATTCATTATGCAACGCAGGGGTTGGGACTTCGCCCCAGCGGAAATAGAACCCATTTGGTATTTTTTTATTTTCGGCAAAATGAACTCATTAATACGTCTAGGAAATGACATAAAAAAGCGTCTGCCTTTTTTTGTATTGACCTTTTATTTTTTAATATTGGCTTTTTATTTCAATCTCGTTTTGTAAAGGTTATGGTGAAAATAAAAATGGGTCAATTTTTTTGGGAAATGTATGAAAAAAAGTGTGCAGAACCGCTTTTGAGGTGGTTAAATAAATAATATGAAATTTATTTTAAGCGAGTTTAAATGTTCCCACGATTTCATAAATTCAACATTAACCTGTACATTTTTAAGAATAATCATAGGCACAAGCTAAAAACAGTATCTGTGGTAGATGTGGTATGGTAGATAACGGTATCTATGGTGGATACTGTTTTTATTTGTATTTAGTCGCAACATTTTATTTATGCCATTAAATGTAAAAAAATACTGACGGCCTACTTAAGTGGTCTTCTTATAGGCGTCGCAGATGCAACCTTTCCAGAGGCAAAGATGACTGATGAAACTCTTAAATGAATATTGTACGAGGCATAGTTATCATACAACATTCATTTAAGAGTTTTAAACTTTCCTTTATTTAGTTTAACATATAAAAAAGTCAATACTTTTATGGATAAGTAAAGCAAGAAGGTAACTGACTTAAAATGCTTTCAAGCCCCACAATAAAACACCTTGTCAACAATATTTTGGCTTGTCGTCCCAATAAAATTCAAGTCACAATAAGTCCAAATATTGTCGTATTTTTCTCGATGTTCCAATAAAGGGTTTGTACACGAGTACATGACGCAAATAAATTGAAGACGATTGGTCCTCCGTCCCGAGAGTCTCGTCTGAGTACCAAGTGGTTCCAAATAAAACCTTTTTTGTAAATTTTATCTATTTGTATGAGTAAATCTAGGTAAAAATTTAAGTAACAACTTATTTTCAAGTTACTATATAAAGTAATTGGTACCTATTTGTTCGAGTCTTGAGAAGAATTGATTATTTCAGAATTATTTTTTAGGTAATACTTTGACTTGATAAACACTTATCCTGTACATATTTTTTTAGTGACAAGACTCGTTACGTGATCTGGCTCTCGGATTTTTATGGAGTGCAAAGCTCAGCACTAGCAGCTAAGCCAAGGAGCTCAACTTTTAGCTCAGCTTAGTTCAATATTTAGTTGAACTCGACCTACTCTATTCATTTTAACTTTAGAATAAGTAACATTTTAACAGAATTGTTATTTCAATGTTTAGTAAATAGGCACCCTTATTTTTGAATAAAACCAAAGTAATGTAGACTATTTGCTGTAAATTTAGTTAAAATTACTGCGGTTATTCGGTTGCTATTTCGACAAAATAACAAAATTACTGACTTTAATCGGCTTACATTTTTCTAATGCATTCATTTATTAGTATGAACGAAGTATATTAAGTTGCAAAATCTTGCCATCTTAACATATCAAAATCACGAAGGCTATAAGTAAAGTACTAAACTTACTCCATGTGCAAATATGTTGGAAGCGAGTGTATTAAGGTGTTTATCATAGGTACCTCGTCGCAGTCCGTCGGAATCTATTAAGAGGATTATGAGATGCAGCCAGGAAGACGAGGGTCGTATCCACGTCTCCTATGAATTATGACCGCCTGTTACACCGTGGTGCAGCGTTTGGAGTGTCTACGTGACTTAAGAGGTTCGATGGGGTTATTTTTGGTAGAGGATTATTGCGAGGATTTGAGAAAATCTGGCTAACTTTGAGCTTTTGATTGAAAAAAAATAAGTTTATACTTTGTCAGTAATTTCGGAGATGTGAAAACAGCTTTTAAGTCTACAATAAAGTGCAAGTAAAAAAGAAAATGTTGTAAGGTGTTACAACTTTATATCCAATTACTTGCTATTCAGCAAAATTATGTCACCGATGCCTAAAACTGGTTCTTAGAATTTGTATTATTTAATCGGTAGATAAATATTCAAAATCATGACAATAACATCGAAACTCTTGACGTGTGCTGTTTAACAGATTTATTGAATCTAAAATAACTGTACACAACCAATCAATGTAAATAAATGCACTTAGAATTTAGAATTATTGAATATTGAATTTCATAGCAAATACAACATCGTTCCAGTTACGTTGTAAATGCATCCGTCCATAATCCGCCGTCAGCTAAATTATTTATGCATTTAAAAGGATTTACTCTTAATATGAGGTGTAGCCGCGCGGTCACGACTCAACGGCGGGCGCGCACTGAAAAGCTAATTAGAAGCATCGTGCTTAATATTTATATAAGAAATATCCGCGACATTGAGACGCTAAAAATAGATATTTCTTAGTAGATAAAAACTTTTTTTTTGACGTGACAACGTCTTAAATTAGGTTGCGGCTGGGAGTCACTTATGAAAAAGTGTAACGCTCGGTAACGTTACGATGAGTCACCGAACGAGAGAGAGGCCCGCCGAATGCCTTGCGTCTCTCTCCCACTCAACTATGATCGGTAAAAGACGTTGTCACGTAAAATCTTCGCCCGTAAAACCGACTTTACAGGCAACCATTTTTTTTAATATTATTTTCCTTGTTTACTGACCAATATTTTAAATATCTATTGCGTTTCGCATCTCGCTATCAAAATGTGAATCAAATGGCGGGTAAAAAAATTATACACACTATTTGAGTAATAAGCGTTTTCTAATAATAAGATGTTTTCGCGAAGTTAATAAAATTGTGAACAGTGCACGTATACATTTATAACACTATCTTCCACTAGTTTCACTATTATATTTTAACTAGCTTTTGCCCGCGGCTTCGCTCGCGTTAGAAAGAGACAAAAAGTAGCCTATGTTACTCTCCATCCCTTCAACTATCTCCACTTAAAAAATCACGTCAATTCGTCGCTCCGTTTTGCAGTGAAAGAAAGACAAACATACAGACAGACAGACACACTTTCCCATTTATAATATTAGTATGGATTGATTTTATTATATAATAATTTTATTATATGTATTGATGTATTGATTAAATAATGGTGCTTTTATTATTTTTTTTGTTTTTGTATGGCCATCCTGGACTTTTTTTAAACTAAAAGCCCATTTCATAACATTTCCTTTCAACGATCTTTTCTTCAAAAGTTAGGTGACAGCGACAATGACAGTATTGCCAGATTACTAAACAACTATTAGGCCACTCATATACACGTGAATCTAGATTGTGATAATGTTGGG
Source organism: Athetis lepigone (assembly GCA_033675125.1). Taxonomy (NCBI): domain Eukaryota; kingdom Metazoa; phylum Arthropoda; class Insecta; order Lepidoptera; family Noctuidae; genus Athetis; species Athetis lepigone. The sequence continues at coordinate 15,497,068 of CM066239.1, read as the reverse complement.
GGAAATCGATACAAATCTTTTATAAATAAAGGTGATATGGTTTAAATAAATTTTGTTTACATTAATAGGTAAGTGATACGAAGTTCACCGGGTCATCTAGTATGTATATAATAGTAAACTCACTGCCTGATATCAACGTGTTTGTTAATATATATATATATAACAATAACTAACTAAATACATTAAACTTGGAGGGTTTATTCTTTGTGAAGAATATAAAAAATAGCCCTAAAGGGTTAAAATAGTAGGTAGAAGTTCGACATCCACGCGGGCGAAGCCGCGGGCGAAGGCTAGTAAATATTTTAAATCTAGATATTTTTTTATCTTAATATTATTTTTGTACGTTGGAAATAAGAAAAACTGTTACAGTATTATTTTTTACAGCATATTACACGCCTTTTTGTTATTTCAAACCGTATTAAATGGCTTTTATTTGCATGATTTGGATTTATGAAAATGATTCCATTCGTATTTTTAAACATTACTTATTTGTGTCAGGTTTGACGGGTTGTAACCTCTATGGTTGTAACTGTTTTGACACTTGATTTGCCGGTTACTATGACAACGACATCCAACAGAACATGGACAACTTTTATATGGGAAAATGGAATTGTTGTTTTACTCTATCTTTCTCGCAATTTTAGAGACAAAAAGTAGCCTATGTTACTCTCCATCCCTTCAACTATCTCCATTTAAAAAATCACGTCAATCCGTCGCTCCGTTTTGCCGTGAAAGAAAGACAAACAGACAGACAGACAGACAGACAGACAGACACACTTTCCCATTTATAATATTAGTATGGATCATAATGTATTCACAAGGAACAGGTATTGGACCTTAACACATAAAAACCGTGAGCTACTTAAAACCTTCGAACACACGTGATTCGAGACACAATAGAAATACAATAGCAGCCCGACAGCCGGCTGTCGGTTGGTCGTCGAAAGATTACATATTATATCAAACAGTTGCTTTGAATATCTGGTAAATTCAATAGTCGTTAACTTTCAACTGCTCATAAGCAAAACATGACTAGTTACTACATTTCAAAACTACAACACTTCAGGCTCAGGTACAATAATTAACATTTTTTAGCAAGATCTCAGGAGAATCAAATTTAACAAAATTATCATATTAGACCGCTACTTTTAAAACATTAATCAAGCCAAACTGTCAGAAAACGTAAACGAAACCTATATTATATGTAGGTATAATGAATATTATATAACCTCTCAAACAACAGACTAATTTCTATCTAATTATCCACAAACACCATTATCTCATCATCCCAACATAATCCAATAACAAAATATGAAAACAAAGGAAAGCGCTCAATCAAGGAATAATGAGCCACTAGATTAGATAAAACGTTGTTCGAAGTAAACTCGGCGAGACAAGAAATAATAAATCTTTCGGTCGCAATTATACGTATGATTGTACCACGGAACCCGCGGGTTCGGACGGCCACTAGTGCAGAATGGCCCTATTGGGAAATAGAGACAATTGGGGAGATTCTCAACCGGTTATGGAGAATCAGAATGCATTGGATGTGTCGAAGGATGAATCGATTTGTTTTAGATTTGCTGTATGTTTGTTGTTTACGTTAAAGTTTCTATTTTTATATTTTAGCTACCTGTCTTAGCTATGCATGGATATAAAAAATCTTTGCAAATATAATATGCATGCACTTAAATCTTCCTTATGAATCACTTTATCTGTTGATCAAAACGGCGTGAAAATCTGTTCCGTACTTTTCAGTTATAATCATGGAAAAACAGACATGCTATTTAATTTACATGTCTGTTGAAAGATTTAACATTGTAACAGTAGCATTATGAGAAAAGGCTTGAATAAAGTTATATTAAAACTTATAAATTAGTAATCTAGCAAATATGTTTGCACAAAAACAAAAAAAAATATATACAGGAAGACATTTCAAAAGAGCTTGTAACTGTATGAAAGCAAAAACCACTAGTATGCCTTCAGCCTCAGTTTTTGTCCCAAGATGCGGTTACAAAATACTTATCCCTGTACAAAAATAAGCTCACCACGTACCTGCGACGATCCGGGGACGTGACGACTAAGACGTACCTTATAACTTTTAAGTTATTCGTCAGTGCCAAGCCCCCGAGGCTTTGAAACTTGGCTAAGTCGCGGTCGCGCACCGCATCAAAAATACGCAGGTTGCAAAGTACGCCGGTCACAAAATACGACGGTTGCAAAATACGCCCTTTGCAAAATACGGAATGTCTTAATCTAATAAGAAGTGATTCCGCTTTTGCTTGAGGTTGGACCGCGGTCGGCTAATTGAGTTAAAATCTTGCTAAGAGTCTGTGATGTTTGTTGTGGTTTAATTTTTTACTTACTTTGTGTAAGGAAAGTTAGAGATTTTCATTTAATTTTAAACGTAATAAGGCTTTAGGTAGATTCTCTAGGGTAGTTCTTGAACCAAATATTTTTATGATAGTTGTATTTTTTTTTATGTCAGTAACAGTTTTTAAAGCAGCTGTTTACTACCTTAATTAAAATATTACAACAGACTGCTTATATAGAAATACACCAAGGCCCCAAATAATCACATTGGCTTTCAGAAAACGTGTCAGTCAATGACAAATTGTTAGAAGACAAGTCAATTTGTTAACGGCGTACTGAAAGGTGTGTGGCAACTTTATAATTGGTGTCGGAGGCAATATGAGTCATTATAAAAGAACAATGTATCGTCGAAGGCGCGAGGGACAAATGTATTTGGAGAGATATTTAATTGGGTCGGTATTTTATAAGGTGGGCAAAACATACTGGTGTGTTGTTTATGCGTAAATTTTGATTGTCTAAGCCTGGGTTGTCTCTTGAATCTGAATGACATTCATTAATAGAGTTTCGGGTTAATATTTCAATTTAATTATATAAGTGTGTTTTTGCCTGAATAAAACGGAAGCTTCTGTTTAACCTTTCAAAGACCCAAGCGACAGCCTGATGTCGCGCTGTTATTATCTTTCTATTGTGTCTCAAATCACGTGTGTTCGAAGGACCAAAATGTTCATGTTTGATAATTTTTAGGTCACATTTTTATTGTGGAATTTAAAGTTTTTTATCATTATTTTTTATTATATTTTACAGATAATATATGTTGTTTCCAGATATAATGTAAGGCTAAAAATAATTAAATGAGGTTATTATAAAGTTTTGCCCTCATAATTTTCTACTTCAGCTGCATCAATAAATTAACAAAACTCACTAAAAGGCAAGCTTTAGCTAACATCTCAACAGCGGAAGCTTTAGTAAATTAATTATGCCTTAAATACTTGGAGCGAAAACTTAGTAATTCTTAGTAACTTTCAAATAAATCTATCTTCGAGATCTTTATTATTTTGTTGCATCCAGTGAACTGTTAAAGATATAAATAAAACAAAAATTTCATTAAAATGGATAAAAAAAGAAACTGCAGTAGCACTATACTTAGTTGTTGTAATGACTAACTGAAAAAACAAGGATTTCAAGACTGTTTACCACTTCGCAGTTATCACGACTTTGGTAGCAGTAAACTTGGGTTTTTGTGAGAAGAACCCTAGCAACAAATAAAAAAAAATAACCTCACCCTTTTGTCTAGGCTATGGCTAGTTAAACAGAAAGTTTAATTTTTAATTATTTACACTTTCCATATTGTTGCAACCTCAATAGCTAAACTCTCGACTTTTCCTACTCGTCACGGCTTTCCATCCAAAGTAAAATTAAATTTTTGCTTTTAAATTTTATTGAGCATTTCTTTGGTTTACTTGTGGGCAAATCTGTAAGACATTTACGGCTTCTGACTACCTACACACCAACCTTTGTTATATTTATATAAAGGCCGAGGTCGGCTGGCGTATTACTTTGGCTCATACAGTGAAAAATATATTTTAAAAGCAATTTGTTATTGGTAGGCACGTGCAGTTAGAGATCATGTGGCCGAATATAAGCCGTACAAATCAATGGGCAGCCATTCATTTCTTACCCGGAACCCTCCGTGCTTCGGAAAGCACGTTAAATCTTTTGGCCCGTCATGCGTGGATATATTCGATAGTCGTAAAGGGTAGCCAGAAGCCCAAGAGACAATCAGTCTTACCATGGAATATTGTGTATTCCGGTATCTGGGTTATGGAGGTTAGCTAGGTAGCTTCATAAAATACTAGATTGGAAACTGACTCTGAAATAGAGAAAAGCTGGTTGATGATGAGAAAAGCGAATGCGAAATGCGAATGGATGGTATTCCAGTAATTAAAGTTTGTAAATTATTTTTAACAATGTGGTAATGCGGCCGTAATCAAATAGAGCCTTTGGTTAAGGCTTTTCAAAAGTTATTTTTAAGTAGTGTGTTTTGTAGAGGTTTAGTAATAAACTACCGTATAGTTAAAAATTAAGCTTCCGCTGTGTGAACTTTCCATTATTTGTAAACTTAATGGGTAATAAGTTTATTTTTATGAAGTGTTTGTTTCTAACTATAACCGGTACAACACCAAATAAGTAAGAAACAAATTGTGCGCGCATCTGACTCGAATTGAACCGGTTTTCATTTAATAATTCTCTCAGATAAGAAAAGAAAGTTATTCAAACATAAATTGATAAGATTTCCACAACTAGCACTTCATAAGCAAACAAAAAATACATGCGACGGGTTAACAAACATTTTATAAAACTCACTTCTTACTGAAACAGTCTATTAAAAAGTTAGAAAGATTTCGTGACCCAGTTCTTTAATTCAATATGTTTCAATAGCTTCTCTTGAGTAAGTACAGTTTCAAAGGCTAGATTTACTTTTCCCAGTAGTAAGGGTCGACGTCGTGTAGCTTTATCCGCTAAGTCTTCTAATATAGATGAACTTAGATCATCGGTCTACATGTTTGTAGGATAAAAATTAATGCAAAGTAAGATATTTAATAGAGGAACATTTGTACTTTGTGTTCTAATTATTCTGTGTAGCTTGTCCTAGAAATTGGTGTTAATTGTTGTAAAAATAGATATACCTACTTGGCTCAAGGCCAACCAATAAGTTTGATTGCCGTCCCTTATGATATTTTGAAACAAAAAGAAAGCTTTTGTAGCTTTTTTTTGTTTCAAAATATCAAAATGTCGAATTATACGAAAAAAAAATTTATAATTATGTAAATACACCCCGAAACCCAGTTCAGTAGTTTAAGCACTACAGTAGAACAAAAGTATATAAAATATAAACAGCTAAAATTCGTATTGGCTTTACCGAAGTCGACTATACAGTATGTATATTTATCCAAATTCTCTTTACAAAGTAAAATAATATGCTAAGTTTCGCGTCCTGACTGTTTTGTTTTGCTTTCCTGTAGCCTTGGGGTCTACAGTGGCCATGCAAATTGGTATGGGGGGGAGGGGGGACACTTGTTTACGCTACGATTGCTCCATGATAAGCCAATTTCTTTTTTCCAGGTGAGTAGCTGTATAAAATGCTCTTTTTGAGATGATTGTGTCGGTTTTTGATTTTGTTCTTTTTTAAGAGAATTTTAGTGCCCCGTTTGAACTACTTTCCTGTTTTATGGAAGATGTTTAATAGACATTATCATTGTGTTCAACGTGAAGTGAGTTGAATACTACATGAAAGTCTGGAAAATATTCCAGACATTCATGTAGTATTCAACTCACTATCTGTGACTAAGGCTTTTCAAATTTTTACTAACAGTATAGGTGAAGTTTATTTAATACTCGTCGTTGAAAAGAGGATCCCTAGATTCTGATAGAATATTGTACTTTTGCCTAATATTTTAAGAAATGATTTATGGTTTTCTGTACTTCCACGTGTACAGCGTAGTAGTTGGCTCCAGTGTTTGCATGGAGCGACGGTCCATCAGACCTCAAAAATCTATTTTCTTGATCTATTTTCCCTTCGTAAGACTGATTGTCAAATTTTCTGGTTTCGGTCTAACCTCTTAACGACAGGCAAAAATTAACAATATTGCTCGACACCAGAAACAAACCTTACGTACAGCAGTCATTACTACCACGCAACCAACAGAGCAGTAAAAGTAAAAAATAAACGTAAAAGAAATCATCATAAATCCGGCCCAAATAAATGAACTAATCAGGGTGGAGGGAAACTCCGCTCACTCAATAAAAACAACACTTGAATAACAGTAAAAAAAAAACTCATTTTCCTTTATTGCATTGAGCCTAATTTGAATTGAGTGCTATGCAGTTATGATTCAAGAGAGCGGATAATTTTAAGTAACTGTGAGGCTTGGAGATGTAAACAATGTTGGGTGTCTACTTAGGGAGGGGTAGTTATGTTAGGTCGTTATTGGCGCAAATACTTAATTGGTGACATGAAGGTAATGACAGAGTACCAAATATCTCTAAAAAAAAAAGACGGGTTGCACTCCGGGAGTGCCGGCAGAAGTGAAAAGCGCCCTGCGCCGCCTAAACGAAACAGTAGGCCCAGGCATACATTTTCGCCGCGCCGTAGAGAGGGGATAGCTGTCTACTATCCATCCGTCCTACGCTTTTTCGATCTGGTCACGTGTCCTGACGCGAGTTTAAGATTTTATACCCATTACAGAAAAAGTGCTCAACGCCGCTAAAGAAGTTTTCACTTCAAAAATTTGCAAGAATAGAAACTTATCTATTTAGGGTTTTATTCTTGCAAATAAAATTAAGCTGTAGAGATTGTTAAAGGTCAATACAATGTCCAAATTTTGGTCGTCTATCCGTCTGATTGTCTGTTGCGCTTTTACAACTAAACATACACAATACACATAAAAAAAATAACATAGGTTACTCTTATAATCAACACCGTGGACAAAGTTTCGGACAAGAGGTAATAATAATAAAAACGAAAGGTCACTCATTCACTTACCTACTGACTCAACACAAAATCTCGAAAATAACTTGACCTTTATGAAACTGAACTATGGATAGGTAAATATAATCTAAAGGTAACACGAAATGAAGAGAAATTTTACGATAAAAGCAAATTAAGGCTGTTTGGACTCTGATCTTCATTTAAACGGTGTTGCAAGAAATAGTTAGTATTACCTAAATGAGAGAAATGGAGAAATAACTGTCTCAAGTTTAATAGTGATCTTTTAATGACTTTCCTTAAACAGTAGTTACCACAATAGCTAATTGCTACTTATTTATTTACAGGTTCATCCACAATACATACACGGGGTGGAAATTTACAGCGCAGCAGTAAGGGGAATTATCTTACCGCAAGCTACACTAAAATCTCTTAGAAAACTGATCCATATTTTATTGTGTATAAGTAAACAGCCATTGATACAAAAATATGTTTCATGCTACTTGACCTGTTACTGATCTATATTAAAGTCAGTATTAGCAAAAATATTTTGAATTTTAATCATGGCTTGCAAATAAGAACTGACAAATTCTGTAAGTTTGGTTGATTAATTATGTAAGTTTTCGTTCAAGTAAATACCTTCTACCTACAAATACAAAGATACCATTATCCGCACCAAGTCTCGACAATTAAGTCCACAAAGATACCTAGTAAGTACACCTCCTTGCGAGACCGGAGTCTTGTCAAGAACTTAATTTATGTCTAAGATAAGGCGTTATAAATAGGCTCAAGAAATAACGTTTTAAAATAATCGCTCTAAATTGCTCACTGAAAGGAATTAGGGGATGCAGTCAATTATCAGTTCTTTATACGTTTAATTTAAGATCAAATTCGAAGATAATGTGCGATGGATTGGGTCAGAGCCCGTACGTCCCCTAAGATTTGTCCCCCAGCATAAAAGTTGTGGATTCGGCCCCTATATAGGTGCCCGTTGGTCTCCTGGTAGGGGACCAATTAATATTTTAATAAAAATATTATTTTTAAGGTACCCGTTCGTCTCCTCTAATATATACACAATATAAGTTAAAGATTCGGCACCTATTCAGGTGCCTATTGGTCCCCTAAGATAAAATCACCTATATTTTACCTAAAAACGGTTAACATAGTACACTTGTGAACAGTTTATTAACGCAATTAATTTAATAAATCATAACAGATCATTGAAAAAAGAGCTACGATGAATGATAATCCGTCATGATAATAATGTAACCTGTCGATAGGCTTACGATGTAATATTGTCTCTTTACGAATGGCTTGTTAAAAAACGGGTATTAATGATTGAAAACTTAAGAGAACAAAAGTACTAGGCGCGCAGTAACGTGAAGTAGTCATGTACGAAAATCTAAAATTCACTGTGTTTTTAATTTTCTCACAAGATCACCTTAATCAATTCAAAGTACTAGGCGCGCAGTAACGTGAAGTAGTCATGTACGAAAATTTAAAATTCACTGTATTCCTTAATTTTCTCACAAGATCACCTTAATCAATGCAAAGTACTAGGCGCGCAGTAACGTGAAGTGGTGAATAGAAAACGATCGATCGACGAATCGATTAATTATTTTGAAGACTGACTTTATGCCTAGAGCCTAGAGGCATTTTATTAAACTTAATCTTATTTGAAATACTTAAACATGATATTTAAGGAATTATTATATTTTTATTTTACCCTTTTCTGCGCGACTGTACCAGGACTATATACATGTACTTATATTAGAAGAATGAATTAAAATAAATATTCTTCAGGGGGCGAATAGGCCCCTCAAAAGTTCCGTCTTAACGATTTTGAAGAAGTCAATTAAGCAGATTCTTACGTCTACTTTTCCATAACCTTTGTATAATACCTTGGTTAAATTCATTATAAGTCCCCGTGTTCTTACGACGTTTTCCTTAATCAATGTCTGTAATGTACAAGATAATCCACATCCTTACAACGACCAAGCGACAGCCGGCTGTCGGGCTGCCATTGTCTTTCTATTGTGTCTGGAATCACGTGTGTTTGAAGGTTTAATAAGTCACATTGGTACTTGCCCATATTCAAATTCACTTCTTAAACAAGAGAAGGGGTCTTAACCACCGGATCATAACGACAGTACACAAAAAAAGCATATAAGCAGAGCGTTTACTAAAATATTAAGTTCTTGAATACCAAAAAAGAAGTATATACTTAGGTACATAAGTAACAAAACTAAGACATCTAACCATCTCAGATAAAAGCTCCGCAGAAAATACAAACTACAAAATTATACGCCTAAATTCTAATCTATATATATAAAAGAAAGTCGTGTTAGTTACACATTAAATAACTCAAGAACGGCAGAACCGATTTGGCTGAAAATTGGTGGGGAGGTAGCTTAGGACCAGGGGACGGACATAGAATACTTTTTATCTTCTTTTTTTTAGTAACCAAAAATCTGATATAACGCGAGTGAAACCGCGGGGGACAGCTAGTTGTATATTAATAATGAATAGCGTTAAATTATTGGTACATTTTTCTACTTAATTTCAGCTTGATGGAGTTTCTTAAGCGCTTTAAAGGCTTCGCAAACATTTTTCAGAAAAAGTTGAGCTTTATCCTGCTGTGGAGAAAGTTAACACAAGCAATTTTTAATTAGGGACGAATAAATAAAGATTTGAGAGAGAACTTAGCCGACGAGCGGTACGATTGCCTTTTGTTTAAAGAAAATGAAGGTTTAAATCAAGTTTATGGACTCTAATGTAAAAGCAGTAAGTTACTTTTTCGGGTGGCTAGTAGACGCGTGTCACGTGAAATTGTGAATAACTGGTGTGGGTGAGGCTTTAGGTTTCCTTGGAAGGTAAGGAAGCCAGAAAAGCTTTATCTGTAATTTTCCTTGAGTACAAAAATAAGGGAATTCTTTTTGTTGTATTTAATTTTAATTGAAAAATATAATATATATAATATATAAAACGTGACTGGTTGTAAAAGAAAAACGTCTAAATATATGTTTTTAATCATTATAACAAACAAAGAAGTTGTTTCTAAATCTACTGTCAATATACAGTAGACAGTAGATTAACGCTTAGTTTTTACTGTCAATAGACAGTAGAACACTACTCTACAACCGGGTTGCTTCTTATGTAAACCAAATTATACAAAGACTAACTAATAAAAAATGCCTGCACAAACCTCCTCTCCTTAAAAATAAACCTACCTACTGACACCACTTCGCAAGACATAAAACAGCTTTAACTCAAATAATTAAAACGACTTTAAAAACTCAAAAGTAATCAAAGAAAAAGGGACAACGATAGAAAAGTGAAATAACTAAAGTTTCTTCAATCTTTTGGCGAGGAATTTAATTAACATTCCGGGGTGAGAGAGGCGATACTGGACATCGGACGGGTCCTAATTGCGGCCTGTCAGGACCAGTGTTGGTCACCCTACTCTAATGTTACAACTGTCAAAACACTGCGCTAGGATTTAAAGTAAAACTTTTTTTGATTCAAATGCAAGCTGTGGTACACCTACTCTTGTAGATTTTCACGGCACTCTATATACTTTGTAATTTTGTACCATGCTCAAATTTTAAATTTCAATATGTGCATGGAAAATGAACTCATTATAACACTTTTCAAAAAAAATACAGTCGAATTGAGAACCTCCTCCTTTTTTTGAAGTCGGTTGAAAAGAAAGAGGATAAAGTTTCGTTGTAATTTTTGTGGATAGTTTAATCTGTTTTAAACTTTCGTACACACGTAATTCGAGACACAATAGAAAGACAATAGCAGCGCGACAACCGACTGTCGCTTGGTTGTTGAAAGATTAACCATCATTCTTATACAATTAAGTGTAATTGATTTATTTTTTTCATAGATACTTGCAAAATAAATAAATCTAAGTGGTGCAGGTGCGCACAACCATGTGTTTACTTTAGTCATTTCATTTCGTATCAGTATTTAAAGAATATTACTTAAACAATTTCCTTGAAGAAAAGCTCTGTACCTAGAGTAAACAAGAGGTATTAAAGGAAAAGCTAAACGTAAGACTTGCCAGATATAAGTAGTACTTATCATAAAATTCAAGATAAATATGAGAGAGTTATCGGTCATCCTTTTGTCAGCTTAAATCTTGCCTTTGTTCGTCTATCCGGTTAGAAATCGTTTGTGTTGAGGTATTAAGTATATAGGAGGATTTTTAATTGCCTCATTAGTCTCGTTGTATAAAGCATGACTGGTGAGCATTGTACAACAGTCGAATATCTGTTCACCTCGTTGGAATGCGATTTAGTAGTGCAGATAGTATTCTGTCAGCGTTACGTCACATCGCGAATTGCGCAGTTTACTCGTACGGGTAGTAAATTAAAGTTTGGGAGTTAGGCTGAGGCTACACTAGGCTGCGACGCGAACTGCGACGCACAAGCGATTGAAACAAATACATGGATTCTCACTAAATGGCTACACCGTTCTTAAGATATTACTAGCGATCTTTGGTTATTTCTGCGACAGGAACTACATTACTGGAATCGCGGCACCGGCTACATCGACGTATCAGCGAAATTGAATCGAATATACGCCAGATTTTCGGTTATAATATAGCCATTCCATGTTTATCTCGTTTCGCTCTTCCAGTCGCATCGCAAATCGTTGCCTACTGTAGCCTCAGCCTTAGTGGTGTAACCTATGAATTCTGCGACTGATCTCAGGTCGAGTCGGAGGGCCGTCTATCGGACACTGAGCCAAAAGCAGAGCTTATGGTTTTCCACATATTCTTGTGCATACGCATCATCGCTTCTAGTAGCGGAGTCATAGGCCAAGAATAATAAACGTTGATTAGCAACGTGCTTCCGTTAAAATTACTACCGTCCGTAACTGTCTGTAACTGAAAATAGATAAGACAGACTAAAATAATATACGTTAATCACGTCTAAGTAACGCATATTATCTTGGCTATAATGTTCAAAATATTAGCCCCTACACATAATCATGTAGCGTACACAGCAGTCGTAAAACTCAGATAATTCCCTCTGGAACATAAAAATTACGGATACGGGGCTTTTAAAAAGTAGTAAAAACTCTCAGACATAATCCGGTAACAGTTGGCAGGTGAAGTCGGATCAATGCCCGCTGGCTGCCTTATTAAAATAATTATGAAACTTTTGCCCGTTCCCAATATTTAAATATCTTAGGACTTGTTTGGGAAATCTTTTGTAGCCTGTTATTGTCTACCTCTGAAGCCTTTAAACTGTAAGATTTTCTGAAAAACGGTTTTTGCTTTTTGTACAACGATTTTTTTCTTTTTAGGGATGACGGTTGAATTGGAATCGTGTAATCGATTTTTGTGTATTTCCTTTTTTTAACGTTGATGGTCTTATTTTAACCTTTCAACGACCATGCGACAGTTGACTGTCGGGCTGCTATTGTCTTTCTATTGTGTGTTCGACTTACGTGAGTTCGAAGGTTTAAAATAGCGACTAACCCAGGGGTGATAGAAGTCTTTGAAATTGACAGCTTTTCTCTGCTATACGCGTGTAGTATACACCTACTTCATGAATCACTCTGTCTGTTGGTGAAAATAATAGACCGACGCAGTTCGGGACTTTCTAATCATCTTATATCCAAAAATTGAATAAGTTTAATCTACTATATAAAAATAAGTCGGGTTTTCCTTCCTGACGCTATAACTCCAGAACGCACGAACCGATTTCCACGGTTTTGCATTCGTTGGAAAGGTCTCGGGCTCCGTGAGGTTTATAGCAAAGAAAATTCAAGAAAAATCCACGCGGGCGAAGTCGCGGGCAAAAGCTAGTGTCGTATAAAAATTAACAACAAAAAATTATTTTAAAACGGAGACAACCTGTAAGTATTCTTTCTAAATACGATTCCCACGCGGTACAAATATTTATGTGGCCTACTTTAATTTCTTCTAAGTGACAATGATGATGAGATGCTTATTTATGTGACTTTATATGTTACTAACAATACCGGAATAAAGTTGAGTGTGGGGCGATGAAAAGCAAACTTATTATTATTGAATTTACCCTGCCTGCCATCTCGAAACTATTTAATTAAAAACAGGAATTTTAATTTGCTGCTTTAAAATATGCAAAAGAATAAAAAAGGGCGAGGCATTTGTTCATATTACCAATAAACGGAGCACATCTGTGATTTATGATCAAATTCATCATACCCCTTGGTTCGAAACACCACCATTACTTCTTCAGAACCACAAAGGCACAGTACCTTATCTACAATTTTATATCTCTTTACTCTTAAGTGCCGGACAGATGAGCATTCTATGTTCACCGTAAAAAACATATTATCTTTTTCCGCCCTTGGCTGGGGTTTATTAATCAGTCGTAAACGAAGACAGGGGGCGGTAGGTTGTCTATTATGAGTGAGAGATACTCTTGTTAAAGTTTTGTTTTAAGGGGTTTTTGTGTAATTAAAATGGAAATGCAGTTTTTTTTAAGTACATTGCATCATCTCCCTAGCCTTTTCTCAACATTAGGAGTGTTATGAATATTGTGGAGTTGCGACGGTTTAGGCGGTAGGTAGTACTAGTATCCAGTTGAATCTAGTTAGAGTGAAAGCCAACCCTTACGTAGTTGGAAAAAGGCTTGGGAGATAGATTTACAGTTTTAAAAACATAGTACTTACATTACAAGACACTCAATATTGACAAACACGTACCAGTATCAAACAATTTGTTGCACACATTTTAATCTCCGAATTTTTTTTTATGTACTCAATTTTAGGCAGTTGATTTTCAAAAGATTGGCAAAATCACTTAAAAATACTATTTAGGTCAAAATACATTTACCCGATTCACGTTGTGGTTTAGTATTATGTTAAAATAGATAATAATAGTAATGTAGGGTAGTTGGAGGAAACAAAATGGGGTACATCGTTGCCACCGCAAGTTAGTGTGCGTGAGTGACACAACTACTAAAGCACGTGACCCTGCGGTAGCATTGCGAAAAAAATGTATTTTTTTTTTGTTTTTAGAGTTCTGTACGTCCTAACGTAAAACGGAACCGTCATAGGTTATCCTGGCTTTCTCCTGTTTGTCTGTCCGATGAAACAACGCAAAAACTCAATAACAAGTTGTTTGACCCAATAATCAAATCCAGGATGGAATCGTGCTTGCAACTACGAGGCAGTTTAAACCATCACAAAATTACAATGGTGCCGATTCTCTTGTTCACAAACTAACGTAAATTTAAGTTAAGTGCATCTTTCTCTTTCCATTTAATTAAGAAAAGGACAGAAGATAAAATATTTGTTAGTCCTGTCAAATTTAGACACTCCATAGACAATTTAGACGCGTTTTAAAAACATGGCCTCTATATATACGTCAATGGTGCCGATTCTCTTGTGCACAAACTATCGTAAATTTAAGTTAAGTGCATCTTTCTCTTTCCATTTCTTAAAGAAAAGGACAGAAGATACATTTTAGTTTAATCCTGTCAAATTAGACAGCGCCTGATGAAAATTGACGTATATGTAGACGCCATGTTTTTAAATTGCGTCTAAATTATCTATGGAGTGTCTAAATTTGACAGGACTTAACTAATATTTGATCTTCTGTCCTTTTCTTAATTAAAAGTAAAGAGAAAGATGCGCCTAACTTAAATTTACGTTAGTTTGTGCACAAGAGAATCGGCACCATTGTTCTTCCGGCGCTGTCTAATTTGACAGGATTAAACTAAATTGTATCTTCTGTCCTTTTCTTTAAGAAATGGAAAGAGAAAGATGCATTTAACTTAAAATTAGTCTAGTTTGTGACCAAGGGAATCGGCACCAATATTTACTTATTCATTCCATTAACAAAAGAATCATTCCATTCCATAATTATGTTTGTTTGAGTTGCGGACGTTCGGCCTCAAAGAAGAAATTGCACTAGGTAAATTTACATTAGCCTGGAAGTAGTTCAAGGACTGAACTAACTGGAACTGCAATAAAAGTTGAAATAAAAAACATAAAGAGTCTTGTTACTAAAATATTTATTTTATTTAAAACTTAGCAGTTATTTTCAGTCAGAATTACTACTAGGATTTTACTATTACGGTATGTCTATCTGTCTGTTACTCTTTCAACAAAACCTCTGAACTGATTTTGATGGCACGAAGTAAACTTACAGGACAAAAACTTGTGTGCTTGTGCTTCCGCGATAACATACAAGTAAATGAAGTCGCAGAATAATGACCAGTCTATCTGAAACTTTCATAATAGGAATAGCAATATTTTTATAGAGATAATAAGTTTTTGAAGATTGTTAAATCAGCCTATAGTCTGAAATAAAGATCTACTACTCGAAAAGTCTTGCCGGCCTTGAATATAAAAAACCTAGATATCAGAAAAATATAAGTGCCTATAAAAATATAGCCTGAAAAGCACATTACGATGTTTGTCTGAATAACTTTATTTGAAGTTTTACGATGGGTCAGAACTAAAATGTTCTTAGCAAGTACTTGGCTGTGTGCCCACTACGATGGGCGATTTCCTTTTAACAGTGTTCTAGATTTTTCACTTAGTTTTCATTATCCGACTATAAACTCTGATGTTTACGTAACTATTATTGACATAGCCTAAGTCATATGGATAAAAAAATAAACTTTGAACAATAAATATTTAACTACCATAAAAATTACAAGTTCAGACCAACTCATTGGGCGTGTCAGACTCTTACTGACTAAAACCCACTCATGTTCCTTCGATTGCCCTTTATGTTCCAGGGTCACGGTAACTATTATAAACATTCCGCAACCCCGGCAGGCGTTGGCCCTGTTGGGCCCCTTCCTGTAGCCTAGAGGTTAAATGTACAATTTAAGAGGTCTCGCAGATTCGTTGTGGAGAGAAAGATATATGTCTTATATGTGCTGAAACACAGCAATACTGCTTTGCGACGAAAATATTTATTTATTTATTTATCTTTTATTTTAGGTAACTAAAGCCCATAACATAATGTATTGTATGTGAAGGTATAGTAGTAGTATTTCTCCAGTCGAAAAATAAAAGTTCCCGCATAAAAAGTTCTTCTACTACTACACACAGCAGAGTAAAGAACAATAATTAATATTCATAATGCATTTAAAAGGTTTTCAGCAAGTGTTAATTTAGTATCTATTGGAAACTAAAATGAGCATGTGAATGAACACTGGGATATTTGGTCGCACAACGACTAATGAAAAAACTTTCTGGCAATTGCAACAGTGCAACTAGGTTCCCTTGTTGTGTTGCGGTGTTACAATCGCGACATTGTTGCAACAGCTTTGCACTTCGATATGACACAAATTTTATTGTTAAATCGTGCGCAATTTGTAGAAGAAATTTTAATAAGCGAGTTTATTCAAAATTCTTTTTCAAAATATTATTTTGTCACGTATAGTACAAACATTATCAGAAAGAGGTTGAAATTAGTGATGGAAAATATCATAAGGATACTGGACTTATACGCAATAATAAGTAAGTCCGTTATCACCAATCAGCCTTAAGCCTCATACTACATGAATGCCTCATACCTACTTACTACACTACCACTTGGCTCTCTAACACTGTCATCACTCGGTTAAATTCAATTTTATTTTATATACTATACTTCTATTGTATCTATGTATTGTTTATGATTTGTATGTACCTATATATAAAGATATACATCTAATGCACATATATATAGGTGCACATATATATATACATCTAATGCACATATGTATAGGTGGACGGTGCTGCGGCTATCGTGACAGAACGGAACGCAAAAATACCAGCTAAGACAGTGGCCTCAATTATCTCTAGAATGCAGCGCGGAAAGTCACCGGGTCACGATGGCCTCAGTATCGAACACTTTAAACATGCAGGAGTCCATCTGCCTAGAGTCTTGTCACTGTTTTTCACTCTGTGCTTAGGTCACTCTTATCTGCCGGAACCGCTCATGCGGACGATAGTTGTGCCTGTAGTTAAAAACAAAACGGGTGATACATCCGACATGAACAACTATCGACCCATCTCGCTCGCTACCACCACTGCTAAGGTGCTAGACGGTGTGTTGAATGGATGCCTCACAGATTGCGTAGACGTGCATGATGCCCAGTTCGGGTTCAAGGCGGGAGTGTCTACAGAGAGTGCCATCCTTAGTCTGAAACACACCGTTAAGTACTATACAGCGAGGAGGACGCCGGTGTACGCGTGTTTCCTTGATTTATCGAAAGCTTTCGATCTTGTCTCATACAACGTGCTGTGGGACAAGTTGAGGGACACGGGTGTGCCGGCGGAGTATACAGCTCTTCTCAGGTACTGGTATGCTCACCAGACAAACCGGGTGAAGTGGGTCGGTACTCTGTCGGATGAGTACAGAGTGGAATGTGGTGTGAGACAGGGGGGATTGAGTTCGCCTCTGTTATTTAATATATATATCAATCAGCTTATCGAACGACTGAGCAGCACACATGTTGGCTGTCACATAGACGGTACGTGTGTCAATAACATAAGTTATGCGGACGACATGGTGTTGCTCAGTCCGTCGATAGGCGGACTGAGGGAGCTGCTATCGATCTGCGAGACGTATGCGGAGGTGCATGGCCTTAAATACAACTCTAAGAAGAGTGAGGTCTTAGTGTTTAAAGCACCTAAACAACAGCCACGTCGTGTACCTCCGGTATATCTCAATGGCATAGTACTCAATGTGGTTGATAGTTTTAAGTACCTGGGTCATGTTGTCACTAGTAACCTATGTGATGATGGTGACATAGAGCGTGAGCGTAGGGCGTTGGCGGTGCGGGGCAATATGCTTGCCCGTAGGTTCGCTCGCTGCACGGCAGACGTCAAAGTGAGTTTATTCAGGGCGTTCTGCCAGTCTTTCTACTCGAGCGGCCTGTGGGTATCATATACGCGCCGAGCTTACAACGTCCTGCGCGTACAATACAATAACGCTTTCAGGATGCTGTTGCGGCTGCCGCGACGTTGCAGTGCGTCGGGAATGTTTGCTGCAGCTCACACGGATGGCTTTCACGCCATTATGCGTAAGAAAGCAGCTTCCTTACTGCAACGGTTGCGTAGCAGTCGTAACAGCATCCTGAAAATGATTGCTGGTAGACAAGATTGCCCCTTCCAAAGACACTGGGTGGAATTAGCTTTAGGATTGCATAATTAGTACTAACAACACTAACATAGTATATTAAATACATTCTGTTACTAACTCACTAACAGCGTTATGGACACTTTGGGTCTGAAATAAAGATATTTTATTTTATTTATTTTTTATTTATATACATTAATGTACGCCATAGACTACCCGTTACCCATTTTTATATAATTTGATTCCATCCAAAGGTTGTCTGGAAGAAATTGCTTTTTAGCGATAAGGCCGCCTATTGTACTCTTGCATATTTGTTTGTATTGTCCTTTACTGTTTTTGTCCTATTGGTGTACAATCATTGTACAATAAAGAATATTCGATCTATCTACTCTGATTAAGAATACTTAGGTGTTTCCTCAGCTGTGAAACAGAAATTGGCATATAATACGATTTAATTGCGCAAATTTTTTAAATGTTTCTATTGACTCATAATATAATCTAATGTCGAGACAACACACATTATCAATACACTCCACCTACCTAAATATTATTATCGTACATTTCCATTCGGTCTTTATCAAGAAAGAGTTACTCCTGCCACATTTATAAATCACAACTAATGATAGAGGGCAAACGATGAACTCAGTTAACCCTACAATTTGCTTTATTAATACACCCAACTTTCATATACCGACGCATACACGTAGTGTCTACATTTAAGTTCACGAACAATAATTATCGACAACAGTTCAGTCCTTAATAATTACAACTTCTAACTAATATTGCCATGCAAAAATCGATTCTATAAACTGAACAATAAAGTCGATACATTCCTGGTTTAATTAGCGTCAATTCACACGTACCACAACCACACCACGTCGCAGCGACAAAATGTAGTCAAGATGTGGTTACGTGTGAATAGTGTCGCGGCGGCTTTTTGCAGCTGCGTTGTGGTAGCCACAAAATGTCGATGTGGTTAGCGCAGGCGCCAGCTAGGCGCGCGTGGACGTCATGTCGTGGCGATGTGGCCGCGCTGCCGCCGCGTTGCCGTCGCGATGTGGTTGCGATGTAGTCGTATTACACAGGTGGTCGATAACAACCACAAAATGTGGTGCGTGTGAATTGTAATATTCATTTTCAATACAAAATTTACGCCCGACCACATCGCGGCGTTGTGGTGTGGTTGTCGCTGTGGTGTGGTTGTGGTACGTGTGAATTGAGCCTAACTCCTGATCGTCACATGGGAAAAGACCGAGAACCATTTAGCTTGTATTAAATATACATGAGCGAATTTCTCGATGATTGCTGGGTACGAACTGTGATTTGGAAACTCCTGTGAGAATTATACATACGGTGTAATGTCGTCTTGTGATAATTAATATGTGTAACTTTTAATTAGGTTTGTCTTGTATAATTGTTGAGATTGATAGTATTGTTGGTTATTTTTGACTAGAATATAAATAGCATAGACGTGTATAATAATGGTGGTCAGTTTGTGATACTATAATATGCGTAGACAAGTGCTACGCTTTCGTAGGCGCGCTACGCGTTATTTACGTTCGTAGCCACAATATGTATACTAATAAATGTACCCTACGGAATTTCGAACGATTTTATTTGTCATTTTCACCTTCGATGTCAATTTATCTAGGATCACTAATGTCAAGATCCTTAGAAAAAATCTTTTATGTTCTTATTTACTACAAACGAATTAATCAATTAATCTACAGCTAAGGCAAGGAATTGCAGGTGGTGGTTAAGTGTGACCACCTTGTCGGACAAAGTACCTAACTATTACGATCGGATAGATTAGGTAGTTACTCATTCAAATAATATTATCACACACGCACACAATTAGACCCTACAGATACCACTTGAAATTCGCCCATGAATCATCCCAAACATAATTGCACGGTTCGCAACTATTTCACGTGTAGCCGTCGAAGTTAGCGCAAGATTAGCGCCGCGTGCTTCGGTCTAAGTCCTAATTGTGCATAATAACAGTCGGGACAAAGGTGAACGGTGAACTTGCGTCGCGGCAGTGCGGTCTAGCACGTAGGTAGGTTGGTACGAACAATTTGCGGGCTGGCTGAGTTATGTCGCCTTTTGCTGATAAGTCTTGCGTTTAGTTGGCAGCTATGGCAATAGGGAATGTAATTTGAATTGAGCGAAGATTGATGTGGTTTTGTACGTTGAAGCTTGTGTTGGGTCGTTAGTTGAAGGCTGGCATTTAAGTTGCTGGTTGTGGACAATTTGAACGTTATTTATATGCCTACTACACACACATCCTAACTGAGGGGCTAAGAAAGCCATTTTAGCAGATCATATAATATGAATGAATTTTAAAAGTAAACTCTTTTCCTATTAAACTTGTTGCTTCGCATTTGTGTCAATGTTCCATATCGAACTGTGAATTCGAACAATCTGCACTTGGAAAGAAGGAAGAAAGAAATCACATCACATCCTATGGGAGTGTATTCTTTGGCAGAAAGAGCTCAATGTTATGTTGCATAGTGTACAGGTTGTGTCGTCTATTATACGGACCTTGTGGAAACCATAACCAATTTCCGTGCGTTCAAGCGTTTTTGCCATACCTACTATTGAAATCAATCGTAACAGCTCACATTTTAGGACCCATTAATTTTAACAGATCATATTCCGTGGCAATCTAGGCTTCTCCCAGTTGTAATTTCTTCATCAAAATCTTTGACTTTGTGCCTATTGGCCTAGTTCTGTTCTGTCTCCTGCTTGTTATGGAGGGAAGTGGAAAATATATTTTACTTACTCCTCCACTGTTATTTTCTGATTAAATTTCGTTGCGGGATCCAAGACAGTTGAACCGTTTCTCCGGCAGTAGTCGAGCTTCATTGCTCGGCGCTTTTCTGGCGGACTCCACTGTTGATTCTAGCTTTCAAGAGTTGCAGTGGTTGGGAATAGTGTACCTAGTGGAATTGTCTAAAAAAAAGGTCTATATCTATTTTTCGTTTCAGAATGTGTTGTGAACATCAGATTTAGAGCACGTGTCAGTATATTTCTAGTTATACTCAATTTTCTTTTATCGTCGGCGGATAGAAAGTGACTTAAGTAAGGCTGTCGCATGTCGGCGCGGGACACTGCCGATCCTCGACAGTTTTAGTGTTATGTGCCTAAGCGGCAAAATGGCAAATACACGGCTATGCAGCTACGCCTCTGTGGTAAAAACCGAAGACCATCCCATCCATATATTATAGCAGCTTGTGAACCTCTGTTTAACAATCTTCTGTTCATCTTAATTCTTATGAATACGAATGAGAAGGATTTTTGCAGATGTAAATTTCTTGACACCAGAGGATTATAAGATTTTTTTAAGAAACTTGGAGGTGAAGTAGTGTCAATGGTTTTCACACGAATCGTGAAACTAAATAACTATGTGCGTGTGGTATGAGAGCCACTTGAAAATGTGCCAAGGATTTAGTGCATATACCCCAACAATTGTGAAAGTTACAATCAGATTTTGTGAAAGTCTAAGCGAGGTACCTTTTGACTGTAAAATTGGACCCTCAGTACTCACAATAGAGGATTTCACAAATTTTGTTTGGCAGTAGCTAAGATTTGAAAATAAAGACTTTTTCGTACATAGTTTTTCAGCTACAGGTGGGCCCTCAATTCTCTATGTGAGAACTGAGAGCCCAACTTTACAGACAATAACTCGCTTATATGACTTTCACAAAATCTGATTCCAACTTTCGCAATTCTTGTGGTATGTGCACTTAATCTTAAGCACATTTTCAGTAATTTTTAACAAATAATTTGTGTCCGGAATTACGTAAGCGGATATTTACCACATCACAGTTTTTACCAAAATAATATCAAGTATTCTCAGAGTTTATGGATGTTTGTGTATGAAATAAAAAGCAACATTACTTTTAATTAAATTTAGTTTATTATCCATACAGAAATGGACACAAATTGTGACACTTTACGAATGTCTCCATAGTCGAGTCGATATAAAAACATCGGTAAAGTCGGTTAAAGTATTAAATAGAAAAAAATATATAAGAGGATCCTAAGTGGACAAGTAAATAATTATAAATCTTACATTAAATGATTATATTATTCTAAGTTACATTCTTCTAACGGTTTAGTGCTTCTCTAGTTATCCGTATATCATAGGATGTGCAAATAGCCGATATTGTTGTTAAAACCTATAGTAAAACGTACTTCATTAAGTACCACTCATTAAATAATTGAAATAAAAAAAAAACATGCATCCATTCATATCAGGATAGGTTTGCTATTAGTTCAAGTAAATTGTTGAATACATCAAATTTTGTTATGCTTAATCTCACTACTTATTTCTACTGCGGAGAATATCACATTCTCGTCAAAATACTAAACTTAGCCTACAATAAAAAACAAATCGTTCTCATGGCTACCTTCGTTCTAAAGTCCTATAATTTGGCCTAGGAGGGCAGGATAAAAAAAATGGCAGTCAAACATTAAAATTAAACTTCGAATACATGACTCACTCGATCAAACAGTCTTATTCATCATTTAAATAATGATTCATACAAAATTGTAACAAAATAATAATAATTATTAAAAAAAAGTTAAATCTCGATCATTCTTAAATAAATCCAATACTTTAAATGCGCATTACTAATTCAATTACAAGTACTAAGAAATACGATTTTAAAGCCTATAAAAAAATTCTTAATCTTAAAGTTAGATGTACCCTAGTTTCCGATTAAACGCATTTTATACGTGCGCGTATAAATTAGCGATATAACCAATGCAGGGTTCATTTTAGGGTACCGTTTGACATTTCACGCTAATGTTTTTACATAAACAATTAATAAAATAAAACATTTTTTGTGTATAAATTTGCCATCAACATTCAATTGTTGTTTTTATAGCACCAATGTAAAATTAACTCGGTTGTAATGATTTTTAGCTTGGTAACATTTCAACCTTTGTATTGCATTACTACGAGGTAATTTGTAACACGCTTGCTACCTCAATCTCAATGATTTTGACAGATATAAATAATCCATTGCTTCGTATATTTGAAAAGTTGGTTTACTCGACAACGTAAATAGTGCAATGAATAAGTTTTAAATGTCAAAATGAAGGAGATTGACATTGTGTTACGTTATAAGCTGCCGAGTTGTTTTAATCACAGATTTTAATAACATTGTAGTTGCGTCAATGAAAGGTTGATTAAAAACGTCGTCAGTCGTCTCCAAACTAGACTAAGACCAACTTAGCGTAACCTGGAAACTTTAACACGACTAAACATTGCTAAATTATACGCCAGTATAATTCATGAACGTCAAGTTCTTTGGAAAGAAAACTATTGTTTTTTACCTGAATACATCACTTACAAAGTTGATATTGCCAATTGAAATGCGATGTATATTGGATATTCCATTACGTATTACTTAATTCAGAGTAGAATGACACAACACTAACAAAAACACTACATAATATGCTTAAAAATAAATTGAACTGTCATAAAATATGTCGATGTTTAGCTACAAAGCGTTGAGCCTAAAGGTCGGTATCGTACCAGGCGGCGACGTTGTTGTTATCATGCGGAGGCTCGGGGAACGCCAGATCTGCTGAAGCGGCGCCCGCACCTTCATTCTCCCCTATATCCATGTCCATGCCGAAACCGCTGCCGATTTCTAATCCCTGCATTGAGTCTATCGGTATTTGATCGTAGCCTGCGAAATAGAAGAAGACCTTAGAAGGTGCGTTTTTGTTCATTGAGAAGTAATTTTAGTTTGAGCATCGGGGGCACACAGTTTGGATGTTAATGCATGGAAGCAGGTATAGTTTTATATGAATGTGTAATGCTGTCAGCGAGAAACGAAAGGAGGCTGGAAATGCTCTAATCATCTCTGTTTTCGAGCGTTTTACTATTAGGCAGACCCAGTCGACTTATTTAGTAGAGCTAGGTCAAAGATTAGGTCTCGAGACTGAAAGCAGCTTATATCATAATGGTGCCGATTCTCTCATTCACAAACTAACGTAAATTTAAGTTAAGTGCATCTTTCTCTCTCCATTTAATGAAGAAAATAAGGACAGAAGATAAAATATTAGTTAAGTCCTGTGAAATTAGGCACTCCATAGATAATTTAGACGCGATTAAAAAACATGGCGTCTAAATATACGTCAATATTCTTTAGGCGCTGTCTAATTTGACAGGATTCTACTAAAATGTATCTTCTGTCGTTTTCTTTAAGAAATGGAAAGAGAAAGATGCATTTTACTTAAATTTAGTTAAGTTTGTGAACAAGAGAATCAGCACCAATATAAGCTGCTTTCAGCCTATTGCTCTTTCATCCTTTCGTTCATAACCTTTCGAGTTGAATTATCATTTGTTAAATAGGTATCTTTTTTATTTTTTAACAGATGATATTTAGCCTTACTGGCCGACTATTTATATCAAATCTTTTAATTATTTTCGATCTTAAGATGCGATTTAAGTACTCGCGTGGTATTAGCGCAGAATTGACTACTTTTATATACAGAAATATGGGAACGTCGGCGAACTTCGTTACGAGGGAATACTCACTTGCTAGTCATGAATGAAAAACAAATATTACATATTATTAATGTTACATGCTGATAGCAATTAATGGAAACCACAAACCCTGTTATATCACAAATAGAGTCCAATATATAAAAATATACATAATAAGGTATTAAAACACGAACACAATAGAAATAATATTCCCATCACCTGTGTTTAGTGATAAATAGGTCCCGGGTTAAGCTGCGTGTAAAGAAGAGAGAAAATCGTATTTATACAGTAATTATAATATTTTTCATGACAGGAACATAATACAGTGCTTTTAAAATATACAATAGTGAAGTACGGAGAAGCATTTATGCTATTATTTTTATGAAAACTTGAAAGCAAAAATACTTCTCCTATAATTATATAAGATATTACATAACCTTACTATATTGTGTAAAATGTTTTGTATAGATCATTTTCTAGTTTATTTATTTGTAAGAGAAAATACTTATAATTCATCACTCACACTAGTCTCTATTCTATTCAAAAATGGAGCCTAGAATAAATAAATATGGGAAAAATTGTTTCCATATCGGATAAATATTTTACAAGGAAAATAATATAATAATGTGATAGTCTCAATATTATTGCAACAAGAATAGTCCAACAGGAGGGTCATACCTACATAATTATAGCGTTTCTTATAAGCAATTTTAATTCAACAATTAAAAACGCTGTGAATATTTAATCAGCACTACTGGTATTGTTAAAAAAATATATACATCTTTTGATCTTTTTAACATCAAAAAGCCCACACCATTGTATCACAAAAGTAAATTATTCGAGAAGTGCAAAAGATGTACTAGCCACTAAAACCAAACTAAGTGAGGTTTTGTAATATCATTTCTACACATTTCTAAATGTTAGTCGAACAAACCTACGAATGCTTTCCTAACTTACCTTGCTGGTGAAACGACGGTCGGGTGCCATACAGTCCTTCATAGCCCTGCTCAGGCCCAAGCATATCCTAGTAAAGGGATCACAAATAAATAAAGTGAGGAGTAAAACTAAAACACATTTAAAATTAAAGGGGGAAGCCACACTCACAAGTACAGACAAATACAACAATGGCATAAAATTGGGAGACTATAAAATAATGTGCTGCTCATAATGTTCATTTCTAATCCATTAAACATTGAATTTTACGATTACTTTACGATACACTGATCTGCAAATAATAACCTTACTTACTGGACAATTAAAAACGTAAAACCTCAAAGCACATTAACTCCTTTTTACTTTTTTCTTTTACAAAATACGTCAAATTTAAATTTCGAATCTCAGTCTACACTTTGACAATACTACGTCCTTTTAATAAAATCTCTTTACCTGCAGATCAGGTTGCATGGCCAGGTCGTTAGGCCACATCTGATGATCGTCGCGGAACAGAGAGTTAGTCAACTCCATGGAGAGTCTCTTCTTGTAGTCATGAGGCTTATCTTCGGACATACGGAATAGTACCGCTGCTGCATAAGTTGCCACGCCTAGAAAAAAGCAAGAATAAATTACTATTGTGTTATTACTTATTTATAAAAAAAAACTATACTGTTTCGTAAATTAACTAAAGATCATGCAGCTAACTACAAACATTTGTTATAACACAATTATTTAAAAACGATTCATCTCAAATCTCAATACGAAAATATCTTTTGGGATGGGCAACAAATTCATTTCTTTGAACTTGTAAATGATTTAAATGGCTTTGGAATGGTCTAGTTTTGGAATCATGACATCAGCAATAAATTCAAATGAACCTTTCACATGCTGTAGAAGTTTTAATTGCACACACAAACTTCTTACTTAGGTAAAAATACATAAAATTATCATTCTTCAAACATGCATGTGATAGTAGATAACAGATTCAAAGAAAAACTAACTGGAACTCGAGTTGTCTAAATTATCAAGTTTTATCATTATAAATCTCAAATCAAATTAAATGATGACTTTGATGATGTTACTGTCTTAGATTTTTTTCAAGTCAAACATCACAACTATCAAAACCAAATCTACAAGAAAACACGAGTGGACTATAGACATTTTTATACGTTGATCGGATTTGGTCGGAGGTACATTGTGACCGAATCAGGACAACATGTAAACTGCCGTCTTGCCCTAGGGAATATAATTACTTGAGTAGCAACCTTCGTTTCGAGAGTGCAGTAGTTCTGTCAGCGGAGCCGTGGCGCCTTCGGCTTCTATCATCTCGGCGCCTTCCTTCTCAACAGCTAGTTCGCAGAGTACTCCTGCAGCCACGCGCTGAAATAATGTTGAATATATGAGTTAGATATTTCTTAGTAAGCTAGAATTTTATATTTATTTAGTTATTGGTGAAGTCGGGTGCATTGTCTGGTAGAGCACTACGCACGATCTACAAATCAGTCAAACAGTGTTGAATGACCAATTTAGCCAAGCAAAACGTATACTCGACTCGTATTTCGCTCTTCAAGGAGCGGATAATAACTTATCAACGGCTCGGATACACGTTTAGGGTAGCAAGTTGCATTTTATTAACTGCAATTTGCACCCAAGGCTTGATTTAAATTCTGAATAAAAAAAAATAACTCATCAATTAATCACTCTTGAAGCTTACCTGTATGTTCTCAATCTCATTAAACAGCAGCTGTACGAAGATCGGTATGACGTTCTGTTGGCGTATGAGCTGCCTGTTCACGCTCTCCCTGGCCAGGATATGGAGCGCTCCGACAGCGCCCTCTACGATCTCTTCCATACGCACTCCGTCGGCGTACGCTCCGCCCGCCGCACCGCCTCCTGAAGAAGTACGTTGCTGGAAAGTTTAAAAGTTAGAGATTAGTTGACAAAGGGATTTTTAGTAAGATTATGATTATGAACGTAACAACTGTAACAATTATAGCGGTCATATACGTTAATATGAAGAGATGCTCTAATGCCGTTTATAAGTCGGACGTTAAGAAAAATATTAAGTTTTTTAGCATGTACTTTGCTTGTGTTGGGAATATTATATGACAGTGACAGAAATATTGCTTAGCGAAAGCACTTGTAAAGTAAGGATTGTCTATTTGTCTATTCCTTAGTGTGTACTACAAGAAGTTGTCAAGTATAACTCGTATCATACAAACATTCGCTTTCAAAGGAGGCTTCGACGGGTTCTGATATCCCTAGTTCTATGCTTGGTCAAATCCAAACTAATAACAGTGTCTAAATAACGCGTAATGACGTTGGTATACAATAAAATATTTTCCAGTAATATTGCGCTTTTACTTACTCCCTGCGTCTCATTAAAGCACACATGGGTAAGCGCACGGGGTGATGGAAGGCGCCGTGCTCGCGCAGCGGTGTGACTTCAGCGGAGTACAGAGCCAGGTTGCGCACTAGCGCTACTCATAACCACTCTAGCTTTTTCTCAAGTATGGGGTCGGCCTTCAGCATAGCCGGATTCAGCTGGATACCAGTGATTACATGAAGCGACTGCCTATCAGATGTCCACAGCCCAGTTACGAGGAAACACGGTACCATTCTCCAGCATTTCCATTGTAGTAAAAATGTACTCACTCTCTGCGTATCGTTAAACGCGCGCATGAGCAGACGCACGAGATGATGAACAGCGCCGTGTTCACGCAGCGGCGCGTAGTTCGCAGGGCAGAGTGCTAGGTTGCGCACCAGACCCACCACCGCCTTCACCAGCGGCCAACGGGACGGCGGCTGCAGCAGCTTCACTATCACCTGGGAAAGGAACAAGTGGTTATTAATAATATCATAAGACCTAAGGAAAATAACTGTACAATTGTGAATTCTGAGATGGACTCCCGAAAAATTTCTAAGGGCATTTGTCCACCATTCGCAAGGACTGAAAGTTCTAGTTGTTTGTCAGTGCTGTAGGTACGAGATATTTTGTATTTGGTAGTATTCCGCATTATGATTACTTCATAAGCAATTTAATATAAGCATGATATTTAATTTTTTATCCCATGTTTAATCTATCATTCCCGGTTCTGTTTTTATCCCAATGTGACAGTGTACTTATTGAATAATTTCTATTATAAAAATCCTGTAAGTAACTAAAAACAATCAACACCTTAATTAACTATTTACACTGGATTTACGCTGAAAAAAAAAAAACAGAATACGTCTGCATCACCAGAATATAATCGTTTTCTACATACCGGCAACCCATAATGCAGGCGTACAGCATTCTGGGCCATCTCGCTCTCGACGTGTCGCGAGGTGAGATGTCGCAGCGCACACACGGCGGGCTCCGTGATCTCCTCGCGGTCGCCCGCAGACACTACGGTGCGCACGAGGGCGTCCACGCCGCCTGCTTGGCAGACTGTCACCTAAGGGAATAAATGTTTGGTAAAAAAAAGGCTGAAAAGAACATGTAATCCTGATAACAGTAATTTTTCTTGAGGATGGGAAATCATCAAATGACTTCTCCCGCCAAGGGAGGCGCGGGAGGAAATGTCAGACTTTCACTAACTGACTACCCATGTTCCTTCGTGCCCTTTATGTTCCGGGACCGTGGTAATTATTAGAAGTATACCGCAACCTCGGCAGGGTCCTGATAACAATCTAAGCGCGTAAATTGTGAATGGCTCATAACATTGCTACCATAATTTAAAATTACTGCAATATTTTCTAAAAAAAATAATTCATGCAAATCATAAATAGTTCATACTGATATAATGATGAATGAATTAAACTCTTCTTAAAATAGAGTGGAGTTCATGATGGCTTGCTATGTGCATAAGTGCTGAAGGTTGTGCAAGTTTGCCCAAATTATTAGTCTGGCTGCTGTTCTGCAGTTTAACTACACAGAAACTTTGATTTTTACTGTATGGACTTCAAAAGAGATGACAACCTCCTGGTTTGTTTTGGCATTTATTATCAGCGGTTGTATGTCAGGAAATGCAGACTGCAATTAGTTTTAAATATAGCATGTAAAAATTTTATATTCTACCTAACAATCCCTATCATTAATTTTTTTAGTTTTTGGGACAATATCTCAAAAGGTTACATGGCTTCAAGTACCTATGAGTTTCTGATAATACAAGAAATACAATGTTATTTAGTGTGTCACAAAGAATTCTCTTGTACCAATTTCAAGATAACTAAGGCACGCAATTAAGGAGAGAATTGCATCAGCTTCTGACCTCATGACTTACTACTTTTGATAAATCACTAGTTCACTACCCTTTGTGTCAATTGATTATCAATCAGCATAGTGAAACAAAGGCAAGTATTATTTTATTTTATCTCATTACCACCCTGAGTTCACTGGTAAAGAATGCCTCTGTTTGTCCATCGCTTTCGTCACCGTCACGTCAACGAGATGACGGCGATGACGGCAGTTTAGTATGAGGTGACGTGTCGTGCAGTGGACTACTACGCTATCGACAAATTGAAAACATGACCCATTTTGACGATTAATCGTTTGAGACTGTCAAAATAATAAGACGTGACAAGTGTCACTTTTAATAAATGTTTACGTAAATGTCGACCTAATTGTATTTGAATGTCTGTAGGAAAATAAGCTTATGATGGGTCATGAATCCAATTTGTCGATTGTACATAAAGTTTAACCTTTGAAGGACCAACCGACAGCCGGGTGTCGGGCTGCTATTGTCTTGAATCACATTGTGTGTTCGAAGGTTTAAATTAAAATATATCTATATTTGAACAAAAACATTTCATGTTGTAGTTACCTTATTGCGTTGGTTGTTGCACGTCAAGTTGGACAGGATGCCAGCAGCGCAAGTGACGATATTAACGTCAGTAGAAGCGAGTACTTGCACGAGGCTTTGCAGCAGAGCTTCCAGGCCGTCCACCTCATGAGAAATTAAAATAAAATCATTATAAAGTTCTCACAACATTATCAGTTATACCACTCACGGAAAACTAGAACAAAAGCTCAGTACTTTGTAACCAATCCAATTGTAACTGAGGGTTCTCCGATATTATACATATAAGGTATATAATAGAAACCATAATTTTGTAATACCTTAGTTGCAGCATCAGACAGGTTCCTCAAAGTCCAGAGACAGTTCTGCACGAGGCGACCGCTTGGGTTGCCGAGGTGCATGGCCAGGGCCTGCATACCACCAGCTTCGACAATGGCAGGCTTGTTGCTGGAGCAAACTGACAGCACCTAAGGAATGTTGATAATGGTGAGCGTGTATGGCGTACACAGCAATATCGTACTCGTAACATTTATACATTTGATTTATTTTCATTAAGTATTGTATTCATCATTGTGAACTATTAAGGGAGAATAAAAATCGGCTGTTCATTTTGTGCAGCTAGGGCATAATGTATTGAAGAGCCGATTTTTTCTCTTTTAATGAAATATATGGTTCAGCTTTTTTCTTTAACAAATCTTGGGTTGCTCCTAAATTGGTTGTGTAATTCATATTAAAGAGAACAAGAACTCTTTTTTTTTAAATTCAGAATTCAAAGCATTTATTTCACTTAGACCATTTACAGGTACTTATGAATTGTCAAAGAGTCGGTCGGTCAGTCAGAAAAGAAAAGTGATGCTAATTGCCTGTTCCAAAACGTAGATAAATAGATTTACCTTCAGAACTCGGGAGGTGGTCCACAGCAACTTTTCGTAGTCGTACGAGCGCATGATACGGACCAATTCGATAGGTCCCTGGGAAGCGAGAATGATCAACTTCGACTCCTGGTTTCCATATGCCAAGATTTGGAGGCAGTCCGTCACAATAGCTAGGAACTTCACATTGTTCCTTTGGAGCAAGGCTACCATCTTCTGGAGTCCTCCAGCAAGGCGTACAGCCATCTTGGAGCCATCCTGGTGTAGGAGGAGGTTGTGCAGAGTCGTGATAGCGTAGAAGAGTACAGATTCGACTGGGGAGCTCAACAGCTTCACCAGTGCGGGTATTCCACCACTCTTGAAGATGGCAAGAAGACCTTGACGGTGGTGAGACAAGTTGTGCAGGGTTCCTACAGCCCCCTTGGTAGTCTCTAGATCATTGCTGTTGGAAATGGCGCGCACTAAGGCAGCAACCATCTGGGGTGAGTTCATGATGGCATGACGAGAAGCCTCCTTCTTGGAGAGCTGGTGGACCATCATGGCGGCCTGGGAGACGACCACTTGATCCTCGTCATTGAGCAGCTTGATCAATTCTGGTATAGCCCTGGAAGAACGCAAGTGTGATGAAATAAAGTCACCTTTACAACTGATAGTGTTATGTGAACAGTATGCCTATGATCACAATTTCGTCCTGCAAGGCAATCATTTTTTCTCGTTTATTTTCTGAGAACTTGTTAGAACAATGTTTTGACAGCAGTATTTTCTTTTACAAAGTTTCACCTATGTCTTGCCTATCAAAAAATACACAAGTGGAATGACAAGTATAAATGCTTGCACTCCCACCACAATTTTATCCTATACTTTTATTACTTCACTTTAGACTCCCAGGTTTATAGCTTTTAAGAATTACAGAATGCATAGGAGTAAGAGCTCAGCTTACCTTGTGGCTAGATCAGCATCATCCTGATAGTTGATGAGGTTGACTACAGCATGTTTGAGCATCTGGGAGGGCTCCGCAAGGCGTTGGACTGCGGTCGGCTGGGCAGGGTCCAGTTGAGTGGAGGGGATCTCAATGCCCTCCTCCAGGGTCTCAGGGAACATGGCAGCCCGGACACGCTGGGAGCGAGTCTGGGACAGTTGCTGGTTCATGTCTAAGAAAAAAGGATGATCAAATGTTGGTCCTAACATAGTACTGTTCAGTTAACTGGAAATAAATGAATGAAGCTTATTTTGTTCTGGTTATAAAAATGTAATTGTTATACAGACAAAAACTGTTGCATGGCAAGTAATAAACTTTTAAATGCTTTCACATGATGGTTATTCCAAGCTATGTACTCTTAGGAACAAAAATGGCAGGTTTGTTATTAAATATTTAATAGAAATACGATAAGTATAAACTTACCATCAACTTGCTCTTGGGTAAACCCCTGAGCGAAGCCCTGATCCAGGTCAAACATGAGCTGGTCTCCCTCCATCTCGTCATCTTCCTTGCCCGTAAGTGATGGGACCTATGAAAGAAAACTTCTTGTAATATTCTATACATTCTTCTTTAATACAAGTAGTAAAAGAAGAATTGAAGATACAACAACAAAGAAGGCAAAAGAAGTACTGATTTAGTAGTTTCTTAAAAAGAACTTATAAGACTCAAAAAATAAGCTATTTTTTACAGAGTGTTAAGAATGAAATCTTGTAAAGTTTTCCAACCCAACTTTATGGATAAACACACTTTGCATGTGGAACAATGTGGATAACCATCCTTAAGTATGGTTATACCAACATTTCTTTACATAACATGGGAAAAATCAATTGACATTGCTTTCTTATTTATCTTCAGTTGATTTGATAAAGGAATAATACTAAAAGTTAAGGCTCACTCGCAAACTGAACACAAAGTCTTGAATTAGTTGGGTTATAAAGATGAAATTAGTTAGGTAGGTACTGAGATGTCAGCTATTTGATTTGATTTCCAACAACTGTCATCAACTTTTATGTGCGCTAAGTCACAGGTAAAAGCTTGTAGTGCAAATGCTTTAGTAATGACTGTACACTGGTACCTATAAAACAATACTCCAAATATTCTAGATCTCTACTCCAAAATTATAACAGCCCTATTTGTTACAATTTTGGGGTAATTACAAGTGCTGATCTAATATTAGAGATGAAACAAAGAGCAGTTTAGCCATGTACTGGATGTTCAGCTAACCTCTTAGACAGATATTTGGCAGCTGAATATTCGGCAGTACCAATTTCAAGATAACTTAGCAGTATAAGCAGAATTATTTTGTGATACTTAACTGATTGTATTTCTTGAGTGATACTTTACAACTGAATAAATTACCTAAGCAATTAATTAGTTACCTAAAATTATTTTGTATTTTATTCAGTATTCAACCAGATAGTATTTAGATAGGCTGGAGACTGGATAGTTACCAGATATCCATTGAATCTCTTTATGTCATCAATTTCTCTGAACATACCTGAGTAGCAGCCCCGGAGTTGATCCCAGAGTCGA
Source organism: Athetis lepigone (assembly GCA_033675125.1). Lineage (NCBI taxonomy): Eukaryota > Metazoa > Arthropoda > Insecta > Lepidoptera > Noctuidae > Athetis > Athetis lepigone. The sequence goes on along the minus strand of CM066239.1, from coordinate 15,463,574 downwards.
CCAGGTAGGAGTTCTGCTGCCACATGAGGGTCTGCTGCTCCTTGCTGGGTGCCATTGGCACATCGGAGCCTGCATAGTTGCTGTGAGACACTGGAATAGGAAAGCAAAATATATAGTCATACAGAGTTGCAAATATCAAACAATTGATCCAGTCCTTAATATGTTTTATAGATATTGTAATAATGTGCACATATGCAAGGCAGCTGTTGTGAATAATATTCAAATTTGTAATACTTTAGTATGAGAAACTTGTGTACATTTAATATGTAGAGACAAACAAGATAGAATGCTTTTTAATCCTTCGAACACACAATTTGAGCAGCCCGACAGCCGGCTGTTACTTGGTTGACAAATGGTTAAATTGTGTCTGTAATTGTGGCATTCAGTTGATTAATGAATGCACTGCATACCTTCCTGTTAATCATTTATAATTCGGTAAAACAAAGTATTCATATATTTATGTTATTTTTGTACAAACTGAATGCCTAGAATGCCAATGGAAATACAGAAATTAAGTGAAACCAACTTTAAAAACAATTTAATAAAGGCAGCATGGTATGTTTGTATTATTTTGAAAGAACAATGGGTTTAGTAAGAAATTAACAATTTTATGAAATAAGTACATGATGACCATGAGACTAGGTTTCTAATCAAAAGGTAAGAATGTACCTAATTGATAATATTGACTAAACTCCAGTCTATACCTTAGATATGAGTCATTGCATACTCACAACGATCTGAAAGTAGATAGCTACTCACAGCTATAGTGGGCATCTATAACACTACTTTTTATACTTCTATTTGCTTATTAATTGATGAAATAGTAAAATTAAACAGTTTTACTTACTCGTGCGGCTCTGGGACGATGGTATCTGATAGCTCATGGTTTAGAGGATGCAACAATGCACCCTACGCCTGTAAAAAATAACACCATGGTTTACGTTCACTACGCGGCCTTAACTATCGATCTAAGGTTTTGAGTAAACAAATAGATTGTGTTCTTTTGATCACATAAACATTTCTATCTGCACCGTGTTTCATGCATTCAACGGCTCTAGGAAACGTATAAAACAAAACAAACAAGTGCTCCATGAACTAAATACCAATACCACACCCGACCCGACCCCATAAAATGTTTGGTATACGATTGAAAGTCACACTTTGGTTTTTTGATTATATCAATTACTAATATGACGCGGTTAATACTTGCCTTGACTATCGTAAGCTGCAAAAGATTAATATAGTAAATTTACACTAAAATCTGATAAAATGATGCACAATGAACCCACCACCACAGTCTCAAAATTGACATGACAATATGGCGGCCGTGCAATCGTAACGTTTCGTTTATTGTCGGATAATTTCGTAGAAATCGGTAATCAGAGGCAGCTATATTGCTGTATCGTTTTTATTTGTTGTTCTTGTATACGTTTGTCTCTGTCTATCATCAAAGCAACAGTTACCTACTACAGAAACATCCAGCCAATGCGTTATAAACTAACTAGCGTTTAGTTTTACGCAAAAACATTTAGCATCACACTGATGCTAAATGTTTTTCAGTGCTTAGCAATCACATATTTTATAATCTTGCTAAAAAATCCAAAAATATTACGTAATAATAAATAATCCAAGAATATTATGTAAAAAAAATATGCATTAGACAAAAAGTGGCCAAGTGTGAGTCGGTTTCTTACTTCACACAGAATGATGTTCACACTGTCTTCAGTGCTTCCGTCTTATAGGTAACTAATGAAAATCACGTCTGTAAATTAGGTAACTGATGTTACAAATCTTATTTTCTTATTAGTGTTAGGGCCTTATCATACTAGCGGATTGTGAGCGTTCTCAAAGCGGAGCGGACGCGCAAAGAATACGTTACGGATGCGCAACAAACCCGCAGCGCATAGGTAGCGAATTCGTTGCGGAGGCGCAACGAGATTACAGTGAATAGCAATGTAAGTAATTTCTTTGCTAACTTGATAACTACACACGACGAAAACGTTGCGAATTCGCCACGCGTCCGAGTCCGCGATGTCTTCGCTGTGCACCCGCCCCGTGCCGCAGCCGTAAGCCGCTAGAAGTCCAGCAGGTCCGAAAGGTATACATTTACAGATTTTGTAGGACTAGGTACATTTTTGTAGATTGTCTCTCATTTGTAACTTTGCTAGACTAACATGTACTTGTAAACTTAACCACTGAAGCTTCCTCTCGAAAAGCAGACACAGTTGCACTTCGTTAGTTGCAATCGCTGACCACCAAAGCGTATTGCTTCAATATGTTGCTCTCTGTCGATAGACTGACTTGTAGTAGCTGTAGCTATGTAATATTACGCTCAGGAAGAGCGACCTGAAGTTACGGCTCGGCTATGTAGACAGTAAGTACCTATCTTAAGCCTGCAACAAAGCTTATTGCAAAGTAACAGACTGCCAAAGCAGACGGCATAATAAGGCTTGATGGCACCTTTTATGAGTAGTCTGGTGTTGCAGGTGTATGTAGGCGGCGTTGTTTTCCTCGATCAACCTAGCTTGTAAAGTTACTCTTATGTAAAAAAATGGTCTCTCGACAAAGTTTTAGTTCTTTGCATTTATTTGGGTTAATTGTACTTATGTACATACTTAAATTATTTATTTTTGAAACAATGAGTGAAACACTGAAAATATAATTTGACGGCAGATTCTAGCTGTCACGATGTCTATGTTTATCAATGTTTATTTATTTGTCTTCTTTGTATTCATGCTATAATTTCACTAACCTATATTTTAAAATAATAATACGAAATATATTAAGAGGAACGAAACCGAAGACTTCATCTTAATTTTTTTAGCATCTACTGAAAACCACATAAATAGAAAATGCCCCACGGCCACCACGACTCAACTTTCTCTGTAGCTAGCCACAGCCGCTTTAATTTATCCGAATGTATGTCCGATATCAAAGTATTCGTGAGTGAATTCAAAAACCGGGTACTACATACCCTGAAGAGCTCGAACGATCCCTATTATACACCGTTTAAATCATTTGATGAGAAAAGGCTCACTGTTCCTGAATTAACTTGGTTGCAAGACAACCATGATCGATTTTTCAAGGAGACCGCAAATGAACATTTAGTGAAAGAGCATTTTTTGGAAGAATGTGGTTTTATAACTTCTATGATTTATACTCCTGGCGGAAATACAATTATTGTTGGACATTCTTCTGGCTTGATTCAGGTACGTGGAAATGACTTGAGAGGTACCTACAACCCTTAAGTTTAGGCGCGGTAAGGCACGCGCGTGGGGTAGTGTGAGATTTGCGCCGTCCTATCCATCCATTTTATACCTAAAATTACAAAATGGCAAAATTGAATTTGTAATAAAAGATAAGCTATTGCCCAGAGAAAATTTGTATAAAGGTATTGCCTAATACCAAACCCAAAATCATAGTCTGACTAAAACTCTCATGGAAGTACCGACCAAATCTACGTGGGTCCTGCCTGCATTTTAGGAGGTTAATTTATTATTTACATACCAGAAATCGGGATCAAACATAAAACATTACGTAGGTACATTCGATAAACAGGTAGGTCACGCCAAATATGTCAGACCCTGAGCTAAAGGAGGTTATTCAGGAATACAGAAAGAATATCAAACACTATTACCGCAATGAATTACATCCGAAACCATGGTACCCTATGTTCTCTCGTAAAAAATCTAAAGATAAGGAAAATTCTTGGGTACAGGAGAATCATGACAAGTTTTTAAAAGGCACTCCTAATAAAATATTGCAACACCGCTGGTACTTCTCAGAAAAAGGTGCTACAACTGCAATGCAATTTTCTCCAAACGGATATCACATTGTTGTTGGCCATGCCTCGGGTGCAATTGAGGTGAGCTTGTAATTGCTTTAGCTCCACTCTCCACAAACACTACTGAAGCTCCTAAGTTAATAAAATGAAGGAAAGCAAATGGATGATATTGTAAGCTAACCTAAAATAACAACCCTCGTAGTAACCCAAAATTTCTGCCTTTTGAAGTGCGCTAAACGAACTGAAACGAGACCTAAAACATTTCGGGTAATAAAATTACAGTAGGTAATCCAATTTGATACCCCTTGAATAGGTAGGTAACTAGGTACTTTGAGATGAGGTAGATTTCTAAAATGTTCAAATCAAGAAAACCGTTTCAAAACTAAGTTCCAACAAGAGGCGTACAACTTACGGTTTTCGGATTAGGTAAGCAAATTTTGTTTCAGACATTTTTTAAACTTTACATATTTATACCGATAGTTGGAATCTTACAACATGATGAGCGATGAATACAAAAGAGGTCTAAGCTCTAAACTAACTCCTCTCTGTAATTTTAGATGCGGCACGGCAGCACAGGCACGGTGCTTTGTACGTTGCGAAACATTCAGTTTCCACCGAGGCCGGTTCATGCTCTGGAATACAGTAGAACTGAACCGAATGTCTGCTATGCGGCCAGCATGGACGGAGTCGTATATCGGATTGAGATTCCGCAAGTATGTGAAATCAGATTCTATATTACGGCTAACATCGATGTTAAACTCGAGCTTCTACTTTTCACATTGATATGTTTTGTGGCGAGAATTTGGGCTTTGGGCTTGTTTATGACCTACATTTACAGCGAAAAGTTTAAAAGTTTTTTTTCATTGGTTCATCTGTTGCTTATGCATTTTATAATAACACCTGTGAGTAACTCGGCGAAATTACGAAGACCGATTTTTTTTACAACCCATCAGGTACCTGCGCAATACAATGCGTAAGGTAATTTATACCTTACTATTTCACGCAAAACTGTTGAGATTATTCAATTTCATCAAATAGAATTATTTATCGGAGCACAAAAGCGCGTCTATTCATTTCCGCTGTTGCGATGTACCAAATAACAACGGGGAATATCGAAGATTAAAATGTTATCCTCCATTCCCACTGGTATTAGCGGCCTAGCGGTTTGTGTGTAGATAGCTTTTCACCAGAAATTGTTCCTGTGAGGCATCGAAACAAGCGATGCGATAAATTGCTACCTCAGGTCGCTTACGGTTGGTTGAATTAATTGGTTGAAAGTGTACGTGCTTTTCTAAGGTGTTTTTATGTATCGTATTGGCCCGATTTCCTGTGGTTTGTGTATTGACGCTTATCTGAGTACATGTATTTCAATCGCAATACGAATTTAATGAAGGAGAATGGAGTTGGCAATAAGTTGTGTCAGTATCTGTAGTTGTATTCTACAATTTCCTTCGTTAGACTTATAATAAAATTATGAAGTGAAGTTGTTGTGATCTGAATCCATAATCAGATTAAATTATACGAAAGCTCATTGCGCCTACTCAAATTTACCGATGGATTGTTACAAAATAGTTTGTGCTAATGCCCATTGTGACATCATAATCGCCCGTTTCAAAGCCCCATTTCGAGGGCAAAACTACATAAATCAACTCAAATTGGCTGTCGAGTCTATTGATTAAGATTGTCCGTTTATTTGTGAAGATAGAGACGTCCGTGACAGACCCTCCTGGATTCTGCATCAGAGCTGACCCGTTGCTGGATAGCCTGAATATGCAGTTCTATGGGGCCCCTGGCACTACATCGTATGCTTCGGAGTATATTAAACGTAAGTCGCTGAAACGTAGTACGTCAACCTAACAATAGAAGCCTCAACCTGAAAATAGAAGTAAAGGAGAAGAGAAAATACCTATTTCTTTACAAAACAGAACAACGCTTTTGGTGTATCCTCGAAGTACTTAAATAGATATAATATATTCAAATTTAGTTTTAACGTACCTTACGCAGCAAAAAGGCAGCCTATGTACAGTAATAGACATGTCACATAAATATGTACACACATAGTTCAACTTTTATGTGCTTAGTATGTAGTTTAGGTATACATAATAATATGTGAGGTGAGTATATGTATTATTTACTAGCTGTTTCTTGTGTTTTGACCGTCCATTTTCAAAGAAACTTTCATTTAGTTATATCTCTCCTTACCAAATGCAAATGCAATTAATAAAAAACATTTGAATGTTAAATGAAAGTTACCACTGTACCATTTGGGAATTTTAAATAAAGGCTAAAAAATATTTTCTTATACTAGAACGTTATGCGGCACTTGCTTTGGGCATATTAGAATCTGGAAAATTGGTCGTCGGATATGCTGATACATCGATCAAGGTCTACGACATGGAAACACAAGAGGTAAGTTTGATTAAGGCGACGAATTGTTCAACAATAATTTCTAAAAACAAGCCCACGCACCCCGCAAACCGCACACACCCCGGTAAGTAACGTATGCATTGCAACAGATGGCGCTGGCGAGCGGCGCGCGGTGTTGGCGGCGCGAAACATAGACACCTTGGAGTTGTCTTATATATTTTTTTATGAATTTACCTATGACTTTTTTTTATTGATTGTCTTTTCGGAAATAAACTAACACGTGCTAGTGTTATTCAAATAACGAAATTAAAAGTTTCGTTATTTGAAAAACATTAGCACATTTCTTTTTTACCGTAAAATATTTTAAAAAATCTTTATAATAATTATAATATTTTTTTTTTAAATTTTATACGATCAAAATATCTTTATTTACTTTTACATAAGTATTCTAAGGCTGGAACCTTTTCCTTGTAAGTATTAAATTATTGTGTGTGTCTGTGTGTGTGTTTATTTATTTTAACAAGGAACATAATTTATTCTACTTTGATATCATTTACAATAATACACATATTAATTACACTTCGTGTGTATTATTATTATTCCATTTATTTAATCATACAATAATTATATAATTTACATTTTTAAATATCAATACAAAAATAAACATTTAAAAATACTAGCCCACCGGCATTGGGAATAGGGCCTAAGCTACCGGTGGTCAGTGGCTCCAGAGAGAGGAACCTCCGGACAATGCGCACCGTGTCCAGGAGTACCGTTTTCTGCATCAGACCCTTGACCCAGCTGCCTAGCGAGAGCCTACTCAGATGTTGGTCGAGGCTCTTTGCTATTATGCCATTGGCCGTCACGACTATCGGCACAATGACTGCTGAATCCACATCCCACGTGTCGACAACCTCGCGAGCCAAGTCGAGATATTTGGTCTGCTTATCTTTCTCAGCTTTAACGAGGTTCTCGTCATGCGGGACAGCAATATCAACAATCACTGCACGACCCTCTAATCGATCTATCACCACTATGTCAGGTTTGTTAGCAACAATAGTCCTGTCAGTAATGATAGATCGATCCCAGTACAATGTGACATGGTCATTCTCAAGAACTGGGTCGGGCACATACCTGTATTACGGTACTTCTGATTGCACAAGACTGTATTTCAAGGCAAGTTGCTGATGAATACTCCTGGCTACAAGATTGTGTCTGTGCAAATAGTTTCCGTTAGCCAGACTAGAACACCCAGAAATAATGTGATGGATGGATTCCTCGGGATGGTGGCATGTCCGACATATGTCAACCATGCCGTCCTTTACAATGTATTTCCGGTAGTTGATTGTCATCATAACTTTGTCCATTATTGCACAGACAAAACCGTCGGTTTCCCCAAAGAGGTCACCAAAGCGTAGCCAGGATACGGACGCTAGGAAATCGGGTCCATGTAGGACCCGATGAAACCGTCCATGGAGCTCCTTGCTCTGCCATACCGCCCTGCGTTAATTAATATTCATTAATACAGGTTTGCACCTAAACCACATCCCGACGCATTTTTTTTTTTTTTTTTTTTTTTTGGTGAGTGGGAAATCATCCAATGACTGCTCCCGTCCTGGGTGCGACGGGAGGGCGTGTCAGACTCTTACTGACTAAAACCCACTCATGTTCCTTCGATTGCCCTTTATGTTCCAGGGTCACGGTAACCACTATAAACATTCCGCAACCCCGGCAGGCGTTGGCCCTGTTGGGCCCCTTCCTGTGCTGACTCCTTCTCTTTGAGGCGCGCGTGGAACAAAACGCGCCGTCTACGCGGTCCTGGTCCTAGCCGGGCGGCGAGCTACCCATCGCTCGCCATCCGCAGAACCGCGCCTACGGTGGCCGGTAGTCGTCTTGCGACTCTCGACGTCTTCGCCTGGGTCTTAGTCCGGGGCGAGAGGCTCGTCGTTGCCTCTCGCGCGCCGCCGCTTCCTTCACTAGCATAACTGCTTCGCAGAAGGAGGCGACGGCATCCCATTCCGTCTCGCCCCGAAGCATGGCCTGAACCAGCGCCGGGCGCGAGAGGTCACCGCCGCCGATCGCCTCTACGAGGACACGTCGATGCTCCGCCCATGCGCGGCACACCTCGACTGTGTGCTCGACCGTGTCCTCCAGGCACATCCCGACGCATCCCCATGTCGGCATTCAGGAAATAATCCCACACCACACTTCCGTGGGATATACAGTCTCATTACCGATGATTGTGGATGATGCATCCGATTTGCGGTCAGCAGACTGCGGATCCTCCTATCTAGGGCGTCCAGTTCTGTATGAGTCCATTTGAAACCGGCATGATAAAACACTATTTAAAAATTTGTTCAGGCGGCCAAAGAAGCGCTCCTTCAACGCTTGCTTTATGTCGGCGACGTTGATGCCTAATGCTTCCATTATAGCCTGACCACCACTGCGCAACCGATAGTCCGGAACCCTCCAACAATGTGCTGATAGGATTCAGGGCTAAACAGAACCACAATGGACTCAGACTATCGGACTGAAATATGCCTCACTCAATCCTTATTGGTTCGGTGTTCTCTCAGATGTGCCGACATCCTGGATAGTGAAGGACCTTCCTCCTCTGCCCCATACACGACATCAAGAAGATGCGCAGATTGCATATAATATATGCAACAATATAAGCAATAAAGGCAACAATCTTTATTTTTGACGCACATATAGCACTTGGCCGAAACGTCTACCAATATTATAGCTGCACACCCTGATAATGCCGCATAATTAGTCCGGTAAGATCTATACCAACAGCCATCTACAATGACGTCTATAAGGGACCGTCTTTATTGACACTCCTTCTTTTATTGCAGCTTCTTTTTCTCTATCGTCAGCCTTTTTCATCTCATTCCATGCAGTCTCTTCCCAGTCATCACAGATATCGTTATGCATTTTATTGTTAGTAAAATTGGACATGTTGGGTAAACCTACTCAATAACAAAATTTGATTGAGCTGTGCTTGACCACAACCAACAGTCATAACTCCAGCAACGGCGTCTTTGTTTACATCAGCCAATGACGATTTTACAAGTCTACGTGATGTTCAGACTCAAATTTTAATGTGGCTAATCCACAAAGACTTCTGTTCAGAGAACTTTATAAGTTCTGTTACAAAGTGGTTCACATCTATTATTCTTGTACCTCCGGCTCCTTCTGAAACAAATATAAAAAATAGATATCAAAATCGTACATGGAATGTGATAGCATGGCGCAGGGAAATGTTTTTCTTGCCCATTGTGTATTTATTTATTTATTTACATCAATTACTTCACAGATATTGATTATGTTTATAAATTATTTTTTTGGTTCTCATATCTAGGCAACCATTGAAACCTGCTTCCAACTTTTCCGACAAAATCAGACAATCTATTGTGTTTTATAAAACAATTACTTACTGGTGCCTCAGTAGGGCGTTTAATTGTCTGTTCTGTAGAAACTTTATCACTCGAACACTCTCTGCTAATCTGAAAATATAAATAAATTAGGGCTTAGTACTAACTTCAGAGATAACATATTTCGATTAATAGGTACGTCGGTTATGTATAAAGGACAAAATTGTCTAATATACTCACTGTAGCTGTGGGAATGCTCTCGTTTTGTGATATATTAGTGTCATTAGTATCAGCATTTCTAAAATAAAATAAGTCCTTTAAGTTCGAGCGCGTCCGCATGCGTGCCGTCGGTCGACCGACGCGCTATGGAAACATATGAACGCGTTCAGTGCTGCACCGACCGGTGGACTGACCGCACGGATGTGCGTATCATCGTCGACGAAAAATTATTTCGGTCAGTTTGTTGGTCAGGAGAGCACTGAATGATAGAAACTGACGGTCGGTTCAAGCGTATCGTCAGGACGGACCGTACGTACTGACGATCGGTGGAGCACTGTAACCGGCCTTAGGCCGGTTTTAGTGCTCGACCGACCGTCGGTGCGTACATCGGTCGCGCTTCTCATTTGTATGAAAATTCACAAGTCGTCACAGTGCTCGACCGACCGTACGCACGCGTATATTGCTACGCACTGCGTACGAGGACCGTCGGTCGAGCGCGTCCGCATGCGTGCCGTCGGTCGACCGACGCGCTATGGAAACATATGAACGCGTTCAGTGCTGCACCGACCGGTGGACTGACCGCACGGATGTGCGTATCATCGTCGACGAAAAATTATTTCGGTCAGTTTGTTGGTCAGGAGAGCACTGAAAGATAGAAACTGACGGTCGGTTCAAGCGTATCGTCAGGACGGACCGAACGTACTGACGATCGGTGGAGCACTGTAACCGGCCTTATAGTACACTACCACCGCTTCACATTTCACAATTCATTATGAAAACATACTTTTTTTTCGTCATTATTGCACATTTTTCTAAAAGACATGCTCTTCTTTTCCTTTTGGAACATTTTTCTTTCATTTTTCCCATCCTTATTCAATAAAACCGCTAAATTTGATCACGCAATCGCCGATGCAGTCCGGAAGCCGACTAGCACAGACCCGTCACTGACAATGGTCAAGAGGGGACTGAGCGTCTCAGCGGGGCGAGGATTGCATATGCGCATTAGCTTATAACAAAACGACGTAAACGACAAAATGCTTTTTGCTATTTTATTTAGTCTGAAATGATAACTTGAGAAATTCCTCTTACAATTTTAAGGAGTATTTATAGACTTGTCTACAGAGCAAGTTGAGAGGCTAAAATCGGTCCCGTTTGCCCATAAAATGTGAAATTCTATTTAAAAAGAGGTATGTTTGATATTGTTTTCTCTGTTACAAAAGTTACTTAATCATGTTATGAACTTTAACAAAATAAAGTTTTCATCATGAACTGCTCAGATCACCAACTCATATTTTTATTCGTTTCGTAATTACTGACAAAAATAGAGATCACTGATGCCAAAATTTCCAATTCGTCCTCTCGGGTAGTTCAAATGGAGGCGGTGATGGTGATCGTCATTTCTCTGTCGGATATAAAGTCCGCGTATGCTCGGTACACACGACAACGATTTATCGCTATGATTTGACTGCAAACGTTTGTGCAGTTTTATCGAATGTGTGTGCAAAGATCGACGCAGATATCGTGGTATTGAGGACGTACTATGGGCGTTCGATAAACTGTATAAACCAACGGCGTTGTCAGATCGTAACTAGGAATTGTTGTGGTGTGTACCTAGCAAAAATGAGGGGTTTGCGAAAGATTTCTGTCCAAAGTCAAAGTCAAATTATTTCATTACAAGCCACTTTAGAGCTTCATTAAAAACTACAATGAAATGAATCTATTGTTGCCCATTCTGAAAAGTAGATTGCTATCAATTCATCGACGAAATGGTGAAAGCAAAATTTTACTGTGAGAGTATGCAAAAGAAAATAAAAGCTACATTGTTTTCATTGTGGTGTGTACTTTTATGTGTTTAATATGTAGTTAGGTACTTATTTGTATTTACTAGCTGTTTCTCGACTTTTTACCACCCATTTTCATAGAAACTAGCATTTCGCTTTATTCTTTTTTACCAAAAATCGCTTTTAGGATCGCGTTCGCGTTTACACCATGGCATCATAGATTAAAAAATATCTTTATTTTTACTGAAGATAATCCATACATAGGCTTACAACTTGGTTTTAAAGTGTAACATCTGAAAACATTATAAAACGTAAATTATGAGCCGGTTTGAGTAGCCATTGACACTCAAGTTAAGATACAACTTCTGTTAAATGAGGTAGATAGAGTAGGTATCTTAAGTTTAGAATGCTTAGGCCTAGAAGTGCAACGCCGGGGCGAAGTCCCGCTGCCGCGGGTTATCGCGGCGCGGCTCACGGAGCTCCGGCGAGATCTCGAGGCAGCGACTGTCGCAACCTAGTGCTGGGGCACGCCGTAATAGCGGCGTTAAGACCCGTCTTTGAGGAGTGGCTGGAGAGGCGCCACGGCGCTCTCACGTTTCGCTTGACACAGGCCCTCACCTGACATGGTCAGTTCGGGAGGTTTCTGTGTCAAGCGAAACGTGAGAGCGCCGTGGCGCCTCTCCAGCCACTCCTCAAAGACGGGTCATCAGTGATCTCTATTTTTGTCAGTAATTACGAAACGAATAAAAATATGAGTTGGTGATCTGAGCAGTTCATGATGAAAACTTTATTTTGTTAAAGTTCATTACATGATTAAGTAACTTTTGTAACAGAGAAAACAATATCAAACATACCTCTTTTTAAATAGAATTTCACATTTTATGGGCAAACGGGACCGATTTTAGCCTCTCAACTTGCTCTGTAGACAAGTCTATAAATACTCCTTAAAATTGTAAGAGGAATTTCTCAAGTTATCATTTCAGACTAAATAAAATAGCAAAAAGCATTTTGTCGTTTACGTCGTTTTGTTATAAGCTAATGCGCATATGCAATCCTCGCCCCGCTGAGACGCTCAGTCCCCTCTTGACCATTGTCAGTGACGGGTCTGTGCTAGTCGGCTTCCGGACTGCATCGGCGATTGCGTGATCAAATTTAGCGGTTTTATTGAATAAGGATGGGAAAAATGAAAGAAAAATGTTCCAAAAGGAAAAGAAGAGCATGTCTTTTAGAAAAATGTGCAATAATGACGAAAAAAAAGTATGTTTTCATAATGAATTGTGAAATGTGAAGCGGTGGTAGTGTACTATAAGGCCGGTTACAGTGCTCCACCGATCGTCAGTACGTTCGGTCCGTCCTGACGATACGCTTGAACCGACCGTCAGTTTCTATCTTTCAGTGCTCTCCTGACCAACAAACTGACCGAAATAATTTTTCGTCGACGATGATACGCACATCCGTGCGGTCAGTCCACCGGTCGGTGCAGCACTGAACGCGTTCATATGTTTCCATAGCGCGACTGTCGCAACCTAGTGCTGGGGCACGCCGTAATAGCGGCGTTAAGACCCGTCTTTGAGGAGTGGCTGGAGAGGCGCCACGGCGCTCTCACGTTTCGCTTGACACAGGCCCTCACCTGACATGGTCAGTTCGGGAGGTTTCTGTGTCGGATTCGGGCGGAAGCGACGCCTGGGTGTCACCACTGCAGCAACGGTCGCCTGGAGGACACGGTCGAACACACGGTGGAGGTGTGCCGCGCGTGGGCGAACCATCGACGTGTCCTCGTAGAGGCGATCGGCGGCGGTGACCTCGCGCCCGGCGCTGGTTCAGGCCATGCTTCGGGGCGAGACGGAATGGGATGCCGTCGCTTCCTTCTGCGAAGCAGTTATGCTAGTGAAGGAAGCGGCGGCGCGCGAGAGGCAACGACGAGCCTCTCGCCCCGGACTAAGACCCAGGCGAAGACGTCGAGAGTCGCAGGACGACTACCGGCCACCGTAGGCGCGGTTCTGCGGGTGGCGAGCGATGGGTAGCTCGCCGCCCGGCTAGGACCAGGACCGCGTCGACGCACGGCGCGTTAGTGTTCCACGCGCGCCTCAAAGAGAAGGAGTCAGCACAGGAAGGGGCCCAACAGGGCCAACGCCTGCCGGGGTTGCGGAATGTTTATAATAGTTACCGTGACCCTGGAACATAAAGGGCAATCGAAGGAACATGAGTGGGTTTTAGTCAGTAAAAGTCTGACACCGCCCTCCCGCCGCACCCAGGACGGGAGCAGTCATTTGATGATTTCCCACTCAACAAAAAAAAAAGGATGCTCAGGCCGAGATAATTAAATGTTCTTTGCAAATGCAAAAACATATATGGCGAGATAAATAGACGTTACCAAGCACTGACTTTGACTGAGCTAAGACTGAGCCATTGTTTTGTCTCTATCGTGCACTTGACGTTTTGCAGTTGTTTAACAGTGACAGGTATAGTGCTAAGCCAAAGTCAGTGCTAGTATCGTCTATTTATCTCGCCATGAGAATAGCTAAGGCAAAGTAACTGCTAAGTGACATTATTATACATCAGTATAAGATTTATATATATATATATATATATATAAATATCGACTGATTCTACCCACGGGTAGGGGTCCTCCCTACCCGTGGGTAGAATCAGTCGATAAAGGGTCTAAAACCTTTATTATACTTTATACATGAAACATCATGTCTGCAAATTGCATTTTTTAAACCTGATCGCTTATAACTCAGAAATATATTTCAAGCAAAAAAAAAACAATGAATGGTTGCTCTTTGTAAAACATTCCTACTTTTAACTAAAGAAAGCATTAGGTGCTGAAATGTACTGAATATGCATTATAATACCAATATATTACAGACCATATAACTCTTGTGAAGTGATTTAAACATTTTCTTCTTTAATGTTTTAGTAAATTTATGTTCATTGGATATATTTTTACTACGTTTTGAGGCTTTTATTTTCTCGAATGGAAAAACCCTGAAAGCAAAGAGTTGTTCATTGGTGTTTTTTATTGTTATTTGAGAGATAAATACACACATCAAAAGTGTCTAGGGATATTTTAATTAAACCTAAATAACTAAAATTCTATTAACTTTTTGTTAAGACACCTACACTTTAAAATAAACCTTGTTTAATTGCCTATCTAATCTGATAATAAACTTTTAGATAAAGTTAAATTAAAAAAAAAACTTAGAAGAAGAGGAAAAACTCAACAAAATTTCAATTTAACTTTATTTTTGAAATTTCAAAACCTAAACAACAAAACAATTTTTTTTATAAAAATTGTTGAAAACTTAAAATTAATAATTCGTGGATCCACCTAAGACTCTCCTGACACATCTGGAGCGGTTCTGCATACTCAAAACAAGGGTGTCAATTATATCCTGTTGTGGAGTACTACTGTCCCAAATCCTGCTAAGATGCAAGAAAAGCTGGTTTTGATGCACAATATCAACAGGGAAATTCCTACGAGCTCTTCTCTGAAGCATATTCCAGGCATGCTCAATAGGATTTAAGTCAGGGGATTGTGCAGGCCGGTCTAAAGCTTGGATAACATGCTGTTGTAACCAACTTGTAACGATAGGTACGCGCCGTATGTGGACGGGCATTGTCGTGCATTAGCTGGAAATTTTGTCCCATTTGCTGTTTGTGGGGCGAGATTACAGGCTCTAGCACCTCATCTCGGTATTTTCGAGCAGTCATATTGCCTTGTATCCAAACGAGGTCCGTTCTACCGCCGAGACGAATTCCTGCCCAAACCATAATCGTGCCACCTTAATATGCATGAACTTGTTGTGGGTGCTGCAGTCGATTCCAACGTCCAGGTTTTCTCCAAACGCGTACTCTTCGCGAATCAGGATGAAATCCAAACCTAGATTCATCAGTGAAAAGCACAAGTGACCATTGAGAATGGTTCCAGTTTTCGTGTGCAATAGCCCATTGTAATCTTCTTCCTCGATTACCTCTCCTTAGTGCTGATACCCAAAATGGCCTACGAGCACGTAGATTGACTTCATGCAGTCGCCTTCTCAAAGTTTGACCGCTTACCAGCAAACCATACTCTCTCTGTAGCCTTTGAACCAATTGCATCGCCGCTGCATTTAGTTGACTTCGTGCAGCATTTACTATGAATCGGTCCTGTACATGTGTTGTAATGCGTTGAGGTCCTCGGTGCCGTTCCACCACTTCCTCCGTGACACGATAACATGACCAAAACCTGGATATAACGCCCTGACTGGTCTTCATGGCTCCAGAAACGGCAATTATGGGACAGTATTCCACAACAGGATATTGACACCCTTGATTTGAGTATGCAGAACCGCTGCAGATGTGTCAGGAGAGTCTTAGGTGGATCCACGGAATATTAATTTTAAGTTTTCAAGAACTTTTATAAAAAAAAATTGTTGTTTTGTTTAAGTTTTGATGTTTCAAAAATAAAGTTAAGATTGAAATTTTGTTTGAGTTTTTCCTCTTCTTCTAAGTTTTTTTTAAATTTAACTTTATCTAAAAGTTTATTATCAGATTAAATAGTCTATTAAACAAGGTTTATTTTAATGTGTACATGTTTTAACAAAAAGTTAATAGAATTTTAGTAATTTAGGTTTAATTGAAATATCCCTAGACACTTTTGATGTGTGTATTATTAGACAGTACATAATTATTATTCTTATTGCATGTACTTTCTTTATTCTACTATTTTATAAAGTTATCCCTTTATTATTTTTGTTTAAAGTATTTGGGTATAACAATAATACCCGCCTAATATAGTGTCGGTTCAAAGGCTTCTTCTGATTCAGAGTCTTTTCACTCACAAGCATTTATAATCATGCTTGCTCAGCTCGGAGTCTAAAATGTTTAGTTTTCTATCCAGGTATACAAGTACGTCGGTACGTCTAACCCTGATAAGTAGGAAGCTCGTTTCAAACCACGAGACTGTTCCAACATCTCTTGTTAGGTATATCGAAATTGTATTAGAAACGCGCTTTCCAAGTCAAAAGCTCAGTGGCTTCAGTCTTTACATGTAGCTATAAAAGGTACTGAAATTAGGATACGACGCCACAAATTTTACTTGTACAAATCTGCCCCTTTAGGCATTCATGAAGTTTCTAAACCAAAGAGTCCTACAATAACTTCACAGAATAAACGATAACCAATTTCGAGATGAAGTTTATCTTTTAAACAATGGAGGCCGTCTATCTCTTGCAGCCATCATATGGGTGAACGCTAGGCTAGATATTGTGTTACAGTCATAACGTAAAATGGCGAAACTACGCAATAAGGTTTATCTTATAAATTGTTAGATACGCAGAGCTTATAATTAAAGGGTTCTTTGTGATATACGGCTTTATACAGAGCGGTAGGTAAGGTCATCGTTGTGTGGTCTTTAACCTTGGATTCAGTGGTTAATGTTAAGTTACCACTACACAAATCGATCGATTCTAGATCGATGACATCGAATCACGGCATTGCTATCTAATGGAGTTAAAATAATTAGTGCAAAAGCGGCATTTTATGTGTCTAGGTAATGGCGTCCTAAGAGAGAACAACAGGACATCTCACCAAAAGCGAGACATCTACGTGCGGCGTGGCGTCTTTTAAGATGGTTTTTTCTCATTAACAAAGGTGGTCAATAAAGTTGCGAAAAACTGCTAATTATATTAGCTACGCATTCAGTATACATAAAACATAAATAATTTAATTGTAACATTAGAGATTTTTTTTTGTCTAATGGATTAGACAATAGAAAAATTTTCTTTGACCTATTGACGCGCACAATTTATTCCATGCGGCATTACGGGTAGCAAGTCTGTTCTTCTCCTTACGGCTTTGGCGTAAAATGTAACCAATAAAAGGTTACGGCTTAATCCCGTTTGAGTGTGGTAATAAAACTGTCATTTCTGCATTGGATTTATTATAACTTTGATGTCCTTGACGTTAAAATTTGGGTCGGATATTTTAAATGTTATTGGAAAGTCCAATCGTTAAGCTGTGCCCAAATGAAAAAAACACCATTTTGTGACAGACTGAGTATGGGCCCCGTAGTCGCTTTTTGAAGTGAAGAAGTTCTCATGTATTTCCTCCTCCCGGGAAAACCTTCCGATTTTCCCAAAAAGAAATAACAGTTAAAGGCTTAAAACATGCACATATTACAACGTACAACATACATGTTTTGATCTTTACGACAGACATAGTTAAAAGCAATAGCAAGAATTATACCCTATTCGTGTAGGAATTTACCAAAAGGTAAACTTAATCTTGACTTTTGATGTCATTTTATCTAAAGAAATTAGTATAAAAGTCATACCAAGGTTATTTAAATTAGTTGATTACCTAACATTACTTTCGATAGTTAAATAATTGTTATCATTTTTAGAAACATTTATTTAACAATTTTTAGATAAAAAGACATGTTTACCTTTAGTTAATTAGCTACACAAATAGGACGTCTATTAGCTACCTGCTTGCTTGCTTGTACGGTTTAGAGGTTTTTTATGTATATCGGCGGACATGTAGATAAATAATGGCAACATCGACAGCCATCCGAGGCTGCTGGTGAAGGCCCGCGATCGAACTAATTAGTGGTGTAATTCCACTCACGCGTGCACTCTACACACTCAAACCAAACTTATAGCTAGTGATACGGACCTGTCACTTCTGTTTTCTTTTAAGGCACAACAAAATAGATAGTGGCAGGTACGACTGGCATAGTAGCATAGCAACACCTAGCAACCTGCTTATTGTAACGGTTTAGAGGTTTTTAACGTATATAGGCGGTCATGCACACATATAGCAACATCGGCAGCCGTCCGAGGCTGCTGGTGGGGGCCGCGGTTGAACTAATTAGTGGTGTAGTTCCACTGACGCGTGCACTCTGCGCTCTCAACCTCATAGCTAGTGATACAGACCTGTCACTATCTGTTTTGTTGTCCCCTGAACGATATTCGCAAATAGAACGTTGTTAGTAATCATTATGAGTGTAAAGCTTTTACTAAAGTGGACATAATAAGGTATTAGTGGAGATATTATCGTCTCAGGATTGTACTAGCCGGTGTTTCCTATCTAACTACTCTGAGAAGAAACAACCGAAACAAATCCAAAAGTTTAAGTCTTTTAAAGTCATTACAAATTGTATTGGTCAAATCATGAGAGAACTATAGGATCCAAGATGGGATAAATAAATAAATAATACTAATTATATTCTTTACAGACAGATTTAACATACAAAGTGCACAAGTTGCGGCTTCAGTTCATACCGAAGAAACTGCAGAGAATGCACTCCGGTCAGGTGGTCGCGGTGAGGACCCACCCTCAGAAGCCGTACATGTTCGCCAGCGGAGCCTGGGACAAGACCCTTAGAGTAAGAAGACCTTTCAATATTTTTGGCACTGATTACTAAATATTTGATGATTTTTATTTAATTATCCTTAGGCCGTTTGTCCACCGCCCCCGTCACCGTTGCGTCAACAAGAACTAAGCGGCGCTGAAGTGGCGATACATTAACCGCGTGTCCACCGCGCACGTCACGTCATCTGATACTAAACTGGCATGCCGTCATTTTGTTCTCGTTGACGAGGGTGACAGTGGAGGTGGACGAACGGCCTATGGCTACATGGAATTGTGATTTGCCTATTTCGAGTCCACTGCTGGTCATAAGACGTTCAAATTGCACAGCATTCCGCTGTAGTCTGATGGTAATGATTAAACGCAGTTTACCCATATGACCACATAACATGGCAGAACGCATAGGGCTATATTTCCTTAGGACTTCAACTTGATCGCGCCACGAACAAAATGTATGGAGGGTATTTCATTCGGTGGCGCAACTAGTTTCACAACTGTTGTCCTAAAGATATATATGACCCACAGTTTACTAAAGGAAAAAACAACGATCACATATTTTAAATGACAGTTGTTTAACACGTAAACATGGCTCAAAATAGACAGATTTCAACCCTCAACGTTCTAACACACGAGTGTACAATTCAAAAAACAAAATTGCTCGCATAACTGCAATGAAAGTAACTTTGTTATGAGGTACACCAACACCAAAAAAAATACAATGGACAAGTTAGCAAATATGGCTGCTATTTGACCGCAGAACGTTTAACCCTGACGTTCTGTTTAGACCTCAGACGAAGGTGAAAAGGGAACTCTGAACATGAAAAACATGTTGCTGTTATAGTTTGGTCCTCACGCCTATTAACCGAGAACAAAGTGTTGTTATGCTCCGTTTGAGCTCAACAAATTGGGATTATTTTGGTTGCACTTTTTGTACAGGTTGATAGGTATGTGTGTACGTTTTGTTCGGAGCCAGATTGTTTGTGTTTTGGCTACGCACTGTTGCTTTTATTCATAGAGAAAATGTTAGCAATCTAGGCTCTAATTGTATAGATTTCCAGCGATTGCCAAAATACACACGTGATTTGAGACACAATAGAAAGACAATGGCAGCCCGACAGCCAGCTGTCAGTTTGTCGTCTAAAGGTATAGAGCTCTTTCGTACTAAAACTAGATTTTGCCAGCGGATTCACCTGTTTGAAAACCAATACTTCCATCCCCGATTTTATACCTTTAAGGTTGGAATCCCAAAAATTCTTTCTTACTGGTTACCTATTCTTTACAAAGAACACACCCTGCATGTATCATGTCTCTAGGACCAGCGGTTTAGGCTGCGCGTTGATATAAAGTCAGTGAATCAATAAGTCAGTTTACCATTTTATATGTTGGTATAAATATAGATTATGGCAAAACTAATACTTGTGAAAGCCACAATTACAATTTAAAAAAGTAAACAGAAATACAAAGATGTGCAGACAGGTAACCACCCCCAATAAACAGTTTAGGTGATAGTTTTTTAATACCCCCACGCGCACTGTCGTCGTCCTATAAATGTACGAATCCGCTGTCGGCGAGTACGTGGGGCGAGTAACTTACTGGAAGCTAGTAAACACGTGCTGAATTAAACATGGCGGACAACGACCGCGGACAGACTCAAAGCATCTCTGTCGAGATTAAAATATTTCTCTCGGCGCGGCGGTTAAGTGCTCAAATTATTTATTAAGCGCGCTTTAACAGACGATACGGTATTGTTCGCTGGTTATTATGGAATCTGTATATCTTTATGTTATGTTTTTAACCGACTTCTAAAAAAAGGAGGAGGTTCTCAATTCGGATGTTTGTATGTCTTTTTTTTATGTTTGTTCGCGCATATCTCCGTCGTTTGCCAACCGATTTGAACAATTCTTTTTTTGTTTGAAAGGGTACACTTCCCAAATGGTCCCATTGTCATCAGGTCCGGGATCTGATGATGGTATCATGCCGAAATCAAGGGAACTCCTCAATTTTTATAGAAAAAGTTTTTTTCATCTAGATTGTTTGACTATATAAAAGTAGATATAATAAAAAGTAGCGAGCAGCCAGCATGTTTAGTGTTAAATCAACAGAACGGTTCTTAAAAAGCTCCTTCAGTGAATTTGGAATAAGTTAATGATTTGTTGGGTCAGGATTTGTTGGGTTGATAGTTACCCCAAATCTATTCAAGCGAAATTAGAGAGAGATCAATTTATTAATTGTGTGTTGTGTCCATGTCGTCGTGCCCAGAACCACAAATGTGCCACCTGGTCATAATAATGTGTTTTCAAAACATCCAAGAACCCATTGAACACGCAAAGCTTCATCCGAATTCGGTGTTCAAGACTGGTTAGGTGAAATACACACGTACGTAGTCATATAATATTCCTAAGACCGTTTGATGATTTAAGTACATAATTTAAAGTCAGTTAAGTTTACTGTGTAAGATAAACATACATAGTAACCAAAAAAATAATTTAGCCTGAATAATTTTGACAAGAAGAACATTATTCATATTCTAAGAATTCATTAGGATTCAAAAAAACGATGAAAATCAATCAATGAAGCTAACTAAGTAATAACAAATTTGAATGTATGATTATCAAACATTTTGATTCAATTTGCGACGCTATTCATTTTAATTCTAAATTGGTTTGGACGTTACTAGGGCCCTAGATAATGGATGATATCAACTTTATATACATAGTGACATATTTCGAATTTAGGTGATAAATTATGTATATAATACACTAGCAATTGCCCGCGGCTTCGCGCAAGTAGATGTCGAGAAGATCCCCGAAAAAAAATCATCCTGTACCAACCTTAAAAAAACTACCTTGTTCATTTCTTATTTTTTTGTGTACGGGGCCGTATTTTGCAAAAAAAATGTCATCCTAGGTCCTTTATCAGGTTATGAACTATCTCTGTACTACTTAAAACGGTTCAGTAGTTTAGGCCTACACGAGTAACAGGCAGACTAAGTTACCTACATTCTCATTTATCATATTAGTATGGACTAGTCGGGCTTAACTGTGCCCTGCTTACTTGACTTGTACTTTAGCTTAGCTCGTAGTTTAGCTTTTGCTTAGCCGAAACACTTGGTTAGCAACTATCATTTAATTTTATATCGGCTTAAGTTATGGAAATAAAACTTAACGTGAACTGACTGATTGTTGACATATCAACCCACAGCCCAAACCGCTAGTCCTAGAGGTATGAAACTTGTCGAGTGTGTTCTTTGTGAAAATTGAGTATACATCAAGAACCCCTCTAAAGGGGTAAATTTCTGTTTGAAAGTTTGACATCCACGCGGGTGAAGCCGCGCGAGGTAGCTAGTACTTACATATAATATTGTTCATCACTCGCAGCCACAGCCTTTAACGTGGTATACTGGTATACTCTTCATCACCCAAGTAGTTTAAATCGACCAGAGATGTACAAAGACCTTTCAGAAGTACGCCAGCAAAAAAAAAAGAGGTTAACAAGGTATATATTGGTAGGTAACGGACCTTGTTTGATTAAGAGATTCTTTCCGACTTTCTGGTCTTCTCCTTCTCAAAACTTTGGATACTTATACTTATTTTAAACACTTGAGGACAGTTCTCATTCTGGGGCCAAGTTCACAGTGTCATCATTAGCGTTTTGAATATTCCCATAAGATGTGGTCATGTCAATGATGATATTCATTCAATATTTGAAACAGAATATAATTATCCAAATGTTTGCGTCAAGTTTCAACATATTAGATTATATATAATAGATGTTATTATGTGTGACCTGTTTTGGCACTTAATAGATTTATATCTATTGATAGACATTAATAGATAGATCGCATTCCAAATGTTTGCGTCAAGTTTCAACATATTAGATTATATATAATAGATGTTATTATGTGTGACCTGTTTTGGCACTTAATAGATTTATATCTATTGATAGACATTAATAGATAGATCGCATTAAAGTCGGAATCGCGTAAAAGCCCCGAGTGCTCCAACCGTATGATAGATTCTCATTTGAGATTGCTGATTTTAATTAAATTAACAAACCGAAATTAATTATAACATTTTCTAAACGTCAATGGTCTGTAATCCTTTACAGCTGTTAAATATTTTGATTTACAACTCACTAGCAAACATCAATTTCATTTGGATTGGCCGTCAAATAAATGCCTCACTACAAGATTTAAACTTAAATTTGAAATTATGTTTAGAAAACAACAAACAAATAATTAATTTAGGTCACAGCCACGGCAGGCCACGCCTAAACTAGACCCTAGGCAGATTCTGTACTTAGGTAATCAGACATCTAATAAACACACCTAGGTATACAATTTTAGAAGAAGTCAGCACAAGAACAGGGCCACGCCTGCCGGGGTTTCGGAATATTTATAATAGTTATCGTGACCCTGGAACATAAAGGGCAATCGAAGGAACATGAGTGGGATTTAGTCAGTAAAAGTCTGACACGCCCTCCCGCCGCACCCAGGACGGGAGCAGTCATTTGATGACTTCCCACTCACCAAAAAAAAACCTATACAATTTAAAAGAATTAAAACAAATGTATACCTCTATACACACATGAGTAAATATCCATTAAGTAAGGATTTTTGGAAATTCTAACCCCAAAGCAGTAACATAGTAGTTGGAATTGGAAGTTTAACATCTATGGTCGCGAAAGCTAGTATTTATATAAATGACATCCAGACATAGAAGAAACAATCGTGATGCCACACAAAGAAATGTACTGGATAGAAATTGTACCCACCAATGATGTTATAATTAAAAAAGTGTAGATAGGTTACCCAAACGAAATTCTATCTTCAAAAAAGGCACACTAACGCACACATACATTAATACACGTCAAAGTAGGATGACATGATTGAAATAGTGCGAGTGAAAACGAGATATACGTCAAATGGCAACGCGATACTCAGTATCATGTTTGTCAATTGGCAAACTTTTAATGTGCCACTTTTTGACTGCATATATATATAACCTATCTACACTTTTTTACTTATAACATCATTGGTACCCACGATATCGTTAGCAGTTAGTATTACTAGTCACTGGGCTAACAGGCCACTGAATATTATTTAAGATGTAAGTTCCCGCGTTAGTTGTAAGTTTCTAACATAACGTTTTCAGGACTCAATAGAGAAAATGGTAATGAGGGAAATGTTGGAACTTTTCTTAAGTTAGTGGGCGTAAGAATAAACTTACTTTGAATAAACGACCATCCATTATGAAGTTGTTATTAACTAGCTGTGCGTTACATCTTTTGTCTTCTCTGTTCCCGTGGGGCTTAGCTTAATTTTTATTTATTTATTTATTTTTTATTTATTTATTAACAAACTTAAAACTACCATTACAGTTTCCTAATGCGGTAGCTAAGGACTATAAGGACACATAGCACGTTAAGAGACACAGAATAACACTAATAATAATAACACAATACAACACTAATAAAAGAAACAATAACTCTTATAGGATAATATATATATACTGCAATAAAAACTACATACTACTAATTGAACAATAAGCGGCCCGTGTGAACTCATTCAGGGAATAGCTAAACAGGTCTATCTGTTGTGACAAAATGTTGAGCACACGCAGCGCGAGTTTTGTGGGCTATTATAATATTATAATAGCCCACAAAGTTTCTTATAGGAGTGACTATCATATATAAAAAGATATTTTTCCAATGTGATCGTTGGTTCCAGAGATAAGAACGTTTAAAAAAATATAAGTAGTATGTCGCTGTCCACCGCAGTTTTTCTGCGTTAAGGTTTATGATTATTCAAATCAAATCAAATTTATTTCAGGCTGCATAGGCCCATATATAAATACCTTAATCTAATATACATACTTAATTAATTAATTATAATTAATTAATTTGTTAGTAAAAACTTGTTTGTTATTGCCTGTGTGTAAGTTATTCACTTGTATAACATAATGTTTCTGTTTAAATAAAATCTCTTCTGTAATTTTTGGACGAAAGATAAAGATACTAGCATTCTTCCATCTTCATAATACTAACTTTTATCTTGTTAGTAAATATACTATAATAACTCTAACAAGTATATTTACTAACAAGATTTGTAAATATACTTGATAAGTAGCAAGTTCGTCATTACCATTTAATTCCTGTTTGGCAAACGCGACCCCTCAATTCTGCAACACATCATCCTAATCCTAAAGGATTTGATAAGGATTAATAATCTATAGCGTTATAAGTTTGATAATCTTGTCGATAAGCAAAGTAAACCACGCAATGAATATTGTGGAAATATCTAAAAAGAAAAGAATATTTATCCTTCTACCTACCAGGTCACTCAGAAAGTTTTGAGAAAAAACGTTTTTATGTATAAGACACTGGCCATTTATAATTATTTTGAATAATTTGGTTATTTAAAAGTAAAAATATCATTGTTCGAATTTTGAATTTTCCTCCACATTTTTTTGAGAGCCAAATTAAATTAACGTGTCTCTTCTAAAAAAGGATCTGCACTGCGAACATTTTCGTGCGATGATTTTCTACGACTTTAAATCTGGCTTAAAATCTGATGATTCATTTGATGGACTTCAAATTGCTTTTATGGGTGGAAGAGTTTCAAAAGCTACCGTCAACCACAAGAACAGCGAGTTTAAGTGCGGTCGCTTTACTTTGGGAGATAAACAAAGGAGTGGTCGTCCTAACACGGCAGTAACGGAAGAAAGTGTGCTGGCATTAAAAAAAATATTCAAAAAAACAAGCGAATTAAATAACAACGAAAAAAAAGAAAAAAAAAAAACAAGAAGCAGGCAAGTGTAGATTGGTGCCGTGATATGATTAAAAAATTTAAAGCACAAATCCTGGATTTATCAATACGATTCAGAAAAAAAGTGTCAGTCGACAGTTAGGCTGTTACAAAACGAACCAACGCCTAGGAAAGTGAAGCGATCGAGAAGCACAGGCAAACTTTTGATCGCTTGTTTCTTCACTTTCACGGGGTATCTGAATTCGATTTTATTACAAGACCAAAGCAGCATCAAAGACGAATGGTATACCACAAAATGCTTGCCAGAAGTTTTATCTGCAATGAGCAACAAGCGACCGAACACCGGGCTCCGCGGGATTCTGTTTCACCATGAAAACACGCCCGCGCACCCAGCGCTCAAAACGAGGAACTTCCTGGACACCACAGAGGTTGGAGTCTTCGAGCACCCTTCTTACAATCCTGATCTGGCACCGTGTGACTTCTTATTATTCCCTAAAATAAAAAAAAATCTTCTGAAAGGGATACAGTTTTCACCGCTGGAAAACGCGCGAGCAGCCTTCGAGAAGGCCGTGAAAGAGGTGTCTGCGTCGGACTGGAAAAAATGTGATAAAAATTGGTTTAGACGCATGAAACTTTGTATAGATGCTACCGAAGAGTTCTTTGGAAAGATTCAGCAAAAAAAAAAATATCTATAGAAGATAGTTTTTTAGTTTCTCAAAACTTTCTGAGTGTCCCTCGTATGTAACACAATTACACGGTAAAATTACCTATAAACTCTTATGAGATTACCAGATTACGTCACGTTTTAAAAATATAATTCAACCAAATCAGTATATTGAGTAAAGTATTTTATTATTGGATGAAATTTTCCCACGAGGCTTTTATCGCCTCCATTTTCCTCAAAAGATTTTAAAGCAGATATTCTGAAGATTATATTGTTTAAATAATATTTCCTTATTACAAACTCATTCATAATGCTACTTGGCTTTATTATTGTTTCAAGTGCAATTCTTGTTTCTTTTATACACTTCACTTTATATTATGTTTTAGTCTCGCAACGTTGAGTATTTCCGTACAGCAAAAAAGACTCTGCAGTACTCTCGCTTCCTCTCTTTATAATAACTACAATTTCACCACAGTTCTTTGTGATTAAAATAGAATATCTTATAGTAATTTTTTTGTGAACGCAACTACAAGATACAAAAGCAATTTATAACATAGGGCATTTAAAAAACCTTTACGACAATTTGTATGCTTTTTTTGTACTTCCAGATTTGGGATGTAAGATGTCCAGTTGGCTGCGTGATGACTTTTGAAGGGGTTGATATTTGCGGCGATTCCATCGACTTGAATGTATGTATATTATGAAAGTTACACATAAACTTTGTAGTCTATACGTCACTCCCACCCACTCATTTACCAGGGGTAGGATTATGACGTAGCAATGTCGTCACTGTTATTTTGTAAAAGTTCTGGAGTTGTTAATCTGCCATGTAGATATAGCCCTGTTAATTCATTATGAATATTCTAAAGTTTATCTTGGACATTACAGTCATAAGGTAACAGAAAAACTTCATGAGGAAAATTGGACTTGTAACAGATATAAGTTCGAAATTGACAATCCTCTTTGAGTAAGTGTAGTGATCAATGATCTACGCTCATGCTTTAAGCAGAGGGCTTCTCTAAGTATTTAAGCAGAGGTCTGTTAATATCAAACATAAACCTTTTTATTTACTCATTAGTCTACATAATTAGTCAAAATTCTTACGAAAAAATACGTTGTCGTTAAAAGTATTTTCCGATGAAAACTAATCTTACAATGACAAGATTATAAATAGAAATGATAAGTAAATGTTTATTCTAAATCGGTTTTTATTAAATAAGTAAACATTTTAAACACAATTATTTGTGTTGGTTCTTACGCAGAATAAATTGTTTATGGAAATCACGTTCACTTTAATATAAGCATTTATCTTATCTTCAAAACTAAGTGCTAGATAAAATAATTTAAATTTGATTTAACCTCGTATTATGTCTAACAACGTCAACTATGCAATATGCATAAAATAATTAAGTAGGTACTAAAAGTTCAACTTTCTTAAAAAAAAATGTTTTATAAGCGCCACAATTTTATTAGGACCACTAAAGAGCGTTTAAGTGGCTGTAAATAAGTAATGCAAGCCAAAGTATGCATTTATAATGAGCAATAGCTCTCGCTGTAAAACATATTTCTTCTTGCGACTTTGTCCGCGTTTATATCGAACTAGCAGTCCCCTGCGGTTTCACCCGCATTTTTCGTTACTGCTCTGCTGCCGTGGGTCGTAGCGTGATGGTAGCCTATAGCATTTCTTGATAAATGGTGTATCTAACACTGAAAGAATTTTTCAAATCGGACCAGTTGTTCCAGAGATTACCCCCTACATACAAACTTACAAATTTTACCTCTTTATAATATTAGTATAGAAGTATAAATAACTAGCTGTCCCCTGCGGTTTCACCCGCATTTTTCGTTACTGCTCCGCTCCCGTGGGTCGTAGCGTGATGGTATATAGCCTATAGCATTCCTCGATAAATGGGCTAACAAACCTACAAACTTACAAACTTACAAATTATACCTCTTTATAATATTAGTATAGAAGTATAGATAAATGGCAGAAATAGGGATGACGAAAGCATAAAAAAAATGGCAGTCTGTTTAGTCCGTCTTGTAGATCGGCCAAAAATACGGGACACGTATTTTTTGCTTGATCAAATTAATAAAATAATACAAAGATAAAGAGCAACAAAGTTCTGGAGTGGGGGCTTTTGACGTCATCGTCCTGCCAAAAATGTATCAAACTGTGACATCACGCGCAACTTCAACGCACTGTATTGTCGTAATTTTTCGTTTACGAGAAAAAAGACAAAATACGTGTCCAAAATTTTTTATTAATCTAACTGACGGACTAATTATTTTTTTTCGTCGTCTCGCCTCGACTTCAGGGAGGTTACGGATAAGAAATTTATGATCTGATTCGGTTACGGTTACATGCTTACATGCTCCAAACATCCCTGATCTTAGGGCTCTCAGCAAAAAGCAATTCTACTTCTAACATTGAAATTGAA
This sequence comes from Athetis lepigone, assembly GCA_033675125.1. Lineage (NCBI taxonomy): Eukaryota > Metazoa > Arthropoda > Insecta > Lepidoptera > Noctuidae > Athetis > Athetis lepigone. Next base: position 15,434,819 of record CM066239.1, on the reverse strand, counting down.
AAACAAACATTATTTGCCGGTACTTATCTGTGAGTTGCTACCTTATGCTTCTTTCATTATTAGGTTTTGTATAACAACAATAATTTTCACTATCAGCAGAAACATTAAAAGTACCCGGTCTATTTTTATATTTTATCATAAAAATAGAAAAAAAATGAGAGAGTTTCTTCAGAATGAATACCGTAAGTGTTTTCAATACACGTCAGTACCTTCCCTTGATAATAAGCCAATTTATTTTTCATCCATCGATTCGGCTGAACGATTTTTATATCGTGCTCATCACAAAATCAAAAAATTACTTCGTTCCATACGAAAACGAGAGGACGCAATTTTTTTGGAATCAAGTACAAATTTTTTTTTCTTAATTGTGTTTCATTGTCTGCACGATGGATTTAGTCAAGTTATTTACTGCATCATTTCCCTTTTCCTAACTATTTGGAGGGCTTCCAGCCTAACCGAATTCAGCTAATTAATAAGGTTTTATATAGAACGACTGCCTATCGAATCTATATGAATAGTATAAACAAAAGCTAAAAGAACATTACACCTATTCAATTGTTGTACCATTGTAACAGCGCGTTGATTAAATCTCATGCCATGGCATGCTAAGACAGACCATGGAGGTCTAATTTATTTTAAAAATAGGAACTTGTAATTTATTAAATTAAAATAATAAATTAGACCTCCACAACCCGATTATTTAATTAACACGACACACCTTAGTTAGACCGATTGTTAAATGTTCTGGCTTCTGGCCCTCCGTAATGTGTAAAATATATTATTGTATTTATTTATATTGATAATGTGACAAATGCATTGCATTCAAGCAACAATTACAGCATACGTGTGCTCTCTGACTTTTAACCCAACAATGCTGGGGTCCGTTTTTAACCTAACTATATTCAGCTGGATACCAGTGTTTTATGGAGCGACTGCCTATTAGACCTTCACAATCCAATTTCTACGACACGATACGCCTTGGTTAGGCTGGTCAGACTTTCGAGCTTCTGACTACTTTGTCAAATGTCTTCGTACGATAACCAGGACCAACGCCTTTACAAGCTTTCTGACTTTCTGAGGCACGAGATGTCAGTTATATCCTAGATAAATATAGGTAGAAAGTACATATAAAATGAAAAGTCAGTTTGTGTGGTTTGGTACTTGCCCAGTTTCGAACCCTCAAGCAAGACAAGCAGGCGTATTTAACAATCACGACATTGCAAGCAAATGTTATTTAAAAACCAAATTTTCTTTAAAAAATCCAAAATAAACCTCCTTAATAATTTATCTTACATAGAACTTAAGTCTTGCATAGCTATACAAGTCACTTTAATTAAAAACTCCTACTTTGTCGTTGAAGTTCCCAGTGTTTCATCTACAGCTTAGCCACCGTTGCCAGGTACAGCCAACCGCACGTCTAAGGCAACAGTTTAATTTTGACACCGCAGTTTTTTCTCTAGCTTAGAGCTGTTTTGTTGCTCAAGTGGTAACTTCGGTGTGCATTTCACTGTACCTCGTTATGAAGTTTGACGCTCCTGTATAGTTGTTCTTTGCCTTTGAAGAATTTTATTATTGCGCGGGCTCTCGATATTTTTAGTTTGTAGACGTAACTTTGTCTGTGGACTGGTAAATACTGGTTTGTTGTACATTTTTAAGTGCTCTTTTTATTTCTGTTGAGGTTTAATTTTGTGTTTAAGTTGGATATGAAACTTATATTCTTTTAAGTTTCTCTCTTTCTGCGTTTTTAATAATAATAACTATCTCTCAAGCCTTATTTCAACTAAGCTAGGGTCTGCTTCTGGTTTGACCAAATCCAGCTGAATACAAATATTTTACATGGGGTTGCGGAATGTTTATAATAGTTACCGTGACCCCGGAACATAAAGGGTAACCAAAGGAATATGAGTGGGTTTTAGTCAGTAAAAGTATGACACGCCCTCCCGCCGCACCCAGGACGGGAGTAGCAATTGGGTGATTTCCCACGCCCAAAAAAAAAAATTTACATGGAGCGAATGTCCATCCGGGCTCTACGACATATTCTGATGTAACATAGATACCCCTTGGATAGATATCACCACCACCTGGCAAGCCCTCTCTTACAGGGGGTCTCAAAAATGAAAAAAGTTACCCTGATAGGATGATTTTGTTATCTGGGTTATGCGTGAGCTACATCAAATTTAAAATAAGTAATCTATATAATCTAAACAATCTATTAAATGAATTCTTAAAAAAAGATTGTTAACGATTATAAAAGAGTAATAACCTTCCATACTTACTTCGTGAATTAAAGACAAAAAAACATTTTATAATTTTTTGTCGGTAAGTATGTATGTGTTCGCTAATATTCAAAACTACACTACGGATGTGGTTGCGGTTTTCACAAAAAGTTACAACTTTAATCAGGACAACTTAATAAGTTGGCTTGATTAAAGATCTAAAGTTGTGTTGACGACAAAAACAGTTATCGTCATTTTAAGAAATGGTATTAAACGACTGTTCATATATGTATAGCAAATATGTGACTTCCAGTGGCATTTATGGTCTCTCGAACATAAAAATCAGACTTCTATATCAACGTAGTCAAAAGATACAAGCCGTTTGTGCTTTTTTTTTGGGTAGTGGGAAATCATCAAATGACTTCTTCCGTCCTGGGCGTGGCGGAAGGGCGTGTCAGATTTTTACTGACTAAAACCTACTCATGTTCCTTCTTCGGTTGCCCTTTATGTTCCGGGGTCACGGTAGTTATGTATTATAAACATTCCGCAACCCCGGCAGGTGTTGGCCTTGTTGGGCACCTTCTAGTGCTCTTTGAGGCGCGCGTGGAACACTAACGCGCCGTCGACGCGAACCTGGTCCTAGCCGGGCGGCGAGGTATCCATCGCTCGCCGTCCGCAGAACCGCGCCTACAGTGGCCAGTAGTCGTCTTGCGATTTTCGACGTCTACGTCTGGGTCCCTGTTCGGGTGCGAGGCTCATCGCTGCCTCGTGCGCACCGCCGCTTCCTTCACCAGCATAACTGCTTCGCAGAAGGAGGCGACGGCTCTCATTCTCATCAATTCTCACCCCGGAGCATGGTCTGGTCCAGCGCCGGGCGCGACAGGTCACCGTCGCCGATCGCCTCTGCGAGGACACGGCGATGACTCGCCCATGCGGGGCACATCTCCACCGTGTGCTGTACCGAGTCCTCTAGGCGACCGTTGCTGCAGTGGTGGCACCCAGGCGTCGCTTCCACCCGAATCTGGCACAGGAACCTCCCGAACTGACCGTGACCGGTGAGGACCTGTGTCAGGCGAAACGTGAGAGCGCTATGGCGCCTCTCCAGCCACTCCTCCGTACCACACAGCCACTCAGTCGTCTGTGCTTCATATTTGATCAGCGCAAGAGCATCATAACACTTTGAATAATGAAGTTTGGCAAGAAAAGTCTTAGAAAAAATCGGAAAACCGTCTTGTAGTTAGATCACAAAACAAAATGTGTTTAACAATATTTCTACTTGGTATTGTTTGTACAGAATGATTGGAGGGAGAGTCGATTCGCACTTGGCTGTTTTATTGTCATTTTGAAACTTCTACATTATTTTTAACACGTAAAAAAGCTTTTAGGCATTACGCAGATACTAAATTAGCTTTTACACCGTCTACATATGGATAACATAACACAATACGAAGTCGTAACAACAATTTTAGAGTACCGTATCTGAATGATAGCACGATGTTATTAAACCTCTTTTGTTCGTCGTACGTCCGCTCGCCCGTCTATTCGCTCGTCCATTCGTCCTACCGTCTGTCCGTCCAAGCATTCTGTCTGTTTATCCGTCCGATCGTCTGTCCGTCAATTCGTCAGTCTGTCAACGGGCGACTCTCACTATGCTCACAAACCATAACCTAGAAAGTTAAAATTGAAACGGTGTATTAGTTTTGCCCATGTAATAAAAATAAAATAAAGTTAAAAATTAAAAGCAAACCTTTTAATTTCAACTTTAATAAACAAAAAAAAACGTAGTTTTTTCCGCGGATTTTGCTCGATCTATTGTATGTTAACCGTAGTTCGGAACACTTCCTTTTCGAGTGCGACTCGCAGTTGACCGGTTTTTAAATAATTCAGTTAATTTGTCAATGTCAAGCTATTCAGATACACGTGTGCCCTTGGAGGGAACGCTTTAACGTAGGGTTTAATGATTACCGGGAAATTGTTAGAATAGGAAAAACATACTCATATTTATACGGTAAGTAGGCACGGGGTATTTTTGACCCAATTCTGAGGTGGACGGTAATCGTATAGGTTTGCGATATTCCTTTGCTTGAATTGATTTATTTTGTGGGATTTTGTAGAAAATATTGACATAACAATGGACTGGTAACCTCAGTAAGGTTTCCGTGCCTGTTCTTCTCCATAGAGATCTACGTTTTGGAACAGGCAATTAGCGTCACTTTTCTTTTTTGACTAACAGACCGACTCTTTGACAATTCATAAGTACCTGTAAATGGTCTAAGTGAAATAAATGCTTTGAATTTTGAATTTCTGACCCGTTTTGGAAAGACTGGATAGAAACCTTTTACTCCATATTTAAGAGCCATGTTATATAGGTCAAATATTTGTATGGGACTAGCTATTTGTTCCGATTCTGATTGTTGAGTAAGTAAGTTTATATGTTTGTAAGTACGCATCTATGGTACAGGAGTTTTATAGCGTGAATTTAAAAAATACAAAAAATTCTTATCTGGTATAATTTTATTTTGTATATTTGAACGTTATAATGTTAGCATTTATTGGGTGCTTTAAATAAATTGAAATCATTAGACATGTTGTTGCTTTTTTGCTAACAATAAAAAAGTTACACATACACACTATGAAAACTTACGTCTTGTACCCCATGGGGATAAGCAGAAACAGATTGCCATCGCGACATGGTCACAAATTCACCCTCAAATTTAGATAGCGAACTCTTATCATACCATATTAAAGCCCTCTTTACCCGGAAATTTTCTTCGCAGCTTCAAGTTTCCCACATCTGATATTATGTACCTAACTTATGTTATCTACCAGCCTCTTTGTAAAAGCAGGAAAGTGTGCAATACAAATGTAATATGCCACATTTATATCTCAACCCCTGAGGGGAAAAGATTTACACGCGTTTTGGGTTTGCGTTTAGGGTTTACATTTGTGGTGTTACGACTGCTACGTAACGTGTTAGCTGCCTATGTGTGGGTGGCTCACTCACACATGTAGCTAACACGTGTATTCTTGTAAAGGTCACAGGTAAATCATGTCTAACAGAATTCAATTCGACTGGTACAAGTAGACGTTTAAATTGGAACTGGATTTCCCAGTAGACTGGAACACATGAGATAAGTCTCATATATGTGTACCAGTTTTTAATTGACATCCATTTGTAATATGCCGTAAATAATTTAAGTGATATTTAGAGGTCTACAATTGTTTCAATATTATTTATACTAAGCTTTCAATGTGTTTTGTATTATATTGAACACTTGTCGAAAGGCGATTGAGATTGCGTGAATATATTGGACTGTGGTGTTTGTTTTAATCCTTCAAACGCACAGGATTTAAGACACAATAGAAAGACAATAGCAGCCCGACAGTCGGCTGTCGGTTGATCGTTAAAAGTTAAATCTATTTAAATTATCTATTATAAATTTATTGATATCAAATACACCAAAAAATTTACTTTACAGATAGTTGGAAATGAATTGGAGTTTCGGGGCTAAAATATTGCGTATTTATTGCCAAGTTGTGTCTTAGAATTATTTGTTAATGATATCACGGAAACTATTTCGATTAAAAAGATCCCTTCTAATCGTGGCTGATAGTAACTTTAAACTAGTCTCATTAAGACATAACTTATGCTTTTCATACAGAGAGAGCACTGCCTAGCCGGGAGCTGGATGCCGACTGAAGCTCTAGGAGTGTGGGACCTCACAGCAAGAAAGCGGCTGAACATCATCAGGATTCAGAATAGAAGACCAGACGTGGACGGCGAGTATATCTACGCGTGTCGGTACTGGCGGTCTACGACTGTACGTAAATATTATTTAATTAGCTGTCTCCAGCGGCTTCACCCGTGTTATGTTAGGTTTTTCGTTATAGCTCCGCTATTGTAGGTCATAGCGTGATGTTATGTAGCTGATGTCTTATTCTGATGTATAAGCTACATTATTGTAAAGTTTTATCAAAATCCGTTCAGCAGTTTTTGCGTAAAAGAGTAACAAAGGTCCATACACACATTCAAACTTTCAGATTAGTAGGATTTGCATTTCCCTAGTAGTGGGTTAAAAAGTAACCTATATACGGGAAAAACATAGGACCACATTTCTTAAGACACCAGCTTGCGCAACTTGGTCGCCTCATCAACAATAAGTTTGGCGGGTGTCACATTTGGTTGCGAAAAATGGTAGTGCCACCCAGTGAACTATATATATATATTTTGTAGATGACGCGCCCGGTTTGCGCAATCTGATGTTCTGATAGATATGACTCTTAGGTTTAACCTTTCAACGACGAAGCAACAGCCGGCTGTCGGGCGTTCAAAATTACGTGTGTTCAAAGGTTTAATGTTCACCGGGGTTGCGGAATGGTTATAGTAGTTACCGTGAACCCGGAACATAAAGGGCAACCGAAGGAACATGAGTGGGTTTTAGTCAGTAAAAGTCTGACACGCCCTTCCGCCCCGCCCAGGACGGGAGAAGTCATTTGATGATTTCCCACTCCCCAAAAAAAAAAGGTTTATAGTTCAATCTATCAAATTTTAATGGGTTAGGTGAAAGCTTACCGGACAGATATATTAGTTTTTCCAATTATAGCTAATATTAGTATGGATTGTCTTTTTCATGTGGGAAAACAAACTTTTACAATACTCAAATATAGTATAGCATTTAGAACTGAAATATATAAATCAACACCATTTCCTACAAATTCAGTCGGCTGAATATCTTCAAATGACAACATGACCAACGGCTTTACGTGCTTTCCGAGGCATGCCAGTATGTCTTAGATAAGCTTTGAAAGTACAATCGACAAAATGGAATCATGACATAAGCTTATTTTCCTACAGACATTCAAATACAATTAGGTCGACAGTCGCGTAAACATGTATTAATAAAGAGCTTTTTTAAAAAAAAGATAACCGACTTCAAAAACTAAAAGCTCAAAAATAACTATTTCGGAAGTCGGTGGCAACACGAATCGACCGGCAGAAGAGAAGCCACCGACTTCCGAAATAGTTATTTTTGAGCTTTTAGTTTTTGAAGTCGGTTATCTTTTTTTTAAAAAAGCTTTTTATTTTTACTTTTTAGTTAGTCTCAGTGTCTGACTACGTTTTAAGGTAGCTCTCAAAATAAACTTATAATCTTATAAAAATCTACAATCCAAGAAAGCAAAACGCAATCTATGCGGGCAACGTCACGGGATATCTATTAGTGTTATATACTAAAACCTTCCCCAGAATGTAACAAACACTTTGCTGAAAACCGCATCAAAATCGGTTCAGCCAAAAGCGAGATAATCGCGGACAAACATACATACATACATACATACAGGTCGAACAGAGAACCTACTTTTTTTTTTGAAGTCGGTTAAAAATGTCACACGTATAGTCTTATTATTTTGACAGATTCAAACGATTTGTCGTCGAAATGGGTCATGATTCAATTTTGTCGATAGTACATACATATGAATCGAAAAAGTTGCATGCATGACACCAATTATTTTCCGAAGTATCGAACAAAAATATGTAGCTTGTTCCACTTTGAAAGAAGTAAGCTTTCAAAAGCTACGCCGGTGAAATGTTGTCAAAATCGATTCACTGCGCGGCGCACATTCGAAAACACAGAATTCCTTTTACAGCACATATTCGTTGATTTCACAGAATATGTACTGTAAAAACAACAAAATTTTTAGTGAAATAATTGCTTCGAATCTGTATGTGACAGAAGCAGTTTTTGTTAACTGTTACTATTTTTACCAAAACTAGGCATTGGTATTTAAATAGCTGTATTACTTGTATTTGTAGCTTTAAACGTTCAACGACCAACCGACAGCCGGCTGTCGGGTTGCTATTGTCTTTCTATTTTATCCCAAATCACGTGTGTCCGAAGGATTAACTGTTTTTTTTTCAAATATGGTTGACGGCGTAGGATGGTCGTAAAATAAAACTTTCTTTATTAAATTACCTAATGGCGACCTTTTTAAGTTAATGGAAAACAAGCCCACGTTTATTTCGAAGTTATTTTCAGCGACATTTTTGTATTTATTTATATAAGTGAGGTGAGAAACTGACTGTATATCAAGCTTTTACCAAATGTCAAGTTCTATTATAGATTTTCAAGAATCAAGCATATAGCAAAATTATTGATTGTCAAAATTTGTTTTTTTTTTACAGATCATTATATCTTTCGAAATAATCGTAACTCCAAATGCTGCTTTCCAAAACACATCAATTTTTTGTCTATTAAACATAAGCTAGCGACCCGCCCCAAGTTCGCATGTATTCGTATAAAACCATTCCCCGGTTCTCCATCGTATGATGCGTAGTTTCAAAGATCTAAGCTGACACAGGAATGGACAGACAGACAGCGGTACGCGACATTGATTTCTACGTATGATACTCAATATTTCTCAACCTAATAACGTGCAGAAAAAAATCTAATGAATAAAAACCTCCTATCCATTCTAGCCCTACTCCCGGAATACCCGTATATTTTTTTTGTTAAACGTAAAATTTTCCGGACATTTTCTCTAGCGAAATTTTCCCTCAGTTATGAACTACTCGTTCAAATCTAGTTTAACTTCCTCCGTGATAACCCGAATGTCATGCTGGCTTTGTCGTTTTAGTTTGCTATCGTTCTAGATCCAGGCTAAACTTACAAAATAGTTGCTTTAGAATGGCTAGTAAAAGTAGATATGATTTAAAACAAAGGTGATGTCAGAAACAAATCTGGTAGCAAAACATCAGTCTAATTGAAATTATGGAAGTGTATTTCTGATGTAAGTTTATTGTAGCTTAGGGTAGTAAGGTGCTCTAGAGGTTTCGGTATTATCGGTCAGATTGTTTATATTTATATAAAAATATCGAAATGTAGAATTGCCTACAAAAAGATTTATTATTACTCACAAATCTTTTAAGATATAAAGTTCATTGAAAATAATCGGGCAAGTACTAATGTGAGTTTTTCAAGTCATGTGAACTTTTATAGTTTATATCGGGCATCACTAACATTGGTGAAGGAAATCATAGTGAGGAAATCAGAACTTTATCTATAAATAATATAATAAAATCGTGACTAAGTCTTAACTGTACGATAAATATTAAAAAAAACCGGCCAAGAGCGTGTCGGGCCACGCTCAATGTAGGGTTCCGTAGTTTCCCGTCCGTCACAATAAGTGTTTCCACATATAAGTTTAAAAAAAGGCTTTTGCTACGTTGACATACTAAGTACGCAGAAATGATTTTGTACAACATTTTTGTCTTTTTAGAACAAAAACTGTTCTTTCTATCAAGTTCAAAATAATTTTCCTAATAAGTCCTTATAAAGTTCTACTTTTCAGTTTTTTTTCATATTTTTTAAACCTACGGGTCAAAAGTTAGAGGGGGTGGGACGCTTTGATTTTTCCTTTTGGAGCGATTATTTCCGAAATTATTGACATTAACAAAAAATGATTTTAGTAAACCCCATTCATTTTTCAATACCTATCTAACAATATATCACACGACAGGGTTGTAATTAAAACAAAAATCACTTCCCTCTTTACATATAGGGGGGCTTCCCGAATAAAACATTTTTTTCCAATTTTTATTTTACCACTTTGTCGGCGTGATTGATATACATATTGGTACCAAATTTAAGCTTTCAGTGTTAACGGTCACAGAGATTAAGGGAGGACGGACTGACAAACAGACAGACATGGCGAAACTATAAGGGTTCCTAGTAGACTACGGAACCCTAAAAAATTGATACAAAAGAACAAAAATAGTGTTTAAAATTTCCGTCTATCTGTATGTTTGCCCGGGATAAACTTAAAAAGTACTGTATACATTTTTTCAATTAATGCATGAATATTACAAAGACGTCGGGTCAAGACATGGGCTATATATTATTACGGAATCACCTTTTAACTCTTGTGTCTATTCACGTAACAGGCAAACTCTTTATGTATAGATTAAAGAAATCTACGCGGACAATGTCGCAGGCAGCAGCAATTACATAATAAAACTCTAAAATTGCCAATCTATCTTGAGCAAGCCTGGTGAACATTGATCGTGCCTTTTTTGTAAGAGGAAAGACTTTAGCTTTACAGTGGGGTACTAAGATTAGCAGTATCATCATTATTATTATACAAAACCAACATGTAAACTCGTCCAACCTTATCTTCACAAGTAAATTTCCTTACAAACTCTCGTTCGGCAAGAAAACACAATTACCGCAGTACAAACCTCTACTTAAGGGTTTCTTGCCTGTCAGACACACTTGACTTTTGTCCGTACTGTTGCGATACTACAAGGGATCTTGCCAAAATAACCTTTGTAACTAAGTATTTTTAGATTGATATTCGCGGTGCCTTAATTTTTAGCCTGCTTTGTGTTATTTAAGGGTCTTTGGTTTTTTTTCTGTAGATGTTTTTATCAGCGGTGATTTTAGTATCCAGATTATATTATTGTAATAATAATACCAGCCTTTTACTGTCCCACTGCAGGGCAAAGGCCTCTTCTCACACAGAGAAGGCACGAGCATTGATCTCGAGTTATCTAGAGTTATATTATTGTATAACATTTAAATTTAAATTCAAGGCATTTATTTCACTGGATCAGGCACAACAGGCACATATCAATTGTTAAAGAGCCGGCCAGTTAGAATGGTGACCCTACATGCTAAATCATAACCGTAGAAAGATCACTATCCGTACCTAGCACGAGACGTGAGCAACATTAAACATTTAGCTCAACCATATTCAAGGGAACCAAGTGTTCTAACGCAAACGCTACCCTCAGCGAAATCTTTAATCGGCACTGCTGGGCTGAGGCCTCCCTCCATCCCATCTTCTTCACGGTCTATCGTGACCCCGTCTGGTAATTGTGGGTGCTTCACATCATCATCAGCTTATGAGCGTCCACTGATGGACATAGGCCTTACCCAACTTTTTCCAGCACATGCGGTTCAGTGCCGCTTGCACCCAATGGCTCTCAGCGATCTTAACAAGGTTATCCATCCATCTGGTGGGAGGCCGTCCTAACATCACCACATAGATGATATGGTACCAATTTAATCCTTTGAACACACGTGATTCGAGACACAATAGAAATACAATAGCAGCTCGATAGCCGGCTGTCACTTGGTCGTCGAACGGTCCCCCCAGGCCCACTTTCTATAACCTTTTCCTCAACACTTTCTGCGTTTTCTTTCTTCACAATATTTATTCTGCAATATTTTATTGTTTAAGCCTACCCACAATTTAAACAGGTACTCGATAACAATATACAAATGCGTTTCTACAGCACAAAATTACCTCTATTTTACTTCGTTTATACAGTGAATTATATTAGTTTGTGTTATTTCACTGTGCTACGTGAGCGAGTAGTGTTTTTCTTAAATATCTCGTATAGGGTGGGTTTCAGGTAGCGTTGCCCTCAGATAAAGTCGACTCATGCCGGGGATTTCATGATATTTGCTGTCGTATTTAACATTAGTTGGTTCATTGCACTTGTTTTACGAGGGAAATGGAGTGTAGTTAAATTAAATATACGCTAAATTATACAAAAACAAATATTATGCAAAAATAGAACGTTTAATAATAATCCCTATTCTATTATAATTGAAAAAGTAGCTTTGGCTGTATATCTGTTTGTTACGCTTGCACGGCTAATTCGCTGCACATATTTTAACGAAATTTGGTACACAGAGTGAGCTTGAACCCCAAGGAAGAACATTAGGTCTGCGATAGCCAAAATTCACACGAACGAAGTGACGGGCAAACGCTTATCTTTTAATGTCTTCAAATTTTATTTTTATCTTCTTAATACAAAACAACAACAAAAACAGCGTTATTTGTTGTTTCGGCTCTTTGCTATATTTTCCTCATGTTCACTCACGCTGTTGACTGAACTGAACTGAATGCTAAACTGACAGTGTAAACCCTTGGATAAAATAAATAATTTTTAATTCGCAGAAAATACATCTCAGTTCGGAAGACATAAATTTGTCTAACCCACATTTTACACAATGGGCCAAGATGGAGTATTTCGTACCGGCTAAAAATATATATATGACAATGACATTTGGAGAAATTCTTTTTTTTTTAATTTTTTTTTGTTAATACTGCCGGGGTTACATAGCCCGGGTAACACACGAGTTGATTTCGTGAGGGTATAACAGGTCTACAGGTTTCCTAATATTTAACCAGGCCTAAGAAAAATATGAGAAAACTTATATCGTCCGGTTAAAATAGGCTTTTCTACAAAAAAACTTAAAATTCATTTTCAGCTATAACAGGTTTCAATAAGGCGAAATTCGCCGTCAGTACATTTTTTTTTAGTTTTTTTTGGTGAGTGGGAAATCATCAAATGACTGCTCAAAGTCTGACACGCCCTCCCGCCGCACCCAGGACGGGGTGCGGCGGGAGGGGCGTGTCAGACTTTTACTGACTAAAACCCACTCATGTTGCCCTTTATGTTCCAGGGTCACGGTAACTATTATAAACATTCCGCAACCCTCAGACCTCATTCGGATTTGAAAGTCAAACAAAATATGTAAAGTAATAACACTGAATCTAAATTCTTTCTGGGTCGTTTAATTTGAAATTCGCTGAAAGTCAAATAACTTTAGTTTATGAACACCTGCCAGTTATAGATTGGAACGCAAAATTTTTCAGTTAATCAAATTATATGGCTGTGCTGATTTTTCGCTCGGTCAATTACTTACTTTTCGACTGTCGAACTCTGGAGTAATTTTCAAATATTTCAAAATGGAGGCTAATTTAATTATCTATATATATCTTAATATATATAAATCTTGTGTCACAATGTTTGTCTCCTAAACCACTTAACCGATTATAATAAAATTCGCACACCATGTGCAGTTCGGTCCAACTTGAGAGATAGGATAGTTTAAATCTCAAATAAATATATATATATATATATATATTTATACCCCTAAATTTATAACGCGAGTGAAACCGCGGGAGGCAGCTAGTCATTATTTATTTATAAGAAAGACGTATTAGGCACACATTTTATAACTTAAGAACGGCAGAACCGATTGGGCTGAAAATTGGTGGGGTGGTAGCTTAGGACCAGGGGACGGACATAGAATACTTTTTATCTTCTTTTTTAAGTAACCAAAAATCTGGTATAACGCGGGTGAAACCGCGGGGACCGCTAGTTATTGACTGATGTCTCGCATTTGGATATTGTATCACTCTACATAATTATTATACTGTAATTAATGACATACTCAGATCACATCAGTAATTGAATCACTTCCCTTTGATATATTATTATTGAAATGATGTATCAAAGCTAATATAATATATTTCAAATTGTTACTAGTGTTAATAGCAATTCTGTTCAAGCTACATTTAACAGTCGCTTTGTACGTACAGTTAATTAATTATTAAATATAATTTCAGTACAACCGCAAAGGTAAGTACGCCATCATTGGTGGGAGCGGTACAAACTGCCTGGAAGTGATCAACCTGCACAACAGATACATCACGTGTTCGTACCCAGCGGCGGGCACCATCCTCGCAGTAACTAGCCACCAGGAGCGCATCGCCTTTGGAGGCACTTCCAGCTCCTTTAACATCGTCTCCTTCTATGATCCCAAGTACCAACAGGAGGAGTATCAAGTGGGAGTTGAACCTTACTACGATTACAGAGAACAAAGGGTCATCACCCTGTACCATGACGCTGTCAGCATGTTCTCCTCTCTTGATGCCGACACAGATACACCACATTCCCCCACTACTGCTGATACCGAAAGCACCAAGACACTACCCGAAGGTAACGAGGACGAAGTTGTTAATGAATCGAAAACCACCACTTGATTTTATTACTGTTTTTGGTTTGTAAATCTATTTATAATTTCTCTCTAATTATAGCTTTGATTGTACTCCTTTGTTTTCATTAATGAATAACCTTAATTAAATATAGTATTCACCAAAAAGCTTTCAGCCCGCCATATGTATTACAGTAAGTATGACAGATGTAAATGATGATGATAGCTCAAATTACGTCGGCACGCGAACGGCCCATCATCCAAACAGTAATCCGTTTCAATTTCGTTAAAGAGTTACTCGTGTCCATTTCGCATCGCCGCCGCTGCCAGTTCAACGTATCGTCGCCATTGCAATGATAATTTGCAAAGCTTGTTTCAACCGAATTGGACCGCAACTGAAATAACAATAAAACCCATCCAAATACGTGTCGGAATTCAACAGCGTCAAATTGAAAATCCTGAAAACAATTGCACAAGTTTCCACAACAGAAAAATGGGGTTCGGCCAACATTGAAAAATTAGAGTCGGCATTGCGAATTCAGCCGAGACTACAATGGCGAACAAGTTGCAATAGAATTTAAATAAAGAAGCGTTCCCTAACAGCGCGAACTCGTGTGCGGGGCGTTGGTGAACTTTCAACTTTTACCCGCTTATGTAGCGGGAACGTACCTACACCCCCTAGCCCCACCCGCGGCGAGGGTGGTGGGAGCTTTTCCGTACTTGGACCGAATATTTACAGCGCAACCTAAATATAGCGTGCCGCTGCTCAGCTGGCACGGGCGGGGGGAGTGGGAGGGTAAACATTCCCCCTCCCCCCTTCGGTAGCTCGACGTTGTAGAAGGCCATTCGAGCGCCGGCTCCGGAGGTGAGCGGACATCTCCTGTATAATGCAGAGGTCGTCGCGACCATGACCGTTTGGAGTCAGGAGGGGTTGTCGCTCGCTATGGCAATAAAGTCATTCTCAAGGCCATGGTGTAAGAATTGACGTGACAGAGTTGTATGAACGGATGCATTTACAATTAACGGGTAGTAACAAATAACGGCAATGGATGTAGTACCACGCTTACCTAGTAAACTATATTTGCGTGACGTATTTGTAAGATTCATAAGGGACAATAAACTACGATTCTATGTTTAAATCTACGGGTATTCTGTAGTAGTAACCATTCAAAGGGCTATTCAAAAGATCTGCAAATAGCGTCGTAACTCTATTTTAGTAATGAATAGAATTCCGACATTTCGCCAGAATAATAGTACCCGTTTCTAGCAACAGAGGAATAAATATTAATACGTTTGTTTGTTGAACTGTACATCTTAGTTATCCTACGTTGTTGTGGAAGGAATTTATCATGAACTTACTTATGTACATGCTATAATCGCCATTTCAACATTATAATGGTCCAGTTTGAAAATGACAACATTCCCCATAATTACAGCAGTTTATGAAAACAATTTCTCCATTATTATATCGTGCTGAGCGCAAACATGTCGTGACATCACACACTATTTACGAGCTTATTGAACAAACACGACCCTTTCAATCCTTCATTAAAAGCCTTTAGCAACTGTTTACTGTCTTAAAACTCTTCTCCAATTTATCAAATAAATGTTAACTAAACTTAGATAAGCACCTTGAAGACGTAAATCCTTCCTTAAAACGAATTTAGCTTACAAATTGGCTAAAGTAACGGGAGATTAACTAATCAGCTTGCATTTTTCACTTAGGTTAGTTCAACAAATATTTTATTCGGCGTAATCCCGCGCCGATAGAAGATTATAGCCTGACAAAACATCTGACAGCTCTTTGTTAGCGAACGTTCGTTTATTATTTACCCAGATTTATATTTAATTCGCGAAGCCTATAAAGTTGTTTTGCTAATGTAACGAGAGTCGTTTGGACTGGTGCGGCCGTTCTATATATCATTTTTTGTAGCGTTTTTTGTTTTCGCGAGTTTGGAACAACGCCATTAGTTATCTCGCTCGCGGCTGCTTTTTGTTAAAATCGATTCTCGAGGTTTTACGTTCAAACATTTCTGTGTTAGGTAACTACTTAATTTTTTATACAAAAAATATAACGCTCCACATTTTAACGATCATTATGAGCGCCCAAATATGAAATAAATTACCGTCATTAAAGTGCTCTGTTAATTAATTTTACTCAATTTCCTTTTATAGCTGTCGTGTCTTTTAAAGTTTTATAAAAGCAAACGCAGACAAAAGGAGATAGCTGTGAGGCACAACGCGCGAGAACAATAGGCTCTATGAATAAAGAGCTTTAGGATAAAATTAAAATATTATATAAAGGTTATGCTTAAACTTTATGTTGCCACCGATTGCAACATACTACAGGAAATTAAAATACCGAAGCCATACAAAGCATCATGTAACAGTGTTTTATACAATGACGTACGATCCATTGTTTGACACAAAAAAAAAGATTCATTACCTCGCTACGCTGACGAGCTAACCACTTTAACCTCGTTCGCTCAATTTAATCTAGAAGTCAAATATTTATTACTTGCCAATATTCTCCAATTTCATCAAAGAAAATAAATTATATACGTGCGGCTGAAACTCAACATGTTATAACGTCAATAAGAGCTTACGAAACCAGGTTTGCGGAATTAAAAAGCGCTGAGAACGCAAACTTGGCGGATTTGGAGATTCGGGCGTAGTGGCGTAGCGGCGTAGCGGGGCGAGGGCGGCGTAGCGGGACGTAGCACGGGCGTCGTAGCTGCATCGATCCGCGGGCCGTGACCTTGACCCGACCGCGTTCCCGGATGTACCAGCACTCGCCTAGTTGCGCCATTGTCGCTTTATTCAGCTTCTGCTAGCTTTTATTAGCCTGGATTTTATTCTCCTACCTCATATTATCTTTGAGAAAATGTAGATGCGTCTAGACGAGTTTTGTTTTCTTGTAAACATAATGGATTACAATTCAGTCTCAAGGTTTAGTTTTTGTTCCAGTTTGCTTACATTTGATTCGCACTATGAATATTTGATATTTGGAGCCCTTAAATCTCACCCACCTTTTATTATAGCTCTCAGTTTTTTTTTACCTTTTCATATTGTTTCGTTTTTGTTTATGTTTCATGAATACCTGAGCTCCATATTTGCGAAGACGTAAATGTTTTTAAATGATAACCTGGTTTATGTTCACTACTTTAAGGTAGAAAATGTGTTAATTCTATTTAATGAATTATTTATTTGCTGAATGTAAATCTCTAATTATGAATGGTAACTTCAGTGATTGTTTGAAAGTCTTCATTTTTGAGGCGTCTTATAAAAATGTTGTTGAAAAAGTAAAAAATATGGCGTTGCTTTTAACATCCTATTAGCATTTATATTGAAGTGTATTAATAGAACTTAATTACAATTTACTTAAGTATACAATTTTATGCAGGAAACGGTTGTTAGAGTTTGTAATAAATTGTAAGAGATTGAAGCAGACTTTGTTTAATAATTGACTGGCATTGTGTTCTAAAGCCTATAAAATTTTCATATCAATGCAGGAAAATATACCGTGTGAATATGGAAAAAGTAATCTGTAACATATTATTTTAAGTTTTAAAAAAGTGTTTTGTTACTCCTCTAAAACTCCAGTATCCAGATTTTTTAGAAATCAATCAATTTATAGATACTGCAAATAGACGCTTCAGGTTAAGCAGTTGGCGCAATTTCAAACAATAACTTATACTTTGTCCTTTTTTAACCATTTTTGCTTGTAATAAAAAACAATAACGACATTATTGGTACAACGGTGGTTGTGTTGCGATTCAGATACGATCAATAAATATTTATATGTCCTATAGGTATATGTTAAGACTCGGTACCTTAACTAATAGAACTAGCTTACTTAAGTTAATAAAAATACTTGCACCGTCTAAACAGGGCGTTGGCGAGATAAATAGACGTTGCTAAGCACGTGCTTTGGCTTAGTTATGCTCCGTCTCTATCGTGCACTTGACGTTTGATAGTTGTGTAACAGTGACAGATACAGTGCTTAACCAAAGTACAGACATACCAAGCTGTGAACTGAAGGAGGGCGACTCCGATATTTCCGACTTCGATTCAGCGTTGCAAAGAGAAAGAGACAGAGTACACTCAAATGAAGTCAAATGTATGACTGAAATGTCATGTCAACCGTAGTTCCAATTTTAGCCATTTCACGTATAACTTGGTCGACCCGTACGTGCTAAGTACCATCAATTTATTTCGCCTTAAAAGTCATTAATTGTATGCCACTAGGTACTTGCATTGTGGCATAAGGCTTTACTAACACTGCCCACTGGGCCAACTAGCACAAGTTCTAAACAAAATTATGCAGATACATGCAATCTGGTCGAGGACCGTGGCCAGTATGCTAATCAAAAGATAGCTCGCATGATTTAAGTGCACAACTGTGTTTTCGCTTTACCAAAGGCCTTGATTTTATGCAGAATTTTTGGCTAGCGAGTCGAATTTCGGAGCACTGTGATGTTGGTTTTATTGCGTCAAGGTTGCCTGTATTTGCTTTTTGGATTATTTCGTGAGTGTATCGATGAGAGATTGCAATTGTCTATCAAGTTTAAATAAGCATTACAGACAGACAGAGTTATGGATAACATATTAAAGATAACTTTGGCGATAAAGAAAACGGTTTGGGTGTTTGAAGTAAGACGTGCGTGTGTGTCTACTATCTGTTAATGTTTTTGGAAACGGCTGAGCTGATTTTCAAACTGGTATCTGCTTTATATAAATTTTAATGTTCAATTCGGAGCATTCATCTAATATTATATACCACTAGAGGGCGCCACGTTAGACTTGATTTTCCGAAACCATTACGGTTTACGGTTTAAGACATTTATTTCTCAAAAAGAATACAATTCACTTAACATGAGAAATACAGGTTATCATAGTACTATACTAATACATTGAAGAACGGTGGGTACTCATAGATTAATAAGTAACAATAATATAAGTAAGGACAAATTTTACAATGTAACAAACATATCGTTCCTTGATAGCAAGTCGATAGCAATTACTAACTGACAATATCTTTAGTTTGTTAATATATTTATATTGAAATAGGAAAGGTAAGTTTTATTTCACACAGTTTTTTTTTTGGGAATGATTTTAAATATATATATATATATATATATATATAGTGAAGTACAATGAACTTAAATATAAAAAGTAGTATATTAAAATCGCGAAAAATCCTTTAAGATGTGATGCTTTAAAGTTTTCTTGTATAGATTAAATGACTGAATATCTTTGATGTCGTTAGGCAATTTATTATACAACTCTGCTCCTTCATATAATATGTTTTTCCGTCCATAGTTTGTACGTGGTGGTCTTAAGCAGATGTGATTTTTTCGTCTTGTGATACGTTTTTGTATTTGTCCTTTTTTTGTGAACGTTATTTTAGAGTGTATATCTTTGTTTAATAGCCTGTGTACTAATATGCATGTGTTATATTTATAAATTTGCGATAGTGTCATCAGTTTAGTTTCTTTGTAAATTTTTTCTGTCGGTGTAAGATAGTGGTAATGGAATAGTAATTTAATTATTTTGTTTTGACAAGTTTCAATATCTTTTAAGTTTGTTTTGGCTGCAGTGCCCCATACCTCTATTAGGTAGTCTAGATGAGGTTTAACCATAGCATTATATATGATATACCGAACAGATTTTGGTAAGCAACGGACTATACCTCGAAGTGCACCCATAGTTGAAGATAACTTAGTTCTTAGTTTGTCCAAGTGCGGCTGCCATGTCAGGTTTTTATCTAAATAAAGTCCAAGATACTTCTCGGTATCAACTTTGGTTAAAAGTTCGTTATTTATACAAAGAGTTGAATGGGTATCTATGTTCTTGTTCTTAGCACTGAAAATAATATAATTAGTTTTCGACGTGTTAACAGTCAGCAAATTGTCTTGAAACCATCTCGACAGAATATCTAAATCTTGCTGGGCTTGTTTAAAGATGTCATCAATATTGTTTCCGAACAAAAACAAACTAGTGTCGTCAGCGTATAGTATTATGTCACCCGATAGATTTAATTTGTTTATATCGTTCACATATATAATAAAGAGCAAAGGCCCAAGAATAGAGCCTTGCGGCACGCCGTAGGTTAACGTTTCACAATCACTTTGCGTTTCACCAAATCGAACAATTTGCTGTCTATCAGAGAGATACGACTGAAACATTTGGTAAGCTGTTCCTTTGATGCCGATGTCATACAGTTTTTGGAGAAGCAGGTTATGACTAATTGTGTCAAATGCCTTTTTCAGGTCAATAAATATACCAAGTGCTGCGCGCTTTTCATCAATATTATTTTTCAGGTTTGTCACAAGATCGATTGTTGCAGCTAACGTGTTTGATTTTGCGCGAAAACCATATTGTTTACTAGAGAAGAAGTTAATAGTTTTAAGATAGTTATTTAAGCGGTTATGTAGTATTTTCTCATAGATTTTAGAGATTGTCGGAAGGACGGAGATAGGGCGATAATTCCCGGGATCAGTCTTTTTCCCGGACTTAAAAATTGGACTTACCTTCGCTACTTTGAGAGTATTAGGAAAAATGCCGTTTTGTAAACAATGGTTTATACTTATTGTTAACTTATTTATTATTAGGTCTTTGATGCATTTTATGGTTTTACAACTAATGCCATCTAAGCCCGTACTAGTGTTAGTATTAAGATTATCTAAGATTTTGCCTACTTCTGCTTCCGTGGTTGGAGTTAAATATAATAGTTCAGAGGAACTATACTCGGAGGTCAATTGTGTGCTTTGCTGTGTATGTGTATCGATTGCACTGGCTAGAGTAGACCCTATAGTGGCAAAGAAAGTGTTGAAATAATTGCATATTTCTTTAAGGTCTGTAATTGGACCTATTGGTGTTTCTAGTTTTGAAGGGGCAGAGCACAACTTAGTCTTGTTTCCAGATAGGTTTCCGATTAACTTCCACATCTTTAAGGGTTTTTTTTCACAATTTTTGAAAGCTTTGTAGTAATAACTATTTTTCGTTGTTTGGATTTGTTCAGACACGGTATTTCGCAAGGTTATAAAGTCCTTTCTTATTGATTCATCGTTTATATTTTTTTTTATAGATGGACCATAACTGATTTTTTCTTGTTATTATTTTAATTAAATCTTTATTAATCCAATCTGATTTAAGTGTGTTTTGAATTTTAAATTTAGTTAGTCTATTTTCCTGTACTGCTTTCTTGATTATATTTTCTAGGCTGTCGTAGTTTCTGTCAGAGATATTCATATCTGCCCTTTGCACTGCCTGGTATAGTGCTGTGTAATCTAAGGTATGATACTTAATTTTCTTTTTCGTTTCCGGTGTATATTTGCCCACTTCAAGGTATATTTGCTTATGGTCTGACATTGGTGATTCCACTATAGTCATGTGGAGTTTATGATTCTTCAGATTTGATGAGACATGATCTAGAATCGCTTTCTTTGTCGGTGTATCGCGAGTGCTGAATTTTTTATCAATTTTGTTTAAAATTGTGTATCCATTTTCTAGCAATAGTTTTGTATATTTATTTATAGATCGGTTAGGATTAAGCAAATCGTAGTTGAAATCACCAAACACCAAGCTTCTTTTTCTCCTCAATAGCTGCTGTGAGTATTCTTCCAGAAATCCATTATTGTTTGATTTTGGGGTTTTATATATGGCGCCTATATCCAACGAGTATTTATCTAAATGAACCCATAAATAGTGATTGTCTTCTTTACACAGGTCTTCTACAAAATTGTGTTTTAAACAGTCGTGAACGAAGATAGACACTCCACCACCTCTCGTATTTTCTCTTATGTTATAATAATGGGTAAAATTAGGTAATTTCAAACTTTTGGCTTCAGTTTCTGATTTGATCCAGGTTTCTGATAATATAATCACATGCACAGGGCTAGGTATGTTACATTGTATGATACAGTTTAGTTCATCGAGTTTTCCTGGCGCCACTATGCTACGTGCGTTAGCGTATAGAAATTTGAGGGATTTGGTGTTTTTTATTAAATTGCTATAGGAATCTGTTACTTCGTGAGTAGTATTTGGACCCGCATCATCAACATCTTGCAATTTTAGTTTTTTGGCTGGATTTTTGTAATTTTTGGTACACCCTTAATATATTTTATGGTGATATCTTTTTCACCTTCATCTAGACGCCGTCTCAGTTCGTCTCTTAAATTGTTTCGGTATTTTTGTTGGTATGGTGTCTCATCAGCATAGATTTTGATATTTTCAGATTCCATGTGTGATTTGTTGCGTAAGATTGATTTCGCTACGTCGGATTTCGAGAATATAACTTTTACAGGTCTAGATTTATCAGGATTGTATTTCCCTAGCCGGATAATTTTTGTTGGTTCTATGCAATCTGGAACGGACATTTTAATAACCTTTTTTACTTCTTCGCTGTCATGAAAGCGTCTCTCGTCAGAGTTTAGAGAATGCTTCTCACTTATTCCTCGTATGATAACGTTTTTTTCCCTTTGAGAACGTTCGTGAGTCTCTGTTATAAAATCTTCATAGTTAAAAGAGGGTGCAATGATCGCGGAAGTGGAACCAGATTTAAGCGACTCTAATTCATTTTCAATTGCCTTTACTTTTTGCTCAATAGTACCTCTGAAACCAGCGATGTTCGCTAACTCCGACTTAACTTTAGCTTGCTCCGAAGATAAAAGGTTGGTTGTTATTTTAATCTGACAGATCTCTTCCTTTATTGCCGAAACATCTTGAGATATTTTGTTAAGATTTTCTGACTGGGTTTTAGCCATGTTCATCATAAGTGATTCCATTTTTGCTTGAAATTTATCGAATTGTGCACCAAAGTCGTCATGGGGCTGTTTTCTTTTGACTGTGCGAAAAGTTACCTGATTCGTGCTGTCAGACAAGGCAAGCTTTCGTAAATCTGGTTGCGATCCACCAGTTTTTTCAGACCTCTCAATACCTGTTGCTATTGCTATTAAGTCGCTATTGCCTTCGTTACACGTATTAGGCGACTGCGGTGGCGATCGAACGACACTCATTGTGTGTTGTTATATGTTTAGGAGCGCACACGCACAGGGTCACAGTGAGAGTGAGATGAATATTCGCAGCCCGTCTCTTTTCGCCGCGGGGGTGAAGAGGGTCTCTTACCTTTCGCTGCTCGCTTGACCGTGTAGCTTGATATTAATAATGACCGAAGTCGCGTAGATGAGGTTATGCTAAAAAAGTCCTTGGGTCGAGTACACTTTGTATCACTTTTGTTTGGAGAATTATTATTAATTTTCTTAAGCTTTAGAAGACACGTCCGTACCGTATGCTTCCTTGCAAAGTTCATTAAGTTGATTTATCTTTATAGTTATAGAGTAAGCGAGTATATACGTTAAGTATATATTGTTTAGAGAATGTCTATCCTAAATTTATCAAAATTGTAACATAATTATTAACGTGACTAAACTACAAATTTCGAGATAAAGGCATAGAAACAATTATTTCAACGAATTAGTAATCATTTGTGTAGATTATTTATTTATTCGGATTTTACGACCGTTTGTAGACTTACCTGATAAAATATTCTCTTTATAATCTTAAAGCGTTAATGGGCGAACATTCGTGATCAAAAGGAATAAAATTTAATTACATTTACTTGACAGGAAACTGTAACTTTGTAGTTTATTTTATTTAGGTACATTGAATATAAATTATTCAGGATTCTGCGAATAATTCTCGGAGTAAGTAAATACATGTTTTACAAAGAGATTTTCTTAACATATTTTTTGCCGTTTTCGGAGGCGGATGAAGATCAAAGGAACATTATTAATAGTTTTTTAAATTTGGTTCTTTTGTTCTCACAGAACTCATTTTCGATGGGCAGAAAATAACAACCCTACTTATACCAACGCTAGGTTTCTGTTCAAGTTTATAGTGGTTACCGTGACCCTGGAACATAAAGGGCAATTGAAGGAACATGAGTGGGTTTTAGTCAGTAAGAGTCTGACAGGACGGGAGCAGTCATTGGATGATTTCCCACTCACCAAAAAAAAAAAAAAAGGTTTCTGTTCAATATTTTCGCAATATAATAACTATGTAATATATGTATACTTTTTAGCCTTTTACCCACATATGAGATTATCGCTCCTTTTTGCGGATTACAAAGTAGCCGAAGTCTTTGCTTGTCTTCCTAATTGCATCAAAATCGCTTTAGTACTTTAGCCGTCACCGCCTAACATACACAGTGATGTTAACTGTAAACTTTATAAGTTACTCGTGCTTACCGTGGAATAATAACATATTTATACTATTACTAGCTGCTTCCCGCGGTTTCTCTCGCGTTTTTCCCGCGTTAAAAATGTTAAGGGTGACCAACCCTTATCACTTACGGGTATGAAAAATAGATAGTAGCCGATTTTCAGACCTACTGAATATGCATATAAAATTTGGTAAAAATCAGTAAAGCAGTTTTGGAGTAGTAAGGTAACTAACATTGTGACACGAGAATTTTATATAACGTTTTTGAATAAATCTTATTTTCTATATCTGTTCAGGAAATAAAAAGATCAAAAATATACACCCAAATTATTTGAATAACATTTAAAGTAATGTACTATTTCCAGCTTGATCCTTATTTAAATATCCAGAAAAAAAAATCTCCAAACAAACTTCAACAAAACAGTTTTTTGCCAACAAAGACGATCGAGATCCTTCTAAAAATATCGAAGGAAGTCGATGGCCCAAAAATTATGCGTAGATAATTTTATTATCATGGAAATACCATCGCCTATCTAGGACGGGTCTCGGGTTTATTTCGTACATAAATAGGCGACATTTTGGGTTTAAATGGCCTTCATAAATTATGTTAGATTGTAGTTACAGAAATTACGCGTTGAATTTTAATGTCGGTATTAGTTCATGTATTAGGCTTTGTTGTGTATTGTCTGTTGTAAGCGACCTAGAATAGGGTTAATTGCTTTGTAGGGGTCTGAGATAGGGCTGTTTTCAGGGTTTTGTGCCGTAAAAGAAAAAAAGGAACATTCATAAGAGTAATTCATTGTTGGTCTGTCTGTCGAGAACCTTTTTTCAGGAACTTGAAACATCTACATGTTTCAAGTTGTAAATAAATATAACTACTTAACTTAGTTTTGCAATTCCAACAGTGACAAAGTTTGAGTCGTACTTGGCATGCTTTTCTCTTGAAAACGAACATTGTATCGTGGTCCTGTGCAGGGCAAAGGTGACTTCTTATACAGAAAAAGTGCAAACATTACGACTATATTACTGCATACTATCCATACTAATATTATAAATAAGAAAGTGTGTCTGTCTGTCTGTATGTTTGTCTTTCTTTCACGGCAAAACGGAGCGACGAATTGACGTGATTTTTTAAGTGGAGTAGTTGAAGGGATGGAGAGTAACATAGGCTACTTTTTGTCTCTTTCTAACGCGAGCGAAGCCGCGGGCAAAAGCTAGTTTCATCATAAACTAATAACTATAACAGTAACGTCATGTCTTCCCAGGAGATTACTTCAGGAACAAAAGCCTTCATAAACTGTAGACTTTTCCAGGCTGTATCGATTCTGCGATTAATTGAATGGTCTAGAAGCTAAGTTTAATTGATTGTATTGTGTTGTACTGACACAACTGTTCAATACACCAGACCCTCCATTCTTTCCGACGAAAATGTGTGGCACTTTTACTTGGTCGATTTAAAGTATCAATTTTCTTCCGATGTTCTATTATGGGGTTGATTCGACGTATAAATGGCCAAGCAATAATGTATGGAATTTGGAGATTATCATGGTATGTAAATACGTAATAAGGGGTGCAAGGGAATCTAAAACGATTTTAACCCTCTCCCTTAGTGAATTGGGGCTATATGCGTGTTTAATTTATTTATGTGTAGTTGTTCAGTTGTGAAAGGTAACTAATAACGAGGTTGTTGGTTTGAAACCAGACAAGTAACAATGTGAATTTGAGTTTATCTTGAACATGACTTTTTTTTGGGGAGTGGAAAATCATCAAATGACTTCTCCCGCCATGGGGCGGGAGGGCGTGTCAGACTTTTACTGACTAAAACCCACTCATGTTCCTTCGATTGCCCTTTATGTTCCGGGGTCACGGTAACTATTATAAATATTCCGCAACCCCGGATCTTGAATATGACTGACATGGGTGATCGTTGTGAGCATCGTGCGGAAATTTATAATTGACTGTTGCCAGCTGCTTTGCAAGCATCGATATGTTTTTAAAAGGAGGAAATTACGTTCACACTTTTATCTTTTAAACCTAAATTCTTTTTTAATGTGAAACTATGGTATAAAACGAACCCGGCAATCTGAGAGTTAGCGTGGAGATCAATATTCGTGCCTTCTCTACGAGAAGATACCTTTTTCTTGCACTGAGACAATAATATGCTAGTAAAGGCGGAACCACATTATCGTGTCGTGGCGTGTCGTGACGCGCCAGAAGCATATCCGTTTCATACATTTAGTATGGTTAGAGACATACTTGTATGCCGTGTCGTGTCGCAACACGTTCTGTCAAATGTATGAAAACGCGCGCCACGACACGACAATGTGGTTCCGCCTTAAGAATTCTATTCAACATCATAGCTACCTTAGTTTATACCTGCCACCAAGAAACTAGAAAAAAGCAAAACAATATCGTATAACAATAACAAAACTTACAAACAATCATTTAATTAAACCCTGTTCTAGACGTTAGAACATAAATCGTAAAAAACTTTTCAAGTGCACCGCAAAGTTGGTTTGCTTTGTTATTTCACTTATTATCTTAATGTGGCTGTGCAAAGCTTTTACTGGCTACTCACTGTTCGTGGCAGTATAATAAACGTTCAAAATAGCTGTGTTGTTATTATAGTTTGCTTTTTCACTGTCACTGGTTTGTGTTTGGTCGTGAGTCAGGTGTTTTTATATTTTTTGTTTATTTGTTTGATGTATTTTTTTTTGTTATAGTAGTCTTAGGTATGCATTTGTCTCATTTAGGTAGTGACTGACCTTGTTATTATGCTGGTCGAATTACTGTTGCACGTTTGTCAAGCTGGGTAACCATTATGTTCGCGAACATCCCGCGCTCCGCGCTACGTTTACCGCTCTTTGCTTCGCTCGTTTGTTTCGGATGTTTCTTCTCAGAGTAGTCAGCTACGCCTCCATCGTTAGCTTAAAGTATATAAATTAATACATTGACGTGTAAAAGTGTTATTTTTAACCATAATTTAAAATAAATATCATTTTATCATTTTGTACAAATATTTAATTACTAACATGCGTAGCAAGTGAATAACTTAACCTTTCCTCTTGGTAAACAGTTTAAAGATTCATATACCAAAGCAGTGAAGAGGTTATCCGCCCTACCCCTGTTGGCAACGTTTAAATATAAAATACATTACAGCGTATTCAAGTGCGGGAATTGACAAGTGAACTTGAACTATCAATTTGAGGGCCAAATTCAAGGTTTGGTTTCAAGGGGATAACCTTGATTTTTCATGACCTTTTCATTCTTTGATAGGCCTTGGTTATGTGGAAAGGTACCAAAGTTGCATATCAGATATTTGTACGTGACTGGTTGGAAAATTTTATAAGTTTTCTTCATTATTTTCAGAATATTTCAATTTTATTGCAAGTTTGTTTTTTATACGTTGCTTTATATGTATGTGTTGTGAGCACGTCTGACTGTGAGCCTCAAGCACACATCTGAGTTTGAATACATCTTAAAAACATAACATAGGTAATTTTTAAGGTAAGAGGCTTACTGAAATCCTCCCATTACTCGGTAATTTAGGTATTCAAGGCACTCAACAATTGCTAATATTCAACAATTATTTTAATTTCACTGAAATAAAACATGAGATGTAGATAAAAGAACAGAACGTCCATTTTACTTTTATCTTAAAGCCTTCGAATTAATATTCATGGACTTGTTTAGACTCGTTAACTAAGTTATATCCTACAACGAAACACATTTAGGCGTACATCACCTTAATTAAAAACACGTCGGACTAAAATTAAGTGATCAAATATAAACGGAGACAGATTGTTCACAAAATTAATTATAGCCATGTCCCACGTTGGCTTATAAGTATGTAGGTATAGAACCGCAATATTCTGACTCCATGGTTAGCCGGATGGCCACGGAAATTACCTCTGAACCCAGCTGATCGTGCCCTGCTTAATGTATTTTAAATGAACGAATCAATTATGTATATACAGGAAACCGTGCTATGTGAAAATGAAAGGGGAAAAGTCAATGAAAATTTTATGATGCAATGAAATTGCTGTGACGTATTCCATTTGCCAATAGAGTTTTATTAACATAATTTTGGAGTGAATGTTGTGATGGCCAAGTTTTTAAGTGTGTAGGTTCAAATCCAAGTATTGTGGCTTTTTCAATTTATATGCACTTCTTTAATTTAATTTTGAACATCTTAAATATCAGTCGTCATCTAAAATAGTGTCGTGAATGCCCAGTGGTTAAGAAGTATCGTGATGGCCCAGTGGATAAGGCGCCCGCCTCTCGTGTAAGAGGTTGTAGGTTCGAATCCGGGCAGGTACCAATGTGACTTTTTCAATTCATATGTTATCTTTGGAAAGCACGTAAAGCCGTTCGTCCCGGTTGTCATTTTAACTTTGACAGTCGTTACGTGTAGTCAAAAGCCAAGAATTCTGACCAGTCTAACCAAGGGGTATCGTGTCGTCCAGTTACTGGGTTGTGGAGGTCTGATAGGCAGTCGCTTCACATAAAACAATGATATCCAGCTGAATCCGTTTAGGCTGGAAGCCAACCCCAACATAGTTGGGAAAAGGTTAGGGAGATGAGATGATCTTAAATATCGGTGAACAAAATCATCGAGGGGCAGTTAAAAATCGCTAACCAACCTCGAGCAAGTGTGATAATCAATATTCGTGCCACACCTGCACGAGAAGAGACGTTTGCCTGTACTGACTTAAAGGAAAGCCTGACGTTTATCTTTGCGTTGATAAAGCTTTATTTTAGGAAAGCTAACCCTTCTAGTCTGACGTCTCGTCAGGTAGAGAGCAACCCTTTTTTTCCAATTTACAAATAACAAGTTACATTTGCCAAACTATCTGGAACACCTACATAAATCCGTTCGTATTCGACGCACGCGCGAGTAACGTAAGCTATCTTTTTCGACGTATGTAGGCCAATTCTGCTTTTCGTATCTCGATAGAACGCAAAATAAGACGGTTTTTATGAATGAATTTTGCACACAATTTCGCAGAGTCCAATTTGCGTTATTTACGTGTTCTGTGGTTTAAAAGATGGTAGTTACTAGTATCTATCTATCCTTATATTTACATACACGTTTTTGTTGTACTGTTTTTAAAAGAGGTAACCTATGTCGAAGGAATGTGGCAGAAACGTGGGCAGAAAGCTGATAAAAGTACTTTACGGATTAAATTGAAATAAACTGGTTAACCTTTTAAATAAGGCCCTACCCTTTGAATCCCACCCATCTATATTGCATATTACATAATATTATTTTCACCGCCATTTGCTCGTAAAGTGTCTGTTTACTGCTCATAGGTAATGCAACATTTAACGCACGTGTAGCATTTTATTTGCCGCACTAGTGTATAATTCTTTGAGATAATACCAGCGTATTCATGTCCCACTGCAGGGTAAAGGCCTGGCGCGAGCATTCATCACCACGCTTGCTCAGACGGATTAGTGATTCTGGAATTGAAAAAGTCACGTTGGTAATTGCCCGGATTTAAACCCACAACCTCTTGTATAAGGGGCGGGCGAATGTTTATAATAGTTACCGTGACCCTGGAACATAAAGGGCCACCGATGGAACATGAGTGGGTTTTAGTCAGTAAAAGTCTGACACGCCCTCCCGCCGCACCCAGGACGGGAGCAGTCATTTGATGATTTCCCACAAAAAAAGGGGCGGGCGCGCTAGGTCATCACGACATGTTGATTCCTTTGGGTACTATATAATACCTTATTATATCTCAGTAGATTGTGTGAGTTTTGCGCAGTGATCTAACTAAAGGGTTACCTATTTAACAGCTAGTTTTATATAGCAAAGGAAGCCATATTTACTCCAAATACGTGAACAATGTTGTTAACTGGTGGCGTGTTTACCGTGTCGTGTCACCTGTCTCGCTTACAGCTGCTGATTAGATACATTTGAAACACCTCACACCTACGTGTCAACGTAGCTGGAACACGCAAACTCTTCGTGTGTAGTTATTTGGATGACTTTTATCAAAAAGGATCTTCGGGGAAAATAATGATAGTAGTTTATTGAAATTAGATATGGTTTTGGTAAGTACGATCAACAATAATGCAGACATTTTTTATATATAAAGATACATAGCTTTTGGTTTGGAAAACAAAATTAAGTGTAACCTAGAGCATAAAAATCTGTTTTGGATTGTTTTTTTTTTATTACTTATGGGCTTGCTCTTGGTCCCAGACTAGCCCGAGGGCAAAGACGGGGCCTACGATGAAGCGAGCTCACCCAAAAGATGCCTATGCACTCGTCTCTTGAATACATCCGGGTTATATGCATTTGGAAACACAGACGGTAGGGAATTCCATTCTTTTGCGGTGCGCATAATAAAAGATTTCGAGAAACGCTGCGTGTGGATTCGAGGTATATCGACCAAGAAAGGGTGGTATCCCGCCGTACGTCTGGATGTCCGGTGGTAAAACGGAGACGGGGGAATGAGCTCGTGTAGCTCATGAGCACACTCACCGAAGTGCAATCTGAAAATTGTGTGAAGTGTTTTACTTTGACACCTAGGCATGCTTCTAATAATTAATTAAAACATTGTAATTCATAATACAACAAAAAATGCACAGTAAAATGTAACAAAAAACCACTTCACTCAATGTATTTTAGCTCCCAAATGACACACATTTGACTACAGTAAAATCAGAATTCCGCACCAAAAAACACAGGACTGCTTAACTTCCCCGCATTCCCCAATGAGCGCGTAAATTTTACTTGTTTACGTAACTCCAAAAAATGTGTCGCCCCAAACAAGTTTCGCCACGAAGTTGCGCTACGTACAGGCATGTTGACAAATTCTGTGAACATCACTAAGGTCCATGGACATTTGGGACTCTGCCAACTGTGTTTATTCCATGAAACAGTTCGTGCGTGTAATAAACATCGCCTTGGATGTATTTACATGATAATTTAGCCAATTCCAACCTAAATAGTAAGACAAACATGACTAACCTTATTTTAGTTTAAGGAGATTGGGTAAACAGGCTTCCTTCCGTCCCCATATCGTTTGGATGATAGCGAGTCGGTTCGTTTCTTTCTATTTGTTTTGGTGCGTTTGCTGTTATGTTATTTTGTGGAAGCAGTTCGGGAATATAAAGCTAATGAAAATAAGATGCTGTTTGGCTGAGGTTGTGTTTTGTTTTGTTTAGAAAAGTTGAACTATCACAAGATTCTCACCATTTTTTGAGCAATGTGTTGTGTCAATGTTTAAAACTTGCTAAAATTTTCTTAAATAGCTTGTAACTCTGTTATGGCATGCTGCATCATTCGAATATCATAGAAGGCACCGAATGTGCCGTAGACAGAACAAGAGCGAAATTAGCACGTTCAGCTTTACCATATTAGCACCCGTAGTTAGAATTCCTTACTAAGAAGTATAGAGAAAATACTAAAAAGTTTCATGAATCGATTTTTTGACAAATCTTTACATACTAACTTTTAAACTTTCGCGTTTTATGTTAACACATATTATTATACCGGGTATTAACGCGAACAGTGTTTAACGTTTCGACCTGGTTGCACAGGTCGTGGTCGCAAGCAGACTACCACCAGACCAGACCAGGCAGGCAGACCAGGTCGAAACGTCAAGCCTTCCAAGGTAATCACTGTTCGCGTTAATACCCGGTATAATAATATGTGTAAATCTTTACATATCTACTTTAATATTACTCTTAACTGGTCATAAAATCTTAAATGTCTTCTATTTATCTTAACTTTTCAAAGTCGCGAATGTTGAAGGATATCGATTTTGTCCCCTTTGGGAGTCGAAGTTTATCTCGGGTAGAAACTTGGGGTAATAAATGAACGATTTCAAAAGGGTCCTTTTATTTCTTTTAGATTTAGGCTTGCTTTTTCTACATCAAATTGAAATAACAGCTATTCGGGGAAAAGCTTTCTTAGTTTTTTTACAAGTTTAGTGTTAGAAATAGACCAATATGCACCATTTTGCGTTCAGTTCTACGTTTCCAATATAATACCGATTTACCTCGTTAAACGAGAAAAATAAGAGCATTATTCTTCTAAATATGAAGTATATCAAATACTAGATTTTTAGAAGAATAATGTTCTCTAATAGCATCTATTACAAACAAAGGGAGAATTCGAATGCGGAATTAAAGCTTCTATAAGAACCACTGTGTGAAGTTTTCCTCATTATTGTGAATAAGTTCCCGCTGTCCAGTAATTATGTAAAGCGTTTAACTTCCACAAACATCTTCATTTTCTCGACCTTTATCGTAGGTAATTTACTTTCATTTAGAATCCGAATAGTCCAATCATTTTGTCCTAAATTAAGTCTGTAAGAGGGCGATTCCAAAACACCGTTCAGAAAACAAATTGCTTACAAAGCCAGGCATATTTGTTCAATATTTCAACCATAAGCAGTTCCGCCTTCACAATTATATTTTTGCTCAGTACCAAAAACTCCCAATCGATTTGCCTACACGGACACATTTGGAACATTGCCAAGTGTTATTGCATCGAATTCGGTTGGAATCGCACGCCACGATTGCAGACACGTTATGAAACTGTAAGAGACATACGTGCTTAACAGTTTCGGTCTAATTTGTAACTATGTTAGGCAGAATTGTCTCTTGAATGTGGCCGCTTTGAAACTTTATTGTGTCTGAAATTTGTACGTAAAATAGTTTAGCGCGGACGCTCATGTGACTGAAAGCATGTATAGTATAATGGTCTTTTTATATGACAGTATACTCGAGACAGTAAAAATGTCATGATGGCCCAGTGGATAAGGCACGAGAGACGGGCGTCTCTCGTGTATGAGGTTGTGGGTTAGAATCCGGGCAAGTACCTATGTGACTTTTTTAATTCATATATGTACTTTCTTAAGTTTATCTTGGACATCACTGACATCCCGTGCCTCGGAAAGCACGCAAAGCCGTTGGTCCTGGTTGTCATTCGTAGAACTTTGACAGTCGTCACTGGTTAGCCAGAAACTCTTACCAGTCTAACCATGAGGTATCGTGTCGCCCAGTTACTGGGTTGTGGAGGTCTGACAGGCAGTCGCTACACGTAAACACCGGTATCCAACATACCAGCCGGAAGCCCCCAGAAGAGAAGAAGAAGACCCCAACACAGTTGGGAAAAGGCTAGGGAGATGATGATGACTCGAGACAGTAACGCATCTTCCGTTTCTAGGGTTCCGTATATAAAAGGAAATAAAAAACCTTTATAAGATCACTTCGTTGTCCGTCTGTATGTCAAGATTTTATTTCGCAAGAAGGCTTGTAGATGTTAAGTGAATTAATATCAAATATTTAGATCTACATTGCCTTGGCGTTGTTAAGAAATTTAATTTCAAAGTCAAGTACATATATTAAAAGATACAGCTGTTTTACGCCCTACATAAATTTCGCTGATTAGATCATCATAAAAAACCAAGAAGAAATGTCTCAAATAAATGTTTAAATAAGTTTGTATGGAACCTTCGACTTTTCAATCCAATTAGCAAACGTCCGGGTTATTTTTATCAATTGCCCGTTTTCGTGTTACAACCTACATTTTCGATTATATCCCTCTCTACAGTAATTAAAAATTATCTACGATATCTCCAGAAAAAACATTATTCTATTAGATTACTCTAAGTCTAGACATGAAAAGAAAGTAGCACAGAAATCTAGCCTTTACGACACTTAGGTATACACACATTAAGATTGATAGTTGCTTACCATACTCACAAATAATTCTTTATTTGCCGTAACAATAAAAGAACAAAGAAAACTAATCCTGGATTGAGTGGAATTAATATTTTGCATGAATAACTTGAGTAGAGAAGGTCGAGGGTAATAAATTGCCTTTATAATTCTAAGTATGTGAGGCTTACTATGTTTTTCAATGTTATCGATTGGGTTGTTAGTGCGTAGTGTAGGTAATAGGCAGTGTGTCCTTCATTCAACTAGAAAGTCCCTGAAGTGCCCCAAGGTCAGAGATGGATACCACTGCGCTGCGCCGCGCAATTGAGCCAACTGGGTTCACTGCGCCAATTGCAAAAACGCACTTCGCTCCCTCAAAATTGGTTGATGCACAGCGCAGTACCGTCAGACCGTACGCTTCAAAATGTGCTGCGTACTACGCTTTATGTCTTAACCATCAAACGATATGTATAATTTCCGGCCATCTGATGTACATTTATTGCAAAAATGAAAAAAAAAATACTACAAATTGGGAGGAAGTCTTCTCTGGTGAATTTGAATCTGATTTCTTGTGTACAAAAAATATTAGTTTTTCAATTATTGCTATATTTTACTCAACATGGCCCCTAGTTTGCTGGCATATTCCATTCGTTCTGAAACTAAAAAATGTGTGTACATTTGTGAGTGAACAAAATCAAGTGTGACAATTTCATAGTTACAAAAATCTTAAATCTTAAATTTTGTAGTATATATGTAACCCTAGCTTTTTCCTAACTATGTTAGGGACGGCTTCCAGTATAACCGAAACTAGTTAAATCACCAATCAGACCTCCAAAACCCAATTACCGGGTAACACAATCACTTGTGACTACCCAAGCAACAATG
The DNA here is from genome assembly GCA_033675125.1 of Athetis lepigone. Taxonomy (NCBI): domain Eukaryota; kingdom Metazoa; phylum Arthropoda; class Insecta; order Lepidoptera; family Noctuidae; genus Athetis; species Athetis lepigone. The sequence goes on along the minus strand of CM066239.1, from coordinate 15,400,024 downwards.
TTTACGTTCTACGACTGACATCCGGAACCAACTGCTACCAAAAGGTGATAGTGAGTGATGTCCTATGTAAACTTAGTAAGTATATAAAAAGGGAAAAATAGCACTGGTTTTAGCTCAGTTTTGACCTTACAACCTCATACACGATTCGTCACTCATCATCAGACAACCTAATTAAAACGTCTTTAAATAATATTAGTTCAGGTAATTGAACACCACTATCAATAAATATTTTAAATGACCTACTCGGCTCAAACCAAAAATAAACTCAAGCAGCTAATCCTGGTCTTTATAAAATACAAAATCCTAAGCTTAGCCCTATTTGACAAGGTTTTATTTCAGCATTAAACTTCAAGTACAAATTTTCTTCGTGAACACTTAGAAATGCTTTGAAAGCATAAGGGTGCTCGTATCTAAGTTGAATTCATGAGAGCACTTATATTTTAAGCACCTACCCTGCATTGGCATTCAGTGAATATCTTCGTACCCGATACTTTTGTCTAAACAGAGGTTCTCAACAGTCTCAACTGCGGATAGAACTGCGAATGAGTAATGTAACTAACTTTTTGTAAAACTCAATATTTCGAAAAGTGTGTCCGTGGTCGTGTAGTTTCTTGCTTGTTCTTCTTCATACAGATCATCCTTTGTGGAACAAGCGACTAGCTTCAAATTTCTGACTAATCGACCGACTCATTGACCATTCATGAGTGTCTGTAAATGGTCCAGGTGAAATAAACACTTCGATTTTGATTTTAATTTTAATCACTATTAATGGTTCGCGATAGTTTTCATACTTTGAGTGTATGCTATATTTGTTAAAATTACTTGCTCATCACTTGCCACTCCTTATGTTTACAATTAATTATAAAACTGTTAGTTAATGTTACTTTTGAAATTTAAGATTACCTATGTTATCGTATAAAATAAAAATGGTCTCTGGTCAGAAATAAGGTTGAAAACCACCGGCTTAAACTATAGCATTTATATACCGCTTCGCTGGCAAGAATTCTTTAGATTTTGTGTATTTTAAAATAAATATGTAGCCTCTCTTTAACTTTCATGTTATGATTTTATGTTTTCCATAATTACATTATGATTTATCTGATAGGTTTATAGATGATTGGTATACCTTGTGAATATATTGCCTTTATACAATATTTATCTGATGTCAGAAATAAAATATTCAACCAAAACTTTCTTTGATTTTACACTTTAATGCTTTAAGTAATAGATTTAGTATACAGATATTTTTTCTATTAATATGTTATATTAATAAATTGGTAGCTATGCTTACATTCAACGGTAAATATTTGTTGACCTTATGAGATGATGCGTGTGATATTGAATTTACATGAAATAATTATAGATCTCTTTGTGAAAGAACCCTATCGAGATATTTATCGGTAATTTCTACAATCATAGGAACAGAAAGAGGTTCCTGCAGCAAAGCACCATTGCTTTTTTCGGTTTCAATTATTAATCTCACATGAGACATTTTAACTTTATTTCTGGTGTGGCAAATCATCTGCGAGGCCTCAGGACCAGATGTCTTTAAGCAGCGTAACCACTTAAAATCAGGTGGCCGTCAGATATTACTGACTTTGTGACTTGACACTCTCCGAGTGTACAAGCCCGTTTCGCATTGTCAAAGAGTCAACACGATGGAGATCGCATACCTTCATTAGTTTAGATAACCTAGCACCTATTTTTTGAGCGAAGAAAATGTCTAACGCATGCCCCCGTTCGGGCAGGCGTTGGTTATGTGGGCATCCACTAAAAACTCCGCTTGTGCACTTAAGCCTTGGTAGATGGGCCACTAGAACTGCTATGCATGACATTCGCGACATATTAACCTGGCACATAGTTTAAGTAGACCACACTGCGCCAAGTTATTTACCACTAGCGACCTGCCCCAGCTTCGCACGGGTGTTACAAATCTTTAAAAATCCCGGCTTTTTTCTAATATAATATGCATGTATTACACATATAAACCTTCCTTAAGAATCACTCTATCTATTAAAAAAAAACCGCATCAAATTTTATCTAAGCATACATAGGGACAGACAGAGGATAGCGACTTTGTTTTATACTATGTAGCGAAGCGTAAGACCAACCGAAGCTCCTAGTAGGTTGATTTTAACCAGTATTCTTCCCATTTCAAAAATAGAAACTCCACAAAGGCCCAACATACCAATCAACCTTGCAGCTAAAAAGTAGCAAGTGTAGTGTTGTGAACGATTAATGCAGGGGGCGCCACTGTAGCACAATCAGTACCAGTTGGCGGCCAGCCAGCAACTGACAAACCTAGATAGAGTCGTGATAACGTAAGAGAAATAACTTAGGACGTGAGGTCGCAAGTCGACGACGGATAAGGTGTTCCATTTTTAAATTTTTCGGTGTTAACTGGGGTTGTTCTGAAATAAATACAGGCCGTGACGAATTTGACGGGCCTGTTAGTCTAGTGGTTAGTGACACTGATTGCTATGCCGAAGGTCGTAGGTTTGATTCCCACTCAGGAACAAACTTTGTGTTATGAGCATGATCGTTTGTTCTGTAGCTGGGTTTTGTTTATCTATAGTAGTAAAAGTATGTGTATGTAAAAAATATATAATTATGTGTATCAGTTATCTGGTTACCATAGTACAAGCTTTGCTTAGTTTAGGGTCAGGTGACCGTGTGTGAGATGTCCAAAGATATTTATATTTTTGCAATAATATTCCACATAATAAAGCAGTAGATAAAGAAGCACATTAATGCACCTGTATCCACTGAACCCCAAAAATCATTCACTTCAACCCCAAGACACAAATAATCTTGTACTAATTATAATACTTAAAAGCGCCTTTGGGTTTAAGGTGGAAGAAATGTTTGCGATCGTAGAGTTTTGAGAACATGGCTTTAAGGCTTGGTGGAATAAGCCCCCGTCATAATATTGTATGTACATTATAGTGTTATATTGTGACGAATTACATAAATATCCATACTTATAAATAGATAGAATAGAATGTATATAAAATCAATTAAAGAGAAATCAGCAGGAAAATATTTTTCCGATATTCTCAGTTTAAACGTTAACCTTCAAAGCTTCCATTTTCACTCCGAACATAGGAGCGTCCGTATTTGAAATTAAAAAAAGGGTTAAGTCCTCACAAACAAACTAAAAAAATCTCTTTGACAAACATTTGTCTTTCAATATTTACATACCTGTGTGTACAACGTGTATCAAAAGTGGAATTCCCTTAAAACACACAAAAGGGGGAGTAAATTTCCGGGGTTACTGGGGCCGTATTTACCGTGTAATGGTCACATCTATCACATCCCTTTCTGTGTGAGGAACTCGGTAATTTTCCAGCCCTTTTACCCCTAAATTTGTTCCCATTGGTCCATTCTTGTTTGAAATTTTTATGTTTTTGAGTGTTATGTGAAGTTTATGCCGTATTTAGGGATGTGTTTCGAAGTCGGTGAAAATTATTGTTTACATTTAGTTTTTTTCATGACTTCATGTTGACAGCGTGGTTTATGGGGGTGCGTGCGCTATTCCCGCACGAAACAATCATTTTTCTTTCTAACTAACAGATGTTCAGGATCTGATTGTTTGCTTATCGAATGAATTTATAAAAAGTATTTACTACTAGCTAGCTACCTGGCTATTTTCTGAGGCTTCGTTCTACCGTGTAAACATTTATCCCTTATTTTTCCTGGTTAGGAGTTAAATTCATAAAAGTCGCTTCCTTTACACCATTTACAAAAACTGTAATGCTAATTTCTGCTTTCAATAATCTGGCCCGTACGTTGATGACAACACCTGAGTATTTATATATTTTAAAACATTATTTGTAATGCACCAACGATACGGGGTACTTATTTTTGAATGTACACAGAGTTCACAAACACAAGGTTTTTTTTCGCCCAATTTTTTTTTGGGAAACAATTTAAGGCAGTGTTAATGTTACGTAGCAAAAGGGAATCTACAAATTATGAATGTGTCTAATGCTTACCCTTAAGTGTGGGGAACACACTCTTACTTGAGGAGTTTATTTAGTAGGGTGTAATATTTTATTACGGGTGTAAAATAACAAGAGCATGGAGATTGGCCACAAAAAGAGAGGTGTAACGTTGTGGCAATAAGGAAACTTGAGTTGCTGATGATGGTGATGATACAATTTATATATAACTATTATTATATTTTATAATATTATTAACATATTTTATTTATTTTTCAAAAAAATATGGTCCTGTTAGACTTGTTTATATTGTTACGAGCTGGGGTTCGGGATAAATAAAAATTACAGTTTTAACCGAAAAAAAAACACGATAACTTTATTTAAAATTTACAAACACAAAAACACTTCACTAACACAACACTACACAAAACACACACTTCGTATCGCAGTCGTAGTTCCGCTTCGCGGCGATGTTCACTGTTTCGTTCCCAAAACTGAACTGAGACCCGTGCCGACACGTCCGCTATTTATATCTCCGGTCACATTTTCTAGAAAGTTCGACAACCCGAGGTACCCAGGTGCATTCGAGAACATTCCAGTAACATCGCGAATGATCGACGATGATCTGGAAGTTTCTCGAATGACCCCTCGGAACTCCATCGAACGTTCTAGAACGTCGTGGAACTTTCCCGAATTTTCTAGTAAATGTGCCCGGAACAATCGACACTTACGTCACCTACCTACCTACGTAACACTGCCCCCTCCTAAGACATGCTCGTCCCGAGCATCATTATTCCCGTAGTATCGTGCCAGCCGATCTACGTGAACAATTTTAGGCGCAGTTCTCGTACTCTTCCGTATCCGGTAGGTGACGTCATTGATTTTGGTCACAATCTGGTATGGTCCATCCCATTTTGCCTGTAGTTTAGGCGACTTCCCTTTGCTACGCACTGGGTTATGCAACCACACCAGTGAACCTTCATCAAATCCGCTTTCACTTTCAGGGAAGGGTCCAGCAACGTCTAGCGCTATCCGTTCCCAGGGGGCTCCCACGTTGTACACTTTCAATGCACCCCTACTGCGTGTTTGAGGTCCTTTTACCGCTGCACAGCTGGTGCATTTGCGACACCAATCTTCGACATCTTCTCGACAATGGATCCAATAAAACCGTTCTCGGATCTTCAACAGAGTCCTCTTTACCCCCATGTGACCTCCGGAACATCCATCGTGGTAGAGCCGAAGAATTTCTGGTACCTTCGATTTCGGCACGACCATTTGCAGATGGCACTTGTCTCCACGAGCATTTTCCCATTTACGGCACAAGACACCATCTTGGAGTACTAAGCTCTCCCACTGTGCCCAATAGCTCTTTGTGGCTGTACTCATTGCTGCAACATCGCACCACTTCGGTTTAGCCGCATTGGCTTTAATCCATTCGAGGATTGGTTTAATGTCCGAGTCACTTTGCTGAGCATGTTGTAGAGTTTCCTTCCACTCATCACTAAGGTCTGTTCTTAGCATTCTGACAGGAACTGCTTCCTTAGCTTCTTGCCTGACACAATGCTTGCAATCTTCAGGACAAGGCCTTCGTGATAAAGCGTCTGCATTACCATGACACTTTCCGCTACGATGTTCAATTGAGAAGTGAAACTCTTGCAGCAATTCAATCCATCTTGCTACTTGCCCTTCCGGATTCTTAAACTGCAGCAACCACTTCAACGCAGCATGGTCAGTCCGAAGGTGGAATTTACGTCCCAGTAAATACTTGCTGAAATGTTGCAATGTCTTTACAACGGCAAGGAGTTCACGTCTGGTTACACAATAGTTCCTTTCTGGTTTCGATAAAGACTTGCTGAAGTAAGCTATCACAACCTCATGATCTCCTTTTCGTTGAGACAACACACCACCAATTCCAGTATTACTTGCATCCGTGTCAATTACGAATTCATTCTCTGTATCAGGATAGCCCAAAATCGGAGTATTACACAACCGTTTCTTTAACTCCTCAAAAGCCATGTCACAGCTATCGTCCCAACAGAAAGGTCTTTTCTCCTCGGTAAGCTTATGTAATGGTTTGGCGATGTCTGCAAAATTCTTGACAAACCTTCGGTAGTACGAGCACAAACCCAAAAATGCTCTGACCTGCGTCTTGTCTTTTGGAATTGGCCAATCCTTGACAGCGACAATCTTCTCTGGATCAGTTTGAACTCCTTCTTTAGACACAACGTGCCCCAGAAAACTAACCTGCTGTCTAAAGAAGGTGCACTTCTTGGGACTTAACTTAAGATTAGCTCCTCGGATTTTAGACAGCACACGTTCCAGATTTTGAAGGTGGTCTTCGAATGTGCGGCCCACGATGATGATGTCATCTAAATAGACTAGGCAGGCATCTCCAATTAATCCGGTGAGTACCTGCTCCATTAACCTTTCGAAAGTTGCAGGAGCGTTGCATAAACCGAATGGCATAACATTAAACTGCCAAAGTCCTTTTCCTGTGGAGAATGCGGTTTTCTCCTTATCTTTTGGGTCAATTTCCACTTGCCAGTAGCCACTTTTTAGGTCTAACGTGCTAAACCACTTCATTCCTGACAGCGTGTCAAGAGTGTCGTCGATCCTGGGTAATGGATAGCTGTCTTTCTTTGTAATGTCATTCAGCCGACGATAATCCACACAAAACCGCATGCTGCCGTCCTTCTTTTTCACCAGGACCACAGGAGAACACCAGGGACTAGATGAAGGCTCTATAACTCCATCCTTAACCATCCCTTCAATCATGGCGTCCACTTCCTTTTCTCTTGCCACTGGTAACCTTCTAGGTCGCTGACGAATAGGTAACTCATTTCCTGTGTTGATTATGTGCTGGACTAATCCAGTCTTCCCTATGTCAGCGTCATGTGCAGAGAAAATATCGGCGTATTGAAGTAACATCTTCTTAGCCTTATCCATTTCTCCCGCAGATAAGTCTGTGCGACAATCTTCCAGAAGATTCGAGATGTGAGATCTTGCATCTTGAGCAACGTCCCGAGAAGGCCGATGTTGGCAATTACGCATCCAAGCCACTTCTTCACAGGTCCCCATCAACGTACCCTTCTGGATAACTTGTGCTTCTTCACTCGGGTTCAGGATGCGTACAGTTGCAACATCAACTGCTCGTACTAAGCTTCGCGCCATCTTCCATGGAAGGTTCTCGTCCAATCTTTCAACGAGAATGCATCGATTTTTCGGTCCAGTATTGCGTGGAAGGCTAACTGGAACTATCGATTCCGACCTGGGAGGAAGAACAGTCTTCTTCAAGCAGTGCACTTTCCCTGATGGTGCACCTTCCATGAAGACTTCTTCCGAACCACACTTCAGGACTCCCTGATTCACGTCGATCTTACAACAATGCTGTCGCATGAAGTCTAATCCTAGGATGCACTCGTCTTCTATATCGGCCACGATGACTTTATGCCAATAAATTGTGCTACCCAGCTTCAACTTCACCTCTTTCTCGCCTCGGACGGGAATGTGTTGACCGGTAGCTGTTACCAAATTTATGTAGTCATGCTTGCTGAAGAAGTCCCCAAGATGACGATTTACTCGGGAACTGACGACCGTGCGAGAAGCTCCAGTGTCCAACGTCAACTTACATGGTCTTCCATTTACTTCACCTTTGATTATCAGGCTGTTCCCATCACGGGCTTGTGAGATCGATATCCTTGGGGCTCCTTGACCACCAGCCAGCACCCGCCCCGCAGTTCTGGCTTTTACTCGTTTCCCTGCTGCTCAGCGGTGGCAGCAGCCGCACTTCTTTCCCGGGTCTGATCTACGCTGGAATCTCTTCGCTTAGGGCAACTCGTTCGAATGTGACCTTTCTCCCCACAATTGTAGCATGTGGGACTGTACTTTGAACGGTCACGTGAAGGTGCTGATATCTCCCTGATGCGGGCACGATGGTCTTGCCTCACTGCCTCCACCTCCAGTGCATTGGCCAAGGCTGCCTTCAAAGTCTCATGGTGCCCAAGTCTCACAGCTGCTCTGACTTCAAAGTCCCGTATGCCATCGACGAACGCTTGCACCAAATTACCGTCGATGAGCGTAGGCACTGACTGATACGCTTTTCGTACCAGTTTTTCCACTTCAAGAGCCCACTGCTGCAAGTTTTCACCGCTGCGCTGCACGCGATCTTTCAACTGAGCACGAAAGACGTGCTCCAGATGAGCGTCCCCGTACCGAGACTCCAAAGCTTCAATTAGCTGCTCATACGTGACATTGTTGCCGAGTGCCTCTAGAACCGTTAACGCCTGGTCGCGTAGGCCCAAGGTGAGTGCGGTCTTTGCCTGCGCATCCGTCCAGCTATTTGCTTCTCTGACAGCTTCAAATTGAAGCTTGTACGCGGACCAGGAAGATGTTCCGTCGAAAGGTGGGGCTTTAAATCCTCGCACCGATGGTGCAGCAATCACAGGAGCCGCAGACCCGTCCCCAGATTTCAGACACCCAAACGCTTTTTGGAGATCAGCAATCTTAATTTCGGTTCCGGAGATACGGTTCTCTGCCTCGGAGATTCGGTTCTCATGCAGCTCAACCTTCTCCTTTACGGCTCCGATGTCTTTGCCAAACGTTGCGTGCAAGTCCTTGATGAGGAGGATCTGTTCCTCCTGTCGGCGATTCTGCTCTTCCTTGTCGCGCTGTAGCTGCTCTTCCAAACGGCGGGCCTGTTCTTCTTGTCGGCGGGCCTGTTCTTCTTGTCGGCGGGCCTGTTCTTCTTGTCGGCGGGCCTGTTCTTCTTGTCGGCGAGCCTGTTCTTCTTTGTCCCGCTGGAGCTGTTCTTCCAAACGGCGGGCTTGCTCTTGCTGTTGGCGGGCCTGTTCCTGCAGCAGTACCATCAGAGCAGAAAAGTCCATCGTCACTGGTGCTGCAGAAACACCAGATATCTGAGCTGACGCTGGCTCCGTCGTCGGTTGATCACCACCCGATGTCTGCAACGAAGAACCTTCAAAACGCCTCTGGTCCACGTCCTGCTGGCGTTGGCTCCTAGTACGAATTCCTTCCGTGTCGTCCTTCGGTAAAACCGGCATGATTTATCCCTCACTTCTGACACCAATTGTTACGAGCTGGGGTTCGGGATAAATAAAAATTACAGTTTTAACCGAAAAAAAAACACGATAACTTTATTTAAAATTTACAAACACAAAAACACTTCACTAACACAACACTACACAAAACACACACTTCGTATCGCAGTCGTAGTTCCGCTTCGCGGCGATGTTCACTGTTTCGTTCCCAAAACTGAACTGAGACCCGTGCCGACACGTCCGCTATTTATATCTCCGGTCACATTTTCTAGAAAGTTCGACAACCCGAGGTACCCAGGTGCATTCGAGAACATTCCAGTAACATCGCGAATGATCGACGATGATCTGGAAGTTTCTCGAATGACCCCTCGGAACTCCATCGAACGTTCTAGAACGTCGTGGAACTTTCCCGAATTTTCTAGTAAATGTGCCCGGAACAATCGACACTTACGTCACCTACCTACCTACGTAACAATATCAATAACAATTTGTTACGTCATAATGAGGTTATTTCTCAACCTCATTCTCAACCTCATTTTATGATTGATTATTATACTAGCCTATCGCCGTCTCATTACATGACATGATCTTCTTCTCATACAGAGAAGACACGAGGATTGATCTCAACGCTTGCTCAAGCAAGCGTGGTGATGAGACACCAAGTTGCGGAATGTTTATAAATAGTTACCGTGACCCTGGAACATAAAGGGCAATCGAAGGAACATGAGTGGGTTTTAGTCAGTAAAAGTCTGACACGTTCTCCCGCCGCACCCAGAACGGGAGCAGTCATTAGATGATTTCCCACTCACAAAAAAAAAGACACCAAGATTTCTCACAAAGTTTTCCATCACCGATTTGTTCCAAACCACTTAATTTTACAGTTAATAGAAAATTAAACAGGCAATCAAGGATAAAACAAAGTGCTTATTACAGAAATAAGTTTTTAAATTGCTACTTAATGGTGTCTGTTACGCAATTGAACAAATAATGTCGAGACCTTGAGAACATATTCTTCGATCGAAACTCCGTGTCAATTGTAACCAGCCAGGTTTTCTTTCAGCGTCACAAAGTGGATGTTTGGCACAGTTCCAAATGTAACGGTTCTATTCCAGCGAGTCTACACACGCTCTTATGTACACTTAAGTAAAGTTTTAATTAGGTAACTTAGTTTCATAGTAAAAAGACTTGCAGTTAATTTTTAGATGCTGTTAACAAGATAAGGGTATTATTAAATTGTTTTGTTTAGGTGCTGTTAGTAAAATAAAAGTATTATTTAATTGTGTTGCATTATTTTCTTTGTAACAATGTTTTAATGCTTTTTTTGCTGGATAATGTTTACTAGTTTTCTTTTTTGTTAAATTACGTGTGACGATGTTTCGCAGCTGTTTGAGAAGATATTGCGTTGTTTGGATAAAATATTTGGACATTTTAATGGTCTGTGGTAGATTTATTTTCTTGTATACGTTGTATCTTATGATAAGAGTAGGTATCTCAATAGAGCACTTTAGTAATTATTAACCTACATGGTTTTTATATGATTTTACTCATACAACCAGTATATGGACTTTAAGGAAGATTTTGACCCCTGAGTTTTTTTTTAGATATTTCTTCTCAGACTAGTCAGCTTTCCTAGCTGACTGGTCTGAGAAGAAATATCATTGACTGTCATTCGTTAAAATTAAGCAAAAATTAGGCAAACTATGAAATTTAACTTTTTTAAATCAAAGGACGAATTTTACTGTCGAAATTTTCGTTCGATTAAAATAGCATAAATTAATACATACTCGTACGTGTAAAAGGACCAATTAACAAAATAAATATCGTTTTACAATTTTTTTTATTTGGTATAGAGTTACTGTTGTTTCAGAATTTAAAGAGTACAAATGAAAGAGATGTGGATAATATTATCTCCATAGATATTAAACACACAGAAAACAAGTTAAATCAAATTGAAATTACGGCAGTAAAACAAGTGTTTAAGGACACCAAAGGGTCACTGCTCTTGATCCCCCGTTCCGACGATCTAATCCTTTGGTCAGCATGCCTTCCCCTCAACTGTTTGTTTAGGATTCCCTTTATTAATTAACTAAATGACGACCGACTTCACAAGAACGCTTACAGGTAATGAGATATTTTAATAAATGGAATAAGTTTACAAACTCAAACAACGCCACCTACGTTCGTTCCATGAAAATTTTAATTTACATGATGTCACGTATAACCACAAATGACAACTTAGTTAGCACTTAAATTATGGACTACTCCCGAATATTAGATTGCCTTTAATTTCTACAGTTAAATACTTGAGTAGTCAAAATATCCGTACTAATTTTATAAATGCGAAAGTAACTCTATCTGTCCGTCTGTCTCTTCTTCACGCCTAAACGACTGAACCAAATTGAATGAAATTTGGTACAGATATAGTCTGGGACCCGGGAAAGGACATAGGATAGTTTTCATCCCGAAAATCCCCCGGGAACGGGAACTATTATTCCACGCGGACAAAGTCGCGGGAAAAAGCTAGTAGTCTATAATATATAACAATATTTTTACTCTTATTTGGTTTCTTTCTTTGGATCCCTAACCCGGAAAGTGAATCTAGCTCAGAATTTGAAATCTGTAGCTCGGACCCTGTTACCGATACCGCTGGGCTACTATTTTTTGTATTATTAAATGTTTTTTTTTAAATAAATATTTAAAAGTATTATTTTTATGTATTGTATTAATGAATAAACAGCTTTTTACTCACTAACTACTTACTAATAAGAAATGATTACCACACTGGTAATCATTTATTTCTCTTTGTTCATTCATTATCTCTCCTACTAGATCTATGCTGTGCCTGATAGAGTCCATAATTGTGACTATGTAACTGTTTACTACCAACTATATGTATACCACCAACTATATGTTTTTATTTACTAGTACACAATCAACAATATGATGTCAATAACATCCGCAAGAAAGGTGGTATAATAAAAGCTTGAATGCGAGAATTGACAAAAATATGATTCTAGGTAAGAAATCCACTTATTACCACTTTATTGAATTTCTCGACATTTCACCTCGCGGAGAAATGCCAACGGAAAATCTTTTCCTCCCCTGTAACGATATTATTCACATAAAAGAAGGTTTTTGGGGAGAATTGACTTAACACGAAAGTTATATAATTATCTACCTGCGAAAACTCCAGTTTTCTTTAGCTTATCAGACCACTGAATCCAATTCTACAAATCCTTTTAATAAGACGGTTATAAGGTATTTTCATTTAAATTCGTGCTGACGTGGGATTTAATCCTTCGAACACACGTAATTTAAGACACAATAGCAGCCCGACAGCCGGCTGTCGGTTGGTCGTTGAAAGGTAAGGAAATTCCGTCAAATTTTGATCAAATGATATTTTTTCATATACATTATAATTGGATGCTAAAGGGTTCTTTTTACTTCCATATTTGCATACCGGGCCGTGGCTTCAATTACTATTAGTACTTTCTACTAATGGTGTGAAACCCACACCTCAGTTTTTGTTTTATCACATAATTATTAGGATTGCGTCTCTAAGGACCATTTCAAAACAATTTGCAAAACGTTTTCATTACAATGCGCATAAGAAGCGAAAACAAACATTACGACATCTTCCCCAAGTAAAATGTAAGGACTATTTCACAAAATTAATAAAACGAAGTGGGTACAAGGATCTTTAATAAATTAGAAAGTCGGATCGTTAGCGCCATTGAAAAGTTTAATTGACCTTACAATAATATCTTTTGTTTGAAGTGAAAAAATAAACCTTGGCGCTCTCTAAGGCTATCCGATTTCAGTGGCCGACAAAAGAGCTTCCGTGGGTCAAAATTTTTCCATTGTTTCAAGGGATTTCCTCAATTATTTATATAAAAACTTCGTTGAAAGTAATTGCTTTTAGCCACTCTTCTCGTCTTCTTGCTCCTTTACGTGGGAATTGCTTTGTTTTTTTTTCTAGCACACATTATGATAATCATTTTGTACATGTAAATGTGACGGTCTAGGGATAAGGAAATGTATTAACGGTAAGATTGCGTGTATATGTTGCCATGCGGAATTATGTCCATACGCGTAAGTTTGCGCTGCGTGTCACACGCTTCAAGAAAAAACTTACATGGCTAGGCATAAGTTCGCAATCTCCCCTCGTCCTTCTTATGCGTGTGGCATGATATGTGTGACAGAAAAAGGATGTATGAAATGACATGCCAGTATACCGGTTAGATAAGCTCGGTGATACAAATCTTCAAAATAAAATAAGCCTCTAAGATATTTTATTATCTGTAACATTAATAAACAAAAATGCTAGATTAACAAAGATAAATTTTCTAGAAAACAAAAAGACAATGACAAAATAAATCGATCGTTGCCTTAGAATATTCTATAGACACAGAAAATCTAATAGCACCATTCCAATCCAGTAAAATGTGAACGAAGTAGAAGCTGATATTTAATTAATACATTCCTCGAGCCACATACGAGATATTTTCCATTCATTTAATTTCTCTTTATATTCCCGAGGATTTATCGTGTTTACTTACATACTTTATTCATTTATTTAAGCGAAGAAAAAAGTAACATAACGTAAGTAATTACGTATTCTCAAAGAAAGGACCAACTGCCAAAAGCATGCACGAAATAAATATATATATTTTATTAATTCCCCGAAAATTCATCACTGGGAACATTTTGTACCAAACAAAGAGGATAATAGGTACGCAAGTGAAATAACTGGGACGAGATTACGAAGTACAAAAGCGTTTTCCTCAAACGCACCCAATCCCGGAACAATAGCTAAGATAAATGGAGAGGCTGCAAACACTCGCTCTCCAAAGTTTCCTTGTTTTTCCTCAACGTCTCCCACCTGGGCAGTGGTACCCGAACTTTATATTTATGACGTCACAGATAAAGGTATCAATGGCCAATCGGTTGCTGATGACGACAATAGATCCTTATTTACGATGGATAATGGAATTTGGCATGTTCTGCTTTGGAATTTAGATTTCTCTCTCTTTATTCGCTTTGGGTGGCTGTGAGTTATGTTAAAAGGAAAAGTTGGGTGAGTGTTTTTATTTGTGATTGAATGGAAATGCTTCTCTTTTGTATGGATATAGTGTGAGCCTGCGAGTATATCTCTCGAGCTTTTTGTAAAGCAAACTAATACTACGATATCTATTTCAGTCGTATGGTAGTGTTGCTGTTTCTGGTTCGAGGCATATGAGTGTCAGTTCTACGGGCCTGTTGGTCTAGTGGTTAGTGACCCTGACTGCTAAGCCGGAGGTCGTGGGTTCGATTCCCACCCAGGATGAACTTTGTGTGATTAGCATGATAGTTTGTTCTGTGTCTGGGTGTAATTTATCTATAATATTTATGTTTTTATAAAGTACTCGCTTTTGCCCGCGACTTTGTCCGCGTTGAATAATAGTTCCCGTTCCCGGGGGATTTCCGGGACGAAAAGTATCCTATGTCCTTTCTCGGGTCCCAGACTATATCTGTACCAAATTTCACTCAAATCGGTTTAGTGGTTTAGGCGTGAAGAAAAGACAGACAGACAGAAAGACAGACAGACAGAGGTACTTTCGCATTTATAATATTAGTACGGATATAAGTATGTATATCAGTTGTCTGGTTACCATAACACAAGCTCTGCTAAGCTTGGGATCAGATGACCGTGTGTGAGTTGTCCACAGTAACAATAACAGACACATAAGGTATATCATCTTTGCCTCCAGGATAACAACAATCTTCTGTTAATGTGCTAATATTCGGTGGTCACTACTTAACGTAAGTTGGGCCAATTGTACTAAATACCTAGTTTGTTTTTTATATCAATTATTTACACTAAGCGCTGCCAGCGGCTTTGCTTATTTTTTTAAATACTTTTGTAGCTGTCCCCCGCGATTTTACCCGCGTTATGTTAGGTCTTTGGTTACTGTTTCGCTCCCGTGGTAATAGCGAGATGTTATAAAGTACATGTGTTATTCTGATAATATACTTTCACGTTTATAATACTAGTAAGGATTCGTAAGGATAAAGCCGCATGCAAATTTTCATTTTACGTAGGTATGCTTTGATGCATACTTTGATATGTTACCCAGTGTGTCAGTTACATTCTTTTGATTACATAAGCATCTAAAAAATACTGCTACTACAGCTAGATTCAATATCAAGAAAGAAAATAGCCAACATTGCAACAAAGGCAAAAAAAGATTTACGCTCAGTACTCCACATTTTTCTTCAGTGAGCCAGAATCTATAGCAGTCACGGAGAAAGCGCTGAGCTGTGATTTCCAGTGTTTCGGGGAAACTAGACTAGCTTCGATCCTGCCTAGAATTTAATCAGGATGAAAGAACATGGCAAAGGAATTACCGATTTATTTTCTAGGTGAAACAAATGTGCAAAAAGGTGTGGTAACAGCAAGACTTTTACAATATATTATTGGGGTTTTAATCAACTGAAATATTATATCTCTTTGCCTCTAATACCGCCAGTATTAGAAGAAAACACTTCTGTTACGTTATTCCTTGTCTTTTTCAAAAAGCTATACTCAGTTGACGGACCGTAGTGCTCGGCAGGTTACATTTTGACGTTAAACTTGACCAGTAGGTGGCCGAATTCGCGGGTATAAATTTTGACTTGGTTTTAGAAAGTTCTCCTGTGTAGGTGCGTTTTCAATTATGCAAACTCAAATACTTATGCCCTTACTAATAATCACTGTGTAAAGTTATGCAATGGATAAAGCCTGTGTAACCATACATTTTTTGACGTATAAACCTGTCATAACTTTATGCAGCGTTTATTAGTAAGGCGGCAAGATTTTCTTTTCCCAAAATAAGAACTTATTGAATCAACTTTTCCAAATAAAATATTCGTTATGGTCCCTCAACGCCTCTAATCAGATCACTAAATAAATCACAGAATAAATGCTCCCCAACGCATCATTCATTACCAGTAATTATAAAGTAGTTAAAGAACTAGCAGCTATAACTTAAAAACTCGCAACAAACAGGCAAACTTGTCTCCAGACTCGGGCAAAGTTGGGCAAAGTTAAACGCAATGATTTTCACTGTAACAGAATTTATTTGTTTGCCCGTAACGCTGCGTAATACGGAAAGTGGGACGCATTTGTCGAGCAAAAGAGAGTAAACTCCTTAAAGACATCTAATTAAAAGAGAGAGAGGGAAAATTAATGAGTGTTCTGGATTTTCTATGTTGTTGTTTTACGTGGTTGTGGAGAAAGTACTTGTGATGTTATGTATATGTTGAACAAAATACTTATTAAAAAGTGCCATCATCGTCATCCCCAATGACACCATCCATCATCATCAGCTTGCGTGTCTCGACACTGATTTCTGCCTAGGCGCTACTTATTCTAATCTTACATTTAGCTGAAATTCATGCGGTATATTTTTAAAACTGTACCTAAATCAAAATGTAGGGTTTTCCTTTACTACCGCCTACACCTTCCCTTTGAACTGAAATTCAATAAAATGTTTTAATTTTACCACACGGCAATATAATATACATGGAATCAAAAACAGAACATGACCAAACAAACACCTTTATATACACAAGACAATACAATTCACATTGTATGGTAGCAACCAAAGCGTGCTCCAAAATGTTAACATCATCACACAAAGGACACGTCATATTCATGCACAATAATTTTATGTCAAACAGTTTATAACGAAGCTTTATCGTTTGAAAATTATATCAAATGTATTATATCAAACTGGCTTTGCTTTGCTGGTGAATGTCGAGATTTTCATCTAACCCCCTTCAGAATTGGAATTTTCAAAATCCTCTCTTAGTGAATCCATACTAATATTATAAATGGGAAAGTGTGTCTGTCTGTCTGTCTGTTTGTCTTTCTTTCACAGCAAAACGGAGCGACGGATTGACGTGATTTTTTAAGTGGAGATAGTTAAAGGGGTGGAGAGTAACATAGGCTACTTTTTGTCTCTTTCTAACGCGAGCGAAGCCGCGGGCAGAAGCTAGTATAATATATACTTACTCTTCACAAAGAACATACCCTCCAAGTTTCCTGTCTCTAGGACCATTGATTTAGGCTGTACGCAGATATAATATCAACTATCAATCAGTCAGTCAGCCAGTTTACCATTTTATATATTATATAGAAAATAGTATCAATAGTTGTAAGGACGAGCAATATCACAAATTCTCTATCGCAAATATTCTGGTAACTCGGTCTTATCGCCATCCCGAAATCGATTGAAAGACGCAATTTGGCATCCTGATGATTTGTTGGTTACATTCCAGGTTGGTGTCAATTATTTGCATTGTGTTTAATACAATACGATATTATGTTCGTTATGAAGAGACATTCCAATTGCAGAGTTCTATGTAGACCTTACAAAACATACATTATCATTATAACATAACTGCCAAAGGTATTATTAACATGTTCAATTTTAACAAACTTAGTTAAAAACGTGTTGAACTATACTACACCTTAATGCAACCTTTAAAACATGTAGAGATGAAGAGAATTTAATCCAACGTACCAGGAGAGTAGAGTTACAAGAAGCTGTGGAAACCTCGGCTGTTCCTAATTAGTGCGAACCGTGGCTCGCTTGTTAACCTAGTTAGAAACGCCGCTGGCGACCGCTCAACACCCACAGTTTCTTTCAAATACTTTTTGATTTAATGAATAGGTAGGCACCCTAGCTATATAATGTTCTCAGTAACTTTCCAAAAATATTCCCTCGGAAAATTTATACGATCTACAGGAATATTTTTTCGATAGCGTGTTTTAATAACGCGTTCTTCAAGTTTGGTCTTTTTATACGCGTGCGTGAAAACGTTATTTTTATCGTTGTAATTGGCTTCGATCCACGCCTGACCTAACTTCAATTCCCATTTGGACATATTAAACTTTTTTCAATATATCAATGTCTTTTTTATCCTCTAAATGTTTTTTGCTCTCAGTGGAGATAGTTATCTACGACCTAGACAAGGTAATCTAATTCAAAATAAATGTACAGTCTTTTTATTTTAAATTATAACGTCTGTGGAAAGCTAATGAAATCTGTAAAACCTTTTCGGTGTAGAATGAATACTTGTATAATAAACGTATACACGACATCCGCGATGTGAAATGGGTTAAAGCCGTCGCGCGAATTTTTGTTGATACATTTTACTTGGTTGAAATAAATTACGTTAGTCGTTACTTTATTCTCGGGGGTTAAATATTGAGATACATTCATCTCTTTTACACCCCGTTGGTTTTTATATTCACGTTTTTCGCACATCAAATGAATTCCTGGAACATCCCAGTTTCTGAATTGACGTCACTGCAAAGGGGTAACTTTTTATAAAAATGGTTGACACGAAATTGAATAATGTTTTTCCGCATAAATTAACATTGGAGGCATGGCGTAAAGGAGAATTCTTTAGTTAAATTCAAGAACGTTGACAAAGTTTAACCCGATATTTTGCGTAATGAAAATGTTTAAAAAGGCTAAGGCGACAAGATTTCGTAATTTTTTAATATCACTGCTTCTAAAACTGACTGTTACTACGTCGCGTTGATTCGTGAAAAGAATTTTGGCGTCACTTTTAATTAGAAAAACAATTATTAAGAAACAGTGAGAGCGTCGAGCTCATTGGGATCTTACAATAATTACTATTGCTAATAGTAATTATTTATAATATGTAGGTATGCATTTATAAATAGCTAGCTTTTGCCCGCGACTTCGTCCGCATGGAATAATAGTTCCTAGAAAACTATTTTATGTCCTTTCTCGGGTCCCAGACTATATCTGTACCAAATTTCATACAAATCGGTTCATTGGTTTAGGCGTGAAGAAGAGACAGATAGACAGAAGTGCTTACGCATTTATAATATATGTAAGTATGTTTATCAGTTGTCTGGTTACCAAGTACAAGCTCTGCTTAGTTTGGGATTAGATGACCGTGTGTGAGTTGTCCCAAAATATTTATTTATTTATTTATTACTTGATTTGTTATTTTTAATTCGTTATTTTTTATTGTTATAAAATTATATTGGAAGTCTTAAAAAAATTGTCTTCTTATTCAATTCATAAAAAAAAATATATAAAACTAAGTTTGAATGTCGTTAAACGAGCAGTTCGAGTAATTTATAAAATATCGTTTTTATTGTTTAACCAAACGTTTTCCTACAATATTAAAATATCAGTACGAGGCAATAAAAATCTCAAAAAAGTCCAGCCTACTTCCCTTTGTTTATTATTTTTATTTTATTTACTTTAACTATAATTCAATCCAAGTTTTTTACGATGGATACAGCTGGTAAGAGCGGCAGGCTCTTAACAGCCACGTCGAATACATAAGACCAATGTTATATACCTACCTGCTATAAACCTACGTCTTATTAACAAAAATAATAAATTACCAAAAAGTCGCTTTGTAAACTTCTTAACACTATGCTTGCGATCATTATATACTTAGCTTCCATTTCCTAATTCATATAAATAAATAGTTACTTTTTCATTATATAAATGTAATTTTTGACGGAAATGGTTTTTTTTATTAAATTTATTCTAATTATTGTAACACGAAAAAAGTAACACTATTATTTAGTAAGTATGGTGTTTCTTGCTCATTATTCTCCAATGAAAACAATTTGGGACGGTCAACAAAATTTATTTTTGTTTTGTAAATGACGCTCCAAAGTGCCTTCTTTGGTCTAATGGAAATAATTAATTTGACTTTAACTTTGAATACCGTTAGGCTAATATCATCATCATCTCATAAGTTATATATATAACCGTGTTTTACATGAAGCTATTGTTTACTACATACTAGTTTACTTCACAATCTAACTGGGTAACATGATCCGCTTTCTGTCTTCTGAGGGCCTAGCCAAGTGGCATTGTAGAATAGATAGCTAAAACGAATAGATTGTCAATAAATGTATGGAATTGACATAAGCTTTCGCTGAACAATTTGACATCTCCATACATTTGACAATCTATTCGTTTTCGCTATCCATTCTACAATGCCACTTTTCTAGGGGGGCTGTAATGACTGTCAAATTCTACGAATGACAAACCTTACGTGCTTGCCGACTTAGTGATGTAGAAAGTAGGTACATAACAATATGAGTGCCCACCTATTTTTTAAAGAGCTGTCAAAAAGACTAGTTGACAGTTCTCGTGACCCAAAGGCTGGCTTTTATTTTGGCCAGAGGCTTAGCATTGCCATCCAACGTGGCAATGCTGCCAGCCTCTTGGGCACTTTACCGGTTGACAGCGATGCGGAGGAGTTTTTTGATGCCATTTTATTTTAATTCTAGGGTTTTTAATTTAGTTTTAGTTTGTAAATATTGTGTATAATTATAATAATAAGTATTTGTTTTTCTAATTGAATAAAGATAACTTGATATGAAAAATAATTAAAAACGTTACAAAAATAAATTTAAATATCGATAAAGTAATAAATGGAATATATTTATATTTAAATATTTATAATTTAAATAATTTAAATTTTAAATTTTATCAGAGCCTGCATTGGTGGTATTTTTTATATCTAGTGTTAGTACTAAAAAATAGGCTTAAAAATATGCGTTTTTCTATCTCCGTATCATTGACGTACAAATACACTTAAAAACACATTTAGGTAACAAGCAGGTAACTAAGTTTTAGTACGCTTTAAAAGTGTTGAAATCGTAAAATCCACCGGCGACATCGACTGTAATATCATCCAGAGCCACCTTTTATGTAGCGAAAGCAACTTTTATACGACTTTTAAATTCCAACTCATAATGGTTATATCTTTCTGTATGGATATTTTAAAAACACATTATGGTAAACGGTCAATGTAGACGAAATATTATGCTGCATCAGATTTTGCTTTAATAATTAATATTAAGCTTGAAGTAAATAGAGTTGTAATTGCGTAATTACGTGCAAGATAATAATTACCCCTCAGCATAAAATTTTGAGCGATGTTTGTAATGTTTTAGTTTATAATTAATTTCATAAATGAAATCAAGGTTTTCGACTTGGCCTTAAACCTTTCAACGACCAAGCGACAGCCGGCTGTCGGGCTGCTATTGTGTTTCGAATCACGTGTGTTTGGAGGTTTAAGAAATCGATAGTTTTAACAAGTATTTAAATATTTTATTTATGTTTTGATTCCACAGTATCCTTAATAAATGCATATAAGTAACTGTTTATCGGTTTGTTACGCTTTTACGACAAAAGCACTGGAACGATATTGATGAAGTTTTTTTTAAAGATATAATTTTGTATGAATCGATGGTTGAGATGGTAAAGAATGCCTAAGACATTAAGTCCGCTGGTGCGAAAAGTGTATATTAATAAATTGTACCTTAATGAAAGACACATAACTTTAATCTGACATAACATGTCTCACATTACATTAAAATTGATGTAAATTATCGTTAATTTTAAAATCGATTTACAACAATATATCAATGTAATATCAACAATTACATCGTAGTTAATGTTACTACGTAGCTTATAAATAACCAAATATTAGAAAAAGAAAACAAATCACATCCACAAATCTTGTCCGATTCAAATCGAGCTCTTAAAACAAACAACAATATTTCTATGCTCTATACATACAAAAACTCTAATAACGAATTCTATTAATAAAACCGAAAATTCACCCTTAAGAACCCTTTAAAAACCAACGACGGTGTCGCCTTAATTTGAAATATCAATTTCTCGGAAAGCTTTTAAGGTAAATCCTTTAGAAAAACTTTTCAGAGACCCCCATTATAACCATTCTTTTTAATTTTATTTTCTTAACGGTAACCCACTTTTCCCTGTAGTAATACCTTCCTTTTCACAACTACATTGATGAGTATATATGTGATGTGGGTAGGTATATAAGGCTTTTATATTGAGGTGAATGGAACGTATAGAATGGATCCTATAGGGAATCCTCGTTTGAGAGTATAAAGCTTACCTACCTACTTAAACTGCCATTGATATGGACGCAGATTCTGGGTAAAAATACGTATGTAATTTATTTATTTATTTATTATTATGGCACTCAAACAACAAAGTCACAGAAACATTGATACATACAGAAATTAGTTAAATTAGTATTAACGCGACCTTGTCACTTAAAGGTGTGCACAACTTTTGCAGTATGTGATACAGTGTTATAATACAAGATTAGTATACAAATTAGATAGATAGATATTAATACCTACTAATGTATGTTATTACAAACGGATGTCAATTGTTTAAAGGGTCCCGTATCATGTTCTAAACGGGACCTTAATGCTAAGACTATGCTGTTTTGTTGTTCATTTATCTACTACATATCTCACGCATTATACATCAACACTATATAGTACAGGAACACACTATATTTACATATTACACATACATTTGGCTTATAGTTAGTTAATCGTAACCGTTCATCCGTACGTAGTGATCCATCGGTAACTTCATTAACGAAACATTTTTTAAAGACACGTTTTTGACATACGTCTCGTAGAAAATACTACTATCCGTAAGCAAGTTTCTTGTTAATAGGAACCGGGCATTAGACCGTAAAATATCTCTCGAGTTCCTACTGTGGTCACGGCGAATCGATATATTAGTACAAAAAGTGCTTTATTTCTATAGTCACGTCAAAGACAACATTGAGGAGAGATCATGCGCAGGACCAACATCTTTACGTGCTTTCCCAGGCATGGGCGAAACACACCACCAACAACAGAACTCTGGGCTACTACTGAATCATTTCTATAGGAAGAATCCAATAACACATTTCGTCCGTCAGTAAAGGACATAATATGGAACTATATAAATGGAACCTGTGTGCGTCTGACTGACAGCACTCAGTATGAAACTTGATGAGGATTGCAATATGAAATTCTACAGAAAATATTCCAGAGTTGATGCGCAGTTGTTTTAAGGTTAAAGTTTGTACGCAAAGTCGAAGGAAACAGCTAGCGTAGCATAAAACAAGTTTGTTTCCTCTTGTATAACATCCATCCTTAAACATTGCGAGGTTGTATGTTTGTTACACTTCCACGCAAAAACTACTGAATGGAGTTTGACGAAACTTTTCAGTAATATGGCTTAACCTGTCAAGCTCCGTTGTCCAGTACCAGTAAAATAGTTGTGTCAAGTTGGTAAAATAATTTCCGTAACATACAGGTTACACTTCAGAATAGCAACATAAGCTTTCATTTACAAAGACCAAAATATTTTGGTTAAAAATTGATAAAACGACAATGTAAGTCGTAAAAATTCCTGCCATCTAAGCGTTTGCGAACCCTTTACACGCCGACAAAGCCATCGGCGGCAGCTAGTTTAATTATATATAACGTTTTCTTAGCAGTGTTTAACTCCCCAGGGACGTCTATTAACATACGTGTGTAGGTGTATGTAGGTGTGTGTAGGCAGACTGCAAACCCCATGAACCATTTGATTTGAACAGCTGTTTTGTTGTTTGTGTTCGTTTGTAGCGTGTGTATAGAGAACTTGTGTTTGTGTTCGAATTTGCAAGTGTTTGAGTTTATGTGTAAGTAGGAAGTTTTGATGTAGCTTGTTATCATGTTGGTTCTATTGTATGTATCGTGATTGTTACAATTTAATTTTGATTATAATTCTGCTCTAAATCAATGCTAGATTCGGAGTAGAACTATTGAAGTCGAATTATCACAAAGTTTTACGAATGGTATTAGGCTAAAAAGCATTTAAAATGTCACAACGGTATCTACAAAACCTCATATACCGAATCCCGTTGTATTTATTGAAAGCGGAAAAAAAAATCAACAGCCATTCTCTTTATTGCGGACAGAAGGACCAATAATTTTACGCCCAAAAATTGTCCCATTACCCATTGTGAACAGAAGCAATAAAAACAATTTTCATTCACAATTTCCGCTGTCTCCTACAATTGGTGCCACATCTAGGGATGCGGATGCGGGCGTAGGCGGCCGCTACATCGATCGCGACCCCTGACATTAAATGAAAGACAGGCCGCTCGTTGAGGGACGACCGTAAGCCCCGTTCATACCGTGTGCCGATACAAAGCACTACAGAGACTACCCAAGAGATAAACAAAGAAAATATAACCTTTCAAAAGAAACGTCTCTTTTACATTTGCGATAAAGAACGCAATAAGAAAAGAATTTTAACATTGAAATAGAAAACGTTGTCCCTGAAATATACGAAACGGCATAACAGAAGTGTTTATTGTCATCCATAAAACGGTTACGTATAAAACAAAGTACATTCCAGTCCTTCGGAACGCAAACGTTCAAATGTAACCATCAGTCAAGCTGCGTATAAACCTTTAACGTCGGCAGTATTATTTGCTGTAATACGGGAGCTGACAGCCCTGCGAATGTAGGGCACTCACACACTCGCAATGACGCACACGCGCGTAGCCTACGTCATCGAGACTACGCAGGCGGGCTACCTGGCTCGATCGCGGAGCACACAACATCGTGTCTACGTCACAATACCCTACTTATATTAAACTCGGCAGCTTAATGTTCTTCGCTCCTGAATCAGGGGTGTGCGTAAAGGAATTTATAGCTTTTCACGCTGTTGAGTAGGGCTTTAATAAACCTTTTATGGGACTGTTACATCGGCGTTCAGGCAGGTCAAGTTTATTGATTTAGGTTGACGATTTGTTTTATGGTGCACGTTTCGTATCACGCAATGCATCAGTTGATTTTGGTGAGTGGAAATGTTGATTTTATTAGCTGAAGACGTTTTTAAATGATTGTTTTGATGAAAGAGTAAGTATAGGATACTTTAGAATATTATGTTAATTTAAAAACTGGCGCTCAGCTCGTATTCCTTTGTACAATCTACTGAAAGAGATGTTTCAAAACTTTAACACAACCCTATTTTATACTTTTCTTGTAAAAAATAAAATGTAATTTTCCATAAAAAGTAGAGTGCCCATCAATAAGGAAAATGTAGATGTAGTTCACGGAAAATTATATTCTGAATTAAAATAAATGTAACCAAAATATATTTAGGTATTCTTACTTTGGTTTTACTAAGAATAATATTAATTCAGGTGTACCTTCACAGTTTCCAATGGTATTATATTTTTACCTTTATAGATTTTCCTAGAGAAGATTTAAACATAACATAGATTTATGTTCTTCCAGTCAATTAATACGAGGGTTATTGTACAAGTCTACTAAGGAATTCGATTAGCAACTTAATGTTCAGTAGCAGAAAGATCAATATCTTTAATTTGGATTAAATATATTCTCAGAGGACTCTTTTGTCGGTTTAATGACATTATGGTGAAAGTTAGTGGTTTAGTAGAGTGGTTCCCGTGGTCTTCATTCTTTTGTTTTATCACGAAAGCCTCATTTGCTATAGTTAGACTAAATTGAAGTGATAATAATAATTGATAGCTGATTTTATTTAGTATAGAATCTAGCGGACAGTCGTGGTTTTGCACAGAACTCAAATTAATGACCTTTATCTACTATAATGTGCATGTTTTATACATATACATAGGTGTATAACTTGATAAAGGTAATTAAACTTTAACCGACTTCAAAAAAAAAGTAGGTATGTATGTTTGTCCGCGATTATCTCACGTTTGGCTGAACCGATTTTGATGCGATTTTCAACAAAGTGTTGTTACATTCTGTGGAAGGTCTCAGTATACAACACTAATGGATATCCCGTGACGCTGCGCGCATGGAGCCGTTTTATTTTAAAAGTTACTCTAAAACGTAGTCAGACATTGGGACTCTAACTAAAAGTAAAAAATAAAAAGCTTTTTCCAAAAAAAGATAACCGACTTCAAAAACTAAAAGCACAAAAATAACTATTTCGGAAGCCGGTGGCAACACAAATCGACTGGCAAAAAGAAGCCACCGACTTCCGAAATAGTTATTTTTGTGCTTTTAGTTTTTGAAGTCGGTTATCTTTTTTTGGAAAAAGCTTTTTATTTTATAATTTAAAGATTTGTGTTTTAAGAGACCAATGAAATTGCACTTTTTCGTCGGGTAGTGCTAGCTGCTTCCATGAGCAATCCGCAAGCTTTCGCTACAGTTTTCTTTAAGTGCACAGCAGTGTGTAACCGGACACCATGGTACGCCGCAAATCGTTGTTTTTCGGCACGTGAGAGCTGCTTTCTCTGCTAAACTTTTCTATCCCAACTATTGTCTCGAGTAGCTAATAAAAATATGTTAACAACTCAGTAGGAGTAGCACGAAATTTTAAATCACAAGCGTGATTCTAGCGCCACACAACCTTGTAGGTAGTGCAATATCATAGGTATACAAAAAAATACCTAGTAAACCTTCAGGAAAACATTATCTAAACGATAGTGAAAACGGTATTAAAATTAGTTGCGAAGTTTCAAAGAAGTACCTAATGCTGCATAGAAACATATAAACTAAACCAGCTTTATACTATTTGAAATAGAGAAGAGTCCAGAGATGATAGTTCATCTAGAGACAAGCACACTGGGAAACTAAACCGTAATTAGAATTGTATATCAGATACAAATAATTCCATATAACTTGTAGTTTCAAATTCTGAACTGAGAAACACAACAGCTGTTATAAATTATAACACATCTCTCCCAGTTCGTGTAATACTCCCATTTAATAATAATGGCGCGA
This sequence comes from Athetis lepigone, assembly GCA_033675125.1. Classification (NCBI taxonomy): domain Eukaryota; kingdom Metazoa; phylum Arthropoda; class Insecta; order Lepidoptera; family Noctuidae; genus Athetis; species Athetis lepigone. The sequence continues at coordinate 15,373,403 of CM066239.1, read as the reverse complement.
ATATCAGCACAATATGTATGGGAAAGGAGGTCCCACCACAGTCAACCTTCATTAATATTAACTAGGCTTTACGAGCCTCCCCGCAATCAATTCCCTCACCGAATCCGTTGACAAACTGACCAGAATATTTATTTGTCGTTCTAATTTAGGCCTTAATAACGTCTCTTGTAGGTGGGTATTTTCTTTGTGGTTCCATAAAACGGATAATGGTACGTGGTGGATTATGTCAGCTATGTCTCGGCAATTTTGAGGTATATGGACAAAAACTATTCTCTTTGTGAAGACGTGTCTCGTTTTGGGTCTAGACGTGGCTCTTTTTGGGGAATGCATGAAGAAATATACAGTTAGAAGAGTTAGAATTGCCTCTTGGGAACTTTGTTAGCGATATTGAGGATATTTTAATGCCATAATTTTTTTATATAATACTTCTATTTTGTATATTAATGTTGCTAATTGAATATAGAAAAATAGATGAGTGTAAACGTAAGAAGATTTGGACTTGTTCATTTTGCTGGCAGAGGCTGCAAAGGCTCTTTATTTATTTATTTCGACCTACCGTAATTAGATACCAAATAACTTTTAAGCAAAAGCCAACGCATTATTAAGTAATTTAACAAAATTGTCCGGCCCCTGCAAAGTGATTGAGATTGGTTATAATTTATTAATCACTAGCTGACCTAACGAGACCTTGTCATGCGAATAAAGGCATGAGGTCTTGTTTTTACACAAAGATTTCGAAAAAATTAACGGTTTCTTTTTTTTCCGGAATTTAATAATTATACGGTCGACTTTTTCCGTTTTTTTCTTAATATGAAACTTCTGCAACAAAAAATACTGTAATGATCCAATCATTCTCGAGTTTCGTGCTTAGCAACATATTTAACGATTAATTTTTGTTCATATAGACAGATAATACACATACATATACACATATATATATTATATGTATGTGTATATATATATATATATATATATATATATATATATAATATGTTGGACGATACGGAAAAAAAACCCAATTTGATTTATCTAAAAATAGAAACGTTTAATGTTAGTATAACTTAAAATCACAACTAAATGAAAAACACATGTTTAAATGTACGATGTACTAACCTAAAAATAGAAAAATCGACAATTAAAGGTTTTTACTTCCAGTATATTAGTAGATCGACACTGTATCACTTCAATTAAGTTTACTTCTTCTATTTTCTATATTATTTACTTTTAATCTAATCTTTATAAGTATAGTATTATAATTTTAACGAGCAGGCTAGAAATTCTCTCACATCTTGACGTGGGCTGTCCTGTTCGTATGGAGTGTCATACTTTTAGGCGACGTACACATAAATAATACAATTAATACTAGGCTATGTACACAACATACAGTAAACAAAGCTTACATCTCCCCCCCTAAAAATGAAAATTAACTTATGGTTAATTTGAGTAATCAAACTGAGGAATGAGCTTTGTTACATGGTAAAGTCCTAAGGACTTTTTATTCTTTCCAGTGTTAATCCTGCATATCGAATCTGATATCATTTCTTCTATTTCAAATGGACCGATTCTAATTTCATCCATTTTTGATTTGTTCAACTTGTTACAGTCCATTACGTAAACCATATCACCTTTTTGAAATTTGTAATCTATTCTATTTTGGTCAAAAATGGCCTTGTTCCGCTCATGGGATTTCTTTGATCTGAGAAATGCTATTTGTCGGTCTTTTTCCAGTTCTCCAGGTTCCGTTTGTGTCTTTTTTAGTTCTGCTGGTAGTAAGTCGGTTGGTTCTCCGTTTAACAGATATAAAGGTGAATAACCTGTTACTGAGTGGTTTGTTAAGTTGTAGGCTTTCACACAATCCATTGCTATGGTTGTCCACGCAGTCTTTTTTTCTTTGCTGTTCAAAGCACATCTAATTTTATTGACCAACGTCTGGTTCAGTCTTTCATTACGACCATTAGAGAAAGGGGCATCCACCGCTGTTAAAATTAAATCAACGGAGTAATCCCTTAAATATTTTTTGAATTCTTTTGAATTCAGTGCTGGATATTGATCTGAAAGCAATATCTCCACTTCATTGTCCTTGGTCACTTGCTCCATTAGTTTTATATAGTCCTTAGCCAGTTGTGTCTTCGAGCACGAAATGTAAGCATAACGTGTGAAATGGTCCATCAACAAGTGTAGATACCTTTTTGAAGACCTGTTGCCGCCAAATCCGCCAATTGTGTCTATTGACATAATTTGGAAAGGTTTTACTGCTGGGCCTAATTGTGACATTAGTCCATACTTTCTATTTAAACGTGTTTTATTCTTGATACAAATTTCACATTGCCGGCAAATGAGCTTTATATTATCTAGCAGGTTGGGGGCTGTGTACAAAGGTCTTAATTTTGACTCCATCTGATTTATTCCTATATGACAGAAATGTTCATGCACCTTTTTTATCAGTATCTTACTGTAGTCTTCTGACAAAACAATTTTCTTCTTCTTATTGTTTTGCTTGTAGTATATACCATTTTCTATAATAAAATGTTGTTTATTCTTTATAACTGAATTTTTTTCCTGATCATCTAATATTTCCTCAATCTTTACAATATTTACTGTTTTCAAGTTGTCTTCTTCGTTTTCATGGCTTTCATATACTGGATTTCTGCTTAAGCAGTCTGCTTCCGTATTGTTTCTGCCTGGGTTATATTTTATTATAAAGTTGTATTGAGATAGGTAATGAGTCATGTCTCCCAGTTCATCATCTGTTCTATTCTTTATGTTCAGATTTTCTAGGGGCTTGTGGTCTGTATAAATTGTGAATGAGATTCCTATTAGCCAGTGTTGCCAAAATTTCAAACTTTCTTTTATGGCTAAGCATTCTAAAAATATGGCTTTCTTCTTCTTTTGAGATTCGTTTAATTTCTTCGAGAAGTATGCCACTGGTTTGATTTCTCCATTTTTCTGTGTTTGTTTTAATATTGCACCAATTCCTTTTATACTTGCATCGGTGTAAATAAAAGTGGGCGCCTCTCTGTCGAAAATTGCCAAAATTGGTGCCGAGCATAAATATTTTTTTATTGTTTGGAAAGCATTTTCACAATCAGCCGACCAATCATAATTGATGTTTTTTCGAAGTAAGTTGTGTATTGGATCAAGAGTTATTGCTGCATTAGGAATATATTTATTATAAAAATTTACTTTACCTAGAAATTGTCGTATTTGTTTTTTGTTTTGTGGTGCTGCAAATTCTGCTATCGATTTAAGGTTGTCTTTCAGAGGTGTGATTGTATTACCTTTTACTATATGTCCCAAGAATCTTACTGACTGTGCTGCAAATTTACATTTTGTTAATTTCAGACGGAATCCTTCTTCAGCAATTGCATCCAGCAGTTTTGATAAATGTTCAATATGTTCATTAAAAGTTTTTGAAAATACCATTATATCGTCGATGTAGTTCATTACAAAATTTGACAGGTTATGTTTTCTTATTATATTTGTCAAAATTCTTTGGAAAATTGCTGGAGATGTTTTTAGTCCAAAAGGAAGGCAAGTCCATTGGTAATGTCCTTCCTGTGTAACAAAACCTGTTTTCTGTCTGTCGCTGATTCTCAATGGTATGGACCAAAAAGCAGAATTAATATCGAGAGTAGTGAAATACTTACAGTTTATTGTTTTTACCATTAGGTCATCTATTAGAGGAAATGGCTGTGGCTGTGGCACAACAATTTTATTGAGTTCTCTGAAGTCGATGCATAATCTTGACTTTTTCCCTTCATCCCGCTTGTATGCCAATGTCACTGGTGCTGCAAATGGGCTGTAAGACTCTTCAATCATTTCATTCTTTAGCAACTTGCCAATTTGTTTCTCGATTTCTTCTTTATCATCTAATGAGCATCTATATGGTCTTTTTGAGCAATATTGATCCACTTGTAGATCAATGAATGCTTCATAATTTTTCACTCGACCTACATCATATTTATCTTTTGCAAATATATGTTTATAACTGTCTAATAATGCACAAATTTTTCTCCTCTGGTCATCTTCCAAGTAGGCAATATCTATATCAAATTGATTCACATCTATGCCCTCATTAAAATTTATTTCGTAATTCAATCTTTCTGGTTTTAACTCTCTGGTTACATTTTCATGAATGTTATGTTTTGTTTCTTCAGTGGGCCTCATATATTCATTTACACTTGGGTTGGTATTTTTTTGAAGTTGGATGTTTAAGTTCCCGTCATGGGTCAACCCAAACCTCTTTATTGTATCCAGCCCCAAAAGCAACTCATGGGTGAAACTTTTATCATTGCAAATAAATGCATTTATTTCGTCTTCAATATTTAGTATTTTTCCATTTAATTTGATTAAACCTGTTGTTTTTCCCCCACCACCAACTGTATTGAATTTATTTTCAAAGTAATTTATCTTTGAATTTTTTACTTTTATTAATTTGGAGTTTATTAAGGTTATATTTGAGCCGGGGTCATAAATACCAGTGCATTTCAAGGTGTCATTCAGTATAACCTCAACTTCTATTAGTGGGGGAATATTTAGTTTTTTGTATCCTAGAATTGATCAATCTCTAACACCAAATTTTTACAGTGTTTTACACTGTCATTACTGTTCTTGTCTTCCTTGAACCAGCACAAATCCTCAGAGTGAAATCTGTTTTTCTTTCCAATCTTGTAACATATTTGACATGGTGTTTTTTTTTTAAATTCTAGTTCTGGTTTAGTTGAACTTTTTCTTTCAGTAAAACTTTTTTGAACATTTTTATTTTGATTTTCATGCATACGTAGGGCACTAAACAGAAGAGTAGGGTTTGTCATCTCTTGTCTATCTAGTTTGCTTCTAATATAAGCTGGCAATCCTGTGACAATTAAGTCAGTGAGAGTTCTGTTATCAATATCACTGTTATACTCTAAAAGCAATCTCTGTTTTTTCAATGCATATTATAATCATCTAATTTTAATATCTCTATATATATTATATACTTATATAACAAAAAATGCATTTGTTGCTCTTAACACCCAAGGAAAATCCTCAAAATCGCTCATCCTTTTATAAACTTCCCCCCGCTTGCCTAACAACACCTAAAGACAATAAGTATACATTTGTAGAGGAGCATTTATGTATAAGCAGATTTAGGAATCGCTATGATGACTAAGCAACAGCTGTTTAATAAAAATAGAGATTGAGTTAACTAATGCATAGGTTTAACACCTCCGATACACACATGCATCATCAAGCAGAGGGGAGCGGGCGGCGCGGCAACACAGCGGCTCGGCGACGACCCGCGCGCCCTCAACACTTCTTATAACAACGTGATCACGATCGCATGATTTTTAGTTTTAATTATTTTTGACCATTGTAAGATAGTCCACTTTTATTTTCACCACCTGGGCCTATCTATGATCCGGCTCGAAGGACCATAGATAGGCCCAGGTGCCTAAATGATAAGGGTTGATAAGGCAAGTGTAAAAAATAGAGTAACATGTAGTTTTTAGCTAATCTCGGATATCACTCACATTCCGTGGCTCGGAGAGGACGTGAAGTTCTTATTCTTAGATCTTTGACAATTACCATGGGTAGTCAAAAGTCAGAAAGTCTGAAAATCATTCTATTCAAGAGGTATCTGCTATCGCATCACTCAGTATCAGAGTTGTGGAGATCTCCCACCTCACAGCTTTAAGTTCTACTAAAGAAAGATGGATATTTCACCATTTTCAAAGTGCATTCATGTAATAATCCATACTATATAAACACGAATAGTGTGGACGACACACGAGCTCAAAGCGAATCGAGTACTACGAATTCCTTTGTGTTTGCGAAAAACTGATAGCTGAGTGCGCCAGTCCGAGTGTAACGCGTAACGGTAGCAAAAACTGCAATGGCGTTACATTGCTCGATACATCAAGGTAAGTACAAACGTCACGGGAAATGTATTTGTAGCGAGTTAATATACTCGCTCGGTGCGGTGTTAAAAATGTATGTAACATAGGTTTAGGCGCAAAAGACCTTATTCTCAAAATGGCAACAGGGTCGCAAAGGATCCAATTCTCAAAATTAGGAATTGTACTTTTCCAAAACTTGTTGATCCAGGTTCGATGTCAGTCAATATGATTATACTCAAGTATTACGTGCACCCGTAAAATATATGTTGCGGGCCTGTTCCGCTTAGAGAACGCTCAAAATGAGCTACTATGATAAGGCCCTACAAAGGGATTAACAAATAAACTGACAGCGGATCTATTTGTTTCCCCGTAGCACAAAGAATGCTTGTTTTCCGCAACAAATTTGCTGCGTATACACGACGTATTGGTTGCGCGCCCGGTCATCCTTAAGGAGGCTCACAATGCGCTAGTATGATAAAGCCCTAACAGACAAAGAGATTCACCAATAGACTTATTTGTTTCCTATAGAACTTGAATGCTTGCTTTCGGCCCATGTAACATGTCACATTAAAACCTGTAACAGAACTTATTCGAAACCCGGCCTAAGGCGATTTAATATATTCCGCAATATTAAACATTTCTTACGGCTACCTGGACGGAACCCCTTTCCCTTACCTTTTAATAGGCAAAAAGAAAGATTTGTTTGTTCCTATACGCTTTTACTTTTTTCTAAACCCAGACTCATCTATTATTCAGTTATTTTACGAAGAGCGGATTTCTTAAAGTTTTTCACTTCGTGGGTAGGTCTTTGTTTTAGTAATTCATTAACAGTACCTTTTTGTGACTTCAACATTTCTGATATCAAGCTTTCCGGCAAATAAAATGTGTGATATCTATTATCATCAAAATTAATTTGCTTTCTCAAGATGGCAAAGTATTGGCAAGGCAATTTCGGAAATTTATTAATTAGTAGCTGTCCGCCGCAGCTTCATCCGCTTCTTTGAATATCACTCTAGAAAGTAGTGTGAACAAAGCAGATCCAGGTCCAATTTATACTGGAAACTATCATCGTTTTTTGATAAATCTGACGGGCTTGAAAACTTATCCAATAGGTAGACTGTACCGACAATTAAAAAATACAGATTGTCACTCATTTTGGACTTAATCAAGTATTTCAGTTTCCATATAAAACAAAAATCATTATTTGTTTTATTTAAAATATACGTACTACGTATTCTAGGAAGTAATTATAAAGTAATTTTAAAATGAAACATTTTCAATTTACTGTAAAATTAATACAAAGCATTCAATCAACTACAGAAATAATATTGAACATAAATTGCCACTGTGAGTTGAAATAACGCAAAATTCGCGTAAATGTCACAGTGAACATTTTCCAACAATTTTAGTTGATATTACTTTGACTTTAAAGCCTCGTATTCATGGTAAACATTTGTTTGGCAGTAGTTAATCAACGTTGTTTATGATCGACAAGATTGCTGCTGGAAACTTTGTTTAAACCTTCGAACACACGTCGTCGTATCCTACGAATAGGGGCGTAACTGCAAAACAGCTACTTTTCAGGAGACACTTTTTTGTGTTTAATTAAATTAAATGTGAACAAATATGCATTAGTGGTTTTATATAATGTGTATTAATATTTTATGGTTGTGTTAGCATTATTTTCAATAAATTATCTTTACATTTTATACGTATTTTGTCCCTTAATTTCTTATTCTCCGTTGTGTTAAGGCTTAGGTTGACTAAATTTGAGCAATAAGTTACATTATGCCTTTTATCTGCGGAAATGTCGAGGCCACAATTGCCTTTATGCCCTATTTATATTTATCTGATGCGGGTTTTCTTTGGTTTTCATATAAATTTGTGTATAATAACTATTTTAAAATAAATAGGAACACGTGAATGTAATAAAAGAAAATGATAGAATCATAAAAAATAATTCGAAATAAAATATGAATTTTGTTAACATAATTATTTGCTTTCGAAAAAAATATATTTTTTTAAATAGTTTGGTTATTGTAATAACCGTAATGTGTAATTTAATTTATATATGTGATTTTATATGTAAAATAGTATAGAATCACAATCGCACCCTCCTTAAATTAATACTGTAAATAATCAAAATCAGTTCTTAAAATCAAATTGCACATTGTAAAACCCAATAATGTAGTATTAAAATCAGTGTTTGAAATCAAATTGCACGTTATCAAAATCGTAACTTAATCAAATAAAACGTAACCAAAATCAGGGAAATTAGAATTCGTCTTCTTTGTGGAAACTGCCAGAAATATTGGCATTACCAACTCATGAGGCAATGTGTAGTTTTGGCTAAAAACAAAATTAAATTTAAAATTGTTGTGAAAGAAAACTGCCGGAATCCCGTAAGCACCTACACACATCAAAAAAGTTTGAAATCACTTTGATACTACGGTTTTGTTTGTTGCGTTAAAATAAAACGTTTTTTTCTAAAATTTCCCATTTAAATCTCCAATCTTTTAATAACAAAAGAATTTGAAGTATCAATTGTTTTTCTCTATAAAAAGAGATGATGATGAATCCTTGTTTATATTTATTCTGAAATTTAACCAACTTGAAGCGTTTTATCTGAATTTTCGAAGAAGGAGTTCATTCAAAAAGATGCCGAGGGGATTATTAGAAGTTTTGCAAGCAAGAATTGTTACTTTTGAAGAAGAAGGACATTCTACGAGAGGAATATCACGCAGAATGGCTGTATCCATATCCCGTGTCGTGTACACGTTACGGAGGTATCACGGCGTGGATAACTTTGCTGATCAACCTCGCTGTGGTTGGCCAACTGTTGTTTAGAAGCGCAACATCAGATTGCTGACTGCCTGAGGCTCTACAATCAATGCCACTAAAAAGTGATTGAAATTTTGTTTGAGTTTCTCCTCTTCTGCTAAGTTTTTTTTATTTAACTTTATCTAAAAGTTTCTTGTCAGATTAGCTAGGCTATTAAACAATGTTTATTTTAATCTGTTGGTGTCTGTCTTAACAAAAAGTTAATAGAATATTAGTTATTTAGGTTTAATTGAAATATCCCTAGACCCTGTTGATGTGTATAGTTACCCCGACCCCGGAACATAAAGAGCCACCAAAGGAACAAGAGTGACTCTTCTGACTTCTGACTCTAAAGGCGGGAGAACTCATTTGATGATTTCCCATTAATAAAAAAGGAGAGGAATTATCTTATATTAAATAAAAACAATTTCATATGTTGACAATATATAGTTAAATCCTCTTTTACTTTCAATTATTTGTTAGTCGAAATTAGACTAGGACTTGGTTTTTGTTAATAAAAAGTAAGTTAGGTATATTTTTAGTTTTAGTAGGAATCTTTAAAAAAAAAATGATGCGTAAGGAACATTCTTTTAAAAACTGAAATTTTAAAATTATTCCACTTTATGATAGTGTTCTCTAACTTTTTTGATGTGTGTATAATATAAAATCGAACAAATAACATCAATAACCGTTAACCAGTAACATATAAAATATATTTTTCAAAAATTTTGAGAAAAAACCTAAAGTAACTTTAAAAGCGTAATTGTTATTTACTTGCGGAATGCTAATAATGCGGCCACAAATGCTTTTATATCAATTTTCAAGCAATAGAAAAAAGACCTAAGTGTACTTAAGTCCCAAATCAGAAAAAGCATGTAATTGTGAACTCAATGTTTAAATTTATAAAAAAGGGTTAAAATCATGACAGCGTAAAATATATTGTAGTTTAATAGCAATGTGAACATTTCAAATGCACCAAAGTAATAATAAAAGATAAAAACATTATTTGAACGTAGAAGAAAGACACAAACGTAATTAGGGCTTCGTCTCTTCTATACATTCGCAATTTAGTCATTCCATAGAAAAAGGTCACAATCACCATGAGGGTGTTTTTCTATGTACCCTATATTGATAACGAACAAGTAATTAAAATACAAGCTAATAGGTTATGTATTTAAAAATCATATATTACGCTCGCTGTAACAAACACTCTCCGCGTTCCGCCGAATAGTAGCCGAACGGCGCTAGCACCCACTCCCCGCGCCCGCACACCTCCACTACTCGCGAAAAACGAAGGCGCGTCGGCGGTTGTGACTTTATTCTTCGTTGAAAACCTAGTGCTTACAATTGTGGCTTTTTAGAAAACCTAATTAATAGAGAACCTGTACTGTTTTTAATTGTTTTGTCAAACTGGTATGATGTGGTATGATGAGCAGAATTGAATTATGCAATAAAAGAAAAAAGCCCCTATGTTCGTTAGGGCACTATTCGTAGGATACGACGACGTGATTCAAGACACTTTATATATAATGTATATATACATAGGATTCTGACAGATTTCGGTCACAGCGACTTGGATCTGCCTATTGAAAGCATCCCTGGTGTGCTCTCAGGTGACTGATATAGCCAATTTTTGCAGTGAAGGTGCGTCCACATTCACTGCAAGTCAGCACCCCTCCGATAAAATTATATTGGATGGCCGCGGGTGGTCGGGCCTTGAGCTCGTCCCCCTTAGCATCGAGCTCTTCTCTACGTTGTCTTTCAAACGCAAACACCTGAGTGCTCACATTAGTCTGCGACACATTAGAAAGACAATAGCAGCGCGACAGCCGGCTGTCGCTTGGTTGTTGTAAGATTAAATCAATATGGGTTGTCAACAAACATGTTTTCGCTCGACGGGCTTCAATCTACAACACAAGTGTTGCCCGCATGTTGACAGCAACTTGACAACATGTTTATGCAAACACGTTCCTAAAGAAATGTTGACCATGAATACGAGGTTTAACTTTGATTTTGTACCAAACATTACAGATAAATTGCTGGTTAGCCACCTGTCGGTATGATTAACTGATCATGGACTACGAAGGTGGTTGATGATGAATGGAAGTCCTCACCAAGTAGTAGACAAAGCACATTCACTGGTAAGGTTTTCAATAGTTTTCGATGTTAAGAAATACTTAGACTCTATAAAATGATTAACAAGTTTTTTACACAAATAGTGTAAACATAATTATATATTTTTTGTGTAGATAGTGCTAGAGATAACGGGTGTGTTCACTTAGTAGAAATCTTTCGCAAATGAGAATGAGTACAAGACTTTGTTATTTGCAATTAATGCATACGTATTACTTTTTTTTTTTTGGTGAGTGGGAAATCATCCAATGACTGCTCCCGTCCTGGATACGACGGGAGGGCGTGTCAGACTCTTACTGACTAAAACCCACTCATGTTCCTTCGATTGCCCTTTATGTTCCAGGGTCACGGTAACCATTATAAACATTCCGCAACCCCGGCAGGCGTTGGCCCTGTTGGGCCCCTTCCTGTGCTGACTCCTTCTCTTTGAGGCGCGCGTGGAACAAAACGCGCCGTCTACGCGGTCCTGGTCCTAGCCGGGCGGCGAGCTACCCATAGCTCGCCATCCGCAGAACCGCGCCTACGGTGGCCGGTAGTCGTCTTGCGACTCTCGACGTCTTCGCCTGGGTCTTAGTCCGGGGCGAGAGGCTCGTCGTTGCCTCTCGCGCGCCGCCGCTTCCTTCACCAGCATAACTGCTTCGCAGAAGGAGGCGACGGCATCCCATTCCGTCTCGCCCCGGAGCATGGCCTGAACCAGCGCCGGGCGCGAGAGGTCACCGCCGCCGATCGCCTCTACGAGGACACGTCGATGGTCCGCCCATGCGCGGCACACCTCCACCGTGTGCTCGACCGTGTCCTCCAGGCGACCGTTACTGCAGTGGTGACACCCAGGCGTCGCTTCCGCCCGAATCCGACACAGGAACCTCCCGAACTGACCATGTCCGGTGAGGACCTGTGTCAAGCGAAACGTGAGAGTGCCATGACGCCTCTCCAGCCACTCCTCAAAGAGGGGTCTTACCGCCGCTATAACGGCGTGCCCAGCACTAGGTTGCGACAGTCGTTGTCTCCATTCCGCCATGAGATCTCGCCGGAGCTCCGTGAGCCGTGCCGCGATAACCCGCGGCATCGGGACTTCACCCCGGCGTTGCACTTCCACGCGCCACTCGTACGTGTGTGCAAGGACTGTTGCCTCCAGATCCCACGGCGGGACGCCGGCAAGGAGGCATGCCGCCTCACAGGAGACCGTTCGGTATCCCCGCACCATGCGAATGGCCATGACCCTCTGGGACGCCCTCAGCTGCGCGGGGAATGCATACGTATTACTTACAACAACTTTTACAATTCTTTAAAAACGTAATGTCCATAATTGAAACTACTGGACAATAAGAGATAATTTCATAATTTGAACCCATACCGGTTTACCGGTTTTCCAATACCTTTTAGCAAAAGAGGAAGAACCAGATATATTATTTTTATTATCACATTAAAGGATTTGTCACACTGGATGCGTTCTGCGGCCTGCGGTCAGGTCAAAGTGAACGCAGCCCGCATCATGTATGAACAACGCTGTCGGTCGCCGCCCCCGTCAGCCCAACATGTGTTCTTTGGTTGTGCTCGCACGGTCAGATCGCATTCTATACAAAATATATTGATACCGACAATGTTGTTCATACATGATGCGGGCTGCGTTAACTTTGACCTGACCGCAGGTCGCAGAACGCATTCAGTGTGACAAATCCTTTAATATCTAATTTGAATATCGGAACATCCCTACCAAAGTACAGCCCAACAGACGTCATAAGTAATAGACGTAGAACTAATACAATCTATATATATAAAAGAAAGTCGTGTTAGTTACTTCACTTATAACTCAAGAACGGCTGAACCGATTTAGCTGAAAATTGGCAGGGAGGTAGTTTAGAGCCAGGAGAAGGACATAGGATACTTTTTATCCCGTTCGACATCATTCCCGTGTGACTTGACATGTAACGTCAGTCACTATAAAACGTGGTATAACAAAAAAGAATCAGACTTGGAATAACAAAATTGACGTATAATGACAGCTATGTAATGACGTATGGATGATAGGTGGTAGGTAGGTAGTAGGTAGGTAGTAGGTAGGTAGTAGGTAGGTAGTAGGTAGGTAGTAGGTAGGTAGTAGGTAGGTAGTAGGTAGGTAGTAGGTAGGTAGTAGGTGTAGGTAGTAGGTAGGTAGTAGGTAGGTAGTAGGTAGGTAGTAGGTAGGTAGTAGGTAGGTAGTAGGTAGGTAGTAGGTAGGTAGTAGGTAGGTAGTAGGTAGGTAGTAGGTAGGTAGTAGGTAGGTAGTAGGTAGGTAGTAGGTAGGTAGTAGGTAGGTAGTAGGTAGGTAGTAGGTAGGTAGTAGGTGTAGGTAGTAGGTAGGTAGTAGGTAGGTAGTAGGTAGGTAGTAGGTAGGTAGTAGGTAGGTAGTAGGTAGGTAGTAGGTAGGTAGTAGGTAGGTAGTAGGTAGGTAGTAGGTAGGTAGTAGGTGTAGGTAGTAGGTAGGTAGTAGGTAGGTAGTAGGTAGGTAGTAGGTAGGTAGTAGGTAGGTAGTAGGTAGGTAGTAGGTAGGTAGTAGGTAGGTAGGTAGTAGGTAGGTAGTAGGTAGGTAGTAGGTAGGTAGTAGGTAGGTAGTAGGTGTAGGTAGTAGGTAGGTAGTAGGTAGGTAGTAGGTAGGTAGTAGGTAGGTAGTAGGTAGGTAGTAGGTAGGTAGTAGGTAGGTAGTAGGTAGGTAGTAGGTAGGTAGTAGGTAGGTAGGTAGTAGGTAGGTAGTAGGTAGGTAGTTAGTAGGTAGGTAGTAGGTAGGTAGTAGGTAGGTAGTAGGTAGGTAGTAGGTAGGTAGTAGGTAGGTAGTAGGTAGGTAGTAGGTAGGTAGTAGGTAGGTAGTAGGTAGGTAGTAGGTCGGTAGTAGGTAGCTAGTAGGTAGGTAGTAGGTAGGTAGTAGGTAGGTAGTAGGTAGGTAGTAGGTAGGTAGTAGGTAGGTAGTAGGTAGGTAGTAGGTAGGTAGTAGGTAGGTAGTAGGTAGGTAGTAGGTAGGTAGTAGGTAGGTAGTAGGTAGGTAGTAGGTAGGTAGTATGTCAATTCGAATTCAATATTCATACTTGACAAGACAACGTCTGTCGGGTCAGCTAGTAGTATATAAAATCGATACAGCTCAAAGTACGGGTCAGGGCAACAGCGTAAAGTGCAAAGGTAAATGCAGCGCTGGTTCTATTTTTAGCTCGCCCGGGCAAGCTACTACTACCAGTTCACTATTCATTGTTGATGTCACATCAGAAGGGAAATAAAAGGAAATAATTATGTAACTAATATGGACCTAATTAATTTTTCGACTGATTGGATGAAAATGTATTGGGTCCTAGGTTTTGTTCAAAACTTCATCTCTATGGCTTACAGGAATAATGTACATAGCTTTTTGTTGGTGAAAACAATTCTAGCATTGGATATTATTTGGCGCTTGGGGCCTAGGGGCCTAAAGGTGTCCTAAGAGTCTAGTCGTTCAGTTTTTGAGTTTTGTTCTGACGACATTTGTATCTCGGTAAATGTGGCGCCACATTTGCAATGCGACACTTTTATCGCCCCCGTTTAGCTGTTCGCGGGTACGCACACTGAGGACACATTAGATGCGGGTGTATACAATACATTTGTAGCCAACAATTGCTGAGCAACAACTGTGGCGAGGTAAATGTTCGATGCGTGTAGCGTGTGGTGCCCACCTTACGCTCAGAGAACTCACATCAGTATTAACTGATTAACAATACTTGTCTAAAATAAAACAAGTAGCGCACGCGTGTACTTTACTAATAGTTATCCAGTATAGACATTTAATCCTTTATACAGAAAACAAAAGGCATAAATGACGCACCAGATAGCTAGGTAATTGCTATCGCCTTAATTAGATATATTCAACCCTTGGTTTACCGATGTGCGTGACCGACCTATTAAACAAAGTTGAAATGTCTCCTAAGTGTGTAATTTCACTGGCACCAATGCCATTTATATTGAGATACGGTAATGATAATTGTAGGTTTGGTGAACGCAGTTAGAAGGACTAGTTATATTTTAAGAAGGATATTACGGACAGTCTGTAAAAGAAAAAGAAAACACAAGCCAGTCAATTGCGAGTTAGACTCAACAACGAGAGTTCCGTAAAATGTACACCTACATTCATCAACAGTTTTTTTTTTGTGAAATAACTACAAATGTACGTGTTCAGAGTTTTTCCTTTACTTGTCCATGACATTGCCAAACTTCATGATTCTCGACCAATGGAAAGTACCCTGTAGGTTTTGATTCCCTTTAAAACGTCTAAATTTGCAGTATAAATGGAACATATTTTTTAGTGCGTTGATTGTGAACTTTATTTTTTTCACTGCTTTGAGAGATAGCAGATCTAAGTATGCGGTATTAATTTCAGCTTGATATCTCGACGCGTTTCTATGAAAAAGGATCTTGACAGACGGACGTACGGACGGACAGACGGACGGATAAGGGTTTTATTTCGAGGTGCGGTACCCTAATAAGTATATTACTTTCATTTTAATAACAATTAAACATGACTATACTACCTCCCATGGCATGTCTGAGACTCTAAAACCAAAATAAATAAACATTGCTTAGAAAATGCTAAGCAATATTACTATCACAACACCCAACTAACAAACTACGATGGCTGGATAGAGACGGTTAATAGCTTAACCAAAGTACGTGCTAGATATTTTATATTAATTTTGGCATAACTTTGCTAAGAAAATGCTTAGGCTAAGAAATATTGCCGTCGGTTTAGCAATAAACCGTCATACAACTGTGAAATTACGTTGGCATAATAGAGATGGAGAATAGCTAATCCAAAGTATGTGCTAAGTAACTTATATTAATCTTGGGCAAAAATACGAAATACGGGAATGGGGACCCACCATTCCCGTTTTTTAAGAACCGGGCCTACTTAAATTCATACACATCCATCAACAACAAAAATAATATATGACTGTAGTCATTGCAGTTAATGCACGTAAACTAAACTGCAACATAATGAGGCCAGTAATAGACGTAAATAGGTTCATTGGAATCTATTGGTTAAAAAATAATAATCGAGCCATCATGCATGCTAGATATTACAGTCGATAACATCAAATAATAACGAGTCAATATAAAAGCTTTTATGCAGCTCTAAAGCTCAAATACGGGTCATTATTTTATAACGTAGTTCCGAATTCATGAAATCTTTTAATAAAATGTAGGCTTTTAAACAAAAGAAGCTTAGTTTGATTTGACGTGTGTACAGCCAGGTGCGTCGCTAACTTCTAAGTACCTACTTTAAGCTTAACTAAGAACTTTGGAAGGTTCTCATTACATTAATATTAAAAAACTTCTCAAACATAAAGCAAAAACATGACTACTATTATTCTAACAAAGAACTCGTAAATATCACAAAAGAGTTTTACATAAAATGAACCAGATAAAACTATTCTTTGTTTGGTAACACAAAAACAAAAGAGCCAGTACCAACATAACGAAACAAAAAATATTAAAATTACAAAACGCTGTATCCAATTTTAAATTTCTGCGAAAGGTCAATGCGTCCCAGGGCGCTCCAATTTGCAAAGCGGGCTAGCTTGCTTCCCAGTCCGAGCTATCTATCTCACTCGTCAGGTCCCGGGCAAACGGGATACCTAGTGCTCAGTGCACAAATGCTTGCTGAATCACTGCAAACGATACTCGACTTTAATGCTTTAACAATAACTGCAAGTAGGGAACAGTTTTCCATGCATACGTGACCTGTTGCGTCCCTCGTCATCGGATCGGAATCAAATCGATATTACGTGGGGATGCGTCAGGGTAAATTGGAAACGTCATGTGTACCTATGCACTATAGAATATAGCTGTGAAGTATGAATGTGATCGCTCGCTAGGTCTGGAATGACCTACAAACAAAAAGTAGGCTGGCTAAGCATTCAACGTGATTTATCGTAATAAGCTAATATATTTTCATGAACTTGGGAGTGGGTGATACATCTTTTAGATGAGTTAGCCCATTTTTCTTTGCGAAATCCTAATGAATCGTTGTCGAGCGTGCCAGCCACATATTAAATACTCGCTGAACAGCTATAATTGTTTTGAAACTTTTAAATAGTAGGTACATTAAGGTTATTCATTAGTAGCTTTATTTAGTTAATTTAAATAGTCATTTGTTTAAGCTTTTTGTTAATGCTAGATGTCACATTAATCGGCTTTTGTTTTTAAAAACTTTTATTTTGTTACTGAATTAGAAATTAGGTCATTAATTTAAGTACCTGATTTTTGACTTTTTCTTTTTATTGTGATTGATAAGGTACATTACGGGGCTATTTGAACACCATTTGTGAATAAATAAAACATCTAAAATTAAATTACGTACAGTTGACTACAAAACTTTTTTAACGTTATCGAATTTTAAATGTAAATTATTGTACACAAGTATGGAATATATTTACTTTCACGCAAATTCAGCCTTATTCTTCTTTTGCTTATAAGTCGAATAGTAATATTCGACTCGGTTGTGTGCTTACGTCTCAATTTTTAGAAAGTTCTATACGTGACCACTTGTAATGCCTATTTATGGTTGGTCTATGGTTTCCGTGCCATTAAGTTATTTAGTTTTACATATTCCACTATAATAAATATAAAAATAAACATATAAAAATAAACATGTTGCTTCAAACAAATTAAACAATATTCAGAACAAGACACATAAAATATCTGCTCCAAACTAATTTGCAATAAACAATGCATGCCATTGTCATCTTTATCTAACAGTAATAACGTCGATAATAGTTTGTGATTGTGTAATAAATTGTTCGTTATAACTGTTGCGTTGAGCTTCATGAATGGTTTCATTTTTCCGCAGTAAGAGGATTTGTTATTTTCTAATATAGTTTCCATGTTTTGTAAAGGTTCAAAGGAATATAGTTTCAGCAGAATATAATGCTTGTTCTACGGAATAATTTATTTTTGATGATAATACTGTTGTTATTGATATAACTTTTGTAATAATAATTATTATTTATTTATTTCAGACAATATGAATGAATAAATGAATGCTTTTTATTTTCTTGAAAAAAAAACTTAAAAGCTAAATACATAGCCCCACAAAACTGCTTACGCAGTTTAACTGTGAGATCAACGAGTCTTTATAACGATATTAATAACGTAATATTATACATCAAAGAACGCAATATCATTAAAAAGTGGTACATCTATAACATAATACAAATATTTTATAAAGTATTTAACAAATATTTCTTTATCTTACGTGCGAATTACATGATCCAACGTGTTAGTAAACATAAATACAACTTATTACTAGTGTTAGTAGTTAAAATACATTAAGTAACATTAAATTATTTAAAAATAATACTAGCTTTAGCAATCAGTCAGTCAGTTTATCACTTTATATATACGGATTATATTTTAATTATTTTTGTTAAGATATTGCCTTCTCTGTATGAGAAAAGGCCTTTTGCCCAGCAGTGGGACAGTTATAGGCTGGTATTATTATTAAGATATTTTTGAATTTTGAAATGATCAAATTTTTAAATAAGAATAACAATTATAATGTTTTTGAGTCTGTGTTCATTATAAAAAATATTATGGATGAATAGTAACAGTGTTTCTTTGAATAAAAAGAAGCCTTATTCATTAATAAAATGAAATATTCCCTCCAAACAAAAAAATATATTTTGATGATATATTATAGCTAATGTTTCATTATTTAAAAAAATATGTTTCTCTGACATAAATATTTCATTCATTTCCGGACGACATTCGATGTCAAAACGAATGTCGTCCGGAGTTTGGACATTAGTGTTGCATTTTATAACTAATATTTATAATACAAAACTAAATACCTATTTGAAAAGTTCAGTATAAGCATCTATGTTTGCGCATACAACTGTGCGCTGTAATACATATCTCCTGAGCATTCAGCCAAACTCCATTGAGATTCACCAGCGTCACCGGTATTCTTTCTATATTTAAGTCATTGTCAAAATAGCAAAAAGGAAACTTCCGAAGATAATATCGCTTGTGTGTAGAGAAGCCTTTATTCGCCCTCAAAAATTAACCTTCGGTGACAATGTCAGTCATAGTAAGAACCCGAAACCACAATTAAAAATAATTAGATATTTAGATAAGACTCTTCAAATTTTAAGTGCTCACTCAGATTAATTGAACGATACAAAGGTATACACAATAACGTAATACAATTATCTCATTATCATTATTTATTTAAAAATCTTAGTAATGCTGTAGATAGTATATAGAGGTCATTTTAGATTGATAATAATGGGCTACGATGTTAGCTGCGTAGCATAATGCGTAGCACGGCGGCGTAGCTACAGATTCTTATAGTAGCAGCGTAGAAGTGCTACGATTGTAGCATGGTTTGAACGATACACGAGGTAAACACAATAAGATTTTGAAAAAATCTGATTACTTTTCTATATTTTAATTGCCGTACAATAATATTATTGCCCAGATAATTTCGAGAAAAGCTGCTGGCCGCGTAGTCCGACGCGTAGCTTGGCGCAGGCGCCGCGTAGCGAAAAAGCGCTACGAGCGTAGCACGGCAACCTACGCGGCGCTACGCATAATTGAGTGTTGGTTTGTCTCGGCTTTCTACTGAAATAAGGGTTTGTATTTTATGATTTAAATAGCATTTCCGTGGTTTTTGTTAATAATATTTAAGAGCTGAATGAGTTAAAAAATTCATCAATTTTGCTTCACAAATTAAATTAGTTACCAGCATACCATCGAGCCTGTAATGCTCTCGGTTGTAATTATTATCTGCCATAGTAATACATTGTAAACCACCGAATGTTATTTTAATGAATTTACATTGAACGCATATTGTTGTTTCCTAGAAGCGATTTTCATAATATAATTATGACGATAATATGTTCGAAAACATTAACCTGATAATCGAGAACTCTCATTCTGTTCCATCAAATTACGTTCACACTAATTAGCTCAACCCGTGTATACATAATTTAGATATTTCATCAGAATGGATATTCCCAAACTAGCTTTTCCTCACGAATTTGTTCGCGTGAATGCAAACAAAGTTGAAGAATAGAAATAGACCAGGAAGGACCGAAAGAACGAAGTTTAAACGTCAAAAAGTAGTCTTTTTGACGGATCGACGATCAGGGTCAGTTACATAACATCATAGCCATATAAACGTAACAGACGTACACTTTTATATCTACATAGATTGTCTTTCTATTGTGTCTCTAATCACGTGAGTTCGAAGGATTAATATATAAAGTTACAGTTAATATTTATTTAATTACTACTTTTCAATTATAGTCGGGGCTTAGCCCCGGCTATTTGGTTTTCGTTTTATAAGAACCCTCTTTGAATTTCAACGAATCAACGAATAATATTAAAACTGCAGAATTGGACCAACCCTTTTTTGCTCTTAGCATGACATTCAGCGATTCGTAGTTCCGCCTCTAGATATCTTTATAAAAGCCGTAGATTGATCCGCGTTCGCAGAACTAATTGTTCTCACAAAACTCCAGTTTCATTAAGATCGTACTTCAATTTTAATTCCGTATTCGACTCCCAGACAATGACAGGCCATCATAACGCTAATCTTTCACAAACTTCAGTATTTTACGTTCAGTAATTTGGCAGTTTAATTACGGTCATAAATACTGACTGAATATTTGTAAAGTTCAGCTATAAAGTGAATCCATGATTAAAAGATTTAATTGCCTTGAAATTTTCATGGAATTAGTGAAGAAGGGAACTTTTTGGGTTTGATTACCGTTTCTATTTATGTGTAACTTTTGTTTTAGGTTATACGTGTATGATTACGTGGAAAACTATATTATCTTAACTTCGTGAATTAGAAACAAGTACGAATACTATTGGGATAAACCTGATATATTGTCTTACATAACATTGTTAATGCAAAAGCTACTCTGTCTCTGTATTTGTGAACTCTTTTGGGCTTAACAACTGACTTGTTACGGAGTAAGTTCAAAATTTAGACCCAAAGTTATGCTTCTTTTTAATCTGCGACTTCGTATGCTTTCTATATAGCTGAATGTTATAAGGCAGGAATGGGTATTTACTCATGACATTTTCCTTTAATTATGTCAGTGGTGTCGAATATTAAGCACATAAAACTTTAAAAGGTCACATTGTAACATGCTCGGTATCGAACCTTAATCACATGTTGCATAGAAGAGGCCCAACAGGGCCAACGCCTGCCAGGGTTGCGGAATGTTTATAATAGTTACCGTGACCCTGGAACATAAAGGGCAACCGAAGGAACATGAGTGGGTTTTAGTCAGTAAAAGTCTGACACGCCCTACCAACGCACCTAGGACGGGAGCTGCAGTCATTTGATGATTTCCCAATCCCCAAAAAAAAAAGTAAAAAAATCACATAAATAAATAAATAAATATACTGGGACAACTCACACACGGTCATCTGATCCCAAGTTAAGCTCTGCTAAGAGCTTGTGTTATGGTAACCAGACAACTGATATACATACTTTTATAATTTATAAATACATACATATTACAGATAAATTACACCCAGACACAGAACAAACAATCATGTTCATCACACAAAGTTTGTTCTGGGTGGGAATCGAACCCACGACCTCCGGCTTAGCAGTCAGGGCTACTAACCACTAGACCAACAGGCCCGTCACATGTTGCACTCTGTTTGCTTGTGGTAATCTCTAAGGTAAATATTGATCCGATCACAATAAATTTTCAATAATGTGCTTTTTGTATTAGCTATGCAATTGCTCATAAAATGATATGGTTATTTTTTTAAATATTGAATTATAGGTTTATTACAAAACACATAAGTAACTAGCGGTAAAATCGTAAGATTATGTTACGTTGCTACCAATTTTTACCTCTAGGCACACCACTGAAGCATGATCTATACTAATATTATAAAGAGGTAAAATTTGTAAGTTTGTATGTAGGGGGTAATATCTGGAACTACTGGTCCGATTTGAAAAATTCTTTTAGTGTTAGATAGCCCATTTATCGAGGAATGCTATAGGCTATATACCATCATGCTACGACCCACGGGAGCGGAGCAGTAACGAAAAATGCGGGTGAAACCGCAGGGGGGCGCAGCTAGTAGCATATAATTTGTTTGAGTGGTGTTGAATTGAATTAAGTATAGTAAATAAGAGTTTAAAATAGCATAACTGCTACAATGTTTATTTTTATTTATATGTTGTTTAGTTCGTTATCATCAAACTTGCGTGATGATTTTGCGCTGGAAATTTTTATTCGAAGCTCAATTTTAAACATAGGAAACGAATCATACATACACCAACAACATACAAATAAAAGTCGAACGCGAAACTAACCAATCTAAAAAAAAATGTTTATCGACATTTTATTGCTGCATTAAATCAACCGTTCGCTTCTATGAACAATATATGAATATTGCTGTACCCAACATGTTTGTTATTGATTTTTTCTAAACATTTACTGACCTCAAATAAATTTCTGGTTATTATATACCGCCATGAAAGATGTTGTCACTTCGTCTTACAATAAATTATAAAGACAAAAACAACGATGCCTATAAAACCTTAAGGCTAATGTATGACTAATTTATAGGCACACTGTATAAACATATGTAGAAGATCCATTTTTATTGTGTTATGTAAGAATTAGGTCTATATAGTTGTTACATTTTACGAACGTTCATAATTAAAGACTATAATTTTTAATAACGAAATGTCAATCGTCCCTTGATTTGCATGTACATACTAGGTGTACCGAGGTTTTCTTTGGTCTTATACGTTGATACCAGTTTATATTTAATTAGATCAGACCTTATATTTATAGATATTATATAGTAACTGGTAGCACCTGACTGATAGGTAAGTAGGTAGTTTTTCTCAGATTTTATTTTTGTCACCTGTTTTTAGGGTTCCGTAGTCAACTAGGAACCCTTATAGTTTCGCCATGTCTGTCCGTCCGTCCTCGCTTAATCTCTGTAACCGTTAGCACTAGAAAGCTGAAATTTGGTACCAATATGTATATCAATCACGCCGACAAAGTGCAAAAATAAAAATTGGAAAAAATCGTTTTATTAGGGTAGCCCCCCTATATGTAAATAGGGAAGTGGTTTTTTTTTTTAATTACAACCCTGACGTGTGATATATTGTTGGATAGGTATTTAAAAATGAATAGGGGTTTACTAAAATCATTTTTTGATAATATCAATAATTTCGGAAATAATCGCTCCAAAAGGAAAAATCAAAGCGTCCCCCCCCCTCTAACTTTTGACCCGTAGGTTTAAAAAATATGAAAAAAATCTGGAAAGTTGAACTTTATAAGGACTTTCTAGGAAAATTATTTTGAACTTGATAGAAAGAACAGTTTTTGTACATAAAAGACAAAAAGGTTGTACAAAATAATTTTTGCGTACTTAGTATGTCAACGTAACAAATAGCCTTTTTTTAAACTTATAAGTAGGTACACTTATTGTGACGGACGGGAAACTACGGAACCCTACATTGAGCGTGGCCCGACACGCTCTTGGCCGGTTTTTTTTTTTATTTAGACTATACATAATTATTTTTTAATACATTAGTGTTTTATTTAAATATAATAAATTTTATTTTTGTTTCCAGTAATTACATTTCTTTCTATTTTGTTGTTTGTTTTCGTAAACTACTAAAACATAACACGAAAACATTAAAACTTTTTATTAATCGGTTACTCATTATAAAAAGTTACAGTTATAATTTACTAATACCAGTGTTTTACATGTAAGTAGTCTACCAGACAGACAGCCCAGTTACTGTATAATACGATACACTTAATATCAATGTTACTAACTTCCAGCTGACCACCCAAAAAACACTCAATAACAGGTGGGGAGTCAAGTTTATTTGACATCTACAATAGGGATGACGACAACATAATAAAAATGGCATTCTGTTAAGTCCGTCTGATAGTTCGGCCAAAAATACGAGACACGTATTTTTTGCTTGATCAAATTAATAAAAAATACAGAGATAAAGAGCAACAATGTTTCGGTAAGGGGGCGTTTGACGTCACCATCTTGTAAAAAATTTATGAGATCGTGACGCGACGCGAAACTTCAACGCACTATATCGTCGTCATTTTACGTTTATGAGAAAAAAGAAAAAATACGTGTCCAGAATTTTTTGATAACCTAACTGACAGACTAATTACTTTTTTTTCGTCGTATCGCCTATTATCAAAACATAATATGACATTTATATACAAGAAAAAAAATAATTACAGCATGTAAGTATGAAACTTCTGAACCTATTTCTTTATTCAGTTATTATATCGGTTTCCATCAAGTCTAGACTGTAAGGACGATACTAATGTTGATCAGAAGTTTATCTACTATGGACGAAGACAGAAAGTTTCTGACTAATGTTGCGATCGCTCGTAATATAAGTTGACTAAGTTTGATATCAGAAATTAATGTTCATAAGTTAGTATGAGATACGAAGCGTGACTTAGTGTACTGGAATTAAAAATACTAATTGGTTATGTGTTTGCTACGAGATGTCGATGGCCCAATTTAATTCATTTAAATCATTTATTCAGTCATTTCTTTTTACATTGTGTCTAAATTTTTACAACTAAATATACTATAATTTAAAACATCGCAATTGTTTGATTCTGAAACTCACTTTTACATACAAGACCTTTTCTTTCTATCGGCAATCACCCACCCGAAACTCACTTCACCTTCGCCGAATGAGATTTTAACAGAACGGCATTCATGTGTTGGCTGTTAGGCCAGTGGTGACCCTGCCGGCTAAATGACAAACTTGATTGTCTGATGATCATGGTTATTTGTTCTGTGCTTGGGTGCAATTTATACTATGATTTTCACACTTAATGTTATTATATAAGTTTGAATATCAGTAGTCTGGTTACAATAACACAAGCTTTGCCCATCTTAGGTTCTGATGACCGTGCGTGAGTTGTTTTAGGATATTTATTTTATGCTTACTTTCTAAGTTTACATACACACAAACAGAAAGTATCTGCACGTCCAATCTGTTAAAAATTAGTCAATAAAGCATAACGTCGTTCGCGTAAATGTCAAACAAGAAGACTATAAAGACTTTGATACTTTGAGTGTAACTTTTTCACAGTACAGAATTTAATAATGGGATCAAAACTTCTAGATATTACTCCTTACGAACAAACAAAAAAATGTTACTTTTGTTATTAGTTGTGGTTATAAAAATGTGTGTCAAACATGAGTTGCTTATTCATCGTTTACTTTTAGCTCAAAGTGCGTTGACACTAGGTTTATAAAATTCGGTATGAACATAAAATTTGGAATCACGACTAGAATATTAATGTGGGAAAACTAGGTTTATTTCAGAAAATAAGCAAAAATGTGGAACAAAGAGAAATATATTCGTTGAGCTAAAATAAGCCGATTCAGCATTTATGTATATCGACCGATATTGTTTATGTATGTAACAAAAAGTCTATCAGTCGATAAATTCTATGAACACTCTTTTATAATCAATAAAATATGTTATCTGTTCATTAACTTTGGTTGGCTGATAATTAATGTTTAAGGCGTAAAAGTTTAGGTTACATAACTCTTATTAAAACTACTGATAAATAGTGTTGTCTAAAAACATTTAAAGTAAAATTTATCAAATATTAAAAGCAACAAAAATGAAAAAAAAAATCCATTAAAACCTTTAGAATCTAACGTGTTTATGGTTGC
Organism: Athetis lepigone; assembly: GCA_033675125.1. Classification (NCBI taxonomy): domain Eukaryota; kingdom Metazoa; phylum Arthropoda; class Insecta; order Lepidoptera; family Noctuidae; genus Athetis; species Athetis lepigone. The sequence goes on along the minus strand of CM066239.1, from coordinate 15,347,844 downwards.
GGGAGTGGGCTTGCTGAACGCTACGAGACAAATTAGATAACTGAACAAAATAACCATAATATCTTAAGACTAGCTTCATCAACAAGCCTAGCTTTAAGCGTTCATTTAAACAAATAATCGTCTACAAAAGCAAATTAACCGACCCACAACCAATAAATAAAGTCTACAATGAAAAATATTTCTAGATTATTTCGGCCCTCTTTGCATAAAACCAAACGCTTACATTATAAGCTTCTTAATGCTATTTAATATTTATGAACCAATTTCTTCTGACTAAATGGTGCGTTGTTTTGTTGATAATATTTAATATATTGCTTAAATTAACAGCCAGGAATACGAAATTAAATGTGAAGTAGGTACTTTGAACACGTTCCTGAATTATTTCTCGGCTCAAATTATCCCCGGCTTCTTAAATTATTTGTACGTGGAAGAAGAATTCTCGCGATTCGCCGTAAGCCTTGAATATGAAAGTATGTCGGGAAATAAAAATATTCTCCAAAACGTTGTTATTTCGACATAAGAGGCCCTCGATTTAACTGCCATATAACTCTCGCCCTGGGGATGAGTTAAAACATACCTAGTATATTCGCTACTTTTGGGAACTTGCTATTTAGCTCTTAAGATTACACGAAACCTAGACACAGGTTATAAAGACCTACATAAAGTAGGACAAGACTATCTGGAAACGGTTCTTGGTTTTATGCTCTATAAATATTAGCGGGAAAATATAAGAAGACAATATTGCTAGCATTTGCCTAAATTTTCTAGCTCTTGTCCACATAAAACTACCCTTGGAAAAAAACATGGATTTTTATTTTAAGCAAAACTTGTTTCATCTAGAGATGAATAGTTCATAGAACTATTTACAAAATTCTTACATATCTATACTTAATATTATAAAGCTGATGAGTTTGGTTGAACGCGCTAATTTCAGGCATTCCTGAACAAAATTGAAAAATTCTTTTAGTGTTATAATGTATAACAAATTATTGAGAAAGGCTATAAATTATCACGATATGACATACAGGAGCAGACCAATAACCAAAAATGGAGATAAAACCACGGGGAACAGTTAGTCATAAAATAAGGTCTCCGTCCGCGTCGGTCTCTGTATTTACGATAAACTCAAAAACTACCAAATAGATTTTCAAGCGGTTTTCATCAATAGGTAAAGTGATTCAAAATGATTGTTTAAATGTATACATGCATATTTTAAAAGCCGCGAATTTCGAAGAATTGTAACATTAGTGCGAAGCTTGGGGTCACTAGTTTAATCCTTTGAACACACGTGATTCGAGACACAATAGCAGCCCACCAGCCGGCTGTCGGGTGTCGCTTGTTCGTTTAAAGGTTAAAAACAATATTAAACGTATATCTGTGATAAGTTTCAAGTATTATCATCAAAATAATGAAAGATGGCGAAACAGCTCTTCAATCTTAAACTCACCTTTTCTTTCGAACATTATATTTTTTACAGATTTTTAATAGGTTCGAATAAAACTTAAGATAAGTAAACTTTTTAATCTCAAGAGACATTATCATCAGGTACATTCCGATTCTAATCAGCAGCCGAAGTAAGTTAAATCCTTCATCAAAGTTTTATGACAGGGGACAGTTGAAGCAATTTCCAATAAGGAAAGTCCGGCTACAGGATGAGTCTTGCGTCAAACCTTTTTTGCTTCTGTTCAGTCATAAGAAAGCTGTGAGAATTCCTTTCGTTATTTCAAGTGTTATCTTGGATTTCGTCTACAGGGATTGATAGGAAAAAGGGGATTTATCTCTCGTGGATAGCAAGAATCAGACGAGATTCTAAGATTAGCTACTATGGGGATTTAAAAAATGTAAACAGTTCATCATCTCCCTAGCCTTTTCCCAACCTTGTTGGGGTCGGCTGCCAGCCTAACCGGATTCAGCTAGATACCGGTGTTTTACGTGGAGCGACTGCCTATCTGACCTCCACAACCCAGTAACTGGGCGACACGATACCTCTTGGTTAGACTGGTCAGTTTCCGGCTAACCAGTAACGACTGTCAAAGTTCTTCGAATGACAACCGGGACCAACGGCTTTACGTGCTTTCCGAGGCACGGGATGTCAGTGATGTCTAAGATAAACTTCAGAAAGTACATATGAATTGAAAAAGTCACATTGGTACTTGCCCGGATTCGAACCCACAACCTCTTACACGAGAGGCGAGCGCCATATCCACTGGGCCATCACGACAGAAAATGTAAACAGTTGCTGTTATTTATTCTTAAAATACATAGTGTAGCCACACTACTTTCTAGCAAAATCTAGATAAACTTGTTTGCACAGTTTTTTTTTTATTTTACATTCAAACCCTAAAAACAAAGTAAAACAAACAGGTCATGAAAGATCGTATACAAATGAACGAGCTATAAGACACAGGAAATAGCCAGTCACTTACAAAGTTTAAAGGCGTTTGTTAAGACCATTATATATTCACCACACATTTTACGTGACGCTACTCTTAAGAATAAACCCAAAGTTTTACCTTTTGCCTGCGACTTCATCCGCGGAATTATCAGTCATCGCGTCACACGAAGTCGAAGGCAAAATAAACTTACTCTATATAAAACTTCACCAATATTGGTACAGTAGTTTACAACACGGGTAGACAGAAAAACAGACAGAGTTACTTTAACATTTATGAAATTTGCACAGATTTTCAACCCTAAAAGCGTAGAGTATTAACTCTCAAATTAAAATCGAACTGCTCAACTACGGCCAAACCCTTAATTACGGAGTGAATTGAACCCAGACGAAACGTGATAGAACATAACCCACATTCACTCAAGTTATGTTCAACATAACCAACACAAATGTGGGTTATGAATCCAGCTATTACGACAGTTTTGGTACACTCGTCCTCGTGGTTTCTGCCAATAAATAACATCTGGTGTGCGCGCGAAACTTTGCAAATGCCTAACCGAAAACAATTTTATGTTGGTGCGGGATGGGTATTGATTATCGCTCTGTTTTTAACTGGCCTACTTATTTGTTGGGTATGGTCTTGTTGCACGAGGAAGGGTTGTAGTGAATAAACCGATCCACAGTTTGCTGAATTTTATTAAAATCAGAACATACATATATTATTAACAGCCGTCGCCCGCGGCATTGCTCGCGTGGATGTCGAAATTTCCATCCCATATTTTATCCCTTTTATCAAAGAACATACCCAGCAAGTTTCATGTCTTTAGAACCAGTGGTTTCGGCTGTGCGTTGATGATATATCAACAGTCAATCATTAAGTCAGTTTATTATTCCGTGCAACTTCTTATATAAAAAAATATAGAAAGGAAAATTTCAATAACAATAACTTCTTTTTCAATAAATTGAAGCTTTTGCTACTATAGAATTTTAAACAAGCAACTTTATAACTATCTACTACACACATTTGAATCGAGTGATAGAGAGAGGCAGATACTTCCTTTCAGGTTAATAACACTAATACAAAATTATGATAAGCACGTAAAAGTCCACATTTACCTATTTTGCAAAAGAAAAGTCAAAAGAAATTATGTTGAAGGCATTATTTAATTAATGTTCGTTAAAACTGCAGAGTTCCCCTGGGAAATTCAGCCGTTGTGATAAAATAATAGGTAACTTTATAAGTTTCTTACTCATTCTAGTTTTTTCAGGCATTTAATAAGCAAACGACGTGGCTTGTTATCTATGAATTTTTTGGTAAAACCTTGTGAATTTTAAATGTCGGATAATGTTGATTCTATAGTCTAGACGAGTTTTAAAAAATATTAAATAGGCAGGCTTCTGAGAAAGCTTTTTGATCTTTTCTTGAGACGATTTTTTCTTCGCTTAATTTAAGTTGCGTCATAACCTAGTGGATAATGCTGTTTTATGCATTAGATTAGAAACGGGTCAAGTACCGAGAGAGAGGGCGCTAGTGCTGCCACGATCACTTCGAGTCCGTGTTTAAAAATACTTTAAAATTATAAATCGTGCTTTGTTTGTAATGAACTTTATCTAAAAATGTGCTTAAACATCTAAAGCTTCTGTGACATTGTTATAAGTGAACAGTGACGTGTTTAATCATAATAACACGCCTTATAAATTTCCATCGTCAACTTCACCAAAAAAGTGCCTAAACAATAAAGTTTTAAGCAAAAACCAAAATAAAAACAAGCAACGAACATAAAAGTAACCAGTGACAGTGTAACAACGACCTAATTAAATAATAAAACTGAATAAAACAATAAATACAAAAACAAAAGTGAAGTGTAGGTGTTACAAAAAACTTTTGCTAAATGAGTCACAGTAACGCACTTTCTTGGTTTAAATTTTGTACGAAGACGTAAGCAGTAGATAACTTCGGCAGCTTAATGAGTTAACCGAGTAGCCAAGTTGCTACTGAAGGGGTACTAATACAAATACCACCGTGTGACTCCGAGTCCAAACCCAAACAAGAGCAAATATTTTTGGAAACATTAAAATTTGTTAATATGCATTTCCTAGATAACATCACATTTCGTCGCAACCGTACTACGTCCGACTCAAATAATATTATAAATGAAAGTGTAAGTTCAAATGAATCGCCGATAGATGGCACCACAACAAGCTTACCGGATATTTCTGACGACGAAGACAATCAAACTATTCAGCTAAAAAAACAACTTGAACAGTTAACAACCGAACTAAACTGCGCTCACAATAAAATTGAGTCATTATCATTAGAAAATAACAACCTCAAGCGTGCTAATCAAGAGCTACTTGAGCAAAACCAACGTTATAAAAACATGACATGTAGTTCTTCAAACCTAAAAACACCAGCAAACAAAGACGCAGGTGAACACGACAAATCATTGGGCCTAAATGAACCAGAAATAAACACCAAATCTACAATACAAAACAGTCAGAGCAAAAAAAAACAAAGTTTGTATAATCAGTACCAACAAATCTAATAAGGTATTATCAATTGCAGAAGAAAAAATAGTGAACTATAACATCTGTCATTACCTCAAAACAAACTGCGGAATCCAACAAATGCTTAAAGGAATAAAAAATAAGCTTGAAGACTATACTAAAGCAGATTTTTGTATAATATTAATTGGAGAAGACGACTTCAAAAGAACAAATGACTATTTTGATTTAATTTACGATATAAGGAACACCTTGAAAGAAATTGAAAATACAAATATAATTCTAGGCTTACCCACCTTTAAGTTCAATAACAGTTCAAATCTGTTCAACTGGCGAGTAGAAAACTTTGCCAACTTACTGTATCTAGATATAATGACACACCTTCATGCGTACCTATTGGACTCGAACCTACATCTTACGTATGACAGTAAAATGTTCAGCAATATGACGGGAAGACTAAATGACAATGGAATGCGCACCATATTTGACGATATAAAACTGCAAATGGAAGATATAATTGCTGTTAACCTTATGACAAACGATAACTACAATTCCGAACAAGAAAATCAATTGGAGACAAAAGAAAGACTAGACGACGGCTCTCAATTTTTTCTCTAACATCGAATTGCATCAACGAAACCAAGTACAAAGAAACAAAACAGATCAACTAACAAAATTTACACTAATCTTTCAAAATATCCAAAGCATCGGAAATAAAGTGGAACTAATAGAACAATTAATTTTGGACTCAGAAATTGATCTTATCTCACTATCCGAATTGTGGAAAAGTGAAAACTATTGTCAATCAATCTTGCCCCAAGGCTACAAAATAGCGTCCATTTTTTGTCGCCAAACCCGCGAAGGCGGAGGAGTTTGTATTATTGTTAAAGACTCACTAGACTTTATTGAACGAATAGATATTGTAAATCATTCAAAGGAGTATGTTATAGAATTTAGTGCTATTGATGTTCCCAAACTAAACTGTACTTTTATAGGACTTTATAGAGCAGATCGTCATATTGATCTATTTATCCAACAATTAGGGAAAATTCTCCATAAATTCAATACTAGAAAATCGCATAAACACTTAATAATAGGAGGAGACTTTAACATAAACGTGAATAACAAAAATAAACAAACACTGGAATTCTTAAACTTCATGAAAACATATAACCTACAACAAATAATCCGCGAACCAACACGAGTAACCAAGACAACATCCACTTGTATTGACCTACTATTTACGAACTACCCACCGCTCATAAACAAAGCGACTGTCAAAGACTATGGACTATCTGATCATAAGGCAATAAATGTTCAGTTGAACGTAGGCTATTCATCAAATAACAAAAACAAAATTTGGCATACTGAAAAAAGACTATTTACAAAAAATAACGTGGAATGTTTTAAAAATGCACTAAAATCAGAAAATTGGGAAAATATATTAAATCGAAATAATAATGTACACACAAATTACGAAAGCTTCATCTCAATAATAAAACACAATCTAAATAAATATATTCCATTGCAAAAAATTAAATTAAAATCCAAACAAAAAAAAGGATGGCTCACTAAAGGTCTCAAAAAATCATGCGAACATAAAAGAGTACTAAGAACTATTCTCAATGAAACTAAAAGTAGCATTATAAAAAAACACTATAAATTATTTAATAAAATATTAAAGATGACAATCAGAAAATCTAAAAAACTTACATATATTAAACAAATGCAAAAATCTGACAATAAGATAAAGACAATGTGGAATATAATTAACACAAAAACAGGGAAGACAAAAATAAATAGACGGGAAAATATATCATTGCAAGTAGACAATAAAGAAATAAAATGTCCATTAAAAGTATCCAACACATTTAACGAATTCTTTACGACGGTAGGTCAAAATCAGGCAAATATCATTACCAATAACATTGGAAAACCTGTGATCAACCCTCCTACTTGTTCAATGTATCTACGCCCGGTAGACCAAAAAGAAATAATTAATATAATAAGGTCAACCAAAAATAAACATAGCTGCGGTATTGACGACATTCCACCTATTTTATTAAAACAATGCGCGATAGAACTTTCAATTCCATTAATGTTTTTAATCAATCAAAGCTTCCAAGACGGCCAATTTCCAGATGCACTTAAAGTAGCTCTAGTAAAACCAGTACATAAAAAAGGTGACAAGCGTATCCCAAGCAACTATAGACCCATAGCACTGCTACCAACTTTTTCCAAAGTACTTGAAAAAGCCATGTGCAATCAGCTGTATATTTTCTTAGAAAAGTTTAATATTCTTGACGATGCTCAAAATGGATTTAGAAAATGTAGATCAACTACTTTAGCAGTTTACAAATATGTTCAACAAGCGCTACAACACATAAACGACAAACAATATGTAATTGGGCTACTACTAGACATGACAAAAGCGTACGACAAGGTTCAATATGACATTTTACTCAGTAAATTATATGGTTGTGGTATTCGAGGACCAGCTTATTCATGGTTCAAATCGTATTTACATAATAGGACTCAAATAGTACAAATTGAAAATTACGACCATGTTAAAAATGAGATCAAAATCATTAGAACTCAAGAAAAACAATTAACTTGTTCAATCCCGCAAGGAAGTGTGCTAGGATGTCCACTATTTTTAATATATATTAATGACCTTCCTAAAATATTCGATAAAGAAAAAACTTTACCGGTATTATTTGCTGACGATATTTCAATACTATTAAAGTGTGAAAATGTAAATGACCCCAGTGGACAAGTACAAGATGCCCTCCAAACTGTGGATACTTGGCTGCAAATCCACAATTTGGAAATAAATAGTAAGAAAACTAAACTGATACAATTCAGATCATACAAAAAACCACCCCTTTGTCTAAACATAACTTACAGAGACACGCAAATAGAAGAAGTCGATACATTTAGCCTACTTGGCATAAATATTGATACACACATGAACTGGAAGTCACACATAGAACATATAAAAACAAAACTCTCGAAATTCTCTTACGCTCTTTTCCAAATTAAACAAAGCACTAACACACAAACAGCTATGGCTGCTTACTACGCGTACGCATACTCATGGCTACGATACGGAGTCATGTTATGGGGAAATAGTGTTAACGTAGATGAGCTATTCATAATGCAAAAGAAGTGTATAAGAATTCTAGCCCAAATAGATAATACAGAGAGCTGCAAACCATACTTTGTGAAATATGAAATCCTAACTTTGCCTTCAATATACATAATGGACATTTGTGTATTTGTCTTTAAAAATATCGACAAGTTTAATAAAATAGAAAATGTCCATAATGTAAACACTCGCCATAAAAAGAGATTAATAACAATATTTCAAAAGAGGCTGAAATTGTTCCTAGTCCAGAGAAGTTATTACTCAGTAAAAGAATATTTAGAATCTAGCTTAAAATAAAATTAACTACCTTGTAATGATGACATTAATAATATTGCTGAATCAGTGTATTAAGTCAATTATATTTAATTTTGACATAAAAAGGTATAATCTTGAGGACATTAATATTGGCATAAGACATTTTGACATAAGAATTCTAGTACTATATTATTATTGTTGTTAACTCTATATTATTGACATTTCATTTTGACTTATATAATTTTATTGACATTAATTTTACTGAATAATTGTATTTAATTATTATACGAACAACATAAATTATTTAAATCTGCATGTAATAATTGTATTAATCAAATCTGCTGCAATATTAAATGTGCATGTATTAAGACTGATAAATAAGGGCAGGTAAATGAAAATTGCAATGCTTGTAAAAGGCCGCTAAGTCATAAGTACTAACATATAATAACACCAACTTTTGTACACTTAGTTCGCAATAAATGCTTTGACTTTGACTTTGACTTACCCACCGAACATCCCATACCTATAGACACGTAAAACCATTGGTCATGCTTGTTGTTCGTAACTCTTTGACTGTTGTTACACGGGTACTCAAAAGCCAGAAATTCTGACAATCAGGCTTACTAGCGTATAGCGTAGCCAGTAACTGGGATGTGGAGGTCGTTTGTTTGGTTGATAATTTTATATTATTACCAACTTCCAAATCTAAAAATTAATTATTGTTACTTAATATTTTCTATTAAATTTTATGAATGATTAAACCGTAAAAACAGAGAGAGTACATGTCATCATACGACACAAGAATTTAAGCAATTAACATTTTAACCTACGCATAAAACCCGAACAAAGCCACGCGAAAACACAGGCTAAACAAAACTGCCTGATAATTAAGGTACGAAATTCTTTACAACAAAATTGTTTTGACTATAATAATAAATTATTACAGCCACAAAGCGCAATTTGGGCTTTAATATAACTTTATTAAACCCTAAACGCCTTGAGGTTTTTGCTTCGCAGGCACTTGTCTGTAGACATGTTTTATATTCTTAATGAATTTGGGGGCCTAGCGAGAACCCTATTTTGAACAGAACCTATTTTATTTCAGTAATTACGGAGTTTCTTGTTGATCCTTCTTTAAAAATGTCGATGGCGTTGGTTAAGGCTGCTAAGGTGCATAATGCGTTGTGGGTTCGTAATTGGGTACAGGCACATGTTAATAGGACTTTTCCATTTTATATCCAGTTTCTAAGTTTGTGTTAGACACTATTGACGTTAATTAAGAATTTTAATTGCACAGTTACGCAAGCAATATTACTTAAGTATCATGTAAGAATGATTGTAACTTTTTAAAGACCTTAACCTTAATACTTGTATTGATAATAACGCTTACTGCATGCTTCCTTGTTTTTTCGATATTGATTTAGACTCATGATAGCAACAAGTTTAAACCTTAGTGGTTTTTGGTTGCTATTTGATAAGAATAATTCTGTACTATTATTTTTGTAAAAGATAAATAAAAAAAAAAGTTAATTTAATATTTAAAATATTTGTAAGAGTAATTATGTCTTAACTAGCATTTGTCCACGTGAATGTCAAAACTTTCAACACCTATTTTACCTCTTTAGATGGAATTTCCAAAATCCCTGGAATAATAGCTCTCCACTAAGACCGTACCCTCTAAGTTTCACGTCTCTAGGGCCCGTATTAATAGACGTCACTCAATTCTGAGACGCTCTCAAGTTTATTCCTGTCCTTATTTTTTCCCTTTAGAATGACAAGGACAGCAAGAGACTTGAGAGCGTCTCGGAGTTGAGTGACGTCTATTAATACGGGCCGCGGTTTGATATGTGCGTTAATATATCAACAATCAGTCAGTCAGTAAACCATTTCAATTTATTTGAATCGATAGATATTCACCTTTGTTATTTTAGGAATATAGGTAATTCTCTTGTAGATTACCTCAATGAAACCTCAAAGTAACATTGTTCTCTTTGTACAGTAGCGGAATGAAAAGGTTCGTCACCGTTAAGACAATTTTTGCTTGCACCCGTACTAAGATGAATTAGCCAACATACCGGTACCAAAAACTTACAGTACTGTTAAAATTAAAATAAATGTGACGTTTGCTATCAATCAGCCCAGCCGTGATTTTGAGTTAAGCCTCTACCACACAGGTGCGTTATTATCGGTTGATTATATCGAAAACGTTCTAACTTCTCTTCGTTTTATCTTCTCCCATCGCTGTACCATTACCCTATAGATTTACTATGACGTTTTGATTTTGGCTTTATATGCTGCAGTCCTACTGCAGCATATAGACTGTAGACCAAAGTTAGTGTGTGTGATCAATGAGTACACTTCATTCGTCGTGTCTTTTAATATTGAGACTACGCGATATCTCGCTGATATGGTAGCCACCTTCATGTTCAGTATAATTCTACTTTTTCTTTAATTAATATTCAAAGGGCTTTAGGGCCTTATAAGGGCCTTATAATAGATATTTTTCACAATGATGACACTGATAGGCTAGTAGTGACAATAGTTTTCAACATCATAATGTCAATGCGATTTAGGGCCACCAAACCAACAAGAAGGTTTTAGTTCATTTAAAATGCATTAAAAAAAAAAAATATTTTCTTGGACAACATTAGTCAATCAAAGAACTTAATAAGTTTGAACTTTACTATCGAACAGTAAAACACAATTTTCTTTGCAACAGTCTGCTTTGTGCTAAAGTTCCAAAAGGTAATATGTGCTCGCGACGCGTTAATCGAATCGTTTTAAAATCTGACGAACCTTTTCATTCCGCGACTGTACATTAGGTTCTTGGTAAGCTTTTAAATACAGTCAAATCCATAACTTGTTGCCGCTCTTACATTCGTGTGTAAAAGTAGGGATTGCTCTCTCTCTCCTTGTTGTCCGCTTATTTGACGGAGCTTAGGCACAGAGGTATTAGTAAAAGGGATAGTTCACGAAAGTCTGGCAACGTCGCAATGTGTAGTCGTATTGTGCTCGACTGCGTAGCGTCACAGTATGTCATTGTTGCTCAAAACATTCAGAATATTTAATATATTAACGGGTCAGTCAGTTAGTCAAATATAAAGGGCTTTGATTTTATCAAAATATAAATAAATATTCATGTAGATTGATAAGAAAACGGATATTTAATTCAAAGAAGTTTTTCCAAAATCATTTCAAAAAACAACATTACTTATCTTGCTGATCACACAAACTACCTAGTATTTGTCGCACTGACAAGGAATGGATACGGTTTCTCTCAATTACTCTTTCTGACACTATTAATCTAGGTTATTTTGGGTTGAGATCCTATTATTATTGCTGAATCTTGAAACACTGACCACCCACGCATTAAAAAAGGTTAAGAGGGTGCATGATAGAAATAATAGGTTACTACCCACCTAAAATAAACTTTAGCAAAAGCTAATAATAGTCTGAACTTAATATAAAAAAACCTAACCTTTTTGCTGCAGTATAAACTATGTATTTAAGAAGCTTATCTTACTATCCGGATCGTAGTTTCTAGAAAATATTAGCGCACTTGACGGGCTCTTATATTGGGGCAATCCCCATTCAAAATTGAGCTATGTAGCACTTGCGTTATGATTCAAAATTTATTGTTTCCTCCACCGATTTTGCCTAGCAATATTTACGTGGATGAAACATCGGTGTGGGGTTAAAATAGGGTGGATATAGGTCAAGGCAGGGTTTAGGCTCGGGAAAGTTGAATAACGTTGGAGCATAAAGGTTAAAGTTGTAACCGTGCCGCCATTATCGGAAATCTAATTGTGTGGAATTCCTTATTGAGTACAATTGATACGGTTTTTGTGGAGGGCTTTCGGAGTAGGTACGTGATTGTGCCGTGAGTGATTGTGGGTTACGATTGATGTATCCTAATTTTAGAAAGGTTAGTTCAAATCAGTCGAAAGACGTTCAGTTTTACATACTGAACTTCCTCAGCGATTGCCAGAACACAAAACCTCATGCGAAAAATTGTTTTCTGCAACTTCCACCTGGTCACCTATCTGTCTGTCTCGTAGGATGCCTATGATAGTCTGCAGTTCATGGTCACCATTTGAGACCGTTCGACTTATCGGCCATCGTCCTAAGAGCTTCTAATAAGGTCTATGAGCAACCCTAACCTTTAAAAATTTAGCAATTCTCGAATCTTCACTTTCCTGATTCGATTTTACAGAGAAACTATTATTACAAAACTAACTACTTAGAGCTAATTTATATCTAAAACTGTTTAATTTATTTGTTTTTTTTAAAAGCGGGCTTTTAATTTATCATCAACATTTTTTTCTGTGAGACCCAAAACCAAATAGCGAAACAAAACCGCCTACTCCATTCTTTTTGGCGATTTTGGAGCTGATTTCAGTATCGGTAATAAAAAAACATAATTATGATTAAATTTTGAATTGTTGTTTTTTTTTACCTAAGAATCGTTACATTAGTAGCACGCTAACAGCCCTTAAGTAGTTAAGTATTTACCATTACCAATAAAACACTAGAGACATCGCAGGTGCGTTGTCATCCCACAAACAAAGAAATATGTCTCATGTGTCAATTACTTCAGATAAAATTCGGGTCTTATTTCACAGATAAAATACGGCCCTTGATAAAATTCAGCCTAAGTAATATTTTGGAAAATTAAAATGAAGGTCGTTTTAACGGCGAGTCTGGATGAATCGTAAAGTGTGGTAGTAAAGTTAAGTTTAGCAAACCTCTAGTGAAGGATTATTAAAAGGTAGAAAGTAATAAAAATGGTAGTACCGTCGTTAGTACTGACGACAGCAAAAGTCGTGTAATATTTTTTCTTAACAAAATAGTAGTTATCACTGATTCCCTTATGTTTATTAGTGTACTAGCTACATCCACAGTATCACCTGCCCATTTGATTACTACTCTTCGTCCTTAAGTATTAACGTGGTGTTGTATAGCCTAAAGCCTTTCTCGATAAATAGGTTATTCAAAACCAAAAGATTTTTTCAAATCGGACCAGTATTTCATACGATTAGGGCGTTCAACCAACCAAACAAACAAACTCTTAAGTCTTATAATATATGTATTTATTAAAAGATAACAGATTTTCCAGTTCAGTTCGTTTTAGTATTTCAGGTCATGAGCCTATAATCGCCGACTTCTGCAAAACGGAAGATTCTCTTAAAGATTGCCAGCCATGCCGTTTCGTGCATGTTTTGGGCACCTTCATTAAATCGATCAATCATTATCTATCTAATCATGTATCGTTCCTCAAGTCAAAGTCATCCAAAATGGTCTTGTTTTACCGACACCCATAGTCTTCAGTCTTTGGTGTTATTTTCGAGGTTTTATAAAAGTACATTAATATTGGCCGAAATTTACAACTGGAAACTATATCGAGTTGGAGGCGAACAGAAGAATACGCTTGGACTGCCTGCATTTGGAAAACTGCATTGAAATAACTGATTCATCGATCCCATGGGGTCTTTAACCAGTGACGCACACCGTCCTACCTTTAATGACCTATGATGTCGAAACGTGGACACTAAGACCTGAGCCATAAGTTCAAGGTCATTTAGAGTGCAATCGAGGGCATTGTTCGGAGTTTCTTTGAAGGACAGAATCCATAACAAAGTCATATATCAACAAAAGTAGTAAAAGTTTGAAAGAGAATAAGTACGACGAATCAAAATATTGATGTGTAAGAGTGCTATTTTTAACCAATATCCTTATTTCTTATTTCCTTACTAATAATTTCCTTACTAATATTATAAATGCGAAAGTAACTCTGTCTGTCTGTCTGTCTTTCTCTCTGTCTGTCTCTTCTTCACGCCTTAACTACTGAACCGATTTGAATGAAATTTGGTACAGATATTGTCTGGGACCCGAGAAAGGACATAGGATAGTTTTCATCCCGGAAATCCCCCGGGATCGGGAATTATTACTCCACGCGGACGAAGTCGCGGGCAAAAGCTAGTACAAAATAAATATAATTTTATTAATTTTATTTTTACTCTGTTGTATAATAATAATGAGTAGATATTATTATACAACAGAGTTAAGTTTCCTTCTTTTGTTACTGACCGTACCTACAACGAAGTCAAAATTTTTACATATGAATAGAATTACCTAACTAAGTTTAACCGAGCCAACATTTAGGTTTTACTAGATTCGAGTGCCTTTTTCAGCTTAATATTTTACAGCTAATAAGAGAAAATAAAGTTTATGCCTCTCCAACCCAACCTTTTTTATTATTCCCTAAGTTTTTCGAAACTCTCATTAGAGTCGAAAGTAGGTTACCAGTAGAAATTAAGTTTTACTCAAGATAATTAGTTATGAGGCGGTTTTTTACATTTTTCTTTTAGTGTTTTTCTCAAAGAGGAAAAGTTTACTCTACACATTATTTTATTCCTCATTGCAGTAAATAACATAATTGCGCTTATATTTTCTGAAGGGTTTTTCAGAAGTACTGGCTTTAGGCAGTACTTCTGAAAAACCCTTACCTTACAATTTACACAATCATAAACCTGACACAATATTTTGTTACAATTAGAATTAGTCTTAACTTACTGCGTTTTAGTTGACAAATAAGGAAAAAACTTCCTGACCTTTTATCTGGCCTGTCCAAGATCAGGTTAGTGAATTTGTATGGACTAACTGACATATTAGTTTGAAAGAAATTAAGAATCAATTGCTTCTTATATTAATTTCTTGTGTTATAGCTTCAAAGCCACTTGATATTATCGTAAAAAAAGTAAAAGAAAAAAAATAACTCTATCTTTCTTTGTTAAAATACTTATCTCATCCCTATTTACTGATAACACTGCTTGGAAAACTCGATCGTGCCTGTATGAGAACTTTGGCTTAAGACATTGTGCTCAGAGTTTTCCGACCCATATAGATAAAGTTGGGCTTGACGCTGCGATTCATAAAGACAGTTTACTAAATAAAGCTTCATACATTGAGATATAGGGTTGCTTAAAAAAATATATATATATATATATACATATATATAAATGTATATTAATTTTGTAACTTACTTAAATTTTTTGTCATTTAAATTATCTATTTGCTAATCATTTTCTATTTTTTTTTTCAAAAATAAAATTAAACTAAAATGCGCAATTTGTAGTCTCCTAGCATTATTGAAATTATGAGAATGTTATGCATACCTATGATTTGTGTAATTACTTCTATGATATTTATGTAATCTCTGCACCACCCTGGGTAGACTAGTAGAGAATGCCTAAGGCATTAAGTCCGCCATTATACATATATGCATAAAGTTTAAATAAATAAATATACAGATTTTGTGTGATTATGCAGTTGGTGTGCTTATTGTTAAAAAAATAAATAAATATTCCGAGATAGGACATTTGGTTTGGAGAATACTGGCCCAGTTTTTTGTAACAGTATTTAAGATTAAATACTAACAAAATATATTTTCCTGCAAAAAAAATACAATAATATTAAAATAAAAAACTACTAGTGGCTTATATTAATCTTCTATCGCGATAACCTCTTTAGTTATAACATTGTCACAATTCCTCCAGTCAACGCCTAACCAGAGAACACTGCCCCTAACTAACTTATGACATAATCTTTAACCGACCACTTACCAGGTTACGACCGAGGGGAGTTAAATGAATTCCATTTAATTTCCACCACTCCCGTCAGAGGGACAAGAGTCTCAATTTTGCAGACTGCAGACCATTGCAGCCGTATTAAGAAGTGCGCCCACTATATCGTATCATATAATGAGGCTTAGAACCAAATGACACGGTATACACCCACTACGATGTATCAACCTCCTAACTATTGCAAGAGACACTACTTGGTAGAGTGGGCGACGAGATTCAATTATTTTATTTCCTTTATTTTCTACTAGCTTTTGCCCGCGGCTTCGCTCGCGTTAGAAAGAGACAAAAAGTACCCTATGTTACTCTCCATCCCTTCAACGATCCCCACTTAAAAAATCACGTCAATTCGTCGCTCCGTTTTGCCGTGAAAGAAAGACAAACATACAGACAGACAGACACACTTTCCCATTTATAATATTAGTATGGATATTATGCATTATGGATATGGATTATGGATTATGGATGGACCATTTTGGTGTAATGGTAATTTGACTTTTGACTTTTTCGACGCTCTTTTTAAGTCACGCGACAAATAAGCTGACAGCCCACCTGGTGTTAAGTGGTCACCGTTGCCTTAATAAATGTTAATATGAAATTATATTTATGTATGTTTTAATTTAATATGGAACCCATTTGCCTAAAAGAAAATTACTATACCAGAAGCGTCGCAGATGCCTATTATTACGCCCATACTCTTCAAATCTGAACACAACAACGCTGCTTTGTAGCAGGAGGTATGTTGGCAGTAGTTCCAAGGACAAAATTATTCACAAAGATGTCTACAACGCCAGAAAAGTAGATGATGGAAGATCCCAGTTGGGATAGACATACTTTACTATAGAAAGATTATTTTTTCCTCAACAAGGGTGCGGTCTGCACACTGACGCCAAATGCAACACGCATCAAACTTTTACTTCATCACAATTGTTGCTTCGCAATTGTTTGCTACACATGTATTGAATACGCGCAAACGAAGGCGATAAATATATCGCGTTGCAAATTTTGCGCCACATTTATCGAAATATAAATATATGCCCGATGTGCGGCCTGCTTCGTTCAGTTCTGTGGTTTGATACAGTGTACTAGGCAGACACCTTTATTGCAGCGTGCACCAAATCGTGGGGTTCCTAGATATTTGCACGAATGTTAGTCCTGGGGCCCGTTGTATTAGCATTTTTATTACTTCTCGCAGAAACGGTATCAGCCCTAAAGCGAAGTTTCGTAATAACAGTTAACACTGGACAAAAGTGGAGCAGATGAAAGTTTTCTTGATGTGAACGTTCGCTAGAATTGTCTCATTCAAATCTTGACGATCTTTCCTTTATTGCTTTCTGTATGGAGTTTTATGATTACGTTTTGGATATTCTGATTGTAATTAATATAACTGGTGTTGTTAGTAGCTGCGCGAATGAGATGACGAGATATTGTTGTTTCGTTTATTTGTTTGGCAGGAGTTGGGTTTTGTATAACGCTTTTGGCAGAGGCTTGTAAAGTTTTGAAGTAGTTTGTTGGTCACGATTTCCTTTAAAACATGTTTTGCTGTTTTCTTTGGATATTCTACGAACAACTTAACAACAAACTACATTACATGACAAACTCGAAGGAACAATATAAAAGGTATCGTATATGTGTTAAGGTTATCGTAAAATGTAAGGTTGTAAGTTTTGACCTATATAAGAACAACAATAAACTGGTACACTTATTTTTATCTTATCATTACATAGTAACTATAAAATAAGTCGCTTTCTGCTGTCTGTCTGTCCCTGTGTATGATAAAATCATTAAAACAACGCAACGGATTTTGAAGTAGTTAGTTTTTTAGACGTAAAGTGATTCAAGAGGAAGGTTTATATGTATAACTAGCTGCTGCCCGCGACGTTGTCTGCGTGAAGGATTCAGCTCCGCCGCCGTAGGTGATAGCGTGATAATATGTAGCTTATAATTACGTTGATCTGATCTCTTAATATTCATGCAAAATTTTAAGTAAATCCATGCAGTCCTTTTAGAGATTAGCCCGGACATACATACAGACAAACAAACAACAAAAGATATTTAACGTTCAAGCGTTTCTTTTTGTCAAAATAGTCTCCCTCCTCTCTCAAATTGAAACAGTTGGTTCGAAAAAAAAACATGATGGTAGTTCTTGGATTGAACCTTAAAAGAAAGCTAAGTATAACGGCTCAGATGAAATCGTTGTCAAATTGTTAATGCGATGTGTTTCGTTATGGAATCCTAGTCTATGCGTGACCTGACACGCGCTTGACCAACTTTTTCTACATTCCACGATATAAAAAAATATTAACGATTGTGAATTGTTACAAAACTTCTCTGTAAACTACGTTTGTAGTTTTGCTCTCAGCAGCCAAAATATACAGAAAATCAGGACTCGTGACGCGGGAGCAAGCAACGTACAGCTGCCCGTGTGAGAAGCAGCTCGTCCTGAGGTCGACACCCGCAGCCTTCAGCGTCTACCCCTGCGACTTGTTGATAGTCATGGCGAACTCACTCACTCACAGGGAACTGCACGCGCTTGAATTGGAAGGGAGTTTAGGAATTCTACGGAATAATGTGTGGAGTGTTTATGGACGTATAAACTACTTCGTTTCCCTCAATTTCCGAGAGAATGCGTTCGTTGATGGCTGCAGCTTGATCAGTTATTGGTGTTAAAATGGCTCGCTGTTACACCCAAGAATTCTGTTGGTTTGGTATTCGACTGATGTCCCCATGCACACAACAAATGAGTTCTTCTAAGAAGGCCACCACTCTACCGAGGGACTCTGGGAGCAGCACCTGTTCACCTCTTTCCTAGAGTGGTAGAGTGCCTTCGCCGAGACTTAGAAGGACATCTGAGAATTTTTGAGCGCGTGGATTGCCGCCGAGCTGAGCTCGCATATTGATGGTAAAGCGCAGCCTATGAATTTGTGACCGCAAAGATCGTTTCAACGAAGCATTCGCCTCGTCAGCCCTAGACCCCCGCGTCACCACAGGGAGTGTTTGCCGGAAATCGCCACTAAACAGAACTGTAACACCACCCATCAAGTGTTCATTCCTGCGGTTGTCTTGCAGAGTTCTTTCTGTTCACGGCCTCCACTGCTTTCCTATTAGCCATCGTGCACTCATCCCATACGATCAGAGAGCAATCCCTGAGCACATGTCCCTTGTCACTGTTACGGGATAACCCACAACAGGCATTTCGGCGCTTTCTAAATCTATGGGTATTTTGAACATGGCATGCGCTGTTTTGCCACCAGAAAGCAGCATAGCAGTGATTCCTGACGATGCTACAACAATGGCAATTTTGCCTTTCGTCCTGACCTCTGCAAGGATACCAGTGATAATGAATGTTTTCCCTGTTCCACCAGGAGCATCCAGGAAAAACATTTTACCCTGGTCGAGCCCAATGCTTTCCAGAACAGTGTCATATATTTGTTTTAGCTCTGAGGTGAACCTAGTGACGTGGTCTTTTCGGATAGTGGTCATTAAACCCGAATCGTAATTGGTTTCGGCAGTGTACTCCCGATTTCCACGGTCTTGATGTGGTAATGATCTGAGAGCTCGCAACCCGTACTCTACCAGTGGTTTACCGCCGATTGAAATGACCACATCTTGAAGTGAACTGAGACAGGTGTTCAGCATGCGTTTATCAGTTGCTTCGATTTCACCTTCAGAAGCACGCCTCAAAGCTCGTAAAAAGTCCTCGAACAGAAGATGGCGGTACTTCTCCCACAAAGCTACCGGGTTCGCAACTCCACAAAACACCAAAATGACGGCAAACAGATGACGCATGCGACTGGGACTGTCATCATCATCATGATCATCATCATCATAATTAGGTTTACAACGACATGAACATTTATATTACTTACAAAGCAATAATCACACAGATAAATACCGAACAAAAGTATTAACAGTCAATGTTTATTCAGTACTGAAAACATGAAATTGATGAAGAAATGATCATCATCATTGAACCGACTTTAAAAAAAACCGGCCAACAGCGTGTTGGGCCACGCTCAATGTAGTGTTCCGTAGTTTCCCGTCCGTCACAAAGTGTTCCCACTTAAAAGTTTAAAAAAAGGCTTTTGTTACGATTACATACTAAGTACGCAGAAATTATTTTGTACAACCTTTTTGTCTTTCTTGTACAAAAACTGTTCTTTCTATCAAGTTCAAAATAATTTTCCTAGAAAGTCCTTATAAAGTTCTACTTTCCAGATTTTTTTCATATTTTTTAAACCTACGGGTCAAAAGTTAGAGGGGGGGGACGCTTTGATTTTTCCTTTTGGAGCGATTATTTCCGAAATTATTGACATTATCAAAAAATAATTTTAGTAAACCCCTATTCATTTTTCAATACCTATCTAACAATTTATCACACGACAGGGTTAAAAAAAAAAAAAAACACTTCCCTCTTTACATATAGGGGGGCTACCCTAATAAAACATTTTTTTCCAATTTTTATTTTACCACTTTGTCGGCGCGATTGATATACATATTGGTACCAAATTACAGCTTTCTAGTGCTAACGGTCACAGAGATTAAGCGAGGACGGACGGACAGACAGACAGACATGGCGAAACTATAAGGGTTCCTAGTTGACTACGGAACCCTAAAAAAGTAGGTTCTCTGTTCGACCTGTTTGTATGGGTGTTTGGCTGAGCCGATTTTGATGCGATTTTCAGTAAAGTGTTCGTTACACTCTGGGGAATATAACACTAATGGATTTAACCGACTTAAAAAAAAGTAGATTCTCTGTTCGACCTGTTTGTATGCATGTTTCTCCGCCTTTATCGAGTGGTACTTCCACTCTATAAAGGCTGCTCCCGGAAAATGTGTGGAAAATGAAGCTCCCAGCTTAATTTATTTTATACACTGAAATCAGTGATAGCTTTGATTGCCACATCAGATCTTTCTAACCTTCGATCTTATAAACCAGAAAATGCCTGTCAGACCGAACAACTTTGCTAAGACGTCATTCTTATTTAATGTGTTATGGTGTAGTTGGGTGCTTGGAGTTCTACATTAGGTGTTGGTTCTAGTTCTTCAATATTATGCATCAACAGAGAGTGCTCATCAGGCTGAACAACTCTTGCTAAGATGTCATTCTTATATATGTTCGGTATAGTGTACGTAGCTGGGCTCATGGAAGTCCACAACAGGTGTTCCAGATCTTCAATTTGTATACGTCAACAGAAAGTGCTCATCAAGCTGAACAACTCCTGCTAAGACGTCATACTTATATATGTTATAGTTTAGCTGGGCTCATGGAGTTCCACCTCAGTTGTTCCAGATCTTCATATTTATTCTTTCAACAGAAACTGCTTATCACGTGAAGCAATTTTTGCTATGATAAAAATTTTGTATCTCTTATAGTTTAGCTGGTCTGTTGCGGTCCTGCACCAGAAGTTCAAGTTTCCAGGATAAGTTATAGCCTATATATATGACGCCCAGACTTAATACCTATACAACAACAAAAAAAACATTGAAATCCGTTGAGTAATTCCGAAGATAGCTGCTGCCCGCGACGTCGTCAGCGTGAAGGCTCCAGCTCCTCCCCCGTAGGTGATAGCGTGATAATTTGTAGCCTATGTTTTGACCCGACCTCTTAGTAATATCCCTGCAAAATTTGAACTAAATCCATGCAGTACTTTTTGAGTTTATCCCGGACATACATACAGACAAACAAACAAACAAACAAACAAACAGACAAACAGACAAAAATTCTAAAAACTATATTTTTGGCTTCGGTATCGATTGTAGATCACGCCTCAAGTATTCTTTTAAAAAAATATTCAATGTACAGTTTTGACTTTCCTACGATTTTATTATATGTATAGATACATAAAATTATTACACACAAAAGCCGAGGTTTTGTGTGTAATAATTTGTAGTTGTAAAAGTGTGTAGTTCTAAAAATATCGGCCCAAAAGTAGCTCAACTCGCACAGCACCAAAACAAAAGCACATCAATTATTTCTAGAAGAAAACAAATAAGTGCCGCCAACAATTCCATATAAGTTAATGACGTAACTAACATTGATGAATCTATAAAGAATGGGTCCAATGAACATCGCTACATTCGCTACTAATGTTTATTATCTACCCCCTTGCAGCGACCTATATCGGCAGCATCCAATCAGTTAAGATGGCCTATTACAGTACTGTTACATCATGTTAAACTAATTTAATAATATAAAGAGAAAAGTCAAGACATCGGTGAAGGAAAACATCGTGAGGAAACCTGGACTTGCAGTCAATATAAGTTCGAAATCGCCAACCTGCCTTGAGCAAGCGTGGTGATCAATGCTCGTGCCTTCTCTGTATGAGAAGAGGCCTTTGCCCAGCAGTGGGACAGTTATAGGCTGGTATTATTATTATTAAAGAGAAAAGTAACATAGGAATCTAAAAGAAAAACCCTTCAAAAGGATAGGTAGTCATGACTTTCTGGATAAAACACTAGTCTCTCGAGCGCCGTACCCCCAAGTTGATCTTGAGGGTACGACATTATGCAAGTACCAATATGACTTTTTCAATTCATATGTACAGTCAGCGTCAGAGAAAAGGAACCCCCCAAGACTTAAAGAATTATCGCCCGAGCGACGGCGCGCGCGCCGCCACTCGGGCGGTCGCTTCACGTGACTCAGACCCCGAGCGGCTCCCTCCCCCGCCACGCCGCCTCACCCATCTCTGCCTGCCACCGATCCCACTCAAATAGTATTTGCACCTTTTTAATATTTTTTTGGTATTTTTTCGGCTTACAATGAATAACTTACAAAAAGCTGTTGAGGATACGAACCCGCATCACTAGGTGCCAGCCGATTATCTGGACCGTGCCTTATACCACTAGGCTATTGGCACAGTTAGCAAATATAACGAAATTTCTAATATAATTATTTTATTTACCGAACAAGGTTGATAACGCTCTAATCGTCTAGATAATAAGGTTTAAATTTCAACTTCCGTCCGGTTATATCTACCTTACCGGTTTGTTTTACGATTAAATAAAATCAATTTAATCAACTAAAAGATAATTCAAATATCTAAAAGATAAGGTTGAAATTAGCATAGATTTTTTGTTTGGTTGAATAGAATGTGCTCGATTCTGATTGTTGCACTACCGTAATTTGACTTCAGAAACTTAACTGCCGTATGAACTGCAAGATATGGTTGAAATTAGAATACTTTTTTGCCATACACAAAACTGTTATTGAGGGTATAACACTTTTCAAATCGTTTCGTTTTCGAGCCGATCTGCTTGTGTGTTATATCTTCGCCGAACTTAATAATTATTTTTCAATTTATTAAGTTTTTGCAAAGTTGATTCTTTTAACCGGTAGAATGGATCGATTAACAACTATTTTGAAGGCTAAAAGTGGGAACAGGAACAAAGCATAAGAAAATAGCACGAGATATGGGCATAACGGTAAGATTTACATTTTACACATTATATTTATTGCTGCAATCATGATGCATAATTACTTACAAGTTGTTTTTTTTTATGTTTTTCTAATATTATCATTTTCATTACAGAGAAAAACAGTTCGTCGATGGATACAAAGGTATCAAGCGACGGGTGATGTAAAATGTGATCGCCAAGACCCTCGCCCAATTGCTTACACTAATGAATCGGAGGGACACCGTGATATTGTGGAAGTTTACTAGTGATTAGTGATCGATGGTGGCACCCTTTAAAACTACGCGTTCAAGTGCTTCAATATGGTTTTGGGCATGAAAAGTCGACTTCAGGAAGTGATAGACAATGACGGCCATTCTCTTTGTTATTAATAAACAATTTACTCGGAAGTGTTATTGTGTTACTCAACTGGTAAAATTACATTGGAACGTATGAGCAAGTGTTAATCATTTCGAATATTTGTGGGATCATTATCTAGTAGTTAATCAAAAATAAAGAACCGTTATTATTATCGATCCAGATACTCTTGTTTACGAATCTAGTTAGTCTTGTAATGTGTTAACGATGCACCATCTGACCTCACATATTTTTCTAATGTTGTGTTAAAAGGGTTATCAAAAATATGATAAAAGAGAAAGATGTATATTGCTATACTGTCATAGTTTAGCATGTTAGTTCTTTCTCTGTAAATCATAGGAAAAATGACTACATTTGATTTTTAATCAGGCTTTTATTTATAATTTAAACAAAAATGACAAAACACACTATTTAAAAATGACAATTTAACCTACACGTCATCATTATACTGTTTTAGAAATATCTATAAACGAACAGTTTTCTAATGTTAAACGTTCTAAACCTCACCCAGACTATCTATTTTGTGTTTAGTTAAGTAATATTCTAAGTAAATAACCCCAATTTAGCACAGATAAAAAACTGTATATTCAACCAAGAAGTGAAGGGATTCGATGAAGTCCTACATATGTATGTGTAGAAGTATTGTGAGGTGAGAGTGATTGATGTAAATGTCGTTGACAATTTTAATTTTATTATAATTTTGTGTTATTTTGTTTAGTTACTGTAATCAGTTGTATAACCGTTTGTAATTAAAATAAATAAATAAATAAATTGTTTATGCAACATGACTAGCTTTTCTTATAAACCCCCTACATACTTAAAAAATTGATTTTATAAATAATAGTTAACTAAAACCACCTTATCACCTAAATGATATCCTAAAAAAAAGAAAAAAAAATCAAACTAGACTTTCGCGGATTTGAACTCGCAACCATCGCATTGCTCAGCCGCCGTCTTAACCCCTAGACCAACATGACATCTACGTTCCATTGCAAAAAACTTAAATGGTTTGATGTCATTACCAAGGGGGGGACCTTTTCTCTGATGCTGACTGTACTTTCTCAGTTTACTAAGGAGGTCACTGATATCATGCTTGAAAAGATTTGGGTTGGTTTCGGTTGTCATTCGTAGGTTTGACAATCATTGTCTAAAGCCAGAAAATCTGACATTCAGTCTAACCAAAGGGGTATCCTGTGACCCAGTATCTGGGTTTTAACGGTCTGATGTGCAGTCGCTCCACGAGGAACATTGGTATTCACTTGAACCCGGTTGGGAGCTGGTAGTTCAGATAATCGCTAGAAAGAGATGGTGATAGTAAAATTTATCGGAGGACAAAGCTGTATACTAATTTATATCAATGTCTTGGGACAAATCAAACACACAGCCATCTGATCCCAAGCTAAGGAGAGTTTGTATCATGGGAATCTGACAACTGATATAATTTATACTATATACATATTTTAGATAAATTACACCCAGTCATAGATCAAACAATCATGCTTATCACGCAAAGTTTGTCCTGAGTGGAAATTAAACCAATGACCTCTGTCTTAGCAGTCAGTAAATTTGTGTGTTGGTCGGCGAAACTACGGTATTTAGTATCCTAATAAAAAAAATCTTTTTTTTTTAAGTTTATCAGTTACCGTCTTCTGAATAGACTACCTTTCAGCAATATCAGTCGCGGCTTGCTATAAAAATTCACCAAACCAATACTTGATTTAATGCTGTCTCTATTATATTATTATTTGGCTTACTACGGCTATTACTATTATACACAAAGGTTTCATATTATTGTACAAAATTGTGGCCAAATCTGTATAAAATAATTCTACAAAGAGTTTTCAAGAACTGATTTTCTATTTAGTAGAAAATTATTAACCATTTAGATTAATAATTTTCTGCACATTTCATTACCCTTCGACAGTTTTTGGAAACTTGAAACTTCCAGTTAAAAACGTAGTCATAAGTCACAACACCGCAAGATGCAAAACAGTATACATTGCTCTATTTCTGCAACACAGCCATTAAAAAGATTGATGGTAGCGCGCAATGGAATGTAAAGCAAAGTTAAGGACATCGTTTTTCATTGTCTTCCCAGTCATTCTTTTACGTCACAGCAGTTTCCCAACCATGCCTTTTAAGTATAAAACATGAAGGACTTAACGCAAACGTAGGACTTGTGAGAAAATCTAGGTTAAAGATAAAAACTCTGATAATGTCTAAGATTCCCAGTGTGCCCAGACTTTTGTCATTTCAACGTTGCTGAAAATTGGAAAATTGAGAGAAGAATTTGTGGTTAAAAAGCTTGGCTCGACTATTTTTTAATAATCAGGGACATATTTTAACCCCGTTAATATGACGTAGATCTAGCGACTTCGGTATCTTAGTTCACTAGTAATACTACCTCACAAGGCTATAATCAATTGGTGCCATTAAGATTTTTTGCCAAGTTTTCCAAAATTTACGGAAGTAAGTGTAATTCTTTGTGATTCCGGAAGCCTTGTGACACATTTTTATGGCATACAAAATAGGCATTTATGATATAAAAGGAAACAATCTTTTGTAGTCCGATTCGTAGACGATGTTACTAGGTTAGCAAAGATAAATAAAAAACAATTTTGCGCTACTCTTATACTACACAATCAGTGACGTTATTAGTACACATTCCTAAATAAACATCGCCCAAAATAAGGTACAAACAACACACATACAAAGTTTTCTCACTCAGAGTAGAAGGAACGTATATATCTATGTACTTATAACTTACCTACTCCAAATACATTTGCTATTCCGTAGTTCCGCAAAAACACCGTCCCACGTTTATTCTACGATATCTTTAACTTAGGCTACACATGTGCCAAGACCCAAGTCCCCGTGTACCGAATTCGGGTCAAGGATCAAAGGACCGATGTACGAAATCGTCCGTATTTGAGACTCGGCGGAGAAATTGGGGCGAATTCGTCACAATTGCGGCTGGAATACTACCCATTTCAGACGCCTGAGAGAATTTTTAAGAACAAGAATATCTAGCCATTTTCAGTCTGCAGACGTTGAATTTATTTGTAGGATAAAAAATAATGGTTGCTCTTACTTTTCGTAGAAGGAGCAAATTGTTGAGTTACTTTGTTGAACGTTGAGAAATAAGGAGGCGTTATTATGTAAATAGGTACAGAATTAGATTGCGATGTGCTATAAATAGGTTCAATATCAAATTATCAAGTTTGGCTATTATGAATATTTTTAGTGAGGGTTTTGTTCTGCCCACGCTTGTTTTTTGATCGTTTTCTGGGTAAATGTCACGAGGCTAAGATGAGTTTGGTCTTTGATAACTTTGGGAATGGACAATTTGTATAAGGTCCTAAATGGACGTCTTTAAAAAAAAAACCTTTATTTCGGACTGGCCTTCACGGATTTTCGGATAGAAGTTTGTAACGGGCAAAGGTACTTTCTAAGGCCGAAAACTACTTAAAGAAAATAAGACAGAATTTTTCGTCTTCCCTCTGAAATCACTTCTCTAATAAAAAACTCAAGTAGGTTTATAAGTAACGCGTAACAAAAAGAGTTTAAATAGTCTATGTACATTATGTTACGTATATTTTACCCATTGTGTAGTAAGTTATACCTTATCTGTGTCGTTTCAGACATTTTGGTGGACGTGGCCGCACCCCAGAGGGTGTTCAACATAACTTTTAATAGACATTCTGAGAAAATATTACAAAAGACTTGCAAAATATTTTCCATTTTTTCTCTTTATTTCTTTTTATTATCAAAGTAATTATTATGTATAACAATTGCCGAGACCTCGTCTTTGCCCGGATAAAGGGACCCGTTTTTTTCACACGCCGCTTTCTTTAAAGCTTTTGTTTTAAAATCGGAGTTGTTAAGACTGCAGTTCCACGTTTTTCTGGGATATAAATAAGAATTATTTTCTTAGTGGGGGAAAAATTTAAGTGAATCTTGTCACGTTCAACGTCAAGTTATTGTAGAACAATTTTGAAAACATTAAGGTAATATTGAAGTAATGTGCTTTGTTTGAACCTACAAACACACGTGATTTGAGGCACAATAGAAAGACAATAGCAGGCCGACAGCCGGATGTCGCTTAGTCGTTAAAAAGTTAAATACACACATTGTACACCAACGTATTATACTTTCCAACTGCAAGGCCTCTCCTAAAATTACACTTTACATAATTTTAATTTTCATGTTTGCTAACTTTCTCACGTCGACTCAAGCATTCGGGATAAACATTTATTATTTTCATTTCGTTCAATATTTGCCAATTACGAAATAGTCATAATACAAGCATTTCTCATTTTTGTAGTAAAAAAACAAAGGACGGCCGTTAAAACACACACACACACACACACATTTAAAATGGAACACACTACAGAAAAAATAATCCATTTTGTCCAACAATAACAGCGCACTAACAAGCAAAAATATGAATGTATGGAAGCTCATACATTATGCGATGAATAATAATCTCTATATATTATTATGTAGGTTATAAAAGAAAATAAGTTAAGTTTTTTTGTTCAAGAGCTGGCTATAAATCAGAAAACGTTGTAAGTAATGTAATAAAGCCCACATTTATAAGATTTTTTATAGGTACCCCCGTTATATGACGCAGTTTATTAAAACCTTTCAAATTATGTGTGTTGTTAGTTGGGTCATGAATAAAACAATTGAAAGAATGACTTATTTGAAACTATGTATTATTAAGCTGAGTACAAATTGATTTATGTAGCAAGAATTTCAACAAATTCTTTGAAGATAATTGTACACTCAAACTATTTGTTTGCTACATAAATTACGTTGTAATGTTCAGTGATTATTTCGTGTAAAATTTATGATTGGAATTCTCACACACAAATATAAGTATCTAATATCTTAGTGGAACCGCGTCGAGACGGCGCGTTAGTGTTCCACGCGCGCCTCAAAGAGAAGGAGTCAGCACAGGAAGGGGCCCAACAGGGCCACGCCTGCCGGGGTTGCGGAATGTTTATCATAGTTACCGTGACCCTGGAACATAAAGGGCAAACGAAGGAACATGAGTGGGTTTTAGTCAGTAAGAGTCTGACACGCCCTCCCGCCGCACCCAGGACGGGAGCAGTCATTGGATGATTTCCCACTCACCAAAAAAAAAAATATCTTCGTGGAATTCATTAATTTATGCTCGGATCATATAATCAAAAACGGATCGTATTCCCGATGGGTACCCTTCGGTTATAACTGGTCCTTTGAGACGATTCTGAAGCAATTCTTGTTAAAAGTAGAAAGGTCTTATGGCCTAAGCAATAAAGATTGAACCCTTTGTTATTAGAAGCTGTCGAATCTTTAAACCCACCGTCAACGTTGCGGAATGTTTATAATAGTTACCGTGACCCTGGAACCTAAAGGGCAATCGAAGGAACATGAGTGGGTTTTAGTCAGTAAGAGTCTGACACGCCCTCCCGCCGCACCCAGGACGGGAGCTGTCATTGGATGATTTCCCACTCACAAAAAAAAAACCATCAACAAGTAAAAAATTCAGAATTAAAAATAAAATATTCTACACTAGAATTTAGCGTCAAATAACTCCTTTGTAAATTAAAATGTTAGTGTCTAAATACTTCGTGCTTTCCCTACAAATTGTGGACTTAAATAGTGACTTAGAAGCAAGTTTAAGACGACAAGGACGCTTCAGGTAGACACCGCAAGCAAACTTAACCCCCTAACCGCCGCCGGTGGGGTAATAGACGATCTTTAGAGAGCTTGCGATCCCGCAAATTGCCTTTTGTTAATGTAACTGAGGGTTGAACTGGCACAAGAAACGCTTAGGTTGAGTTTTCTATTGTAAAGTAACTGGACTTAAGAACAGTTGGAGTAACGATAAGATTTAGTTTTTTAGGTTGTTATTAGTGTAATTGGCTTTGGTTGGGTTGTAAAAACAACGCGTAATTTTATAATAGCATTCAGAAATAATGTGGTTGTTTCAGTAAAAAAAATGAATCATCAATAAGTTCCGGAGATCACGAAACTTAATTCTATTAACTACATAGTGTAGATTAAAAGAATAATTTGAGGTAATTTTGTTTAATATAATCTTTCGCATTCTTTCCTTGTCATCTCAAATAGACATAAATTAGAAGAAAAAAAATGGACACCCTCGGCTGATTAAGAAAATGAGCCAAATATTGTGTAAGACTGCATTTATGCATCCAGCTGTACCAATTATTTAATCGAAATTAAAATTTAAGCGCCTTACTAATAAACGCTGCATAAAGTTATGACAGGTTTATACGTCAAAAAATTTATGGTTACACAGGCTTTATTCATTGTATAACTTTACACAATGATTATTAGTAAGGGCTTTAATAATTTATTATATAGGTTAAAAAAAAACATATACATTTCAATACTGTAAATCGAGGTCACATAGATATCCACAACCCTTATTGAGAACAAAGAGAAAGAACATTCTAGAAATATCAACCAAGCCAAAAACATGAATCCATTACTACGAAGTAGACCATGAACTCTTTCAAAGAAGTTAACACAGTTTTACTTACATAATGGTAGTAGTTGGTTGCAAAATTACGAATGAAAGCGTAATGGAGTATTTAAAATAACCGCCACTAACCCTCGTCTCTCGCGATACTTTACTCCTTTTCAAAGTATTGCGTAATATTTTGTATGAAGCTACTTGAATACAGAAATACTGAAAGAAGAGAAATTACGTTATTTAATGTCGGGGTTATAAAAATATCTTTCTTAAATTAGAGCATTTGTATGGGTGTTGCAATAGGTTTGTGTCAAGAAACCTTACTATTTTTGGCTTTTGTTACACACTATTTAATGACACCACTTTTAAACAATTATGAACTAAGCCCTTTATGTTATCTATATGTTATCTTTATGTTGGCTTATATGAGTAGGTACATAGGTTCGGCATAATGCGCGAACTTTACGGTACGTTTATTACGTCAGAGTAGAAAAAAACAGAGTGTGTGCCTTTCGCATATTTTCTTTGTTTAGCCGTCATAAAATATTTTTAATTATATTCAACGGGAACTTAGAGACCATCGCCGTAATAAAAATGATAGGTATTAGGTTTCTAGGGTTAACACCAATCCGACCGAATGACACCCAAATTGTCAGCAACAAGTATTTCGTAAACCTAAAACGCTTAAAAGAAAACTACACTACAAAGCACTACAAAACCAACTCCCTGCCAGAATGTCCATAGAAAATGGACATCAAACAGCAAATCCTATTACATGTCCATTAACAGAGGACTAAGCATCCTCACGCCACGTAAGTGGGTTAACGATAATCTGGCCACAGCTACGCATCTACTCTCACCTAAATTGCTTAATTCACCATCCGAGGAGACTGGACATAATGATGCTTTTAAGTACTTAGTGACGTTGGACGTTAGGCGTACTAAAATCAGTGGGCAGTCTACAGAAAAGTCATTAGGCTTATTTGGTATGACTGTAGTGTGTTTGGTGGATGAAAAAATAAGAGCTATGTTGAAATATGATGTTACATGAAAATTCACTTATGGAGTAGTGTAGTTTAATGGTGTTTTCTATCAATGTGTTACGTTGTAGCTTTCATCGTCTGATAGCTCATTAACTTGCGATAAACAGTGCAGATGGACTTAAACATACGTTGTAACTCCTTTTGTGTGTTAGAAGTGGATCAAATCGAGACGCAAGGCACAATTAAAAACAACATTAGACAAACAATACTTCATACATAATATGCCAAGACCGTCAGCTAGAACTTAGATCAGTTTAAGTCCTAAATTCTAAGTCAATGTCAAGTTATTCAATTAGCCATTAAAAGGTATGTATATTTGAACTATTACGAGACAAATAATTAATCTTGTCGCCTGAACAATGGATTGTAATATTCTTTCTTTTATCTTAAATGTTTTACGATATTTTCTACACATTCTTTAAACAAATTTATTGTCTAATACAGTTTCAATATTTCTGTAGTATCCACGTCATCTCAAAACACTCGCAACACCTAAGCAATAACCGAGCGATTCATCTAAATCCCAAAGGCAACGCAAGCGAAACCGTTTGCCGTGGCAAGCGAGGTAATAACATATGATTTATGTTGCGTATGGAAATGCATCAGTATGTTGCTCGATGGCCGACGCTAACTGACACTGTTTGATGGTGCCTAATGTGCATGAAATGTGTTGAGATCATCAATCTGTTAGGTTTAAATTATTTGGTAATATGCAGGTATTGTAGAAAGTAGGTATTGTGCAAAAGTTTCTTTAAATACTAGATTTAATTAATTACACACATTACGATCTAACTTAGTAGGCGTTTTAGTGGTTGAAACAGTAATTTCATTATTAATAATATTTTATTTTAATATACAGCAGAAACACCCGTTAAAATATAGTAATCATAATGAAATTTCTGTTTCGACCGCAGCGGACAAAACTCAGCGGCCGAAAGGCCTACTAAGCTTACAATCTGTCAAAAACACGTATATATGTATGAATGTGAAATTATATAAAAAAAAATGTTTGGAATTTTTGTATTGTGGAAGAACTAAATTCAGTATTAATTATATGAATAGAATATTTGGCATATTTGAGTTAGTTTGTATAATAATTAACAAAGGAGGTTACTACAAGTAATGTTACTCTATCTAACTTACATAAGTGAAAACAGCGCAATATAAATTGCAATAGCTGTTGAGATAAAGAGTAGAGTCCAAAATAATTATTTTGGACTTAGTAAACCTTTCAGCCGCTGAGTTTCGTCCGCTCCGGGCGAAATAAGAATTTCATAGTAACGAATATTTTTGACATAAAAAATGTGTGCCCCCATTTTTTATGTGGGGGCACATTTAAAGCACATAAGGCACCAACTATACGTTTTAATAATTTAACTTTAAGAGATACTTTCTTGCTGGAGTAACGTACACCAAAATAATGGTCCTAAGATCCACAAACCAGCGAGTCGTGCTTTTTTTCATATATTTTCCAATACCGCTTTGTGTTTGTTTCGTAATGTGTATTACTTGACCAATTTCAAGGTTTATGGGCAAATATTTGTTCCTAAAAAATATCGAAAAAGTTATAAAATAACTCAACAGAGTATTTGGGGCAAAACTGCCCTAAAATGAAGTGGCGCTCTCGTAGCTTACTGAAAAAATCAAGGCTAAAAGTTATAAAAACGAGGATCTAATGTTACGATTTTAGTATTTACTGTGTGGTCAGGGAAATAAAAGAGTTTTATATTTCCAACCTATGTTACTAACATAATATATAATAGGTTGACTGGGAGAGAATGCTTTTGGCATTAAGTCCGCCTGTGTACCTTTGTGCATAAAGTGTAAATAAATAAATAAATATATTATTTCTATAAATAGCTTGTTAGTTTGTAAAAATCCATAAACAAGATCGTAAAAAAAATATGTTACAAAAAATGATTTATATTTCTCTAAAAATAAATTACTTTAAAATATATTTTTCCATTAATGAAAATGCAACACACACATCGTTACTGAAGGCTTTACAAACTTTTCTTTTAACTTTTCTCAAATAAGAACTTCAAAGACATCAAGTAAAATCAACAAAAAATAATTGTAGCTAAATTAAACGCAAAGATACGACTTAAACTCGCTACGCTTTAATAAGAGTCACTTTTAGATAAATGTCATTGAAATCAATTTAACCTTTCGACGACCAAGCGACAGCCGGCTGTCGCGCCGCTATTGTATTTCTATTGTGTATCGAATCACGTGTGTTCGAAGGTTAAAATCGAAAGACAAAATTAAAAATGAGTAATTTTTTACGCAAAATTTTTTTCTGTGTAAAAAAAAATAAAGAATAGGTCATGAATGTTTGAGAAAAACGTATTTTTTCAATTACAATGTGTGCAAAAGCACAACAACAGTGCCGTCTTTATTGTACCGCCCAATCAATACTTTTACCACTTAACCACCACTTAATCGTTTAGGTAACAGTTTGAGATTATTCCCATACTTAATTATTATTTTAATATTAATTAACAAAATCTTTACGTACGCCTAAAAACCACGCACAACAAAATCGCAACTCTGCGCACAATCTAATATTTGCTAACAGATATTTTCCATCACTCATGCTCAGGTGTTTGAAGATAATTGCATTGCTTTGAACCCGCCGACTTAACTTAGTAATTACTTGAGCGAATTGTGCATTGGATAATTAAGTAAGTACTTAACTCACTTAGCTGTAACTGTTGTTAACAGAGCTAAGCTCAGCTTATTTGCTTCGTGATAAACAAAGTTATTCATTCGTTAGTTATCAGAGATGTTTGTTCTATACATTTTAATTTAATTAAGAGGGATTATAGCTTAGGTTTTTTGGTCCTTTAGCCTTTATTTGGTCTTTTGAGCATTATCTTCATTAAAAGAGTAAATCATGCGGTTTATTTTTTCATGTGTTGCTACACTATTCAAATATTTGCAAGGGATCTTGCTTTTTCTTTCTTCATTAGATAAATAAATAAATAAATAAATATACTGGGACAACTCACACACGGTCATCTGATCCCAAGTTAAGCTCTGATTAGAGCTTGTGTTATGGTAACCAGACAACTGATATACATACTTATATAATTTATAAATACATACATATTATAGATAAATTACACCCAGACACAGAACAAACTATTATGCTCATCACACAAAGATTGTTCTGGGTGGGAATCAAACCCACGACCTCCGGCTTAGCAGTCAGGGCTACTAACCACTACACCAACAGGCCCGTCAAATATATAAAATATATCCTGGGACAACTCCCACACGACCATCTGATTCCAGACTAAGCAAGGCTTGTACTATGATAACCAGACAACTGATTCATAAACATACTTATATAATTTATATGATACATATTTTAGATAAATCACACCCAGATAGGTAGAACAAACAATCATGCACACAAAGTTTGTTTTAGGTGAGAATCGAACCCACGACCTCAGGCTTAGCAGTTAGGGTCGCTTGCCACTAGACCAACAGGCCCGTCAAAGATGAATTTGACTCTAGTCCATCCATCAATGTCCATCATCTTCTGAAACGTGCAAACGTCACGCAGGATATAATAACATCCCATTGTTCGTGGAACAGAACCACATTTGTATTACAAGCCCGAATAGACAGGCAATATCCTTGTCTTTGGGATGAGAACGCATCTAATATTACAGATATCTTGAAGCGGCCTGACTACTAAACATCAGGTTGTTTGCCATCTATCTATACAATTAAAACTTTACAGGTTTTCCTTTTAGCTCATTTTGCTATATTTATTTATTTATTTTTAGAGTGAAATAGGTATGATCCGTTCTTCTTTCGATGTATTTAGCGTGCGGATCAACAATTTATTAATTTAATGAGACAATAAGTCATTAATGAAACTAATTTTGTCTTTACATATTTGGAAGTGAGAACAAAATGTCGTTATGGCCCAGTGGATAAGGCGCCCGCCTCTCGTGTTAGAGGTAGTGGGTTCGAATCCGGGCAAGTACCAATGTGACTTTTTCAATTCAATATGCACTTTCTAAAGTTCTACTTGGACATCACTGACATCCCGTGCATCGGAAAGCACGTAAAGCCGTTGGTCCCGGTTGTAATTCGTAAAACTTTGACAGTCGTTACGGGTAAACCGGAAAGTCGGACCAGTCTAACCAAGAG
Source organism: Athetis lepigone (assembly GCA_033675125.1). Classification (NCBI taxonomy): domain Eukaryota; kingdom Metazoa; phylum Arthropoda; class Insecta; order Lepidoptera; family Noctuidae; genus Athetis; species Athetis lepigone. The sequence goes on along the minus strand of CM066239.1, from coordinate 15,312,434 downwards.
GTACTGTGACGCCCAGTTACTGGGTTGTGAACGTCTATTAAGCAGTCGCTTCACGTTAAACACTGGTTTCATGCTGAATCCGGTTAGGCTGGAAGCCGACCCCAATATATTTGGGAAAAGGCTAGGGAGATGATGATTTGGAAGTGAGAATCAAATACTGAACAGCTCCCTTTAATATGTCCCTCGACTCGCCAGTCACAGTGTATTTTTAACCAATCATTCAATAATGAAGTAAACAAGTTTTAAAGTGAAACTCCCAATAATGTAACAAAATATTATCATCCCTATCTCACTTCAAACTCACCCAAAATTGTAGGACAAGAGCACACAAAGGAATTGACCTACCTAGAGATAAAGTCCTTTAGCAACTTATATACTATAGTGACAATGTTCGACCTATGAGAACAATAAGATAAGGGAACGAACATTGGGAAACTAGGTTCTCAATTACAATGTTGCTTGACAGTACGGGTAAATTATGTACGTTACCTAGAACAATATACATGCCTATACTTCGCTGTACGATACATAGATTCTCGCCAGGTGATTATTAACACTAAGCGTCCTAGATGAAATGCCAAAATCACACTCTTGTATTTTCAACAGTCGGTTTAGCACGAAGAGTTGAAAATCTAATAGCGTAATATTACTTTTAAGTGGCGCTTGGGGCTAATAAAGCAGGCATTGTTTTCTTCAGTACCCAAAGTTCCAATTTATTTACACATAAGTACATATTAAAAAGGCGAATAGCTTAGCTAGTTGTCTGATCCTTTCGAGAATAAAAATTCCTCTGGAAGAGGGACAAGCTTTATGGCGATTGAGAGTGTACTATCGGCAATAGATAGGTACTTACAATTAATTTGTTACTATAGCAAAAATCAGACAACAATAGCTCCGAAAAGTTTTTAAAAAGTAAGCCAGTTTATTCAACCTATTAGAAATTCAGTCACAAAATCCTAAAACCGTCCTACAATTCTCACCTAAAATACGTAAATTATTCATAGAAAGAAAATATCCGAGCATAAGGTCAGCAGCTATCAGAATTAGGTCAGCCCGGGATTCCTAGGTCGTGCGAATCACGCCCGCATAGCCTATACAGACACACATGCATATTCATCATGTATGTGTTTAATCAGAGCAGTAATAGTTCCTACGTAGTTCACGTTGCATACATTGCAGTCTATTGATAGAGTAACTAGTTACGGCCTCTTATGTATGCGGCGATGGAGGCAGAATTGTTGCTTACTCCGGCCTTTGTTTGAAAGCCTAAGTAAACAAAGGCATTTGGTGTCCTATTGAACTTTGTTTGAGATATTCGAACCATCTTCAATGTTGGAAGGAATGCTAGTAAGTTAGGCTTCTATACAGTACGGTCTTTGTAGTCCGTTTGTTCCATATTTTCTAATTCTTTGTCATTTTTTCACAGACCTACGTTCAGCCAAATGTTATTATTTCGGCTACGGTTTTCAAAGGAATAATAAATTATGTTTGCTCCAGGTATTGGTGGGTGGTTATTTGGAATTTCGAAGTACGGAGTTAGAATTTGTACTCTATTAATGAGAAGAGGCTTAAGCTTGCTAGTTTATATTGAAATGTGGAATACTATATATGGCTCCTCTATCTAATGTCTTAAATAATTTAATGTGTGTTTGAATGTTTCAGTTTTGCGAAATCCTAAAATACGCATCATAAAACTCATCTCCTGTCTTGCATCATACCTACAAAATGTGCGGTGTTTATGAGCGCAATCAACTTTATTCACAAGATACTTAGTACTTTAAACTATTCAATAAAATAATAGATTTTCTGTGACTTTCAATTAATAAACTAATCTACAAAGTATGTGCGGTTCATTTAATAGCGCATACACATTAGAAATACTTACTTATTATGTAAAAAATATTCCATTTATTTATTATTTTCACATATTAAATACATTTTTAAATGTTCATATCCAAATAAAAGCATTAAAAAATATAAAAAATTGTGGCCCATTGGCATCGGGAACAGGCTTTAGAGAGATAATATCCGGACAATGCACGCAGTGTCCAGGAGTACCGCTTTCTGCACCAGATCCTTGGTCCAGCTGCCAAGCGAGAGCCTCCTCTGATGTTGGTAGAGGCTCTTCGCTATTATGCCATTGGCCGTCACGACTATCAGCACAATCACTGCTGAATTCACATCCCGCATATCGACAACCTCGCGAGTTAAGTCAATTATGTAAAAATATTATTATTATATTGTCTTGCTCTAATCAGGTCTCGACGTGTTAAAACTTACTCAAATATGTAACAACTATTACACATTAACAAAATGTAGTCTGCCTACCTCACTATCATTAATATTGCCAACACCGGAGTTAAATTGTTAGTTCGTCAAACCTCGTATAAAGTATGTGCAGCGATAAGTCTCTCTACCAAATTAAATATTGGTGCTGATTCTCTTGTTCACAAACTTAACTAAATTTAAAATAACGTAAATTTAAGTTAAGTGCATCTTGCTCTTTTCATTTCTTAAAGAAAAGGACAGAAGTTACTTTTTATTTTAATCCTGTCAAATTAGACACCACCTGAAGGAAATTGACGTATATTTAGACGCCATGTTTTTTTAATTGCGTCTAAATTATCTATGGAGTGTCTAAATTTGACAGGACTTAACTAATATTTTATCTTCTGTCCTTTTCTTAATTAAATGGAAAGAGAAAGATGCACTTAACTTAAATTTACGTTAGTTTGTGAATAAGAGAATCGGCACGATTGCCCGGTATGCTCAGAGTATTTAGCTAAATCTTCTAAGCCGGTATGTCATGAACAATCCCACTACACTATTTCCAACTACTGCAACTCCTGAGAGCCAGAATCAACAGTGGAGTCCACCAGTAAAGCGCCGAGCAATGAAGCTCGACGAGTCCCGGAGAAACGATTCAACTGTCTTGGATCCCGCAACGAAATTATTTAGAAAAGAACAGTGGACAAGTAAGGAATTTTTTCCACTTCCCTCCATAACACGCTGGAGACAGAACAGATGCCGATAGGCACAAAGGGGCGATTATAACTGGGAGAAGCCCAGATTACCTAGCACCACGGAATAGGATCTGTTAAAAATTAATGGGTCCTAAAATGTGAGCTGTTACGATTGATTCTAATAGTAGGTATGACAAAAACGCACGGAAATTGGTTCTGGTTTCCACAAGGTCCGTGGAAACCAGAACCAGAACAGAGGTATGTCATGAACAGTCTCACCTCTAAAAGAATTTCACTTTTCTCCATAACCTGCTATAGTAACCTTGAACAATAAAGCCACATAAAACGCTTACTAAGTATTTAATGTTCCCACAAAACGCGATATTTTTGGCTAACACAAACTTCCTTTATTCCTTACATTTTCCTTGATCGTTTATTTTCTTTTACTACGAAAATAAACGGCTTTTTTGCTCTTAGTGCTCCACGATATATCTTGTGCCTCCTTCATAAGTAGAACTAGCTACAAAATTAGTTGTAATCATATTAGGTAAGGACAGAAAATTACTTAGGTCTTGGTGCTATTACTTAATGTACTAACGTTTTTTTATAGTTTTTTACGAGCTGACTATATGTTTAAATGGCAACTATGTAGCAGTTGAAGCCACAACCAAAAAAACCTTAATAAATTTATCCTCGATTCATAATCTCTACGTTTTTCCGTCCACTAGATTAGAGCTTCATTGCTCTAAGCATTTCTTCTTTATTTCTTTTTTTAAACAATACTAACGCAAGGAATTTCGCCTATAACGTGGGTGAGTTTATAAACAATCAAACTCTTAGCTAACGCCAATAGGTCCTACAAATTATATTTTTGGGACATCATTGCCCTCTGAGGACCAAAGGCAGATCCGATGAGGTCATAGAATAATGACATTCCCCCTGACGAAGGTTTAGGTCAATCACTAATTAGTTACTGTTGGGTATGTAATGTATCTGTGGCACAGGAATGTCATGTGTGTCAAACGATGAAAACGTCTGTCAATAAAACAGTGTGCTAACAGCAGCCCGTCGTTTTACTTCTCTCCTGCAAATACGTAATAGTGGCGACGAGATTACCCAAAATGGCATCGTTTGGCGTGTTATCCACCTTCGATCATAATGTCCACGTGTGGAAAACGTACAAAGGTCGAATAATGCAGTGGTTCATCGCTAATGATATTGACGACAAAAGTGACGCGGCAGGAAACAAGAGACGAGCAATTTTTCTTAGCGCACTCCATGACGGCACCTACAAACTGGCGACGGATTTGGCGTTGCCGAAAGATGTTCAGGAGGTACCGTATATTGATCTAATAAAATTGTTAGACGACCACTTCACTCCGAAACGGTGCGGGTTCGGCGAGCGACATAAGTTTTACTCAGCAACACAGCTGCCAGGCGAGACACACACGCAATGGGCGGCGCGGCTGCGGGGACTCACCGCTCACTGTGACTTTAGCAATGTGGAGGAAGCGTTAAGGGACAGGTTCGTGATGGGACTGGTAGCGGGTCCAGAACGCGAGAAATTGTTTGCCATGGACATGGGAACCTTGACTTTGGCAAAGGCAGTGGAGATCGCCGAGAGTGTTCGGTGCGCGCATGCGGGCGCCGCCGTCACGCCGGCTGCCCCACTGGAGCAATTTCAAGTGCTCAAAATTGGACAGAATAGTGCCAAGTCTATCACAAACGACAAATGTACAGTTTGCGGTCGTCGTAATCACAAATCTTCGGAGTGCCGGTTCGCAAAGTATAGATGTAAAAGGTGCAACGTTGCAGGACACTTGCGTAGGATGTGTAATAAAGTAAATTACGTGCAGACGGGGGATGTGAGCGTGGACGACGACGGTAAGTCGGTTTATAACATATGTACAGCTCAAGGAGAACCTATGACAGAAACAGTTACAATTAATGGTAAAAGTATCAAATTTCATATTGATAGTGGTTCTGCAGTTTCGGTTATATCGGAAGGTACTTATAAAACTTTATTTGTCGATATACCCTTGCTCTCATCGAACAAAAAATTTTATAGTTATACAGGGAACATGATGGAGTGTGTTGGGTATGTGCGACTGCCGGTAACATACATGCAGCGTACGCACACACTCGATGTTTATGTAATACATAAAGGTGGACCACCGTTACTTGGGAGAGATTTTTTATCGAAATTTAGGATGAAATTAACATCGCTCAATTTTCATCAAAATGTTGATAATCAAAGTGTTGTCGAACTATTGCAATCTCGATTCCCAGACGTATTTTCGGATAAGCTAGGCACTTTTAAAAAATATCGAATTAAATTAAGGTTAAAGGATGACGCAAAACCGGTTTTTTTTAAAGCGCGCCCCGTCGCATTTGCACTACGCGACAAAGTAGATAAGGAGATAGAACGGCTTCTGAGCTTAGGAATTATAAAACCAGTTCAACATTCGGACTATGCGTCACCCATCGTTCCCGTACTTAAACGTAACGGTTCGATTAGACTATGCGCGGACTATTCCGTAACAATTAATAAGTTATTAACAATCGAACAATATCCTTTGCCAACCATCCATGAATTGTTTTCTAGATTACACGGCGGTCAGCAGTTTTCAAAAATAGATTTATCAATGGCATACAATCAATTTGAATTAGATAAAGACTCGCAAAACATTACATGCATAAACACGCATCGTGGTTTGTTTAATTATACGCGTCTTGTCTTCGGGTTGTCGAGTGCGCCATCTATTTTTCAGCGCGCTATGGAAACTTTGCTGTCGGGATTAGATGGGGTTTTGTGTCTGTTGGACGATATATTAATAACTGCAGAGTCCGCAGATTTACATATGAAAAAACTACACATAGTTCTAGAACGTTTGCAGGATGCAGGGTTGACACTGCAGAAAAATAAATGTGAATTTTTCAAAGATGAAATAAATTATTTAGGTTACGTTATCAATAAAAACGGCTTGAAGAAGGACCCATTAAAAGTAAAGGCAATTAGTGAAGCTCCGGTGCCTAACAATGTAAATACGTTGCAATCATTTTTAGGGTTAGTGAATTATTATAGGAACTTTGTACCACAAGCCTCAAGTATTCTAAGCCCATTATACGACTTGTTGAAAAAGGGAGTTAAATGGAATTGGACCACAGATCACGAAAATGCGTTCTGCAAAATTAAAAAATATTTAACGTCCGAACAAGTACTAACTCATTTCAACAGTAAAGCAAAAATAATATTGACTGTTGATGCTTCTCTAAATGGTCTAGGCGCAGTTCTGTCGCAAGTAGATGATGACGGTATAGAACGACCACTTTCGTTTGCGTCACGCACATTAAATTCTGCTGAAAGAAGATATTCGCAGATCCAGAAAGAGGCAACTGCAATTATATTTGGGGTTAAACGTTATCACCAATACTTGTATGGGCGGTCAGAGCCATTCATTTTACGTACTGACCATAAACCACTGGTATCTATATTTGGCCCTTATAAGGGAATACCAGAGGTAACGGCTAATAGGTTGCAAAGGTATGCTTTGTTTTTAAGCGCATATAATTATTCCATCGAATACATTCGCAGTGCCGACAATAGCGCAGATTATCTGTCACGGGCGAGTATTTGCGATGAGAGTGTAAATTCAAATGCGGAGGGACAGGACGACACGCACGCCGCCGCCGCCGCCGCGCTTGCTATTGACCGCGCGTCGTACGTCAACTTTGTTGTCGAAGGTAATTTGCCGGTGACTTTAAACGAGCTACGGAAACAAACTGCTGAAGATGTTACTCTAAACCGGGTAATTCATTACGTACAAAATGGTTGGCCAAGGAAATTGATATCAGACTTGCATATTAAACCTTATTATTTATGTAAAACGCAATTGTCTTATGAGAACGGATGTCTTATGAGAGGACATAAAGTAGTCCTTCCGGAAGCGTTACGTAATAGAGTATTGCAGGAATTACATAGCTCACATTTAGGAATTGTGAAAACTAAAGCAGAAGCTAGGTCTCGGTTCTGGTTTCCGGGTGTAGACACAGCGTTGGAAGCTATGATTCACAGCTGTGAGATATGCCAACAACTACGGCCGTCTCCAGGACGAGCACCTCTCGCTCCTTGGCAGTACCCGCCAGCACCATTTCATAGACTACACATTGATTTCCTCGGTCCGTTTAATAATCAAACATTTCTGGTAGTAGTAGATGCATACAGCAAGTGGGTAGAAATATATGACGTCAGCACGTCGACAACTTCGGCAAGTGTCGTAGAAAATTTATACGATTTTATGTCAAAGTACGGCCTACCCCACACTATAGTCAGTGACAACGGTACCGCTTTTACGTCTTTCGAGTTCAGGAATTTTTGCATGCTAAATGGTATCACTCACTTGACTTCACCGGCCTATAACCCAGCAAGTAACGGACAGGCAGAGAGTTTTGTAAAAATTGTAAAAAAGGGCATAAAAGCTAGCATCATGTCGGCACAACATAATGTAAAGTTAAGAAAGTTAAAAGTTTTAAAGTACCTTTTTGATTACAGAAATTCGATTCATTCTGTCACAGGTTTTTCACCAGCAGAACTAATTTATGGGCGAAAGCTCAGGTCAAGGTTAGATCTTTTCGACCCACAAACTGCGTCGTCTTCGCACACAGCCCTCACCGATAATGTTATTCGTCAACAGTGCTCGCAGATTAAGTCGTACGGGGGAAGAAACAATGAAGTGTTCAAACCGGGTGACCAAGTACTGTATAAGAAATTTAAAAGCAATAACAAGTTTGATTGGTGCAAAGGAATTATTCAAAAGAAAATTGGAAAGGTTTTGTACATAGTTAAAGACATAAATTCTGCGTTAGCAGTGAAAAAGCATAGAAATCAGCTGATAATGTGTAAAGGAAATATTCTACAAAAACAGCAACGACATTATGATTTTGACGACTTGGACAGTAACTACAATGCGCCAATAAACAGGGCTCAAGAGCCTGCACCCACGGGAGAGAGAAGTGTAGAGCCAAGCACGCCGTCTTCACCCGCCGCAGCAATTGATCCGGGTGCTCCGGTATCGCGAAGTGCGAATAGACTTTTAAGGAACATTCCTCGCGTAGATTATAAGTGTTATTTTTAGTTATTTGCACAATAATGTGTTATTTTTAGTTATTTGTGTAATAAGGTCTTAATTTTATTATTTGTGTAATAAGGGGAGGAAATGTTGGGTATGTAATGTATCTGTGGCACAGGAATGTCATGTGTGTCAAACGATGAAAACGTCTGTCAATAAAACAGTGTGCTAACAGCAACCCGTCGTTTTACTTCTCTCCTGCAAATACGTAATAGTTACACTGACTTTTATCAGATTTTCTCCCCTCTGAACTGAAGTCTGGAACCGCTCACAGACAACATCAGTAGTAATTGCAAAATTTTCTTTTGTTTAATATAAAATAATGTTTTATAGCTTCCTCTACGTCCCTGCTGTACTAGACTGTAGGGACATAGGGTAAGCTGCTATACCAATACAACTCCTCAATTACCATTGTCTGAAACGAGAAAAACATGTTCGGGGTTGCGGAATGTTATGTTTATAACAGTTACCGTGACCCTGGAACATAAAGGGCAATCGAAGGAACATGAGTGGGTTTTAGTCAGTAAGAGTCTGACACGCCCTCCCGCCGCACCCAGGACGGGAGCAGTCATTGGATGATTTCCCACTCACCAAAAAAAAAAAAAGGGTTGATTATTTTGGAACACGGGGACACAGCCCGGATTAATGTAGCCTTACATTACCTACCGAAAGGTAAACTTTAACATAAAAACCAATTACGATCCCATCTACCTTCACTACCTACCTACAAGGTATATCAATTACATTAAAGTATTATGGTACCCACATGTTATTTGATACAAAACCGTTTACCCAAAATTCTGAGTAGGTAGGTAGTATCATATTCAAGAAAAATTACCTTTGCGAATTCAATTTAGAAAACGTATTAATATCAAAGCGGTAACATATCTATTCCGTTTCAGCTTTAGTAAAATATTATTTACAAATACTTTGAACGAGGGCTTTGTTCGTAAAAGGGCCGAGAAATAAAGCATCCTTATTGCCTAAGTTTATGTTCAGCCGCCATTACGGTGATGTATTTGGGCATTTAAGATAGAATAGCGGTATTGGGCACATCTTTCAAGGTTTTATACGGCCAGTGTAAAGAGGTTGTTGAATAGAGGTGCGTATTTTTAGCTGGGTGACCTATTTCCAGCTGGCGGGTGCTTCCCGGGCCGAGCTGGCGTTCTATTGACCCACATGTACGCAAGCTCTGACGTCAGAGGCTGTTATTACGTCACAAGCCAGCTCTTTGTGCCCGGCCGATGTTTGCCAATGATGTTGTCGGGTTATGTTGAATGTGCAACTGTTTACTTTATAATATTGGATTAGGATTATTGCTGCTTTGTTTTGTTGGGGCAGTTGAATTTGAACCTTATTTTGTTGTCCATAAGAACTTTGAAGATTTTAGAGATTTCGTGATAGTGCATCACATTGTACGCATGATGTTTAGAAAAAGCTTTAAATAACCGTATTCAGAAGTTACCAAAACTATCTTTACTCTTACGACGACCACGCGACAGCCGGCTGCCGGGCTTTTATTGTATAGTGACAATAAACTAAATAATTTTGAAAAAAAAACATCTTCAATTACAAAGGCCTTACAAATTGTACACCTAAGTACATAAAGTTGATTAAAGTGGAAACATTATAAGGCCGTATCTTTTTCTATCTAAATAAAAAGCTGTCAAGTCAAATACAATTCTCGTCGCAAATGGATACAAAGCCATTACTATCAATGAAGACATTTGAGATGAATTTGTATTCTCCTTGTCCCATAATAAATTACTCGTCAGTAATATTCTTTTACAAAAAAATAAATGTACAAATGAGGACTAAGTCCTTACAGTCGGCTAGGCCTTTGTTTACACTCTTTTGTAGGCAAAATCGATAGCAGTAATAATATCTTCAGCGAGAATTATGCTCACCGCAATCTCAAAGGAAATTAAAAATTACGGAACAGATATTGTAGTTCACAAGCGTATGCGCATATACGTATGCACTCTTTCTCGTAATCTCTTAATCTGATGGGACGACAATGGGGTGGACCAACACGAATTGGGGTGAAAACTAGGCGCGTGTTTTTTAGATTTTTCTCGTTAAAACACCCCGTAGAAGCCCATAAATGGAAGCTGGTAAGATGACACTCCAGTTTCATTAGGCTATGGAAGTTAAGGAAGAGAGAGTTCACCTATGTTTGGAGCACACACAATGTCATGTTACAATGTCTCCAACGTATTCGACAACACAGAATAGGCGGCATCTTATACCTAGCTGCCAATCTAAATGCTTCTTGGTATCATTAAGTATTTTGGCAAGACCAGCAAGGCAAAACTAATCACTTCAAGTGTACTAATCAATCCACCATCATCATCAATTTATTTCTGCTTTTGTCCCAATTTGATTTAACATTTTCTTCTTTAATTTTGTCCTTAAACTATTATGCTATTACTCCCTTCCCATTCATATCATTCTCCACACTCTCCATGGATATTTCTCTATCCATCCTCTCCCTTTCATCCCTCTAACCAATAATCTCCTTTACAAACTACAGCTATTGTTTGGCACAACCCTCTAAAAGGACATCAATAGTTCAAAATGCAATAACATCGAGCAAATAAGATTTCACAAAGGCAAAACGGGGATCCTCCAATCAGAACGCCGCAGTCACTGGGGAGATTTAAATCGCTTTCATTTGCATCCAATGTTTGATCCAATGATTTTAGAGCCAATAAATTATGTTTACATATTTAGACGATCGAATTCGTTTGTGTTATATTTGGAAAGCTTTGGATGAAGTGCTTGGATTTTAAGTGAAGAGAAGTTAAATATTAAATGGAATAAATACTTATGGCCTAGGTGTCTCAATGTATCTTTTGGTATTTTTATTGATTTTACACATGAGTTAGTGTTAAGACCATGCGGACAATTAATGGATGCGGGTTACCCAGGACCTAGATGGCTGGCGATGGTGCTCTTTGGGGAAAGCCAACATTGTTACAGCGATAATAGGCTGATAAGATGATGAGATTCATGATAATGTACTAGGTATACAGAAAAATATATGTAGGAAGGTAGACATAAGCATATTATATAATGTGCCTGTACGTGTTCTGTTACTGGTGCCCACAACTACAAATTAAGGTAAAAACACGGAAAATTTTACACAAGCTGTTATTTTTATTCCAACGAATCTGTTTGTAATTCGACTTATTCACACTTCATTACGTCACAATTTTCCTTGATAAAATATTCTATAAAATATCGAAATAAATTATAATCCAATCACTGGTTTCCTTTGAATACACTGAGAACATAATAGAGGAAATTAAAAATTCCAAGCGAATACCAGCTTTATGTTCCAATACAAATCATTGGAGACATCGGTTCTGCACTCTGTTTTATATTTTCTTGTTTTCTCTATTCGCTCGGAAATCCATTAGTTGGTCGCAGAAAAAAGCGAGTGATTCCAGTTCGAATGTAGTTTTCAGCTCATCGGAGATTTTTCTGCCAAGTCGCCCTTTACGGGTACACAGATTAATGAATTTTGTATGTGTTGTTTATTTGTTATGGTTTAATGTGAGAGTGAAAATACCTCCTCCTCCTTGTGCTCGTAATGTGTTGTTGCTACTATAAAAGTCGTAGGTATGTGTTTAAAATTAGCTAGTTCCTGTGGCTTCACCTACGGATATTCTTACCTATTTCAATGTACTAATTTGTTCTTTTAAAAGATAAAGCTCATAAAATTGCTTCTTACTGAGCCTTTATGTCATAAAAATAAAGTACTGTGATAATTTCATAATTTAATCCATGTTTCTAGTTTCAATGCTTTTGGCAAGCAGTATCTTTCCTGCCTCTTTTTACACAATTATAAGTATTTATACTATTTTTAAAGTATCGCTTAACAGTACCTACGCCTTGCGCGTACGTATGTTTTCGAATTGAAATAATTGTGTATTGACTTTCAAAATACAAATAAATATCTTACCTAACTGTCACATTCGACTTTTACACAATAACAAACATACGTCACTTTTTATATAAAGGCGAAATTATTGGAATTTTCTTCTGACATTTCTTGCGTGTATCGAATAATGGAATGTAATTTTAGAAATAATGAATTGCCTTTTTGAGGGCACCGTGGCAAAGGTCTAAATAAATAAAAAAAACATGTTAGACTCACTTGTACCTAATTATTTTTAAGATTTTTTATTCAAAAGGTAGACATTTTGTAATGAGATGAAAATGACATCCTTTTAGAACCCAATTTTGATCCTCCTTCATCAATGAAAATAAATTGTCCACTTGAGAGCTTTGAAGATACAGACAGCCACTCTAAATATTAACAAATGGATATAAAAAAGGAAATTGCATATAGTCTGCGTACTTTGTGGTAAAAGTAAAAAATGAGACTCAAACTGGGATTTTAAATGGGTCACATAAAGTAAAAAGTTTATGTAGATGACGTGATAGTAAATTAAACTTCAACTGAATATTATCAGCATGTAGGTTAATTTATATAAATAACTTTACGTAACTATTACAATTTATATGAGCTTAGCTCATATACATTTTTAATTTTGTTGGAAAGTGTAAAAATGTTTTGCTGTTGCTTTGGGTTTTTCTTCTAAGTCACCCCAAATGAAAATAAAACATTACGGTCCAACCATTCTGAGTTTTTGTGAGACATTACTAGATTTTATATGCGGTATGTTAGTATGTATGAAATTATATTTACTTATCAATATAGCCCTATTTTTATAATTATTTTATCCAGAAACAGTTCATTTGCAATTAATTGATGTTGCCTGATTTATTCTCTAGTCACTTTTATGACACCGTTCCTACATTTTGTATAGAAACGTTATTTAAATCATGATCAATTTTTTTTGTAATAAATAAATTATATAAATTCTCTGTCCGCAAATACTACTCTGTGTTATGATCGTCCAGCCGATATGGCTTTACTTGTATTAAAGATAAGTGCTGAAGACATCTCGACCCGTCGCATAAAACTGCTACAGATTACTTCTAAGCTTATGTACTTCTTTATTTACTTTCATACTTTTATGTTTAGCACATGAGATAATATTCTACGGCGTTATATCTTGATGTATCATCTTGGGAGCTTTAGCGATGTTGACACAAGACGTATGTGGTGAGTTTTCAATTACTTGAAGGTTTTTTTTTGTAGTTATATTATCCGTAGGTATTAGTATTATAATGCAAAAGTAACTGAGTTTGCCTGTGACACTTTTTTTTCACAGCTTTACCACCGAACTTTTATGTTTAGACTTTGAAGAACATAGGCTAATTTTGACCCGTTGCTTTTGGCTCGCGACCATAAACGCGGGCCAAAGCTACTAATATTGTGAGCACAGCCTCTCTGTAAATGCACTGCACCTTCGACTACACGCATTCAGTAGCTGTCGAGATCAACACTGATGATGATGGTGATTATAGAACAGTAAAGTTTGTTAGTTCCTAAAGGTAATCTTTAAAACTGACGAATATAAAAATATTTTTACTGATTGTAAACTGAATCATTGCCTAGTTATACTGGACTATAAATTTAAATAGCTTATGTTTAACGGTATACTTGTTCTATAATTGTGATTAGTCACTATTTGTTAATGACATATTGTCAGTCGATTTCTATAATTTTGGTCCAATAAGACCTAAATCTGAATGTCGCGATGGCCCAGTGGATAAGGCGCTCGCCTCTCGTCACAGAGGTGGGTTCGTACTTTCTAAAGTTCATCTTGGACATCGCTGACATCCCGTGCCTCGGAAAGCACGTTAAGCCGTTGGTCCCGGTTGTCATTCGTAGAACTTTGACAGTCGTTACGGGTGGTCAGAAGCCAGAAAGTCTGACCAGTCTAACCAAGAGGTATCGTGTCGCCCAGTTACTGGGTTGTGGAGGTCTGATAGGCAGTCGCTTCACGTAAAACACTGGTACCCAGCTAAATCCGGTTAGGCTGAAAGCCGACCCCAGCATAGTTGGAAAAAACCTAGATTTTTTACTAAGTTGACCTAAACTTATAATCTTAGATAGCAAACTCAGCTATTTATTGGTAGCGGAAAAGATCTATCAACATTACTGCGAAACCCTTAATCACAATAATGGTTCGCAATTACAACCTGCTTCAGAATAATAGTCCTTATTGAACTGAAATTTTTTTCTGAGATTCAATTTAATGTAGCCAATTTAAAGTGGAGTTTCTCGGTGTACAGTACAAGTTTCCTTAGAATTCTGAGTTCAATACATAGCTGACAGGCGTAGTAACAGGTACACCGGTATCGCTGTTATGCAATACAGTAAAGTAATATTAAGTTTCTGAATGGTATTGCTTTCTGAGAATTTCTGTAGACAGAGGTATTTCTTAGAGTTCCTACCTTCTTTTGTTTTTTCTCTGGGATTTTGTCTTAACATACATACAAACTCATATGGACTAACAACCAGACTTGGAAAATTCCTGTAGGCCATACTTTACTCCAAGACAAATATTTCTCTCGAGCGGGAATCAAACCCACAAAACAGCAACGCCAATTGTTCCGTCATAGAAAAACCTTTATTTATCATTTTTTTTGTTCGTTTGTTTTTACCGAGTAGATCAATCTTTTTCATAGGAACTTAGATTTAACTCAACTATGATTTTAAATTAATGACAAGGTCTATAATCTTCTGAAACATCAAACTTTTAAGTAAAAGTTATAAAAAAATACGGTCGTTTAAGCTATAGGGTTGTTTTGGAATTCTAAAATTCAGCAAGAACAAAAACGGATTTGAAATAACATGCTAAGAATTCCCCACCCTTTTATATAAAACGTACCTACATAAATATTATTTATATTAACAAAAAATAATGAAAGTAATAAAAAATGGTACATTTAACACTCACTTGACCCGAAATCAATTAATATACATAACCAAAAGAGCGTTATAATTTTAGCCAAAGATAAAAGATTAGAAACAAACGCAATCTTAATTACCGGTTACGTGATAATAAAGTCCTTTATTTAGCCAATTCTTAAGCTTAACTTTAAAATTCCATAAACGCTTTCTTTTGTTCGCCTACTGAAAGAAAATCGCTTACGCCGTTTAATAGAAAATAAACTTTGCCGTAATAAAAATAACGCACATTTTCAATTCAACATTTCTTAAGGGTACTATAAACATTCCTAGAGTGATTATTTTTAAATGGCGTCTTTTTAATAATAGGCTTTTGGCTCGACTCCCAATAAATTCTTTTAGATTGGTAACCCTTAGACCCTAAAAGCTATTGTTGTAGGTACCATCGTAGCTTCACGTAGTTTTAATTTACCGAATCTGGCTGGGTTGTTTTGCTTACACTTTAGTGCGTACTTAGAATTTAATAGTCACTTAAGTGTACTTGGGCCTAACGTTTTGTTAAGAAAACGCTGTCTGTAACCATTATTTAAAAAATCTTGAGCCAATTTATAAGTTCAGCCTTATTCATCAAGACTCGTGTTTTATTCAATAAAGCAAACTTTATTAAAATATTTATTTAGGTCGAACGCAGCGGTAGTTTGTAATTTAAATCGAGTGCTAACTTTAATTGGAGTGCTTCAGAGTCAGGAACACTCCGTAAATCAAAGTTTGATGTCATCATCCAGCGAATTCTAAAGTTGGAGCAGACATAATATATAATATAAATCCATATTGATATTACTAATGCGAAAGTCTGTTTGTTTGTTTATTTGATCTGTTTTTACGCCGCAACCGCAGAATTTTATGAATTTTGGTATCATACTGTGCCTTACATAATAAATTCCTAAAAGTGACGCAGGGTTTCTCATGGTCATTTGCAGACGCCTTAACCTTCCGACGACTAATCGACAGCCGGCTGTCGCGTCTTTCTATTGTGTCTCGAAGCACGTGTGTTCGAAGGTTTCAGAGGTCCAAGAAGACTAAATTGCTTCTCTAAGGACATTGATCCAATGTAATATTAACTGCGGAAACCAAACCCCTAAAAAGGGGTTTCATAAAGAAGGAAAAACGAATGATTGCATAGAATATCGGACGGACTCGTGCTAAATTTCATAAAGACTTTCAATATACAGATGACGCTACAATAAGGTTGAAAATAGCGTGCATGAGAACTGTGACTGTGATCGGGTATGCTCATGCATATTTTCACTCGATACTTGACATATACATCGAGCATATTGCCACTTTCTATTTACTGACCCTAAGGCCGACGAACCCTGACCTTTTACGTTCATCACATCATCTCGGTCCGAATTGTTTCAGGAATCCAATAGTCATTAATAAATTTTCACCGGGAAACCACTTTGTGAATTGATTAATTTGAAATTGTTCGGCTTTGAGATTTATTAAGTGTCTAGAATTATTGATATCGAACTTCTGTACTGATTTAGAACAATGGTATTATTTGTGGGCTTATATACTGGGTTGAATCTAGATCTAGGAAAGGACAAGAAATTACGGTCAAAGCCTTTGTGACAAAGACAGTATTGTCTTTATAAAGGTTTCTGAAATAAAAAAATGGCTGTTCAGTGAGTCCCGATAGACATTAAGCAGTTTAATCAAACAAAGTAACCTTACTTAATATATTTTGCCGTATTAAAAGACAGAAATAGAAAGATTTTAGGTAACTGATGGCATCCGTTTCTCGAATTGGAAAAAAGATAACAACGGTTAAATTATTTATTAGATTAGCTGTCATTGACTAATATTTCTTTTATTTGCCTTGATAACCAGATCCTCTATTAATTATCATAATCACTTTGAAGCTTTTTCTGTTATTATTCGGGTTTTTATGACTGTACGATACGCAATTATTGAAATAATATTTTATTCCATATTATGCGTTTTTTTAATTGTGTTTTTTTTTTCTTTGAAAATTAACACATAATATAATTATGATGGGTAATAAGAACAGGGTTCAAAGTTCCGTCACTGCGGTCAGAGCTCCAGAGAAAGGTACCTATTTAACAGACAATCAAAGCCAATACCATAACGTTATTATGTTCTACCCATTATCACTAAACCCCAAATTCCTATCTAATATAATCCCAATTTTGGAAACAATCTTATCAGACACAGACTTGTAACGCGTATCTTTATGCATGCTATCAGCATCGTTTCGTATTCCAATTTTGTGAACAAATAAAACTGGTTGATCCATACGATGGAAGCTGCAAAATGTGTCTGGGTACCGTTGTATCCAGACTAGGATGTCTAATCTGTTATATGGTGCGATAGAGGTCTCTAAGAATTGTTTGGGAGAAAATAAAACTGGCATAAAGTGTTGGCTGTAATTGAGAATGTCTCAAGGACGGAATTTATCAGGAGTTAGCTTGATAATTTTGGGGGAAGCGTCTGCTGATTTGTTGTACTCGTTTGCACTAATATTGTAGTTTTTTTATGTAAAAGTAAATGAACGATTTAGCTACACATTTTTACACAGATTTAAGGAGCCTTATTATTAGGGTAATTAGAATAGAATTTACCAAAAATTTTGGGGAAGTAAGTATAATATAGGGTTTAAATATCGCCTTCAAAATCCGGATTCATATCTCGGCGTTTAAGATCATATTAGGTTGATAAGATTCCGTCCTAAAACTGTTCAATTAAATACACGATTTTACTATTTTACATAGCAATCTTTTATATCTACGTGTACCAAGCTTAGAGTCCTACGATTTGAATTAGAGGCCTTAGCGAGGAATTCGTGCTTGTACATCTTTTGTCAATTTAAAATCTTTAGTAGTTTTGATAATAATAATACCAGCATAATAATGTCTTACTGCCGAGCAATGACCTCTTTTCGTACAGAGCTCAAGCATTGATCACCATAAGTCCAGGTTTCCTCACAATGTTTTCTTTCATCGATGTCTGTGATTTCCAAGATGAACTTCAGAAAGTACATATGAATTTAAAAAATCACATTGGTATTTGCCCGGATTTGAAGCCACAACCTCTAGCATGAGAGGCGGGCGCCTTAACCACTAGGCCACCACGACATTAGTTAGGGTTCAATAAAAAAAAATAACAAAAACATCAACCAAGTGCCGAATTGATTTCGGTAACCGAACAGTCCATTATATCAGATTTAAACCCTTTCTCAATCAGGATTGGACTGGCCACAAGAAGTGTTCGCACGACATAACAATAGAGGCAAAATCTGCCATAGAAGGGTAATACCTTTTCCACTTTACCTGCGGTCACCCCGTATAATGACGTAGCCTATCAATAAATTAAATCTACCGACCTGTATTGAATCCCACAATAGGCACCGTTAGGTATAGGTAGTTTAAAATAGAATATACTTTAATATTTTGTCGGTGACGAAGATTCAAGCCATAAATTAATTTTAGTTATTCATAGAATGTCTTAAGGGCTTAGTGACAACACCCACTTCAACTTCAACTCTTTATTAATGGCATTTCCGGAAAACACACCACAATTCTGCCACGACCATGTTTATTTTACAATCACAAACGAAGAAAGATATATAACAAAAATATATGCAATATGACTGCGATGGTCTCCTCCTTGTGAAGAAACCTGATCCGTCAGAGCCTCGTCAGTGAATCAGCAGGGTGTACCACGTGCAGGTGAGGTTGGCTTTGACCCTGGAGGTGATGGTAGGGCCACTTACACCCCAACACCCACTTCTCATACACATTTTGTGACTTTTTCATTTGAAATTTATTTCTTATCTAAAACATTACTGACATCGTTAAGTAGTTAGATGTCAAAAAGTCTGACTATCCGTTTGACCAAGGAGTATGGTGTTACCCAGTAATTGGGTTGTGGAAGTCCGATAGGCAGTCGCTCCACGTAAAACATTAATATTCGTCTGGATTTGCGTAGGCAGTAAGATCCAAAGATTGTTGGAAAAGGCTAGGGAGATGATGAGTTATTCATAGAACAAAGGTAAACTTTCTCCAAGGCCTTTTATCGTCTATCTCTATTCTTAGTTAAATTTTTGATAATTTTAAATTAAATTCTTTCCTTCAGTTTCTAATCAAGGAGATAGGAGTTATTTCACTTTCCTTTATAGCATTTAGTGTTTGACCTATATTTTCTCAAACAGGTAATCGTGACTGAAGCCAATATGTTCCATTTATATCTCAAATTAGACGTGTATGTTAACCTTTTTCGTCACTTCTAACGCTCTAAGTAATTGGTGTTTTGTGTTGTTTGGTAGTTATCTGGAATCCTTATAGTTTTGACGTCTCCGTTTGTCAATCTAGGCTTGCCAGGCGGCGGGAAAATTCGGGATTGTCCCGAAATTTGATGTCGTGTCCAGTAATAAGGCTTTATTGTCCCGGATCCCGAAAACGTATTAGTTTGTTCCGGTCCGTTATGAGCGTGTAATATAACCTATTTTCATAATATCCAGCATACACTCGACTGGTTTTTAACAAGTATACAAGCTAGGTACCGAAAATTAACTATCAATTTAATTTCCATATCTGAGATAAAGACGGTGAATATCTAAGCCCAAGTGCGTGCTCAATGACGTATATTCATCAGGTCCGAGGGTATAAAAAACTTTCTTTAAAAAAATACAATAAAAAGCATACATAGGTAGCTGGTAGAAAATACAATACTAAATCATTTAGATTTTTTTTAGTTAATATAATTCGTAGGAAAATACTAAGTACACATGTTCGTATTCGACCATGCTTCAATAGATAAACCGGAGATTGGTTAAAACATCATTTCTTTCTCAACAATATTGACCTAAAAGGAGCACAGTCGGCAACAAAACTCGCTTAACATTGATTTTTTAAATAATTATAAAGATAAATTTAGTCGCAAATATGGGTACAATACATGGTGACAAAGATACATTTTATTGGTTCAGCCATATTTTACCAAGAAGGCATGCAAATTTTAATCAAAGTATTTAGTATTAAAAACATTAAAATGAAAAATCAATTACAAATTAAACATTAACATATTGAGAAAAATAATAAAGGATATTAGGATAATATTCAAAAGCAAGATAAAATTAATAGACTTACACTACACTACAGACTTAGAGGACGACATTTATCCAAAATGCGTAATATAAATCAGAGTTTTTTTTACTAGTCTATGCTGTCACACAGCTTGGCAAAGGCCTCCCCCAACTCCTGCCAGACTCCTTTCAGACTTCCAGTTTTGGAGCGCAGCGTGGTGTTCTGGATTCTCTTTGCTGTGTTCTATTGCTCTGTGGCAAACTCCAAGGCGAGAATCTTGCGATTCGGTAAGTGACCCTGAACACCATATAGGTGAATCGTATTATTTCATGTCGGTTTAGATCGAAGATTGACTTTTATAGCTGACTGTACCTAAGTACGGCATTCACTAGTTTCTTTATTCCTTCAAAAATAAGGGTCGTCTTTGAATTTCGTTTGGATTTGTCGTCCTTAAATATAATAATTTCTAATTCCCAATTATTGTAAGAGTGAGTACTTGAGAGTGACAAGACTGACGAATATTTTTTTAATGATCATAATATGGCGGGACTTTTTTTTTATTATTCAACTAAGGTACTCAGATAATACAAGCTCGTTATTTTGTTGATTATAGAAATACTTATTCGTGTTAATATGACCGTAGTTTTTTGTCATTTTTAGTAAGTACATACAGAATACTAACTGTAGATGTGGAGTGGACTTCGTTATCATAAAATGACACAAATGTTGAAATTGAATCTTGTTAATTCCGCCAAATGCGGCGAAGGATTTTTATTTTTGTTTAAATTCTAACAACTTTCTTCGATATAAATCGAGGTTGCATTTTGAAGCGGTCGGCAAAGTAACTATAAAAATACATAAATGGCTGGCATAGCCACACTATTTAAAACTGGAATGTATTTTTGTAGTCTATAAATGGCAATCAAGAAGATACCTTGCGAAGCTTTTATTTAAAAAAAAAAACTTGAGAACTGGCATAATCTATTACTTATTAGTTTAGTCCTGTCAAATCAGTCCCTGAAATAAATCGACATAGGTAATTATTTTTAGTGGCCATGTTTTAATCGCGTCTAAATTATGAATGGGGTTTCTTAATTTTACAGCATTAAACTAATATTATGTAATTCTGGCCTTAATGAAATGAAAAGAAAAAGCTGCACTGAACTTTAAATTTAGTTTAGTTTGTCGCCAATGGAATCGGCACCATTATCAAATTATTTTTAGTACTTCTTTATTTGCATTTGTTATTGTTTCTCCTCTACTAAATAAATTAAAAAAAACAGCGCAAAATAAAGTGTTTAATCAAACCGTAGATATTTGTTACGAGATTAGATTATTTATTCAGTTTATTCAGTCTAGTCAGTGTTGTTTCAGTTTCAGTATTTCGTATGCAAACGATTCGTAGGTAGGGATATCCGACATACTGCAGCCAAACCGTTTTATTAGTCCTCCCTTAGTTATTGAAACGAGAAATTCGCAAAGAAAAATATTGGAAGCTTTTGATGAAACTGAAATGTTTGTCGTTGTTAGAATCGCGTGATTCGGGACGAGGTAGACTGTATCAATTTGTGTATTGATTATGTTTTAACATAATTTAAGTTGGAAAGGCAAGACTGTTTTGGTAAAGAGTGAATGTACTGTCGGTAAACTAGAAAGTACTAGGAGTTCAGATTTGCCGAGAACGTTGGAGATAGTGAGTAAATGTAGGGAAAATTGCGATGAAAGAGGGTGGAGTATAATCGATCTTCCATTTACCCACACTCTCGTAGTCTGATGGGATGGCAATCGGTCACGATCAGAAGGAGATCAGGCGCAGAACCAACAGTTTCATGTACTTTCCAAAGTTCTATTAATAACAGAAACGGTGTTATTTGAATATAATATTCACTTCGCTTGTCAGCTAGATATAGCATTATTTCAGCATTTCATAAATATCAGTCATTTTAACCTTCTTCTTCTTCCTGCTCTTATCCCATTTTACTTGGGGTCGACGCTACATGTTTTACGCTTCCATACCAACATGTCACCTATTACGCTATCACTTACTCCTCTTTTCTCCTTCAAGCATTGCTTCATAGTCATATTAACCTGATATGGCTTAATTATTTATGCTATTTTTAGATTTTCTGTGTACTTGCCTCTGGCAAACGGCTGACGATATTGAATGGTCAATATTGAATGGTCACCGCCGCCTATAGACATCTGCATACCAGAGACAGCACAGGTGCGTTATTGGAGCATATGCCTATTATTACACCGGGCCCATACCTTTGGATCTGGAACAAAGCAACGTGCTTTGTGATAGTAAAGGCCCATTTAGACGATACAATTTTCTTGTACATTCAAGTGCAATTATTGAATGCAATAAAAGTGCATTAATTTATTGCATCAATTAACTGTTTAGACCATGCAAGTAATTTATGGCTTCAATTTTATTGTATGCAATATTAATAAGTTTGGTGGTAGCACAGTATGTTGCTCAATTACCTCATTCATAATGAAACAAACAATTTTTAAGGTGTATTAGATATTTGAGGCAATTGTGTTTGTTCTTTATTTAATATTTTTTAAATAAATTTGTTATTTAAAATGGATTAATATTATGTTTTTAGATTTATTAGATGTATATGTGTTTTATGTATATGTGTGTAACATCGTCTTTGTAGATACTGTCTTGTGTTGTACCTATCGTTTTTGCAAAAATAATAAATGCTGTATTTTCCATGATGAGGTCCTTTACAAAGAAATCTACTACTAACGAAATTCCATCTTCAAAAACGGTACACTAACGCACACATATATTACACGTCAAAGTAGGATGACATGATTGAAGTAGTGCGAGTGAAAAAGAGATAAACGTCAAATGTCAACGCGATACTCATATCATGTTTGTCAATTGGCAAACTTTTAATGTGCCACTTTTTACTGCATATAACCTATCTACACTTTTTTACTTATAATAATCATTGCTTCTAATAACCAACGTCGAATTCCTTTCGTATGTCCTTTAAACATTTAGCTGAGTTATAGTTATAGAATTTCAAATCGTGAATGAATAAAATTAGAAAGAAAACACAAATAAGGAAATTAACATCATTATAAACTTCGATTTAATTCGGTACGTGATTCAAATAAAAAACAGTTACATTAACAGATTCTATTACGTTTTTCGCCTTAACGATAACTGTTTATTTTCCATTAAATAGCTAAATGCAAATTACTTTTTACTGCATATTTTATTTTAAAAGGTAAGTATTTAAATGGTATTCTAGTATTGTAATATCTAAATAATTATTAAATAAAATAATATCTATGTATAATTATATACATAGATGTACATATCTAATAATTTGCGTTATGTACATTTCAATTATTATTTATTTATTTATCCATTTATTTCAGGCCTCAAGGCCCGTATAAACATATTCAATATTATATTAATATAAAATTAAAAATCCTATAAATATATGACAAATTAATACTAGCCTAATACAATGACATTGTTGGGAAAGGCTTATTGAGATCATTGACCTTCAGGTGTGAGTGTTAGTCAGTAAAAGTCTGACACGCCCTCCCGCCCCACCCAGGCCGGGAGAAGTCATTTGATGATTGCCCATCCATAAAAAAATACTCACTTTTATTCTCTAATTCATTCCTTATTCATTTCTAAACCATTAAGACAATTGAAAATTACTTATATTGTACACCTAATACAAATAACAAAGGACGGCCAAAGAAGTACTTACCTTTGAACCGATAAATTAATATCCTATTACGGCGACCCCAAATGTCAAAGGTCACTTTGTGAGTCCCTAAGCACAATAATAGCTTCTGCTATATCTAATGTCGTTTTAAGGGTGACTGTACACGAATGATATTGACGTCACATTGATGACATTGGTCAGTATTATTTGAAGAGCTTTGTACGGTTTATGATTAAGATTTAAAAAAAAATACTAGATTTATTTTCTATTGTCGTTTGCTTACTAGTACGAATATGTTACACTACTGCAGAGATTCTGAACTTTATATCTGTATATATACAGCCACAATATGAAACTTTGTTTTTAATGAAGATTAACAAGCCGTCAGGATGCAAATAATAAATCCCATCAATAATTTAATATTCCCCCTTTCGACAGTTGAATAAAAAATATTACACAAGTTGTTTTATTTAAAAGTAGTTTAATTCAATTACATATTTTATTCCTGGTACAGTATTTCCCTTCAGGTCATACATTACTATCAAGTAAAGTATAAAACATATAAGCAACGTTAAATAAATATCTAAAACCTCTGCAATTATATCGAAAAGTAAACGAAATTTCGCTATTAACTAACAGTTAACCACGGCTGAATGATTTAATTATACAAATCATTCTCCTAACATCTCAATAGCCATTTGGTCAACCGATGATTGATCTAGTCTACAAAAACCGGCCATTTATTGACCGATCCATTCTTGATAAATCATTGTTCTGTGATGGCGATAATGACAGATCGAATTCGATCAATTGACATAGAACGACGTAATTGATCGACGTCGATTCCTCTAGTGTCCCCACACCCTAAGGCCGTTTGTCCTCCGCCGTCATCACCGTCACGTCAACGAGAATAAGATGATGGCGGAGTGAGTCGAGTTTAGTATGAGGTGACGTGACGTGCGGTGGACACGCGGCTATAGTAAATGTATGTATTGCCACTTCAGCACTGTCATCTCGTTCTCGTTGACGTGACGGTGACGGCGGCGGCGGACAAACGGCCTTAGACTAACGTAATAAAGGTTGTAAGGATTTATCTTGAATTTCATCGATTTTCTATGAATACGTACTTCTAATCTACGATCGTTTCCGCTGACGAAAGTTCTTCGAACCATGTTCAATTTACCATCGGGTATCGAAACGCGAGATTGTAATAAAATATTTACTTTCATAAGAGTTTCTCGGAGAACGTATTTCTGCAACATTTATCTTCACTAGACAAATTATTTCTGTATGTATTTGCTCGTTCTTATACGCAACGAAAGTATTACCTAATATAATTATTATATTTTTTTTGTGTAAGTACACGAAATTAATTTTAAAGTTTTCTATACAATGTGTTAATGAAATAACCCAAAACCTCGGACACCCCAACCGACTTTTATACTAATAAATTGATATGACGTATAATTATTTATTTTCTTAAATTATAGTAATAGATATTTGAAAATGTTGTTGTCGCGCTACTTCTAACAGACTTGTAGCTCTATATCTCTATATATTATAGCCGCGCCGCTGTCAACGAACACGGGAGCATTTGTTTACATCGCGTTGGACAGTAGTGTACAGCGTCGTTAAAAAATATTAGAGGCGGCATGACAATTGATTGTCATGTGTTTTATATGAAAAATAATTGCAAACATCCATACATACATCCACACATTCAAACATTCACATATAAAATATTAGTATTTTTTTTTTTTTTTTGGTGAGTGGGAAATCATCCAATGACTGCTCCCGTCCTGGGTGCGGCGGGAGGGTGTGTCAGACTCTTACTGACTAAAACCCACTCATGTTCCTTCGATTGCCTTTTATGTTCCAGGGTCACGGTAACAGTTATAAACATAACATTCCGCAACCCCGGCAGGCGTTGGCCCTGTTGGGCCCCTTCCTGTGCTGACTCCTTCTCTTTGAGGCGCGCGTGGAACAAAACGCGCCGTCTAAAAATATTAGTATTAGAAGTAAAATTAGTAAGAAGTAATAGTTTGTGCAAATACAAATTAGGATTGCAGTTGTTGTGTCGTCAACTCTCTCCGTTACCTACAACCTAGGTTTACCCTAACTATCAAACAAACATGATGTTTACATTTAATCTATTTCAGCGATACAATCGTACTAGCTTAGTCAGCAAATGTTAATATGTTGAAAAGCCGAACGTGCCATCGCATATCTACAAGTCTTAAACGATATTTTCATACGACCAATCACCTGAGAGGTAATATAAATTTTATAACAACCACAATGACACTCTTTGGCATAAAATGTGTCTTATAAAAATGCGATGTAAAGTGAAAACGTATTACTAAGCAGTTTCAAATAAGATGTGTTTAAATTTTTGTTTTAAAATCGTAAAAATGGTATTCTAATCTATCTGTATAAAATGGTGAGCTGATTCCCTGATTGTTACATCTCAACATTCTCAACGCACATCCTAAACTGCTGGTTTAGAAAAGAAACTTGGAGGAGATGAATTGTGAAGAGTATGAATCCACTACCAAAGGATTTTTGGGAATTAATTAATTTATTTATTTGTTACAATATCCACAGCTCTTTGTAATAATTTCTTAAGTATAAAAGCCTAACTTACAGCCAATTACGGATTTACAATTTAACATCTGTACAAAAACATGCAGCAGACACAAACGAAAAGAATAAAAGTGTAAGTGTGGGTGAGAATGTAGGAGTGTGCGTAAGGAGTTGTGAATGAGTGTGTGAAAGTGTCTGGAACGTGATGATTGTCCAACATATTTATTTAAATTACCTGGATCTATTTATTTTTCAGTCCCACCCCTAAAACATTACCCTTTTATAGAGGCGAAGCCGCAGGCGGAAACAACTATTACAACTGTTTCATTAAAACGAAGATAAATAACGGGCAAATTATACGTATAATATTCTACGGGTGAAAAGACGGAGCTTTACATAACCGATAGCTCCGATAGAACAATGATGGCGTTAACATATTTATGAAACGGCCTTTTGTCTTCTCAGTATCATAATCTATTAATTGGTCGTTAATACCTTCCCATTAGTTCTGTAAAAACTTGTCTTGAGATTTAGGAAGACTGAGCGTGGGATGACATTTTACCCCATAGTTACTTCACCCAAAATTTATTTCTGTTTCCATCTTTGTAAGTGTAGGCTAGACTAAATTAATTTAAAGCTCTGCTCCCATTTCCCGGAATTGTAATTGACAGAAATCCGTACTAATATTATAAATGCAAATGTAACTTTGTCCGTCTGTCTGTTTGTCTCTTTTTCACGCCTAAACCACTAACGCGATTTGAATGAAATTCGGTACAGATATAGTCTGGGACCCGAGAAAAAACATAGGATAGTTTTCATCCCGGAAATCTTCGGGAACGGGAACTATTATACCACGCGGACGAAGTCGCGGGCTAAAGCTAGTTTACTATAAAACAGGAATTCTATAAATAAACTCTATTCCATAATTTTATTTCCAGAATGGTTAGAATATTTCTCGGAAAGGGAAAATTAATGCCGCAGGGTACTAGTGTTCCCATTTTGGGAAAACATCACTCAAATTGACACTGGCGTAAAAAGAGATATGCTTGGTTGGACACAGTTCGTGCGAGCTCGAATATTGCGTTCACATATTTTAGATTCAAACTGAACGTTTGGAGTCGCTTCGTTTATGGAAAGTTAGGGAATCTAAATTGTTGGAATGATTACTGTTTTGGTGTTTTGATGCACATTTTGGTTTTGTTTGTACTATAGAACTTATGAAAGGTTTTGCTTATTATAAATGTTGCTTTTACATATTCATTCTATTCTATTCAAAAAATATCAGGGTTCAGCCTTAGATTACTAGCATTCTATATAATTTTAATAAGAACCTTAAAGCAAATACGCATTATATTCGTTGTCGGCCTCTTGTATAAATACTAAATCTGTTTTATGTACATGTATAAACTTACCTTGAAAAGTCCGCATGCAGAAGGTCAAATGTCATCAATCAATATCAAAATATGCATTTGGCAGACGTATTCAAAAATGTTGTCCATTTACTAAAGTGCAGGCCACGTAACACAATTGTCGAAAAGTCACAAACCCAATGCCCCACTCAGACACTTATTTTTGACATTCAGAACACTCCTCACTAACTCAATTTTTAAAACATTACCAAAATAAAAATCCTGTAAAAGCTATTGTTAAAGAAAGCTTTTCACTAAGTCCAGCAAAAACTCCTGTAACATTTAAAAGGAAATAGCGAGTTCTCGAGAACGAAGGTATGAATTTTAAAAGGAACCAAATTGAAATAGAGTTTCTGCCATGTTGAATCGAATCGGTCTTATACTTTAAGTCTTTCATTTACTGTGCTGTGTGCTTTAGTGGTGTTTATTCCAATCGCGATCCTAAAACCTTGGGAACAAGGTTTTAATCAATATATACTACTCCGATAAAGCAGAAGAAAATTATCTTTTGATTAATCCCGCCAATCTCCTACTACTGTGCTAGTAATATAGGAATAATACCAGCTCATTACTGTCCCACTGCGGGACAAAAGCCTCTTCTCTTACAAAGAAGACATGTGGATTGACCAACTCCGCTGCAAAGTGGATTGGCGATTTCAGACTTATAATCAAGTCCAGGTTTCTTCGCAATGTTTTTGCTTCACCGATGTCTACGATATCTAATGGCGCGTTTTCACTTGGCGTTTTTGAGTGTTCGTTGCAACTTAATAATATGAATTTAATTCTTATGCTATGCTGTGTGCTTTAGTGGTGTTTATTCCAATCGCGATCCTAAAACCTTGGGAACAAGGTTTTAATCAATATATACTACTCCGATAAAGCTGAAGAAAATTATCTTATGATTAATCCCGCCAATCTCCTACTGCCTGTGCTAGTAATATAGGAATAATACCAGCTCATTATTGTCCCACTGCAGGACAAAAGCCTCTTCTTTGACAGAGAAGACATTGACCACCTTCACTGCAAAGGCAATTAATAGGCAATTTCAGACTTACGATCAAGTCCAAGTTTCACCGATGTTTATGATTTCTGATGGTGAGACTTCACTTGGCGTATTCGGCAAAATACGCCCTCTAGATTTAATGCCTGCCTGGGTTGCGGAATAGTTCTAATACCGCGGCCCCGGAACATAAAGGTCAACTGAAGGAACAAGAGTGGGTTTAATCAATAAAAGTCTGACACTAACGGCGAAAGCAGTCATTGGATGATTTCCCATCCAAAAAAAAAACTGCGGGTGAAAGAAAGACTCCATCACATGTTTTCACATTAGAACAATGGCGTTAACACATTATAATACGACCTTTTATCTCCTCAGTATCATAATCTATCAGCGATATGGCGTTTACTGGAGAATAATAGCGTCCCATTTTTTACGTAAAAACTCGTTCAGAGGGTTAGGTAAATTTCGTGTGGGATAATTTCACCGAAAATCCATTTCTGTTCCCATCTATGTGAAGGCTTGTTGGCGTATTTGGTAGAATACGCCAACGTTGTGAAGTGCGTGTTTCATGCAAATTAAAATTATCCTTATTTTAATATGTGTAGAGCATAGTTTGTATTAGGTACCCAAGTAAGGAAAATATTTTGCCAAATATTTGCGTTCAATGCAACGTTACGTTATACGAACCCTATCCTAATATATTTAGAGTTTAGACTGTATTACCCAAGAAACGCATTTTTTTTACCAAATACGCCAGGTAAAGTCGCACCATAAGGTAAACTTTAGCAAGTCTATAATACGAATTGATAAAGTTACTTTGGCTACTTGCACATGTTGTGCAACCCCATACATAAATGACGGAACGCATTAAGGGCGACCAATCGGTTTGTTTCTGTTATAGCCAGTTTATGAGGAAACTAGTTTGTAACATCACACACGTAGGTGCAGCTATAACCAAAGACGTGGGTGCAACCACGAAAGGACTGCTGTAATTAATTATAATACCTGATATTCAGGAGCATAAAGACGATCTATTTTATGAAAGAAATGTTCATCGTCGTTAAAGTAAAACATTGAAATAATATCTAAATTAAAATAGAAGAATATTCTGTACATCATTATTAACTTAAGCCGCGATTTTCCTCTAAACGTTGATAGGTACACATGTATAATTTTAATTTAAACGAATTAGATAAGTTGGACATGGTGAATGTACAACTCATCTAATTCACCCTAGGGGATGCTTGACTTGCACAGCAATCAGTGTGCGAATGAATACCATTCACCAACATTTTAACATTTACTGGGAAATATATCCATGTGCCTGCCTATCTATTTACCCTATTGGAGCTAAAACTTCTCTGTCAGTAAATGAAGCATTTAACAACATTTTACCTTTACCCCACAATAAGAATTATTTCTGGATTGCATATTACATAAGCATAAAATAGAAGTATATAAAATTACTGTTTACATAAAAATTATAATATGTATAAACTTCACGTTATAATGCCATCTAATTCAACACTAAGGGCTTGTTTCCGCCACCCACCCGTTGAATGGCGCACTCGATACCACCGAGTACAAAAGAGCCACGACATGACCGCCACTGACAGACGACGCCCACTTACTTTCAACCTACTTCTGTACCGTCCCGTTGTAAGGGATAAAAAAATAGCGGGAACAGTAGCAAAATACTATTTTGCTACTGTTCCCGCTATTTTTTTCATTATGCTATAAATTGGCATACATTGGCATATAAGCAGGCGTCCGTCACTCGCTCAAGGCCACGCGTTTTATGCCTACCGCTTCGCGTATCGTCGACGATACAACGAACACCGGGCTGTCGCGCGCCCGGCTGAGTGCTCGCGCGTCACGGGTACAGCGCTGACTAGCAAAATGCCGCCACGTAATTATTGCGTGATTATTGTGCAATTCCCCTGTTTCCCCAATTCTACTGTTTTCCTTTTGATTATTTATTAAAATTATTCACGCAGTTTTGGATATTTTCGACACTAAAATATAATAGTCGGGAATTCAAGGAACAAAAAATATGCATCAGTCATTTTATCCAACTAAAAAATATTTGATCAAGAAATAAAAAAATAATTGTTTTTCTAAAACATTCGTTTTATTACCAATATCATCATACGTATAATCCTAGCAGATTTGCTGGACGACACGCACACACGTTAGTCGCGCGGCGGGCAAAAGAATCTCAACTCTCTTTGTGCGTACTTATGGTACATTTCTCCTCGCTGCAAACAACTGGTATTATTATTTTGATTTTGTAGGCTATTATAGCGTAGGTATTTTGGTTTTTGTATTGGAGTGAAGTATCTGTTACGTAGTAACTATTTATTAATCTGTGATATAAGTCAAGCAAAAGTGTGATAATAAACAGTACAGAAAATAATTTAACAAACGTATTATAATATCATTCTCTTATTATATTATAATACGTTTGTTAAGTTATTACAGGCTTTCGAATCACCTTACTTTTACTTACGCTAAAACTTTGAAGCACGAAGCTGTTGACCGCTTCAGCCGCTAGCCGTAAGACGCGGATTTGAGAACAAAAACCCTATATTCGCCCACGTTAGTTACCACGACTACAGAAATGCGAGCATACCCACGCAAGTTTTAGCTTACGCGGTAATTCGGTTAGTATTTCGCCCTATCTGACAGTTCTAACAAGGTTACACTACGACTACTGCTTGCATTTCGGTCCATGTCAAGTAATTTGTACTTTATCTTAGTACGGAACCCTTTTTATGCGATTCTGACTAGTTCTTTGCCGATTTACACACGAAATCGACATTTATACACGAAAGCTTTCCGAGATTCTTTATCTTGCTAGCTGATTGTGTCAAAGAGCTAATTGTGTCAAAGCGTTGTCTAGAACATTTGTTTGAGGGCTTAACATATTTATTCACAAAATAAATGCCTTGACAGAGCTTGTGTTACACATATTCCGAAGAAATTCAGCCATACTTACCTACATAAACATAAACCAAGTCCCGTCGCTTCTGTGTGTCTATATGTTCACGATGAACTCAAAAACTACTAAACATATTTTCATGCCATTTTTACTAATTAATATACACAGTGATGAACGAGGAAGATTTAGTTGTATAATACGTGCATATTCGAGTGGAAAATAGCCAAAAAATTAACAGATTTAGAACACTCGTGCAATGCTCAAAAGGGTATCAGTCTGTGTAGGTGGTCTGCCTGTGACATGTTCACTGCTTGTGGCGACTAAGAAAAGATGACGCTTTGGAACCAATTCAAACTTGGAATACTTCCGTTCAGAAAAAATATTTAGCTTTATCTTTTTCTATTACAAGGGTTGTATTAAAAACTGTGGTTGTGGTAAAATAAAATGCAATGACCTATGAAACTATCACTATTTATTTTACTAGATAAAATAAAATTAACATAATTGAAATCGTTAAAAAGTACTACGAGTTCATAAATTCTAGGAGGTTCTATGCTATCAGAACCCCTTGTATGTATCTTGTGTGATCGAACTGATGTGGTAGGGCCAGAGCGATGTGAATATCGTACTGACCATCGGAGGTTGTATGTTTTAATATTTTATATTGCCCCGATGAGATTACCGCGATACCAGTATCGCACTATGTTCTCTCAACTTGTCAACTACATTCACAGTAAAGGACCTCTGTCCTCTGAATGGCAATTTTTTATAAAATTTTGCGAGGAGTAAAATTAAAACTGATATGATATTTTTCTCGGTAATTGGTTAAATATTATACTTTTACTCGTCTATTTTGAGCGGTGGAGCTGGTGTTTTCTAGTTTGTATTTTATGTAGAAATATCCGAAACAAGCTCGAATTCAAATCTAGTGAAATAATAACAAATCGAATCGACGACAATCGCACCACTACGGCGCCGCAAGAAAAAAATAGTCTTGATTTATTAAACCTACTTTCCATTGCCTAAGCAATCTTTACTGTTACTGTTGCATTTACTAAACTACATATCTATATTTATATAATGGTAAATGGACTGTCTGACTGACTTTTGATATTATATTAATGCGCAGCCCAAACCACTGGTCTTCGAGACACGAAACCTGCACGGTGTTCCCCTTAGTAAAGAGTAGGTAGTAACCACTAAGAAACAAATTTTGAAAATTCACTAAATGGGTAAAATATGAAATAGAAGTATCGATATTAGCGCCGGCGAAGCCGCGGGTGGAAGCTAGTTTAGTATAAAATTAATGCAATCAGACTATTAGTGAAAAGAACCTCAAGAAAGAAGAATAAGAAAAGCATTTAGTCTAGGTAGACTCCAAACACAGTGACTTGTAGGAATGACGTAAGGTCTTCTCTATGACAATCCACGATTCCATCGAACTCGTGATCCCAGAGAAATGCGACGGCATTGTTGTAGCTTTGTGCCCGCTTTTGTGCCAAAGTAACTACAGTTATTATTCTGTAGCGGTTAAAGTTCAAATTCTTGACGCCTCGTATTATTTCACTTGCCAAAAACATTGCATGTCCTGGAGAGTCCTGGGAAAAGAAATGTTAATGTCATTTATTAATTACAAAATATAATTGAAAAACACTGTAATAAGCGGATTTAATGCCTCGAGTACCGCCAGTCTACTTAAGGCTTTGCAAAGGCAACCCATAGTAGTGGCAATAAATATCCCTATAAATATATACATAAATAATCAAAATATACAAAGTACAACAGATTAATCGTAGGCCGTCTTTCAACTTATTTTTCAAGTTATCACGAATTTTATTTTTATTTAAGTCATTTTAATAAGAAATTATCTGTCAACGTGTGTTCATTTGCCATAGAACAAGCTCTACCTAGTTTGATATCATTTGGCCGTTTAAGAGTCGTCTTAAGGTACATTTTAATTCGTAATTCCTGTCTGCAGTCACATAAATGCGGACGAAAACAAAAACAAATGACCATAAAACTAAAAAAAAATCGAATACATACGGTAGGATTGTATTTGTGATCAGCGTCGTAGGACACATCCAGTATATCATCAATGACCTTTTGCACCAGGTGGGGGGCGAACCTGGTTCGTGGTTCCAGCTGGTATGTGTTCAGGTATAGAAGCGGAGGCCGTTTGAATTCTATACCGAGCTGGAAGAATACATCAAAAATTATAGCCGATATATACTAATCGAGCAAAAACAAAAAGAAAGGCATCAGGCGCTATATTAAAACAATAATGCGCGGCCAGAACTAAAATTCTTCCCAATAATTATGCCAAACAATCCTTAAACTACTACTGTGAATAATATCCCATTTTAGTGGTGACTATTTTGTCGCAAGCTCACTCACCTTACATAACAAAGTCTAAGAATATAACAACTATCAAAAAGCTATTAAAGGGTTAAGGTTATAGTATGTAGTTTACTTACGGTATGAGCAATTGGGACTGATTAAAAATCTGACCGCGCAAGTTTTTCTTTGTCTTCTTGATTTTTGTTAGTTATAATCTACAGAACTATTCTATAATTATTATAATGCTTATTCGTATAATATAATTTCGAAGGTGCACTGACTTCTAAGATACAGGTATTTTTCCTAGTTTAGAAGTCAGGGTCTTTATGCTCTGGCCCACATAGCCATGATCCTAAAATTGTAACATTTGTGATATTTTTGGTAACAATAAAGATTTATTAAAGAAAAGATTATTAAAGATAATGATGTAATACTGGTTAGCTAAAGCACTTCATAAGCGACATTTAGTTCTATCTCACTTAGACTCTGCACTGGCATAAATTGAACCTTTATCATCATCATCATATCAGTTGAAAGACGACAGAGGCCTCCCCCAAAGAATTCTACAATTACCAATCCTGAGCCTCCCGCATCCAACTCGACAACCTTTACGAGATCGTTGATCGATCTTGCGCACCTGGCCACACTGCGGCTACTTGCACGTCACCGGGGTACCTATCTACCCCCACGTCTTTCAGTTCCACGAGCTATATGCCCGGCACCATGGTGAAGGTTCCTGGTCGAGCCATAAAAAAAATATGTACATTTACATGGAGAATATCTCACTTTATGTACACTCGCAATCCAGTTGCCCCAAGGCGAAATACTCTCCATACAGATGTACAAGTTTTTTTGGGAGCGCGGCAAGGTAGCTCCACCATAGATTTCTATTAAAATAGGGCGGTAAGTTTGGCGGTTCTTTTGGTGGTGTGGTTTGGGTAATACAATCAATTTATCTTTAGTTTAAATAAAAAAGCAAACCTGTGAACTCCGTCGTCGAGCTACTCCTCCTACACCGGGAACACCACCAAATCCATATGATTGTTTTCGCATTCGCATTCGGCTCATCCCCATCGAACTTTGCTTGATTCCGCTAACGCTTTTGATGGCTACTCTACTCTTCTTAGATTCGGTTTTTCCCTCCATTGTTGTTGGTAAAATATTTATTTGTAATTATATTGTGAACTATACAAAAATAATAAAAAAATAATTATATTAGTGTGTACTTCTGTATCGAATCGAAAATTGATCAGAACTGACAGGAAGAATAAATGTTGTTGTCATAGAACGTCATCCAGAATGTCTTTTTAAACTCATAAATAGCTATAATCAAAGGAAAATATTGGTAATATAATTATACTTTTTCGTCTCTCACTAAGTGTGTGCCCAGCACATTCGCTGGCTTGCATGTTTTCGACCACCTATGCGAGTGGTGTCAAACACAGACTAAAGAAAACGGTAAATGGACTAAGTTATTTGAAAATTACTTCTGCTTTATTTAGGACGAGACGAGATAAAGCATTTGCCTAGCAGTAAGGTAGTCTAATCCGTATTAAACAGTATGTAAAAATAATAGCCCGTCTTAATCAAGAACGGGGTTTGAGCTAGTGGTGGTCAGAGTTCCAGAAACATCTGAACACAAATACGCATCACGTCCAGAGAATCACCGCTTTCTGAACCATTTATTCATTTTTGTTCCGAAACATCGTTCTTGCTTGTATTTTTTTATCAAATCAATTCTTCTAAAATTTACTTATCTCTGAAAAAGGGAGTTATGGTTCAAAATTCGATTTCAAAATATCTTTGATTAGTAGAAA
This sequence comes from Athetis lepigone, assembly GCA_033675125.1. NCBI lineage: Eukaryota > Metazoa > Arthropoda > Insecta > Lepidoptera > Noctuidae > Athetis > Athetis lepigone. The sequence goes on along the minus strand of CM066239.1, from coordinate 15,276,611 downwards.
GCCAGATAATATTGCCAAGTGTTAGGAGTAACATTCTTTATTATTGGTGTATTGCATCTTTAATATGTATTTAATTTAATAGATTATATAAGTTTGTACATATCAGTTGCCTCGTTACCATAACACATGCTCAACCTAATGTCGGATCAGATGGCGTGTGAGCAATACTAAGATAATTATTTATTTATTTATTGCATGCTTGACTTTCACACAGATGAAATGACAGAGAATATAATCTCAAATATTTACCGGTTCAAAAAGGTCATCCCATCCTCGTTTACGTAACTACACAAGTACTCCTAAAACGTGGGCGTAAATAAAACGTACCCACGCCTTGTTAAAACGTAAAAAAAAATAACTGAGGCGTCTTTCGACACGAACATTTCAGGTAACAAGCAGTGTTTGTGTGTGGCCCAACAAAAAGCGAGGGTGGAATACAAAAAAGAGGTCGCACTCTCTATGTCCTTGCTACGGCTTTCACCCGAAAAAACCTCTTTGTGAATAGATATTTTTCAGCGTGTTTTCCCAGGTTTTCCCTACGCACCAGAAACCCATAAATGTGTCAGTTTCATATTTGCAGGTTTATTTTTGTATCTAGTGGCAGGTATTGTGGTGCCCGGTACCTGGGTTATGGAGGTGTGATAGGCAGTCACATCCTGTAATACGCAGGCATTCAACTGAATCCGGTTAGACGACTGGAAGTTAGGCGTAATGATTTATGTCAATATTTATGTGGCTTTTCCGTTATTTGGCCTTATATTTTTTATGTTCTGTTCTTTTTCTTCATTTAATCATTATCTATGTCAAATCTCAAGTGCTCTTATATATCTATACTAAAATTATAAAGAGGTAACATTTATTTGTAAATTTGTATCTAGGGGATTATCTCCGGAAGTAATGAACCAATTATAAAAATTGTTTCACTGGTAGAAAGCTAAATTATTTTTTAAATGCTATAGGCTATAAATTTTAAAGGTGTCTTGCATATTAGCCGAACTGTCTCAATTTGTGTCTAGCCAGAAATAATAATAATAATGCAAATAACCCGGATAAATTCAAGGAACGAGGGCATAGCCATCTTTTGGGTGAGCTCGCTCCATAGTAGGCCCCGTCTATACCCTCGGGCTAGTCAGAGACAAAGAGCAAGCCTATAAGTAATAAAAAAAACCGGGCGATATAAAAGCCAGTTAAAATGTTTACTGCCCAACGAAGTGGGCACGGGTCAGCTAGTTAAATTATAAATCCTATTAAAAATTGTTTTTAACCGATATCAAAACCACTCCTTAAAACCACAATTTAAAAAAAGTCACAAACCACTATTCAAAAAAGTAAACCAAATTAACTTCATGTGGTTCAAACTAAAAATGAATCTAAACGGAATAATAACCCGAACGTCGACCTTCCATCAGAAAAATACAGCATAAAGCATTGAAATGCAAGTTGCATTCACTGTATACTAGATGGGGCGATAGTAGGGTCCTACGTCAACTGTACAGCTCCCTTTTAGGTCAGTTAAACGTTTATTCACCCCCAACCAAGTGGTACGGGGTGGAACTGAGATGTGACCGATAGCAGGGATACGGGATTTTATTTTGAACGTCTTTTTTTCCTAAATTAGAAGACAAGATGGATTTATACAAAATGTCGTAAAAGTGTTGAGAGGGTTTTGTACTGACATTTATTGTTTTTAAAATGATGTGTGTGTCTATAAGTTTTGGGGTTTATATTATGCTAGCGGTCTCCCATTGTTTTACCAAAATAGTCGTGAACTTTCTACAATTTTCTGTGTAATTTTCTTAATTTTTCGTTTTATAGGACCCTCTGCTAACTGTTAGGTAACATAAAAAAAATCTGTTGAGTCGTTCTCGTATGACGTAACCAAGGTAAATATGGATTAATTTTTAAATAAACAAAAATTAATACTTTTTAGGTACTCGTGTATGTCAAAATAAGACACGAAGGTGCATTTTTATAACAAAGCAAATCTCTAAACACTGACGCAAGAGTGCCTTGCCCGAGGGCCAGCGACCTCCGAGTAAAGAACTATTCACATTGGCCGACTAAAATAGCGTATGCCTTGCAATAATTCTTCTAACAATAACAATCTTAAAACAATAATTCTACCCAAGTTAAAATTTCGTCCACATTACAAAGTAAAAGGAAATTTTTTGGATATTTAAACCCAAAATAACAATAATGGGGTATTGCCCAGCAACTGGGTTGTGCTGGTCTGATAGGCAGTCACTTCACGAAATCAGTGATAGGCTTGAAGCCGCCACCAATATAATTGAGAAAAGGCATGGGAGGTGATGATGCCTTTTGCGCAAAAACAAATATTCTTAGCATAACTTTAGGACTGAATAATCCGAAGTTTGAAAGTAAAGCCGTTAGTCCCATCTTGCTTAGCAAATGCTTTGACACAATATTTATAAACAATATTTCTGTCACCATCCTATCAAACAACGAAGTTAAGATCGAAAAGGAGAATAGGTAAGCCAACGTAAGTGTCATGTAACGTAGCTACGTATATCTCGTCCACAGACATACCAATGGTATCGTGATACCTTAGGTATGCCAAAGCCCAAGTGGCAAGTGACGAGTGGGTAGTGAAGATCTGATGGACAATAGTGTCATGTAAATAGAGGGGTCGGGTTAGATTGCAAGCTGACCCTACTTCAGTTAGGATTCAGACGAGGGACAATACTGAAGTTAGGGACCACAGTTTGAGACGCACAAGTAATTGTTATCTCTATATAAATAGTAATATATTATATTATAATAAATAACATTATGACATAGCATTTGGCTCATAAATTAATTTTGATTAATTTCATTGATCAAAAGAATCAAAAAGTATATGTATAGAGCATTAGTTTTCTTCATATTACTGTATTGGCCCGATTATGAAATTTGTTTAAATTCATGAGCTCTAGCATTGCTTGCCACCCAACGTGGCATCCCTGCCAGCATCTTGGGAACTTTGCCGGTTGACAGCAATACGGATAAGTTATTTGATGCAATTTAATTTTTGTGTTACTTTTTTAGATTAATAGCTAATAAAGTATAGCATTAGCCTTGTATCTGTAGCACATTACAAAAACATGAACATCATATTCCCCGTAATCACCACCTCTAGAAATTATGTCACCTAAAGCGACTGAGTGTGAACGGACTCTAAGTGCATTGAGCCCGCATAGGATTGTAAGTTATACAGTGTTATGTAAACCGTCCTTAGATACGAAGTTAGTTTTGTAACCACCCTTGCAGTTGATTTGATTTGTAAGTTTTGACCGCGTCCTCGCGTTGAATGTAAAGCATTTCAAGTTTTTAGACTTGGAATACTGTTATATAAGTAACGTTGACGTACCTCTCTTATAAGAAATAACGTGTTTTAGTTATAAGTTGTAATATAGGTACAGACATCCATTATTATTTTTTGTCTGTATTATTACTTAAAATTTCTATATTTCGGGATCCAGAGGTCCCGGGCTTTTGGAAGGCGTACGAGGGGCCGAAGCCAACTCGAGCCCCCTTGAGCAAAACTTTATATGTGAAAAGGGACACCAACCGGCGATTATCCCTATATGCACTATATATTACTTAAAATTATTGTTAACAATCATTATTTTTATCTATCTCAACTATTGTTTTAATTGAAACTAATCACATAAAAATCCGGCAACGTAAATGAGTAAATATGATTCAGAAGGTCCGTTAAATTAAATAAAAAAAGTTTTTGGTTAAGTTATTTGTTTTCATGAGTACAATAACTTGTTTACTCCACCTGCACCTCCTAAATAAGCAACTACCAGACAAAAACCAGTTGAGGCAGATCATCATCTCCAGATGCAGCCCTGATGCTGACCACGATTCTTAGACATGAGGGACTGACAGCAGAAAGAGACAGATAGAGAGAAAGAGACAGTAGATATTTCATGACGTACTTTGAAATGAGAATTCTAAGTGAAATCAAGATAAAATGTTGCTTCTTTTGGCAACATTCCATTTTACTTAACGTAGAATCGACACCTCATTGTTATTGCAGATTGCAGTACTAAAGACCTTCAGTTGTTTGATTCAATTCTTAGATCTAGCCAAGTGGTTTTAACCATAATTTGATTATATTATACTTTTTTATTTATATATACAAAGATGTTTCTACTTTCCATTGTATAAAACGGCTGCTTTGTGTGTTTCAGTTGGTCAAAATAGTCTTAAATTATTCATAGAACATTTGTCATATGTTCACTTATTTCTGGTGCTATATGAGCTGCTCTCCATGTTACCTATTATAAACTAATGTCTGTCTATCTGTTGGCGAAAAGCTCAATAATTACTGGATAGATTTTCAAGTAGTTTCTGTTAACAGAAAAAGTGGTTCATGAGGACAATGTTAAGAAGTATGAATATTACAATACAGAAGAGCCGAAAATTCTAATTATATTTCATACCCTAGCAAAACTAAATCGCTTCTTTTACTTTTATACCAGTTTTTACTACAAAACGTAACTAACAAAATTAAAAATTTAATCTAACTAAAAATTTAAACACAACCGACCTATGATGACGTCAAAAGGGAAGTGATACCAACATAACACACCGCTCGAAAGTGGTCGTTTCAAGTCATGATCACCCAAATCCCAAGTAATAACTGCTTATGTTTCCGTCCTTTATGAAAATATCGCCCCTTTCTCCCCTCGTCGTAGTAATAAAAATAATCATACACATTTATACACTCCCTCTTTATGTGATTAAAGTTTGTGACGGAACTACGAACGGAATGGTTTTATAGAATAAACAGCTTAATAGTGTGAGGATTCACCGTCTCTTTTAGTTTTACGTTTTCATATAAGTAAGACTGTTGTTTCTATGGATCCGACTTCCTAATGAATAAATATAAACTTAATATAATTATGTTGTTCTATTTTAGAGAAAATGGTTTTCATCAAGTTTGCTTATGGTGTAGCTAACTTTCGCGGTTGCTTGTTACATATTGTTATCAACTTGTGTTTTGTTCTGATTTTAAATCTATTTTATTGTAAAGTTTTATCAATTTTGAACACTTACGCATTTTGATTTATCTAAGACTAGCAAACCGCGCGAACTCCGTTTCGCCACCAGATGGCTTCCTGTTGAAATTTTTCCTGAATTATCTTTGCTATAAACCTCAAGGAGCCCCAGACCTTTCAAACGAATGCAAAACCGTGGAAATCGGTTCGTGCGTTCTGGAGATAGAGCGTCAGGAAGGAAAACCCGACTTATTTTTAAATAGTAGATAACATAATTGATTAAGATACATGCGAGACTTTGAGATATAAGTACATATGTACAGCATCATATTGGTAAATAATTCACAAACATTATAAATTAACTCAATAACATATGATCGAAACTAAAATTGTACCGATCAAACATTTATCAACATATCACAAAACTTCTACAACACATTTGTCTTCATAATTTCCATTCGTCTAACTTGGAATATTTTCACAAAGCAATAGCTTATTCTTGCAAATTACGCTTGTAAATACAATTTACATATAAAATATAACAAAAGGCAAATGTGTTCTCTGAGGTCGAATGTTTGGTCCAACATTGGTGGACTATAAATATAAATTCACATAGCATACAATGTGAGCACTATGTACTTGATAGTTTTGTACGCATTACTATGTCTGTCTGTCATTGACTGAATGTACTCTGGCCGTTGGGAGTTTGTCATGCTCACTCAAATGTCTCACTGACGGTGGCGTGTGTGTTGGATCATTTGGTTCCCTTCAAAATGGTTGAGCTATTTGGTGCCGATCCATACGTCATGTTCGTGAACGGGCGCTGTCTGCTGAGACTGGTCATCTCTTAACTGCCACAGTTATTTTAAAAATTATTCTGCTTATTTCCTATATTTACAATGCCTCTTCTAACATGTACGACTTGTTACGTTGTTCTCACATAGTACCTTAGATTCAAATGAATGATGTAACCAAATTTTTGTAATAAGCATATTGATTTTAAAAGAGTGTCCATGGAGTTTCTTGCTCGCTCTTCTCCATGAGACCTACTCCTTGGAACGAGCAACTAGCTTCAATTTTCTGACAGACTGACACCTTGACGATTCGAAAGTACCTGTAAATGGTTTATTTGAATAAAATAGTTTTGACTTTGACTTTGACTCGCAAAATAATTAGCTGATACATTAAACCTATCAAATGTCAGCTGTTTTTTGACCTGTTGCTTTAAATTAAATAGATTTGGTTTGATTCGGTATGTATTCAAACACTCATCCATATTTAATTACGATTTCGTTGCATTTTGCTAACATTTTGGACATTACCTATATTAGATAATTTTATTATGGTCCCAGATACGTGCTGGAATAAGTAATAGAACCAATGTCGGTTAACCAATACAAAGGCCAACATTGGCCATACATATGCCAATGTTGGTCAAGCAAAGTCAACGAAACTACGTCAAACATTTTCTGTACCAAGCTCCTTGCAATTTAGTTAAAATTACAGTACAAGTTAAAACAACTGTTCTGTGATCCATCCGAATAAGTACTCACGACTTAACTCATTGTCTACCTGTGACTGAACTCAAATGAACAGAGCTGCTTTGAAAATTACAAACTATAGTATATTATGTACTTCCAACGAATTGGAAAAGTCAGATATACAACTTGCTGGTAATGTCATATTTTCATTAGGTTAACAAAGTTAAAAGTTTTGTGTCATGAACTTAATTTTTGATTTTTGTTTGTATTGTACTTACTATATTTTCTGATCTTAAATTAAGAAAATAACATCCCATCTTTTAAAATCCCGGGTTTTCTCTATTATAGTATACACGTTTACATTAAAACCTTGGTCTTGAACCACTCTATCTATTAAAAAACCGCATCGAGATATAGGCATACATAGGAATAGACAGACATTCTTTTATACTGGGTATTAATTATTGCAAACAAAATTTAAACATCAGTCTTCTTCTAAGTAATATACCTGAGTTTTACCGGGAGCAACTATCTTTCAGACCTCCACTACCCAATTACTGGATAACGTAATAGCCTATGCAATTAGGTGTCAGGCTTTTGAGCTTCTGGCTTCTGACTACTATAGCGAATGTTACAGATCTTTGAATGACAACTAGGACCAACGACTTTACGAGCTTTCTAAGGTTGTCCAGGGTAGATTTAAAAGTAGTCTCAGACGTCTAGTAATGTTTCAATTGATTCAAGACACAATAGAAAGATAATAGCAGCCCGACAGCCGGCTGTCGGTTGGTCGTTGAAAGGTTAAAACACTAAGCTAAGTTACGTAGTGCCTTGCTATTTATGTTGCCACTACGCAACGATATGCTGAGCGGCAATGCGTTTTTTTTGTGTGTTGACCTTTATATAATTGGGTTTTAATTATTTTTTATCTACAAACACAGCACCTATTTAATAAAGGTTACAAAGATTTTTCAACAATAGTGTTGAAACCGCAGACTAGAATATGTTACTAAACACGTGTTTGAAACAGCAATTGTGCCTGAAATTACACAAAGTTTTACCTCTATGTAATTAAGTTTGGGTCAAACTAAGTTACGGGACACATTCCAATTAAGCCTATTATGAGACAAAACAATTTATATAAACAACGCGGTCCATATTGAATGACTCATTTGTCTCATTTTTAGAGTACAATGAAAAGATTGGTTTGTTATTTAATCATATGAAATTATAAGCTGACTGACTGACTGATTAGTGATAGCACACAGTTGACGCACGGCCCAAACCTCTGGTCCTAGAGACTAGAAGGGTACGTTTTTTATGAAGAGTATGACCACTAAGATATATGTAATTTCGAAAATGTCAACCTCATAGAGGTAAAATAGGGGCTGGAAGTTTCGACATCCCATGCGGACAAAGCCACTGCCGAAAGATAAATTTATTATAAAGTAGAGTTACTGACGTTTTTTGAAGTTATTGCGTTACTGAATAACCCGTTTCTTACCTCTGACGCAGAAAGGTGTTGCGAGGCTTAAACTTTTGTGTGTCCGTCATTCAATAGCGACAAACTTCTTAACAAATAATTGCTGTTGTTTTGTACGAAAGAGGGCTTATTGGACAATTCGCACGAATTTAACTCGCACAAAACGTGCGAATCGACTCCTTTAAAAAAATATTATTTTTCTGTAGTCGATTCGCACAAAGTTCATTTATTGGCGTGCGAATCGACACCTTCACAAATATGTAGTAGGCTATTCGCACACATATGGTTTTTAATGAAATGCAGTTAAGATAAAGTACAGTTGAGTACAGAAGTAGTAAGGTCAAATGTGTTTTACTCATAATAGATAGAAAGTAAAAACACAATCTACACACATCAACATGGTCTAGGGATATTTCAATTAAACCTAAATAACTAAAATTCTGTTAACTTTTTGTTAAGACACCTACACATTAAAATAAACCTTGTTTAATATCCTATCTAATCTGATAATAAACTTTGAGATAAAGGTAAATTTAAAAAAACTTAGAAGAAGACGAAAACTCAGACAAAATTACAATCTTAACTTTATTTTTGAAACATCAAAACCTAAACAAAAAACTATTTCTTATAAAAAATTTTGAAAACTTAAAATTAATAATCCGTGGATCCATCTAAGACTCTCCTGACACATCTGCAGCGGTTCTGCATACTCAAAACAAGGGTGACAATATCCTGTTGTGGAATACTGTCCCAAGATGCAAGAAAAGCTGGTTTTCATGCACAATATCTTTAAGAGCTTTTCTCTGAAGCATATCCCAGGAATGGTCAATAGGATTTAAGTCAGCGGATTGTGCAAGCCAGTCTAAAGCTTGTGTTGTAACCAACTTGTGTCTCGGTATCCAAACGAGGTCCGTTCTACCGCCGAGACGAATTCCTGTCCAAACCGTAATCGTGCCACCTTGATATGCATGAACTTTTTGTGGGTGCTGCAGTCGATTCCAACGTCCAGGTTCTCTCCAAACGCGTACTCTTCGCGAATCAGGATGAAATCCAAACCTGGATTCATCAATGAAAAGCACAAGTGACCATTGAGAATGGTTCCAGATTTCGTGTGCAATAGCCCATTGAAATCTTCTTCCTCGATTGCCTCTCCTCAACGCTGGTGCCCAAAATGGCCCACGAGCATGTAGGTTGACTTCATGCAGTAGTCTTCTCAAAGTTTGACCGCTTACCAGCAAACTATACTCTCTCTGTAGCCTTTGAACCAATTGCATCGCCGTTACATTTGGTTGACTTCGTGCCGCATTTACTATGAATCGGTCCTGTACATGTGTTGTAATGCGTTGAGGTCCTCCCCCGTGACACGATAACGTGTTTAAAGCCTGGATATAACGCTATGACTGGTACTCATGGCTCCAGAAACCTTAATTTGGTTAGTGCCAGCTTAAACAGGATATTGACACCCTTGATTTGAGTATGCAGAACCGCTGCAGATGTGTCAAGAGAGTCTCAGGTGGATCCACGGATTATTAATTTTAAGTTTTCAACCATTTTTATCTATACTAGTCTATACTAATATTATAAAGAGGTAAAATTTGTAAGTTTGTAAGTTTTTAGGTTTGTAAGTTTGTATGTAGGGAGTAATCTCTAGAACTACTGGTCCGATTTGAAAAATTCTTTCAGTGTTAGATAGCCCTTTTATCGAGGAATGCTATAGGCTATATACTATCACGCTACGACCCACGGGAGCGGAGCAGTTACGAAAAATGCGGGTGAAACCGCAGGGGACCGCTAGAAAAAATATAGTTGTTTTGTTTAGGTTTTGATGTTTCAAAAATAAAGTTAAGATTGAAATTTTATCACAGTTTTCCTCTTCTTCAAAGTTTTTTTTATATGTATCTTCATCTAAAAGTTTATTATCAGATTAGATAGGATATTAAACACGGTTTATTTTAATGTGTAGGTGTCTAAATAAAATGTTAATAGAATTTTATATAGTTATTTGTTTAATTGAAATATCCCTAGACCATGTTGATGTGTGTAGTAGATTGTGTTTTTTTTTTGGGAAGTGGGAAATCATCAAATTACTTCTCCCGTCCTGGGTGCGGCAGGAGGGCGTGTCAGACTTTTACTGACTAAAACCCACTCATGTTCCTACGGTTGCCCTTTATGTTCCGGAGTCAAGTACACCCAGGGTAACCCCCCGTCCCTGGGCAAGAGTACATTTATAACCCAACCAGAGGGTCCACCAGTTCCCTGGCTGGGGGTGCGCTAGAGATTGATGCGCCATCCATAACTGCAAACGCAAGTTATAAATGACACTACTCCTCAGCCATTCGTATCTTCGCCACGCACCAGAACTTGGTAATTTTTTATAGAGGTTGTCTTTCTCGCGGCCCGGGCGGTTAAGCCAAGGCCCTCGACCCCCGTCGAAAGTCAGAGACATGAACGTAACAATCTTCGGGGCTACGAGAACAACGGTGACAGGAGGAGGTGACAACCCCAACTGCCTGCTCGGCGGCAGGGTGAGTGCACGCAGAGCCCGTTCCCCGACTCCAACACACACTGCCCTTTTCTACATTCAGAGGGACAGGTGGTGAAGTCATCCGCAACAGAACATTTGCAGGCGGGTAACAAGACCCCCCAGGCACATCGTTCTCAGTGACGAGTCATTGCCCACCTTCCAAAGTGCACCGACCCGAGGACTGATCTTGGCCCCGAAAGAATCCATAAGCGAACTCCAGCCCTCGGGCACACGAGGAGGTTTTCTGTCCAGGCACCCCATTTTCTATCTATTACAAGTAAAACACATTTGACCTTACTACTTCTGTACTCAAGTGTACTTTATCTTATCTGCGTTTCATAACAAAAAAAAAACAATATGTGTGCGAATAGCCTACTACATATTTGTGAAGGTGTCGATTCGCACGCCAGTAAATGAACTTTGTGCGAATCGACTACAGAAAAATAATATTTTTTTAAAGGAGTCGATTCGCACGTTTTGTGCGAGTTAAATTCGTGCGAATCGTCCAATAAGCCGAAAGAGGGTTCTTGTTAAGTCAAATGGTATTATTATTATAACAAATACCTTAAAGCAAAGTTATCAAAGTTCAAATCAGTTTACACCGAGATCACGAAACATTAAAATTGGACACGTAACCGTTTTATTTAGTTTGAACTATCCACCTCTGCATATTCATACTGCATGTAAGAGAAACAAAATTACGAAAAAGATATGCATAACCACTAAAGATTAAGTAAGTACATTTGTCTAGCGTTCCATGACAAGACCACACAAAGAAAGATAGAGAAGGTTTAGAACTTCGTCACATAGAAGCGTAAACACGGCGTTGTGTGAATAAATACAAAAAAAAAAGTTCTTTGTAATGACAGTGAATATTTTTTTAAATAATTTCATCCGTGATTGAGATTATTATATTACTTTGGAAGTTAGTAGTGTGACGCTCCCTACTACTAAAAGCACGTAAAGCTGTTCGTCCTGCTCTCTACCTTAGTCATGTGGGACTATGAAAATACTGCCTAAGGCCTAAAAATATGGCCTGATTTTACTAGCTGTTCCTCGTGGTCTCTTTAGCGTCTTTCGTAGCTTCTCAAATGTTATATTTTAATATGATTATTAGGAGCCTGAATTTTCCCACCGCATGGCAAAGGCTTTCCTACCTTCATTCCACCTCTCTCTGCCCAGGATCATCTGAAACCAATCTCAAAGGAGTCCAGTTAATTAATATTTAGCCTTCTTGGAAAAATAACCTATTCTAAATCACTAAAAGATTTTTTCAGTTCGAACCAGCAGTTCCTAGGGTTAGCGCGTTCAACTAAACTTTTTAGCTTAAATTTTGTATAGGATCTTATTATTACTCACATCTTATTACTAGGACTTCTGAAAATTTTTTTGTGTCACGGTTTCATGAAAAGTAAAGCCGTGACGTAGCGAAGTTCAGTGGCAACGTCGATGCACTCAGCTGCAGTATTGAGTGCATTCAACTGCACAAGTTATGTTTTACTTGAAGCTCCGACAATGCTCGCTTTTATTAATTTGGTTGGTTATTTATTGCACTTGGTTTTTGTTGAAGATAATTTTGACACTAGTGTATACAATACTGACTTTCCCCTGCGGTTTCACTCGCGTCTTTGGTTAATGCTGATCTGCTCGTAGGTCATAGCTTGATTATTATATATATTATAATTAGTGGATAGCTGTGCGTTATTAAATGCATTAATAACAACTTAACTTCGTTGTTTTTGTTAGCTGTTAATACTGTTTGTTTTCAGACAGTATTAAAATAAAAATGAAAAGTTTCTATTAAATTAAAATGACTTCAAAAAGGAGGAAGTTCTCGATTCCTCGGTTTTTAAAGTATTTTAACCAATTACTCGAAAACGCGTCGACCGACTTCTTTTGTATTTAAAAATGAATTTTCGAAAACCCTAATATGTGGCAGAAATCGTGGTAAACCTTTATTTTTTTTAAGTATAGCGTCAATCAATAATTAGACTAGATTTGGCCTACACGTTCGGATTAGAATTTTGCACAAAAACTATATTATTATCATTTTTTTACCACGCTGCTTCTGCCCACGATTGTATTACAAAAATTATCAATTGACTATAAAAACAATTTCATTTAAAAACAAAGCTTATTTTTATAGCACAATGTTCTATTTTTGATCCATGACATATTTGCTAGTGTCGATCATATTATCAACGCAAGAGAACAGATTGTCGTAAAACCGTGCTATCAGTGTTAGTGCTGATAGCCATCCCCTGGCGCGATCCCTTAATCCTCTCTTAGGGACACCCCAAGAATGTTACGGATATTTTCTATGTGGAGTCTAGACGACGAAATGTGTTATGGTATACATACATAGTTTTCATTCTATTTTAGGATACCTGTTTAACTTTTTGTTTTCTTTTAGATGATGTTAAAATTTGTTGCAAAAGTGACACACTGACAATACGAGTTTTCATTTCATTTTAGGGTACATCATACCTAAAATGGGTCATTAGGAATCAGGATTTCAGGATCATCTGGTAAAAAAGGGACACACTGACAGAACGCTGAGCCCAGCGTGCAGTACAAAACCAAATCTCTCACCGCGTCCGTCTCTCTTTTCGATAAAACTTCAAAAACTACTGAACGTGTTTTAATGCCATTTTCAAAAATTGAAATAGTGATTCATGATGAAAGTTTAAAGAGCAAAGAAAGGTCGAGAATTTCAAAGATTTGTAACACCCATGCGAATACTACTACTAATATTTTAAAAAGATTTGTGTTTGCTTGTAATAGATAATGATTCTTTTAAAACACAAGTACATATAAGTATGGATGAGTATGAATGTTAAAAAGGAAAGGAAGATTGAATGAAAAATAGATAAATGAATTGTGTGAATAATGATATTATTATGAAAGAGAAAGGAGTAAGTAATACCGAGACGGGTGACAGGTTTTTTTTTGGTGTGTTGGAGATCATCAAATGACTTGTCCCGTCCTTTCGTGTCAGACTTTTACTGAGTAAAACCCATTCATGTTCCTTCGGTTGCCCTTTATGTTCCAGGGCCACAGTAACTATTATAACTATTCCGCAACCCCGGACGGGTGACAGGTTCGTAGGAAAAAAAACATGCTGTGTCGACTCCAAGTAAAATGGGATAAGGGCAGAAGAAGATGGATATTATTCTTAGGTACATAATTTTTATTATAAATCCCTATCTAATTCACGATAAATTAACAAAACAACTATATAATATAAACAAAATAATACATATATAATAACACAAACAGCATACATCATCAACACAGTTCAATATTACGTGTATTTAACAACGGATGAAGTGGTATTCACCTGATCCGTTCAAATACAACATTTATTTGCTAAAGCAAGCTTAGTAATTACAGTGGGATTTATATGCAAGTACAATTCGCTAGTTCGTGTAGCTCATTCAACTGTAATGGCGGAATTTGTTAATGTTACAGCTGATTTTTAAACTATATTATTTGAGGCTGATGGGTGTACCGTGAACGCAGGTGAAGTGAGTGAAAATGAAGTACAGGGTAATAAGTAGGTAGTGTTTCTTTGTGTATTTACTTAACATAAAAATTACACTATAAAATACACTAGCTATCCACTGCGGTTTTCCATGTTTTTTTTATTTAATGCGCCGCCCCTTGCGTAGTGTGGTGTTTAACCTTCCTTGGCCTATTACCCTCCCTAATAAAGGGGTATCCAAAACAAAAAGAATTTATCCACTCGGACCTTTTGTTCTTGAGATTAGCGCGTTCATCTAAACGAACAAACTCTTCAGCTTTGTGACATTAGTAAAACCTTACTCGATAAATAGGGTATCCAACAAAAAAAGAACCGGTACTTTCTGAGGTTAGCGCGTTTAACCAAACAAACATGCAAACAAACAAATATAGAGTATAGATGAAACAGAAAAAATATATTCGTTTTCTTCATAAAAGTGAAACCAATCTGTAAATTCTTTTAAAATTGGAAAGCTTTAGAATTGCTCCCTTTTATAGGCATAAGCCCTACCTACCCCAATCTAGATACGCCTGCATGGATGGTAGTTTGGACAAATTGGACAGACGTACACCAAAAGTACAGCGACTGTTGCGAGGCATCCAAATTTTCCAATAATTGATTTAAAGCCGATATTCCATCTAGGTGCAGTCGGGAGTACAGTGTAGGTCAATATGTTGGAAATTCGCAAAATTCACCATTCTCCAAAGCCCTGTCTGTATGTCTGTCACGCTGGCTTAAGCTGATTCTCGCAGTTTCACCCGTGTCTTCGGTTACTTTTTTCTTGAGACAAAGGCAATGATGTATCCTTTATAAGTTTGGTTAAAATTAATAAAATTATGTGAGCATGTCAGTAAACAAATAGAAATAGTTGAATTTTAAACTGACTGAGTGACTGTTGACATATCAACGCACAGCCCAGTAGTTTTAACAAAAGTCTGGCTGTAACACCGTTGCTCGTAAAAGAGTAAACCAATTTAGATGTGGTTATTTTTATTTGATACCTAGTAGGTTAACTAACGATAGTTCTAATAAGTGTTTCATCAGAATCAATTAAGCTGTTTTGAAATAATTGTCAACTCTTTTGTTAGTTGTTGTTTGGTTTCAAAGTTAATTTTAGGTTGTTAATCAAAATTATGGAAAGGGGCTATGCTCGTAGAAGTAATTATACAAATAAAATTAGACTTTGACTATAAGGTTTGTCCGCCAGTTTTACCCGACCCGCCTAAGGTTACTACCTAACCACAAAACTTTTCCTTATACACACTCAAATGAACATAATAAACAAAACAGAAAGGTCGTTGAACATGAAGAGATCCCGAATTTATTTAAGTACTAATGAACATTCATACCTGAGGAAAGATTGAATAATATATAAGTAACGGAGTAGATTTCATCCCCTCTGGGGGTTGTAACTCAGTGCTCTACGTCAGAATTTGGACGAAAACTGGCGAATAATATATAACTATTAGATTCGTGGCTCGTTTTCTGGGCGTTTGTCATTATTATTTATTTTTATTTTCTTAGTTCATCGTAAAGTCGTGTAGGATTTAGAGAAGTTAGAGGTTGTGGTGCTACCGTGTTGTTTAGTGTTTGTTCACCGATTTTACTTTTTAGGTTTTAGGATGGGAAAGCAGAATATCCTAAGTAGAATAAGCCCACAAGAAAACATTATTTTACATTCGATCCGGACATTTACAACTCTTTTGAGTAGCGTTTTCTAGTGATCTTCTTTCTCTTACACCTACGTATTAAATAAAACAAAAGTTGATAACAGAACTTTAATGTTTCTGTTATTGTTCGTAGGTTAAAGTAAGTTGCGTGTTATTTTGTTAAAGGAATGAATCGAAAAAAAAATAAGTTAATTACAAGCAAAAAAAAAATTAATATTTTTTTGTTACTCATAATAAACTAAATAAATTCTAAGTGTTTTTAATGTATATGCGCGGAGGCTTAGTAGGAGTTTCGGCCACACTGGTCGAAACAGGAATTTCATATATTTGTTTAAATATGAACATAATAAGTTAAGAAGTGGCACTATGTATAGAATCGTTTAGTTGAAGTGTCTTATCAAATCATTTTTAATACATCTTTATTTGAATTATCTCGTGTAAAAAAAGTACAAAGTAAGAGGAAAGAGGAATACGAAAAATTCCACATGAAAAAAAAACAAAGAGATTTTTACGAAATAGCACTCACTCTTCTAGGGATTGCTAAATCCCTGTTTAAAAAATTGGCTAAGTGCGTGTCCATTTCTAACTATTTCGCAATATACATTGTTTAACAACTTTTTCGCATTACGCCGGTTTCGTTTAATCTGCTTGTCAAGTTAGGCCTCTACAACTCCTGAATTAACAAAGTTACATAAAACGTTACAGTATTTCTTTAATGTTTCTAACGTAAACTCAATCAATTAATTTATTTATTAGCATAATACAGGTAAGTAAAAAGGTGTTACATGAAGATAATAGGTACACTACACCACAACAACAGTTCATTATTAATTTTGTTACGGGACACCTTGAAAAAAACAAATGAACATCGCACACAATAATAGAAAGTATTCACAAAAACAAAAAAAAATCGAATCCCGACACCGTCCGAATAAAGCCCAATTACCGTATTACCCCGATCTCCTAATACTCTGTTACTGCTACCTCAGCACGTTAATAGTGGTCATATGTTACCAATATGGGTGATTATGGGTAAATTTGGTGCGCAAGCGGCGTGATAAGCTGTGACCCGAATTTGGGAGATCTTGATGATGTGTAGAGAATTAGAGATGTTCTTTATGTGATTGTACGAGATTAATAATTTTAGTGTGGTGTAGATATCGGCCTAGCTGCTTCTGGATTAACTTTACAGGAACAAGTAATAATAAGAGTTATTTTAAAGAAATTATGACTTTAGTAAGTAATAATCATAATAATTTGGCAATTTATTTTTAGGTTTGTAAACTAGATTACGCCAAGATGTTTGGTGTTACGAAATTTGGGGGTATTCCTCGGAGCGCTCCTGTTTTGAAGCGCTCCTAACGAAGCGCTCCCAAAATATTCCGCCAAGCGCTCCTGTCGGGAGCGCTTAGAAAATCAAACTAAAAAAAATATTATTTCATTCCTCGAAGCGCTCCTATGACGTGACGATACCATAGGGCAGAGCATGAAGGATTTGTAAGAAACGATATCGATATCGACGTTTTAATGTTCAACTATCATAATTGTTATTTTTTTTAAAACTACTAGGGAAGCATAAATGAACTGGAACTACGTACTTTAGTGACTTTAGTGACACAAGAGACTAGCCGCTGTTGTCCACCCCGCTTCCCTGTTTTATCCTAGAGAGTCGCGTGGTCGCGTTACCGAGTGATTCCGAATGCAGCCGAGCATTTCCGGAACTAGTTTACATCGAATACGATTTTTTTTGTCTTCTAAACTCATTAGTTGCGAGTGCGCCTACGTCACATGAAGTTGTGTACTAAGAAAAGTTTGTTTTATTAAAAAAATTGCGAAAAGTCAAACGTTTGTTTTAATTTGTGATCAATCTATGGAACCTGTTGCTGGGATGGATATGAAAGAAAGGAATAACATGAAAGTTAATTATTAAAACTATATTATTATAATATACAAGTGAGTAGTATCGCATAAGGAATTACTTCTAGTTCATTTCTGTTTTCCTGATAGCTATAGGTTATGAATAGTTATACTGTTATATATCTATAACTACATTTTACTTAAAAACAATTACTAAATAATAAGATCGTTCTATTGAATAATAAATAACAAAATAATTTTAGACTTTAATCGTTGGTGTACAATTTATATGAGATGATTTAGGTGCCTCCTGGCAATTGCTGCCACCCTGGTACTTTTCATCAAAGCTTTTATTTTTACTATTCAGTTATTCTAGCTATTTCTAGTTTTAATATAAACAACTAGTAGACGTCGAAATGTTTATCGATATAATTTGTTACGAACACTTAATGCTCTTCTCTATGTTTCGTCATAGGAGCGCTTCGAGGAATGAAATAATAATATTTTTAGTTTGATTTTCTAAGCGCTCCCGACAGCAGCGCTTGGCGGAATATTTTAGGAGCGCTTCGTTAGGAGCGCTTCAAAACAGGAGCGCTCCGAGGAATACCCCGAAATTTGGTATGAGTCCGACAACATATAGCTGTATGTTTACAAATATATTAAAAACAAAAAAATGTAAGCTCACGCTAAGGAGAGGACTTGTTACATTGGATTAATAATTTTTGTAAATGGTAGCCTAACGAAAGTTAGGAAATACGCGACCGAAACCGCGGTATATATAATTTTATATAACAATTTGAATACTTGACACCCAGTAGACCACCACGAGTAAAACCTAGTTTTCGATTTTCAGAATTTAGATAACTATTGAATAACAAATTTCATTGTATTATTATTCAACTTTATACCTTGCTAAGTGGAGAACAAAGTCTCTAGTAATGGATATGTTTTGTTACTTTTATAAAGAACCATGTTTCTCTACTAAAAAAAAAACAAATAAGATCGGAATGATCAGACACAGTGCTGCAACTAATTACATAGCGAGTGGTCACAGGGCTGCCATCCAATCTAAAAACTAACGGGTCTTGAGCTGTCTGCTTGGCTCAAGAATCTTGTAGGTACAGCGACGGGGAGGTATGCTCCACTTTACACCTTACAATGTTTGTTTCTTTTATTATGGGAAGCAAATACTACCGTATCATTATACTCTGCATGAGAATTCTCTATAAGTTAAAAAAACAAGATAAACCTATTGAATATGCGGGACAAGCAACGTTGTAATCTTTTTTAATTCAATTGATTTGGATAGATTTACATAAGCGATGTCACAGGGTCAGCTTGTTATTATGGGAAATTCCAAGGAGTGTATTATTTTACTTAACATAGTGTGAATTGTATGTAATACCTACATAGTCTTAAATTCTAATACGATGGCAAAGATTACAGATTAACTAATTATTAGACTCTGTAAACTTCATGTACACCTATAATTTCAAATTATTGATTTACTATTTTTGTATTACAAATATTAATTTACAAAAAAAAAATTAAGTTCCTTATTTATTCTCTTAAAATTTTAATAAATGTTATATACTCGACCTCTGATGACCTACATACACACTGAAATTTACATACGCATGACTTACATTATTACTAGATTGATAGGTACACCTATATGTAAATTATGATTTATGTCTTTGACGTCAAACGTGCTACTGCGCAACTAAAATAATAACTTCATAAGCAAACAGTTGATTTTTGTTTCAATTCAAATTGTTTCACACAATTCTCATGTTTCGAACAAAATGTTGAGTTACAAAGACTTGTTTGTTTTACAGGAACCTTGTTATTTGAACGTGTTTCGATGACGTAGGAGGTTTGTTTATTATTTAACTGATTTATTTAGGAACCACCTATCCAGTCAAACCGTGATATATAAAAAAAAATAGTTTACACTACGCAAATAGTAATTTCTTGTATGTCGTGAGTGTGTTTACAAATATACATAAAACCCACATACACCACCAGCCAGAGTCGGAACAAATACCTAAATATCATACAAATATTTTTTTTCGCATTGGTATCAAAGCAACAATTCTATCGGCCGAGTGCTCACTTCACCAACCGTGCCGTCTTAAAACATTTCTTAAAAAAAATCAGTTAGTCTTTTTGGCTTATATACCTTCAATATCAAAGTTCTACGAATGACAAAGTTCATAAAATTAGATGAAAGTATACAACCTCTAAACTCCCGGACCCAAGTGGAACATACTAACAACAGTATCTCATAAATGTTAGCTGTGCTAGCTATAGCTTCAGGGTTGGTGCACTGTTAACTTGTCTATAAAGCGCTCAGGACCGACATGTAGCTTACCAGTTCTACTTTTTACCTGAAATATACCGCCTTATTGAATTCCTTTTTAATTGTAAATGTGAATGATTGTACGTATGTATGCATGGATGTTAGTTATCTTTTTCGAAAAAACTACTGAACGAATTGTTATAAAACTTTATAGATACATATTCTTAGGGACGCGACCAAGTTGCTAAACCTGGTGTCTTGATAAATACGGCTCTAGTTGAGTTCCATGTAAATGATTAGAAAACTGTCTGCCATATAAGAATTTACATAATTATTCATTTTGCCGCCCGCTACTTGTAAATAGGTAAATTTGTAACCTAGATATAACTATAAGAATATTGCTAAAATGACTCCTTAACTACTTATCAGAACCGGTCATATCAGGTATCATTAGAAGCGATTGCTATCTGAAATATTTTCTTGTTTTGTATTTTTTGTTTCAGTCGGGTTTAGTTTTTAAAACGATAAAATTTTCACCATATACATATACTTAAACACAATGATGTTATAAGTAAAAAAGTGTAGATAGGTTTTAGGCAGTCAAAAAGTAGCACATTAAAAGTTTGCCAACTGACCAACATGATACTGAGTATCGCGTTGACATTTGACGTTATCTCTTTTTCACTCGCACTACTTCAATCATGTCATCCTACTTTGACGTGTAATGTATGTGTGCTTTAGTGTGCCGTTTTTGTAGATAGAATTTCGTTTGGGTAACCTATCTACACCTTTTTACTTATAATATCATTGCCTAAACAGCATCTAATTCACTCTACCCAGTCAAATCTAATAACCCTTTGATACATCACAAACAGAAGAGCTATAATTATAATTACTGCAACTAGTAGTTCGTATAATTCTTGGCTATTTGCTCGCAATTTAATTAGTGGCTAAGCTCTGCTGTTCATTAATTATAGCTTGCAGCTTCCTGTGCTAATAGTGACGGAGTTAGGTATTGGACACATTGGCTTACACTTGTATGTGTCTCGTATATTTCCGTATTATGCTTAGATATACTAGTTCATTATTATCTAAGAATTCAACTGCAGGCAAGTAGCTTTTATACAGAGAAGGCACGAGCAAGAACCACAACGCAATGAGGGTTTTTTGGCAGCACGTAGGCGTCAGGTCCAACTGCAGCATGATTGGTGAATTATGACATATCTGTCGATAAAACGGCATGACATTGATTCTCATATGCAAAAACCCTCATTGCTTAAAACGGATTAGCTATTTCGGTCAGTCAGTTAGTAAGTCAGTCGAAGACATGCTGCGAAAAGCACTTTTTTATTTGGTGAGTGGGTAATCATCAAATGACTGCTCCCGTCCTGAGTGCGGCGGGAGGGCGTGTCAGACTTTTACTGACTAAAACCCACTCATGTTCCTTCGATTGCCCTTTATGTTCCAGGGTCACGGTAACTATTATAAACATTCCGCAACTCCGGTGCGAAAAGCACTTAAAGTCGCGGATCACCATTGTCATTCGTAAATCTTTGACAGTCGTTACGGGTAATTAAAAGCCAAAAAGTCTGACTAGTCTAACCAAGAGGTATGCTATCGCTCAGCAACTAGGTTGTGGAGATCTTATAGGCAGTCGCTTCACGTAAGACACTGGTATCCAGCTGAATCAGGTTAGGTTAGTTACCCTAACATAGCTGGGTAAAAGACTAGGTACATGATGACTTATGTGAACTAGACTATTATTGCCATATGACATAGGGAAAGTCTTTTGAAAAGAGAAGGAAAGAGTATGGATCACAACGCTTGGTCAAGGTAGAGTAAAATGTTATGAGATGTCATAAAGACGGACAGATGTTGTCCTGTCAAACAATTTTTTTCCTTCCAGTAGTTTTCATGAACAGTTGATCTAGTGCGATGTTTTTTTTTCCACTAGTTTTATATAGGAACCAACACGCTGCGCTTTGTTACTTTTGTGTGTTTGGTTTCAGTCAGCATTGAACTGAAAATTTTATTCCAATAGACTTTCTAGAAATTTCGAAATTGTATTGTCCAGGCATTTTTGAGTTATAAATAGTCTAAATACCATATATTTGTTTTATACATACAGGATGTCCTTGAAAGTAAAGATCAAACCAAATCTTGCGATGGCAAGGTTTTATCCAAACTTTTTAACCCTGAGAATGTTCTTTTTATAGTCCAAAAGATATGATGATTGATTAGATTCATACTTTCAGGGACAGTCTGTATAGGTATATGTTGTTTGTTCTGTGTCCAGCTGTTTTTTATCTATAATGTGTATGTATTTATAAACTATTTAGGAATGAATAGATAGAATAGAGCACAAGCCATGCCTACTTTGGAAGTTGACCGTAAGTGAATAGCTTTTTTTCTTTACCGATCTCAGTGATGTCCAAGGGCTTATCCATACTAATATTATAAATGCGAAAGTAACTCAGTCTGTCTGTCTCTTCTTCACGCCTAAACCGATTTCTTTTTTCTATTTTCAAGTGAACCGAACTGAACCGATTAGAATGAAATTTGGTACAGATATAATCCAAGGCCCGAGAAAGGACATAGGATAGTTGTTATCCCGAAAATACCCCAGGAACGGGTACTATTATTCCACGCGGACAAAGTCGTGGGCAAAAGCTATCTACAATAACTAAAAAATCAAGTTACGCTGCCATGGAGTCCAACCTTTATTTTGATGAAAGAATATGACTCTATCGCTTAACGTACGGGCGTGGGCGATAAACATCGACCTCTCCTTAATTACACCCAAGTTATGGCTTAGCTATATTGATATCGATTTCTGGGACAGTAATTACTGAGATCATAATAAATACTATGTAAAATTTCTCAATATATGACCGTGTATATCGTGGAACATTTTTTGTTATTGACTTAGCGGCGTCAGCCTCTGATGCATGATATGCTGGGTTTGACGCCGGATAAGTACCATTGTTAGAGCCTGTCCACATTTCCACGTCACGACGTGCTAGTATACCGTACGGTAACGTCGCCGTGGGACAGTGTGTCACGACGACGGCCGATGTGGATGCGATGCAATCGCTTAGTTAACGCGTCATTGTCTAATAGATTAGTTGTGATTTGCAAATAATCTCGGAAATCATCCAATGAGTGCTCCCGTCCTGGGTGCGGCGGGAGGGCGTGTCAGACTCTTACTGGCTAAAACCCACTCATGTTCCTTCGATTGCCCTTTATGTTCCAGGGTCACGGTAACTATTATAAACATTCTGCAACCCCGGCAGGCGTTGGCCCTGTTGGGCCCCTTCCTGTGCTGACTCCTTCTCTTTGAGGCGCGCGTGGAACACTAACGCGCCGTCGACGCGGTACCTTAGAAGGCTTGACGTTTCTTTTTTAAAAGTTAGCAAATAATTTAGGTCAAACCAAAAGGAATCAAAAGTAAACATTTCACGTCTATTTTAAAAGCGAAATGCATATAAATAAGCCGTACACACGTCAAGACAGCCAGATTATTCACTAACACGCTTTATGTGGCTCTCATCGAAAACTAAAAGCCTAAAAGGATTATGTTTAAAAGCCTTATCGTGTACATTTATTTTTACGATGTAGACACGAATTTACTTTAAACAGATTCTCATCAAAATGTGTCTTATGTGTATGTAATGCTCTTTTAGGATTACGCATATACCGATATGTATGTGTTACAGACTTTAAGAATATTTTTATGTTAAGGCTTATTCTTTGCTCAGGCAATGTTTTATTTATGTATTTTGGTTTTTTCTCCCGATTTTGACAATATAATTGTATTATATTTACCCAGTCACTGGGTATCACGCAGAAGATCGGTCGCCTTAACCCGCAGCCTCGCTGTTCCCTCTTATGTGCTTTCGGTTTCCTCATTTTTAAGAGATACTTGTCTTAACCACTAGACCACCATGACGTTCACGACCGCAGACCTTGTATTCAGTTGGGTACCTATACTTACTATCTACGAATAACAAGATAGCGCCACTCAAGTAAAACAGTATAGAGAGAAAGTACAGTTCACAGCACATCAAAGGATTCAAGTTGCCAAGAACCTTGATCTTGCTGCATAAAGGTTTCGCCTTTCAGAAGTGTATACGCGGCACTATTTAGATAAATGGGTATTATTTTGTATTTATCTACACTGCCTCCTTAAGTATGTGTGTTTTAAAGATGGTGATGAAAACATTAGCCATTACATTAAAATAACTATGTTGAGACAACTCAGACATGGATCCTAGACTATAGTTATAAATACAATTTTTAAGATTCATAAAGTTATGAATTAATATATACTACAAATAAATAACACCCAGATACAGAACAAATATGGAACTAATCAGACAAACATTTATCTTGGATGAGAATCGAACCACGACCTCCGATAGTAGTCAGGTCACAAAAATTTACAGTCAACAGTAACAAAATTTTCCATAAAATTATAGTAAAGAATAAACTAATCCTAAGATATTATTAACGGTGCATTAATGGTAGTCTAAAATTATCCATACTAATATTATAAATGGGAAAGTGTATCTGTCTGTCTGTATGTTTGTCTTTCTTTCACGGCAAAACAGAGCGACGAATTGACGTCATTTTTAAAGTGGAGATAGTTGAAAGGATGGGGAGTAACATAGGATACTTTATGTCTCTTTTTAACGCGAGCGAAGCCGCGGGCAAAAGCTAGTAATACTATAAAGCGATCCGACCGACATGGCAGCATCGTAATAAAAACAGTTCAAGGATGCCCAAAAACGAACATTTCACAGTACGGCTCTATTGTAATACCTATACTAAATAAACAGAAACAGAGCTTAAAATTACCACCATATTCCTAGATGTTATATTTACCTCGTTACCGCAGGCAAGTCATTACAATTAGCAAACAAAGCCAGGCGTATTTATCATATCACGCAACAATTTCAATGTCTGTTGTTATTTCATTTCGAGATATCACGATACGTTCTCTATGAATAAACATACATATCAATTTATATATGTATACAGAATGTATCCATGAGAGATTTGACAAAGGGTTATTACTATTGAAGGTATCTAAATTTAAACTAATAGGTTGGATATTGAAAACGACTGAAAATTCAACAATTTATGACTGGAATGGTTTAGGACTGTTGGTTCCGCTTGAAAGATTAGTTGCCATCAACAAACTTTTCAAGTGGAACCAACAAAGTCGCGAATCATATTAAATCAACACACATACACAGACACTGAGCTGCAAATTACAAAAACACGAAGAAATTTTGAATTTCTTTCTGGTGATTAGGGGTTTTTAAGCCGAATCTTGGACCCCTTTCCCTCTGTCTCAACAAATATCAGGAACTCCACAGATGATGGGGACCACACACTACCCATGATAAAATTCCGTTGGACTCATGTCCAACGGGATTTCTGGGTCAGTCCTTATGTCTCCACTAACTCGTGCAGAGAACAGGGTGCATATAAATCCTAATAGTTCTATCCTTAGTTTCTTTCTATCCTTTTAATCCACATAAAAATTTACAACAAATAATATCATTGAAAACTTTATAGGCTTTTATTATCGAAACCATAAGGTTGTCTTCAAAAGTTTCGTGCCTTCAATGTTGGAAACAAATTGCTAAAGCTCATGCAAAAAGGTTCGTCAACCCTGATACCGCTTGCCAAATCAAAAATGACACATGCCTAAATATTGTATTATTTTTATATGTTTGATCTAATATGTTTTTTTACTTTTGAGAGTACTCTTATACCTTTCTAATAAAGGTATATAATACCTTCTAGAACTTAAATGTATTTGGGATATAACCGCCATACTGTTTCTCTTCATTGTGATTGTCAGATATTTCGATTCTGATAGTCGGTATCAATAGTAGAGAGCACTAGAAACTCGTCGTATCATAGAAAAAAAAATCAAATGTCAAATAAACAGCAAACCAGTAAGTAAAAACATTACTTTCCACTTTCTTCCATATAATACAAGAAATAGTTAAGAGCTGATCGATAGGCACGAAGAGGCGACTACGTAAGGAAAAGCGCAGTTGCAATACGAATTGATAATAAACTATTATATTTTGTAAATTGGTTAATGTTACACCTAGTTCCTAGAAAGGAAACATCCAAAACAAACTCAGAGGCCAAAGTGGCTTTTAAAGTCCATATTGAATTGCTTTTAATGATTAAGGGCCGCTCTTGATGTGAGAAACACACAGATTAGAATGGACATCGTTTAACTCAATTAAAAACCTAAATTCGTAACTAGATTTGTCTTGAAACTAACTTTAAATAATGGTCTTATAATGTGACATGTAACTCCAATTATAGCTTTAGTAAGTTATGATAATAGTCGAAGAGAAAACCATATTTTTTTCTCTTAGTTTACACTTTTTATCACCATAACTTTTAGACCTAAAAGGTTATTCTAACAAAGTAATTTTTACATCGTAAAAATGTATACACATTTTTCAGAGCCATGCCAATTTAGTATCCGCTGGGCGTTATCCGAAGCTGAAGATATCTTTTGTTTTTTTCGCCTCTGACCCTATTTCCCTTAAATAATATAACATAGGCAATGAATACAGAATTTTCCTCGTCGGGCCAAAATATTCAATAATCTTTTACTTGTACAAACGAGAGAAGATTGTGTTATTGTTTTTTCTTTACTTTTGCAGTGTTTGGATATAATTATAGGAACAAAGATTAAAATTTAAAAAGTTTTAGATAA
This sequence comes from Athetis lepigone, assembly GCA_033675125.1. NCBI lineage: Eukaryota > Metazoa > Arthropoda > Insecta > Lepidoptera > Noctuidae > Athetis > Athetis lepigone. The sequence continues at coordinate 15,250,008 of CM066239.1, read as the reverse complement.
ATTTCATTTCTCTTGACAACAAAGATAACGTAAATAAAGGCTTTAGAAACTAAAGGATATCAAGTAAATTCTACGGATTATAATGACCCATTTCCCCTTCAGTTTGGATAATTATATGGATGGTTTAGAATGAAATAAATACATGATTTTACAGTTTCACAGTAAAACTTTAGGTATTCATTTAGCTTCCAAACATATCTATTAAGCTGCAATTTTATTTTGTAAAAATCTGTTTCAGTTTTTAAATGAAGGGTACGTGAGATCTACTTAGTGTCATTTAGTATTAGATGAAAATCAGTAAGAAAACAATTCAACATAACTCAAAAAGATTTTTAACCTGAAACCGTCGAGGGCTTATACAGAATATATATAGCAGATAAAATAACTTATTTTCACACCTACAAAACGAGGCAAAAGAACACTTTTCTAAATTCGCAAGGCAATAAACGGGGCAAGCAATCTAAGCAATGTTAATGGGGCCAAGAAAACACTTTTGCCATAAATATCATGGCAGGGCGCTAGCACAATGTCTATCTGCTAGACTATGGCTTCCTTTCACTTATTTACGACTACGCTATTGATGAACGGCGTTGAATAATTTTGTAGGATTTAGATTTTTGCGAAGTTAAAATTACTGAAGCAGCAAAGCTGGGTTGGAATTGAGCTTATACGCGCCATTTATCCCAATCTAAGAACTACGCATTTACTAACCTTGGTGAAATATATTTTTACTTCGCATTTACTCTGACCAAGCTTTAAAACGTAGTCTTTGCCACTCTTCGAGGAATATGGTTTTGCTGAAATAAAAAGTATTTTCTCTTAGTTAAATCACATCCTTCCTAATGTTGTCTCTGCATTATTAATATCGGTACAACTAAATAGAGAGACGTTCTTCAACAAATCTTTCTAGCAACCCAACTATGTATACCTATAGGCAACCATAAGACCCACATCAAAATCGGAAGGAAACGTTCCCCAACGACACACCGAACAAATACTGACCACAACTAAAACCCAGCACACACGATCGCAGATATGGGTCAACCCGTAGTCAATACACAAAATTTATGGTGGTACTAACTTTCGTTACATCCGCGCGATCCGTCTGATTTACTGCGCGTATTAGGGTTGAATCCGGAACTGTGGGTTCGGATTACCACGCATTCAATGTGAACGTCCCCTAATAGTGCGGTATCGATATCAGTTCAGTTCGGTCGTAGATAGTTTAAGCTGATACAGGCTTGCTGTGTTCCGTGGTAAATGACGAGCGTTGGTTTGGAGATAAATGTACCTGTGGTGGTAATGAAAAGGCAGCAACTAGTAGTTAGTCATAATACCTAAATGTCGTTTATTTGAATTTAGTATTGGTTCACAAAATTGCATTCTATTCTCATTGGGTTAGAACAAGTTTTTTTTTGCTATACTTTTCCGATCCTGTCCATAGCAACTCGGCCAGACACAGATTTTATATTTAGTGACAAACTAAGTATGATATCGCATTGATATCGCTTATCTAAATGTCATCTGCTCAAGTATGATCAATGAGAGTACAAGTACTAAGAGGTTGATAAATCAACTTTACCATGTGGTAAAGCCATAACGACCGACCGAGACACAACGTCACGTACTTCTCCGTGACGATTTCCGATAACACTATCGGAAAAGTCATAGAGAAGCACATTATTACAATTATTATATTATATTGTATACTCGCCGTCTCCTGCGATTTTCCCCCCGTGGAAGTTAAAAGAGCTAGTTTTATTCAATATTCCAGGTTTCTTCCTAACTTTCTTAATTTTTTGTTCCGTAAAACCTTACGAGGTATTAGAAAACATGAAAAATGAAATCACAAGTTATGGCGTGATCAAGGAATATACGGATTTACCTTAAGTGGTCGGTTACGAGTTTAAAATTTATGTTGATAGAGAATCTATGATTAATTGATACGTCGATTTTTAAGAACAAAACAAACTGTCGTATGCTGCTTCCTCTTACATTTTCAATGCTTTGGTTTTTTGTAACGCAATGAAGAAAAAAGAACAGGGGCGTAAAATACAATTTATCACTGGTTTCAATGATGAAGGAAACGTCGTAAAGAAACGCTCACATGAATTCACGTCATAAAACCTAACGAATTTAATGTTCTGAAAGCGTTGATAGATAGGGGCCCACTTGTCATTGGACGCATTTTGGTTTAGGTATATACGTTCTCACAGACATTTGTTCCAGTGAATTATTTGTTGTGTTTCTGGGTTTTCAAGTATCTGGGCCACTGGGTCTCCGAAGATCTTAAAGTCATAGATGTGGAAAGGGAACGTAGGGCGTCCGTTCGCTGCAATATGCTGGCCCGCAGATTTGCAGGCTGCACTGAGGAAGTTAAAGTTAACACCATTTAATGCCAAATGGTATTCTGCCAAACCTTCTTTCTACACGTGCAGTGTATGGGCCAAATACACGACACGACTTAAACAATTTCAGGATGATGATAAGGTTGCGCGAGGGCGTGTTATAACTCCTAGCGCAGCATCCTGGATATGTGTGCGCTGGATATGCCTATACACGTGACTACCTAACTGACTTAATTCTATTAATTTCTGTTCTTTTACTACATTTCCCGAGACCCAGAGGTCCCAGACTTTTGGATGACGTACGAGGAACCGAATTCAACTTGCAGAGGGCCTTTAAAATAAACGCTATGTGAAAAGAGATACCAACCGAAGACAATCCCTATATGCATACATCAAGTGCTCCTAAGGACTGCCCTCGGTTGAAGCTGGATTAATGCGGGACATGACAACTTTTAAAAATATTGACTGCGGGTTTGGGTTGTTAGATTTTTTTTTTTTTTTAAACAATTTCAGGATGATGATAAGGTTGCGCGAGGGCGTGTTATAACTCCTAGCGCAGCATCCTGGATATGTGTGCGCTGGATATGCCTATACACGTGCCTACCTAACTGACTTAATTCTATTAATTTCTGTTCTTTTACTACATTTCCCGAGACCCAGAGGTCCCAGACTTTTGGATGACGTACGAGAAACTGAATTCAACTTGCAGAGGGCCTTTAAAATAAACGCTATGTGAAAAGAGATACCAACCGAAGACAATCCCTATATGCATACATCAAGTGCTCCTAAGGACTGCCCTCGGTTGAAGCTGGATTAATGTGGGACATGACAACTTTTAAAAATATTGACTGCGGGTTTGGGTTGTTAGATTTTTTTTTTGGTGAGTGGTAAATCCCTCCCGTCTCCCGTCCTCGTGTCAGACTTAAACCGACTAAAACCTGCTCATGTTCCTTCGGTTGCCGATGTTCCGGACACGGTAACTATTATAACCATTCCACCACCCCGGCTTGGGTTGTTAGATGGATTAGGTACAAGTGACTATGGAATAACTATGGCCCCTGTCTGACCAATAATTTTATAGACCAACCAACCAACTGCCCTGCAGGTTGTTATTATTATGCAGTGTAATTACAGGCATATAAGACGTATCATCTTTCTCTCGACTTCTTCTCTTTCTTCTTTTTCCTTTCTTTTTTTTTTCTTTTGATGTCGTGATGGCCCAGTGGATATGGCGCCCGCCTCTCGTGTAAGAGGTTGTGGGTTCGAATCCGGGCTAGTACCAATGTGACTTTTTCAATTCATATGTACTTTCTAAAGTTTATCTTAGACATCACAGACATCCCGTGCCTCGGAAAGCACGTAAAACCGTTGGTCCCGGTTGTCATTCGTAGAACTTTGACAGTCGTTACTGGTTAGTCAGAAACTTAGACCAGTCTAACCAAGAGGTGTCGTGTCGCCCAGTTACTGGGTTGTGGAGGTCACATAGGCAGTCGCTCCACGTAAAACACTGGTATCGAGCTGAATCCGGTTAGGCTGGCAGCCGACCCCAACACGGTTGGGAAAAAGGCTAGGGAGATGATGATGCTGATGATCTTTCTCTCGACTTTGTCTCTACCAGGCTTAGTCATAGTCGTAACAATTCAACAAAGTTTTTTCTTTTTTCCAGTTAAAAGGCACCAATTACTGAACCTCTCTCAAGAAGGGCAACAAACGGTTTGGAATCACTCAAGTGAATAAATCTTATATAATACATTGAACCGGTTTACTATGCTTTGACAAAGTAGAGTTTCTGTAGTAGGCACTAGTTGAATGACCACTTTGAATATTTCATGCTTATCGAGAAGTAGAAAACTGTGATAACTAGAAGCTTTTGGAAAAATATTTTCTTCATTATTTTAAGTAGCACTGAGGTGGTTATTGAGCTTTTCGCTGGACCTGCGTTGCAGTAAACGTTTTATGCAGTGGAGCCTTTTAAACAAACGTAATGTGGGGATCCCGGTCAAATAGAGGGACGATTTAAGAAGAGCAGATGGCAGCATTTAATTCCATGTAAAAAATTAAGTGACGCTCGTTGGGCTCAACCAATCATAGGCCTGTGATTGTAGATGATAATGAAGCCGTTACGTTTTGATAGCTTTGCTGTTTTACGCACTATTGTAGTATGCCATAGTTTAAGTGTGTAGTTTGCAAACTCATTCCTTTTTTTGCCAAATTATTCTTTTGATGTACCCTGTAGTTTTCGATTTCCTTGCGTGTGTCAAAAGATTGTAGGTATTGCCCAGTTACTGGGTTGTGGAGGTCAGATAGGCCGTCGCTCCACGTAAAACACCGGTATCCAGCTGAATCCGGTTAGGTTGGCAGCCGACCCCAACACGGTTGGGAAAAGGCTAGGGAGATGATGATGAGGAATTGTAGATATAAGTACCTAAGTACCAAGCTTTAATTAGATACATGCTTGCTTTTCTCAGTTTTGATTGTTTTTTTGACAGAAAAACAGATTAACAATAAAGATATTCTATGCGAAACTCTAATTTGTACTCCCTTCATTTGTGATACAAAACATTAGAAAGTAATAAACTTAACAATTTAAATATAATATGACCTACATACAAGTATTTATTCATATAAAAAGGTAAAAGAAAGGGAATTTCATTTTCTATGTCGCCTGAAGACAAATGTACTCCCGGACGGCAATAGCGCAGGGAACTGTTTGTATGTATGTGTGTCATTCGAGATTGTAGATAGGTATGAACATATTTCACACGTTGACATACATATTCGCTTTTTATTCATAGTTTCCATAGGGAACGCGCTTAGTGGTGTGCCATGACTTATACGAGTATATTGTTATTGTTTTAAATTGTTTTATACTCCTTCTATTTTTTGAGGTTTCACCCTTTCGTGCATAATTTTAATTTCTTTTCGTTCTTTACTGTAAAATTTTACCATCTTATAGCACGAATAAACTGTTTTTCTTTCTACTTTTTTTCTTAAATAGTTGTTAAGTTTCTTGAAATACGCCAATTTAAGGGTTAAGTCATTCTCAAGTTATAGCCCGACCAAAAGAAAAACACCCTATTCGAATTAATTTCTATGTACCTTCATTATTATATTCCTGTAAAACAGTGTACACTGGAGCTACGGAATAAAAAAAGATTGTAAAATGTGCCAATAAAGATACTACTTACTTATCTTCTTACTTATAGCAGTAGCAAGAAAGATGTAACAAGGATTTTGTAAAAACTTAACAGAAACAGTGTCCGTGGAGTTTCTTGCTTGTTCGTCTCCAAAGAGAGCTAAGTTTTGAAACTAACTCCCGCTTCAACTTTCTGAATAACAGAATCGGTCAGTTATTCAGAAAGACAACACCTACAAGAGTTTCTAACACACATACGTATAAATGTGACAGAATATCTAAAAAGGGTATACATACCTTCATACCTTCTTAGATACTACGCATCTTCTGAGCAACACAAATTCCTTAAAAGTTTAAATATACTAAAATTGATGTTAAAATACGGTGACTCCAGGTTGTTTTCTTTTAAGCGTTGCCCCATTTGTAATTTACATATAAATAAATAAATAACTTGGGACAACTCACACATGGCCATCTGATCCTAAACTAATCAGCGCTTGTCCTATTGTAACTGATATACATACTTATAGACATAGACACAGGACAAACTATCATCACACAATGTTTTGTCCTTGATGGGAAGCGAACCTACGACCTCCAACTTAGCAGTCATGGTTAATTACTACTAGTCCAATAGGCCTGTCTAATTGATGCTGATATTAGGCGATGACGAGTTAGTTTCATTAAACGTTCCATTTGTAATTGACATGCAAATACCTGTAGAACAAAAATATTTTATCCGCACTGGAATCGATTCCACGGCGCTACATCAAATCACGTCACCTCTATCCAACGGTGCCGTCGATAAATACATTAAGGATATAATGGCCACTGCAACTCCTGAGAGCCGGAATCAACAGAGGAGTCCACTAGAAAATTGTCGAGCAATGAAGTTCGACGAGTCCCGGAGAAATTGCCTAGCACCATGAAATAAAAGTTAAAACTACGGGGTCCCACAAATGTAAGCTGTTACGATTGATTCCAATAATAGGTATAGCAAAGGCACTTGAACGCACGGAAATTGGTTCTAGTTTACACAAGGTAAGCGTAATAAACAACCCCGGATTTAACCTGTACACTATCCAACATAATATTGCGCTCACTCTGCCAAAGAATACACTCCCATAAGATGTGATGCGCAGATTGTACGAATTCACAGTTCGAATTCCTCTAGTTTGAATGAATTTAATTTAAACTGTAACTTGTATACATATACTGCCTGTCAGTGTAATTTCCTTCATAACCAGAAATACAAAAATATAATCATCTCATTTCCAAAATACGTATGTAAACTCATTTCTCCCTGTATATACCTCTGCTTTCAATCAGTCGGCTCAAACTGAACGAACAAATTAAAATCTGATGATTAATAACTGTGGCGTGTGTGCAAGCCATTTCATTTCCCAGATGTGACGTCATACATTAATATTTTCTCAGTGAGTACATAAATAATGTTTATTTGCATGTATGCACCTACTTTTGTTGTAAAATATATTTGAAGGCCAGTTCCAATAATTAAAAAGTTTAAATAAATCTTTATTTATTTATTTATTATTATTTATTTATTTATACTTTATGCACAACGGTACACAGGCGGAATCTTTCGGCGCCATCTTAAAAATGAATATCACAATTAGGACGATTATGACAAATTAAACGTTACTTAGCACGTACTTAAACTTAGTAATGTTACCTTCTCTGTCATAATGCTCTTATGTCAACTGTGCGACAGAAATTGCAATATTTCTTATCCAAAGCACTTGCTTTTAAGTCATTTTATCACTGGTCGAGATTAAAATATAAACGTGTCAGAAAGTTGCCAGAATTATCACTCATGTTCGTTTGGTTGCCCTTTATGTTCTGGGGTCACGGTAACTATAATAAACATTCCGCAACATACATTACTAGGTTTCACCCTCGGTTTTGCCCGCTTAAATGTCGGAACTTCCATTTCCTATTTTACCTCTTTAGGGTTACAATAGGAATCCCTTCTTAGTGGATACTTACTCTTCACAGAGAACATATTCTGAAGCTTCATGTCTCTAGGACCAGCGCAGTGGTTTGGGCTGGAGTCTACCATTATATACATGGTGGAAAGTTTCAATGGGCCCTGGAAGAAAACTACCTTAAATCATTAAGGTAGATTATTTTACTTAAAGGAAACATTCCTTTATTTTTAAAATGAAACAAAACTGCATTCAAATATTTTCGAAAATTCACTTGTCACACTCGGGAATCGAACCGGCTAAAATCCAGAAAAGTAACACTTTGTATTTTTATGACATTAAACGTTAGGACCATTCATAAGGACAAAACCTCTATAGCAAACATGGTTTATTAAATTAAAGGAAAACCATAAAATTTAAGAATTTCATTTCAATTGTACGAAAATTTCGACGCTTGTGTGGCTTGTAGGTGATATAAAAGGAACCAAACTTCAAGTTTATAACCCTTATAGTTAAAACCTTGCTTTGACATGTCAGTCAGCTTCTACTCTTATATAATTGTATGGATTTTGTACATAGTATGTTCAATGTTGTACACAATGTAAAATTCCAGCAATCCTTTGATTGATTTTCAGACAACATTTTTATTTATAAAAACATATGCAAAGATTAAAAAAAAGATATCAAAAGATTACCTTCATTTAAAAACATAAACAAATAGGATATAACACTAATTACAAATCAGTTCTGTAGTACGTACCTAGAACATTAAGCTCATTGAATTAACTCGTGGTTTGAACAGGAGTTCTCGCCCATGTTCGTGAATTTAAGTGGATTAAATCCCTAAGTTGGAGGAGGACTCAAGTGTTTATAGTTAGAGAAATCTTTGGATGTTATTCTGGTACTTATGAGTTTGTTCTTACGGTGTGGGGCTGTCTGTTGATGAAATGTTCTTTGTACACCGCAGATCAAAGTTTTTGTTTTGTAAAGCTATAAATAGTTGAGTATTTTAGTTGTGATCAAGGGCTAAACTCATTTGATGCTTCAGATTTTAAGATCAAAATATTAAGATTAATATAAAATTATATTTAATTGTATTAAAAGCTGAACGTCATAAAGTTTTGCTCATATTATTTCATGTTCTGTCTATTTGCATGATTGTCGTTAATGTTGTGATTAAGTCATTTTGAGCATGATTGTTTGTTCTGTGTCTGGGTGTAATTTATCTATAATATGTATGAATTTATAAAGTATATAAGTATGTATATCAGCTATCTGGTTACCATAACACAAGCTCTGCATGCTTAGCTTGGGATCAGATGACCGTGTGTGACTTGTCCCGAGATATTTTAAAAAAAAATTAGACTAATATAATAAAAAGGTACTTACCCAGTTTGTTTTATTTAATCATTTTGAGCATGATGCTATTTGCGTATGCATAAATTCTGGTATGATAGCAAAAAAAAATAACCGGCCTTAAAAAGCAAGAGGTTCTCAATTTAACTGAGTATTTACCTATAGGGATTGTTCACACCAAACGTATTGTCCGCCGCTGACTGTGAGTATACTCACTGTTTGCCCCAGTGTGAACGTCGACTCAATCTGCAGTACGCGTACTCACCAAGCCGACAATAGGCTATCCGCGTAGCCAATCCGCGTCCGCCGTGCATAGTCGCGTAGTAAAATAATCGGCCACTGAGAGTCAGCGACAACAGACGACGTAATAGCGTATAGTCGGTTTGGTGTGAACGACAATTTCAATATATATGGAAAAGCAATAAACTGCGTAACGCGCGCTCACAGTCAGCGGCCGACAATGCGTTTGGTCTGAACGATGCCATAGGCTATACGATGAGCACCTAAGTGTCTAAACACACTATGCCGAACGTACGCGACCGAAGTTCCGCGGCTGATTTTACGTTCCAACGTATTCGGCTGATAGACACACCATAAGTGCCGAACTTACGCGGCAGAAATTCAGTTGCGCAATTTTGTGTGTATATTCAGTGTTGCAGTGGGCATGCTTGCCTCCCGCTGCTCCCCGCTCCCGATCTCCGTCGGCAATCGAACCGAACTTCGGTCGCGTATAATGTGTGTTCTACAGAATACGTTGCCGCTGAATTTCCACTGAACTTACGCCCGACTGAAGTTCGGCTGTACGCTATAACGCAACGTAATTTCGGCATAATTTGTCGCCAGTAATTCAAATAGCATTGCAGGCGTAATCATGCCGAACTTCCGTCGCGTATCCTCGGCATAGTGTGTTTAGACACTAAGACGATGTGTGACACAAAAGTTACTTAAGAATAATTTAAACAGGATTGCATCTATGTTGCAAACTGCAAACTATTAACAAACCTTCATAAAAAATTGGATAACGAAATTATTGTAATTATTGCTTTTATTTTACGCAATCATAAATAAAGCGGATACAACTTAATACGATAGACGCGTAAGACGTTTTCTTTCTAAAGACCTCATGTGACATAACATACACTTTCAATCGATTAATCTCGGAACCGATTCGGTTTGTTCCTTATCAGAGGTTCACAAGGCCATTGCAGACCGCCACGACAATGATAGATGGTCCACACTTGATGAATTGCAGATAACAGATCCGGGAAACGAGAAGAATGCGATGTAGAAACGATAAAGGAGTTTAAACGTGCGAAGTATATTTGCGGTGTTGATAAGCTATTTATAATGAAGTTTTAATTTTGGATACTGATAAAGAGTAATGGATTAATATAGCGTAAATAATTTACACGTTCTACTCATTAGAGAGCTGGAATAGGCAACTATGGTCAGCTTAGTAACTGACCGATTTCTCGAATGACAATTTAAAATTTTCTATAAATGGTTTGAAATAGATTTTGACTTTGACCTTTGTAAAATTACTTGAGTTGCTCTTTGCAATTTTATTAACACGACGGTCAAGGCTGATTCCATGAATCGATTCAATTTTAATCACCACCATACAACTTTTTTCTTAGTTATTTTCAATGGATCTTTTTGGTTGATTTCACGCAATATCGTTGAACTATCGTTTCCCAGAATAATCCCACTGTCGAAGACTGTCCAACAAAAAACAAATTGATCGGAGATGAGCTCCGACTTTTTATCGTTTATCTTGAAAAGTGTGTCGAGATTGATGCGTTCATTCTACCATTCACTCTTTTAATAGATTTTAAGTGAGCATTTGATTTATAGTTATTTAGGAATGGCCTTGCCTGGGGTTTTTCTTTGTTGTTGTGCGGGAAATAATTCTTTGAACAGTTATATTAGAGAGGAGCTTAGCGTGAGCGCGCGGAGTAAAAATGTCACAGCGAATAAATAATACTAGTCTCATACTGCCTCTTCTTATACTGAGCATTAATGAGCACGCTCGCTTAAGGCAGATTTGTAATTTCAGCCTTATGTTAATTAGTAGTCCAGATTTTCTCATGCAGCAAATGCGATTGTTGTTTTTACACAAATACCCATTTCGTAATATTTATGGTGTTGTTCCAATGATTTTATAAGTAAAAAGGTATAAATAAGTTATAAACAGTCAGCCAGTGGCACTTTAAAACGGGGCTGTGGTAGTTGAAACTATATTTATGTCGTAGAATTTTCATCTAGAATTGAATTGTAGTTTGAGCGACAACTTAAAAATCTTCTATATCTTATTTTCGTCTTAGCTCTTCTTAAATTTGTTACTTTCGCACCTGTTGAAGATTGGCGTATTCCGTTGTAGTAAAAGTTGTCAAAGATTAGAGAAAATTATTAATTAAGAAAATCAGAGAAAGAAACATTGTAAAAAATCAAACATTTCAAATATAAAATACAAAAAAAAGTAGGATAAACTCTTCTGGCCTACAATTTTTATCATTTCTTTGAACAAAATTCACAATAACGACTAATGATGATTCGAAGAACTTTTCACTTACCTAGTAATTATAGTTAATTTTATTCGAGGAGGCAATTTAGATTTCTTGTCTACAACTTGTAACCATCCCTTTGTGCCTTAGACTAGTTATGTTCTGTCTCCTGCTTGTTGTGGAGGACTATTCTACTCTACGTAAGTGCTACGTCTCTCAGCTGTTCTTTTCTGGTATAATCTATACTAATATTATAAAGAGGTAAAATTTGTAAGTTTGTAAGTTTGTAGGTTTGTAAGTTTGTATGTAGGGGGTAATCTCTGGAACTACTGGTCCGATTTGAAAATTTCTTTCAGTGTTATATATCCCATTTATCGAGGAATGCTATACGCTATTTACTATCACGCTACGACCCACGGGAGCGGAGCAGTAACGAAAAATGCGGGTGAAACCGCAGGGGATACTAGCTGTATAATTATATAACAAGATCCAAGGCAGTTGAATCGTTTCTCTGAAACTGTTATACATTTATAGTCTCGTAATTATTCTGGTGGATGCCAGAAAAATGAACGCAGAAATCAAACCTTCAAACACACGTCATTCGAGAAATAGAAAGACAATAACAGTGCGACAGTCGGCTGTCGCTTGGTCGGGTAAAGTTAATATTAGATTATCCTATTACTTTTTGAGAACTCTTATTCAATCTAGACCGTTTCTTTCTACAACAATTAATGGTCAATTATTTTTTTATACTAAAAAAAAATGAAAATTTTACTAAAAAGTAAAATTTTTTCTTAAACAAAAAAATATTGAAAGGGTTTTTCAAAGATGCTTAATCTTTATAAAGCATCTTTGAAAAACCCTTTCAATATTGTTTTGTCTGCAATGGATTACTTAAATTCATCAAAATATCACAATTTGAGATAGCAAGTTACACAATTACCCACCCCATCAAAAATATACAATACTGAGACGCAAAAAAAACCACAAATTCAACCAAGTTAACATAATTTATTAAAACATAGGCATAAATCATACAGTTCTATGTAAGGCAGCACGGTTTTATTTTGCCAATCATTTCCAATCCGTTGGTTCCACATCTCATCACTTTCTTCGCCATTGAGAGGAAGACATGCGTCGTATTTTACTGTACTTGTTAAGCTCCCGGCTTCGCTTGCTTTTATGTTGAGTGGAAATGTAGTGCTTGTATAGCCCTGCGTCTATATTTTGCGTTTGTGGACAGTTTCTTTTGCATGGCGATTTACGGAAGTTTCCTTCCTAAATAGTACATTTAATCGACTTGTTTCTAAAACGCGAATAAGTATGTATTGGTGTTCATACTCTACTATAAGAAATATATTTATTTATAATCTAGCTTTTACTCGCGACTTCGTCCGCGTGGCACAATAGTTCCCGCTCCCGGAAGATTTCCGGGATGAAAACTATCCTATGTCCTTTCTCGGGTCCCAGACTATATCTGTACCAAATTTTATTCAAATCGGTTCAGTGGTTTAGGCGTGAAAAAGAGACAGACAGAGAGACAGACAGACAGACAGAGTTACTTTCGCATTTATAATATCAGTACGGATTACATGTCATACTTCGTTAAATAAACTTTACTAAGGAATCAAAAAACTCGCTAATTTATAAAAAGAAAACCTCCTTCAAAGACATAAAAGGGTAAATTAACTTTAATTTCGGAAGGCCGTTTTTCGGAAGCAGCGGAAGGTCTTTGACCTTATTCGTAATTCTGAAAGGCCACTGACTTCCAAAAATTAATTTCATTTTTCCTAAATTACAGATAAGGTCTACCTTAAATTGTTGTGTACTCATGTCTACTTCCAGAGTTTTCCTACCCTTAAAATGCTAATAAACACTCGCAAGAAATATTATATTTCAAGCATTATAATTTATATATATAAAAGAAAGTCGTGTTAGTTACACATTTTATTAATCAAGAACGGCAGAACCGGTTTGGCTAAAAATTGCTGGGTTGGTAGCTTAGGACTGGGGACGGACATAAAATACTTTTTATCTTCTATTTTTAGTAACCAAAAATCTGATATAACTCGGGTGAAACCACGGGGGAGAGCTAGTATTGATTGAAAATAAGTTCTTTCGATTCCAAGATTTATTTATTTATTTATTTATTTCAGGACGCATTTAATTTTATCGGCTGTCCAAATCAGAGTTCTGATGTTGGTAGTACCTAGAAAAACTGCATTACCGATAATCCTACTAGTGATTTATTGTCTTATCTTTGTTTGTTCTTTAATATTATTTTTCTCTCTTTAATGAACCCGATTTATAATGTTTATGTTTCATTTGTTTACCAATCTTTGCTTACCGGCTTGGCTGTGTTAAATAATTAATGTTTTTCCATTCTTCTTTATTTATTTCTCTGTATTTCTCCCGAATCCTATCTAGTTGCAGTTTCATCGGAATAACAGGTTTAGGGAAGAGACAAGGCACCTGCGTTTAATGTCTCTTGTATTTTTGTCTTGTCTCTATTGAGATATTTAGACTTATCTCTATAGAATACCTGTGGCGGTATTTGGTCGTAAATTATTATTTATTTGTTTATTTAAACTTCATGCACTTGTGCATGGGCGGAATTAATGCTTTAGGCATTCTCTACTGGTCTACCCAGAGTACAGGTAGCATTATCTTTCGTATTAGCTTAACTTAAAAAGTTTTTATTTAACTAATTAACCCCTTTACAGAACACTTGCATCACTAAAGATAGTACCTATTAAATGTTTTGACATTGCGCTACCAACTGAAAAAAGCTCCCAAGCCAAACGAGTTTCACCAGACAGACTCCGTTATGAAGCGGTTTAAAAATTCGCAAAGAAAACACACCACTGATTGGTATGTTTTCTAAGAAAATAATTCGCCCCATTTCCTTAAAAGATATTAAAGAAAATTACTTTCTATTTCGACTCACCTAATGCCGTAAAGTGCTAACAATCTACATAAATTAGCAAACTCTTCACCTTCTCTACTGAAATTCAGATAGCGTCAAAAACAGTTAAATTTATTTAATTTTCTAAGAAATATTGCGTTGATTTTGGGTTATTTAGTGGTGTTTGCGTCGACGAGCGGAATGAGCGAAACATATTACTTAATTTAATTTTGATATAAATTATTTAGTTAAGACCTCGTGACGTGTAATGTATCTTGCGAATTTTAGTGTCTAAATTATAGGAAATTAATATTCTGATGCCATGTTTGTGGAACATTATAAGTAGATAATTTAATGAGTCTTCTAAACTAATGTTATGATGAGGTAAACAAATGGTTAAGGGGTACTTCTTGTACATGAGGTATAAACAAATTGCAACTTTTTACAATTTCCTACAAGTTTATTTTGGTCACTACTGACGGCTGTTTCCTTAATTCTAGTATTTTCGGTCTATTACACATTTAGATATTTAAAACAAAAAAATTTGACCCTTTTTAAAGATATTATTGGATGGCTTTCGGAAGAAGCATTAAAGTTAACAGTCAAAGATTATATTGAGAAGTGCAAAAAACTGGAAAAATAAGTTATGATTTCGGTTGAACTTCAATCGTTGATTTACCACAAGTATACTCGTATATAAACATGTTTTATAGGTATTTAAGTATAAGACATAGCAACGCTTGAAATACATACATACGAGTATGTATGTGAAACTCGTTCGTCGACCCAATTTTGAAAATTGAAGCATATTCTTCGGGTGTTATGGTATATTTTCGATTGAGGTATATGTACATAATATGAAAATATGAGCGAATATCTGATAGGGATTGGATATGAGTCGATATCTCGAGATTGACAGTTCTTATTACGTCAGACGTCATAAAACGTTCCCAATGCTTGTAAATATTTATGTGGTCATGTTTATTTAATGGTAATGCCTTATCTTCCAAAAATATTTTATATTTTTAGGGACCCATTTCAGTTCAGTGGATACCGTCAAAGCCGCGGGCGAAATCTAGATAAATTTAAAATATCTAGGTTTGGAAAAATGGGGACAGACTCTCCCGAAGATAATTCATAATATCATCCTGATACACTAACTAAAACATTAGAACTGTCTCATTGGTCTAGTTGCAAGCTGGACTACTGAGCGTGGTGTCCTAAATTCAATTCCCTTAATGGGAAAATATAATTATTTTGTTTTGTAAGATTTTTGCCAAGCATGTAGGTATCTTTGAATTTGTCTACTATTCTTTTTTTTCTTAGGAACAGACCGAAGTTTGGAAGGATGTGACTCTCCCGCACCTAAGAGAGCAAGCACCTTAATCCGTTGAAAGCGGTTATTATTCGTAGATTTTAGACATTCGTTACGTGTCAGTCCGAAATTATCTATACTCTCTAATTAATTGCCCTACATACTTTAAGAAGTCTATTTAAACATATTAAAAAGACAACCCTAAGTTTGTTTCGGCGTTTCTTCTTAGAGGGAACCTGTAAAGAAATGCCGACTTCAGATACTTAGTTTAAAAAATATATATGACGTATAAAAGTGATTCTCATGTACTACTTGCATAATAAACTATTTCATGACATTAAAACAACTTGGAATGCACAAAACTGAGTTACCTAATTCCATTAAATTGACATTCAACCCACCTCCGACTGCAATTTAAATAAATAAGGAAAATCCATCGACTCACGCCATCTTCAATTCTCCCCCTTGCAGTTGCATTAAACTGAAGCAATCATTTCACCATCAAATCCATCAGAGTAAGCCAGTGATCCCGAATTAGAACTCTTTGGTATTAACGGATTCTGTAGGGGGGAGCAAAGGGTGGGGAGGGGGTGATGGCTCAAGAAATGAGGGAATGTAGAGTCGATTTGACGAACTGGTGTAGGTATTGGTAGGTTGTGGTAATTTATTTTTATAGGGCTGAGGGAGGAGGGGTGGATTCAAGAGTAAATGGCTGCTACTTTGCTTTGAGAATGCTTAAGATAGATGAATCATTTACTTACTAATCTTTACTACTTTATTACCTATACTAATACTTATTATAAAGCTGAAGGAACATATTCTTGAACGAGCTGATCTCAGGAAGTTCTGATTCAAATTATATTTTTTCTTGTTGTGTAGCTCAATTTTTCGAGACAGATTGTAACATCTCGCTCCGATTGGGATCGGAGTAGTAACCAAATATGCGTTTGAAATTGCGAGGGACAGCTTGAGTACTGTAATAAAGCTAAATAGATGATTTACTTATTTGTTTGTTTAAATGTAATAAACTCTGAAGGCTGTACATAGTAGGATTGGAATTTGGAAGACATTACACAAGCGTATAATCTGTACATTATTGTCAAAACGAGTACACAATATTTCTGTTGCAATATTGTTTAAACCTTCAAACACACGTGATTTGAGACACTATATAAAAACAATAGCTGCGTGGAAGCCGGCTGTCGCTTGGTCGTAGAAAGGTAAATACGTTTCGGTTCTCCAGGACTACTGCTTTCCGAATTTAGGACTTGCCCAGTGTGAGCTTCATCCCGTGCTGGTTTAAGTGTAACCGGGAAGAACAACCAGTTTAATTGTGTATGGCTAATGTTTAATTCCTGACTGTTTTATTGCATTTTTTCTCGTGAACTAAACATCTCTTACTACGTAGATAAAAACAGAACAATACGATTTTCTTCTTCATATTTTTCTTACCCAAACAGGGTTAAAGTCATAAAATGTCCACTGTATTTCTGTCTCAAAAAACATGAGTTACAACTACACTCTAAAAGAGTTTACGATAGATTTATAGCTATCTATGACGTCATTGGTTGAGACAAACAACCAGAAACAAGTTCAAGGTACGGTGGGTACATCAAGCTATACTTAACCAGTATAAGCTGACATCTGATTGTACGAAAAACATACACAATGCGAGGTCAGCTAAAACTGGTTCTGTATAGCTGTATGTGTCAGTAGCCGTGTGTACCTACTTTGTAACGTAAACATGTCCAAATTAAAAAATCATCTCCAGCGCTTTTGTCTGACGGAAGCTGCTGTCTGAGTCAAGTCTGGGATGCACGAAGACTTTTTTAGAAAAAGTTTATTGCGCAAATACTTAAGTATTTTCACAACTTTATATATTTTTAGCATAGTATGTCTATACTTTTTAAACATTTTTGTATACACATGCTAGCCATGATAATAATAATATAAGACAATATTTGTCACTGGAGGGCTAGGGTCAACTTCTCATACCGAGAAGGCAAAAGCATTAATTACTACGCTCGCTTAAAGATTTTTTTTAATTGAATTAAACGTTCAGGTTTTGTTTTGCAATGTCCAAGATAAGTTAGAAAATATGACCAAAAAGGTCAAATTCAGGTGCAGGAAAATGTTTTGAATATTGTGTTTAAATCGGGTAAGCTTTGCTTATATAGGTTTCTATAGATATGGAATGTACGCCACTACATTCAAGGAAAAGTGGGTTAATTTTATTATGGTCACACTAGCTGTGGTATTTGGTTACTGTTCAGCTTGATATACTTACGTGTAATGCTGATGTAAAAGCTATATTTTTGTAGAGTATCCCAAAATTAGTTTAGCAGCTTTTACATGAAACAGTGGTGCCGATTCTCTTGTTCACACACTTAACTAAATTTAAGTTAAATGCATCTTTCTCTTTCCATTTCATTAAGAAAAGGACAGAAGATAATATATTTAACTAAGATCCTCCTTTTCTTGAATAAAAGTTCCTTACACTGTTTTAGCTAAGTTTCAGCTCTACCAATTTCTTACCGAGTCACCTTTATTTTCTTGGATCCGGGGCCAAAATTAATATTTCAAATGCGTACCTTGATTTGAAACGAGGCACAAAGGGAGTAAAAGGCTCAGAAATATTAAGCGTCTATAAATTCGCAAGATTTCGCATAGTTACTGCGAAAAATGTTTTACAGACGCTAAAATATAATACGATACCTTTGAAAAGGTATAGAGTTATATATTTTAGAGAATTTATTTTTGGATATATATGTTGTCGCTATGCGGATATTGAAGACAGCAGGTTTGTACATTTTTATTACACTTGAAAATTTTCATCAATCAAGACCATGTGCTGATTTTTGTTTTAAGACACCAGGTATATCACTTCAGGTAGCCACCGGAGATGAAGTATTTTTTTATTTTATGAGTAGTTCTGCAACTTTCTAGAACTAAACTACTAAGCCTGATCTAAATTGCGGATAGATAGGCAGTAAGACATATAGATGATCACGCCGAACTGTTCCTGCACGCCTACTTTTATGCCCCAATTAAAAACAGGGCTCTGAAACGCTCCAACCAAACATGTGTACCCAAAACTGTTACCAGAACACTGTCTTTTATCTTTTAGTTACGACACTTAAAAGATAAGAAACAGATTCCATCGTAAACGGAGCACAAAGAAAATGAGAATATTAACGACTCAACAATACGTACAAAGAATACTAAGTAATATAGCAATTGACCTTTTATACTTCACTAAGAGGACAGTAGGAAATTCGAACAACTAAATGTGTTATAAGGAAAATAGCGCATTTCCTCGTTCATTTTTCTCTACAAAAACTTGGATATCTCTTAGATTCTTTATCCACTTATTCTCGGCAATCCATACTAATACTAATATTATAAATGGGAAAGTGTGTCTGTCTGTCTGTATGTTTGTCTTTCTTTCACGGCAAAATGGAGCGACGAATTGACGTGATTTTTTAAGTGGAGGTAGTTGAAGGGATGGAGAGTAACATAAGCTACTTTTTGTCTCTTTCTAACGCGAGCGAAGCCGCGGGAAAAAGCTAGTTACTTATACTTCCCACGCAGTGTATTTCTAACATGATCGTTAGCGAGTGAAATAAATGTATCACTATTTTCCGATCTTCCTTTTTGTTACCACATTCATTAGTCGTGCGGTGGTCGTGCGTGATTTTCATTTTCTTTTACGATACGGCAAACTAATGTTTCTTCTGTGAATTGGATTTCAGGCGTATTTTTTATTCGTCCTAAAATGGGTGTAGACGAAACGTTTTTTCAACACGATTGATCGAGTGATTGCTTGCGTGCGTTTCAGGTTACTGATGGATTTTATTAGACAGGTACAAACTACACATGTTTCAAGAAATAAATACCTCTTACAACCCGTTCGTCCAATAAACGCTTCGCTTCCTGTCTCTGCAGTCGTTCCGAGATTTTCTATGTCAAAGGGGACACCGGTTTCGACCTTTGCCTTTTGAGAGACTTTCTCATCTATAAAACGGTCTTCCGTATGGCTTGTCACATATATACGTTGGGTAAATTGGTCGTGATAACACTGTATGCCAATATAAGGGTCTCCGAAACCCGCGTAATCCTTTTGTAATTTATTAGGCGATGCTGAACACTATTGATTTAGGGTTTCGGAATAATGAGGACAGGGGTACAGCCGATATAAGTTTCAGCACGAATTGGACATTAATAATATTTAAATAGAGGTGTTTTCGGTATTTGCTTTGTAAGAATTTTGGAATTTTAGTTATCTAGATAAACGTATAGAAAGATAACTGACTGATACTTCAACAGGTTTTTGACTCTGTAACTGAGCACTTGCAAAGAGTTTTAGGGATTCAAACAATATTTATGGGTATAAATAAGGGATGAAAATGTGTGTCAAAATCCGACCTTTTCAAAACAAATTCATGCCATTAAATTCGTGGGAAACATTTTTTCCAAAGATAAATAGCAAATTGGCTTACTACTTTATTATCCCTTCATTATTATCATAACTTTACGCTGTACCCACAAATACAATATTCGCACATATTTATAGGTATAACATACCGTTTCCACAATTATCGGCAAATGGGTTCTGGTTGTAACAAAATTGTTCCTAATTTTCTAAAACACAATGTTATGTGGTTTGTACCAAATTAGGGCCAATAAATTCAGCTTCCATTCCAGCTAAAGCCACCACATGGAGGACTACCTAAAATTTACGAACAAATACTAATTACCAGTATATTTACCATTTCTACTATAATACAGATATTTTCTACCAGCGTAAAAAAGAAAAATAACTATTTGACAATTTACTATTTAATTTGACTAATAACTATTTGACGAGCTTTAAAAATTTCAGCAATATTTGTATAGATTAGAAAAACAACATCGTGTCAAGTTTTCACACGTGTTACTAAATATCCCAAAACAAACGTCAGTAATGTTTCTTTGAAAATTCAATAAACTTTTAGAGGTAGCGAACAGAGTGTAAAGTTCCTCATTCACCATTGAAACGTGGAATATTCCGACCAGGCGGGTGTTGTGACTGGTAGGCTACTGCCCGACGGTTCTAGTCTGATTAGTCGACATTTTGTAAACAAGCTAATGTCGCGTTAAACTCACCCTTGTTTGGCAGAACAACGTTTTGTCAAAAATCACTCCGGCTAATTTTAGTTAGAATAAAGTCATTTCGTTTGACTGATTAGCATCGTCAGTCCAAAATAAGGGCGCCCCGACTCGGACAGGTTAGGTTAGAAGAAGGTGGCGGGGTCGTAGTGTGCGAGCGAACAGACCCCGCCACCTCCTTCGTGTTATGTTTTTTAAACCACCCAGAAGTAGGAGCCCCGCGAAGCTGGGCTCCGTCAACTAGCCTGTTTAGATATTAGAATACAAATTGATGGACATTTTGTTTTAACCTAACATAACCGCACAACTGAAACCATGGTTATCTCCGTAACAATGGAGTTCCGCGGGATAGGGATGGTATTAAATATTCGATAAAATAAATGTTATACCACCTGAACATTACATCAAATGAATATTTAACCTCTTGATCAATAGCGCAAAGGTTGTTATCGCAAATAAATATTCGATGAAATGAAAATTATGTTAATCGATATTATACAAAGTGATTATTTTCTTAAACGTTGTTCGAATTAGTAATATTATATCAAAAGTTTTTCTGTGAAACAAAGGTAAACCGTTAAACTCTTATACCGCGATGTTGGATGTCAGTTGTGGTTTATAAATGTCGCTTTATACTTACCTGTTACTAACGCAATCTTGGCGTGACGCTACTTAGCTCTTTTAGTTTTAAGGTTTTTAGTATACAAGTTTTATTTTGTAGCTACACGCAAATAAGCTGTTATTTTTTTTCTTTTCTTTCAATCATGTGAAGGCACCCGAGGTTCACTCCATCCATAACTACACATCAACTACCAAGTTCAATACAAGTTAGTGTTATCATCTTCATGAAGCTCAAATAATACCTAGCAATTAATCTTAACCTATCTCAAGCAACCTTAACTATGTATACCTGGCTCCTTGTTCGTTAATTACACAGATAAAATCAACGAAAGTTCATTAACAAGGCACCGCGAATGATCTGACAGAAGTTTATCTTGCCAAAGTTAGATGTACAGGACTTAGCTTAGTTTAGTTGACCTCGGCACCGTCTTCAATTTGGTTGGTTTAATTATCAGGATTCAAATCTCCGGAGTTTCGTACGGTGCTCTTCGAGTTGTATTCTGACTCCTTGATTTTTAATTACTTTTTCCCGTACGTTTCCGATTGCGAGAATTAGTTTCGCTAATTTTGGAGAATAATTTCCTAGAAATTGTAATGCCAGAATGGGTACTATAAGCTCTCTCTTAAACTATTTTTCAATTGGTGCTATAAAGAATAAGGTGGTTTAGCCATTAGCAACCTTAAGGTTTTTTGCCAAGTAATTGAATTCTCAAAATGAAATAAACAAAGTAAGAGATGACATGGTGTTTTATTAGAATATCTATGACGACCTCTTGACCAAAGATTTATCTCCGAGTTTTTTCGTTTACTTCTTATCAGAACAGTCAGCGAGGAAACATCGACAACATCGTTTCCTTAAAATAAGCAAAAACCAAAACTGACGTGTAAAAGTGTGATTAACCAAATTACTAAAAAAATATAATTTTATGGATAATAAAAGGTGGCATAATATATTTACTTACACACCATGCTGCCCAATGCCCGGTTAGACTCAAGTGCTTTTCTAGCTTCCCTTACTTATTTAGCAATTCACTTATTATTGGGGGCTGGTCAGACAGAACTACGATCAGCACATCTCGCACATTTTTCACCAGTACGATTGTATGGACTTTAAAAGAGACTTTGACCTCTGAGTTTGTTTCGGATGTTTCTTCTCAGAGCAGCGGCAGTCCAGCTACAAAACACCGGCCCCATCGTTATCAAAAAAAAAAACAATATTGACGTGTAAAAGTGTTATTTTATAACCTATTTACAATATAAATATGATTTTAATGTTTTTTTTTTTAATTTTAGCGTAGAGCGGTTGATATGAGCTGGATACTCGAAGAAAAAAAAAAGAAAGAAAAAGAGAAAGAAAGGAATAAAGTGTTGAGCCTCAAGAAGCAAATGTCTTGAAGTGGTAGTAGTACTTATAGTCAAACGAAGCGTCGGCGTCGATTCAAAGAAATATACCAAATGTTTTTTATTTTTCTAAAAGGTACCTAAAGCTTTACAGACAGCCTATGAATAACTGATGAAAATATTTAGTTAATCCAAAGACTCTATATATTTTAGTTAATCCAAAGACTCTATATAAATCTTTAAATGAATTAAAATATAAGTCTATCAGAATATCTAATTGGAAAAGTAGTCATTCTGTGGGCGTATGCTGAAAAAAGATTATTAGATTGTCTATGTCAAAACACCTAATTAATTGATATTGAATAATTAGTACATTTAAATAATTGTATTCGACCCAAATGCTATTCAAAGAAATCGATTGGTAGTTAATAGATCCATAATAATCCTATATTTAACGTAGGACGGGTCGGTAATTTATTAATGAATTTAGCTTTGTAAGTGGTCTAATTTCGCTTGACTCTTCACATAACCCGTCTACCTAACACATGTTTATTTATACATAAAATCTTACTTACAACACAACTACCATTACAGATCTGCGATCCAATATTATAGAGGGGCCTTAAATAAATAAATATCCTTGGACAACTCACATACGGTCATCTGATCCCAAACTAAGCAGTGCTTGTAATAAGGTAACCAGACAACTAATAAACATACTTTTATAATTTAAAAACATATCATCATCATCTCCCTAGCCTTTTCCCAACCGTATTGGGGTCGGCTGCCAGCCTAACCGGATTTAGCTGGATATCGGTGTTTTACGTGGAGCGACTGCCTATCTGACCTCCACAACCCAGTAACTGGGCGACCCGATACCTCTTGGTTAGACTGTTATAATTTAAAAACATATACATATTATAAATAAATTACTCCCAGACACAGAACGAACAATCATGCTCATCACACAAAGTTTGTCCTTGGTGGGAATCGAACCCACGACCTCCGGCTTAGCACTCGGGGTCACTAACCACTAGACATGTCAAATCCTTAACCTACATCTTATAAAATTATAAACTTTATCCTAAACCTTAAACCTTCGAATACACGTGATTCGAGACACAATAGAAAGACAATAGCAGCGCGACAGCCGGCTGTCGCTGGTCGTTGAAAGGTTAAACTACATCGAAATAACATAATATTATACCTATGTAAGTAACATCACACTGATATAAGAATAATTGGTGTACCCTCAGCAACCCCTTAGCCTTTAAATAATGGCAAGAAGTGGTTTAGAGCGTACGCTAAAACTTGCGATAGTTTCCCGCGTGGAACGTTTTTTGGTTATCACGTTAAATTCAGGTAATACTAAGTCGAATTGAAAAAATCTTTTAGTGTTGAAAAGCCCGTTTATCGAGAGACTAAGGCTATATAACACACTACAACCTACGAAAGAACTAGTACCAAAGATACTGGTGAAACCACGGGAAACAGCTATAGTCAATTTTTTTTTTAACAAACGAGTACTGAATATCTTTCTCATATTTCCTGTATTGACAGAGAAAGATGGAAAATTAGTCGAGGCGGAGCCAACGCTTTTAACACCAATAATAACACTTTATGCTGATTATGTTGATCAATAGAAACGAAGACAAAATTTTGGGTACACGTTTGTTAAAAAATCAGACTATAGTACTTTTTTTTTTTTGGTGAGTGGGAAATCATCTAATGACTGCTCCCGTCCTGGGTGCGGCGGGAGGGCGTGTCAGACTCTTACTGGTTAAAACCCACTCATGTTCCTTCGATTGCCCTTTATGTTCCAGGATCACGGTAACTATTATAAACATTCCGCAACCGACTATAGTACTTTAAAACACAGTCATTTGCAATATTAGTAAAACACCTATGTCACCTACAAAAAACACTGAATCAACAGAATCCTGCCAGCTGATTGATTGGGACTCGAAATAACATTTCACAAAATGTCAACCTATATCAATATTGGGCAATCAACTCCATGTTTCGTACAGTTTCCTGTGGGCAGAACTTAATCTTAGAAAGGTCAGAATAACAATTTGAAGGAAAACTATTACTTTATCGATAATCCAGAACGATAATAATTAATTGGTTAATATTTAGGACGAGATTGGTTGTTTATTTTGATTGGTAAAGTGTAATAAACTTTGCTGTTAGCTCGTTGGTTATAAGCGCGACTACTGAATATAGGATCTCGTATTCCATTCCCGGGTCGGACAAAACTCGTGTGTAATATAATGTATATTAAGAACTTGTGAAATACAGATTGATTAAATGTAAATGTGTTATCTTTCAATATTTCTGGGATGCACTTTATCAGGTTATTTATGGAAATAGCTCACAAAAAGTCCGTTTCCTATCTACTTTAATTATTGTAAATGGACCTCTACAAGTTTAAAGATACTTATTATGTATACCAAAAATAACACTAATTACAACTTTATTACTAAAAATTTAATTGTCCCTAAAAGCCATGTTTTGTGTATCAGCTAATGGATATAAACCTAAATCGAAAATAGATTATTTTTTTAGGTATTTCAAATAGCCTTGACCGTGAATATTCAATAGTCAATGTCCAATGTTTTATCAAATATTCATGCTTACAATAGTATTCATACAAGCACTTATAATAAGAGGTACGTGTATTTTCTGCGCATGGAGTATGTATCAATGGAGTGTTTGTTTGTGTCAAGTTCAAGGTTACGTTTAATGTTAGTTCCGTTTAAGTTAACCAACAATACCTAAAAGGCCTGACAACCGTTGACAATTAGAAAAGATCCAGCCATTTTTGAATTGTCGATGCAGTGTCCGAGGCCGATTCAATCACCAAACAATACATAATATCCACCAAAAACCACTCGAATGGTAAAAATGTTAACGTATTTTTGTTTGTTTTGACTGGGCCAAGTTAAATTAGGGCCTAAACTCTACAACTATTGAATAATCATCGTTATGACGAATGTAAGTAAGTACCTATGTCGAGTATTCCATAAATCACAATTAACGAAAATTAACTATATAGAAAACAGTCACTATTTAATATTTATCCACCGCTTCGTTTTTTATAGTCACAAAAGTTATCACTCCATTCCTACTTACTCCATGTTACTTTGAAACCGCTATATGAAATCAATACACCTCGTTTAGACCCAGGAGATTTATAATTCATGAACTTACTTCCATATTTTATCGTATTCTATATATATGCGTATTTGATTCAGGATAAACTCAAATGAAAAAAATAAAAATAAAACGTTTTTTATGAAAGTGAATTTCTTATTTAACTTCAAGGAAACTTGCTTTCAAAAAGCAAATTTCAATAATACCTTGATGACCCGGGGTTGCGGAATGGTTATACTTAGTAGTTACCGTGACCCCGGAACATAAAGGGCAACCGAAGAAACATGAATGGGTTTCGTCTGTAAAAGACCGACACGCCCTTCCGCCCCGCTCAGGACGGGAGAAGTCAATTGATGATTTCCCCACTCACAAAAAAAAACCTTGATGACTTCTATAATATAAATTAAAAAAATTATAAGGACTCTAATTTTTAGACGATTTGATTCGTTTATTGATCTATAATATAAAATGGTAAACTGACTGACTGACTGAATTGACCTACGCACAGCACAAACCGCCGGTCCTAGAGTCATGAAACTTGCAGGGTGTGTCTGTGTTCTTTGTAAAGAGTAAGTAGATACAAAGAAAAGATTTTTGAAAATTCTACCTCTAAAGGGGTAAAATTAGGGGATGGAGGTTACGACATTAACGCGGGCGAAGCCTCGGGCGAAGCCTCGGGCGAAAGCTAGTTTTGCATAATAATATGGTGACTGGTAATTTGTGATACATAATCACATCCTGGAGACGTTGATAGTCACTGGCAAGCTGGAAGAAAAAAGGAACGTAGTAGAAGCCCAAAAGTTCAACACCGCAGTTCACAATTCTTTACACTCTAGCAGATTGGCACAGATGGCGCTAGGTTGCCTACTAGACGCTGAAAAGTGGTCACGATCCTCAGCAGTAAGGAAACCGATAAGAAGAAAAGGAAACACATGATTGCACTAAAAAAACACAACTATCTCAAAGAAATTTTTGACATACCGCACTTAAGAACTCACGTAATCCAAACTTTAATGTTATAAATGGAACATGTGTGTGTCTGTATGTCTGTCTTTCACGGCTGTATCGATTAAAATCTTTGGTACAGTTAGAGCCCATAGCTTGAGGAAGGACATACAATGGATTTTATTCCAAAAATCCCACAGGAATAGGAACTACACGGGTAAAACCGCAAGGGACTGATGGTACATTTATAGAACAAACCGTGTTACAAAACATGGAGACAACAGACCAACGTAGGCACTATTTGGTATACAAAACAACATTTGACAACTCAACTCTCCAAGCTAAACATCCCCGAAATATTTAACTCTCGTTTCGAGTAAATATTAAAACTAACCTTTGCGTACAACGTACACATGACCTGGTTTTGTTGCTAAATATTTCAACAACCTTTCCTTAGGCTGGGCTACAATATTATGTACTTTAGTATTAAACAAAGGGATGGCTTGAATATCTAATGCTAACACTAGGTATATGAGCCTACGATGCCAATCTATGTGGGAAGATTTAGAGATAGTGGTTGCCTAAACTAGTTTATATAACACAATGTAACATTACAGATGAATGTTAAATGACGACTGCGAAAGCTTTGCTCAAATTCATGGTCCACATCTCAAAGTACTATTGTTTAGAATACATTGGAACTGGCATACGTAAGGCGTAAAAGTCTGTATAAACAGGAGCAGCATAAATATAGAACATAATAAATGATTCAACATATTACTTTCTTTACAAAAACAGTAAACCATAAAAGACTTATCCTTTAAGAACTGCAGGATGTATGTAGTTATATTTTTATATTTCATTATTTATTTAGGTTTTCCTTAGGAAGTCTAGAAATCTTAGACCTCACCAGAGATCCCGTTAATAAAAAAAAGTTTTTTTTTTGTTTTTTAAACGACAACTGAATCTGCAAGTCTGATTGGAAAATATCTTTTTCATCCCACCTATTAAAAATAATAAAAATAAAAAAATAAAAAATTCTTTATTGATACAGAAACCTTTGACTTTGCTTAAGACTAGGGTACATAGCTTGATTAACTAAAGGTCGTACAAATAATGCAACCCTGACTCCTAAACTAGGTGATCCTGTGACTTTATTCGAAAAAGACGACTTTGTTCCCCTTTAAGTACGCCCAAAGTTGGTGTTTTCTATACGAAACTTTCAGCGGGCAATAATGACGCTCCAAATTCAAAAAGTGCGCCTGAAAGTAACTTTTAATCACACTTTTTGAATTTGGAGCGTCTTTGCATGTTTTACGCCCTGTTATAAGTGTGTCTAAAAATTGTAACGTCTTAATGCTCAGCGCCAAAGCTAGTACGACGGCCAATACCATAGTCACGCCGCGGCTGAATAAAAAAAAACTTAAATATAAATAAAACGCGCAAACTAAAGCCCGAGTTCTAAGTACTCGTAAAAATGTTCACGGATTTTTTTGCAGATTGTTTTGCAGCAAATTATCAATGTAGCTGCTATTATTATCAAGCTATGATAATAATAGCAGCTACATTAATAATTTTACAATAAAGTATAAAGCACCTTTTATTTTCTCATAGGGGGTGATGAAAGTAGAGTGTATCACTCGGGCGCAAAATATATTAATGGCTCGGGCGACGTACTTTGAATCTCTCGCTACGTTCCGGATTCTATTTAAGAATCTTCTACTCTAGAATCCCTCACTTCGCTCTGGATTCAAAAAACGCCCTCGCCGTAAAAATATTACTTTGCGCCCTAGTAATACAATCTACTATTTGTATATAATAGCCATATTTATAAGGAATACTAAAAATATGGATAAGAGCGAAGCAGTTACTGACGGTGTAATTAAACGCAGTTAAAGTTTTGAAAGTACACCTAGTCTTATAATATTTTGAATATTATCTCGATGCTGAGTCAACCTCTCTTCCCTTTGTCGTTTGGTTATGATTATAATCCTGACACACTAAGAGCATTTACAGTGTGTACTTAGCGTATACTGTGTTTTCTTAGTTGAAATTAACCTGAATTCGCTGAAAACATTACTGAAAGGATTATGTTTTAAGCAAGCTCAGCAAGCACCCTATAAAATAACAAACGGTTACTACCTAGAAGGAAAAACACGCATTTTCGAGAGTCAAATACATTTTTAAACTTTATTAATTTGAATTTATATTACCAATAATATTTATCATTACAATAAAAAAATATATATTAAGAACAAGTATTTTAAGCCTGACAAAATATATTAGTACAAGCAAGTTAAAGAAAAACAACGTCATTGAGCAAAGCAAATGTAAACTGATTAATAATATGGGAATTTGTTCGTTTTGTGTTGGCCATAAACTATGACGTCACACCAAGTACTCCAAAATGGCGGGCATTTGAAGTGCCTGTATGGATTGGTAATTATAAACTTAAATAGCGTTTGAAAAGAAGTTTTTTACATCGCAAAAGTTAAAATTAAAATTATTTTGTGTATTCTTTTGCGATGTTAAATATATTTGTGTTTTAAAGAATATGAGGAATCAAATAAAAATACACATGTATATATTTTCCTTGTTCTCAAACAAAGGATCTTCTCGCTAGAGATTCCAGAAATGGCACTCAAAGTACCCACAGATGCCTTAATTTTGTCACGCAATCCCTAGGGACACTGTCCGTCAGATTGATTTTACTACCGCCAGTAAACAAGACATCCAAACTATGTCGCAGTACAAGTAAAACTTTAGGAAACTAGACGAATATCTTAAGTCCTAAACACACAAACTAAATTTGGAAATCATTGGTCCGAAAGCAAACTTTGAACAAAGTAGACACAACTGATTCAATAAGATACAATTATTTTCAATGGATTCTCAAACTTAGTAGCGAAATTTAAAGTCCTATAATTGGGTGTACGTTTTTGGGAGTTAAATCCTTTTTGGGGCGTTGTACTCCTTACTTGTTACGCTCATTAGGAATATTAATTAAACTAACTCTCACACGTTTGGTCCACTTTCTGTTTCTGAACGGCTTTGAAGATTTTAGATAAACAATAGCAAAGTTCACTGTTAATTTGTGTGTATTGTTTTTGCTGTTTAATATCCATTATAATGGAACATGAAGAATAACTGAAGCGGTGCTGAAAGTGTGATGGTAGGACTTTGAGAAACAATTACCGTATAGTCATTATAAATTCTATATTATGAAATATATTATATTATGAACTATAGAATTTTATAACTGGGTTTATATAGTAAATTTTACTTATATGTATTAGTTACTAAATTTTACCCACCACTCGTCCACATGTAGTTTAGCCCACAGAAATAATGTTGCGTAAATAATAGTGTCAAAAAATTATCTGATCTCATATTAAGTCAACCTTTTAATTCTGCAAGCCTTAACATCACAAACATGACCTTAGTCAATTCAAGTCTGGTTGCACAGGCTCTGTCTCAAGATATTTATTTATTTAACTAATCTAAGTTTCTCAGATTACATAATATTTTTTCGATTATAATGGCAAGACAGCTTATGTCTGTTTGCACCTCCATTTTTCACATAAGGTTTATTTATAATTTCTAAAATCTTTGAAAGGCTAAAGGATTATGTAACTAATCTGGATTAAAGTTTTTGACGTAAACTAATAATATGAAAGACCGGGATAAACATTTCTTGAATATTTTAAGACTAAGTCGATGAAAATATTAAACTGTACTTTGTTTATAAATAACTAGCTGTCCCCTGCGGTTTCATCCGCATTTTTCGTTACTGCTCCGCTCCCGTAGGTCGTAGCGTGATGGTATATAGCCTATAGCATTCCTCGATAAATGGGCTATCTAACACTGAAAGATTTTTTCAAATCAGACCAGTAGTTCCAGAGATTACCCCCTACATACAAACTTACAAACTTACAAGTTTTAGTAATATAACCGATTCCCGTATGGTACAAATATTTTTGTGACCTAAAAATTGCTGTTTCGAGTGGTAGTTTATATTAGTGGGGTACACGAGAAATGCCTCGTGTAAGATAACTTTTTTAAAATACTGGAAGGTTCCATTTCTGTATGTTTCCCTGTAGATAAGGTACTATTTTTGAGATTTTTAGATTAGGTATGTAGTAGTTATAAAGAAACAGGAGAATGGACACACCAGTGTTCCATTCTTACCTTCGATGCAAAAAAAAGGGGTGTGATAAGTTAGACCGTTTTTTGTGTGTGTCTGTCTGTCTGTGGTACTCTCAAACTGGTGATACGATATGGATGCGATTTTTTAAATTTGAAAGTAGATTATCTAGCAATGGTTCTTAAACATTTTCATCAAAATCCGTTAAGATGTTTCGAAGTTATAAACATTTTTGTCAGTTTAAGTCCCGTTCTTCATAATTTTGAGGGCGTGGAGGTTTAAATTTTTATTTTACCCTTGTTCATCCAGACGTGCAAACCCTAAAATGGTTTTCACAACAGTACTTAATAATTCAATTCACTATCACGAAAATAATCCCCAATTTTCCGCCTGAACATTCTAAACACGTTACCACAGAACAAAACACGGATCTGACGCTACGCATATAATAATTTATTATCAAATCATTTACAAATATGAGCGTACCAGCAAAATTTAGACTAGCAAACTAAATTACGCCACCTTAGTTGTGTCATCTGCGTAATTCTCATTCATATTCATGACTTAATTAAAACAAATGACTCGAGGTATTAATTTCTAAACTCATTTCAACTGAGAAATAACGCTCCTTTGAGAGACAGATGTAAAATATTCATTGTAAAATAGCAGCGTTGGTAATTTAGTTTTTTGAGCTTCAGGACATATTGGGCGCTGTTTGGGGTTACCGTAAACAGACCAACAATAAAAGTAAATAAATATAAATAATTATCCCGGTACATCTCACACACTGCCATCCGATCCCAAACTAAGCAAAGCTTTTACTATGGCAACCAGACAACTGATATACATCTATATAAATAAAAATGAATTGATGTTCGTTAGTCTGATTAAAACTCGAGAACGGCTGGGCCGATTGAGCTGATTTTGGGTTTAAAATGTTTGTTGTAGTCCAGGGTAGGTCTAAACGGTGAGCAAATAAGAAAAAATTGCGAGAAAGATAGAGTAAAACAACAATTCCATTTTCCCATATAAAAGTTGTCCATGTTCTGTTGGATGTCGTTGTCATAGTAACCGGCAAATCAAGTGTCAAATTCAAGTGTTACAGTTACAACCATAGAGGTTACAACCCGTCAACCTGACACAAATAAGTAATGTTTAATTGTTTTTAAAATACGAATGGAATCATTTTCATAAATCCAAATCATGCAAATAATTAGTTGGTTTTATTTTAAAGCCATTTAATACGGTTTGAAATAACAGAAATCAGTGTCAGACTTTTACTGACTTTTATGATCCGCAACTCAGGCAGGCATTGGCCCTAAAGGGCTCCGTCACATGCTGACTGCTCTGTGAGGCGCGAGTGGAACGAACGCGCCGACAACACGGGCCTGCTCCTTATCCGCCGGTGAGCTAAATCTCCGTGTCCGGTGAGGACCTAGGCTGTGTCCGGCGATACGTGAGAGCGCCGTGGCGCCTCTCCAGCCACTCCTCAAACAACGATGAATGTATCTCTCCAATGACTCCATACACATACAATGGAAGACTGAGACCGGGTATTTAATTTTGCTTCACGACGCACGCTCATAAGCATACGAAACGACACCACACATACAAATCGAATCAGGGATAGAACCAAACAATTGTTAAATTTACTGAATTAATTGATTACTTTTTGTTTTTGACCAAACGACCCAATATTTATCACGAACGCATCGACAACCAAACACATTTTACAACAGGGATAGAACCTGCACGAAGGAAAGCTGCCTGGGATGATCATTATTTTCACTTTGAAACAAAACAAAGACCCCAGCAAACCGCAACGCATAAGTGAAACCGCATTCAATTAGGTTAAGCCGTTTTTGAGATTAGCCCGAACAAAAGTATAGACAAAGAGACAAAAATTATAAAAATCATTGTTTTGGGTTCTATTGCGTATATGAAGTTCCCCTAATTAGTTTTTCCATGTACAGACCTGTACCTTTTACAATGTTATTATATATATTGATTTTATTATATGTATTGATTAATGGTGCTTTTAATATTTTTTTTGTTTTTGTATGGCCATTCTGTACTTTTTTTTTAAACTAAAAGCCCATTTCATAACATGTCCTTTCAACTTCAACTTTTATATTTATTATGGCAATCCACCGAATTTTCGGTGATTTCTGCCAATGTCCAGTTTGAAAATAATATTTCAGTTAAATGACAATTGTACGGTTATTAAATTATAGTATGGAGATCATACACGTGTTCTCATATTCAAGAACACGAGATGACTCCCACAGGTACTTTCAACAATCTTTTCTTCATAAGTTAGGTGACAGTGACAAGATTGTGATAATGTGGGGAAATCGATACAAATCTTTTATGAATAAAGGTGTGGTTTAAATAAATTTTGTTTACATTAATAGGTAAGTGATACGAAGTTCACCGGGTCATCTAGTGCTTATATAATTTTTAATACTTGACTTACTTGATTTGACTTAAGTTCTTGTGTCCCCTAGATGGGGCATAGGGCGTCCACAGTGCGTCGCCATCCCGTTCGGTCATGAGCTTCGCGTTTAATTTCACTCCAGGTCTTCCCTATATCTTTGGCTTCTGCGATGACCGTTCGCCGCCAGGTCTGCTTAGGGCGACCACGTTTTCGCTTTCCTTGAGAATTCCAGTCCAGGGCTTGCCTTGGTATATGTTCAGAATCCCTTCGGAGCGTGTGGCCGATCCAGTTCCATTTGCGACGTTTGATCTGCTGGTCGACAGAGGTTTCACCGCAGAGTCTCCACAGATCTACATTTGAGACTTTCTCGGGCCAGTAAATACCGAGAATACGACTAAGACAGCGGCAGTTTGTGCGAGATGTCTTTTGTGACCTTCCACGTCTCACACCCATACAGCAATACGGTTTTGACGTTGGACCGGAATATTTTAAGTTTAATTCTTTTGGTCAGTTTCCGTGATTGCCACACGGGACGGAGTTGTGCAAAGGTTGCACATCGACCGTTAACAGCCAGTTTTTAATGAAAACTGCTTCAAAATATTTCTGGTCTGTTTGTGCTGTCCATTAGACAGATATTTTATTGTTCAAACTGTGCCCTGATGATGACCCTCATTAGTGTTTGACGCTAAGTACTTACGCAAGTTTAAAACCCAACGTATTAGTCCCCAGGTCTACAAATTCTTCTTTATGATTGTGACTTTTTATTTTATGAGTGCTAGGCATTTGGGGTACCTAATTACTAATTACTTTCAGTATAAGGGTAGGTGTACCACGAGTTAATTATCTCAAAGATAAATAAATAGAGCTCTTAAGACAGTCGAATATGGTAAATGCTCCCGCTTCTCATATAAGTCGCTGGGGGTTTGAGTCCGGGCAAGTATCACTGTGACTTTCAATTCATATGTACTTTCTGGTCAGAGTCTATGACCAGTCCGTCCAATGGGTATCGTGTCGATCAGTTACTGGGTTGTGAAGGTTTGATAGGCAGTCGCTTCACATATTATAAACTATCTTCTGCCCGCGACTTCGTCCGCGTGGAATAATTCCCGTTCCCGCGGGATTTCCGGAATGAAAACTATCTGATGTCCTTTCTCGGGTCCCAGACTATATCTGTACCAAATATCATTCAAAGCGGTTCAGTAGTTTAAGCGGGAAAGCGTAACAGACAGACAGACAGGCAGACAGAGTTACTTCAGCATTTAAAATATTAAGTATGGATTACTAGTAACCAGCTGAATCTTGTAAGGTTACAGAAAAACGGCCACAAATTACTTGGGAAAAGACAGATGAAAGGATGAAGAAGCTGACAGCCCATCTGACGTCAAACAGTCACCGAGTCAACTATAGACACTAGCTATATCAGAAGCCTCATTGTTATCAGCAGGCAATATGACTCGTCGATTAAGGAGACAATTTTACAGCTCTATTCAGCTTATACCCCTAAAAAAATTTTTTGTGTAAAGACGCGTACGGGGCCGTTCAACTTTCCGCGTCTGGTAATTTTTTGTATAAAATAGTTGTTTTTTTATGGTCAAAAGCGGGAAAGAGCTGAATAAATGTACCCTAAACTTGACGTCTTTTCTCATTCTTACAACGCTAAACGCGGCTAATAGAAATAAAACTGTATATGTATAACCAAAATCGTTCAACGAAACCCGCATATAGAGCAGTGTAAGTGTACGTAGTTCCTAACTAGACTTACCACACAAATTAACTCTTAGATTAACATATTTCTCTTAATTTCCTTAGTTTCGGACTAGCTTTTCAAGGCTGGAGCTATTATGTCAATATTAAAAATAATGCAAAAAAAAATTACCACAGCGCACTGCGGTAAATTAAAATATTTTCTTTAGAAAATATTCACTTTTTTCAGTTGTGTTCATTGGCCAATCAGACCCACATAATGTTAGTAACATACGGTACCGTTACATAAAAGAAACTACCGCGATAACACTGTTGCACAATTACAAAGCGTTGATAAGAACTAGTCGAAGCACAGTAAACAGAACTATACCTAATGAACGCACAAAGGCTAAATTTGAAACATTTATGCCAGGTAACGAAGTAAGATGAAAATATCTACAGCATAAATCTTGTTTGGGAAACCATTATTGATTAGACCTACGCTAAACGGAAAATGCGCCACCGATTATACGCGTTAACGCGCCGAACTGTAGGTGGAACGATTATGCAAACGAGCTAGACGCCTACCGTTGACTTAAGTAAACACAACGCTAAATTGTAGAACTCGTCGCCTACCATCGACGTATCTTCATTACCAAAATGCTTAATTATATTGCAACATATAATAAATAATAATAAATAATAAATATCCTGGGACATCTTACACACGGCCATCTGATTCCAAGCTAAGCAGAGCTTGTGTTATGGTAATCAGACAACTGATATACATACTTATATAATTTTTAAATACATACATATTATAGATACATGCAACAATGACACACGTAACGACTGAAAAGATCTGTGACAACCGGGACCAGCAGCTTTATGTGTTTTCCAAAGCAAGAGGTGTGTGGCGCAATCGTAAATCTATACCAATATGAAGCTGAAGAATTTGTTTGTCCGTTTGGTTGAACGCGCTAATATCAGGATGTTCTGGTTCGAATTGAAAAATTATGTTTGTGTTGCATAGCTCGTTTATCGAGAAAGGCTATAATCTTAAAATAAAATATTGCAGCACGCCACGATCTACGGGCTACGGGCTATCATATTTGGCTGCGGGTGAAACAGCGGGGAAGCTAGTAAGCTTAGAAAGTATATATAAATTAAAAAACCGGCCAAGTGCGAGTCAGACTCGCGCACGAAGGGTTCCGTACTATCATCTATAATAGACAAGTTTCTACCTGTTTAAGTTTTGTTCTAAGATCGAGTAAAAATTGCTAAATAATTACGTTTGTTGAGATTTTAATATTTATTTTATTGTTATTTAATTATTTATTTTGAAAGGTAATATACAAGTAAATATTCTGTGAAATATTTGAAGCGTCTACCTGTTACCGTTTTTAACACTGAGAAAAAAAAACACGTTTATTGTATAGGGAGTCCCTTAATATTTTATTTTTGTAAATTTTTAGTATTTGTTGTTATAGCGGCAATGGAAATACATCATTTGTGAAAATTTCAGCTTTCTAGTCATCACGGTTTATGAGATAGGTACAGCCTGGAGGCAGACCGACAGACAGACAGACAGCGGAGGCTTAGCAATAGGGTCCCGTTTTACCCTTTGGGTACGGAACCCTAAAAAGGTACATTGATACTTGCGTGATTAGAAACAGGCGCCTTATCCATTAGGCCACCAGATCATTTTCTAAGTCGATATTACCTAATATTACACAATAGAAATTTAACACAATTGAAATAAACTACAACTACAGTCCCAACCTACATAATGTACAAAAAAAACACAATTATACCTTTTA
The DNA here is from genome assembly GCA_033675125.1 of Athetis lepigone. Taxonomy (NCBI): domain Eukaryota; kingdom Metazoa; phylum Arthropoda; class Insecta; order Lepidoptera; family Noctuidae; genus Athetis; species Athetis lepigone. The sequence goes on along the minus strand of CM066239.1, from coordinate 15,213,203 downwards.
AAGTGATTTTTAGGCATATTTCTAACTTTATGGCTTAACTAACCTTTTATGTCTGGGCTGGATAATTAGGTATTTTAATTAAAACATTTCTGTTGTTAATTTTTAAGCTACCTACCGTTTTTGTCTGGAATTATGAATTAAGGTTTAATTACATACAAAGTAATATAAAGTTAGCAACAGTTACTAGACCACAAAATGATTTGTATCTGACTTTGAAAATCCTTTTTTTTTGTCTAGCGAAGAAAATGCCTAACGCGTGCCACCGTCCGGGGAGACGTTGGTTATGTGGGGCTTGCACCCACTAAAAACTCCGCTTGTGCACCTACTTTAGCCTTGGTGGATGAGCCACGAGAACTGCTACGCATGACATTCGCGACCCATCCAGCGATGCCCTCTTAGGCTCCCTCTCTCTACCCGAATATGGACTCCCTTCCACTTTTAGCGATGTCCGGGTACACTGGGACATCACCGACTTTAAAAATCCTAAGCCAACTCTTGAAAAAACAATTAGTATAAATTAAAATAGTGTAAAGACATTATTTTACGCAGAATGTTACTGAAACCATAATAAAATAAAATTCATTGTTGAAGGAAGTAATCGAATAATATGTCATCCTGTTTACCCTTTTTTTTTTTTTTTGGTGAGTGGGAAATCATCCAATGACTGCTCCCGTCCTGGGTGCGGCGGGAGGGCGTGTCAGACTCTTACTGACTAAAACCCACTCATGTTCCTTCGATTGCCCTTTATGTTCCAGGGTCACGGTAACTATTATAAACATTCCGCAACATCCTGTATACCCTAAGCTTCGAGAAAGTTAAATAACAAAGAGTTAATAATACCTTCTCGAAAATCCCGGAAAAATAAAGCTGACGATTTAATCCACGGTTTAAAGACAACAAATATTAATTTAAAGTATTTTGCAATTGGGAACACCAAAATAATCCGAAATATTGTATTTCGAATTTTAATTTCAAAAGTCCGGATTTTATATTTCCGAAATAGGTATCATAATGTCGATTGTTAAAAATTCCGAAATTTATTTTACCGAACTGAAACATTAAATGAAACATAGAGTGTGTTCTTTGTAAAAAAATAAGGTAAGTATCCAATAAATCAATAAAAGGATTTTTTATAAATTCGATCTCTAATATAATGGTGTAATTTAGACATACACGCGGACTAAGTCGCGGGCGAAAGCTATTAAATAAACCATAAAAATACGATAAGAAAAATTTTACACTTAAATGTTCCTAAAGAAAAACATGTACCTAATGTTTACCCCTAAACCACATCGACATAAAAACACTTTGTAAATGTAAATAATAAGAGCAAAGGGTAATTTTGACCCTAAAAATCGACGAACCTATACATAGCGGCCACAGGATCTCATCTACCTATTTAACGTGACCACAAAAGGGACGAGGGCCGTGAAATCTGTTTAACAGATTTGGTTTAATTTGAAGCTATGCCTCTCTGTAATTACAGCGGCGATAGAAAACCTTAAATCTTTTATCACTGACGTTAAACTGAATTTTAATTTGCTAGAATTTTAATATGTTATTTTTTGAGCTTCACAGATAACTTTTTTAATGGATTTTAGAGTAAATTAGGGTGAAAAATAACTAATTTATGCGGAGGAGAGATATGTGAATAACCCGATGAGCGTTTTGTAAAAGGTTTTTCAACAAACATTATAAATTACTTTAGCTGTTGCGTAAAATCGAATCTTATACACGTAACGCCATTGTTTAGCCACTAACCCAACTGTCCGACGAATGTTGTTGAAGTATCAAGCAAGTACTTCCAAATTAATTCTGTTCAAATCTTACATGATATTCTGGTCAGAAGATATATCTACAAAGTACTTGCTTTTGTGGACGACCTTTGGTATAAAACCTACTCATTGGCGTACCCATCATACAAACCGAAAAACCCAGTTTGTACTAATAAAATGATATATAAGCTAATACCTAAACCTAAGGAAAGTAATAGAACTTTTCAAGTTAATGGCCGTAGCAGAAGTAAGTAATTAGGCAACTTGCTGGGTTTTAGATCGTAAATATCTATCATGTTTGCTCTAATTTTGGCCCAAAGGCTCCCCCCGCTGGTATTACTTAATACTTATTATAGTTACACGAACAAAACCCCCGTAATCGAAACAATAAGGTAAGAGCCGTCCTACTTAAAGACTTGATTACTTTACTTACTTATTGGCGCTATTCTGAGAAATGTACGTAATTACACATCGATCACCATTATTCTACTTTTATCGTTAACACTCAGAGTTCCTTAGTTACAACGCAACGAAAATCCTTATTTTATTCAACTTGATTAAACCAAGGGGGTTTTAGCGTAATTCAGCAGAATTATTAATTACGGGGATAATTGGCTGGCCTTGTCTTCGGCTCCCTATGTTAGATAGTATTAATAATATATGACCAAAAGCCTTTAGGTACTGTGATCATTTTCTTCCCTTTGTTATTTACTCAGCTGAGCTATGTAATGGAAATGATACTGTTAATGTGTTAGCGCCGTCTTGTGGTGTGCTTTTAAACGAGTTACATTTTCTTGGCAGTTTTTTTTTTCTTAACGCTGCAATACGTTAAATTGGCAGTAATATTTTAATGATCTCTGTTATATTGGCGCGATAATTAATAAACTCAAACGTATAATGATTTTATTGAAATAAACCATTAACAGATACTTTTGAATTGTCAAGGCGAATCAGGCCGGTGAATCCAATCAAGGCCAGTCAGTCAAAAATATGTTGCCAAGTAAATGATGGTCGGCCAATTAAGCAAGGATGGCATAGTCTACCTGCTACAGGTAGACTATGCCATCCGTGACAATAGACCGTAGCATAATTTTGCGAATATTTCTGATTCTCAATTAGACTTTCCTATAGAAAAAGAATAATATAGATGAACACTTCTTGCGCCATATTACTGATATTACATGTGCTACATGGTTTCGTCAATATCTGCCAGCACAACAATGCCAGCAATATTTGCCTGGTCTAAGTGCCAAGTAGAATACGGAATGAACGCCCAAGTTATCGATAAATGCTAATACAATGCTATGAAATTTCAATGCATGCTACTGCGAAAGACCGTCTCTGCGAAGTCACTACACTTTGATGCATGTTACCGTGATAGACGGTACTACTTGACTTGAATAGTGTAATTATATAAGAGCATCATTCGACATAAATCAATAATTTGTACGTTTTTCATACCTTTTTTGATTAAGAAAAAACCAGCAGTCGCTCAGATACACATTGCGGTAAACGTATTGCTCGTTTAAAACCACACTTACATTATTTATACGGAAAATGAATACAGGGAACAAAAGCCTACTTACATATTCTGATAAATTACTGTCATAAAGTATGATGACTACGTGCGTTAGTGGAGGTATAAAAGCATCAATTTCAAGGACGATAAAAAAATTTAATCTATTTATACATCAACAAGGCCGCAACAACCCTGAAAAGTACCGTCAAAGTTTGATTAAACATCAACACGCCAAGAATGTACGGTCAGCAAAAGAGATATGTTACCAGGGCCTTAAGATATAATTAAGGTTTTCTTGAACACTGATTGATGTATCCTAATAAAATTTAAATGGATTGAAGAACAAATTTCTTTCTACAACATTTAAATTTTAATTAAAATATATATCCATTGGTTAATGAAAAAACTTTGATTGTATCTGACGGCCCTGGTAACATTATCTCTTTTGCTGACTGTACCTATAAAAGTTAATATCTTTTACAAAGCGAGATCTTATCGGCTATACTTCAAGGGTAATTACCCCGATACCTACAGAATTGCATTAATTGACAGTAATGGGGAAGCTTTGCGTAATGAGATTTTAATTAGATCTACTAAACAAAATAATTAAAATGGAAAGGAAAGGTCGGCGCACGGGATTTATTTGAATAGAACGTGGTTGAATGAACTAATTTCTATATGGTTCTTCTGGAAACGAGCAATGTTGAGGCTGAAGTTAAAATTATAGGTAGGTATTAGAAGTAACTTGAAACTATGGTTCAAAGTACTATTAATTAGACTCCCACGTAACTTTGTATTTTAAGATTGAATTTCCGCATTCAATACCAATTTGCGTTAATTTTACCAAAATAAACCAAACTATGTTACTTGTAAAATATTTTCCATTGGAGTGGCTCTAACGAACATTAGACAATACTTAATTTAAAATCTATTTTAGGAATTCCCTGAAAGTATTCATCGCCTAAAAAAGCGGCGAGAAATATTTGATCAGGATAGTCAGGAAAAATTACTAAAACTCAAAAAAACTTTTTCCAAAAAAAAGATAACCGACTTCAAAAACTAAAAGCTCAAAAATAACTATTTCGGAAGTCGGTGGCAAGGCAATACAATTCGACCGGCAGAAGAGAAGCCAGCCAGTAAAAAGGTTTTTATTTTTTACTTTTTAGTTAGAGTCCCAACTACGTTTTAGAGTAGCTTTAAAAAAATATGTTTTTCTATAATATTTGAGGAGTTCCCTCGATTTCGGCATGATACCATCATCAGATCCTGGACTTGATGACAATGGGACCATTTGGGAAGTCTACCCTTTCAAACAAAAAAAGAATTGTTCAAATCGGTTGGCAAACGACGAAGAAATGCGCGAACAAACATAAAAAAAAAACATTCAAACATCCGAATTGAGAACCTCCTCCTTTATTTAGTAGTCGGTTAAAAAAGGAGCTGCTTCACTGGAAGTAGCACTTCACCTACATTTATTCCTTCACGGAATCTGTTCATAGTCCAAAGGACTGATCGCAAGATGAAATTACACAAAAAAAAATTGGAATTAGTTTGAGCCGGTACCCACAGCTAAATGGTAATATTACACATATCGCATATTGATTTTCTCTCTATCAAACAATAAATGATGGAAAAGAGTTTTTTTTGGTGAGTGGGATATCATCAAATGCCTTCTCCCGTCCTGGGCGGGGCGGGAGGGCGTGACAGACTTTTACTGACTAAAATCCACTCATGTTCCTTCGGTTGCCCTTTATGTTCCGGGGTCATGGTAACTATTATAACTATTCCGCAACCTGGAAAAGAGTTTCCATGGAGTTTTGTGCTTATTCCTTTCAGTAGAGATCAATCTACGTTTTGGAAGAAGTAGCTAGCTAACTCTGTCACAATTCTTACGCCCCTGTAAATAGACTAAGTGAAATAAATTATTTGATTCAAATCAAAACGTGTATGACTAGGGTTCTCTCTTACACAACAGGCATAATTACATAATTTCTCTAAGTTAAATATTATTATTAAAAAATATTTCATCACGTTATCAATTCTCAAGATCGTTTGCTCATATCCTTATCTGAATCTCGCGGTATCAATACCGGAGATTATTTTATCAGAAGCAAGAATAGGAGCGATAAAAATAACTAAGGTTGCTACATTATCTAAACTATGTGCGACGTAAAAATATGTTGATTTTATAACATAAGTAACTATAGTTTTATGAGCAATACTCTTTTGGTACCAAATGTTTCGATGATGAAAAATTTAATAAAGGTTTTCTCTCAAATTATTAATGGAAAAATTAAGTTAAATGTAGATAGCATTATTGTGAAGTAGTTGTTTTCTCAAAATTACAAGTTTTTTACGAGATTTATTAGTTTTGGGATTCAAAACATAAAATAGTAAAGGACTAGTAAAGTTCGTAGATGTATGTAAGTAATAAATCTAAAAAAAAAATATTTAAGAGAAGATTTTTTTATGTGTCAACGTATCTAACCGTTAGCATTATCTAAAATCACAAATAAAAGGCCTCAACATACGAGTATGACAGCAAAATAAAGATGGCCGACATTACCCGTTTAAATGCGGGAAACGATTACCTCACATTATTATTCGCACCATTGGCTTCGAGGCCCTTCGTTTTTTGATATCTTTTTCACACGGAATTCGTAATGGGAAGTAGGAAATGCATCTCTGTCCTTGTATTGCATTGATTTTGTTACGGTCAAGTGCTCTGACAAACAATTTAAAATCGTCATTGAAAAAACGTAAACAAATTAGACAATTGGTTCCAGTGTACCATTAGTAGTAGTATTGAATGCGCAGTCATTAAATGCGCGTTCAATACAATCGCAACGATTAAAATTCCAAAACATCATGGCTGAAACTTTATTTATGTGGTAAAAATATAATCGTAATAAAAAAGAAAAAAAAAATGTTTTTGCCTTCACTCCATTTTAGCTGTTTGGAAGAGGTCAACGCCATTTACTATGTACTGTAGGAAAAGAGCGGCACTTTTTGATATCTCTTTATGTAAAGTGACTGACACATAAACACGTGTTCGTACTCATAAAAAAAACGTTTCCATTTTTTTTTGTTTATGAAATATTGAAACGAACATGTGTATCTTCTATCACTTGTAAATTTTTTATTTATGTATAATATAATATTCTATTTAATTTTTGATTATATATCAGGAAGGTTATGTCAACACAAAAAAACTGTTGTGCTTGTATTTTTAAAATTTTCCGTTAGAATCCAAACAAACTTACAAAAAACTCTTACATTATTTTTTTCCATTACTTTTTTCAGACGCAACTCCAAACCTTTTATGTAATTTCAGGCGATTGTTACTTGCACCGAGTTTACACAAGAAACCCATGTTTATCAAAGGCAATAAAACAAGAAACCCGTTATTTCCTCTACCTTCATTGTGTTTGTGGAAAGTACAGACCAAATGACTGCAACAAAAAAAAAATTAAGATAAAGAAGCATTCTTCTCATATTAAGTAACTGATATTTATCAATCAATCAATCAATCAATCAATCATTTATTTAATATGCGTAGAATACTGTTTTGTCTTGAAATACGTCTTTATTTATGTGTCTAGTTACTGATCCTCTCCTGTAGGTCACTCCTTCCACTACAATATATTTCCTTTCACTATAAAGTTTGCCACACCATCTAGTTTTCAAAAAATATGACGTGTAAAAGTGATTTAATACTCCTTGCTTGCTCCTATTGTAAAAGATAAGCAATTTCATTTTATTTGAAATCATCACACAGCTACATTTTGCCGTGGCCCTGGGGAACTTAGAGGTATCTATAATTTAGCTTATAAGACGTTTCGGACGCTGACTTTCATCCTATTCAATCGATACAGGAACTTGATTATCATTAAAAAAAAATAGGACTCTGGACATTAGTTTTAGTATTATTTTAGTAAGTCAGTAAAAGTAATATAACAGTTTATTACAAACCAAAAAAAAACCTGAATCATTCCGAAAATTACCAAAGTCGTCGTACACGAATCCAATTCTGTTACATAATACAAACACAGATCAAGTGCAAAAGGTTTTCTGAGAAAAATTATGGAGAAAACAAAAGGTAGTATCTTTGAATAATATATGAAGAGGTGAAGGGAGGTAGGTCTACGCGTAAGGCTGAGGCTACATTAGACATACACGCCATGACACTAACTGCGGCATATGAGTGGTTTAAACAAACAAACAAATAAATAAATAAATATCTTGTGACAACTCACACAAGGCATTCTGATCCCAACAAAAGCAGGTAATATAGATACTTATATAAATTATAAATACATACATATTACAGATAAATTACACACGGACAGAGAACAAACATTCGCGCTCATCACACATAGTTGGACCTGGGTGGAAATCATACATACGACCTCCGGCTTAGCATTCAGGGTCACAAAACACGAGACCAACAGGCGCCCATATCGCTACACCGTCCATCAAATAGTACTAGCGATGTTTGACTTATTCCTGCGATAGAAACAACATTACAATAATCACGGCATCGGCTACATCAACGTATCCGCGAAATTTAAGCGTCTATACGCTGAATTTTTTATATACTGTAACATAGTTATACGAAAGCGATTCTTTACTATCTCACTAGGAATATAGATAAAACCGTCGAAGTTTATTGATATACTTATATTACTAGATTAAGTTCAGTGTTATAAATATATAATATTAGGGTTTACAAAGCGTCGCCTTGCAATTATTTCTTCATCTTTATCCATAGCTGGCACAAGTAATAAGTAATGATAAAACAAATATAGCATAACAAATAGCTATACCATGTTCATTCCGTTTCGCTCATCCAGTCGCCTCGCAAATCGCTGCCTACTGTAGCCTCAGCCTTAGGTTTAATCTCGAATATCAAAGGGACTAAAGGTCACAAAGGCCTGTATTGGAAGTTTTTAATATAGCGCGTGTCAGTAAAAGGTTATTGGATATTAATAACCCTTTTCAATCAAGGTACCTCATAAATATTTTTTGCAAAAACTTCTCTTGTTCCGAAAATTTATTATACACAATAACATATTTATTTATAGTTTATATGGCTTTTGAAAGTCACATAATTAGAGAAGTCTGATTCTGAATCTATTATTTGTTATATTTTTGTAAGGAAAATAGGCTTTGGAACAAATATAGGATATTATTATTTACTCGCAGTGCCCGCGGCTTTGCTTACGTGTTGTTTTAGGGTTTCTGTCTATTTGTTATTTCAACCACCCATGAATTTAAGCAAACAAAACAAAAAATGAGATATCGTATATCATGTTCGTGTTTTATCGAGAAACGGACGGCACTTGATTTTTATACATAATATACTCGTAAGAAAATTAGCTGTGCTACACGATTTTACTAACTATAAGATACGTTTTTGATCTGTATTGCTCCCTTAGGCCGTATACAGAGAGAAAGCTGGAAACTTATAAGCGCTGACCGGCGCTTGTCAGCGCTGGTACGTTCTACACAAAGGAAGCAGGTTGAAGCAGACTAAGCAAAATGACGGAATGATTTTTTTGCAGTTGTTATGGCAACGCCCAGCGCTGAACAGCGCGTGTTGAAGCTTGTCGATGTTTATATATTTTCCTGCGCGGATTACCCGCGTTGACAAGCGCCGGCAAGCGCTTATAAGTTTCCAGCTTTCTCTCTGTATACGGCCTTAGGTAGTAGCGTGATTGTAAATTGATATAATACTTTGAAGCTGGATATTAATAATGTTTATAATAGTTACCGTGACCCCGGAACATAAAAGGCAACCGAAGGAACATGAGTGGGTTTGGGCACGCCGTAATAGCGGTGGTAAGACCCCTCTTTGAGGAGTGGCTGGAGAGGCGCCACGGCGCTCTCACGTTTCGCTTGACACAGGTCCTCACCGGACATGGTCAGTTCGGGAGGTTCCTGTGTCGGATTCAGGCGGAAGCGACGCCTGGGTGTCACCACTGCAGCAACGGTCGCCTGGAGGACACGGTCGAGCACACGGTAGAGGTGTGCCGCGCATGGGCGGACTATAGACGTGTCCTCGTAGAGGCGATCGGCGGCGGTGACCTCTCGCGCCCAGCGCTGGTTCAGGCCATGCTGCGGGGCAAGACGGAATGGGATGCCGTCGCCTCCTTCTGCGGAGCAGTTATGCTAGTGAAGGAAGCGGCGGCGCGCGAGAGGCAACGACGAGCCTCTCGCCCCGGACAAAGACCCAGGCGAAGACGTCGAGAGTCGCAAGACGACTACCGGCCACCGTAGGCGCGGTTCTGCGGATGGCGAGCGATGGGTAGCTCGCCGCCCGGCTAGGACCAGGACCGCGTCAACGGCGCGTTAGTGTTCCACGCGCGCCTCAAAGAGAAGGAGTCAGCACAGGAAGGGGCCCAACAGGGCCACACCTGCCGGGGTTGCGGAATGTTTATAACAGTTACCGTGACCCTGGAACATAAAGGGCAATCGAAGGAACATGAGTGGGTTTTAGTCAGTAAGAGTCTGACACGCCCTCCTGCCGCACCCAGGACGAGAGCAGTCATTGGATGATTTCCCACTCACCAAAAAAAAAAAAAAAAGGAACATGAGTGGGTTTTAGTCATTAAAAGTCTGACACGCCCTCCCGCCCCGCCCAGGACAGGAGAAGTCATTTGATGATTTCCCACTCCACAAAAAAAAAAACAGCTGGATATTTTTAAGAATTTTACCAGTGTAAAAGTATATCTAATAATTATTTTTACTCACTCTCCATCGCCATGAAACGTCAATAAAGTAATTCGTCAATAGGGGGTACTTATTAACAATGCTGCTTCATTTTGACATTTAGCGCCTTACTAATAAACGCTGCATAAAGTTATGACAGGTTTATACGTCAAAAAATGTATGGTTACACAGGCTTTATTCATTGCATAACTTTACACAGTGATTATTAGTAAGGGCATTAGTCAATAAAGCAATGTGCTGTGCTGAAGGATTCTAAAAATATGCTGTGGCTTCAACTAACATTATTTGTACCTACTAAAACTATCATCACAAGAAACTTGTAACAAAAACGAGTTGCTATTCCGACACCTTTAGAATCCCATGAATCGACAGTTCACGCACAAAAGACGCGTAGGTCTGTAAACAATATTTACAGGCCATTGTAAAATGTGCTACCGATACAAAAAACAGGGCGTTGCATTATACACTGTATATTAATGTAAAAGGTGTTGTTTTATTCTCGTAAAGATTTTACTAAATTTTCCAGGTATGCCTTTTGATGTCCTATAAGTTCTTACCCTTTTTATAGTCTTTTTTTTTGTGCAACCGTGCTTTATGTTCTTTTTAACTTTCTTAGATAATCATTCACTGGTTGTAAGATTTCACTTTTTTTGTACGTTATTGCGAAACTCACTTCGTCCTAAGACTAAAAATGTTGGTAAAAAATTATTGCATTCTTGGATGATAAACAAGCAAGTAGTCAGCGTCGTCTGTGGATTTCTTTTACAGCGTTGCATCCCAGAGCTAAAGCTGGTATGTTTTATATGTCTTTGATAACATCGATATTTCCCTCAAACCGGACTCAAAATAAGCATGGTAATAGTACTTCTCTCAAAATCTCCACTACATTTAACATTCACTCAAATTAACGTTTCCTTCACCACGGAAATGCTCTTCAAAATATCAGGCACTTAACGTAGCACCCTATATCACTATAGGTATAAATGTAACATACTATAATTAGTCACGCCTGGCAACAGCGGCCGGCACTGATTTGCATCGTCACGACGCACCAATTTATCAACTCCTGAAGGCCTGATACCCTTACCCCGTGCCATAACAACGTGAAATCAATACCCTGCACCCCACAACTTGGCCGAATTTATTTTTAGATGACATTGAATAAGCCTAATGTTAAGTTTTTTTTTTTTAATAGAAGCGACACGCACCGTTGCAAGGTTTGTTTTCATCAGTTTGTTGCTTTTTTGTAGAAAGAAAAACCAAGTGCATTTAATTAATGCTATGAGGAATTCCTTGAAGTAAACGAATTGGTGTTTGAAGTCAACAATCATTGAAGTTTTTCTGTAATGGATGAGCCGTGTGTATGACAACATACAACGTTGTCCTGCATAGAAGGTTATTTTAACATTTAATGTATGGTTTTTTTTTAATTTTTATGTGATAGTTTACTTCATTTAAAAAACTATGAAAATATTTCAGCCAGCCATTTTGGCGCGTTTATACTAATTAAACGCCTTATAACAACGCACTTAGTAACAGATATTTCTTGAAATGTTTATCGGATTTCATATATGTATTTTACTTTCTGTCATATTTTTAAATTTAGAAAAAGAACTGGGTCAAAAAATTGAAGTATATTCCAATAATATTTGACCCTCATTTCAATCTTATGCAAATCTTCTATTGCGCTAGTCTCTTTAAGGCAACAATTGAGCTTTGACAAAAAATTATATCAACCAATCCATATTTTTTTCCTTCAAAGCAGCTCAATTCAATTACCGGTAAGTTTCATTCAACCACTACCACTTCTAAAATCAATCCAATCACTGCGCTTTCAAGGAAAATTTTTGGCTATTTTCGTGACACGCAAACAAAAATTAATAAAACAAAAATCAATTCATCCAATTATCACTCGAAAAACTACTACAGGATATTACTAAGCAGCTATTGCATACTTTTCCTTTCATTCCACAAGGTAATTATTGCTAATAGAAGCAGTTTTCTACCCCTAAGGAAAGGTGTGACGACAACAAAAATAGCTTGTGTCAATTATGGTAAAAAGCCCCAAATAAACTTTGATGTCGTTTTCTTCCCTGTTATATGGGTCTTATTTAGGCAAAGCTTTTTCTATGTAAATGACCCTGAATTTAGGAACAAATAACTAACCCTTTGAATTTCATACAATGGTAATAATGTGATTGCAAAATGTAGTGTAATCATCAATCATGGTTCTTGGCAAGTTACTTAATAGGTTAGTTTTTTAACTAAATGCGTAACTTAATCTACTTTTATTGTGCTGTAACAAATTTTAGTAAGATCCAGCAATGACTATGTATTGTAGCAACCACATATTGCCTTTACTTGTTTAGGAACACCGTTAAGGATATTTTTTCACCGTCAAAGTCAACCAACGAACGATCACATAAATTATCCCACGCGATTTCAAATAGACGCAAATAAACCCACGTTATTTGATAAATCCCTACTTGCCTCTCAAACAAATTACCGCTCAAAGAAAAATTCAATAAAAATAAACGCAAAATACGCAGCTTCACAAATATTTACCAACACGAAACTGCCAAAAAAATCTTATTTGCCAAACTTAAGTGGGTGAGGCTTACGGCTTTCCTGTGTATTTTTCCCATGGTGTTTTGCATTTACCCTTAAATACTCTCAAGGAATCTCAGTGGGTGAATTAATTCTTGGTTTAATTTTAACGGTTTCCCTGGCTAACACGTCTTGAGTGGTGGGAAAAGAAATTAGGGTAATGGGGTAAGAATTTTTAGGGGTTATTTTTTTAGAAGACTTGTTCTTTATTTCTGTGTAGCGGTGAGTGTTATTAAATGGGGTTTTATTGCAATTGTGTTATTAAAGAAGGTTACGGGGTCACTTAAAATACCATAAGCGAGAACTTGAGAGAATTTGTGCATTTTGGAAATGGGTTTATGTTGGTTAATATTATGCAATAAACAGTTGTAAATAACCTTATTATTTTATATTATTAATTAAAGAGATTTTGAGAAATTGTAAGTAGGTATAGCTATTAATATGGCATAATACTACAAGCTACAGAAGCAAATCCAAAATACGGGAAAAACCATGGAATTCTCCATATATCTAAACAGCCAACCTGGCTGAAACTATTGTTGCGTTATAGTCATTTAATTTAGTTTTAGTCATTTGACGATCATCAGTTTGACGATACTTACCTGTTTGTAAAATAAAAAAAAATATCTAAGGTTATAAAAATAAAAGAATACAACTCATACTTTCCTTTACACACACCCACCGCTGGATTTCCCGATTTTTGTGTAGATAATATACAACTCATAAGAGAGAAATCCAAAGAAATAATAAAAAGTCCGTAGAAATGTATGAACGCCAACTCTAATGAATTCTGTTTAAAAACGACCGTTCTAACCGTCTGCCCACACTCCTCTTCATAATTACAAAGCCAGTCTGTTGGCGGTTTCGATTATTCGAAAGTTTATTTCTGACTGAAAGTTAAAGCTGAGAAACTTGAGTTCTATGTCTTCAGAGCGAGAAATGGTGAATGCGAATGAGTTTGAGCTCAGTTTGAAACGCTCCAAAGAAATAATGGATTTGACTGAACTGCTGTTTTATATTCAAGTTCTTTGGATGTGACAGGTGGCTACCACATAGTGTTGTTAAAGTTCTATTCTGCTACTACTATAGAGCTAAAAGTTTGTGGGGATGTTTGTGTTGCTCTCATACGCTTAACGGAAATTAATGATATGCGTTTGCCTGGCTCGGCCACCCAGAGTTGGACCTGTAGGTGTGTTCCAATTCAATGTACTTCACACAACTGAACTTCTGAGGAACACTTAGTTTTTTTTTAAGAAGCCTTTGTCGACTTTTTTTGTAAATAATTTACTCTATTTTGTTTTTGTCGTAGGTCCCAGCTTAATATTTAACGTCTAGAGCCTTGTTAGATAAATGAGCTATCCAATACAATTTTTTTTAATTCGAGCCAGTAGTTTCTGAAATTACCGCGTTCAACCAAATAGACTCTTCAGCTTTATAATATAAGCAAAGATTTGCACTATCTTATAACCATAAAACTTATAACACAGATCATGTCTTATGAGATGGCTAACCATCATTGACCGCCTCTGTTCATGATTATGACGCGTGAACGAGCACCATTTAGCTCAACCATTTTAAAAGGTACGGAATGATCCAACACGTGACAATCATGTAATGTTAAGTTCTAACTACTTACTTACATCATATTACGAGTATGATTCCAATCAATACATAATGACGATACGATACGACACGTTTGGCGCAGTGGTTGACTGCAGTGTTTCAGGCACGGGATAAATGCATTTATTCTATCTAGCGGATCATGTATATGTTTGTAAACTCAACCACAAAACACTAGAAAATCGTAGTAAGTATGTGGCAACGTTTAATAAAAAAATGCTATGATTTTCCTAAATGGTAACAGTGCAAGGAAATAACGACAACAAGTTAATCTTCATTACATGGTATAAAATAAAGTCTGTTTTGCAACGGATTTTGATGCGGTTTTTCAATAGATAGAGTAACTCAAGAGATAGGTTCATGTGTATAATACGTGCATATTACAGTAAAGAAAATCCAAAATTTTTAAAGTTTTTTTTTTTAACACCCATGCGAAGTTGGAACGTTTTGCTAGTCACATTCTATACAATTTTCCTTAAACATCGATTGGAGACCATTAATAGAAGATAACTCCTCAAGTTTTTTTCGTTTATATTCATCTAAAAACATTAATAGATTTCATGTTTTAATCTCAGACTTAGTACAATGAAGATATTTGTGGAACCGTACTTATTTGAATAGAATGCTAATCTGTTCGAAATAATCCCCCTATTGTATGACAATGGTTCGTTTTAAACTAAGACACACCTGTCTTATAAGATTTGGAATGATATGATCCAATGCGTGGAGATGACTTTTGAAGTTCTGTTATTAAGTTAAAGAACTTTGTACATAGTTTAATATAATGCCAGATTAATAACGAGTTGATAATTATTATAGAAATGAATGAGTGAACGGACCTTAAAAATCTTATAAGTTTTTAAGTAAACTTTCAGTAATTTTAGAATTATAAAGACTTTCACAATTTTAACTTTAAATATTTCTGATTAATTAAGATTGTGTCATGATGGTCTACAGATTAAGGAGCCTGCATCTCATGTATAAGATAGTGGGTTAAAAATAAAACACCCTAAACACTCGGAATTGTTTAACCGACTTCTATAAAATTGGACTCTACCTTCGTCTGTATTTCGAGCCACTCAAAAAATCGTAGTGTTTATCCATACTAATATTATAAATGGGAAATTGTGACTGTCTGTCTATTTGTCTTTCTTTCACGGCAAAACGGAGCGACGGATTGACGTGATTTTTTAAGTGGAGATAGTTGAAGGGATGGAGAGTAACATAGGCTACTTTTTGTCTCTTTCTAACGCGAGCGAAGCCGCGGGCAGAAGCTAGTAAGAAATATTTAGTAAATAATACATTTACTGCAACTTCACAACGCACTATACAACAAAATATTTTCTATCGAAGTTTAGTTAAAGCCATTCGTTTTAATTAATTATGTGTACGACGTTGACGTATGGGTTTATTAATAACAGATCAGCAAATACGAAAGCTGTGTTATTTAATTATATTCATACTAGCTTTTACACGTAGCTTCATCCACTCCAAAATTAACTCAAGGGTAGAGTGGAACCAACAGCTTTACGTGCTTTCCAAGGCACGTGGCGGAGTATCACACCACTTACTAACTCACAAACTTCTTTTAGACTATTACTCAGAAATCCTTAATGGAAAAAGACTAAGAACTCAGCGCAACGCATAAGATTTATATTTCAACCTAGATAGTGGTTTACCTAATTTTTTTTTGGCCGGTGTGAAACATCCTCATGGATTTCCTCCGCCCCTGAGAGTGGCGGAGAGTCTACCCATATCATGCCACAAGCAAAGCAGTTACTTCAGTCATAAAGACATAAAAGTCAGCAATAAAACCTACCTCAGTTTTACCTATCTCACTTATATTATATCACCTACCTCAGAACGATTTAATGCTTCGCCACACAAATGCGTTTCCGCAGCGATACTATCGGAATGTTCTTTGTATTTATCTACAGCTACACGAGTGTAAAGCTGGACAGAACGCAGCGATAATAACGCCACGTTGCGCTTCTATATGGCGCAGCCTTTATGTAACACATTCGGAGCTCCGATGACCGATGAGATAAAATAGATTGGTCAGACACATGGGAATGTGCTTTTAGGCTTTGGTCATTCAAGTTTCACATAGCTACAGATCTGATTTCCTTCGACAGTGATGCAACCTCATCCTTGTTGGCTTGCGGAATGTTTATAATAGTTACCGTGACCCTGGAACATAAAGGGCAATCGAAGGAACATGAGTGGGTTTTAGTCAGTAAGAGTCTGACACGCTCTCCCGCCGCACCCAGGACGGGAGCAGTCATTGGATGATTTCCCACTCACCAAAAAAAAAAAAAAACCTTGTAGAAGATATCTATAACATAATGTACCAGGTCTATGTATGTACGTAAGTAAACATGAATCCCTATTTCCCTCGGTCACGCCGTAATTTAAAAAACGACTTAACTGATTACAATCAACTTTATTGTTCTCTAATAGGTACTTCTTAGAGGTTATGTAAAATTTGGAAAAGTGGTCAATTTTAGGAAACCAAACGATTTTTTAACTTCCAAATAAGCCGTAAATATGTCAAAGACAAATAGTTTTAAAATAAAAGTATACCTTATCATACCCTTTTCAATTGATTTAAATAGAGAGGAAGCTCTCAATTTATCTGTATGTTTTATGATTTTTATTTATCTGTTTATAAAGGCGTAACTTTTTTGTATTTTATTACCTAAGTATGTGTTACACAGATTAGTGTATGTCTAGCTCTCTGGCCCTAAACTACTTCCAAAGGCTTATTTAGAACTTTAATGGTTTATTTTCAACTATTTATACTATAACAACAGTTCTAGATTTCTGTTTTTGTTTATCAGTCTAGTGTTGAACTATTTGTCGGTACAGTTACGAGCATAAACATGTATACACTACGCAAAGATTAGAATCAATTTTCTCTTAAATGAGTTATAACTTTCAGTTAAAACTTATTTTTTAGTAATAATTACTAAAAAATAAGTTTCATATATCATAGACTACAATATAATGTAAAAACTAAAACTAAATATTATTATAGTTATTTTAAGATAAATTTGATTTTAATGTTAGTGTGGTGTATAATGTTTATACACGTGACTTAACATGTAGGTATTACGATTTTCATCTAATGCATGCGCACCTTTGTCCAACTAACTACTGCAAACTTACAGGAATGGCTGATCAAGTTTTAAGTGGTTTGTTCTAACATCACTAAGTACAGTGATGAGCTTAAATATGACACAAAAATTATGCTAAATTAAACAGTTTATTGTGAAAAATTATTTAACCTTCGTCGTAAGGTTACCAAGTGACAGCCAGCTGTCGCGCTGCTGCGCTTTTTATATTGCGTCTCGAATCACTTGTGTTCGAAGGTTTAATTTACGAAAATAAAAATGATGTTACAAAATTCATCATTTTTAAAGGACAAACATACAGAGCTATTCCTTATCACAGCGACTCATAAAGGTGTAAAAAATGAGGATCATGTAGTCGATTCTAGTCCAGGGGCCCTAGTCTGCTAATACAATCGTGTCATCGGCCGAATATTTGACAACTTTGACAGTTTTTGTATGGGAAATATGTCAAAAGTTTGACGTTACACGTCAAAAATCGATCAGTGAGTCACGATTGTAATAGCAGACTCGGGCCCCTGATCATTTTCCAACCTTCTCCATAGTGGTAGTAGCATAGAACTACTACCATTATGTTGTTACTGCTCCGCTCTCGTTTGTCTAACCGTGCTGTTAGCCCAAGAGCTGGTGAACCCTCCTACTAACGGTCGTCCTGTAAGGCTAGAAATTTGTGGAGTGATGAGTCATAGTACACCAAGGCCAACAACAATGACCTGGCAGGCAACAACCCTGCACGTCATCAGTCTTTCTATTTTTTTAAATGTAAAATAAATAATAAAAAAAAACGTTCTTCTGTAAGCTTCAAAATTTAATATAATTTAGTTTATTGATTAATAATTATGGAAAAAAATTGACAGCCGATTTGGGTAAGCAGAAGTATCTGCCAGGCGAATCGAAAGGTGCATAGTTTAGGGGGAAAAATAAACTTTCTCCTGTAAAGTTGAAATTTAAGTATGTGTTTGAGCAAATCATTAAAAAGAAATGTGTACAATGACAGGCGGTTCTGAGCAGCATAAGACCTTGACAGGCGAGGGGAAAGATGCTAAGAGCGTGCGAGTAAGAGGTGTAAAGTGAATGCGTATAGTGTGAATGACATTAAATAAAATTAAAAATTATAGATGCAATATTTTTTATTAATTGTAGTGTAATCTACATTATTTTTTACATTAATTATCATCATCATGTACGGATCAAAATGTCAAAGATTGGATAACGCACGCTATGAGAAGTTTCTTGCCACATATGACACGAAATTTTTATTAACTTATACATATTATACTATTTTGTATACAAATATAAGTATAATATAGATTTCAGTGTGTTTAAAATTGATTTACTTTTCAAAAAGTCAAATCTACATTTCATTCACGTACAAATATAAAAATATATTTCAAATCTATTTATTATCCAGGGTGGAACGTTTTAATGGGCCCTGGAAGAAAACTACCTTAAATCGTTGAGAGAGGTTATTTTACTTAAAGAAATCATTCCTTTATTTTTAAAAAGAAACAAAACTGCATTCAAAGTTTTTCGAAATTTTGCTTACCACTCCCGGGAATCGAGCCGATTAAAATCCAAAAAAGTCATCATCTCCCTAGCCTTTTCTCAACCGTGTTGGGGTCGGCTGCCAGCCTAACCGGATTCAGCTGGATACCGGTGTTTTATGTGGAGCGACTGCCTATCTGACCCCAAAAAATCCAAAAAAATCCAAAAAAGTAACAGTCTATTTTTATGAGGTCAAACGTTAGGGTCATTCATAAGGACAAAATCTCTTTAATAAACATGGTTATTTAAATTAAAGGAAATTTTAAGAATTTTACTTTAGTTGAACGAAAATTTCGATAGCTAAAGTCGTCCTTTGATTTGACAAGTTAAAATTTCATGGTTTTCCCTTTAATTTTATTTACCATGTTTGTTAGAAAGATTTGATCCTTATAAATGACCTATCGATTAACGTCATAAAAGTACAGGATGTTGTTTTTTTCCATTTTAAGCCAGTTCAATTCCCGAGTGTGACAAGCGAATTTTCGAAATTTTAGAATGTAGTTTTATTTCTTTAAAAAAATAAGGGAATGTTTCCTTTAAGTAAAATAATCTATCTTAATGATTTAAGGTAGTTTTCTTTCAGGGCCCATTGAAATATTCCATCCAGTATATAAATAAAAGAAAGTCGTGTTAGTTACACATTTTATAACTCAACAACAGCAGAACCGATTTGATTGAAATTTGGTGGGGAGGTAGCTTAGGACCAGGGGACGGACATGGAATACTTTTTATATTCTTTTTTTATTTTTATCCTATTTCCTTAGGACAATCTGATGTAAAGCTTTTTAAACTATGTTTTGACGCCTGGGCCTGTTGGTCTAGTGGTGAGTGACCCTGACTGCTAAGCCAGGGAGAGGTCTTGGGTTCGATTCCTACCCAGGACAAACTTTGTGTGATGAACATGATTGTTTTTTCTGTGTCTGGGTGTAATTTATCTATAATATGTATATATTTATAAACTATATAAGTATGTATATCAGTTGTCTGGTTACCATAAGCCAAGCCAAACCAAGCTCTGCTTAGCTTGGGATCAGATGACCGTGTGTGAATTGTCCTAAGATATTATACTATTATTATTTTTCCATTTATTCAGTATACATAATTACATACATATAAATTACATTTTTAAATAGGTATTAATATAAAAAATAACATTTAAAAATATAAAAAATAGTAGCCCACTGGCATCGGAACAGGGTCCAAGCTACCGATGGTCAGGGCACCAGAGAGAGGAACCTCCGGACAATGCGCGCCGTGCCCAGGAGTACCGCCTTCTGCATCAGGCCCTTGATCCAGCTGCCTAGCGAGAGCCTCCTTAGGTGTTGGTCGAGGCTCTTAGCTATTATGCCATTGGCCGTCACCACTATCGGTACAGTGACTGCTGAATCTACGTCCCACATTTCGACAACCCCGCGAGCCAAGTCAAGGTATTTAGACTGCTTATCCTTCTTGGCTTTCACGAGGTTCTCATCATGTGGAACGGCTATGTCAACAATCATTGCCCGACGCTCTAATCGATCTATTACCACAATGTCAGGCTTATTGGCAACAATAGTTTTGCCTGTGATAATAGATCGATCCCAGTATAATGTGATATGGCTATTCTCAAGAACTGGGTCGAGCACATACCTGTAATACGGTACTCCCGATTCCACAATATTGTATTTCAGAGCAAGTTGCTGATGAATAATCCTGGCTATTATTATTATTTAATTCCTATAACAGCTTTTGTCGTCTTTTTATCCACTTTTTATTGTTTGTAATGTTTTAACTTATGTTAATAGGTACAAGTGATGTGCACTCCTATACATGACCACTATCGTAAAAAAATATGTCATAAAACCTATTATTGTAACTAAGTGTATTAGTGAGTAAGTCGTTAGAGAGCCATAAAATAAATAAATAAAGCTGCGATAATCACTACGATTTCAATTGGTTTGAAGGAGATGCTGCCGAAGCAGCATCTCCTCGATTATGACGAAAGAAGTAGTAGTGAAGAAGTGTCGGATGATAATGATAATTAATGTAAAAAATAATGTAGATTACACTACAATTAATAAAAAATATTGCATCTATAATTTTTAATTTTATTTAATGTCATTCACACTATACGCATTCACGTTACGCCTCTTACTCGCCCGCTCTTAGCATCTTTCCCCTCGCCTGTCAAGGTCTTATGCTGCTCAGAACCGCCTGTCATTGTACACATTTCTTTTTAATGATTTGCTCAAACACATACTTAAATTTCAACTTTACAGGAGAAAGTTTATTTTTCCCCCTAAACTATGCACCTTTCGATTCGCCTGGCAGATACTTCTGCTTACCCAAATCGCCTGTCAATTTTTTTCCATAATTATTAATCAATAAACTAAATTATTGATTAATAATTATAGCACGCAGAACTGACGGCCGATGGGGCCGTAAAGTTCTTGAATGGAGACCACGCACCGGCAAGCGCAGCTTAGGACGTCCACCCACAAGGTGGACAGACGACCTAGTAAAAACCGCAGGATCGCGCTGGATGCAAGCCGCTTCCAACAGGTCCTACTGGAAATCTGTAGGGGAGGCCTATGTTCAACAGTGGACGTCCTGCGGCTGATATGATGATGATGATGATGAAACTAAATTATATTAAATTTTGAAGCTTACAGAAGAACGTTTTTTTTTATTATTTATTTTACATTTAAAAAAATAAAAAGACTGATGACGTGCAGGGTTGTTGCCTGCCAGGTCATTGTTGTTGGCATTGGTGTACTATGACTCATCACTCCACAAATTTCTAGCCTTACAGGACGACCGTTAGTAGGAGGGTTCACCAACTCTCCGGCTATGTATTGCTTAAACTTAACATATTCCTAGCAAATCTCTCTATAACATTATATAGATTTATAATATTGGTATCAGATTATCAGAATAACATATGGTTAGATAACATCTCTGTTTATGACCCACGGGATCGAAGCAATAACCAAAGATAACATATCGTGGCTTAAACCACGAACGTTAAGTTTAGCATAATTAATGTGCTTATGACTGTATAGTACAACATACCTCTCCTACAAACTTGCAGTGTAAGTTCTAAGCAGAGTCCATTCACTTAGCACAACCAACTAATGCAATACTCTAAAACATGAATAGTAATAACTTAAGTCCTTGTAACAGGATACTCAGGCGTCAAAGGCCTAGTGACATTTCTGAGAGCTTCTGTGCAGAGCGTGCAAGTGCTGTGGAAACGGAAATGAAACGGAATAAGATGAATTAAAATTGTTTATTAATGATTAATGTAATGCGTCATACATTTTATTTAGCTGATGTCGGCTTCTCTAACTGAATACCGAAAAAATGCCGAAATAATTTTAATTTCACATGGTACTTCAAAGAAGAAAGATATAAAATAAATGTTTACAAGCTAAAAAAACTACAAAACAAAAACTGGTCAAGTGTGTATCGAACCACGCATAGTAAGAGGTTCCGTAGTAGACCGATAATGTCTTGATACTCCTAAACTATCCCAGCTAACTTACCCTTGATATTTATTATTTTAAATTCGTTATTGTGCTTATATCGTGAAACAACCTGAGAAGTTGAAAAAGAGAGATTAGCTTCTGGATGGAGGTGGGCTGGGTAACGGCTGCCACGTAACAATAGTCCATCTTAAGAGACTAGATACTGTGACGGGGCCATCTTAGGCCAATGTCTGCCGGGGTTGCGGAATAGTTCTAAACGTTACCGCGGCCCCGGAACATAAACGGTAACCGAAGGAACAAGGTTGGGTGTTACTCAGTAAAAGTATGACACTCCCTACCACTCAGCCCAGGGCGGGAGAAGTCATCTGATGATTACACATCCTCAAAAAAAGAGACTAGATACTAAATTGAACCCCCAATAACGGAAACATAAAATACGAAAGACCAGCGATAGTATCAGCTTCATACGGGTGTTAGAAATCTATAAAAATCTCGGCTTCTCTCTACTATATTGCATATTAGACACATAAACCATTTTCCTTTATCATCTACTAGCTGTTCCTCGCGGTTTCACCCACGTTACACGTTACCTACGGGAGCGAAGCAGTAACCAAAAACCTAACATTTTGGTTACTGCTTCGCTCCCGTGGGACTTAGCGTGATATTATATAGCCTATGTTACTCATTGACAATGTAGCTTACAAATGGTGAAAGAATTTTTAAAATCGGTCCAGTAGTTTTTGAGCCTATTCATTACAATTAAACAAACAAACATACAAAGTTTTCCTCTTTATAATATTAGTATAGATTGGTCAAAACGGCATAAATATCGGCTGGTTTATTACCTATGAAACAGCAATCAGCAATAATTGCGATCATCGCGCGATTAATCGCTTAACGTCAAAAAAATCGATTGCTCATCGCTCGCTGATTGTTCTAATGCACTTACGACGACGGTAAAGTAGCAATAGCAGGAACTAATTAAATATCACCTTAAAAAAACAAAAGACGGGTTGCACTCCGGGAGTGCCGGCAGAAGTGAAAACTTGATTATAGCTGTCTACTATCCATCCGTCCTACGCTTTTTCGATCAGGTCACGTGTCCTGACGCGAGTTTAAGATTTTATACCCATTACAGAAAAAGTGCTCAACGCCGCTAAAGAAGTTTTCACTTCAAAAACACATTCGCTCATTTATTTACGAGTGTGCCTTTGGCTCGCCTGCCCCAAGCCATTAGCAGGACCACTATATCTCTCTCTCTCTCTATCTACAGCAAGCTTATATTAAGCTGTTTCGCCAAGATTTTCCAACACTATTACTCCACGGGTTAAAATATAAACAAAGGACATTGCCATGCGTCCATACATTGTTTGCCTAAGAACCGATAGGGATGTGTTTTTTCATTTTTGGTTCTAAATAATATATGTTTTCGATTGAAACTAAATTAAAACTACGGACACTTGAGACTTCTAAAAGCCATCAAAATACTTAAATAACAACATCATGTCACATCAAAAGTATCATCTATATTTTCGACCAATATATTTGCAGCGGCAGAAGTCTTTCCAAGACACTTATTGATGTTCCCTTTCTCTTTTACATGGAGCCAGAAGCTGATCCGCAATTTACACAAAATATAGGATAATTTTGGGAATCCATGTTAAATCTGCAATGTCCGTTTAATCTCTTGACACCCACCGCCATGCCAGGTCGTCGTTCTTAGTAGGTCCGTACATCAGTCAATCACAGCCGGAGGTCGCTATTTCAAGAGGAAATCACAGTCCGTAGTTTAAGCGAAGTGGGTAGATAAAATCGGAAAGGAATAATAATAAAATGCAAACAAACAACCAGATTACACAGAACCTGGTCAAATGTTGGCATCTGTCAATTCAATTGACGAAAAACAATAGACTAATATGTTGATCTTTTTTTCTAAACAAATGGCTTGTTCATTTGACACAGCGCTTTCAATCGCTTTAATGCCCATTTCACACGAGGGCAGAACAGTGGGCAGAATAGTACTGCTACTGTGTGAACGCACAAAACAGTACTGTTCTGTGCCAGCTTCTTAAAACGATGACTCGTAAATATTATATGTTTCCCACAACCAAACTATATGACGAATGTAAAGTTTTAACCGTGAGGCAACTCTTTATCCTCCTACCTTTCTACAGAAAACCTTCTCATATATGGCTATTAAGCTGTACACATGCAATGGATTACTGTTACTTACCAATTTTTACATATATAACACCTAATATACACACACTGACAATCACAAACATGCACACAACACACATACACACACATGCACGTGTTAGATTATTAAAAAGAAGAAGGTTAAATATGTTAAACATAAAAGCAAATTATGTGGAAAGCATTTATTGTAATTTAAACCAGTTTTGGTTATAAGTTTAAGTTGTCGTTGAAACTATACCTTTTGTATGAAACAAAAGCAATTTATCATTAATAATCGTTCTATATACTACATTTTGAATATGTTTTTATAATAAAATAAACTTTAGGTAAAACTCAAATTCATTTATTCAATTTAACGAAAAGCTATTTGCTGGTTCCAAAATAGTAGGTTCCAATGGAGAAGAGCCAGCAAGAAACTCCATGAACACTCTTTTAAATTTGATAAAATATTACAATTATTCGGTTACATTATTCAAATCACACAACGTACATAATACACAAAATATGGTCATAATAGTCATATTATAAAATATAAACCACACAATGTACATAATACACATAATATACCTAGTCATAATCTAAATTTATATTCATAGGTAACATTATCACAATACACAAGATGCTATACTTAACTTATATACAATCTCGGAGAGCTCCACACCGTTCAACGTCTCAAACAAGAATGACCCAGATCGGTCGGCGCAGGGGCTTTTATAGGCGGTAACAAACAACTTAGTGATGAGTCATACTTATTTGTTACCGCTCGAACGTTGGCTGTTCGTTTAATTTAAAAGTAACATTTAAGACTGTTATTTACTATAATTATTTATAGGTTTATTATTTACTAATATTATATATATTTATTTACTAATATTATATGTATCTATGCCTATACATAAGCATTAACTATCACGGCCATACTGACAGTACTTCGTCCTCGAAGTATTGTGTTCCTATGTTAGTCTAGGCACATGCTATTGATTAATGAACATATACATGACACAAAACAAAGACCATTATATATTTTTTTCTCTTTTTTTTTTTTTTTAATTTTATTCAGGTCGAGTCAGGTCAAACCAAGTCGAGTCAAACATTTGCATAGACATGGTTCAAATAGGTAACAGAGTATGCTTGCCAACTACATAGACATGTCGATCACATTCACCCGCTGCTGGTGAGACAATCGACACCAAATAGAAGGCCGACCAGCGGTTATTGGACTGATAAAATGATTGAGTAATGCCAACTACATAGTCATGTCAATCACATTCACCCGCTGCTTGTGAGATAATTGACACCAAATAGAAGGCCGACCAGCGGTACTCAGACTGATAAAATTATGGAGTAATGCCAACTACATAGTCATGTCAATCACATTCACCCGCTGCTTGTGAGATAATTGACACCAAATAGAAGGCCGACCAGCGGTACTCGGACTGATAAAATTATGGAGTAATGCCAACTACATAGTCATGTCAATCACATTCACCCGCTGCTTGTGAGATAATTGACACCAAATAGAAGGCCGACCAGCGGTACTCGGACTGATAAAATTATGGAGTAATGCCAACTACATAGTCATGTCAATCACATTCACCCGCTGCCTGTGAGATAATTGACACCAAATAGTAGGCCGACCAGCGGTACTCGGACTGATAAAACTTAAAGTCAAATTCAAGTCAAGTCAATATTTTTCACTCATTCACAATGTGACATATTGGTTCTAGCATTGATATACTCTAGCAGTCTCTGAAGGAAAAGTTAAATAGAATTTATTTTTGTATCATGTATATGTTTTAACAACATTTTATTTATGAAAGAACATAGGTTGTAAAAAAGACCTTAATACAGAACATCATAAAGTTTATAAATCACATTATAAAGTTACATTATAAAGCTTTTATAATCATAATATTATCATTGAATAATTAAATAATCACAAATTATCTGCATTATTATTTCCTTTTAAATGGTATGTTCAACTAGTATTGTTTTTATCAACCAACTCTCTTGGCCAAAATCGTGAGTTTTCTTTTACTACAATAACATTCTTTACATTGCCTTGACCTTTGAGAGTGTAATGGTCATTGGGAAGGACTAAAGATATTTCGTAAGAATCTTTAAATCTAGTCTTATATATACCGTACCAACTGCAAAAATTTTATTATTCCACCGTACCTAATGTATCAAATCAAGTTTTGAATTTATTTGCCTCGGTACACAAACCTATACGCTAGTTCACGATTTACGCTTAAGTCTACGTTATCTCCGGACACATTATTAACTTCATTCAAATGGGCTTGGGTTGAGAGGATATTAACATTACAGCCTATTAATACACTAATCGATGTGAAACCTGTAGAACTGAATTGTGGTATTAATAGACTGTTGTACCTTCCATAATGATGAAAATAAATAATTGATCCGCTTGGCCAATCTGACGAGTTTCATTGTGCAATATTTTAAAAAGGCTAAATTTGGAAATTTTTAGCACATACAGGTCTTATTTTGTAAAACAATTAATTATTTTGGAACTAGTATTGATTTTGATAAGAGCAAGATATTGATGTAGGAATGATAAAATGACTTTCACGTGATTAATCTATTTGTTATCCTTTATATATATATAAAATTTAAAAAGTATGAACTTGAAAAACCCCTACCATCAGTGTTAGTCATGGGGGTTCTAAGAAAGTTACAGAAAAAAATTAAAGGAAAATGATTTAACCACGGTAGCGACCGATATACTGGACTATTTATGAATATTCATAAAAAAACTCTATGAATTACAAAATATAAATAAAATCTATAGAAGTACGCCGTTGTTAGGAATTGTAAATAGTAACACAATTCCTAACTACAATTTTCAATCAGAAATATTATAACCAATACCAAAATATAATGATATCTGTACGAAATTCCACTTTCAAAACTATGCAAAAATATTATCACACTACAATGTAAGAAGCGACTCGTAACTCGAATTTTATTTAAAATAATAAACAGCTAATACTTTTATTTCTGTATATAATCATATTTTTATTGATTCAATAATTCAAAATTTATACATCGATACCGTTAATCTAATAAATGTAACTATAGTGTCGGCAACGCAAAAGTTAAACTTGGACATCGAGTAACTGTCGAATGTAAATGTCAAATTAATAATGGCGACAAAGTGATTCCGTGATTTTATTGGAGTTGTGTTTATTGCTTTATCCGGACTCCGATTTTTCTATCATTTACGTCTACCTGGACTGTTGAACCAGAACTTCTTGTTGACCTGGCCTGACACTTGGATACCTGAACTTTTAGTCCATAAAACCTTTAAGGTTTAATATATTCGTTTTTATGCGATGATAATCGTTATAAACAGATTGAAATGATTGTTAATCGGAATAATAAATGGGCAAAATGTATATACGCGTTGTTTTTTTTTTATACATAGACAGGCTATGTTTTATGTGAGAATATGTGACAAGTCATTTATTAAATTATTAGTACTTTATTTGATGTGACCGTTTAAATAAGACGTATTTAGTGGTCGACATAAACGACTACAATTTTTTTTCTCCATAAAATTCTTTGATTATTTCCTTTTTATGACAAATGTCATCGTCGGTTCTGGCGGAATCTTAAAAATTTTGAGACTAGGCAATCTTAAAGTAACAATAATTCACTTTCTGAGAATTTAACAAAAAGATTATTTGGACAGTACCTACTAAACATTTTTTTTTTTTAGAAAGAGACAAAAAAAAATAGTGGCTAAGTGTAAATCCAAGACGTAAACAAGTTTATAGGTGACCGGCTCGCTGACCGTGCGAAAACTGATTTTAATTTTCAAACCCGCATAAATAGTATACTTTTGAAATCATAAGAACAATATTTTGATTCCGCAGGTAACTTTTTTTTGACGATAATGAGCTACATCTTTTGACACGTTCAGATGGACTAGATAAATATTTTAGAACAATTTTGTTTGCCGCATCTTGTTCGATTTCCTATTCCTAATTCACGTTATTTTTTTTTTTTTGCGAAATTGGAAATAAGTTATCGGAAGTCTAGACCTATAAACTGCCTCGCTTGCTAGGGAAGTTTATTTAATCAATTATCTTTGCCACGCTGGGCCTAATACCTTCCTGTAATAATATTCTCATATTTTGAACAAATAATCAATATTTATGATATTTATAGTAAACATTAACTAGCACAATGCCCTGCAAAGTTTTTGGACTACTTTCTTTTAGCGGATTAGTATCAATGATATCGACCACTACATATAATCCGTACACTGTATTTATATAATCCGTAGGTAGTAATCAGTATTTGTACACCGAAAACGGTAGAATAATATGGACATTGTAACATTATTCTGACAATTTAAAACTATTATTACACACAAAACCTTACCGGCTTAAGCTGCCATCTCGACACTGGAGTTTCACACACCTCAAATCAGCACGAAGTATCTCGATGCTATTACACCAACTTTTCGATCCGCAAACATTTTCATCCGCACCGAACAGCAGAGAAACGATGTCAACATCCTTCTGCTGATGTTGTTGAGCAGCGTCTCGGGTAGCCATAAGAAGATTTCCAGTTGTCTCAGCATCCATCCTTAAACATAGAATTATAAGTATTAGAATCGTAATATTGGGCCTATGGGTTATCCCCACTTCTGATGTTAGATTATTAAAAAGAAGAAGGTTAAATATGTTAAACATAAAAGCAAATTATGTGGAAAGCATTTATTGTAATTTAAACCAGTTTTGGTTATAAGTTTAAGTTGTCGTTGAAACTATACCTTTTGTATGAAACAAAAGCAATTTATCATTAATAATCGTTCTATATACTACATTTTGAATATGTTTTTATAATAAAATAAACTTTAGGTAAAACTCAAATTCATTTATTCAATTTAACGAAAAGCTATTTGCTGGTTCCAAAATAGTAGGTTCCAATGGAGAAGAGCCAGCAAGAAACTCCATGAACACTCTTTTAAATTTGATAAAATATTACAATTATTCGGTTACATTATTCAAATCACACAACGTACATAATACACAAAATATGGTCATAATAGTCATATTATAAAATATAAACCACACAATGTACATAATACACATAATATACCTAGTCATAATCTAAATTTATATTCATAGGTAACATTATCACAATACACAAGAAGCTATACTTAACTTATATACAATCTCGGAGAGCTCCGCACCGTTCAACGTCTCAAACAAGAATGACCCAGATCGGTCGGCGCAGGGGCTTTTATAGGCGGTAACAAACAACTTAGTGATGAGTCATACTTATTTGTTACCGCTCGAACGTTGGCTGTTCGTTTAATTTAAAAGTAACATTTAAGACTGTTATTTACTATAATTATTTATAGGTTTATTATTTACTAATATTATATATATTTATTTACTAATATTATATGTATCTATGCCTATACATAAGCATTAACTATCACACGCACTCATGACTCGAGAGTTTATATTATTATGAATATAATAATTCAAATCGACACTGTTCTCACTTGTTAAATCTTATTATATAATCAATTTAGTTTAAACCAATGGCTGAACCCTGTCTCTTAAGATACAGGCTAGACCTAGTTTAAGGGATAGAGTCCAATAATGTAGTTCTACATAATTATACAATATAATTCTAAACTGTTTAGTGTAAGCCTTTATGTATAGGTGCACTGTTCCATGTTTTTATGAAATAAATACTTATTATTATTATAACTGTTCTGCCTCACTGTTCTGCCCTCGTGTGAAATGGGCATTATATATTCGTATTAAAACCTTATTCATAGATCAAGCGCTGAGAATATTGAGTTTTTCAATTTCGGTATACATACTTATTTTAATACTTGGCTGCATGAGCTACGATACCTTAGTCTACTACTAACTTCAAATTAAATCAAAATATCTGACACCGGAGATTGAAACGAAATTGAGTTACTTTTTATAATGTTTCTGAAATTATCACCTGTCCATTGTATTGTAATAGTCGTAAAGTACATTATAAAAAAAAAACTACTACGACTACGACTACGACTACGACTACGACTACGACCACGACCACGACTACGACTACGACTACGACTACGACTACGACTACGACTACGACTACGACTACGTAGACACGATAAAAATCTCACACACACTGATACAAGGTACAATTTTCCCGAAAATTGTACCTTGTATCAGTGTGTGTGAGATTTTTATCGCGCGTTCAATTGTTATCCGTCCTACGCTTTTTCGATCAGGGTCACGTGTCCTGACGCGAGTTTAAGATTTTATACCCATTACAGAAAAAGTGCTCAACGCCGCTAAAGAAGTTTTCAAAAATTGTACCTTGTATCAGTGTGTGTGAGATTTTTATCGCGCGTTCAATTGTTATCCGTCCTACGCTTTTTCGATCAGGGTCACGTGTCCTGACGCGAGTTTAAGATTTTATACCCATTACAGAAAAAGTGCTCAACGCCGCTAAAGAAGTTTTCACTTCAAAAAACTTAACTTTGCTCTTAAAAACCATACGTAATACGAAACCACCAAACGAAAAATGCATGTTTTAGTTAACTGATTGCTCCACAGAGGCAGCACTATCGCTAGATTGCTAACGCATTGCTTTTGCTGATACGTAATACGATTTGACGTTTGAGAAGCAATTATTGCGCGATCATTGCTCAATTATCGCGATCGCTCGGCATCTGCAATATACGTAATCCCGTCGCTGGTCAGTAATTTTTCAGTCTATCGCAAGCAGACAGGCAGACGCAGTTGGGGGTTTTTTTATGCTATGTTAGCAAGAATAGGCCTATATTTAGTGCGCTAACTGGCCATAATTCTCTCCCAACAAACAAAAACGTCATATAAGTCTTGACTTATACGACATAAAGTTGGATAGCAGTCTTATAATGATAGTGAGATGACTACGAGGTCCTTTAGACGTCTTTAATTTAACTTTTTAGTCGTGCGACAAATATGTCATAATAAGCTGGTCTTAGCAACGTTGGTAAGACTTAACTATACGACGTTGTATTACAGTCTTAGCTAGAACGTTTGTACGACCACGCTATAGTCGTACTAACGTTATAGTCCATTAAGCGTTTTGAACTTACCAAATTAGGTCTTTGAAAAACCTTTATATGACATTTATTTAATGTAGCAGTTGTATAGACGTTTTCACAGTGACGTTTATATAACTATCACTATCCTGTTTTACAGCGGTCAATTGGAGACTCTTAAATGACTTAGTGGTTTATTTGATACTTAAATATAACCTATATATTTGATTATGTCTGTTTATTGTCATGCCCTGACTTTTTTCAAACTTGTAGTCGCATTTAAGTCAAGTTTTGACTTTAAAACGTCTAGGCCGCCGTATTTACGGAACGTTTGATTAAATTTGCTACGAAAAATGGAAGGTAAAAATTCGTGGAGAAGACTTACACGTAGTGGAACTTTCAAAACGAGAGTAAAAAAAATGTTTAAATATTTGAAATCTGCACTGTACTTTTACTGTGAACAATATGAAAAGGGGTTTTAAATTTATGAGGAACCCTAATAGCTAGCTGCTGTCATGGCGTATTGCATGGTCTTGAAATAACCTTAATACGACTTTATGTCTTTACAACGTCGTAAAGAGATAAGTGTATGACAAAAGCAACATGTCCTACGTTTTTAGAAATAAATATATTTTTATTAATAAAAATATAATCATTTAAACACAAAATTGAGAGGGGGCATGAAAATTTCAAATAAATTCACATAGGTATATTATCATAAAACTTGAATACCCACTCGAACTAAACGGCATAAGAGACAGATACAGTTATTAGCGAGATATATAATATAAGTTAAATAAACCTTTTATTTCCTTGTAATTATTTCTTTTGCACTCAAATCTCGAATCAAATCCAAACACGTATGCCACTAACAAGAAAAATAGAAAAGTCTTACAGGAGTTGTTCCTTGACTCAAATAAAACGTTTTAGTCATTCAAAAACACCTGTATGACGACAATACAACAAACGAGCCGTTGTAAAGTTACGATGCGACTTCTGCGCGACGAAAGTGGTAATTCCATCACGTTCATACGACTTTTGAATGACGTAACGAAGTCATCTTGCGACTTTTGTATGGCCATTAAACGATAATGTTGGTCGTATAACTGGGGCCATTTTCGCGTTTAGTAAACGTTATTATAACGTTAGTGCGACTTAGGTATTACGATCATTGGAATTAAGATAACGTTTACTAAACTTTTGAACGACGTTAAATTGTTAGTTGGGCTACGCTCTAAATACATACAAACCACGTTAAACTAAGCATAAACAATGGAATTGGATATTGTTTAGGTGTTCATAGTCGTGACAGTTAAACCGACATAATAGCTAGACCATATCAAGGATCTTGGCCCAGTATTCTCAAGACTAAATGTTGAATCGATTTTGGACTGGACCGAAAATAATGTATCGAATATCGAAATGGTCGTGTCTCGATATCTTTTTACGGTTATTTGAATTTCACGTTAAGGTCGTTTATGGCACGTACTAGAAAAATTGCTCCTATTGAAAAGTAACTTAAATGCAAAAACAAAGAAACAACGTCCTTACGGTTTAAGCCTAGGTACTACGTAATTTTATTCAGCTTTATCAGCTTATATTCATAGAAAACAAAGATTTTGTACGAATGCCGAACAGCCACGGAAAGCTGAACGGACGCGTACGCGTGTAGTCAGCAAAAGAGATATGTTACCAGGGCCGTCAGATACAATTAAAGTTTTTTCATTAATCAATGGATATATTTTAATTAAAATTTCAATAAAATAGAAAGTAATTTGTTCTTCAATCAATTTAAATTTCATTTGGATACATCAATCGGTGTTCAAGAAAACCTTAATTATATCTTATGGCCCTGGTAACATATCTCTTTTGCTGACCGTACATTAAACATCGTAATAAGCTGAATAGGCTCTTATTCTATACTGCTGTGCTATGTGTCGTGGATTCCATTCTCGCTTTGGGAAATATTTGTGTAACCTACAAGTATTTCTAAAAGTAAGGTAAAGGTTAAAAAAATATTTTATCGAAATCGGTATAGTAATTTAGCAGTGAAAGCGTAACAGACAACCGAGCACACGTACAGACAATTTTGCATGTATAATATTAGTAAGTAAATATAATAGATATATCGCGTAATCCTTTCACAGTGAGTACATTTTTTCTAATATCTCTGTATCTATACAGATAATAACAGCTGCTTTTATCTGTTATCGGTTTTGTGAAGTAAATTATCTTTATCTGGAGAATTGGGTAAGATATCTCAAAATATCGGAGATGTTATTCGTGAATGTTTGGTTTAAATATATCTTATTTTTAATATGGGTTATGTACTCTCGACAGAGACTAACAAAAAAAAGTTCTTGAAAAAATAGTTACTATACCTAGTTAAGTATGTAGGTTATTTTAGTTTGCTATTTTAAGCTGGGATTAATAAACGTTGCTTAGCAAGTGGTTTACATTTGCATTGGGAAAT
The DNA here is from genome assembly GCA_033675125.1 of Athetis lepigone. NCBI lineage: Eukaryota > Metazoa > Arthropoda > Insecta > Lepidoptera > Noctuidae > Athetis > Athetis lepigone. The sequence continues at coordinate 15,179,051 of CM066239.1, read as the reverse complement.
GTGTCGCCACATCTGCAACGCGACATATTTTTCGCCCCCGTATATGTTCGCGAGCCCTCACATTAAGGACACATTTGTTGCGGGCGTATACAATACATTTGTAGCAAGCAATTGCAGCGCAACAATTGTGGCGAGGGAAATGTTCGATGCGGGTCGTATGTTGCGCCGATGTGCGATCTGGTTTAATATCACCGTCACACAATTACTGTCCCACTATGTTAGCCAGATAGAGTCAGAGAATAGCTAAGCTAAAGTACGCGCTAAGTAAAATATATTTACCGTAGACTGAATGACAAATAACTATTCTTTTATGCGGCAGGTTTACCTACTTCACATTATATCAATAAAGACAGCATAATTATTCAAAACGATATCTCAAAAACCAACAAACACACAGTCTGTAAACTAGACTATACTATCTACAAAACACTTTCAGTCTGTATCTCAAAGATAAAAAACAAACTATAAAAAAGAACCCAGTCGTCTATGTGACAGCGACAAAAATTACAGTTTACCGGTCAATGACCCGAGGATAGGTTATCAAAAACTTTTAAATTAAACTCAAGAGAAGTAGTTCATATGACCGTAATACGAGTACATATAAGCACTAATGCTCAGACGAAAGTTCTGTACCGTGCCGTGCGACAAATTTTCTAAATGAAAAATGTCTGAAGAGATATTTTCCAGAAAATTCATTAGCTAAGAGTTTTAACTGTGTGGAGGGTAGTTTGTAGTGTTTTATTTTTAACCTCTCAAGGTTTTAGTGGGAATTATTAATTACTAGCTGTTCTTGCGGTTTTGATCGGGTTATTTTTATAAAGACAGCTTTTTGACCAATAATTACCAATATAAGTAGTATGTATGAGTAATACTCTTGCTAATTAAAGGTATCCACATTGAAATCACTATTTATATATTTTTTTCGTTAACTTATTTTTTTTATTTAGCTTCATGCACCTTATGTAAAAAATACACATATAGACGAACTTAATGCCTTTGCATTTTCTCCCAGTCTACCTTAGTCGTAGTAAGTTACTCAACATCAAAAAAACCCTTCTAATTTTTTTTATTGCTGGTGCAAAATAGTTCATTTTCTAGATGTGACGGTAAACTTTGAATACTTTCACATGAAGTATGCAAAATAAGTTCCGCCTGAATTTGTCGATGTAAGGGGTCGCTGTTTTTAATTGGTAACGTCTTTGGTTATTTCTCCACTCCCTTGAGTCACAGCATGACGTTATGTAGCCTATGTGTTATTTCAATGTTTTAACAAAATCTGCTCAGCAGTTTTTGGGTGAAAAAATCTTCAAAAAAATCTTGTTTGTTATTAAATATTCTCCATTGAATCTGGCTCAAATGTAGTATAAACATTTCTGGTTACATAATATTTGAACTTACTATTAGCAAATACCCAAATATTTTCAGTTTACGGAAACATCGGAATTTTGTTTATTTGAATAACAAAACAGAGTATCCTTGAAAATTAGATGGCAAAATATTTACTTATTAGACATAACATTGAATAATGTCGGTTTGAATATTTTATTTTCTTAATTTCAATTACATATTCGACTTCCGGTTGGAAACCACTTCTTGATTATTTAAATAATTTGTTAAAGAAAATATAGTTTCTGTTTTCTTTCGTATAATGGCGACGTCAGTTTTAACTACACATTTTTCTCAACAACCAATGTTTACACCACAATTTTTTCCTTCTTTGTCTTCTTTTTCAAATGCATCATATTCCAATAATTGCCACAGCGTCATCTAATGATGCCAAGGATCGACGTTTACTGCGAGCAAAAAAAAAAAGATTACGACTGAAATCTAAATGTGTGTAGACACATAGGACACCAGTTTTAACTGAACAATTCAACTGCTCGTATAATAATGGGCAGTAATAACTGATGGTCTGTAGCCGCCATCAAGAAACTAAGTAGGAAAGAATTTTAATCCAGGTAAGGTTTTCAAATTCTACCATAAACACGTAAGGTTATGGCAGGTTTAATAAAAGAATATCTTAGTTACGTAAACAATACCTTTCAACGACCAAGCGACAGCCGGCTGTTGGGCTGCTATTGTTTTCCTATTGTGTCTCGAATAACGTGTCTTCAAAGGTTTAATAGCATTAAACCTTTCAATGACCAAGCGACAGCCGGCTGTCGCGCTGCTATTGTCTTTCTATTGTGTCTCGAATCACGTGTGTTCGAAGGCTTAGTAGTATTGCATGAACGCATAGAAAAAACATGATGAAAAAGCATTAATCGTCACGCTTGCTCAAGGCAGATTGTCAAGTAAAAAAGCCACAGTACGTACTTGCAAGGTATACCCAGAATATGATGATACATGAAAGCCAAACACTTGAACCAGGTTATCACGGCAGTGCTTTTCTAGCGATATAAAAAGATAACCCGAAAAACAGAAAATGTGAATTTATTTAAAACTTTTAGTAAAATCTAGCGCAACGCAAACCTAACTAGTTAAAGTTAGGTTAATTACGAACGTAACGAGACCTAGAAAAGTTCAATGTTATTAACGTTCACGTTATTGTGCGACTTCATTTGGCGTATAGGGCAAATAATCGCGTTCTTCTTTAATATATAAGGGAGCACTTGTTTAAACTTAAAACAACTTAAAATTTCGACATACACGCGGGCGTAGCTGCGGGCAAAAGCTAGTTGTTAATTATATAGCAAAGCAGTAAATACGACGAAATAAAAACACTTACAGTAATAGAAGAATCATATAGTAACCTTGTACAGGGCACAATATGTTTATTTGTAGACAAGCTTTTCAACATTTTAATAACCTTGAAAAATACACATGAAAAATGCACCAAATTTTTACACGTTTGCCGAATCATTGCAAAATTTCCATCACAAAACGCCTAAACAATGATAATTCATTTTACCTTGCCAACACACAATTTATATCTATTGTGTTAAAAATGCCAGTTGACATAAACTATTAGTACCTATAATTATATCTATGTCGAAACCAGTGACATGTCAAAAGTTATGTGGAATTATGCCATATTTATGTGAATTATGTGAGCCTTATTATGCGTGTTTGTTTAATATTCGAGCACTTGGCCCGGTTAAAGAGAATAGAAAAGACAAATAAAGCTTTATATTGTAGGTAGAACAACGTAGCGAATATTTCAGGGCCGTCAGTTGTTCAATAATACGGTAGTTTCCACCATTATCAATTGACGTACTTTTTATGAGCTGTCAAAACGCAATTCTCCAATAGATTTTGTATGGCAATGGCGATTAATGACGTCACTAAAATAACAACTCAGTTGACAATCTATTTATTGATTTCAAAGCAACTAAAAATCAAATTTTATAGCAAATTGAAAATGAACCGAATTTATTGGACTGAAATTAAAAGAGGTTTTATAGAAATTGTGTCTAACATTTATTGGTTAATGGTGGAAACTACCCAATTATGTTTTCCCAAACACTGATGGTATGTACGTACGATCGAATGAAAAATAAACTAATTAATCCTTCGAACAGATGTGATTTGAGACACAATAGAAAGGCAATAGAAGCCCGACAGCCGGCTGTCGGTTGGTCGTTGAAAGGAGACCATTTATGTTTTTATGTACTTGCTTAAAGCGTTACAGTGAGCAGTGTAGAAAATACACACTGCATATGTTAGAGATTGCTTAGATGAGGATCAGATGACCGTGTGTGAGTTATCCCAAAATATGTACTTAATAGATGTTAGAGATATCTCCACTACATTTTAAAGTTTTGCCATAAAGTTTGACAATTAGCCTTGATTCTGATTATACTAAAATGAAATAAATCTTTTTTTTTTCAATAAGTAAAGTTTAGTTTTGCCATCAAGTCTGACAATTAGCCTTGATTCTGATAAATTAATTGTTTTTTTTTTTGAAAAAAAAAAACAGTTCGTTTCATTTTAGTTAAATGTAAGACTTTTAAACGTGAATATTGTTTTTTGATATTGTAAGGGAGCGATGGAGCTAAAGTTTTCTAGCTGACTACTCTTTCTGAGAAGAGATGTCGGAAAAAATTCAGCGATCATCATCTTTTTTCGGGTCCAGACCAGACATTAAGGCCCGTATTAATAGACATCTCTCAACTCTGAGACGCTCTCAAGTCTCTTACTGTTCTTGTCATTCTAAAGGGAAAAAATAAGGACAGCAATAAACTTGAGAGCGTCTCAGAATTGAGTGACGTCTATAAATACGGGTCTAAAAGTATAATCACATTTTCTGTCTGTATGCCGAAACAGTCCAGCGTTTTTATCATTTTCATATATCGGGACCAGGTTCTTTGAAAATGTTGCGGAATGTTTATAATAGTTACCGTGACCCTGGCACATAAAGAGCAATCGAAGGAACATGAGTGGGTTTTAGTCAGTAAGAGTCTGACACGCCCTCCCGCAGCACCCAGGACGGGAGCAGTCATTGGAGGATTTCCCACTCACCAAAAAACAAAAAAAAGGTTGTTGAAAATCATGCGAGGGAATGAATCTACTAGTTTTATTTGGTCATTTATAATTTAGGGTAAATCTGATCCATTGAGACGAACGTTTGCAAATTCAGTAGACTGAATACAGTACATTAATTATGTGTAACATCTAGCCCACTGTTGGTGAAGCAGAGCCACAAACCGCTAATATTGCATTCAGCACATTATATAAACAGTAAGTTTATAATGCAGCGCCTAAAACCAGGACTACATTTAAGACGATATTCCAAAGAAACGTAGCCTAGTCATGTTTTGGACTGGCCTGTTGGTTTAGTGGTCAGTGACCCTGACTGCTTAGCCGAAGGTCGTGGGTTCGATTCCCACCTAGGACAAACTTTGTGTGATGAGCTTGATTGTTTGTTTATTGTCTGGGTGTACTTTATCTATAATATAATAAATAAATAAATAATAAATATACTGGGACCACTCACACACGGTCATCTGATCCCAAGTTAAGCTCTGCTTAGAGCTTGTATTATGGTAACCAGACAACTAATAAACATACTTATATAATTTATAAATACATACATATTATTGGTAAATTACACCCAGACACAGAACAAACAATCATGCTCATCACACAAAGTTTGTTCTGGGTGGGAATCGAACCCACGACCTCCTGCTTAGCAGTCAGGGCTACTAACCACTACACCAACAGGCCCGTCAAATGTATTGTAAGTATGGTTATCAGTGGTTTTGTTACCATAATTCAAGCTCTACTTAGTTTGGGATCAGATGTGTGTGTTCTCCAAGTTTTATTTATTTATTTTTATTATTTATATTTCAACTATGTTTTGCTGTTCCAGAAATAAAAATAATTTATCACATTTGCATGTTTCTTTAGCCTCCATATTGCAACATTGCTCTGCAGAAGAAAACCATTTTTTCCATATCCAGCAGGATACATAACAGTTCTATCATTCTATGTCTTCTTCATATAGAGCTTTAATGTAGTTCTATCTTAAGGCTTCCAAGTGTCAGATTATAGATTTTAACCCCAATAGTTACACTATTGACCTGAGCTCACTCTTATTACATCATTAGTAGACAACAGTTATGGACTTGTAATAACATCATCTATTTACTTGGACTGGATTTTGTGTATATGACGTATCTCTATCCTGAACCCTTCGTAAAATATCAATCCACAAAGATACTCATCATTGTAATAAAAAAACTGATGTTTCAATAAAAACACGGCATTCAAAGACATAAAAGAGAAAAATAGGTCTAATTTTAGAAGTCTTTGGTTTTGATGTTGGTTAACTTAGATCTATGTTAGTCCGATCTTAACAAAATATACATGGGACCACTTAAAAAACATACAACTAAACGTTAAAATGATTGACGATCTTCTCCTTCAATTCCTGAAATAATATCTTGGCTGTATTTTGCACATCCATTCAAATTTACAAAACAGCATTTCACCATACTTACCAGAGCCGGAATACAAATTCATCATTAAGTGAAAACAACGTCGTAAATCAGAACATTTTCACAAACGAACCGCTCTCGTCATGAAACAATATGAATATGTAAATGTAGTCTATGGCGGAGCAATCTCGTGACTCCCTTGCCCATTAGTTGTTATTCAGTTAACGAACAATCACGATGAACGCAGATCGCCAGACACCCACACAATTTGATTAACGCTTCGGCGCCACTTTAAGGAAGTTCGTGCTACTTGTGTAAATCAATTCGTACCTACAAAACATACCATAGATCAAACATTTCATAAACTACTACCTTATGGAACATAATAATTATATCGATAAAGAAAACACGTGAAACTTAATACATAATTCGATTAACGTTACGATGACAACAAAAAGTTAAGACAGAAAAATCTGATTGCAAACTTTTCCAATTCTCGTCTCTTAATAAGGAAATGTGCCGCGGCCTCATTCTAAGTAGTAGAGATGCCTACAGTTATTTTTCTTCAGGAACTTCGTAACGAGGTACGCTCGGACGCGCCTACGATAACCGTGCTACGAGAAACCGTAGTATTAGTAGCTAGTATTAAATAACATATACAGTATTGTAAGCCTGCATCGGGCATCTAATCACGACTCGTTATGTCCTTAAACTTGTCAAGTGTATCAGCACGGTAGAGTGGGCAAGTGCAGGCCCAGGCCCCGTGACCTACATCCGACGACCCTCGCTCGGGAAGCTGCTAATTTCCACCATCGCGGGCTGTAGCCGACGTCACGGCGGGGGCAGGGAGGCACCTCGACGGCTCGCTGGCTGCCTGCTCCGATCAGTCCAACGCCCCACTCCGAGCTGTAAGCACGCGCTGGCCGCGACCCGACGCCGCGGATGATCGCGAACAAACACAACCTCACAGACGCCGCCTGATTAAAATATTTTAAGTGTTGCATCTGTATTTTTGTAAAGTGCGAAAACGGTGAAAGTATTTTTTTTTAATAGTAAACTGTGATAACGAGTCAGGCGGGCGGAGGCTCGGGTGGGGCGCGTTCCGCTGACACAGTGGCTCAGTCCGCCGCCGGTCGCCGAGTGGCAAGCACCATCGATTTTCTCCATACGACAGTTCGCGAGGTACGTAAGCATCACGTGCCCGTATTTTCACCGCGGCTATTTCCACGCGCCGAGTATTTCAGGCGATCTGCTTAGCGTTCAAGGCCGCGTTTGTTTGCGTCCGCGTATACGTTCGAAGTACAGTTTACGCTGATGTTTTGATCGATTGTTTAGATCGTATGCAATGTTATCTGTTATCACGCGGTGAGTTCGGGAGGAAAACGAATCGTTTTCACGGCTCTACGGTGGTGGGCGCGTGCTTAGAATATGTAATGCGATAACGTTGTTAATACCAAGGTTGTGGGGTGGTCGTGCATAGATATATTTCTTATTGTTGTATGACAACAGAGGTGTTTAAGTAAGTAGGAGGCTTACAGTTACGGTAATGCAGTGTTATGTGATTTGAAGGTGTTTTATGACTGTAAAGTGGTGTTGATGGAGTAAGGGTTACAAGTAGGGCCAGGTGTTAGTGATGCGGTCTTGAGAGTGATCATGACCTACACAGTGGGAACTAATTCTGACCGCTTGACACGCGCTTTGGCAGACGTTCAGACAGGGATTCATTCAAGCGATGTGTGTATGTTTGTGTGCATAACGGTTGAACTTCTAACTATTAAAAGAACAAAGTCGAGATGGTGTTTTTAATTATGATGGCTAAAATGTATACGATAATAATAATAGATTTGAGTAAATTTATTTGCTACAAAGTAAAATCCAACTAACTACGAACCATTGAAATATTCGTGTTAAGTAACAAAAAACAATAATAATTGTTACAAGCCTTATTAGTAAATAATTCTATCTTATTATTAAATATCACGAAACAAAAAACTCAAATACAATAATAAATTTTTATTTTCTGCTCACAAAATAGTTGATGCTTTAATTTTTATTAAAATATCAGTTTATTTTATTAACATACTAGCTACCCCCCTCGGTTTTACCCACGATTTTGGTTACTGCTCCGCTTTCGTAGTATATAGCGTGATGTCACATAGCCTCCAATTCCTCGATAAACGAGCTATCCAACACAAAAAGATTTATTCAATTTCGACCAGCAATTCCTGAGATGAGAGAGTACATCCAAACAAACTCTTAAACTTTATAATGTTGGTATAGAAATAAAGACTGTTAAAGGTACAATAACAAAAAATAAAACAACTGAATAGTGATATATTAAAACTGTAAGTAGGTACCAACTTAAATATATTTACACAACCAAGGTACCTAGACAGCTATAACAAACCTGAATTTAAACACATAGATAGCTTAGTAAATACTATTTACTAGTCTGACGTCATCAAGTACATAAAAACGTGTGTTACATAGGTACCTTCTTCATTATTGGTTTTCAAATTTTATGGACTGTACAGTTTGCGTTAAACAAATTGCTTTTAACCAATCTCATAAAATTTTCTATTGAATTCTTATCGTTTTCCGACAACGTGCGCAAAAATAATACCTAAAATATACATATTCATTTTATGTAAATATTTTGCTCCGTTCCCGAGACTTGAAAATGGCGGTCTATGATGAAGATTTAGGCTCTTATGATTTATATAAAGGTTATTTTGAAGTTTCTTTTCTGTTTATGATGCATAAATCAGTTTTCATTCTGTACTTATTAATTAACTGTTATTTTTGTAAATAATAAAATTTTAAGTAATGATATACCTACCTATTATACTTTGATAAAGTTTTTATTCTAAAGGCGTAACGTTATGTATTTTGATTTGACTCTTCATGTAAAACTCTCAAATTCATCTAAATTCGTTTACGCTGAAAGCCGTCCCTAACATAGCCAAAAAGAAAGGCCTAAGATGATAACCTAAGTCATTTTAATACTGGTCAATTTTTCAAATATATATAAAAGTAGTGAAATATACCTAAACAAAAGAATCAAGAGGTATAACTATGCATATTTTAGACACTTGTCACATACAAAAAATCTTGTAAGATAAAAAAATCTCAACTTCAATGTCTGTGACATCAATGACAAACAAAGATATGAATGTAATGGACAACACTTATGTTCAAAATTTAAAAAAATATATATATAATTCAATATACTAAAGCTATGTATTTCTATTCTTGAAAGCATTAAAAATTGACGCGGAAAATGCTGTTATGTAATGAAATAAAAAACAAAGTATATATACGAACACATTTCATTTCTAAATCAAGCTGAAGCCAATTTATATGTAGTGCCTTCGCAAAAACCAGCCCAGAAAAGCATAAAAAAACCTAAAAATCTCTTCTGAATCCTAAATATCTCCGAACTGAAATGTAATAAATCTGTTGTAATGAAACAACACCACACGTCATAAAGTTATGTAACAACCGACCAATCAAACGGGTCTGTTTAAAAACATTTCGAAAATGCACGCACTTGATTGGTGGAAAACTTGTCAACAGTTGGTAACAAAAAACATAGCAACGGCCCTTTGAATCATATTTAGCCGAGTTTTTGACGTAATAATTTGGCAAGCTTCTTTGAAATGTTAATTGTTTTGGCGATTAAACGTAACTAAATAAGTAAGACGTTTTAATATTTTAATCGCGTGACTCATTAACAGATTATTAAATTTTTACGTTTGTTCAAGTTTTTCTTTAGGTTTATAAAACGTAATAACATAACAATGTGATTTAATCTCTTTGGTATAAACAGTTCTTCCGTTATTTTAAGGATATGTTTATTAATCTTTATTTACGAAGAAATAGATTGACTGACAGTAATCACATAGTCAAAACTATTGAATGTAAAAACATGGCACCTTGACAGTAACTTTGGAAGTTCAATCCCTAACGGGTTAAATAAAATTAAGGAAGGAAGTTTTCTTCGAAAATAGTCGTGTGGCTGACAATGATCTGTCTGTTATTCACGCCTAGACTACAGAACCGATTAAAATGAAATTTGTCCATAACCTAAGAAAAGGAATAAGAATTTTATTGCGAAATAAGAAAAGCCGCTGGAAACTTTTAAAAATTTAAGTTAGTCATAAAATAATCAATGAATAAACTGAATCTACACAAAATTTTACGTTACCTCCAAGACTCAAATAACAATTTAAGACAAAACGGAAACATATAATTCTTTAGATAGCAACGAACCTGACTTCCGAAACAACTAAATAAACAATTATTTATATTGACCTTGATTTAATAAACAAACTGAAATGTTAACTCTAGCGTGTTAATTTAACATAATCAGTTGTTAATTTTTAATCTAATTTCCTGAAACTCAAACACGAAAACAAAAATGAAGAATAAAATAAGTAAAGCATCTATATAATCTTTTATTTGAATACTACAATAAATAAATCAAAATGTGATAATATCTTATAATTTTTTAGTATTGTATTCAACAAATCCTTGAAAAGCTTTATAAGAGGCATTAGACGAGTATTTTATTTTATACCAGCAATTGGTCGCAAATTCATCATAATACTATTTTTTAACCTGCTAATGATTAGCCCCAGCTTCACATGGTTATTACAAATCATTTAAAGTTCTCACCTATATCATTGTAATAGGCATATTTACCGAAAACTGCCTTATTAATTACTTTGTCCTTTGGTAAAACAATATGAAAATCTGACCAGTGGTTTTTGAGTTTATCGCAAAAAGATAGATGCGGCAAGAGTCTATGTTTTATAATGTGTAAGGATCAGGAATAATCTAGCTTACTACACCAAAATTCATAAATATCTGTTAAATGTTACAGCGACAAAAACGTAATAGCCACAGCGACTTTCGCATTTATAATATTGGTATATTTAGTATGTAATATATTATCTCACGACACAGCACATCACGTCACGAGTTCAAACTCTGCCCCACTACATATCATAGTGACGCTTCAATGAACTATCATCGTAATAATGTCAAGGCATTGTCACGAATCATCTGGCATCATCGGACCAATAGCAACGCCAAAATGCCTGTAAAAACGGCAGATAGCATCTATATAGGGGTGCCAGGTCGGGTGGCGACTTGGTAGCAGCCAAATTTGGGAATGCCATTTTATTTTATACTATACTAGATTTTGCCCGCGACTTCGTCCGCGTGGATTAATAGCTCCCGTTCCCGAGGAATTCCCGGGACGAAAATTATCCTATGTCCTTTCTCGCATCCCAGACTATATCTGTACCAAATTTCATTTAAATCGGTTAAGTGGTTTAGCCGTGAAGGAGAGACAGACAGACAGAGTTACTTTCGCATTTATAATATTAGTATAGATTATACTTTAAACTTTCGCGTTACATATTTATTACTTTACTGTTAAAACGGGATTTAACGCGCACGTACCTTTTTGTTTATTACTTGACGTTTCGGCAGGGTTACACCTGCCATGGTCACATGCAGAGTTATTTTATACTAGCCCTCCGCGGTTTTACCCGCTATGTTTTTGATTGCTGCTTCGCTTTTGTAGGACATAGCGTGATGTTATGTAGCCTATATGTTATTCTGATGTATTAGCTATATTATTGAAAAGTTTCGTCAAAATCCGTTCAGTGGTTTTTGCGTGAAAGAGTAACAAATATCCAGATACACATACAAACTTTCAGATATAATATTTGTAGTACTAGTAGGATAGAGATACAGATGACTGGGTATGGTCAACATACATGTATGTGTGTTTATCAAGACAACTAAAGATTTTTTACTATACAGAGTGGATTGATAGTGGATTGGCGGGTACCTAAAATTCTTTGATTTATAAAAAAAATGCTAGGAAAATGTTTATGTATCGCACATAGTTGTTGACGAAATATGGCTGTAATATCTTACTACGAACTTCGATACTCACAGTAGGTATCTATTTCTATAAATAAAAGATAGATATCTGATAATAGATAGAAATCTATAGTGTTTCCCCCGATAAAATGCGCGTAAAGTTCATCTATCACGCGCACTAACTAGACTCCAAATTATCGAAAAACAAATAAGTATTTGTGAAAGAAACAAATAAACATCTATTCCAATAAAATTAAAAAGAAAAATTAAGTTCTTCTCAAAGAAGTCGTCAACTATGACTTCTCAAATATACATTTTACTGTAATGTATTTCATTGACGCTTATTTCTATAAATAAGTAATAAACCGTTAACGTGTTAAATAAAAGATTTAATCAAAATATTATCTCATCTCAACTAACCGCCAATCTATCCTCGCGGCTGACTGTCAAATGCCTATTTAAATTTGGAACAGTGATTCGTGAATGGAATGAAATGCCTATTCGAATTTGGAACAATGTTTTCCTCATAAACCATAGACAAGCCAAAGACAAAAAGAAACTATTTAAATAAGGTTTAACATAATTAAACCAGCCAGTTTCTACAGTAACAACTAACTGTTAAGTAATTCACAAAACACGTGTAAGTAAATTAATTTGATATGAGATTTTAAGTTGAACCTTTCGCACGTAACCGATTTATCGCGCATTCGATACGGACTGCGTATATATTTCCGTAGATTTCCGTATTTTTTATTGTGCTTTAGGCTTTACCCGCATATTTTTTTACATACTTGTATGTATCTCTTAACTTCTTTAAGGAAAAAAATCCAAAAATCAGTTCGTAGTGCGCCTCTAAATCATAATGTTCCTAGTTTTAGTAGTGTCAGCTGCGCATTGCAAAAACCATGTCTCATTATATACCTATGTAGATAACCTTTATTGAGATCTTGTTTATTGCAGCCAAAATTCGAGTAAATTTTCGTAAGTGTCGATCTCTCCTAAATTAATGTGAAAATATTACAAACTTTAATGTTACAAAACAGCAGACTCTAAATAATAGATTCTATGGCTCCTTAAGGAAGGATAGGGAGAATAATGGCCCGTTATTATAACCGCTTTCATCTCAATGTAAATAGATCTATCAGGTATTCAGCTGAAAATTATCTTCTAGTCTTGTCACTAACAGGTTTTAGGGAATACTGATCGTCCGCAGGTCCCAGACGGGGTTTCATTTTCAAATTCAATGAATAAGCGACCTTTGCATTTGATGGGCATGATAACGGTAGATATATAGACCAAAATCTACATAATGATGTCGTTAGAACGAAAACGATGCGGGAGAAAAAATGTATCTGAAAATATTTGGGGCACGGCCGAGATTCAGACCCATTTTGCCACTACAATGACGATCCAAATTTCATGAACGATGATAACTCAGCAGACCCACCTAATTTCAATTTCTGATGTAACCCCAACTTAATAATAGGGTTACAGCAATGCGAAACTTGTACAATCGAGTTATTCTAATAAATGTTTGTTAGAAATAATTGAAAAAGTTTGATCATTCCACTGAAGATATAATTACTTTTGTTGGACCTTAACTTTGTGTATTTTTAATTGAGATTGTTTTTCCGACCATAAAGTAACCTTGAAACGACAAGGTTAAGTTAACCCTCCCGATGACATGTGGTTTCTATGACAGTTCAGAGCGTGCTGGCCTAATTTATACCAGTTTCATTTTACCTCCATAGGTCACGCAATCACGATATTGGAGGCTTTTTCCTCGCTGGTTTTGTTTTCCTTCCAACGTTCCTTTTCTTTGGCACACAATTTATTTACCTCCATGTCGTAACGAAAGTAATACGTTACGAAACTGTACTGTAATTGAACATAAATAAATGCTTCAGTCAGCCTGTTTGAAAAGCAACCTTTTAGGCAGATTATAAGGGGTACTCGTGCCTGTATTTCCCGTGACGGTCTTAGGAAATTGTTTCTAGATCGTTACGAAATATTACGTGACCAAAATAACGTTAGTGGAAGTGCCTCTAATATACACGTTCTAGATGGAGAGATTAACACGCAAAACGACTATTTACTCAATGAAATTACGATTAGGTATTTTACTTTTTTATCGCTATCGAGAGTACTTTGGCTTCGATGAATCTGTATATAAGTAGGTAGATAAATTATCATTTCAAAATCATCCAATTTTCCTAAGCAACATAAATATTCATTAACTCAGGTAGGTACTCGAATTAGGCATAAATATCACGAAACAGAGCCATTACTTGGGTCCCTTTTAAAATGAAAATGTAATTAATATAAAACGACAGCATTATCTACTGAACTTCAAACATAAATTACGCTTTATGAAATTAATTTCGTTTCGAGTAGTCGAAAGTACTTAGAACTAAATAATTAATACTTGGAGAGTGAGAAGAGCCAAGTCTGATATAATATGAGAGATACCTATGAGATTGCCAAAATCTAGACATGAAATATCACGAGACCAGTCTTCGATTACGTAAGAGTTTAAAAGTTTTGCGTTAGAGCATTTTTAGGGTACCGTACGTACGAAAAAAAAAAGTTTTTTTGAGTTGAAGTATAAAAATGCTCATTATTATACACTAGCTTTTGTCCGCGGCTTCGCTCGCGTTAAAAAGAGACAAAAAGTAGCCTATGTTACTCTCCATCCCTTCAACTATATCCACTTAAAAAATCACATCAATTCGTCGCTCCGTTTTGCCGTGAAAGAAAGACAAACATACAGACAGACAGACAGACACACTTTTTCATTTATAATATTAGTATGGATTCTTTACTTATAGGTGGTAGGAAAACCTATATATAAGAACGAAACCGATGAACAAGTCGTAACCACTTGGTAGTTTTATAGACGACTAGCTTCCGCCCGCAGCTTTGCCTGAATGAATGTCGAACCATCCCATATTCTACCCCTTCGGGACTGGAATTTCCAAAAATCATTTGTAGTGGTTATCTAATCATCACAAAGCAACCCTCCAAGTGTCATGTCTCTAGGTCCAGATAGTCAGTTTACTATTTCATATACATAGATAGGGAAACCTACATATAAGAACGGAACCCTTGGTTTCCGAGCCGTCTACGAATAGTTTGTTTTGAAGACGGAAAGATACGGGTAGTTAGAAGCCAGAAAGTCTGAACCTGATCTCCACACAAAAAGTTGACTCTAAGGCCGCTCTCCTGGCGTTTTACAAGCGTTGACGTTTTTCCGCTCATAAAACGTAACTAGTATAGCGGCCTTAAATATTTGGGAAAGGCTAAAGAGATGATGACACCTCCTTATTTCGAAATAAATAAATTTCCTTGGCAACATAATTCGTTTTAAATTTTGAACTGTTGAACAAAGACGAATAAATATTGTATCGTGCCGAAATATGATCGAGATTCGAATGAAATGATGAAACTAATTCAAGACTTCTATTTATAACTATTATCTAACAATTTCATTGTAACGGACTTGTAAATTACAACGTAAAATGTTCAATTAAGTAACATCAAATATTTTTTGTATCTCGATTGGTCTTGTGTCTCAGTTAATATAAATGCCTATGTGCCTGTATTATAAATAGACTTAAGATATACACTTCAAAGTTTTTTAAGTAAATAACAAACATTCATACTTCCAATCATATCAATTATACGATGGAAATATTCTACGAAAAATAAACCAAGATTTTTCGAAGAATTAAAATATTTGTCGTCGGTAAACGTAAATAAACGTGTCACCTCACTCATCAAGATTCTTTCTAAAAAGATCGAGTTTCAAATATCAGTGATAATGACTTGAAATTTACAAGCTGGCATTTTAAACTGTCATTTTACGAAAACTAATGGGCTCATTGTTTGCTGTCAAAAGAACAAATGGTGGCTAAAGAAAGATTGATGAAAAGATAAGCTGGAATGAGCCGATTTACATAACAATCTTTGGTAGAACAATGAACCGATGCACGAAATATGCCTAGTGATGATCGGCTTGTAATTATGCCTATATCATGCACAAAGAATAAAAAAATCTGGGTAACTTTTCAATTTATTTTATTTTTATTTGTTGTTATGACTTTTAGCTTCAAAACCAGGCAAGTACCAATGTTACTACCAATTGATATGAACCAGCTTCTTGTGTATCTTTGATATCACTGACATCCTTCTTGTTCGAATGGCCAGCATATTATTATCATGTCCTGTCAAAATTGTAACAGATGTTTAAACATTCCGAATTTAAAAATGATAGAATTAAATTAACGTTCCAATTTCAAAATCACTTACAACGGACATACACTGCCCTTATTAAACTCCTAAAGGGTGAATCATTAATCCATATTATGATTTTAAGCCCCGTGATATGAAGTCACAGCTCACAGCCATTAATAAAAGTTGCTTAACTAAGCCATTTACTTAATCACTTTGACCCACTCTATTTTAACCTTTATTGAAATAACCTTAAAAACTAATTTTAGCTTTTGGACTATTGGGAAGTATGCGTACATGTCTATGCTATTATGGGACGAGTATTTTATTAACACTAGCTGTGCTCCGCGGTTTTACCTGTGTATTTTGATACGAATATATGGTAGGAAGTTTAACTATTGGACATCCATAATACTACTCGTATTCTTTGCCATATATGCTCTAGTTAGAATTACTTCATCGTCAGAAGAAAAATAAACAACAACTCATCAAATAATAATAAAAATTTATCTTAGGTCAAGTCACACGATTAGTCAATCTTTCTTAATATCAAAATCAAAATAGCTGATATAAAAATTGTTTATTCAAAAGTCACACGAGCGTAAAAGAATAGACGCGTAACTCACGGAAGTAGTAAGTACCGTATCATTTCTTAATAACTAGATAAAACAACCTTAGTAAAAAGGTAATAGCTTAATAAGACACCATGACAAACAAATTTCTGATAATAACGTAAACGTAATTTGTCCTTAAATCTATGTATAGATCTATTTTCATACAAACACGGCGCTTCTGCAAATATTTTATCTCCCACGGTCGGAGCGTATAAACCTAATAATAGAATTATATTTGCTTTGGTATAATTAGACATAATCGGGTTATCTTGTTGTTAGAGATCTAAATTAGGGTCAAACATGAGGTCTACTTTGGTACGCCAGCAGTTCAAGCTACTCCAATCTGACAACTTTCCTTTAATAGACTATCATCCCTATTGCTAAAAGATTAAGTTCAAGGTTGATTAAGAAAATTTTACAAATTGGGTTACCTTGATGTATAGGAAACTGGCCGAGGTTTCCGTGCCTAGATACAAGAAAAGCCATACCATATTCATTATAGTTGACACACAAGCTCTACAATCTCCAATACATTATTTTATAGTAGAATATATATATATTTTTTTTTTGGTGAGTCGGAAATCATCAAATGACTGCTCCCGTCCTGGGTGTGGCGGGAGGGCGTGTCAGACTTTTACTGACTAAAACCCACTCATGTTCCTTCGATTGCCCTTTATGTTCCAGGGTCACGGTAACTATTATAAACATTCCGCAACTAGAATATAATATTGGTATGTTCAGTAGATTCGGAGAGAATTGTCAGTAAACAGATATAAGACTCGCGATTCGCTTTTCATTCGTCCGTACAGAACCTTTAAACTACATGTTTTTGAATCTTAGTAATATTGTAGACATAATAATATCTCTAACTCCCATTTTATAGTTGGAAGTGTCCCATATGTAGGACACAAAGAAATTTTTATGCCAAATCTACAAAACATTCGCTTTGTATTCCCGTTTGATACTGGCAGTCGTTCAAAATTCCATACAAACGGTCAGTATTTAGTCGTTGTGAGCACTTCCGATACTTTTTAGGTTGTTCCTATGATTAAGATTCCTTATTCTTAAATTGTATGCACAAGGCATAAATTTTATACCGAAGCTATTAATTGGCGTCTTTATTTACAAGGTAAATCTTGAAAAAACCATAAAAAACTGCTGTTATAATTGAAAAAACGGATAACCACTGAGGATTACCGACGGATTGGCATACCTAAAGTCTTTGTTCATCGACAAATATATTTATTTTTTATTATAATACATATTTATTTGTTATGTCTATTTTTTCACTCTCTTTAAAACTTGTAATTAGCCTTAGTCTTAGTAATCTTTTTTCTATTTTCTGTTATCAGCTGTAAGTTTTCCTAATAAAATAAAATATATAAAATTAATTGGGTAGAGGGGAGCTTATATGGCATCAAAGAACTCGTTTGCATCATTAGGACAGGTGCTCAAATGTCTAGCAACCATTATCGATAAGCATAAATCAATCAGTTAAACCGGCTTTAATGACATTGACGACGTATACCTAACTATATAAAGCCCGGCTTTTTTTAGGTCAAATATTTTTTAGGTCAAATTATACCCACATGAACATTGAAGGGTTAAGTTTAATTGGAACTAGAATGTGTGTAATTTTGGTCTCATTAAAAGAACATTAGTGTTTTATTTAGTGTACTACTTTTTCAGTTGTTATTGTAGTGTGTGTGGTACTGGTAACAGATAAATAATAACATAGGTAATCTCTTTAATAAAAATATTCAAATAACTCCAAGCTATATTACACAAAATGACAAGATAATATTAACCATAAAAAGTGTATAAAATAATTTAACATCTTCCTTCCCCTAGAGGCCTAGAATAACTCTACCTATTAAAAATACTTCATCAAAATTGATTGTACAGTTTTAAAGATACATACATACCTAGGTACAGACAGCGGAAAGCGTCTTTAATTTATACTATGTAGTGACGACCTAGACGTGGTTCCTATTGGTTCAATTTCTGCATTTGACTGTCCCAGTTAGTCTCTCCTAGGATTAGACGTAAATTCGTTAGTCAAGGACTGAATACACTATGGGCTTTAACTTTAATTGAGACCCCTAGTCGAACCTGACATTGGAATAGAAGCGACAGAGCTTCGTAGTTGTTATGTGTAAGTAAATCTACATTTAAAAAGGAACGGTTACTATAAATTTCGGTTTTGAAGAGTAGAAGAAGTAACAATATGATGATAACAAATGGCTTTGTAATAAATAAATCAAAAGCATCTAACCATTACTAATATAATAATTAACCTGAAAAGTTTTGGTTACAGAAGTACATTTCGATACAAGTGGAGAAAGTTTGTCATTGTACGAGAGGCTGAATTCGCCCGAGCCACAGGCGAGGGTGTTATGGAGCCAAGCTTAATATAACATCACGGTTCCTACGAAAGCTACAACCAAAGACGTACAGTCAGTTCAGGTGTAAATTGTTTTTATTACGCACCAATCATAACAACAAAAGAAAATTCAGTTGTTTACTTTCAAAATCAATTAATAAATTGAAAATAAACCAGTTTATTTTTCATCAACACAACACTATTTAAGGTCTTGCCAGGTGTTGTTTACGCACAAACAATTGTGACGTAGCGCACAATTCAGGAGTTTGTTTTCCAGCTCATTTGCCGTGTAAAGCCGATTGGTAACTATTGTTGAGACAGATGGTTCAAACGCAAACACAGATGAACTGTGACTTTGAGTTGTGACACCGTGCAAGCTGGAAGCAATTGCGTGTTGCAATTTTTTTTTAAGAATTATTGGAGTGTAACTTGTGATTTTTACAGTTTCTTTATAGACTTACATTTTTTAATCCTAATCTTACAGGAAACAAAAATAAATACCAGGTTATTATTTTCTCGCAGAGAGAAGGCACAAGCATTGATCACCACGCCCGCTCAATGCCGATCGGCGATTTAATACTCACATTAATACGTACTAATATTATAAATGCGGAAGTAACTCTGTCTGTCTGTCGGTCTGTCTGTCTGTCTGTCGGTCTGTCTGTCTGTCTGTCTTTTCATCACGCCTAAACCAGTGAACCGATTTGAATGAAATTCGGTACAGATATAGTCTGGAACCCGAGAAAGGACATAGGATAGTTTTCATCCCGGAAATCCCCCGGGAACGGGAACCAAGTATTATTCCACGCGGACGAAGTCGCGGGCAAAAGCTAGTAAATTATAATTGCAGTTTTCCTTGCGATGTTTTCCTTCAACGATATCAGTGATGTCCAAGATAAACAAAGGAAACGAAGTGTCATGCAGATGCTAATTAAGTGTTAATAAAACTTCGTTTTCAATTAGTTTTAATTGCAAAAATCAGTAATACGTTTTCTCTCACATGCGTAAGACTAAGAATCTGGTTACTTCAGTGAAATTTTTACATATTTAATTTAAAACTATGTAGTATAAGCACAGATTACTAAATAGTTAATAAGTGATTGAGTAAATTCGTAAACAAAGATTCTCAAAACTAGGTTTTATAAGAAAGTCCACAAATAATATTCAATTTCGTTTCATTCGAATAAACTGAAATAATTATATTAAACTTCATTTACATATTGTTAATGAAATCAAAACAAATGGGGTTTGTTATTGAATACAATAAAATAATAGTTGTGCTTTGAAGAAAAAAAGTCATGAGATGTAAAATACTTTAATGGAATGATCCTAAAATATAAACATTTTGTATCTAAGTTATCGTTAAAACAATGCATTTTTGTCTAGAAAAACATATTATTCGTATTCACTTAAAAACAGTGAGCTTATATTTTATAAATAAAGTAACTATTTTTTGCGGTTTCGCTAGTTACTGCTCTTTTCTCGTCGTAGCATTATACTGCCTGTTTGATTTCTCATAAATATTGAGGTAAAATAATTATGAAATCTTAAGAAGAAATAAATAATTAAGGAAAAAATTCTTCAGCAAAAACAATTATTCTAATCCGGCTGGCAGTTGCATAAAATAATTGACACTTATTCAGCTTTATTCAGCTTCTATTTATAGGAAACCACGATTTTATTTTCTATAGACGTACGCTGAATAGAGTTAAATAAATGTGCGAAGTCCCAAATAAACCAAATAGCTTTAAGCTGGGCATTGACGGTCATCTTTCGCTTCAGTCAACTGTGGCGTTACTTCAAATGGTTTAGGCGGACAACCAAGTTTGGAGTGACGATTTGACACTCACGATCAAATTTTGGATGGACGTCAGTAGCTGTACTGACGCGGAAAAATGACCGTCAATGCCCAGCTTTATAAAACAATCGTTTTAATAAACACTGTCCATAAACATAGGTAACAAAACTTTATAAAATCTCGTTTTATTGACTTTTCAGTTACACACATAATAATGCTTGATACAAACTCACACTTGATACTGTTCATTATTTACGAGATAGGTAAGTAATATAGATTTATCTCCATCTTTTATCTATAACCTTTCCTTATTACACATCCATTGCGAATATTATTACAATAATACAAAAAACATGATCATTTGCTATATTATTTACATCAATATTTTCACGTAAGAGATGACTTTCGTTTTATCTTCTTATGTGTATGTGTTAAGTAAGAAAACACTTATGAAAAAAAAACAGCATTCTTAATTATATTGTCACAACTCAATCCTGAACTAAGCATTACTATGGCAATCATATAACTGACATATTTGTATTTATATATTTATGTTACCGACCAAACTCGATTTCAGGACAAAATAGTTATGCCAAGGCTAAACTAAACTCCGCTCCGCTTCGCTCCTGTTTCAGGGTGCAGTTCCATTGAGACGGAGCGGAGCAGAGCGGAGAAGAGCTGTGCCGCGATTCCCCAATCACATGGCTCTTAGGAGAAGTGATGTGGATTTCAAGCCATGTGACTGGTGAATCGCGGCACAGCTCTTCTCCGCTCTGCTCCGCTCCGCCTCAATGGAACTGCACCCTTAGCCTTCTAACCTAACTTGTCCGAGTCGGGGTGCTCTGAGTCGAGGAAGAACTACATAGTTTAGCCTAGGTAAAACTAGTTTGTCCTGAAAATGGGTTTGGCCTGTAACATATACATACAATGGTAAACAGACTGACTGATTGACTGCCAATATATTAACACAGCCCAAACCGCTGGTTTCGCAAATTCCTAGAGACATAAAACTTGCAGGGTGTGTTCTTTGTAAAGAGTAGGTTCTAAGAAAGAATTTTTGGAAATTCCAACTCTAAAGGTATAATAAGGGGTTTTTTTTTGGGGAGTGGGAAATCATCAAATGACTCTCCCGTCCTGGGCGGGGCGGGAGGGTGTGTCAGACTATGGTCAGACTTTTACTGACTAAAACCCACTCATGTTCATTCGGTTGCCCTTAATGTTCCGGGGTCACGGTAACTATATTATAAACATTCCGCAACATAACAAGAGGTGGAAGTATCGATATTTACGCAGACGAATGCTAGTGGCTTACAAATACGTACATAACATGAACCTGTCAGTAAACAACTTTAAAACATATTATTTATAATATTCTACTAAACAGTTATTGATTGTTGGAGAAATATATGAGCTTGTAGTAACAAATTTCGCCGTATTGAAGAAATACTGACCCCAGTTGACCCACCATACATTCGATTTAAGTCGATTAGAGTTATTTCTAAAGTAGGTTCCGTGAAACCTAGTACCGTAGAAATGTCACCAAGTTACCACGAATTTGACGGGAATTATTCGTTTATCGATGAAACGATTCCATATTTGAATTTCCTTTAAGTAAAGAATAGGAACGTAATTCTGAGGAAATATCTATCTACTTATGTAATTAAAATAAAAAAAATGAACCGCTTTTTTGAATTTCCTATTATTAAAGAATGAAAGTAATTCAGAGAAAACATCTATCTATACAAGTAAATAAAAATGGACCGCTCTGTTGCTAAACTCACTCTAGAGCGTCCGGAATAATTTTCCTTTTTTATGTTCCTTGACGTAAGACGTCCTTATTTCTATGGGATATTTGTGTGAATTGGAGACGTTTAAATATTTTTTGGACAGGACGAAATGTGTCAGGATCAGCTAGTTGTTTTATCAGCTTATTTTACGTAACCATTAGGTGCGGGGTTCAATAAAATTAAAGAAGTTTTTTGAGTCTCCTGTTACTTTGAATGCTAAGACCTCACAAAAAATATGATCTTTGATCTATCAAAGAACATTTTTAAAGTCAGAAAATCCATAACATCACGAAAGAGTATTCTGTATACGACAATACACTCGTAGTATTTTTCTATTACTCCTATTACGCCACAGTGCAAAGAACTCGTAAAATTAAGCGTCCAAACATTGCCAGCTGTAGTCAGTTGTAGCTAAAGAGGATATTGGATAATGAGGCACGACCGTTCCCCGTCCGCTTAAAACTAGACTGTCAACACATTGGATGACTGGATTCATATAATTAATTAAATAAGCTTCCTACTTCACGTAGCGATTTAAATCCTTATTTTAATTGCATTATAGCCATGGCTATGGAAAGTAAAGGAATTGGTGCTCTCTCAATAGGCTGTTCTGTTTTTAGTACTCTATAATTAAAAATGGATTGCAAAGATAAAATGGTTGAAAAGAGGTTCATAGATTTATCTTTGTCTAGTATATTAACATTTCTCTATTTAAACCTTCGAACACATGTGATTTGAGACACAATAGAAAAACTATAGCAGCCCGACAGTCGGCTGTCGCTTGGTCGTCGTAAAGTTAATGGTGCTCCCAAAATAAGGTCAAAATAAGTATGACCCTTAACTATGTGATTTGAAGAAACGCTAAAACACTTCTCTAGTAACTAGTGTAAAGGGCATACAGTGGTCTAGATCACTTTATAGTCAACCTTAGAGAAAACTGCTTTTAAATTATATTTCTTAGTAATATGAATATAGACACGAATTATCGGCTATAATCAATTTTCGAATTCTCGCTAACGGCATTAACAAGTCATGAAAACTATTTTGCAGATTTATTTATTAACTTTATGAATAATTCATTACGTTTGATAAAACGTTTGAATAACTTGTATTTGTATCGTGCAAAATTGAATTTCATAATTTATTTTGAACTTCGTATCAATCCTGAAAATACATAAAAAGTTACAATCGCTGTACCATTAATTTAAATAGGTACCTCTCTACATATTTAATAATACGCTGTCCTTTAATATTTTACTGTTTTACGGGATTTAACGCGCACGTACCTTATTTATTTGTTTTTCGCTTGACGTTTCGGCAGGGTTACACCTGCCATGGTCACAAGCAGACTGTTCGGCGCCAATACTCCGTCAATGAAAATGACGATAGATTTTCATCTACCCTCAAAGTTGACGATTGTCCACTATAAAGCCGCGTACACACCACTCACTGTGTCCGGTTCTTTTTTGTCGACTTAAAATCGCAATGCTGAATTTTTGCAACCACTGGATTCCATGTGACTGACAGTTTGAAACCTTCTTCCCGATTGAAATTCCTGTGTTTTTGTGCGTTAAAAGTTTGTTTAACAGTAAAATATTAATATGCAACGCGAAAGTTTAAAGTATAATACGCTGCCCTTTAGTTTCTAAATTAATTCGTATTGCTTATTTAACTAGAAACAACTTGTATTGTGCAATAGAGTAGAGACCATATACCTATAGTATTTTCTACAAATACACCCATTATACACAATAAATATTCACATTATCTATTAGGAAGAATTGAGCATTTTCAATAAAAACAACTATTTTATGGTATTATGCTGAAAATTTTGACCGTCATCGCATGGGTGGATGACAAGTTTTTTGACAGGGTACCATGTACCTTGGCTTTCCGGTGCACTAATCTTTGTCCGCGACCGCGGTTGTGGCAAAAAATAATAAATAAAAATAAAATAGTTTCACGCATCGCTGACAATGAGTGCGTGTCTAATGTAGGGCTATCATTACAATAAATCATTATAAATTGTTTATTTGAAACTACAAGTTGAAAATGTTAAATAAAAAGTATCCATCCATTCTATACTTACTAATATTAATAATGGAAAATTTTGTGTGTTTATTTTGTCAATCTTTCACGGCAAAACGGAACGACAAATTGATATGATTTTTTAGTAGAGATAGTTGAATTAATGACAGTTGAAGGAGTGACATATATGCTACTTTTTGTCTTTTTCTAACGCAAGCCAAGCTACGGGCATAATGTAGTAAAATATAATTGAACAATAAAATAGCTCGAAATGTAATTAATGGTCGCAATCAAGTGCTACAGCTGACACCTACGCAAAGATAACTACGTAAATGCCTAGTTAATAAATAATTAAGTTTCAAATTGTTGGACGATGTTCGTTTGGAAATTAAAAGTGTTTACTTAGGTCAAACTTTACTAAACTTTTACCCCCTATTATTTGCTTAATTATTAGCTACAGAAAAGTTATTGTAGTTCTAAAAGCGAGAAGCTAAAGACGTGATAATTTTAGACCGTAAAATCGCAGCCTGTATCGTACCACTAAGCCAACACATTACTAATATTTCACGTCTGTTAGCTGCAATTTTGGCAAACATCCCAACTGACCATCTATCACTTTAGTTTTCATTCCACTTAGTACTTAAACGTATCACAGACTATACATTATCAATATCGCATTACTAACATTGTCATTTAAATATTGCTAGTTGGCAACCCTGACGTGACGATGAATGGACACCGTGACATTGTGCCGTTCACGTGCGTGTGACGTTATCAATGATTTTCTTCAACAGTTGTACGCTCCGATCGCTACAATAACATGTTTTGCAGAGTTTCTTTTGTAAAAACTTGAACGGTCTTTGAATAAATAAACTGTAAACAAGAATTTATTGCAATACCTCCGCAACACATTAACTGAAGCTGTTATTCAACCAGGATAACCTTCAAACAATGCACAACTTGCCTCTATAAATAAACAACAGACCTCACAGCATTCGGAAACAATTGCCAGCCAAGTACTTAAAATAGAGCCCTCAAGGTTGGGAGGGCCTACTTCCCCTCCTCCCTACCCTCTAGACTAGCTAAAAGTCTGTATAATCCCCCTCCCTGCAAACAAGCTAAGACAAGAAAACCTTTTTCATAACATACTTTGCATATTTAAAGCCTTAGTACTAATCAAATCCGACCTTTGTCTGACCTCTAAGTAATGAAGGTCTTATGTTTCATACATTACATGTTTTACTGTGATCACACACAGTCCATAATTAATTACTACTATTGTATAATTTCCATGACCTTGTGACGTAATATCGTGTCGTCGCAAGCGCAGTGTTAGATTTTTTTTTATTACGGCTGAATTGTCTTCTTCGCAGTACAATGCTGCGCTGACCTCGCCAATGTCAGGGCCACTACCTATTGTGTGGTCAAGCGAAGTGGAGCTTGTCGCTATTGTTGTTTCGCATTGATTCTCTTAGCGCAATTATGGATATAACATTTACATAATGAATGTAGGCTAGATTATAATGATTTTCGTGAATGAAGATTTGTTTTTTTTTTCAATTTCAGTTCTGTTCAAATTCAAATAGAAACACTCTCTTTAATGGAACTTGTGAAGCGAAGATTTGTGTTTATCATTAAAATGAGCTTCTAAACTTCAGTTTCATGCTGCAGCGCTTTTGAAAGTGTTTGAATAGGGCTGCCCTATAAACAAATGAATACGCTATTCATCCAAATGCGTGTTATCTCACTAATCTAGTTAATCACGGCCCTATTTTCGCCGACTCATTAGAAGGGATAATGTACTTTTGTGAGGCTTCTAACAGTTCTAATAAGAAAGTAGGTCGTTTAGTCCGCATTTAGCTAATTGCTTTTTGGTTACCGGAATTTTTTTTGTATTATTTCAAGATCGGAATAGTGGGAATTTATTATTGTGAGAGTCTGGGGCCTAAGAGTTTTATTTTAATTTTTAATTTGTTATTAAGAGATTGATGTATAAATTGGTTTTGAAGTAAAGATCAAATTAGTGTTCAATTAAATTTATTCATGGAAGTTACTTATCATGAGTATTTTTCAAACTATTTGATGAATTAATTTTAGGTACAGTATCTAGATAATAATACCTGCCTATCACTGTTCCATTGCAGGGCAAAGACTTCTTTTCTTCTCTTACAGATACTCTAGCATTGACCACTACGATTTTAAGGCGTATTGGCGATTTTGAACTCATAATAATCCAATTATTATAAATGTAGGTTTACACCATGATATTGTCCTTCACCGATGTCTGTGATGTTCAAGATAAGAAGGTACATCGATCTATGTAATGATAATTACGTAATATAATGAAACGATCGCTATGGACATACATAGTTAAGCTACAATTAATCCGGCCATCACTTGGCTGGGTGGCTGTTGATACATAATCCTGTTCCTTTGGTGGTCATATCTAATACGTCACTTCCGGTCCCTGCATTACAGTAGGTGTACCACGTATCGTTCTACTTCCTTATTGGAATATACTGGGTCTAGTTGTATATATTCGATAGATTAGCTGTTACCTAACATATTGGCTTTATTATAATGTGTGGTTTTTAGGACTCCTTTTAAAAAGAAACAATCGACCAGTTGCGAGTTGTAATCACGCCCCAACGATTTCTAAAATACGGATTACGGAGAAAAATTACTATATTTTTTGTGATCAGATTTTTTCTTTACCAGTGCATTCTTCTTGCCTTTGATGATTCTAGTCAACGAAAAGTATGTTACAGATTTTGATTTCCTTGAGAGGAAATATGAGGCATAAACGGCTATTTGATGTTGGTCAACTTTAGGAGATTGTAGTTTTATAGTAGTGGAAATACTAAATTAAATCCTCGACTTTGTTACAACGACAACGACATTCACATGGTCGAAGCCGCGAGCAAATGCTAGTAAATAACACTCTAATAACATTTGGGTATACGATTAGTCCTTCGAAAATTGTAACTACACCTTGAAACGACAACCATTTATCATAAAGACTGACATACACTTTCATCAACACTGACGGTGGCGGTCAGGTGTCAATATGACATGACATTGTACTCTTGGACATTATGACAGATCAGTCTAAAATGACAAGTAACTGTCATCGTTTCTGTTTGGCCAATTCGTATGCTAAGTAACTTGTCATATTACGAGAAGAGAGTAAAATTGTCGTTTACTCAAATATGTTTCAAAATAACCGATGTTTTGTAGTCAACATTGGCAGCTCATATATGAGCAACACTATTGTGAAGATCAATGCCTTATTGTGCTCTCTACAATCCCAAGTTGTGACGTCAGACGCTATAAGCTGGGATTCGGTGAAAAAGTAGATTCGGATGATATGGGTGTCTTTGGTTGTTGCTCCGCTCCCGTGGATCGTAGCGTTATGCTATATAACTTATACTAGTCCCCATAAAATATGACTATTATATTGTTTTGGTAGTTTTAGAGACCATCTTTTCAACTTTATTATTTTAAAGTATAGATTTCTGACGGGCTCTAATAACATTAACTCGTGATTGCAAACTATTTATGCCTAACCCAAATTTCAGCTGTCAAAATATCGGAACCTGAAAGAATGTAAACATCCTGAATCTCTTTTTACGATTATATTTAGATTTATAACTTAACGGTGTCGTAAATATGATTAAGGAAATAATATATCATATTTATTATTGATCTGATTGTTAAAAACTCTGCCCTTAGCATGTTTAAATAATTTTGATATGGATGCCTTCAGGTTATGTAAGGAATATAAAGTTAATCACGTACACATTACATACAAAACAAACAAACTTTTTACTGCCCTAAATAAAGCAATACCGCATAACTCACATTTAAAATTAACATACTCACTGAATTATAAAGGTAACAATACACGTTAGGTACTTGACAGGTTTGCCTGAACAGTTATACTTGTCAGGTAAACTCGAGCTGAGTGGAGTGAAAAACTGCACGGTTTGGCAACATACACACGCCAGTTTACCTCGCCGTTCAACTATACAAATAAACCTGGGTTTACCTAAACAGTTACAACTTTCAGGTATGCTCGAGCCAAGTGATGTGTAAATCTGCCCGGTCTTGCAAATTTTGTTTTACAATGCAGTTCAATTGTGTAGGCAAACCTGTCGCATACCCTAAAGTGTATGGCGACCTTTACCGAGTAACTCACATAAATAATATGTGTTCCTACTTTGTTTTTATAATTTAAATTTCTCCTACATTTCGAGGCTTTCAGCTTGTGGTCACGGGAGGGTTGACCTACAAGTATGTGAGCACAGAGTAGAAGGCCGGAGTATCGAAAAATTTTAAATAACCCTAAAGTTTCGTGTAAATACGTCAGTGGCCGTATTTATCTTTGCGTCCTTTGTTTGGGGAGGTTTTGGGTATTTATTTTAGTAGGTAACTAGGTAGGTGTTTCTCTGAAATTATTGGTGTGGTTAGATACATATACGGCCTTATATACCTTTGGTCCACTACATACATACACTACATTAGAAAGTCAAATCCAAGTCATTTGTCTGTTAGATTTGAGATCAGCTCTTTTTGGAGGTAATTTACAAGAAAAAAAAAACTAAAGCTTTAGAAATTTCATAAAGTACAAGTTTATTTCCTAATACCTACCTTTTAAAATACAAACGTTACAACAATAATTACAATGTATCAAATGTTCTATTTCGCAAACTTTTGTTAAGAATTCTAACTTGTTACAGCAGTTAAATACCAAAAGCAGCTCACATAATATGATATTTATATGTATATTTTTACACTGACACTTCATTTTCCCATCCCTTACTAAAACATCACAGAAAACGCTCCATCATCCTATTGATCGCGTATCGCGTCACCCTCCTTCAACAAATAAATAAGCCCAATAACCCACATACCGAAACACCAGCATTTGGTACGAGGAAATAGTTGGAAAATACTATTACCCACTAACCCTCGCTTCTTCATCAATCAAGTTTTTCTTTCCATCCCTCGGGTCTATGTGAAATGGATGGGCATTAATCATTATAGATGGACGGTGCCGACCTCCCAACGCTTCCCAGATACCTCGCACCATATGTATCCATGTTTTATGACAATATGTCAAAACCGAAATATTCCATTCTCCCGGATTTCGGATGCCTAATGAATATAACATTAGATAGGGGATTTTCGGATTTCGGGCACGCGAATTTAGTATAGAGATATTTTTTATCGATATCTGCAGGGCTACTGCCGGATTATTTAGATTATTCCGTATGGCAATTCGCGCTTTTATCGTGTTTATTTAATGTAAAAGTCTGAAGCTCAAACATTATTGATCGCAAAAAATATTGCAAAATGAAATCCGGTCAAAAACGTCGTAAATGTGGGCAGTTCAATATTTAACATACTTACATGAAACAAAATATTACGCTTGTTGCATATTAAAGGATCATAAAATCTTGATCACCCTGGCTCAAGTACCTACGTACATAATCATAATGTATGTATAATAACTAAAAGATGATCTCGGTACATAGCCTTGTAGAAAGCCGTATCTTTGTAACCTTAGTATTCGGTTTCCAGTGTGGAATTATTTAGGAGAATGGATTTTAATTATTTTTTGTTGCGATTACGTTGCATCGTCTGATTTTGTATGGGTAGTTTTCCTATAAAATTTTAGCAAGCCACTGCTATATGTATCGACATGCCAACTTGTTTACGCTCTTACAACAAGGTAGGTAATAATAACCCGTAATCCATTAGAATTAATGAAAAGCTGCCAATTAAACTATTTCAAATTAATACCAAAGTCAATAAATGTTTAAATGTCATCGATGGGTTAATTTATTGCCAAGTTCTGATTGACAGAAAAGGACAACAATTAATAATAGTTAGCCTAGATAGTTAATTGGGGTATTCCTCGAAGCGCTCCTGTTTTGAAGCGCTCCTAACGAAGCGCTCCTAAAATATTCCGCCAAGCGCTCCTGTTGGGAGCGCTTAGAAAATCAAACTAAAAATATTATTATTTCATTCCTCGAAGCGCTCCTATGACGAAACATAGAGAAGAGTATGAAGTGTTCGTAACAAATTATATCGATAAACATTTCGACGGCTAACTAGTTGCTTATATTAAAACTAGAAATAGCTACAATAACTGAATAGTAAAAATAAAAGCTTCAATGATACCAGGGTGGCAGAAATTGCCAGGAGGCACCTAAATGATCTCATATAAATTGTACACCAACGATTAGAGACCAGGGTGGCAGAAATTGCGAGGAGGTACCTAAATGATCTCTTATAAATTGTACACCAACGATTAAAGTCTAAAATTATTTTGTTATTATTCACTATAACGATCTTATTATTTAGTAATTATTTATGACTAAAATGTAGTTATAGATACATAACAGTACATAACCTATAGCTATCAGGAAAACAGAAATGAACTAGAAGTAATTCTTTATGCGATACTACTCAACTTGTATACTATAATAATATAGTTTGTTGTTTGCATGTTATTCCTTTCTTTCATATCCATCCCAGCAATACGTGCCATAGATTGATCACAAATTATAACAAACTTTTCACTTTTCGCCAAATTTTTTAATAAAACAAACTTTTCTTAGTACACAACTTCATGTGACGTAGGCGCACTCGCAACTAATAAGTTTAGAAGACAAAAAAATGCGTATTCGATGTAAACTAGTTCCGGAAATGCTCGGCTGCATTCGGAATCACTTGGTAACGCGACCACGCGACTCTCTAGGATAAAACTGGGAAGCAGGGTTACAACAGCGGGTAGTGTCTTGCTTGAGTCACTAAAGTCACTAAAGTACGTAGTTCCAGTTCATTTATGCTTCCCTAGTAGTTTTTTAAAAAAAATACCAATTATGATAGTTGAACTTTAAAACGTCGATATCGATATAGTTTCTTGCAAATCCTTCATGCTCTGCCCTATGGTATCGTCACGTCATAGGAGCGCTTCGAGGAATGAAATATTAATATTTTTAGTTTGATTTTCTAAGCGCTCCCAACAGGAGCGCTTGGCGGAATATTTTGGGAGCGCTTCGTTAGGAGCGCTTCAAAACAGGAGCGCTCCGAGGAATACCCCAGTTAATTGACTAAAGACCATAATTAACATATTTTAGTCTGCGGTTACGTCTAGACATGTAAAACTTGAATGCTGAATATCAATCTTAAACTATCAAGCTTAATATTCTGAATATTAGTTTTAAATTATATGAAGTAGGTGTAAAGAATTATATCATTTTAAATGGTTACGTCGAACACAGAATTGAGAAAAGCTATTTTATTATTACTGAAGAGATCAATAAAAAAAAATCAAGTGATTTATTTTTTTAGGGAGTGGGAAATCATCAAATGACGTCTCCCGTCCTGGGTGTGGTGGTAGGGCCTGTCAGACTTTTACTGACTAAAACCCACTCATGTTCCTTCAGTTGCCTTTATGTTCCTGGGTCACGGTAACTGTTATAAACATTACGCAACCCCGGAAAATCAACAGATTTTGATGATTCTACGCTAGATGATCTACACTAACATTATAAAAAGTAAAGTTTATTTTCTGCTTATGGATTTTTTTTATAGATAGCCTATTTATCGAGGAAGGTTATAGGCTGCATAAAATCACAATAATCTTCGGGGTAGAGCACTAACTAAATCAGCTAATCACTTAGATTTAGATACCACTCATGAATCAATAAACTGAGTACCTACAGCCATTATGAGTAATCACCAAAATCCAGCCACCCACATAAACTGTCGGCTGAGAACCCCCTACACATGTTTAGAAGTTTTGAAATAAATTACCCAACGTAACCCAGGGATTATGACGCAAGAATTTGTTCATTAAAAATGTTGTTTACGTTGCTGGGAGCGCTTCAAAGTTTTGTATAATGTTTGTATTGTAGGTGCTTCTTACTCGGTTTTTACACAATATTTGATCTTTCCAAAGTAGGACTAAATTAAGTCCAGATTAGATAGGTGAAAAGTAGGACTCGATTATCTTAGATAGGTCGTTGAACCTGACAAATTCCCATTAAGTCTTTTGGTTTCACATTTCGACGCACCAGCGACATCCGACTGCCGCGCTGCTGTCTTTCTTTTGTAACTCAGATCACGTGTGTTCAAAGGGTTGAAAATGTCGCAATATTACCCAAATATAAAATAAAATACGACTGGTTTTAAAGACCCAAATATGCATTTGTATATACGTTAAACAATTTGCGTCACATCGTCTGATACAATACAATGCATGCGGTGTAGACAGGGTTAATTTCAACTTCTTACGTCATACTGGTGGTGTTTTCATGGGAAATTGATCCTTTCGCCTTGCAAGTTAAGCTTCATTTCCGCTTCAGCGTTGTCGGGGTTCGACCGAGACCTACTGAAGTTCTTAATGCGAAAAGTTTGACGTCACTGCCCCACATAACTGCTTTGACTAAACCGTTCTTCGGTATACCAATATCGATAATAGATGTGTAATTTGCTTTTTTATTGCAACACTTTATTGGATGTGTGCCAAGGGGTGTTTAGTAAAAAAAGGGTGACTCTTTAGACAATTTTTCAGAGTGAATTGTACTTTTTTGTTCATATATAGAAAGACACACGAAGGGGCCCAACAAGGCAACGCCTGCCAGGGTTGCGGAATGTTTATAATAGTTACGTGACCCTGGAACATAAAGGGCAACCGAAGGAACATGAGTGGTTTTTGGTCAGTAAAAGTCTGACACGCCGAACGCTGGACGGGAGCAGTCATTTGATGATTTCCCACTCCCCAAAAAAAAAGATAAAGACTGCGATATCTAGAAACAATATAAAAATATTCATTTTTCCTTTTATACAAACAAAAATATTTAGTAGCTTGTGGATCACTGAAAATGCCTATATTACATGATATGAATATAGATAATACAAATTACGATAATAGATGATGTCCTTGTAAAAGGTAGCTGACAGTAACGCAATGCTAACATTGTGTAAATTACAACTTTAAACTTAAGTACATAAAGTTGTAACTTCAGTTACTATCGAGATTTGTAGGACATTTTACAAATATTATAAAACAAGCAAATTGCCATAACAAGATAGTCGTGAAATACGCAATTATGTTTATATTTTAAGCATGTGATAATTTATAGAGTTGTAGTTTATCAATAAAATTTTAAGTATAAAGACCTCCTTTAGAATATAGTATGTCACGATTAGGAATCTAGGTTTCTAATTAATATAAATCAAAAATCTTTAGTCCGGCTTGAGTAAGCGACTAATGATAATGATTTCTGTATAAGTAAAGGCTTTTGATTTGCAGTTGGAC
The DNA here is from genome assembly GCA_033675125.1 of Athetis lepigone. Classification (NCBI taxonomy): domain Eukaryota; kingdom Metazoa; phylum Arthropoda; class Insecta; order Lepidoptera; family Noctuidae; genus Athetis; species Athetis lepigone. The sequence continues at coordinate 15,145,100 of CM066239.1, read as the reverse complement.
AAGCTTAACCTGGTATTAAGATATTTATAAATATAGGTACATATGTATATCAAAACTCTATCATTTATAAAATATCCACTAATGATATTTTACATTTTATTATCCTTGTTCATCATAAAACTATCAAAAGCGTTAACTCATCGTGTCTAGTCTACCAAAACAGCTAAATAATTATGTAGTATCGATTTATATTTAGTACTAGCTTTTGCCCGCGACTTCGTCCGCGTGGAATAATAGTTCCCGTTCACGGGGAATTTCCGGGATGAAAACTATCCTATGTCCTTTCTCGGGTCCCAGACTATATCTGTACCAAATTTCATTCAAATCGGTTCAGTGGTTTAGGCGTGAAGAAGAGACAGACAGACAGACAGACAGACAGACAGAAAGACAGACAGACAGACAGACAGAGTTACTTTCGCATTTATAATATTAGTAAGGACATACGTCGACTGGAATCTATTCAGTTTTGTTACATTATCAGGTGACACAAATAATCGTCATGGCGTGGTTTTCACACCAACAAATTATGCGTCAGTGATAAATTGATCGATGCTGACAGTTTTATCTCAAAGTAGTGTATTTTTTACTGAGTCAGATTATTTAAAAAATTGTGATACTTCGTTGGGAATTTTGTTCGACAAGCTATTATTTAGTTTCACTGCTAACGATCAAATCTTGTAATCGAAGAATATTATGCTTTAAATTATACGATCAACTTTAGTCTGACCTAGAAGTGTTCTATGATGCTGCATTTTTCAGTTAAGAATCTTTAAAGCAGATCATTAGCACACCCTCTTTAAAAGCTATTAGCACCTTGGTAATAGTTGTAGAAAAATACATATAATCATCAAAACTGGATTTTATAATGAACTAGCTTGTGTCCGTGGCTTCATTCGCGTTGATATCAAGAATAGGTTTTATAAAACATAGCCTATAGCCTTAATCCCACTGACGTTTAACGAGCGGCTGCTTAATTTTCTTCAACGTCTAACATCAAGATACATAAGAGACGCGACGTTAACGCGACGTTGCGCGTTTTAGTGCGACTACAACGTCGCGTTAACGTCGCGTGTCTACTTGTTTGTAATTTTAGTATAGTGACTGGTAATTATTGACCAAAACTTTATATAGGACTCATGAAAATTAAAGACTTCCAATTTTTTTACTCTAAAAGTTGTTATTTACCAAGAGTGCAGCCTTGTGTTCAGGTATCGGACACTTATTATCAAAGCTCGGCACTTACATTCTTACCGAGTCATAATTATAACAGCGAGTAGTTAGCCACATAACAAACACGAATAAAATCATAATTATATCTTACTAATGACACATTTAAATATAACACCCACTTTTATTTAGGTCAATTTATCAGCAATTCACGTCTACCTGCCCGTGTCAAAACTTTAATAGGGAAACGCCTTGACATGGTTGCTTCGGTCCATAGTTTCTGCTTCCATTGTCACTTTGAACCGGCAATGTATTGTGTAGGCATTATTTACATCGCCGTGTCCGCTGTCAGTGAGAAAATGGATTAGTGTGAGTGAGTTTATATACTTATTATATGTAAAACAAGGGTAGCAGAGTAGTTGAAGTTGGTGACACGATTATTGAATTGTATTTAATTTCGTGATGGTCTAGTGAATAATGCGACTGCATCTCATACGAGAGGTTGTAGGTTCGAATCCGAGCAAGTACCAATGTGACTTTTCATTTCATATGTACTTTCAAAAGTTTCTCTTGTACATCACAGACATCGGTAAAGGAAAACATTATGAGAATACCTGGACTTGTATTGAATATAAGTCCGAAATCAAAAACTTGCCTTGAGCCAAGTCAATGTTCATGCCTTCTCTCTCTATCTCTCTCTCTCTGTATGAGAAGAAGCCTTTGCCCTGCAGTGGAAAAGTAATAGGCCGGTATTATTATTTTATTTCATGGGACACTATACATGAATTGCAGTAATTATAAGCTGACCGCGATAAAAGCGGTACCGTGATGCTGTATCGCAGAAATCGATGCCATCCACCGCGCATCGCTTTTCCACTGGCATTACACACGAAAAGTCGACCAAGGGTGGATCCAGTAAGGGTCTGGGTTATAGGCTCATGAAAAGCCAGAACTCTGGTTGACTGGCTTTCCATCCTCTATTTGATACCTAATTTCCATAAAAAGATTTTTATTTTTAGAAAAAGCTTTTTATTTTTGACTTTTTAGTTAGTCTCAATGTCTGACTACGTTATAGAGAAAAATTCAAAAAAAAAAATGTACGTTTTTCTATAAAAATTGAGCAGTTCCCTCGATTTCGGCATGATACCATCATCAGATCCTGGACCTGATGACAATGGTGCCATTTGGGAAGTCTACCCTTTCAAACAAAAAAAGAATTGTTCAAATCGGTTGGTAAACGACGGAGATATGCGCGAACAAACATAAAAAAATTACAAACATCCGAATTGAGAACCTCCTCCTTTTTTTAGAAGTCTGTTAAAACACCCATTTTAGTGAATGCTTGCTCTTTACAAATAACGTACTCTCCAAAGGACCAGAGATTTGGGCTGTGCGTTGATATTTAAACAATCAGTCAGTCAGTTTAAGATTTTATATATATAGATTGCAGACCGTAATTGACTTCGACTGTATGACTTCTTCATTAAACTTCTATGTTATCCCTTGACTTAAAAGATGATCCACTTTTAACCTTTTGACGACCAACCGACAGCCTCTCTCCAACTCCCAAATCACGTATATTCGAACTTCGAACGATTAATCTATGTAAACAGAAACGATAAGCTATACAGGTAGTTTAAAAAAGTAATTTCAACGTGCTAAGAGCAGATAACGTGACCTAAATGAATTATTTAATAAAACAACAAGCATCCCTCGTGTACCTAATATAATATGCACCCTAAACTCTCTACTTTTTATGTCGGCTTCACATATTAACACAGAAACGAAAGGGACCCTTCAAATTAAATATTAATACAAATGTAACTGAATTAATGAGTATCTAACCAATGAAACGCTTATCTAAACTTCTATTTCATATAGATCAATCAAACTCCTACACAGTATGTCAATTTTCGGGAAGTATTCCAATCGATTCTTTCGTTTTTGACGTAAAACACTGCGGCCTACTATGATATCATTGATTTTCCATCAATCAATCAATGTCATTGGTTATAAATATAACAGCTTTGTGTCTGTTTCAAATACAGGTACTACTTACTATCTACATCAACTTACCTACATAAATATGTACTTAATCTTTGTCTAAAATTTAGTGATAAGGAATAATCAATCTTTCGTGTGACATGTGTGTTTTGTTGTAACTAAATTATAATGGCGACACGTGTTTTGATATTGGTATGAAATAATTCTAATAGTAAGTATTTAATTATTAATAACAGCATCATAAAAGCTTCGCCACACGAAACTGTTACCGTGGCGTATCGCACTGATTTTTTATTTCCAAAACGCCACGTTAAAACTTCAGTGTAACAGACCCTATTTATGTCGCTAGTTATTATCTAGACTTACATCCAAAAAGACAATAATATATAGTAGTAGTATACAGGTCACAGTCACCTCCTCAATAAACTAAAATGCCCATGACCCACTCATTCCCACTTAGGAGACCTTGACAGTAGCCCAGAACATTCCAGAAGGTCCCACAGGCAGGAAATGCCGGTACCTATCTCAATTCCCTTGAAATAATGACATAACTGCATTGTAACCTGCACGTATGAGTTATGAGACAATGTGTGGTGACCTTGGTATCGTCTGTATTGCTAGTACTACGGTTCCCACGTGTCCTAACAAGCGGTTTCCGGCAGCCGACGACAAACGCGCGGTTTTTAGTTGCGTCGTGTGACCGTTTGATTTTGATATGGCGTGACTAGTGCTGAATGCATGTTTTTATAAAACTTTATACGTAAAAAAGTAGACTGACGGGAATCATTTTAATTTCCATGAGATTTATTGTTACATTGTAAGTGACTAATTATGGTAATTAAAAGAAAAAATAAGATTATTTTTGTCTAGCTATCACAAAACTATTCTCAAAATCTGGGCTACAAAAGAATTCGATTTAGCACAATAGCTCACCTTAATAACGCACACATTGCTTATCCAAAATTGATTTTCCTTTTATTATAGAATTTTATGAAGCTTTCATCTAAACAAGATGACCGTGAAAAGTAATTGTGTACACAAACATACCTAATATTGACATATAAGTGTACGCCAGAAAAAAAAACATCTGGTACGCTATAGAGACAGCTCTCACGCGATCCATCTGCCGTAATGACACATGCCATTATAGTATTTACGTAAATATAATAACGCACGTTATAGCATACGTGATGTTGATAAATTATGCCCTATTAGGGCCAGTACAGATAAAATAGAGAAGACATTATCCGATAATAGAAATATTACATAGTTTATTAATGAAACAAGCGTGGAGACATCATTCTGACATTATGTGCCTCGGAAAATACGTAAAGCCGTTGGTCCCGGTTGTCATTCGTAGAACTTTGACAGTCGATACGGGTAGTCAGAAGTTAGAAAGTCAGACCAGTCTGACCAAGGGGTATCGTGACGCCTCGTGACTGGGTTTTGAAACTCAGCTAGCAAGAACTATTGTACGAATTTTCTTTACGTCTTCATTAATTTATAGAGTGATTAATGAGGAAGACGTTGGTATAATACATACCTATCATATGAGATAAAAACCGAGAATTTCTTGCTAATAAATTATACATTTTTTGATTGGCTGTTTAGATATTTCTATTTTATTCATTGAATTCATTATCAAATCAATGCATATTTAAATTTAAGTAACAAATAAAAATTCAAATGCAAATTAACTTCGATCTACCCACACCAATAACTTTGTAGAACCAACAAATTGTTACAATCTTTAAAAGGATTACTAAAACTTTTCAGTCAGATATTCTATTTTAACCACAAACTCAATTAAAATAACAAATTCAAAACGCAAGCATCTCAATTTATATACTTAAATCTTTGTAGAACTTTGGGCAGAATAAATAACAGAAGACGTAATTTAGGCTGACTTTAGACATGAAAATTCCTTCAACACGTAATCATTGGCGTTTGTCGTCACAAAGTTTGGGTAACTATGTACGTATTTTGTATATCTTTATGTACGTATAACGTTAATACATATATGACGTCGAGATAATGTGCCTTCTTACTTAGTGACAGTTTTATGCTATATATACAAACGCATGAAATGCGTCATAGCGTACGATTACGTAGGATGGAAGATTAACTAACCCCCGGTTTCTCTATATTATGTATATGTGACGAATATAAAGTGGGTGTAAACTGTGATTGTTTGTTGATAATACTGTCAACAAAACATTAGATAACACGCACTTAACAATTTGTTACATTTTTGTAACATTTAACGATGTTGCTTAATTTTGATTACATTTGTTTTCCAAACTGTGAGTCGTTGTTGACCTCTTAAGAGTCATAAAGCTTTATTCTATGGAGGGCCATAAATAAAAAAAAATAAGTCGTTAAAGATATTTTTAAAAGTGGTCATGTATTCAGGAAGGCTGAAAACACAGATCTAAAAATGGGCACTTCTCTCGCCTTAGAATATGAAAAAACTAACCCAATGAAATAACACTATGTAATGTAAACCAATTACTTGTACATAGTTACCGAAACAGATTTTTATCAATGTGTTTTAGGTCAAAGATTCGATTTTGCATCTCCTTAGGGAAGGGACAGTCTAAGAATGAACAAGCACTTCAATGATATAGGTCATCCTAAGACTCTTTTCTTCAACCTTCCCTAAATAAATTGTATAACCTTCTAAGACCTGATCTTTATATAAAAAGGAGGTATTATTAACTTCAACAAAAAAATTCTAAAAATATTTAGTATTAGAGAAGAGTTTAGTCATTTCAGGCTAGATTCTTCATTTGTTTGCAGTAATATATCTAGCATTTTTTATCAATCAGTGAATTTATACGTTCATGAAGATTTAGAGTGAAAATATAAATAAATAAAGTACTAAAGTCTTCTCTACCCGTCAACCAAGGGTCGTAAATTGTATAATTGTAAAATACAAAATAACAATTACACAATTACGTAAGTAATCTAATAATTGCAAAAAGCATTCATTACTCTTTTCCTTTTCATTCACTACACTTCTCTTTACACCTTTTCCAAAACATTCATTCAATTCAATTACATAATAAAAACATTTGAAACCCTTCCCTGAAAGAACTTAACCAAGAATTCATGACGTAGTCTTACCTTATAAATTGTTAATTATATTTTACATACACGTGTTTGGGCATAAATGTGAGAATATATAAACGGCTGAACATAAACTTCCAAGGTCTTCACGTGGTTCATTATTGATTAAATTTCTTAGGTAAAACTGTCGAGTTGTGTCTAAGAAAAGCTTTTACTTATTTACTTACGAACTAAAGCCTATTTTGGCAAGAGAAAATCTATATATATATAAAAGAAAGTCGTGTTAGTTATACATTTTATAACTCAACAACGGCAAAACCGATTTGGCTGAAAATTGGTGGGGAGGTAGCTTAGGACCAGGGGACGGACCTAGAATTGGCGGACTTTTATCTTCTTTTTTTGTTTCTATCTTGTTTCCGTAGGACGTGACAAAAAACGTGGTTTCGAGTGAATTTCACTTTTCACACCAAAAATCTGATGTAACGCGGGTGAAACCGCGCGGGGACAGCTAGTTACTTCTAAGTTTTAATGAACACTAAGGTTTATACCGGGAATCATCTCTCGGGAAATTCTTGAACCGAGTTAGATTAAAAACATCCCAGGAGACTTTTAGGTAGATTTTACTAAAACCGGAATCTTTTGGTAAAATCGTTTCTGTAGCAAGGGAATTTGTAAAAGATCTAATGGGGAGATAATCTGTAACGAATTTGTACAAATAAGGTAACTTGTATGTTGCTGTGTTACTTGTAGTAAATCCATACTAATATTATAAATGGGAAAGTGTGTCTGCCTGTCTGTCTGTCTGTCTGTTTGTCTTTCTTTCACGGCAAAACGGAGCGACGAATTGACGTGATTTTTTAAGTGGAGATAGTTGAAGGGATGGAGAGTAACATAGGCTACTTTTTGTCTCTTTCTAACGCGAGCGAAGCCGCGGGCAGAAGCTAGTATTATATATACGGGAGGTGAATCTAGAACAATACACCGCCAAATTTCGCCTTTTAGTAATAATGAGGCGAATATGTAAACTTCTGCGCTACATTAGATTTGTTTTATTCTACAAGGTGAACCATTTAGTTGGCTATTAAACGAAACAGATTGACTATCTCTAAACATCATAATATTTTTATTACTAAATTTTATTTTACCGAAAAATCTTCAAAGCAGTTTTATTTTAAAAAATGGCGCAATTTCTGTTTATATCGAGGGTTAAAATACTCCATTTTAATACAAAATTTAATTTACTGATTTACTGTTCTTACCAACCGCCAATTTACATTACGAACTAATTTTAATTATTTTCTGATAAAAATTAAGCTTCATTGTATTTTCAGAAAGAACTTTGTGAAAGATATTATTATATTTTAATCTCAACAAAGGATAAAACGTTCATTTTACAGAAAGGCGTTTTATTTAATTAACAGCTATTTTGCAGTCGCTGTGGTTTTTAATTGCAACCTTTGGTTTATTTGTAATCCATACTCTATTTAAGGTGCTTTGCAGATAAACTTACTAAATAAAATTTTCCTTTTTTGGTTTCAGACCGCACAATTAGGTTTTTTTTTAGTGTTTCCCTTTAGTCGTAGTCTTACTTATATCAATGATTTTACTTTAGGTAATGTAAGCACTCCGTGATTGGCCACTTTCATACGTGACCAGTCGATTTACTTTCCATCTGCCATCCAGCATCATCTTATAAGTAAAGTGTTACATTACAATATTACCTACTTTATATTATTTGCGCGCTTTAGTGTACCATTTTGTTAAATTATCGACACCTTTTTCACTTGTACTATCATTGGGAGGCATTTTGTTACCATAGCCTCTTCCAGACCTTATTCCATTTATTGGGGTCGACCCTCCTCGTCCTCTCTCAAAAAAGAAACACAAATACCTACCTATATACATCCTTCCTAAAATACGATACACGTAGGGAACGGATATCGGGCACCTTAGAAATCCAATTTATGATACTGATATTTTTTTCCCAGTAAAACCCAATGTAACCCAAACATACCAACCTTTAAATAAAATCGCTACACAATTTCGTGAAGTTTGCTTATAGCCAACCTTCGAGACGAAATTCCTCACAAAGGTTTTACGAAAAAGTATTTAACTAATTAGCAAACACAGCACGGAGCGGCCTGACTTGTTAAACAGGTGATAGGGGCTCCGTATCAGTACGAAACTGTGTTGTAAACATGATAACCTACTTCACTATCTCCATTTATCCCGAAACGTGTGAAAGTGTACACCTAACCTAAAAATTTGCATAAGTTTCTAGTATGTTAGCGCCATGTCATCGATAAGGGATCGTTTCCTGCACCTACAGATTATGACGATAATTGGCAATTGTAGAAGTTGTCAAGATTTTTGCAAATGTACCTATTGATGGTTCGGTTTATGGAGCGATAATGGAATGAGTGGGAGTGAATTAGATAAGTGACGTGAATGCATTATTTTTTATCGTAAATTATACCCTGTAAAGCGAAATTCAAACTGAAAGGACGAATGTAACATATTCGATCGATTTTTTAAGGGAAAATACCGTTCCGCACATAATGTTAGTTAATTTGAAGGCTTTGTACATTTTCATGGGTGATACTAATTGAGACTAAGGTAAAATTAAACCAAAATACTCAAAATATTACAAGTTGAATATTTTAAGAATCCACTAGTATTTAATACTTTTACGTAAGCGACTGAATGTTTCTCTGTTCACCTATTTTAAAACTAAACTATTTATATTGCTTTCTCTTCTCATTGAGTTAAATAAAATGTACTACGTAGTAAAACTCAATGACTGTTCTTAAATGTTTGACCATTAACATTCTTCGAATTTTGGTTTTGTCTACATTAAATAGTTCACTTAAGAACCTAAAAAACATCAGTAACACATTAATCGAAATAGGTACTAGCTTTATAAATATGTAGGTATCTATTAGTATTCAACACCGCACTGCGGTGAATGAACTAAACCTGATGTCTATACATACAAACCTATTTATAACTATTCAATATATAAAAGTAAGCACGAAAAGATCAGACGGACGGAAGATAATCATGAAGGATCGAAATATGAACCAATCGAAAAAAGGACCAAGGTCCATAATTGCGTAGAGAACTCGCAGTGACAATCGCTTTTATTTTGACAATTTTATTGTGTGACAAACTGATAAAGAAACATATAACAATAAGATGGAAATTCGGAAGGATAGGTTATTTATTATGTTGTTTAAAATATTTCTGTTCGAAAATCGACGCATGGAAGATGAAAAGAATTTGACTTGTAACAAACACCCCTATTATACATCAAGAGTTTTGGTAAGCCTGTCGGGGTTGCGGAATGGTTATAATAGTTACCGTGACCCCGGAACATAAAAGGCAACCGAAGGAACATGAGTGGGTTTTGGTCAGTAAAAGTCTGACACGCCCTCCCGCCCCACCCAGGACGGGAGCAGTCATTTAATAATTTCTCACTCCCAAAAAAAAAGAGTTTCGTTAAAATCATTTTAAATCTCAACGTCAAATCTAATTGCAAGCAAACAAAAGCATATTTAACAAAACACTTTAAACACAAGAATGAAAACTGTAAATAGAATTAAAATAAACAAACAATTTGACAGTTGTATCCATTTATCACTACGCTCAGACGATTTAAGTGTCAACCTCCCAGTTTAAATTAAACAAAAGTTATTTTGTCAAACCTATTTCTTCTGAAGGTCGAAAAATCTAGACGTCAGTCACAGTACAAAGCCTTTAAGGACCCAAGGACCGAAGGACCAAATATACCCAGCAAATCTAGATTACATTTAGGATTTTATGAATCACTATTACACGGCTGAGTTCGGTGATAAAATCAAAAGTGGGTCTGACAGACAGAAGGAAATATGGGACGTTCTTAAGCATTTTTATATTCTAAAAACTCTTTTAAAAGTCAATATGAGGATGGCTTTTGGTTGACTTGACGAAAAACTTGATAAAGCTAAGGATACTTGTAGATGTCAAAAAGATAATAAGTGCGCTTAAGATGTAAAATCTTTTTTATTTCGGAGATAAGTTTTGTCTGCAAAAGGGACTGAAAATCCAAGTTTTTTATGCCTAAATACTCTTTTTAGAATTAGATAGGAGATCTTTTCTTAACTTTTATTGTTGAAGGCTATAATTGTATGAGTTCGTCTGCATCATATTCTAGTATACCTTAATAGATATACTTTTAAACTACGCTGTAGTTAAGTTTTTAGGTATTTTGTATATTAAGGTTACTTTTTTAATCGGCCCAAAATTTCCAGATTTTGCCTCTGAAAATCAAATGCTTCCACTTAATAATACTTTAGGTATATAGAATCTCTCCGCAAAAATATTAGGTCCAGTTTTAGACACTGAATGATTGAATCATAAAGCTAAAATGAACTCGCTACGTTCCCTCATAAATAATACATAGGTGTACCCACAATCAGCTGTGACTACAAATCAACGGTGATTGTCACAGATAAACATCGGCCATGATTGCGACAAACTATTAGCAACCTTGATTTAATTGCTGAAGAGTCTATTATTGTAATTCAGGATGCGTTGTTGTGATAACATCTTCGTAATTGAGTTACATCTTACGTGATAAGCATTTGGCGGGTATTTCCCTGTAAAATTTACAATTAATTAACCTTCGTGATCCATGTTTTGCTTATAGAGATTTTTATATCTTAAATTTATTTCACATTGTTATTGTTTAACAGGAAGACATTATATACAGAAAGTGGTTAAAAATATTACCATGCCTCCTCATGGTCCATTGGCGATTTCACACTCAAAATATTTTTTTTGTTAAAAGCTTAAACCGTGACTGTATTCGTATTTAGATGATTCGGTATCTTTATCAAAATCTGAACTGCATTTTGTGTAATTAATTAATAAAAATCTTCAAAACACAGTTTTCTCCTTGAAAATTTGCGTATTGAACAATGTGGTAATACGTGATCAAGAATCGAAGGTTAAATCCTTTCGTAAACTGTTTATCACCCAAAACTCATGTTAACCTCGTTTTCAACCAGAATTGTAATCAGTGTGGCTTGAATATTCATGAAAATAGGCATTGAGGATTTATTCAGCACTTAGATTATAACATGTAGATTTTATGTGGGCTGGTACCTTTTATATTTTGGTCTTATGTAGCGAATTTTAAGATAAAAGCTAGGGAAGGTTGATATGTTTATTGCCTTTATGTAAATACATAGGTACTTATCATTGTACCTAAACTGTCTTTTGTTTGTAAAATACGTGTTATCGTAGGAGTACATTTGATAAGTAATTAATTAACATGTAATGTATGTGCGGTAATACTGTGCGAACAAAGTGTGAAATAAATGTGTTATTTAATTAATCAATTGATAAACTATCAAGCTGTAATTGAAATTTCTTTCATACATTTTTCCAATTCTTTTTGAAGTCTCAAAGGACCAAAAATGTGATATCGTAATTGCAGTATCAATTAACCTGAAAAGTCTTGACTAAATGATTAGTAAGTAAACTATTTTATTTAAATTTAACATTTAATTTAAGTATATAATAACCAAAATTGCATTACAATCTATTTGTTAATTTCCTATGACTTTATTTCGACATTACTCAATTGAAGCCTTTTCAACAGAGTAATATTAATGAAAAGCCTTAAGCCTGTGTGAAGCTGCAAAGTTAAGTAACAATCTAATCCAGTAATCCATTACAATACTTGTTTTTACTAAGTGCTACATAGGTCAAAGCTATTGTATTATTTATTTACCTAATATCGGTTATCCGAGCGTAGACATCATAGTAGCGGATTTTAAAGGAAACTTCTTTATCAAAGAAAGTTTTCAAAATTGGTTCAGTGGTTTGGCATTAAAACTGAACAAATACACAAACAGACTTTTACATTTCAATTTTTAATTAATTAAAGAAGTATGAGCCTCTGTATAATTTTTATCAATTTGCCTGCGTGCAGCAAATAGAATTAAAGTTTACCCTACTTATATAACTTCAAACATTACTCCTATTCTATACACGACATTTTAGACAATACATAATGTAAATAATAATGGCGACTAAGGGACTAACTACACAATAAACAGCGCAAACACTCAACATGAGCTAGGTCCTTTTATATGTAAAACGTAACACGATTTCGTGTCAAGGGACCCTTATAACATGATTTCCATTTAAAAGTTTTATACTTGAAATGTTGGCTGAAGATCGATTATGTCTGAAGTGTTTAACTCGAATTATACCTCGACACGTTTATACGAAATTGATATAATAATATTTTGTTACTTGAAAATGGTGCTAAAAGAATCGAAGTTTTATTGTTATAGAGAGATGTATTTAAAATTAATGTATTTAAATATTTCTCTTGAGTCTGGCTATTATTTACAGTATAATTAATGGTTCCAAAGATAAGCTCCTTCAGATAATCAACAATGTTTTCGGCTTCATTTTGTTAGTAAAGATTTGTTTTATGAACGCTGTGAAAAAAAATGCAAACCTACATTAAATACACCTTTGCAGATAAGTAATCCAGTTTATTCAAGAGAAAAAAAAACTATTGTCTATGTACATTTATTAGCAATAAAAGTATTTATACCGTCTACATAAACGTCTAAATTGTTATTTTCCTTACTTTTCGCATTTAGATATCATTACGTTTTATACTACGGAGATAATCGAAGGATACAGAGCCCGTATCGTGAAATAAATTCTATTGACGTATTTACAATCTAACTGTAGGTTTATTATGGGCTATTTTCCTCCGCAAACGATGGATATTGATGGCCGTAGCCGCTTTTATGTGAAACTCTAAATCTTAGAAACGAAAGATAGCGAGAAAGTTCAATAACATCTCCAGCTCGTATTTTTTCTATATTAGATACTGATCTATTTCTATATCAACATATATTTTCCATTATAAGTCCTCCACACAATGGCTAGCATTGCAATAGTGTTTTGATATTCGCCTCAGTAGGCCTATATATTTTAGATATTGTTAGTGATGTTGTATGTACAAAAATACTGTATCTTTCACCATGATAATAATGAATGAGCTCATTATTTTGTTAATATTTAAATTTCATAATTATCAGCCTGCGTCAGTCCACTGCTACTGCAAGTTATTCCATTCCATCAAACAGGGTGGTTCCATTTCCTGTCTAGTAATAAAATATCCAAATAGAACCCACTTATTAATATTCTACAACGCTTATAAGTAGGTATCAACATCTCAACCATAAAATACCAACATTCTAACAAAGATACTCTTTCACGGTTCATCAAACCGGTCATAACTCAGTTCCAATCATCTACAGTAAACCTAACATTTTTACAATCAATTTACTCTTAGCTTTAAAAGCTTCTCAGAGAAAAATCACCGATCGAACGGCCATTAAACTTACTTTGTCTTGTCCTGAAGATATTGAAGAATAGTGGACAGTACCGATAGTTGTCCGTAGGAAGGTAAGAGAAAGATTATTAAGCTGTTACTATACATCAGGCTATTACGAGTGAGAGCAATGTAACGTGGATGAATGCAGGCTATTTATTTTCGAGCAGTGTTAGTTATAGGCGGTAGCGGGTTGCAGTGGAGAATGATGAGTGTAATATATTTTGTTTAAGTTCAAGGTTAAGGTTGTTTGGTCTTAAAACCTATGTGTGGTAGTGTTGGCGGTAATGTTAGTGATATAAAGGAGAATTGTTTTAGTAGTTCAGTGAAGATACAAATATAAAGGAAAATTGGTTCAGTAGTCCAGTAAAGATTTATCTGCAAACCACGTGTTACGATATAATAAATAAGTAAAGAGTATAGCAAAACTCGTTAAATTGTAACTTTGCAAGAAATAAAAGGCTTTTATTTTTTTATTTATGAAAAACTATTCACTTCGTAAGTATAAAAATTTTGTAAAGTATCAAAAGATTGGTAGTTCTAAAAATGTTTAAGGCTACTTTAAGCTCGCTTCCGCTACCGCTTACACTTTGCCCATAGCATTGTTCAGTACGTTCTGTAAATGATCGCAACACTTTCTGCAGATAACAATAATAGGTGCTCCGGCGCAGCGTCTCGTGCTAATAGTGTATTTTGTATATAGCCGAGGATAACTGAATTTTATGGCCAAGACTGGTAGTAACTGACTGTGTCTCTGCCTTTATTTAATCGTAATAAAGGACCAGATTCTTTTTTCGTCTTTGTGGTCGAAAGATAAAAGAGTATATACATTTATGTAGTTCTCGTTTTATGGTTCTGGTAATCTAGATATCTTTTAGTTTTTAGGCAAAAAGAAACGCACATAAACGAGCTGGATGAGTCACAAAATTGTAAATTACAGTTTATTACTGCTGCGTAATCGTGCAAAAACAGAGCTCAACTATTCTATTACTATTGAAAATTTATGTCGAACCTACCACAAAACCTTTGTAACATTTAATAAGGTGCATCAGACCGTAAGAAATTACAGATAAACTAACTATAACTAACCCTCTACCGACGTTTCAATGTTACATCTTTTTGTCCTTTGTTTAATGACCTGAACTGTCGAACATGGGCTAATAAAGCAGAAAATAATCGCTTTAAGTGCGAATTTGTAGAGCTTCGTTCGTATATAGTAAGGCTAACCTAAATCTCTTTCCGATAAAGAGAAGAAACGGTTGAATGAATCGAAGAATTCGTTAAGACGAATAAGGCCCGGCTTCACCGAACATTTTTTTGCGAGATAATTCCTCAATTTTCAATAGAATGGAAATTATTAAGCACCCACGTAATGGCTTCCAGTTCGATGGAGTTTCGTCTAATATTATTTATATTGGGGTGAAATTATGTAATAGGCACTTATCTGTGTCTAAAGAGGTTTTTTATTGAATATTCTCGTTTCTTATTAGAATGGATGACTGACTAACAATGCAATTTTCTCAGATAGTAGATGAATGAGTGACTTATTGGCAATTTAAACTAAAAATATCACTCGATTCGATTTAGTTCACACAACACATGGCAACAAGATGAAGAAGGTACTACAAAACAAACTACAAACCATAGTGAACCGCATATACCGAACCGAGACTAAATAAAAGCGTATTTCCACGGTGACGTATTCCATTTACGTCACCACATAATTCTCGTCCACAATTTCCCGAGCGAAAACAAGAAATACAAAACCAAACCAAGAATAATACTTGAATCAACAGAAGTTTGCCTCGGCTATTTAAAACCCATGTAAGTTAACTTACATAGGAATTTAGACTTTGTAACTTATGGGTTAAGTTATAAAATGGCGTGTGTGAGAATAGAGGGTTGTCGGCTAGTGGGGCGACAGATCGATACCGGGTTACCGATATAAATAGGACGGGCGAACTTAAGGCCGTATGTCCTCAAACGCTCGGTTTCGTTGGTAGGGATCGATTGTAGTGCCTAATGGTATCGAGAGCAGACTCCCAACTGGCCTACTTAAACATACCCCGCATATTGGATGCTAAAGGAAGCTGTGAAGCGGAAATTTTGATTCTATTATCGCGGGGATTATGCAGAACTGCTAAGTTTACAAGTACGCGAGGGATGGGCTCCGTAACAAACTTTTAGGACGATAATATTATAATCTTATTGTGGTATTACTTCCTTTGCGCGGAGATAGGGGTGTACTTTATAAGTTGAAACTGAGTTTGATATCTGAGTTTAAGATATTCGGGACTTGTTAACCTTGAAAACTCGTGTTTGCGTGTTAAAGCTATATGTAATGAAGAACACGCCAAAATAATTCTTTTGGGCATGATCTTTTTTGACCTTTACTAGATGCGTGCAAAGGTCATAAATTCCGTTACAGGTTACATCATGTAAATTAAAAAGAAACATGAGACACTCACCATAATAAAGTAAATATAAAGTCACACTCCGTAAATTAGCTAAAACGTCGTGTGTTATTGTGTTCGAAACATCTAATGGCAGATAGCGTGACACTCCGCTATCACGTCAAATACATTACCTTTTAATGGTTCTACTATGCGAAACGATACGTTTTGTATCCTGATTTTAAACGTTTATTTACGTAACGGTTTAATTTAACTGCAACATCAAATTTGTGTTTGGAATAGAGTCTTCTATTTTTGAATTTGTGTTTGGAATAGAGTCTTCTATTTTTGAATTTTGGAGTGGGTAGACGAAAACTATATCTGCCTGGCTTTAGCTTCCAACTACCCACATCACACGTGGATGGCAGTTTAGCCTATTTTTGAATTTAGTCGTCGTTAATTTATAGTGAATGTCAGGGAACAACCTACAGATAAATACTGTGGCTATGTTGATAGTAATATGAGAACTACGTACCTACGCGTATTTGTGGTAAAAATGAGTACATAACATGACATAAATACACAGCTGTTTTTGATGTCCTAGAAAGAAATATGTTATAAAAACTGTACTTTGTAAGTTTTATTTTGTTTTTCGCTGAAGGACTGGTGCCAATGATTGATGGATCATGATAGAGTTCAGCTCTCTATTCGTGCGTCTTTTTTAGACATATCGTCATATTAACTGTATTAACTTAAACATTTTTATACCTTCTGTGTGTGTGTGTGATCTTCTATCTTTCCTTCCAATTATCATCTATTAAATTCTCACAACGGACTTCTATTACCAAATGGGCACTAAGTAAATTTGAACCGCATTACAATTCGTAGGCATAGATTTTCTGATACAATTGCACCACTGCCAACTAATACAAGTCGTTCATTCAAAACAGTATGTTAATTTGTGTAAGAAACTTCCAACAAAATAATCTGGTTCCGGAATCATGACCTACTTAACAATATTTGATTTTAAGTACTCCATTCAGAGTGACAGGTTTATTATAGTGGTAAGTACTGTATTTTGTGACACGAAAGCTTCCTAATAATTATTATGTTTAAGTAAGTTGGAAGGCACTTACTACACATATGTACAAAACTTTTCCATTGGCCGTCATGAAACTAAACATTTATTTTTCTAGTTTCTAATTACTCCACTATCGGCATAGCATTAGTCAAAAATCGTGTCATGGCTTTTAAATATAGTATAAACTACTAAGGTTAGAAGCAAGGGTGGATCCAAGAGTGTCCTCCTGGCCAGGGTCTAGATCGATTACTAATATTTTATAATTCTCAAAGTGGATCATATATTTGACTGGTCGTCACTATATGACTCCCTATAAATTGAAAGTTAGCGTAACTATTAACTCATATTTTACTAATAGAAGACAACCAACATAAACATCCATTTACAAAAAACAAAACACACACGAACATAATCTGATTACATCACGAGACCACCTAAACCCTTACCCCACCATACCTCAACCCTATAAAGGTTGATCCCGACCCCATCAATATGGCTGCTTTGATCCAAGGCACTGACGCTTCCTAAAGCCTTTATAAAAGCATTAATCGCAAATCAGCAGCACCTA
This sequence comes from Athetis lepigone, assembly GCA_033675125.1. NCBI lineage: Eukaryota > Metazoa > Arthropoda > Insecta > Lepidoptera > Noctuidae > Athetis > Athetis lepigone. Next base: position 15,127,413 of record CM066239.1, on the reverse strand, counting down.
TGTGATTAATCTTAGGTAAATTAATTACCCCGACCTTCATACTTCACGGCTCACATGTTTAGGCAAACTGCCGTGGCTTGGGAACCCGCTATGTTACTGTTCTGAGGTGTAAGCGGTAGCGGTAAGCGATTTATTTGCTGAGATTTTTTAAGCATAATTTTTGAGTTAGACACAGTTTCTGGATGAGGGGGGGTTATTTCAAGGTTTGTAGACGTTTCAGCTAAATGTCTTTATACCCAGTCAATGATAACAAACTCGACTATTATTGAACTTAACTTGAAGCATTACTAACGAAATGTTGAAATGTTAGTATGCTAACACAGCATTTATTCGTTTCGGTTACTATTTTGCTTAATAAATAAAATTTAAACATAACAAAACATTCTTAACAAGATGTGAATAAAATACATAATGTTATTTAATTTTGTTTATACTTATAACAAAATCCCCTCCGGAGCTTGAGTAGGCAAGAAGTTGTGACGGCTTTAAGACTCCGTTCTGGACACATTCCGCTCAATAACTTTGGATTTATGATGCGCAAAGTCAATTCACCTAACTGTTCTGCCTGTGAAATTACTGAAGATGTGCATCATGTCCTGGCGGAGTGTGTTCGTGTGGGAGTCCGAAGGCGTCAAACTTTCCTTAGCGGCTATAGTGTCGGTTTCTTTAATAGTGTTCAAGCCCCACCATTGTCAAGTGAGGCTAGAACGCTTTATCATTTGTTTATGTTATGTGTTAGGTTGCGGGTAGATTAATTTAGTATAATAATATATATATTGTATGCAATCATCGGGGTGACATATTCTTCTAAGAAAAAACCCTGTAATTAAATAAAGAATAAAAAAAAAATTCCCTCCGCATCAGTCTCTCTGTTTGTGATATTTTCGAAATCTATTAAAGGATTTTCATTAATATACAGTCTGATTCCCGAGGAAAATCTAAATGTATCACACAAGTATAAAATTATAGTAGAGTTAATAAAATAAAGACTCAAAAAGATAGCTCTGTTTTTCAGCAACACAAACAATGTCACGAATCGCTACTCGCTCCTGCTTGCACCACAGCAGTAGGCCGCCATTTCTCATCATGACCTTCCTTGTGACAAGGGTGGCTTTGTTTGAGATATAATGGTGGGAACCATTTAGCTGGAAAATGTGCCTGGAAGCCTCATTCCTCTGTATTATGTTGGTACTACGTAACCTAGATATTTGTGCTGAATTATTGTCTCTGTCGCATCCGTGATGTTGGCGGTTTTGTAGCTATGTTGCGTCAGAGTTGGAATGAAATTATAGTTTTTGCGGTTTGATAATTTGCGAATGTTTTCTTTAGCATTGAGATTTAATCATGGTTGTGGTTTTTTAAATTATGATTCCTTTGGTTTGTAGACAGGAAAACAGGGGTAAAAATAATATATTTGAATTGCAAGGAGTTGTCTGAGAATTTAGTAATTATTATTACGGATTTCTTTTTACGCTACCTTTTACGGATTTTTCAACCCTACTTGTACTTACATGTTTATTTAAAATTATTAACCACTGGAAACTGTTTTAGTTATAGCTTTTCTGCGCAAAGGTTTTGTTTAATTTCACTAAAACTTAATTATGTCTTTGGAAGTCAATAAATGCAATGCTTTAATATTTGGTTCATTTGAATAAGCCAGATAAGAGCAAAAAGACGACAATTTACATGATAATATTGATTGGCATTTGAAACAGAATTGGTCCCGGCAAATTTACGTGGCGAAGACATTTTACGATCTTTTTATACCTTTTCAAAAGTCGCTTGAAGGCATTATGTATATTGAACATACATTAGACCCTGAGCCTAAGCAAATATAGAGCATATCAACTCCTTTCAGAAGTTAATGTTAAATCGTTTCTTCCCGTAGAAAGTTTGCTCGACAAATGTCATTCGTTTTAAGCAAACTTATCTTGAAACTCGTTTCTGAAGAGTCCTTCAAAGGGTTAGGGGTCCATATCATTTATTCCACAGAGCCCATCTCTGTTTGCGCCTTATCTAAGGCTTCGTACTGATTAGGACGCGAGAGCTCAATACGATGTGACTTCCGCGTAATATAGAAGCAAATTGCGAAAAAGGAAATTGTAAATATACTCAAGCATTTTGATGTTTTGGGGAAAACGTCTGACAAAAACAAGTCGTAAAATGCGAATAAACTACTTGATTAAGCAAATAGAGCTCAATACTGCCTTCGCGATTAGGTCACGACATTTCAGTTCAGTTAAAAATAAACTCACATCGCCAAAGTATTGATTTTGAACTAAAAAGCAAAGTTTGTGTGATCAATAAATAGTAAAGGGTGAACGATGACTAAATTCTTAAATAAACAAAGTAACTTAAATATATTTCATCGGGAAGAAACTTGGTTGGTAGATAATATTTGTGTTTTCCTCCGAAGCGTAATATATCGCCGATTCATCTCAAAGGAGAAAAATATTTTTTTAGAAGCGACCATGTTTTCCCAATCTTCTCCACGATATTTTTATTATGTCCTCCGGTTATGTATCTTTATCGAGCGAAGCGTATGGCAGTAAATATGCGCGTGTACATAGAAAAAAAAGCTATTCTTGTAGATTGGTAAAAGTAGTTATTTTTCGTTTATTTTGTGCCTATTCTAAAGATTTCTGCTTCGGAAGAATTGTACTATAGTCGCTTCCATAAAATATGTAGGTATTCTTGTCATATGAGTTTTGATCAATAAGTATTATATAATTTAAAAGTTTTTTTTAGATAGAATTATGTAGTTCTTTAAAGTTTGGTTGATTTAACCTTTCAACGACCAACCGACAGCCGGCTGTCGGGCTGCTATTGTCTTTCTATTGTGTCTCAAATCACGTGTGTTCGGAGGATTTATGTTAGTAGTATGTGTAGTTCCGAAATTTTATCTTCCATAACTTTAATTTGAGGAATTTGAGGTTATTTCATAGCGAAATTAAGTTATAGGTAAGTAGTAAGATAAAATAAAAGTTTGTATTTTTTGTATTTGTATCTAAATTATATTGTCTCGCTTAATAGCAACAAAATATGACTTTAGAATACTGTTACATGAAACACGCCGTCAGAAAAGCCTCCTTATGCTCTTTAACTTTAACATTTTAAATTAAGCCGCAATCGAAAACATGGCCAGTTAATTTTTTTTTAAGTTCAAAAAAACACACCCACCACCATCACACCATTTTTCTCCTAAACTACCTACTATATTGCGATAAAATTCAAAACAGAACAACAAATAAACGACCTGCATCGCACAATGATCGTTCACGCCATAATCATGTACCACAATCACGTACAAGTGAAATATCTAGCGACATTTCTACTCTGAAATATAGGTACTAGAACCATCTAGAACTTTCCAGCTGTCGGCTAAAATACGAAATAGTACGTATCCACTAGATAAACGTAGGATGTAATAAACATGGAGAAGATAGTTGCAATACCAATGTACATTTCGAAGCTGGTGTAACCGTGTAACATACTGATATTCGGTGCTGAGTTTCAAGATGGCTGAAGCGAATTTTGTTTGTGGAAAAATGTAGTAGATTTTTGTAAATTTTGTTGGTTTTATGATAAAGCCAAATAACAAATGATAAGGTATAATGGTTTCCTAAAAAATATATATATATATATATGGGGAAGTATGTTGTTTGACCACTTTTCACGGAAAAATTGAGCTCCGTAGATCGACGAATCGATGTGATTTTTTGAGTGGATCATGTTGAAGGGATGGACAGTGACATAGACTACTTTTTGCCCCTTTCTAACGCGAAGCCGAGGGCGAAAGCTTATGTTAACGTTAGTTAGTGCTAGTAATAATGTTGGTAACAAAAGTCTTAAGTGTAGAGAACGTACTCGATATGCCAAATTAGGCATAATTTATTTATAAAAAACACGGTTCCTACCAATAGTCATTAAAATAAAGTGATCCAAAGACCACACCTCTATTATTAAGTATATTGTCTGTGATGGCATCATGACACGTCTGCCTTGTGCCATAAAATTGTAACGAGTACCTACCTATAGATAGCTCAGACCTGTCAAACTTATCTATCAATCTAAAATGGATGTCTCAAGGTTAACTATCGGTTCGGTACTAGATTCTATACCCATTTGTTGGCTTGTCTGTTAAAAATTGCGCAGTTCATCATGATGAATCTGCTGATAATTCTGACTGGCTATGACGTTGGGTTTTTCTTTTTTGAAAAAGTTTTCTTTAGTTATCTCTATTCCAAATTAGGTTTTATTAACGAACATGTTAATAATCCATTTTAATTGTGCCAACCTGAACATTTTGGTATAACTAATCTATTGTAGTTACATACATCAGAGTACAATATTTTTACTACAAATTGGTTTTCCTTTACTTCTTATCTTGAAACGTAGAATCACGTTAGCTACAGCAGTAGTTCACCAGTATTGTACAAAAATAAATCACAGGAAAAAGCATAGGCAACAAAAATAGAAAGATATGATAGTTCACTAAAATATTATGTATAGAGGACATCAGTTGTCGGAAAAAACCAAGGCGACAGTCACGGCCGTCCCGGGCGCGTGACTAGACACGCAATAATGAGCTCTGGATGTCTCTTACTACGAAGTGCCATCCTATGTAAACTATGCAATTTTCTTCTTTTAACACGTTTTTTCCTGCATGTAAATGGAGAGCTAATTAATATGTTAGGAAACAAATGTACAAAACAGTAAGTAAACTTAATTTTATCAGTGGTTTCACAGATGGATGTGACAACTTTTGGAGATAAACGTGACTTATCATAAATGTTATCGATCTCATAATTATGTAAGAAAATACAATATTTTGTTGTTCGTAGCGCCACGTAAACTAATTCCGTTTTCAGTTTTACATAACGCCATAAAAAACTTCAAAATCTAAGATGTGAAATGATAATGTTATTAATTAAACCTTATCTTATATTCGTTCCGATCGCTCTTCCTTTTGGAGTGATCAGACAATGAATCTAAAGACAAAAGTTTATCTTAAAACGGAAATTATCGATGTAGATTAGTATAAAGTCGTAGTAGGTTACAACACTATTCGCTCCGCAGTCGCGACACGTTGGAAGGCCAAAGTTAATTCAGTGCGGAAACGTTAGGCAACATCCAGACTGGGGATCGACGACCGGATATAACAACAAACCTCCGTAACTACAATCGTTTTACGAGGACAAATACCTACGTGCTTTTGTCTTATCTCAACTCATTTAAATAAACAAACATTTATTTCAAATCTAGGCTACATTTACTTACCCTAATTTATCTGCAAACAAACATTCACAATGAACTCGTTAACTGCCGACGTAGTCAACAATGCAATAAAAATCGATTGATACGCAGAATCGTCTTCGAACTAATCGCCATTTAAATATTAGATCTGCAAATTGACTATTCTGAGTAGCGAATCGATTCAATTTCATTGATTTGTTTCGATTACGTCGCATAACAAAATCGATTTGTGAGTTTATTTAGTTGCAATAAAACTGTTAGGGGAAATATATATTTAAGCATTTATTTCTATTGTTGCGCACCGTTCGCTCCCATTGTCACGGTCGTAAGCAGAGGTCATCTTGAACGTTCGAAGTTAAATGTTACTTCTATTTAATCCCCAGCAATCGCAACAGAAGAACAGCTTCATGTCACGATCATTGATTTTACAACGGCTGTTTGTGTTCCCAATTTTTATTGATGGTCCAATTTATTTCTTATTCTGGAATGATCATAGCTGACGGTACTTTTTCTTTTGTCCACAGTGAGACTAAACATGCATATTGAAGTGCAAGTCGCCCTAAATTTCGTCATATCCTACCTGTACAACAAGCTACCGAGACGGCGCGTCAACATCTTTGGCGAGGAGTTAGAGAAGGCGTTGAAAGACAAGTTCAGGGGTCACTGGTACCCCGACCGGCCGTGCAGAGGGTCGGCCTTCCGGTGCTTGAAGACTGGGGGCCCATTAGACCCCGTCCTGGAGCGAGCGGCGAGAGAGTCGGGAGTCCCGGTCCGGGATGTTCTTGAACATCTACCGCGGGATCTTGCCGTCTGGGTAGATCCAGGTGAGAATTCTTTTATTTTTTTCTAAATGTCATACTATTACTATACCCAGGTTAAGCGTACAGATAGAATTAGGTATTCATATGATCACAGCAGCATCTACGACTGAAAAGTCGAAGAAACTTTAGTTCTGTTACAATAGACATCAAAAACAACCCGTGGCGACCTAAATAGCGTTTCACTGTCGAAGTTGAAAACTGTTCTCCTATAAATAAAATTTTATTGTTCCTAGTTTTGTTGAGGGAAAATTTTGACAAACGTCACCCAAACCATGAAGTTCTGACGCTATCCCGGCGCGGCGTCGTTTCGCTTGGCTCCGACGTTTGCCAAATATGTGATGTCATACACAATCTATGTAGACCAAGTATAATCGTCACCACTAACTTTGTATGTGTCGAGATAAAATTACCTTTATTTCCCATTATAGTTTTAATTATGTCGCCGTGGCGTTAACTGATCTGTTTACGCACGTCACTGAAGTAGATAATAGTTACAGAACAAACAATGTAGTACCTAATAGCAGTAGGTAATAGCCAATAATTATCAACCGTCGACCCGGAATTTTAATTGGCTTTCGTGTGTTTTTAATGATAATGTAAAAGCATGGATTCTTCATAAACAAACAATGCAATTAGATAAGCGCTAAAATGACGCAGCTGTTGTAGTAGTAATGCCTAATGTTTGTAAGTCATGTTTCGTTGCATTATGCTCAAAGTGAACGAGGTCGACAAACAGACAAGTGCTCCAAGAACGTTAAATACATGATTACACTTAGAAGGTAACTACGTCAGCACGTATATCTGTACGCTGAACTAAATAGGTACAAACCTAGCTAGGTCTTGTTTCCATAGAGCATTCTAGTCACTCCTACTTTGAAACAAATCAAAAGTTAGAACATGTCCCGGCTGTAACTGGATAACTTCACTCGAAATCGCTTTGGCGTAGCTTTGTAAAAACATGTACCTAAGTGCTAGTGTGCTCAATGTGAAACCGATATCTCGAAATGAATCTTGAAAAAAGATCGAGACCAAAAGTAATGTAATTCCTGACACAATTTCACGAGGTTGAGTGCCGAGATTGGATGACGAACGAAATAAAGACGAGATTTTCTCTCGTGTTTCAGGCGAAGTATCATACCGTATCGGAGAAAAGGGCGCGGTAAAGGTGCTCTTCAGTAGCGACGAGCGAGCCGCCGACGAGAGGACCGATAGAGAGGTAAGCACCACATTCAAGAATAGCCAAGACTAACAAATTAGAAGCGTTTATGAGTCTGTCATCAATAAATCCCCATAAACATTTTACATACAGCGTAACTATTATTTATTATAACGTTTATAGCACCTAAAGACAATAGAAGAATAAATTAATGTTGTCTAGCTATGTGTTTTGGCAATAAAGCACGTCAGGTGGTGCAGCCCAAGCAGTTATCAATGATAAATAACTCGAGCGACACGTCTATTGAGACGATTGCATGCGTAATTTGGCGTTACTATAATTATGTGTAGTGTGAAACTAAGATAGAAACGACTTCAGCAGTTCACCTCGGTCTTTTATCATTCACGAATCATGTCAGGTAACTTTCCTAGATAGCTGACGGCCAAGCGTTTAACACGCCAGCTCAAATATGGCCGACTATAGGTCTGAGGTTGGGTTAGGAATTAGTAACGGAGGCTTGCGGATTCAGTTGCCCATGTAGAGATAGGGCACTCTCAGATAAAACCGACTGGACACTACTGGCTTTTGCAGCCAAATGCTTTTGATTTCAATAACGTTATACTGTATTATTTCAGGTGACCCGCGCTTTCAACCCCGAGGCGCAGTGCTTCCGGCCTGTCGAGCCTGCCGCAGCGCCTTCGCCCCCCGCGCCTGCCGCTTTCTCCCCAGCGCCGCCGTTCCGCGCGCAGCCTCTCACCTTCACCACTGCGACTTTCGCGCAGACCAAGTTCGGCAGCACGAAGCTGAAGACGAGCAGCAAACGTGCGAACCGCATGTCGCCCACCGAGTTCAGCAACTACATCAAGCAGCGCGCGATGCAGCAGCAGCTGGCGGCGCGCGCGCTGTCGCCGGCCTCGGACCCCGCGGCGTACTTCGTGGCGCGGCGCGAGCCCGCCCCGTCCTCCGCGCCCCCGTACCAGCCGGCGCCCGCGCACCTGCTGCTCGCCAACTGAGCCGCGCACGCGCGCTAGCCGCACCGCGCGACCCGCTCATAGAGTCTTTACTTTTTTACGAGAGAGACGCGCGCCGCGATTTATTTTTTTATTTTCCGCGGGGGCGTCCCGCGCCGCCCGCCGCTTGTGATATCCGTACGATTTTCCATAACTTTTTGTATTCTCGTTCGTTACGTCGATGTGTAAATTTATCGATAGGAGCAATAATCTGCCGCGCGACTCGCCGGCGATTTATTTTCGTAATATTTAATGCTGAGTCAAGTTTTTGATGTCTTCGTTCGATATCGATATATTCGTAGGGTGTAAGGGAGCGAGAGGCCGAACGGCCGCGTGCGCTTACGACGACGTACCTTCTAGAGCGAGCCTGTATACATACGTCCTCCGATCTAAGAGAAATACTGATATTTAAATATGTATACATAATATATATTCGTACGCGATAATCGTCTAATTTTTCACGAGGAAACGAGGCCAATAGAGAAATTACGTATTTTTAATATTGAAATTGATAATTCATACTTACTATTATAGTGTACTAGTACCTATGTATTGTACTCGGTATGTTGTAATAAATGTTTGCATATCCGGTGGGACGTGGTCGGACGGCGGCGGGCCGCCCGAAGGCGTCGGAGATCTCACATAGTGTAATCATCACTCGTACGATTGTACCCTTATAATAATAATTATTATAATACTATACATAATATATTATAGGTTTAGCTACGTTTCAATCTAACAGTATTTTTTTAAGAAGATATTAGTCCTTGTGTACATTTGCCGGTGGACCGCGTCGCGGCGCCCGGCCTTAGCGTGTATGGTATACTTATATTGTTATAAAAGACATGAATATGGATAAATGATAGAAAAAATATTTCTCAATTTCATTAAGATAACGGGTGCATGCAAATTCATAAAAATAAATACTATGTGTTATTTATCTTTTTTATATTTCACTTGGCGATCGGTTCAGTTTGTCAATGGAGGTCAAAAGTGGTGTGGTGTAGCGGCTATGTGTTGAGACAATACGACACCGCTCAGTATATGCACAACACTCACGCGCGTACCTATAATAATCTGATATGTACAACTATTTTTTACTATTTTTATATTTTGATTTAGAATTAAGCCTAGTTGTATGATTTCAACCTTAACTGTAGGTACTTTATTAACACCCTATGATTAAATTATTACGCAATATGTAATAATATTGGTATGATTTTCGATTGAGAAACTGACCGAAATGCTACAGTATTTTGTAGATAAAATCTATAATGTAAGTTTAATAATAATACAACTTAGAGTAATGAGATTTTTTATTATAAAGATACTTTTTATTTTTCTTTCTTTTGTAAGATATATTCGATGGAAGTGTTAAAGATAATATAATATTTGCATAATATAGTAAATGCGGCTCTCCATGTCCGCTAATATAATTAGTCAATAATAATTTTTCATATTGTTGTACGACTTTTTAAGTTTATATTAAAATGTTTTGTGCAATCTATACTGTGTATTATTTTGAGTACAAAAGAAACCTTTACATCATCCTACCCCGTGTCTCTACCATGAGTTGTAAAAAAAATCTTATCCAAGAACCAATTTAAATATTCACACAAAACTATAATCCGATTCGATGTTGGCTAGCAAAGCAAAAATTTACAAAAAAAAATGTAACAAAAACAAACAATTAAGAAAAATATTATGTCATTTTCGGGGCTTTCTGTGGCCGCTTGGAGCGTTATACAATATTCTATAAAAAATACCCAAATTCGCTAGTTTTGCTGTATTTCAACTCATGATAGATATTCAGAATTTTAAAAACAAAAATACACCATAGAGAAATAAATAAATCAAAGACAAAAATAATAATCATTAAGTCACTTTATTATCAAACCACAAAGATGACAAAAGTGAACCTCATCTATGGACAATTTTAACATATTCAGACGCCGTCAAGTACAAAAATATTTATGCAGTACTAAGATAAAATAAGTTTCTGTCAGCTATATTATTCTAACATAAAACATGGGATTAATAAACTTGATAATTTAATCTAAAATAAAAAAAATATAATAGAATTTATACCTATGTGTGCGTGAGTTCCTCGGACATGATCGCTAAAGAATAATAAATAGGTAATTTTAAAAAATAAGATTAATTTTACCTAAGAGTAGGCAGGGTCCTTTGGTCTATGACTCAATAGTTTAAATTGGTTAATTAGATTATCCAATTAATACTCGGCTAACCACTAGTCAACATACTTAGATACATTCATTATTTTTTAGCTTTCCGCGTTAACAGAATCTTACATAAAGATAAATGAACTTAGCACGTGGCTTGTGACTTTGGCATTATTCTGTCACTGTCACACAACTGTCAAAGTACAAGAGCAAGAGAGAGATAAACATAGCTTAACCAAAGTACGTACCTACGTGGTAAGCAATATAGTTCGCCCTTAATGTCTTGATACTTGATAGACAATGCAATAAAGCCATTTAAATTATGTTCGAACGTTGCGTTAGATAAAGCAATTTCTACTGCAGTAATCATCTTTATACCACGGCGTCTCAACGAGAGTTTGACAATTGACTATTTTATCAACAAATTTTACCTTTGATACAAAATCGCACACAATCCAGGAAGGACATCTTTACTATTCACATATCACTTAATTTGTACATTACTCAAGAAAATGTAAGAAGCTTGGTTTTTATCAAAATACAGTTTTACTTAGAAAAAATCTCCCGCTCATTCAAAATCAATAATTTGTTTCTTTTCTCCAATTTATATTTTATATTTACATCAAGTATGTGGAGTGGTAAGGCTGCTTGAGAATAATGACAAAGATTTTTTATATAAATATATTAATATAATAATAATATTTATAGCGGGCGGTTAAAAGGAAAGGATTTTGATACTGTAATTTATTATAGCTAGCATGTCAATAGTAAAGTTCTGACTACAAACTAAATAGCATAGTTAATTCCATAATAATTATCATGAAGTACCTATTTTTATTTACAGTGTACAATTTCAAGAATATAACTTCACTTTTAATTTACAGGAACATTTTAGAACTATTTAATATTCTTGATAATTATATTCAATTGTGTTACAAAGAACGCAAGATACTCTTTTGGCACTGATTAACAGCGAAAACAGAAAAATTTACTGTAGAAGTTTCGAGACCATCGTTAACAGTATGCAAAATCTTATTACTATATTTTACATTTTATAATATATCCTGATTTTTAGGCCTTCATCACCTACTATTTTTACAAAATTATATTTTATACCATAGATGAGGAGATAATATGCCCTAAGTGGTTTACATACAATATATATTAAAATTACTAAAAATAATCAGTACATTTTAGTGAAACACAAATGACCTTACCATTTTTATACCAAATCAATAACTCATTGAATCCCAAAATTACCTACAATTAAAATAACTACTTAATATTTACAAGATAAGAAACGAAACGAAATTTAAAAAAGAAAAACGCCTAAGACCACATTATTATTATATTTGTCGATTTTAAAAATAAACATACCTTAAAGAAACAAATTTCTTAGACACAAGTAAACACTGGTTGACTGATTTTGACTATGTTTCACAATTTTGGCCCGTGATTCCAATATTCAAAAATAGAATAGTTTGCTATCATTATTTACTTACTTATTTATCATAATTTATAGTAAATCATGATAAGTACTTACATTCCTATAGACATTGTATCCAAGTGAGTCCACATAAACCATTACATCAAATTGAAAATGTAACAGTCGTCATATCACTATGGACAGAATAGTAATAATAAATAACACAATTTGTGAGCAAAGGCTTTACGAGAACAAACAACGAAAATAAAACTTGATTCGCATTTCAAATCAAAAGTCAAGGAATGACATCATCGTAATGATAAGAAAAGAACATCATTTCAGTACAGGAGAACTGTAGCAATCGTTAGTCTGTGTAGAACAAATGTATGTACAATGTAAAGCCGTCGGCGTCAAGTCATTCTGACACCACAAAAGAAATAAGTAATTTAAAATTACGAGTAATAGAAACGCGCATCGCTTTCATTCACTTACAATTATTATACTAGTCACGAGTCACCGCTCGAATCAGCCGAAGATCAGTGAGCCATCTCGATGTGCCGCTGCAAACTCTTTTTGTTCATGTAAAACCTGTCGCACATGGCACACGGGAAGAATACCTTTTCGTTGTCAGCGTGTCGCGCCCGAGTGTGCGACGAGAGGTCGAGCGCCCGAGCGAAGTACACTTTGCATATGTTACAGAAAAATTTGGTGGGAGTAGCGTGCATTGTGCGATGGGCGATAAGGTCCCGGGGTGTGGCCACGCCATCGCCACATTGCGCACAAGTGAATTCACCGGGCGGAGCCACAGGGACGTTGCCGTCGTCACTCTCTTCTGCAGACTCTTCCTCTTCACCGTGATGTCTTGCTCGGTGAGCCCTTAACGCCTGATCGTTGTCGTACTGAGCGCCACACAAATCACAGGAGAAATCGTCGTCCCCTTGACCTGTAGCGGAGGAACTGCCCTCACCACTCTCGTAGTGTTTCTTCATGTGAATGAGCAACGTGGACTTCCTTGTAAAACTCTTATCACAGACCGGGCAAAACACAGAGTTCGGTTGATGAACTTCATCCATGTGGCGCTGATACGCCGCTCGTTTGGTAAATTCCTTATCACATATCGTACAATACCTATCCTCTATCGCACCAGAATTTTGCAAATCCAAGTCGACTGAGTCGTCTGAGCGCAACTTCTTGTTAGGATTAACAACGGTCACCTCAACCTCTGGCGGTAGCCTTCTTTTCGCTGCGGAAGCACTGACCGGAGGGGGAGTGGAAGTATGTGTGACCTTGGCTAATTGTGACGGGTCGATAACTTCATGTTTGCTTATTTTACTAGTAACTTTGTGCTGAGGCATCCAAAGGCCTGAATTATTGGCGGCTGCTTTTCCATCGGGCGAACGTAAATGCCAACCACGATGGCTCTTTAACGCAGATATTGATGTGTAGCTCTTGTGACAAATCTCACAGTCAAACGTTTGTGGTTGTGACGGTATCTGGTTAATGCACTGATGGTTCTGCAACGCTAGCAAACCAACAAATTGTTTGCCGCAAGTATCGCACGGGTAACGCGCTTGGTAATCGACGCTGGGATCTGCAGACTCCTGATCATTTTCGTAATCGGGATCTATGTCTTGTGACATATCCTGCGACTTACTAGAGCCTTGATTAGCGTTATAGCCCAGTAATTCCCTTGCATGAGCAGCTTTCAAATGCTCGTACAGCTCCAAAGTTGAACTTAGAGGTTTGCCACATATTTTACACATTTGAACGGTAGATTTGTGAACATTCTTCCGATGGCGATAATACGATTTCTTATCCGCAAATGTGATTCTACATATAGTGCAGCTTGACCTACTGCTGCTTTCCCCGCTAGCGGATGGCGTGGATGTATCATTGTTGCCGCTAGTGCTAGGGTTTACAATTCCATGTTTAGCGCGTTTGTGTTTCCATAAACTGGTCTTAAGTGGGAATCGTTTGCCACATAACTCGCACGAATAAGGCATTGATTCTGGTGTACTTTGTTGAGCACTGTTAGGGAAGTTTGTAAAGTTAAAGCTATTAAACTGTGGCGTTGATAGAACAGCTCCATTCTCGTCTGGGTTGAATTCCTCCTCTTCTGTGGAAGCTTGCATAGTATTTTCCTCACTATCATGTCTATCGACTAAAATATCAGCATGCAACACTTTCTTATGTTTCCATATATTTTTCTTGTGCATAAATCCTTTACCACAAATGTCACAAGAATATGGAGCGTTAGGGATGTTGTAATTAGGTTTAAATGACACAAAACCAGGTTGAACCATAGGATATTGTTTGATGGGTTTTCCGATAACTTGAGGAGCGAATCCTTCTTTACCTACAGTAGGTTTCCTGTTGGTGGTAGGAACTTTAGCGTGAATGCGCATATGGTTTGAATACGCTTGGCGACTTTTGAATGCTCTGATGCAGATGTCGCAGAAGAATTCCGCCTCAGTTGCTGCGACAGCGCCGATCCCTGGATGTGACTGTTGTACATGCTCGGAAAGTTTCTGTGGAGTGCTGTAGGAGTTAGGGCAGACACTGCAAGGATAGAACTTAACCCTTAAGTGAGTGTTCTTGTGCTCAGCCAGCTCGGAAGGACGAAGGAATTTCTTCTCACACTGGTCGCAGTGGTGGGCCACTTGGTTATGTTCGGCCACCTGGTGATCAGTCCACGCATCAACAGTTTCGAATATGGCATTACATTCCGTACAGGAGTAATGGTACTCCTCCGCTTCTTCCTTCACTATGGACATATCAGGTTCAGTGGGCGGCATGCCTAATGATCTGTCAGAATGTTCCATGTAAATGTGTTTGTTCAGTTCAGTAGCTTGTTCGTATTTAGCGTCGCAGTGCTGGCAGTAGTGAGGTTTCTCCTCACCGTGAATTAACTTCAAATGTTTCACTAAATTCGGATAGCTACTGTTTTTCTTTCCGCACAAAGGACAGTCTGTCGGTCGGCCGTCAACACATTTGCTTTGGTTATCTGACTGATCCAAACTGCCAGCATGAACAGCTAATGCATGATCGTTAAAGTCCTGCGTATTCCTGAACTTTTCAGAGCACAAGTCACAAGCAATATAAACTGTACAATCACCTTTTCGGATGTGTTTCTTAAGTAAACTCTTATCTTTGAACCTAGAACGGCAGTGGACACAACAGAGCGGAACCCTAGATTGTCCATCTTCATGAGTATCCAGAACATGTTTCATAATAAACTGTTTGAGCTGGAATTTAGCTGGGCAAAGCTTGCAAGCATAAGACCTGGCATTGAAAATATCTTTGTATGCAACCTTGATCTCTTTTGGTTCATCTTCGAGCACTAAGTCGTCAGTAATACCATTTTCATTGTAAATAATCTTCCACAAATTAGTGCAAGAATTCGATCTCATATGGCTGAGCAATGCGCCAATATGTCCGAACGTGATGACACAATTATAACAGGTATGTTTTGGTACCTTATGTCCGTTTTTCTGCAAGTGTTGTATAACAGCTTTTCTGCGCGGATGTTCTCGATCACAACATAAACAACGCTTAGTGTTGATTTGTTGAATGATATCGCGGTATTTTTGGATAAAGTCTCTTTGGGTTTTTGTAACGTATGTTTTGTCAGGGTCAAGTTCTTTGACCGGCTCCTCGTCCTCCAGGGTTTCGTTAGGATCAGCGTCGCCATCGGCAGTGTCATCAAGATCCTCGTCATCTTCGTTAACTTCGCTGTTGAACGAGTTGACTTGCAATCCCTCATTTATTTCAACGACTGGCGCTAATGATATTGGAAGGTCGTCGTCGTCCTCTTCTTCGTTTTCATTATGATTCATCTCAATTTCTTCTTGATCTCTATCGTCTTGTTCTTCGTCGTCTTTCATTTCACTTTCAGCTTTAATGTCAACACTATCATCTTCTTCCATGTTCTCTTGGCTCTCTACAGTATCTTCATTGCCATCTTTCTCGTTGTCGCTCTGGGCGCCTTCCATATTATTATCATCGTCGTGGTCGATATTCTCTTCCCCGTCAGCGTTTTCTTCACCTTCGTGATCAACGCCCTGTTGACGAGCAATCTCTATTTCGTTCTCAGAGTCCATATCGACTGTGTCATAATTTTGACTTTGATTATTTTGCATTTCTTCATCAACTTCTTCGTCACCGTCACCTTGCTGTTGATCATCGTATGCGTCTGCATCGGGTTCCGTAAGAATGGCTTCGACTTGGAAAGACGCAATTTCAGGCTCCGATATCAATGTTTCTGGACTTTCAGGCCCAGAATTAAGAATTTCTGGTTCCGAGACAAGTACTTCAGGTTTGGAGGTTAACAAAGTCTTTAGAATTTGAGGCTCCTTTTTCTTAATTTGTAAATCTTTGAGTGCTTTGATGCGTAGAGGATAAGGCAAATTATTTTGTGTCGTCTTTGACGTTTTAATCGGAATGGGTTTCTGTGGCGTAATAATTTTGTTCATGGGCATAATTTTGGCTGAGATGTTCTTGTTCAAGAACTGCATCTTATGACTAATAGGATTCGGCATCATCCGTGCTTTGGGGTTGAAGGGGTTTGGTCTGAGTTTGGGTTGTAGGTGGTTGAGAGTTTTCTTAGGGGTTATTTTGTTTGTATATCTGTCGAAACTGTGGGCGGTGAGTTCATGTCTGCGAGCATTGTGAGAGTACCTGTAGGAGCGGCCACACACGAGGCAGAGCTTGGAGGCGAGTTGGTGTATACCCTGACGTGCATGCAGGGTTTCACCAGTAGGCCTCATGACGGTGATGGATACCTCGGGCATATGGGGCATTTTAGGGAAATTTTGCGCGGGCTCATTCATTTCTTCCTCGTCTTCTTCATTGTTTTCACTCTCCGCACCCTGTAATTAAATATAAAATTCGAAAAATGTAGTTTCAAATACAACAATGATAATTTTTCATTAAGAAATATCGGTTTCATAAGCATGTGCTTCATAGCTCCCATTAGCAAATAAATAAATATTCTATTCTATTTATTATGGAAATTTAACAAACGGAAATAATTGTAGTTATAAATTTAATGTAAGTAGTAACACACATTTAATGTGACACTTCAACCTAATCTCTTAATAGATGTATAAAATTAGTAAAATTAAAATTTCTTAACAAAATCAATAAATATTTACATTTTACAGAAGCTCTGTCAACAAACATTTAGTAGTTTATTACTTAATCTCAAAATATAGGTGCCTAATTTAGGTACTATAGAAAAACCACATTACTAAGATATCCCAAAATAAAATCATTATAACTTTTGATTTCATTTACATACAAATGGATGAATAATAAGTTTTATACTTTATTTGTTAATGGTAAACAATCTTGACATATCTTTTTATGAAAAAAATCGCATAAAAGTCAGGCAATATTATTTAAATTTAGTTAATTGCCTAACATCAATTTAGGTACTTAATTATTTAAACTAATTGTAACATTTTTCCATAAACTTTATAGACAAAGTCATGTCAAGATTAGTTAAATCTACATAAATTGAACATAAATATGTAGTTGCATGTATTTTGAGATGCACACAATATTAGAAATGTACATCAATTTGCACATACAGTACAAATACTGACAGAATGCTCTTTACAAATAAATGTACCACACTTCACACAGAACTGCCTTGTTCTCCTATCGCGTTTCGTTGTTTTTATACATATCTTGCACCTTCTTCTATTCTTGTAATATGGTTGTGAATTACTGGATAAGAGAGAAAATTTGTGTTTTTTCTGTTCCAAATCTTGTATCGGAGAAATTAGCAGTCTTTCCTCTTCTGGTTCTAGCAAACTTAAAGCTAGATCTTTGATAAATAAGCGACGTTGCGTAATAGTCGAGTGTTGAGAACACCACAACACTTGAGCATTAACAGTAGCAATATTCAACAATGTAAAAAATAAGGACAGTGTCCAGTCATTAGTGTGTTGCATTGTAGTGTAATAATTCATCAGAACATCTACTACTTCTACAGTCGAATGATTCTTCTTGTACACAGATACAACTGTAGTGTGGTTTATATGACCCTTCCTATAATATCTAGGCTCATTCGTCAATACATTTACTGATTTCCCTTCAGTGCTGACATAAGATGTCAATGACACTTCGTGGTCAATAAAAGCCGACATGAATGTTCGACATTTCCTGTATTGAGAAAGGAAAAGAGGTGGAATCATGTCACTGTTGGGGTTCAAAGCTGCGATAGTATACAACTGGTATTCATTCCTAAGGCTGTCCATCAATGAGAGAGATGTAAACCAACTGTCCATAACAATAGATCTACCAGACCCAGCTAAATGCTGCACCAACTTTTTCGCTATCTCTTCTGCGCCAAAATAAGCATCGGTAATTACGTCCAAATTACTCATATAGAATGTGGATGAGTCAACAAGCAGCACCATTTTTATTCCCCGCTTCAGTGGTTTCTTATCAATATCGTATCGAAATGGGCAAGGTCCGTAAACTGGCACGATGATCTCATCAATAACTGCGACATTCTCGATCTCATGAGATGTTCTGCAATTCATGGCGAAGATTTCGAACACTTTACGCATACGCTTCATTATGTCGAACTGTATAATGCTGTCGTCGTCCTCTTTATCAAAGCTGATGTTTTGAAGCAGGAATTTGAATCTTTCGTATTTCATGACCTTTCTGACGCAAGGAACACCACAATCACTGTGCCAGAGGTCACTACATTGCTGATGCGTCGGCCGCATAATGCCATGCAGATACAGAATACCGATAAGTGTTTTAATTTCACTGACACTAGTTGACTCCGCGAAACTTTTCCCATTTGTCACAATATTGTCATTAGTGGAAGCAACAATCAATTCTAATAGGTCATCGGTGAATAACAACTGCCACGCGTTTTTAGGTCGTGAGTAATGTTTACGGACATCTGATTTACGTTTTCTGAGTTTGAAAGCTTCTTTGACTCTGGCATTATTAACAGAAGTTGACAGTTTTGGAACCTTTGATATAACTTTTTTGTTTTTGCATATGTAGCCGCTTTTGCAATCAACGTAACAATCATCAATTTCTGCATGGAGTTCTGCTTCTGTTTCTGAATCATGGTCTGAATGTTGCAAAACATCACATTCTTCCTTTGTCTGTAGGGAGTCAATCACCTCATTGTCTTGAACCATGTCCAAAATTGCATGGACCCGATGCCAATCCATTCTCGGATCCACACATGTCTGTGGATGAAATTAATTCAATTGAACTATTCTCACACGGGTATTCTTCATACATTAAATTGGCCAGAACATTGCATATCAAATCACTAACATTTATAAAAATTTATACTAAAAACAATACAGTATTAACAACTATAATATAAAACTACACTTTGGAATGTTGAAGTGTCATATTAAATGGGAGTAGTCATACAAAACAAGCTTGTAACATTAAATGATAAACTATATTGGGCATGTAATCTCTACCTTATCACTTCTTGGTGTGAGCCCCAATGAAGCCAAGATTGGGGGACCTTCAGGTTGCAATTTGTTTGAAAAGCCAGCATTCTGAAATGTAATAACAAATTTTTATTTTTTGTAAATGTAAATAAATATGATGCTTTCAGATAAGATGAAATTAATTAATTCCTTTTAAGTACTTGTGTTACCTAGGTAAAAACAATGAAATGTAAATGTAGTAAGTACAATGTTTTCGATTACATCAAAGTGAATGAAAGAAAATAAAGGGACTTGTGCAAGATATTACAGAGTTTTAACACACTGCAATGTGATACAATGTTTTAAGATTATATAAAAAATCAGAATGTCATAACGATGAGTGAAGGTTATTCTATAGAAGTAAGGAACAGGAGGAAAACTCTGGAAAAATGTAATGCAACCAGTAACTTGCCCCATAAACAGGGCCATACAAGGAAAACATACACAATAACACTTAAATTTCATTCTGGACTTATCACAAACACACATCATTCATAGCTGGCTCATTATCACTTCAGACAAGTTCCCTGTGTGTAATTTACTTGACAACTGGTCACATGTCCTTGACACCAATGTGTGGCAATGTCTTACTACATGTTGACTAGACCAGAAGTACTCATAAACTTGTCCTGTATAACTCTACAGATAACAGCATATCATGACAACCACAGGGCTGACTCATACATACCTCAATGACAGGATATGAGCCATCAATGACCACTCCATCATCATAAGCCTCATCAGACAGTGGTTCACTTTTTATTTTCACCTGAAAATACATATTACCACCATATAAACAAGAGAGTCACAAAATGCTAACTGACAGTTCCAAGCTTAAATATCCAGAAAGATAAACCCACCTCTTCTAGTTGGCTGCCATCTTTTAGAGACAGTAGTTTGTTTTGTGTCCTTTCACATACATTTTTAAAAACATGCCAGTTATTGACATTGTCCATGCATTTCCTGCAGACATTTGTGGGCAGGTCATCATTTTCGTTTATCTGCAAAAACAATCATACGTAATCATAGTACGCTGGGTAAATAGGCGCTCTCCACGACGCGCTCGTTTCATCAGACAGAACGAACGAGGCGAAACCGCGCCTCGTGTATAGATAGCTACGGCGAGGAGAAACTAAGTAGGTAGGCGTAGGTATAACCGAGCAACGGCGAGCGGCTACTCCTCGACCGAATAAGTAGAAGCGGGTCGAGTGGCAGCCAGCGAGCCCCTCGAGGGTTAGCGCTCGATATACGCACACAAGTATAGCGCACTCACGCCGACAGCGACGCTCGACCCGTCCGAGGGACGAGCTGCAGGCTGGTCTCGTCCGATAAATCAATACGCTCGACGGCCAAGCCAACGCGACCCATAGCTAGTTAAACGCAGCCCCCTCCCGTATGACCCCCGGGAATAATGCCAACCCGACCCTCATGATGTGCGCCATTCCTCGCCGGCTGCACGGAATGCGACGCGTCGCGTCCACGAGCCGAGCGATAGCCGTGGTACATTACAAAATGGTGGACGATCTTACGACATCTCCACCTAAACGCGCTGCCTGTCATTGCTCGAACCGAGGCGGATGACGAGTTCTCACGTATGCCGAGGGTCTACTTTCACTCAAAACATCACTGTATCACATATTTTACTCATTACATACCTGTACGGACACACAATCCTTGATTTTCAAAGCGAGGACGGGAGGTTCCGAGTCATCCGAACTGGTGGTAGGAAAAATCGGCAGTAATTCGCCTCGAGATGACAAGCACAGTCTACAAACACGATCATAGTTCACATTCATTGTAAATAAACGATATTTTGAAGGTATTAACACCTTCCACAATCTTTAAAAAAGGGACGCCATGTCACCACGAGCACTTCAACACAAAGCACTGCACATCGTTCTTGCTAGAGCACGAAAGCGGCTGATGATGAGGATGAGAAGTCGATAGGCTCGGTCGGGACGGCTGGTTCGAGTCGGCGACCACCTGTCGTTCTGCGCATGTGCGCGTAAAATTGCGTCAGGGTGGCCAACATAACAAACACAAAATGTAGTTTATCACAGGGTTCACAAACCTTTTAACCATTTGTATATTTACGTGTTTTTATCATTAGGTGGATTCTTTGTAAAAATAAGATTTTTAAATTACAATTACTTGAAAATCTTTTAAAAATATTCAAATAATTGTACTTTAAGGCTTTCTTACCTTTTCATTGAATTCAGTTTAATGAGCATGTACCTAATCAGATCATAGTTTTAAATATTGAACTAACGTAAGTAGACTCAACTATTATATTACATATCAAAATTTGTGTGCCTTATATGTTTTTAAGCCAAACTACAATATAAAAACAATGTAATTGGGTATCTTTTACAAAATATAGTTAAAATCTCACATTGAATACTCATTATGAATATATTTCTTTCATTTAATATTCTTTTCTATTTCAAAATATCTTATAAAGTTCACTAATCGTTCATTTGCTTAAGACAACTCAACTTTTTTTGTATGACCAGCAGAAGTTGAAGTACTCGTATAAATTGTTCGTGATCTCTGGATACTGTAACAAAAGTAGTTCTATCTCTTTCTAAACCAGTACATCCAAGGCGGCAGATTCAAACTTCGGATAACTTCGCTCCAGTTTCGTAATGGCGGGAGATTACAAAACTCTGACTTTTGTTTGTTTTTGTTATATAAATTTTGATCCTAGAAAAATATTTTTCATTCGTTAAGATGAAATTATTTATTTATTAGGCACGTAAATGTATTTTATTTACAAGTCGAAATAGTGCCGGTGACCAAAAACATACTCAAGTGGTCGTAAAAACAAGGTAGTGCCAACTTTATGGTGTCTATTAAACAAACCGAATAGAAAGAAATTAGTTTCATTCATGCCAAGGTGGGGAGAACCAAATTATGAATGAAAACGTAAAATGTTTGTTTACTACACGTCAAATAATAAAGGAAAAGCTAGGAAAAGAATACAAAATTGAGTCATTGACCCTAAAGTCACGTCGTGATTTACTTTTTGTTGTTATGTCAATCTAGAGCAAAAAAATTACAATGAAGTAAAAAATTTGCCAGTGTGCAACTAAATACTTTTTCATTATAGGTAGTTAAGTTCCAATACCTAATGCATATTCGTCAATTTCGTCGCAGACAGAAAATAACAGGCGATAATAATTAGTACTGTCTCTTAATCCAGGTGACCGCCATGTCATTCCATGTCGTCGGTTGTCTGTCCAGTGTCCGGCAAGATAGATTATTCAGCTCAATGTAGTGAAAATTCAAAGAACAAGCGAGCGAATAATTTTGATTTCAAAGATTATTGTATTTGTAAGAAAAGGATATAAGTTTGTCGGCAGACGGTTTCTTATTCAAATACCTACCTAAGAACTTCACATGTCGTTGCGTCTAAATTACTGATCCGGTTTTATTTAAATAGGTACCTATACTTATAATAGGGGACCGTTAGCAGACTGTGGTTCTATGAGCTCGCGTCTTGGTGAATATTGTTCCCCTTTGATACATTATTTTGTAGCGAAACTAGATGTAATGACATTATAAAGCACAGCTTCCGCTTTCGGGATCCGCTTGACGTCACACCGTCACACGAGACACGACGATGCAGTGTGGCTGTGGTGGACTAGTGCCATTATTTTAAAATAGGTAACCAGGATGGGTGGGGATTTTATTGTTGAATTAATATTGTATTAACGAAAGAGGCTGTCGTCGTAATGGTGCCGATTCCCTTCCCGTCGATTTAGTTCAGGCGCTGTCTAATTTGACAGGACCAAACTAATATGTATCTTTGTCCTTTTCCTGTTGTCTTTAAATGAAAAGAAAAAGATGCACTGAACTTTAATTTAATTTCGTTTGTGAACAAGAAAGTCAACACCAATGTCCTTGTTGATTAATGATTACATACCAAGTAGGTATAGAATTGTAGAAATATTAGTTTAACGACAAAATCCCTTTTAAAGTTTCGTACCGATAAACCGATTCAACCTTCCCATCCCATACATGCCTATTCACCCGGCACCTAGGTAGAATCAGGGTCCCGTACTACCAAAGGCACCCAATATCATTTTTGTTGTCAGTCCTAGGCGTAGGCCTAGAACGCACTAGCGGCTGGCGCGATGCGGTGTGGTGTGCCGTTTGCGGTAGGCCGCACATTGATTATTACATGAAACCGCATGATAACGACGATAATAAATTGCCAAGTGCTTGGAAAGATTTAAGCTCTGTACTATTCAGGAATAGATTAGGTACGTAAATTTTTATGTGATAAAACTTACTACACAGTGTAGTAAGTTTTAACTGAATTTTTAGCAGAAAAAATACCTACAATAAGACTCAAATAATTAGACTTAAAGAATTAGATACAGAAAGACATTTAAAGTGAATATTGACATTAATAATAATTGTAAAAATAATTTTAAAATTGATCTCATTAGTACTACTTAATTAATTTTATAATTTTAAATTTTATCTCATTTGGTCTCCAAAGGAGATATGTAACCAACTCATACTACGAAACTTCAATGTTACTGTTCAAACTATTCACACAATGACATTTACACACACTATCATGTCGTGCGGTCCGACCCATTTATTATAGCAGAACAGAATTTCAAGCACGATCTCATCAGTTGTGTTAGCAGAACGCAAGACTGATTCACCTTCCGTGAGACGGAGTCCGAGTTCGAACCACAGGTTGAATAAGATGTTCTTTTTGAGATTTCTAATTTCTAGTTTAAGTGATGAGGACTATACTTACTAAATAAAATGATGTTTCGGACCGGTTTGAGACACCAAGTAACAAGATGTTCGCTTATTTAAAATTATTTGCCAGTTTAGCAGTAAACTACCCACTTACGAATAAATGTTCTTACGTTTAATTGTGAATATAAGTAAAGTTAGTCTGCATAAGCAACTACACCCAACTCCTTCTTTGCTTACCTACACTATTACGATTTTGTTTAACTTTGACCAGTATCATGTAACAATATTGCAAAAAGCTCAGATTATTGTTTTGCATGAGCAAAACATTTCTAATAGTGAAATTGCAAGGCAATGATATCGGTGAGTATCGATGATATTAATAATGTAATTAGTTAACGAATAATAATATAATAGTTTTTACATATATCTTATTATTATTAATATTTATTTTTAACTTATTATTCATATTTAATAGGTATAAATGTTTTCGATATTTTTCTAAAGTTTGTTATTATAATATAAATCAGTGGTAGACAACCCGCGGCCCGCGTTCCTCTTTTTCGACCCTAGACTGCATTGTAAATGAATATAAATAAATTGCATTTACATTATATCGTATAACATAACTTACGAAAATAGAAATAATACAAATAGTTATATAAGTATAATCACTAAAGTAAACAAATATATTCCCATATCTTTATTTATATTATGTATTTTTTTTTCTTATTATAAATAATGTAGGAGGTTTCTAATACTTATATTTATTTTTTGCAGAGAAAAACTGTTCGACTGTGCATGTCACGCTAATAAAGGTGAAGTAAACCGTCGCCTGCTAAGAGTCCAGATTTAAACCTCATAGAAAATTTGTGGGGTCAAATGGTGCTGAACTGGGACCCTTCTCAAGTTAGAACTAAGTCTAATCTGGATGACGTAGTAACTTTGACTTGGGAGTCGTTACGTGGTAGTAACATTTAATTTTGTTACAATATGGTTGCCAGTATGAGCAGGCGATTGCAACTCGTCATAGACAGCGAAGGAGCACCCATGATTTTATAAAAAAAAAAATACTTGAAATGTAAAATGTATTTAGATTCTTTTATACGATAACAAAAGTCTCCGCCGACTTATAGTAAACAACATTTTATACTTCATTGTATTGGCGATTTAAATTTCACAGAACAACAATAACTACACAGTAACAATTTAATTAAAATAGTATATAACTTCAAACATCGTAGTTTTATTCTAACTTTCAATGTAACAGCATTATATATCTATAAAAACATGTAAAATAAGTCGGCGGTAGTGGAATGTGAGTGATGTTATTGTTACTGGATCAAAAATAATTATTATATTTTTATCTAGTGACATGGTTATTCACTCCGTCCATTGTTTATTATAATTGTATAAAAACAAATAATTGAATGTTTCTTTATAAACATAATTATTGTTGTATTTATTAATAAAACAAGTAAAATTGTAATGTTGTTTTAATTTTCTAAATAAAAATAAGATGTTTATTTCAAAAAGTGTTCTTTTTTGTTCAATGTGCTGTTTTAAATAGATAAAACATTTTTACAAAATTAAAAAGAACAAACGATATTCCACGTCTCGGGTGCTTATTCATTGCGCTACGAGAACGTTAGTATCATGAGCGAAATTAAGATATGCTTCATGGGTGTGATCGTATTCTATATCTGCGATGTGTGCGTGGTTTTGTCAATGAGTGCTATACTGATTATGAGCAGAAATGTTTGAACAGTAAATTGTAGTTTCGTAGTGTGCGCGCATGGATACATATCACCTTTGGAGACCGTACATACAATTTTATAATTTGAGTT
The DNA here is from genome assembly GCA_033675125.1 of Athetis lepigone. NCBI lineage: Eukaryota > Metazoa > Arthropoda > Insecta > Lepidoptera > Noctuidae > Athetis > Athetis lepigone. The sequence goes on along the minus strand of CM066239.1, from coordinate 15,101,514 downwards.
TGATTTCATTTGTATTTATTATATTTTTGTTATTATAAATAATTTTGCATGCCGAATGGTAAAATGTGGCTGAGCTGTATTATATATTCTAAGACCTATTGTTTACCCATATTTGCAAAAATAAAATATTCTATTCTATTCTATTCTATTCTAACGACGCACTGATTTGCGGCCAACCGTCAACCATCACTCTGGTTGTTCTGGCCTATCGCAACGGCACACCGCATTGCGGCCAGCCGCTAGTGCGTTCTCTTACGGCAGACAGATTTGTCTGGCTCAAGACCAGGTCAAATATCAATAATATTCTCAGGTCAGCCAGGTCTGGTCCGCTCGTATTTTTTTTTTTATCATACAGCCAGTTGCTTGAGTTTGATCTATTTGTTTGGTGATTTGATTATTATGTATAGGTATTCCAAATTCAAACCACTTTTTGTTCATGTGGAGGGACTACATAAGTACAAGTGACTATTATAATTAATAGTCATTGTGATTAAAAGCTATTATATTATTATGCCCTCTTTCCAATGAATAAGCTCTTTTTGCGTTTAAAATGTTTATATTTTATTTTTAGAATTGGTTCATTGTCGAATTTTCAAAAAAAATCCTTTAGGCCCGAGTCACACCGGAATGGCAGCGACCGGCGCGGCAGCGGCCGTGAGCGTCGCTAGAAACAAGAGGCGCGCGGCCGCTCGCGCCGCCGGGGGTGGCCGCTGATGGACGCTGGCAGCCTGGCGACCTTTTCAAGCTTTTCAAGCGATACTAGTCTTTTAAGTAAGTAGGTACCTAGTTAAAGTTTAAAATTATTTGACACTGAAAGTGCTCGCCGCGCCGCTGCCGCCCGCTGTCATTCCGGTGTGACTCGGGCCTTAGTGTTTACCTTCAGTGTAGAAGGAACACGCAAGGACATTTTACGACCCTATTCTTATCACACAACAAAAAGGTTTCCTATCATAATGATCGAAAAAAAATTACCGAATTTCATTTCATCTAATACAATTCAAGGTAGGCATATTATCACGTAGGTATCGTTTTCAAGTCACGTCGTCAACGTGATTCCTTGCTATTTCATAATGGTACAGAACGATACGGGCGCGAGTCCGACTCACACTTGCCTGTTTTTTTTCTTACGTGCATTATGCCCATTTATTTATTTAATTTTCTAAGATTTCATTTTGTTTTTTTAAGATTTACACGTTTGTTTACCTCCTTGATGATCATATTTTATCATTTCAACAGCTATTGGCCGAATACTCAAACGTCACTTAACTTTAAGTAGCTCACAAATCTGTTGCTGTCTTTGTCACTTTCAAGGGATAAAATAAGGACTGCAACAGATTTGAGAGCGTCTTAAAAATAAGTGACGTTTCAGTATTCGGGCATATGTGTTTTTATGTAAATTAGGTACTTATAAGATGTCTATGCCTGTCTTTTAAACCATCGAACACACGTGATTCGGAACTCAATAGAAAGACAATAGCAGCGCGACAGCCGGCTGTCGCTTGGTCGTTGAAAGGTTAAGGATTATCATACTTACTTCACCACATGCTGCTTGCTTATACAGCATATTGCGACTGTGCACCAACCTCGATTTGCCTCAAAAAAGGTGGTTCATACTAGCGCCCTATGTAGATAAACGAATTTCCGAGCACTTGGGAAAATAGAGGAATTTATAATGAAACGAATGTCTTTCATTAGATTATTGGATTTATTTATTACTTTTTTTTTTGCACAAGCAACATTCAATTCAACGCCACACAACATTTAAACAAAATTTGCAACGACAATAGAATATTATACAATTCTTTACAAGTAAATACATTAGTTTTTCGTTAATAAATGTGTTCGGTATAAATGTATAATTATTTTACCTCATAAATAAGGCAGAAATAATCTACGCTCCTTTGCACTTACTTTGGCTTAGCTATATCCCGTCTCTGTCTTACCATAGTGACTGGCCTGTTGTGTTGGTCTAGTAGTGGTTATAGTGACCATGACTGCTAAACCGGAGGTCGTGGGTTCGATTCTCACCCAGGACAAACTTTGTTGATGAGCATTATTATTTGTTCTGTGTCTGGGTGTAATTTATCTATAATATTTATGTATTTACAAATTATGTAAATATGTATATTCAGTTGTCTGGTACAAGCACTTATTTATAGTAGTTTGTCAATTGTACGATAGTACTTTCATCCTTAGCCAAAGCATTTGCTAAGTATCGTTTTTATATATCTGTCTGAATACACATTAATACACATTAGCTAACAGTGAGAAGAAAATACAGTTAGTTAATTTAGCAAAAGTTTGTTTTTGTGGAAAATAAACTTGGAAACAAAATGTTATCAAAATTCAGAACTTACTAAAATAAATATATCTATAAGTAGGTTTTTAACAGTTTTGAACGCAGTGCGAAATTAACCCTTAATTTTACTTCTGTTCTTATGATGAAAATGTAGTTTTAATTTAGAAAACAATCTAAACATTTTGTGTGGTCTGTCTGCAAAGTAACAAAATAATTGATCATTATAATTTTTATCTGACCCTTCAGCCAAATACCGTATTTAGGTTTTTTTTTTAATAAGTGTGTAAATAGAACTTAGTTCTCGATTTTTTAAATAAAATATAACAAGTAATTGAATAAGCACCTACAATTGTTTAAAAAACATTATCTAATGGTTTAAATATTGGTAGGCAGGAAGGAAACGCTTTTAATCTTTCCGTAATCCGGACTTTCCGCTTCTTCGCACTACGTTCAATATTCTCCTTTAGGTCTTCATATGACAGAAGAATAAGAAAAGGTTATAATATTGTCCTTTTCCTCTTAATGTACCTTATCTATAATGTAGACAATATTTCAGATTTTCCTATTAGAATAAACCTTTGTGATATAAGAATGATTCTCTTTGAGTAATTTCACTCGATATGTTATTTTGTAACCTCTTAAATTATTAACATTATATGACACACATTTATATAGATATTAGTTATCACAGGGGTAAGGGATTTGTCACTTAATTTCTACTTTTTTTCTTTTTTTGTGAATGTGGGATGTGCAGATTTAATACCCAATAAAGTTCTAGCTATGGATGAATCGTGTACACATTAATGCTCTTACTTGAATAAAGCCTGTGTAACCATACACTTTTTGACGTATAAACCTGTCATAACTTTATGCAGCGATTATTAGTAAGGCGCTAAGTGATGGAATTTTCATACAATGCAAGAATGTGAAGGCATGATCCCAATTTTACCACAATAGAAACCAACAACAGTGGTCGGCAATATAGTATATCCGTCTGCAATATACAACATAAGGAATAATTTTGTGTTTCCTCGCCAAAAATGTACCTAGTCTGTGAAATATAATGTCTCATGAAGTCATGAATATCACTGGTCGTAATAACAATGCACTCTAGTAATATCCGTTGCCACTAAACGTATTTTCATTGGCTAAACCCCGAAACTTAGCTGCTTAAACTTAGTTTTAATGTCCAATGAGCACATTTTAATAACTTTAGATACGTGGCGTGGCATGTTAAGGTGTGTTTCTACCCTTGGAAGTGCTTCGTTAACCTTTCATGCTAATTAAATGAGCAGATAAATGAGCATTCTCTTCTAGTCTCTTTAAAAATAGCCATTTTCCATGGCAAAAACAGTAAACTTACTTTTAAACTTTCGCGTTTCATGTTAACAGGTTGGTTGCACAGGTCGAAACGTCAAGCCTTCCAAGGTATTTAAATAATTACTTTTTCGCGTTAATACCCGGTGTATTAATATGTTGTTAACAGTAAACTCTACGGGCTTAAGCCCTTTTTGCACTGTAGTGTGAAGAAGTATTGGTAAGGCCTCCTCAGTATTAAATCCATTTACGGCTGAATCTTCAATCGTTTAGCAGGAAAATTGGGAACTAAAAAAAACACCCGAGAGGGCAAATGTGGGCGGTAATATTGTGATGAATCAGGAAAAATAACAGCAGTTGAATACATTTTGACCATATATCCAAGTAACTACCTAGCAGTTTTATGAGATACAGCTGTCACAAACAATAAATCATTTCATTAACATTATTACCGAGCACAATAATATTGTATTGTGTAAAGAATTGCGGAGTGGATATAAAAGCAAAATAAATTAACCTTTCAACGACCAAGCGACAGCCGGCTGTCGGACTGATATTGTCTTTCTATTGTGTCTTGAAACACGTGTGTTAGAAGAATTAAAACTCTTAATTATTACCTGAAAAACAGTAGCTATGGTATTATTTCATGTCAATTTAGGCAATAAGGGAACGTTGAAGGTTTGTGCTGGCTGTTACTCTATTATGTTGTACAATATTTTTCAAGCCCTCTTATTGATCCAAGTAATAAACCCAACGGTATGGTAATTTTTCTGTGAGAAATTAAACACATTTTCTGTGTTTTTCTTTGCTGGGAAACAATACCTGTTGCAACGATTTCAAGTACAAACAATAAAAGTATCTTATTGATTATCTATGTAACTACCATTGTAAATATTTTCCAATAAATATATTATATCAAAGTACATTTTACAAGCCTTTTTCATAATAATTTACAGTAATTAAATTAAAACGTTGTTATTCTATGTTAAAGAATAAGCAAATGTTTAAGAAACTGTCGTTTCATCGAATTTGTTTAAGGAAGGACAGGAAAATGGGTACAAAGTTTACCTTACCTTTTCTTTAGGTATACAATATCTATTATACATTTATCTATAAACAATACGTACCTTATCAAAAATTACAATAGAAGTCGGTACTTTATATATTATAATAATATGAATTAATTTATATATATTTGTCACATTCATAGAACATTGTCCCACGCATACGATACCTATTTCCATTTTAAAAAAAGGAATTGCGCGCACGCACACTGACCCAACACCATCTCAGCTGATAAATTAAAAGTCCACAAACTTTTTGGTCCACATTCTATATTTGAATTTCCCGCGAAATTACGAACATGGCGGACACGAAGACCGTTGTTCCTGTGTTGGCTGCGCGCGCACCGCCAGCCTCGAGGGGTCGACGGGGTTCGCTTTCGCTACTAGAGAACGTGCGACGTGGGCAAAGGCAGCTTCGACATTCAGTCCGGTTTTGGCTGATGTCTCCATAAATGATACTTGGTATTCTCTTGCTAAGCGTTGACCCTCCTCCCGCCTCACCGCTCTCTCTAGGCCGCTGTCGGATTTGTTACCTGCAAGCATAATGATATACATCTTCCGTTCATTTCATTTGTGTCCCTATTGAATTTTGAAGGGGCCAGCGTATTTGTATCGGTTATGGCAGTTTATATTTATACCATCGGAATATGAATCCGGAATATATCATTTTTTTTTATGTCGGAGTATTCGCCTGGCTAGATAGTTCTCATTTTTTAAAGTTAGCTTTACGATGTGAGACTTAATGACGTGTGCGTGTAGACCAGGGCTGTACCGATGAATAGCTATTCATTGTTAACTATGGTCCAAGTTATAAAAATCGCAGGCGTGAAAGATTAAACATCCCAAGCCTTAACTAAATAGCCAATATTAGTTGGACAGACCATCTCTATTGTCTTCTACTAAGATAACCAGCAGAAGCTAGTTATAGTATACTAGCTCTTACTTAGAACGATAATGGTGCTGATTCTCTTAATACCTGCCGTATTTTACACCGCCATCAATTGACGTATACTTTTTATGACCTGTCAAAACGCGATTCTCTCATAGATTTTGTATGGCAATGCCACCTAATGACGTCACTAAGTATAGAACTCAAACGCCTAACTATTTATTCATTTTAAAGCAAATAAAACCTAATTTTACAGTGAATTGAAAGTGAGCAGGATTTATAGGGCTAAAATTAAGAAAGGTTTTATTAAAATTGTGTCTCATATATTTATTAGTTAATGATGTAGATAAAATACCCAATTGTTCACAAACTAAACTAAATTTAAGTTAAGTGCCCCTTTATTTTTTCATTAAGAAAAGGACATAAGATACATATTAGTTTAATCCTGTCAAATTAGCCAGCGCTCTAAATTGACATAGTGGTAGCAGTGGCGTAGCGTGGGGGGGGGCCGGGGGGGCCATGGCCCCGGGCGGCACATAATAGGGGGCGGCAATTGGGGAACATGACGAAAATATTGGATTAAATTTAAAAAAAAAACAATTCCAAATTACCTACCTACTGTTCACAATATGTTAGTTACCAAAAGCACCCACGAAAGCTTTACCGCAAGTGTGTGAAAAAGAGGACGATAACCGCGTGGGCTCAGGCAGCCGGCGACGCGAGTCCGCGCGATTTTTTCCGCTCTTTGACCTTGTCCAGAAAGGGCAAATTCACCGCGAAACGTTTGGCGCGAATTCATTCGCGCGTTGGCGAGATACTAGGCACCAAAACATCGCGTCCACAAGCATCGCGCGAATAATAAGTTCGCGTGCAATTCGCCAGACTCCACTCGCGCCTACTGCGCGCGAGTCGAGATACTAGGGCTGCCTTGTTGCGTCCAGATTTCGCGCGAATTTCAGAGCGAGTGCACGTATAATGGATAAAGAGAGAGAAAGAGAATCGCGGCGAATTTGCCCTTCCTGGACAAGGCCTTTGAGGCGCGAGTGGCACTAACGCGCCGTCGACACGGGCCTGGTCCTTATCGGGCGGCGAGCTAGCTACCCATCGATCGCCGCCCACAGGCCCGCGCCTATGGTGGCCGGTAGTCGTCTTGCCACTCTCGACGCCTACGCCTGGGTTTTTGTCCGGGGGGTGAGGCCTGACAATGCCTCACGCGTGCAGCAGCCTACTTCTCCAGCATGACTGCTTCGCAGAAGGCGGTGACGGCTTCCCATTCGGTCACTCCCACCGATCGCCTCTGCAAGGACACGGCGCGGTGGCCCTCTCATGCGAGGCATTCCTCCAGGCGACCGTTGCCGGTGACACCCAGGCGTCGCTTCCCCCCGAATCCAATACAGGAACCTTCCGAAATGTCAGTGTCCGGTGAGAACCTGTGTCCGGCGATACGTGAGAGCGCCGTGGCGCCTCGTCAGTGAACTCCTCAAAGAGGCGTGCCCAGCACTGGGCTGCGACAGTCGCATAGTCTCCAAATCCCACGGCCGGATGCCCGCAGGAAGCCTCGCCGCCTCGCAGGAGATTTTGCGGTATTCCCCGCACCATCCGAATGGTTATAACTCTCTGGGACGCCCTCAAAAGCCGGGCCGGAGCCAAGGCCAGGTTCGAGTCCCGTAGAGGGCCATGGACCCCACGATCCTCGCGTACCCACGTTATGTTAGGTTTTTGGTTCTGATCGGCTCCCGTGGCCGTGGCTCATGGTGCAATGTTATGTAGCACATTATTATGTGTTATTCTGATGTATAAGCTACGCATATCCAGCAAAGCCATCGGCCAGCCTTATTGCTGCCTGCACACAACGGAATCTCTCAAAAGGAATATTTTTTCCCGTTTTTTCTCCCACTTTTATTTACTGCTCGGCTCCTCTCTGTGTTTTAGTTTTGTGTTATATAGCCTATAGCCGGCCAAAGAGTATGGATTATAATCGTACCAAGATTGGTTATAATCCCTTCAGTAGTTTTTAACCCATGCGTGCACACTACGTGCGTGTGATCGATACTGATGCTAAAAATGCAATTAGTAATAATTGCATTTTTAGCATCAGTATCGATCACTAATCATTCTCCAATATTAATTTAGAATAAATATTCAATGTACAGAATTGACCTCTCTACAGTTTTATTATAAGCAAGCAAGTATAGACATATAGATTATTGGACGTATTTCTCAACAACTAGTGCCACCATAAATTTCTCTTGTTACAGACCGAAATTAAAAAAAGTGATTTGGAAATGGTGTTTTAAAACTGTGTATATTATGTCACCGGAAAATAACAAGATCCGTAAGTTTATCAATTTACTAGGAAATTTATAAACTTTCGTAGGATTCTAAACGGGAGATAAATTGTAATATTTTACGTCCACGTTTTCGTAAATTGATAAACTTACTGAACTCACTCGTAAAATAATAAGTAAGCAGTAACCAAACGCTACGCGCGATCTGATTGGTTCACTGTCACGTGTCACTTCTCCTTCCTCGCGGCCGCCATTGTTCGCAACGGAACATAAATAAACCAGTTTGCTTGTGCGTTTTTATTAGTTTTAAATGTTGAACTGTGTTGCAACTCAAAGAAAACTCAACTTACTACATCCGTGCCAGAGAGGAACCAGGCATTGTTGCTTCCAATTTATAGTTTGCCAAGTCTGATTATACCAGTATCTGGACACAAACATTGCCACTATGAACATTGACCAATCAGAGAGCAGTGTGTTATTTTACGTATTTCAAAGATGCGTATATTTAAAAGAGTTTCTGTGATTGGTCAAACCGCTTAAAATCTTACGAATAGATAACCGTTAGTTTATAAATTTACCGTATGACGTCGGAAATTGATAAAATTCCGAAAATGTGAACGTAAAATATTACAATTTATCTCCCGTTTAGAATCCTACGGAAGTTTATAAACTTCCTTGTAGATTGATAAACTTACGGATCCTGTTATTTTCCGGTGACATATACATTTTTAAAAGTTATATTGCAAGTTCAGAGATTCAAATATTGCTAAAAACTGTCACTTTTAGCAGGGGTTCAATCCGTATAATTAAGTTTTTTTTTTCAATGAACAGTTTGCGCAGAAACCTAAGATGTCCTTAGGGTTGAGACATACATATAAGAAATGTGGGTTTCTTGCGGTATTTCTTCTCTTAGATGTACAATTCTCCACCTGAAGCATGCATTAGCAATGCGTGGTAGTATATTTTGACTTGCAATAAGGTGTACGATGTACGAATTAGGTCAATTCAATATAATATTGTCATGTAATATATATTTATAGTATAATAAATAGATAAAAATATTTTAACTTTAAGCGACTTATAGTTAAAATAAGGGGCGGCGGATTTCCGATCAGCCCCGGGCGGCGAAAAGCCACGCTACGCCACTGAGTGGTAGCCATGTTTTAAATCACATCTAAATAATTACCTATGGAGTGGAGTGTCTTAATTATTTGACAGAACTAAACTAATATTTTATCTTCTGTCCTTTTCTTAATTAAATATAAATAAAAAGTTGTACAGTTATTTTAGTTTGTCAACAAGGGAATTGGCAATTCGGCACCATTATCAATTTAACCTTACCTAATAACATGATGACGACATCGTCCTGCGCATACTCGCGGATTTCTCCGAGCCAAGCCCGAATGTTGTCGAAGCTGATCTTGTTGGTTACGTCGTACAGGAGCAGCAAGGCTGTGAACAAAATCAGTTTATTACATCTAGAAGTTTCCATACAAAATACGCAGAAGTCATAAAACTTCCTTGGCAAGTGGTTTGACTAGGGAAAATTAATGTAGGTAACTGTCAAACTGTGACGGTAAGAAATAGACTGACCCATCGCCATCGCTAATGTACGAGCTAAGGAACGTTTAGGATTAAGACATTGAAGTTGTAGGGTGTGTTCTTCGGTAAGATTTTTAAGAATTTCTGAAAATTTTAACCCTAAAGGTGTAAAATGGGTGTTGGAAGTATCGACAAATCCTCATTCATGCAAAGCCGCGGCCGAAAGCTAGTCTAAGATAAGTTAACTATCATGAGAGATCAAGTCAGCACATGACACATAGGGTAGTTAGCTCTCGACATCTTTGTTTGAGAGTAGAGAGAAAATGGGGCTTCGGTTTAGTTTTATATATGCTCTGTCCCTCGAGATTCATCGTTGATGAAAGACACATCCCTGGTCCAAATTTTAAGGACCGCTCTCCAAGTGGAAAACATATTTTTCACATTCTTCCGCTTAATTTTGTTGCGTTATCTAAGAAAATTAAATCGTTTCTTCGGGAATCATTGAACTTCATGCCATCGACGCTTTTCTGGTTCACTCCGCTGTTGATTTTGGCTTTTAGTTTAGAATAGTGTGGCGAAATCGTCCAAATAAAAAACCGCTCCTCAACCACCTTGAAGCGACGAATTTGCATAAAATTCGTACAGTTTCGGGATGGGACTATGCTAGGCCATAATTTAATTAGGGCATTAGGTAACCTTAAATAAGTATAAGCTATCTACAATTCCTTTTGAATTATAGCTTAATGAATGTGTGTGAAACGTACTTGAATGAAGAGTCGAGCCATACGTACCCGTATTTGGAGATACTAATGTTTGTGTGAGCAGGTGATGAGGTGATAACACAATATTCTTAGGTTGGTACACCTTCACATAAATACAGAGACGAGACAAACTAATTGCATTTTTTGTCTCGTTTAATTACTGGCATGGACATCTGTTGTGAACTTGTGATCCACGTCCACCGCACTTCTGAAATAAGTACCTACCCGGGTATACGCTATCGAAAATCGGACCCGTTCGTAGTTTAGTATAGTAGTTCGTATTATAGTGAAGTATCTACACATCTTTCAATCTATGTTTTGTTGTGGTGGTTTTTAGGGTTCCGTACCTCAAAAGGTAAAAACGGAACCCTTATAGGATCACTTTGTTGTCCGTCTGTCCGTCCGTCCGTCCGTCTGTCAAGACCCTTTTTCTCAGAAACGCGTTGAGATATCAAGCTGAAATTTATATCACATACTCAGGTCTGCTATCTCTCAAATCCTTGAAAAAATCAAGATTCCAAATCAACGCAATAAAAAGATACGGCTGTTTATATTGCATATTTAGACATTTGCAAGGAAATCAAAACCTACAGGGTACTTCCCATTGACCAAGAATCATGAAATTTGGCAAGAAGCAAGGTCATGTAGCACAAGTAAAGGAAAAACTTCGAAAACCGTAAATTTGTAGTTAGTTCACATCCGTCCGTCCGTCTGTTCGTCTGTCTGTCAAGACCCTTTTTCACAGAAACGCGTCGAGATATCAAGCTGAAATTAATATCACATACTCAGGTCTGCTATTTCTCAAAGCAGTGAAAAAATCAAGTTTCTAAATTAACGCAATAAAAAGATACGGCGGTTTATATTGCATATTTAGACATTTGCAAGGGAATCAAAACTCAAAACCTATAGGGTACTTCCCATTGACCGAGAATCATGAAATTTGGCAAGAAGCAAGGTCATGTAGCGCCAGTAAAGGAAAAACTCCGAAAAACGTAAATTTGTAGTTAGTTCACAACCATCCGTCCGTCTGTTCGTCCGTCTGTCAAGACCCTTTTCCTCAAAATCGCGTCGAGATATTAAGCTGAAATTTATTTCACACACTCGTCTGCTATTTCTTAAAGCAGTGAAAAAATCAAGTTTCTAAATCAACGCAATAAAAAGATACGGCGGTTTATATTGCATATTTAGACATTTGCAAGGGAATCAAAACTGAAAACCTAAAGCGTACTTCCTATTGACCGAGAATCATGAAATTTGGCAAGAAGCAAGATCATGTAGCACAAGTAAAGGAAAAACTCCGAAAACCGTAAATTTGTAGTTAGTTCACAACCGTCCGTCCGTCTGTTCGTCCGTCTGTCAAGACCCTTTTTCCCAGAAATGCGTCGAGATATTAAGCTGCAAGTCTGCTATCTCTCAAAGCAGTGAAAAAATCAAGTTTCTAAATCAATGCAATAAAAAGATACGGCGGTTTACATTGCATATTTAGACATTTGCAGGGTACACACGGCTACTGACACATCAAACTATACAAAACCAGTTTTAGCTGACCTCGCATTGTGTATGTTTTTCGTACAATTAGAAGTCAGCTTATACTGGTTATGTATAGCTTGATGTGTAGCTCACCATACTTCCCATTGACCAATAATCATGAAATTTAGCAAGAAGCAATGTCATGTAGCACAAGCAAAGAAAAAAACTGCAAAAACCGTAATATTGTAGTTATATCGCTAAAAAAAAACAAAACAAAAAAAAAAAAAACGGAACCCTCGTTGCGCGAGTCCAACTCGCACTTGACCTGTTTTTAGCCACTAACTTTAGCTTTTTGGCTTAACTTACTGACAGAGGTGGCCCTTTTTGAAATTTCTTAAAAAACGCCTGCGTTTTTTACTTTGGGGTTTTTATTTGGGCATTTTTAATAGCTATATTCCCAATTTGTTCAAATTATATGGACGTATATATCTATGGTCAATGGCAATTCGGTGGAGAATGTAGTTTATTTGAAACAGTACGAATAAATGCCTTGAATTTGAGCCGATACTCTTTCGTTTCAGTCCATCACTTCAAAAATGTAATAATTCGTGCATTTATACCTACTATCGAACCAAAAGCAAAAGACTAACTCGTTTACCAGTTCACCACGACACAAAAATAGAGGCCTACCTACGAATCAATTAAGAACAGGCCCGATAAGGACACCAGTCTCGTAAGCTAATGACATGATGTGGCTATGACTGGTTGAGCGTGGCCCAATCTAGTTACACACGTGTACGAATGCGTGATCCGGTTTGCTGTCTCGAAACGGGACGAGGCCAAAGCTTGGCAGGTCTTAATGCTCCCTCGTCATATTATTACGTAGGTGCTTAATGTAATTGCTAGACCATGATATTGAGAGTATAACTTTCTAGGAGTTATACAAAACATATCAAAACGAAATCCTCGTGCCATTTTACAAGTAGAATTCTCAGAAGCCGGCACCGCGTGCCATCGGTGCCATGTGTCTATCAGCGCGGCGGGCACTCGGGAGATAAATAGTTGTTAATTTACAAAATTACGTCGATAGATGGCGTTACTTGTCTCGAATCAAGAGGATGTTGAAGTATTTATATAAGCAAATAAAAGGATTTTAAAGTATATATTTTTTGTTGTTTAACAATAAAATTAATCTAATTATTTAAAATATATTACCATGTGCGTCCCTGTAGTATGCATGTGTTACGCTACGAAAGCGCTCTTGTCCTGCGGTGTCCCAAATCTGAAGTTTCACCTTGATGCCGTCGACTGTTACTACTTTATTCTGTGAACAGATGGCGTTAGCTGTAGCGTTTGCGAGGTCTTTCTGAAGTTTTTTTTATAATTCAGGAAAATTATTTAGGTTAGGTTGTATCAATCAGAACGAATACATTGTTTAAGTAATTATAGAAATGTAATAAAGAAAATATGCCACAAACTTTTAGAAACGATTATGAAATCAGACAGCTTTTTTTGGGGAGTGGGAAATCATTCAGTGATGCTCCCGTCCTGGGTACGGCGGGAGGGCGTGTCAGACTTTTACTGACTGAAACCCACTCAAGTTCCTTCGGTTGCCCTTTATGTTCCGGGGTCAGGGTAACTATTCTAAACATTCCGCAACCCCGGCAGGCGTTGAAATCAGACAACTTTTCAGATATTTAATCTTACTTTCTTACGCATGTCCAAAAAAATATATTTTCTACTGTAGGTATGTCATATTATTATTAACACTCCTCCGTTTTTAATGTCCGTTTTTATGGGCGTTTTTTTATTACACTAGTGGCACAATGAAATGCCTAAATAGTTGTCTGTTCTACATTCAACTCTTTGCACCGAGTCGAGAGTTGACCCTTAATTTATTATTGAATATAATAAATTAGGGGTCACTAAGGCTACGGCAACGGGCAATAAAGATAGTTCTTGATCATAAAGTAACTAAAGGAAAAATTTAAAGCGACTTTTTTCTCGTGTCATAAAAAGTTGGTCATAAACATGTTATTGGCCACTCAGGAACTTTTTCTAGCCCACAAAGACAGCTGCAATAAATCAAACTGCAAAAACCGAACATACAGAAAAAAAGACCTTTGCAACAATAAATCACTCAGGCGAACAGTCGATTCAATCACAGCTGTCATGGGCAAGGGGCGGGAACGGAAAAAGCGCGCCAAACTTCGAACACCAATAGCGTTGCGGCGAACCGGTCGCGTGCAGCCACTCACTGGCCCATTTGAACTCGGAACCCTTGATGGTCATTAATTACTTTTGTTTTTGCGAGAATTAAAAATAATAATAGTATTATTAACTTTTTGCCTATTGATATCGGAACTTTTTTGCGCTACGTTTCGATGAAAAAAAAATGTTAGTGAACCTTTTTGTTGATGATTGAAGTAGACTTTATCAGTGTCGTGTTGGTAATGATGATGAGTAGGTGGAATTTACTTTATTATACAATCATAATAGAATTTGTTACAAAAAACTTTGGCATTTAACAAATGCCGATTGACTTTAATGTTTTTATCCTTGTTCTGCTTATTAGTTTTTTGATGGCAAAGATACACGGATTAAGATTAGAGTCGGCGCGTGCGAGATTAGTCATTGTACCCGGAAGTCGATGCCGACGGTGGATATATAGTTTCCTGCGAGGAATGTGCCGTCCCGGAAGCGCACAAGCATGCAAGTCTTGCCGACGCCGCTGTCACCCAGGAGCATTACCTGGAAAGATTACATTCTATTTTTAAATATCGAAGCAATCGACTAGAACTTTTAAATCGTTTCGCATGCGTTTAATGTTTCTGTTTCTAAAACCGACAGGTATAATAGCTTTTTGGTATACGAATATCTTTTGAATAATAACATTAGTGGAAATTAAAAAAAATCCAACTAATTTAATTGTAATTTGGAATCCAGCGGTGTTTTTCATATATTTGATGGTCCCAATCACTTTAATTATCTACTATTTTCTATTTATACTAAATATAAAAAGTAAAAGCTACCTAAACTAAAAATAGACGCCTATTAAGATATTTTCACGAGAAACAACATGTTAGTAAGGGTAAAGATAACTCAAACATAGATCTAAAACTAATTAATACACCGAAATCTACGTAAGTACACAGGTACAATCATTTCACAAAAGGTAAGTAAATACGATTGAAATATCAAGAGCAAAGTAAGGAAGGTAGTGGCTGAGAGCCCCTTAATTAGTTAAGTCAGTTTTGGGGCTTGCAAAGCTCACTGCGCGATAGTAGACACACGTTTAATTAGTCCTTTAAGGCTCAATTCACAGTGTTGGGAATTTGATATTGAATTTGTGCACATTTCATAATGAACTTTATGTACGCAATCTAGTTAGGTACATTATTCAATGTGTTGTGTCCCACCCAAGTCCTTTTCTCAATATTTGTTTAGGTCGGTTTCCAGTCTAAGTAGATGCGGTTTAATACTAAAGTTTTACATGGACCATCCGCTTATCAGACCTATAAAGCACACTTATTGAGTTATATGTATTTTTATTTATTTAAAATTTTCAACTTTATGCACAAATTTACATGAACGGACTTAATACTTTAGGCATTCTCTAAATGACTTTTGACTACCCGGAACAGCTTCAAAGACGACAAGTGCCAGCAGCGTCTTCGTGATTTTTGAGGCACGGCTATGTGCCACCACCAGTTTCGAAGTACTGAGAAATTTTTAATGGCTAATCCGACAACGTGACCAATGAAGAAATGGAGTGTAGGACTGTAGGAAATTGTTCAACGTACAAATGAAAGAAAATGATCACTCGTCATCCGTCGAATTCTTACAAGTTTCAAAGAATCAAATTACGTGCGCAAAGCTTCCGCTAACGAACTTTGTACGTTAAAAAATGAACGTAAAGTTCATTAAGCAATGTCCACGAAATTCAAATCAGCCGATTTTCTCTGCGCTGTAAATAGAGCCTTAACGTTTCACGTATCTAATACCTTCTCAGGTAGATAGAGCTTAGCAAATATTATTAATTTGTTCAAGGATTAGAATTTAAATTTTCACAGAACGACAAATGTTCCTTTCATGTAGTTGGTAATTAAGATCGCGTAATTCTTAGAACAGTAATTACTAGAAGACTTCCTTCAGGAAATAAGACATTGATGTATTATTTTGACTACAAGGGGATTAGTCAAGAACCGTTCAAAGAAGCTTCTAAGTATTCATTATCTAGATATTTACTTTCATACATTATTAAAAAAAAAAGAGTATGTATATTGTATGGGGCCTATTGTACCTCTATTATCGAAAGTAATAACTAACTAAATAACTCATAAAATCCATAAAAATAGAACCAAGAAACTGTTCTTGTCTGTTCCTTCTGTATTAACTAAGGTAATAAAGATAGTAAGATCCAATAACGGCATAAAATTTTTTACTCACTTTTCCAAAAACATCATATTTGTCCTCTTGTTTAGAATGTTGCTCCCAAGTGTCCGTCGGAGAAGGTGGTTCACTGTGAGGCATTACACCAGCTTCTGCCTCACTCTTCTCGTCATCTTCTCTTGCTTCTGGCAAGTTTCTGGCCCATGTTGGCCTTACCCTCCCAACCACGACTCTTTTCTCCATCTGCCTATTGTCTGCGTTTGGATTCCACATTTTTTGGCTTTGAAATTTAGATCATCACTTATTCAATTTATTTTCTTAAGTTTATCACTTGTTTGATTAGTTTTAGTGCAGTTTATGTATTGTCCATTTTTGATATCACTGTTTCACCAATGCTAAAATAATTAAATTTTCGTCCCATGAACACAGAATAATGAATTTCACAACAATTATATTTCTATTTTCGGAAACCGGCGTTGCTTCTCCAATTCCAGATCTCTCTATTTACAAGCAGTTTGTTATTGATCAAGTGCTAAGTATAAAACAACAAATAGTAATCGTGGGTTAAGAACTAGAGTAGCGTAAGGGCAAAAATCCAAAAAAATTTTTTTTTCACCATTCGCTTTTTTAATCCCCATATGTTAATGTGCCAAAAAACTGGAACGATGTAGTGTATAGATTGCTTAGTACAACAATAACGTATAAAAATAAAAGATATTTATTTAGTGCCAAAATGAAGTGTTTCTACTTACAATAATCTTAACATTATTTTGTCAAAAAAGTTACGAGCACAACGATCGTAACTCGATTTACAGAGCGATTTACTGCATATGTGTCCTTGTTTCGTACGCTTCCGTCATTTTTCTCCCTGCCACAAAAACGTAAGGGTGGCATACGCTACTGTGGCACTAAATATTTAGAGTTATGCAGTCAGTTTTTATGTCAAGAATAGTGTAAAAGCTAAATACATTATTTTAGCACGTAAGAAATCTCTGTTGGTCTAATTTACTTTCGTGTGTAAAACTACTGTACGTTAGTTTGACTCCAAAATCTTTAGCCGGTTACATAAAGCGATAAGTTAACAAGCCTCGCAAATGTAATTAGTCCGTCTGTTAGATTATCAAAAAATGTTGGACACGTATTTTTTTCTTTTTTCGCATAAACGAAAATTGACGATGATACAGTGCGTTGAAGTTTCGCGTGACGTCCCGATGCGGTACAATTTTTGCAGAATTCCGGTACTTCGTTCTTTCTTCGTTCGTTCGGTATATCTTTGTATTTTTTTTACTAACTAGCAGGGATGTTAGGGAGCTCCGTAACCGAAACTATCGGATATCCAAAATACTAATATTATAAACAGGTAAAATTTGTAAGTTTGTATGTAGGGGGTAATCTCTGGAACTCATGATTCAATTCTAAAAATTTTTTCACTGGCAGAAAGCTACATTATTCCTGAGTGCTATAGGCTATAAAATATCACGCTATGTCCCACGGGAGCGAGGCAGTAACCAAAAACCTAACGTAACGCCGGTGAAACCGCGAGGAACAGCTAGTCATTTATAAAATTCTTGTGTCACAATATTAGTTACTTCACTACTCCGAAACGGCTTTACCGATTTTCACCAAATTATATGCATATTCAGTAGTTCTGAAAATCGGCTAGGTACTATCGATTTTTCATATCCCTAAGTGGTAAGGGTTGTTAACCCTTAACATTTTAAACGTGGGTGAAACCGCGGGAGGCATATATAGTTTAATATAAGTAAGTAGGTGCAAATAGAAACTACCATGGTGTGCAAGTTTACATGGGTACTTGAAATGAAATAATAATAATATATTTTATTTCACAAAAACTGTAATAATTTAAATAATAGTAAAAAACTTTTAGCGGCGACTACGGAAAAATATTTTTAATTTAAGTAGTACATTTCTTAAAGAAGCCACGAGAGATTATTAATTTTAGAAGATTTTTGTTTGTTATTGTTTTTAGAGCCATTTTAACGGAAGTTCCGTTGCATTCCATACATAACTGAATTTATGTAACAGCCAAAATGACGTAAGTCAACCACTTATTGAAAAATAAATTTTATTAAAATGAAACCGTTTTTTGTTTGACCAAAAAGCTATACTATTTTGTAGCAGATAAGTAAAGCTTTATTATTAGTAAAAATCAGATTTCTAACTACTATAGATTTTGCCTTAAAAGAGCTATAAGATAACGGAAGGTAAATTTGAGTTGTTTTTGGGCTCTCCTGAGAAGTTGTCATTTTGCCCTTACGCTACTCTAGTTCTTAACCCACGAGTTACTCTATGTAGATTTATTCAATCTGCGTATAATATTTTAGTGTAATGTAAACTTACTTTAAAGTACGAATCAAATTAATTGAATTTCAAGAACTAATCAGACATCAGATAATTATAACAATTATACATATGCCAGAAAGAATTAAAATGTGTAACTAACAGCGAAGGCTGGTAACAATCAGAGTTTTAAAATTGTAGTTTTAATTTCATTAGCTGAAGAAAAATTGTAGTTGAAACTGAGAAAGATAACTATGTCGTGGAACTTATTACAGAGGATTAACTAAGTGTTACAAGTGTCGAGAGTTGGGTTTATTGCTCAGAAAACATTAAGAAGTTTGCATCTGGTGGCATTGTTTATTGGTGGAATATTCCTAAATGAAATTACTTCTAAATGACATTACACAAACATTCCTTAATATTATTTCTTCTAGTTTCCATTGGTTTAAATTGTTTCTGACTGAATATGTGTAAAGACTAAATTCATTAGATATTAGGTATTTCATTATCATCATTGGCCTGCTTCAACCCACTGATAAACGTAGGTATGCCTCTAAACTTTACCTTACTCTTTGAAGGTCATCCATCGTCAATATCTTTTCTATAATTATTATCTTTTGCATTACTACTAAACATTTCAAAATGCAAAATGTCTAGTAATAATAATAATACCTAAATATAAGAATGCTTAATACTTTTATTACTGTGGATCAACCTATCGTGCCACGATTAGGGCTTGCAATATCCGTTCATTTTAACTATCCGGATAATACGGTTATTAGAATTATACTATCCGGATTATCCGGATAATGCGGATAATACGGATATTTTTTAGTTTTCATTAGAAATCCAACTAAAAAGCTTTTGTATCACTTTTAATCAGTCTCTTAAGCAAAATGACAAATATATAATAAACTATGCCAATATTTCAAGTAACAAAAATCTAGTTTACTTTTTAATAGTTCAATCTTTCAAATAATTTGTTTCTATTTTCTTATACTATAAACAATTCTAATTGAAAATGAGATCTTACATTAATCACAAATTACAACATGTCAATCAAATCACCGTATTTAAGGACGTAATAATTAAATAAAAATATCACTACCCCTGGCAACTCATCTCAATTATTAAACAACAATAGTATAAATCAAATATAATAAAACCGAAATGAACAAAATAATATTATATCATAATAATTAATAACTTTTTTTTTATATGATTTTAGGTGATTCTTATATTATTTTTTATTCAATTTCTGGTAACATGACCTCAAAAAGCTTAACCGGTTGTATGTACATCACTTGCAGCTACAGTAACATGTGGTCAATATCAAAAATGATTTCTGTCACTAAATTAACTGATTGTGATTTGTAAAGAGTTATTATCTACATACATTAAAATAATAAATAACATAATAACTGTTATGTACTTTACAGATGACACCTCTTTTTCCATATTTAATAGAGAAATACAACTATCCGTAATATCCGAAAACTCCGGATGGTGACGCAAGTAGAATCCGGATATGAAAACTGTCGGATATCCGGATTATACGGATATCCGGATATCCGGATTGCAAGCCCTAGCCACGATGCGATGTCGTATCGTGTGTATGTGTTTTGACCCGTAATTCAAGTTATCTCATCCTTAGGTTTAATGAACTATTAATTTTAAAATGATTTGTCATTATCATTATGACCTATTTGCCTAAACATGCTAAAGTCATTACTCTATCCTTACCCTTGATATTGGTCCCGTTCTGTTTATTGTTTAATCTGATATCTATCTTATCTTATATATATATATATATATATATATATATATATATATATATATCTATATATATAAAAGAAAGTCGTGTTAGTTACTTCACTTATAACTCAAGAACGGCTGAACCGATTTAGCTGAAAATTGGCAGGGAGGTAGTTTAGAGCCAGGAGAAGGACATAGGATACTTTTTATCCCGTTCGACATCATTCCCGTGTGACTTGACATGTAACGTCAGTCACTATAAAACGTGGTATAACAAAAAAGAATCAGACTTGGAATAACAAAATTGACGTATAATGACAGCTATGTAATGACGTATGGATGACTATTTGATATTTGTAAGAAATCAATAATATAACTATTTCTATTAAATAAATAATTAACATTATTGCCCAATTGCCCATTCGTATAAACAGTGAAGTGAACTATAAAACTCGGTATGGTTAAAAATTTAAGTTTTTAGGTGAAGTGAAGTTTAATTAATTAGTAGATAATTATAACAATTATACATATGCCAGAAAGAATTAAAATGTGTAACTAACAGCGAAGGCTGGTAACAATCAGAGTTTTAAAATTGTAGTTTTAATTTCATTAGCTGAAGAAAAATTGTAGTTGAAACTGAGAAAGATAACTATGTATGTCGTGGAACTTATTACAGAGGATTAACTAAGTGTTACAAGTGTCGAGAGTTGGGTTTATTGCTCAGAAAACATTAAGAAGTTTGCATCTGGTGGCATTGTTTATTGGTGGAATATTCCTAAATGAAATTACTTCTAAATGACATTACACAAACATTCCTTAATATTATTTCTTCTAGTTTCCATTGGTTTAAATTGTTTCTGACTGAATATGTGTAAAGACTAAATTCATTAGATATTAGGTATTTCATTATCATCATTGGCCTGCTTCAACCCACTGATAAACGTAGGTATGCCTCTAAACTTTACCTTACTCTTTGAAGGTCATCCATCGTCAATATCTTTTCTATAATTATTATCTTTTGCATTACTACTAAACATTTCAAAATGCAAAATGTCTAGTAATAATAATAATACCTAAATATAAGAATGCTTAATACTTTTATTACTGTGGATCAACCTATCGTGCCACGATGCGATGTCGTATCGTGTGTATGTGTTTTGACCCGTAATTCAAGTTATCTCATCCTTAGGTTTAATGAACTATTAATTTTAAAATGATTTGTCATTATCATTATGACCTATTTGCCTAAACATGCTAAAGTCATTACTCTATCCTTACCCTTGATATTGGTCCCGTTCTGTTTATTGTTTAATCTGATATCTATCTTATCTTATATATATATATATATATATATATATATATATATATATATATATATATATATAACACACAGTCGGGTTTGTTACAACACTTATAACTCGAGATCGGCTAGACCAATTTTCATGGTTTTTGGTTCGTTGGATTTGTCCCCGCCCCGAATAGCAGAATACATCTTAAAAATAATGAAAAATCGACGAGAACATAATTATAAAAGATGAATCATTATTCATTTTCCCCTATAGTTAATTCTAAATTCGATTAAAGATTGAAAACTTAAGAGAACAATAGTACTAGGAGCGCAGTAATGTGAAGTGATAATGTGAGAAAATCCATACTAATATTATAAATGGGAAAGTGTGTCTGTCTGTCTGTCTGTCTGTCTGTCTGTCTGTTTGTCTTTCTTTCACGGCAAAACGGAGCGACGGATTGACGTGATTTTTTAAGTGGAGATAGTTGAAGGGATGGAGAGTAACATAGGCTACTTTTTGTCTCTTTCTAACGCGAGCGAAGCCGCGGGCAGAAGCTAGTTTAAAATACTGAGATACTTAGTACTTAAATCAATCAAAAGTACTAGGCGCGCAGCTGTGTGAAGTGGTTAATAGAAAATGTGAGCGCAGTTTTAGGAAAATATATGTTTATGAACTTAAATAATATACTAATATTATAAATGGGAAAGTGTGTCTGTCTGCCTGTATGTTTGTCTTTCTTTCACGGCAAAACGGAGCGACGAATTGACGTGATTTTTTAAGTGAAGATAGTTGAAAGGATGGAGAGTAGCATAAGCTACTTTTTGTCTCTTTTTAACGCGAGCGAAGCCGCGGGCAAAAGCTAGTATATACATATATATATGTTGATATATTCCTCTTGGATATTCGAAATGTGTACTTAACTTCTATTTGTTTAGTAGCAAATTTCAAGGAGATTTGTAATATCCGTTAGACCGTTACTCGTATTTGTATTCGCGCTTATGTTTATCGTGAAATATGCCAATTTGCCAGTATCGTTGGTTCACAGATTACAAAGTTGGGTAAAGTATAGGTAAAAATTCAAACTCAAGTTCAGTTATTTTACTTTGTCAAAGTAAAATAACTGATATGAGGGCGGCACTGAAAATTTCGGGAATCAAGGAAGTGACACAACATTACTATTTAAAAATGTATTTATTGCTTTTCGAAGTATTCTCCGCGAAATCTGACACATTTTTCCATACGATGGAACCAATCATTGAAGCAACCATTCCATTCGGAAGTTGGGGTCTCCAAAATGGCCGTTTTGTAGGCGTCCACAGCTTCTTCAGGTGATGAAAATATCTGACCACGCAATTTGTTCTTTATTTTAGGGAAAGTATAGAAATCATTAGAGCTTAGGTCGGGGCTGTACGGCGGATGGTCTAATAATTCTATGTTTTCTTGCTCTAAAAACTCTTTTGTTCTGTGCGCGGTGTGAGAACTCGCATTGTCGTGATGGAGGATGATGCGGTGGTTGCAGTTCTCTTTACGGAGTTCAGAAACGACCTGTGGCAAACAAATGCTAGCATACCATTCTGCATTAACCGTTCTTTGTCCCTTAAGAGGAATAGTCGCAACATGGCCGGTTTTGGAGACAAACGTGGCCACCATTTTTTTGCAACACTCCGTGAACGAACAATTTTTGTTGGCTTTAACTCATTTTCGAACACCCAAACTCGTGACTGGTTTTTTGTTTCGGGTTCGTACGCGTATATCCAGGATTCGTCACCTGATACGATGTTGTATACAGCATTTGAGGATCCTGCGTGGAATATTTCGAGAGTTCTGACGCACCAAGTAACGCGAGCCGCTTTTTGCACTTCACAGAGCGAATGCGGTATCCATCGGGAAAACAACTTTTTTACACCTAATTGTTCATGCAAGATTATTTGTATTTAATTCATGCCAATGTCTAAAGTTGCCTGAATTTCGCGGTATGTCACATGTCGATATTCCTCAATCAGCTTACGCACAGCATCAATGTTTTTTTGGGTGACTGCAGAGGACTGCAGTTTTTGGACGACCTTGACGGGGATCATCACTGAGCTTGACACGTCCACGTTGAAATTCAGCAAACCAGCGATAAATTGTGGTTTTGGATGGGGCTTCATCACCAAATGCAGAAATCATCCGGTCAACACACTGTTTTTGTGTTAAACCACTAAGAAAGTCATATTAAATCATCGCTCTTGAATTTTCTCGAGTCAGTTCCATTTTCTCAACGACTAAACAAGTTTGACAAAACCTTGTGACAAGACCGAGAATCTTTTTTTAAATAAATAAATGGTATTCAATTTTTAAAACCAAGGAGTTTTCAATTAAAAAGATTTTAATATGACAGTAACAGTGGAGATATTCCATTCCCGATACTTTTAGTGCAGCCCTCGTATTTATTTGACTGATAAAAAAATATTCCTTTTCAGTTTCTCGACTCTTCATTTATAAAAGCGCTTTTCATACACATTTCATTGTCGACTTCCACGAACCACTAATGGCTAGTTTCATAAATAAAACCCCTTTGATCTCCATTGTACATATAAGTTTATCCTTTATTTACCCTGTCAATATCATCTCTAAAAGGGTAAGCCATGAATTTATATAGGGTACTGGTTTCCCGCTAATCCTTAAAGCAAGTATCCTAAGCTGTTTATATTAATGCAAAACCTTTTTACTTGACGCAGGACTATCTCCGATGGACCATTAAAAACGCTTTATACGGAAACCATGCTTTATAAGAGAAAGTAAATGAGGGTGATTGAAATAAATTGCAATATTTCTAAAGTAGATTTAGGTACTGTATAAAAGCTTCAAGAAAGGTAAATAGGTAAAAGAGGGAAATTATAACTTTATTATGGAGACACTATTACAGCTAAAGCTAACAGGGAATGCCGCAGGGAACCGTTGTAGGACCTCAATTATATATATTTTTTGTATTTTGTAAACATTTTGATAAGGTTTTTATACGGCCATTGTTATCTTTCTGTTCATTTCTAGACAAGTAGGTATAAAACTTGATTTTAATAATTTCAAATCTACATTTGGAGTTACCATCTTCTTTCTTGACTACGAAAACTTGGTCTGCGTTAGGTTAGTTATTATTATTATTCCACACACACATTTCACATTTTTAATCAAATCTAAGAAGATACCTAGATATGGTATACCAATATTATGTTTTAAGTCAGGATTTTTAACGTCTCGAAAAATAAAAGTTTCGGGTCAACCTACAGTACATCCATACCTAGTTTTAAACAGAAGATCATGTACTAAGATGTCCTAAGTATTCAGTTTCTGTACATCAAATACAAGCGATACCTATCTACTAGAAATTAATATCACAACCAAACAATCAATGTCTAAACCAGAACCAATAATCTAGTTGCATATTCATACAACAAGCACTGCGTTAATCGAATTAGTGTTGCCGGTAAATCGATTAGTGATGTGAACGATTAAAAACTTGATAGTGAGAATATTGACGGCGTTATACTATAGTTGTCGAAATATAGTTTTAATTAATACTTTTCTCTGTTGTTTTAATTTTCTCATTCCTATGTCTGAAATTTAATTACTAATTCTACATTCTACTTACCATCGACAAGTTGGAATCATGACCCATTTTAACGATAAATCGTTTGAAACTGGCAAAATAACAAAACGAGACAAGTGTCATTTTCAATTAATGTTTACGTGAATGACGTCCTAATTGTATTTGAATGTCTGTAGGAAAATAAGCTTATGATGGGTCATGAATCCAATTTGTCGATTGTACTTATTTATTTTAGCATAAGTCTGTGTGTGAACGAACAGCACATTTAGATAAGTGGCATTGTAAAATAGATGGTAGAATCGATTAGAGTATTGATCGACAGAAGAATTGACATAAAGCTTACTTAAATAGAGTTCGAATAAAGATGTCAAACTAAGTACTTAGCGTAATTTGACATCTGACTCAAATTCTATTTTACAATCTATTGTACAATGCCAGAGGCCATGCAAAAAGTACCTAAACACTAAATTACATCGAAGAAAAGTTTAACAGCCTAATCGATATTCAAGTAGTGTCTCTCTCGTTCGTGTCACATCACTACGCTTTGTAACATAATGCGATGTTAGCTAATCGGCTTACTCAATTCCCGTAATTTATAACACTCCATTACCTACTTAGCACGTGTAGGCAGGTAACGAAATGATATGAGATTTATCTCAATTAAGCCTTATATAGCAATTAGTCGACAACTGTTTCTTACTGAACAACTTAACTTAATTGCACGTAATTATATTGTACGAT
This sequence comes from Athetis lepigone, assembly GCA_033675125.1. NCBI lineage: Eukaryota > Metazoa > Arthropoda > Insecta > Lepidoptera > Noctuidae > Athetis > Athetis lepigone. Next base: position 15,075,817 of record CM066239.1, on the reverse strand, counting down.
CATTGTTTGAAGTTTAGTACTTTGAAATCTAAGTAATAAATTACCTACAGATCCAGTTGTATTGTCGCAGATTTACACGGGAAGAGTTACGTTAGTTAATCGGGGCCCATAGGCGGCCCTTAGACTGTAAATGCCGATCGCAAATTCGCGATCCACGATCAAAATCAATGATCGCGATCCGTACAAAATAGAGGACGCTTAGTGATAATCATGTCTATGCGGCTCGTATGTACACTATCAATCTGATTCATATGCCCTTACTAATAATCACTGTGTAAAGTTATGTCATGAATAAAGCCTGTGTAACCATACATTTTTTGACGTATAAACCTGTCATAACTTTATGCAGCGATTATTAGAAAGACGCAAAGATTCTAAAATCCACCATAGACAATTTATGCCGTTTAAAGTTTCAAACCATCAGGTAGCTTGGGTGTTCATTTTTTCTATTAAAAAAATGTCACTGTACTTGACCTATTACCGATATATTTGCAGTTATGACGATCAACAGTGCGCGCGACGTAAAGCTGGGTATCCACTATGTTCGCGAACACCTTGCGCGCTCCGCGCTCCAATGGGTGGCGGTTTTTGGACGAACACAAAGGGGAGCTTTACTCCGGTCCCCATCAGAGCGGTTGCAGGAGCGGGAAACGCAGGAATCTAACATAGTGGATATTTGACTTAAGAAAACTTTACCCTCTCCCACTATAGTGGGATGTCTCCCGAAGCCTCCCAGGTCGTTTCCCACTTCGGTCCACCTAAGTTAAAAGTGTATCGTCTACATAACGAGTATAATTGCTTTAAAGCAAAACATATTTATTGATCCACATTCAGTGCGTATCACATATTTACTATTAGCGCGCATAATAATTATATAAACAAAAATTATATAGGTTTTCGTCAAATATTGAGTAGTAGTTTTTTCAAAGTCAAAGTCAAAACGTTTATTTCCATTAGACCATGGAGGCACTTTGGAACGTCAATTACATTAAAAAAAATATTTTGATTCTAGTCGCCCATTCCAAAAGGTAGTTTTATATGGAGAAGAACGGGCAAGAAACTCCATACGTACTCTTTTAAAAATATATGTGTTACAATATATAGTATACATGATTACAATGTGTAAATTAAGTATGAATACAATGTCAAAGCTGTCAAAAATTTACGTTAAAATACATTAATACAATATGTAAACTACTGTGAATACAATGTCAAATCTGTCAAAAAAGTACGTTAAAATATAATTATGTAACAAAAAATATTAGGTCTAAGTTTAGAAATGAAAGCTATGTCACGTTTACGAGGTACATAGTGTAGACAAATTACAAAATTTGAGATGGTAGACGACCACCTTCAACAAAGTACAGAATTAGTGTGCGAGCCAGTGCAATCAACAACAAAATAAGAAAATAAAATGTATATTTATATACCTATTGATAATTAGAACAACAAAAAATAAAAATAAAAAAATGTATGCTTAATATAATGTTTTATGAATAATAATTTAATTTAGTAACCAGTTTGATTTGTTTACACTGCAAATTATTGTCCTATGGGGCAGGACCATCAAGCTTCCAAGCATTTTTATCTTGAATATAATCTTCTAATTTATAATATGCTTGTTGACATAGTGTCTTTTTGATATATGTTTTAAATTTCCTTTCATTAAGCTTTAATATTTCACATGGAATTTTGTTATAACATTTAACACAGTACCCCATGAAAGAAGTTTTTACTTTAGACAGCCTAAAATAAGGTTCAGCTATTTTATCTTTATTTCTAGTATTTAAATTATGTCTATCCCCCACTTTACTAAAAATGTGTTGGTTTTTTCTTACATACATAATATTTTCATAAATAAATTGGCAAGGAACCGTCAAAATATTAATCCTTTTAAACAGTTCCCTAAGAGATTCGCGGCGACGTAACTCGTAAATGGCTCTGATTGCTCTCTTTTGCAATATGAAAATATAGACTCAATGTCAGCAGCCCTACCCCACAGCAGAATACCATACGACATTATACTGTGAAAGTAGCTAAAATAAACTAATCGAGCAGTTTCGACATCTGTCAACTGTCGTATCTTCCTAACAGCATAAGCTGCTGAGCTTAGTCGTTTGGCAATAGATGTTATATGAGGCCCCCATTGCAATTTCTCGTCTAGCGTGATTCCCAGGAAAACCGTTTGATTAACAAATTCTAGTTTTTCGCTATTTAATATAATTTCACAATCGCTACTTCTAACGTTTGGCAAAATGAATCTAATACACTTCGTTTTTTTTTCATTAAGTACCAAATTGTTAACGGTAAAAACGTATACGTTGTTTGGTGGCCACCACTTTTTGCTTTAGATTTTGGGATAAATTAATTAATTACTAACTAGCTATTTATTGATTTCAACGCTAAAACAAAAGACTTAAAAACCTCTTGATGCGATTTTTTCGTGATGAAATGAATAATAAATATTTTTGATAAACGGTGCGGTGGTTTGTTAATCAGTCTACTACAAGACTCATTTATCTGGTTAATCCTTCTTGGAAAAACTCTCAATCTCTAATAGAAATGACAGGGCGGTCCAATTCTAATTTCCTAATTTCTTTGAATGTCCCACAAGGGACCAATTTAGGACCATTTATTTCAAAGTCAATCGAGTACAGAACATAGTACAGTCGACCGCATCTCGCATCATTTGCAATTTGAGATTCAGTTATTTGGAGTTAGGTGGTACTTTTTATTTAATTACTTGTTGTGAAAATATAATTTATTGAAATATTTCCACCAGAAACATTAAGATTTGACCCTATATTATATATTATGGTGACTGGTAATTAGTGCACGTTACTTTAAAACCGCGTATCCACTTAGGTTCGCCGTGGTTTGCGAACGCGCCCGCTCCGCAAACCAAACATAATGGAGCACGATCGGAGCACGGCGGAGCGCTCGGGAAGCGGTTTTTTGCGCGATCTCAAAGGGGAGCTATATGATGTTGCAGCCTAATGCCCTCACTAATAATCACTGTGTAAAGTTATGCAATGAATAAAGCCTGTGTAACCATACATTTTTTGACGTATAAACCTGTCATAACTTTATGCAGCGTTTATTAGTAAGGCGCTAAGTGTGTACACTGTACACGTTCACGTTCGCGGAGCACACAGGGTTCGCAAACCACGGCGAACCTAAGTGGGTACCCGGCTTAACACGTGATTGTGCAACAAACAATTTTTATTATGAGAGTAAAGCCGAAATCCCGAAAAAAATATTTGCTGTTCAGTACGTGAGGCAAACATAAATGTACTAACAGCAAAATTTTTTTTTTTACGATTTCAGGTTTTTCACATAGTAAAAGTTGTTGGTTTTCATGAAGACTATCAAAGTGTTTAAGTATCGTATACGAATGACCAGTCGTCCTATACAATGTGTAACTGAATTAATGCACTTTGAGAAATTAGTTTGTTCAGAATCGTTTACTGAATCAATTTTTGTAATTTTTAATATAGGTAATATTTTATCCCAAAAATAATTAAAACTACGTAAACTGCTGTCACATTTCCGCTGTACAGTCAAAACAAACTAAAATGGATGAAATACCTACTACTCTAGACCCTTATGCAAGTGCGACTGTGTGCAAGCGTAGATTTGTAATGTGACTATAATTTTCTCCCACACTCTGTACAACAAATTTATAAAAAAACAGTGTTTTAAACATAATAATAAAAATTCAGTGTACCTATGTATTATGATTATAACATAATATTCTAAATGGGGTGTCAGGTGGAGTGCGTTTATTCCGGGACATGTTGTATACATTTCTTTTTTCAATAAAATAAAAGGTTATTATTAAGGCAAAACCTTGTTGCCTGTACAGTCTATAATAAATGTAAGTAAAATATCTAAGTTAAATTTATAAAACACTAGTGGTCCCCCGCGGTTTCACCCGCGTTATATTAGGTTTTTGGTCACTGCTCTGCTGCCGTGGATCATAGCGTAATGTTATGTAGGCATGTCTTATTCTGATGTATAGCTGTATTTCTGTAAAGTTTCATCGAAATCCGAAGTTTTTGCGTGAAAGAGTAACAAACATAAAATATATAACAACACTAGCTTTTGCCCGCGGCTTCGCTCGCGTTAAAAAGAGACAAAAAGTAGCCTATGTTCCTCTCCATCCCTTCAACTATCTCCACTTAAAAAATCACGTCAATTCGTCGCTCCTTTTTGCCGCGAAAGAAAAACAAACATACATACAGACAGACACACTTTCCCATTTATAATATTAGTATGGATACAAATCTTTACTCTTAATAATATTAGTATAGAATAATAGCTGCATACATTAGAACTGCGACCGCAGGTGGTTGAATTGAGGACAAACATTTACGTAGGTAGATATAATAGATGTGGTTCACAATACTGGACTTGACGTAAGATATATAGGTAATTTAGGTAGCGGTGGAGGGGATGTAATTTGAAATCCACTAACTGAGGAGCAAATAACACTATCTTTATACTCATATTATAAAGAGGCAAAATTTGTAAGTTTGTTGGTTTGTAAGTTTGTATGTAGGGGGTAATCACTGGAACTAAAGGTCCGATTTAAAAAAAACCTTTCAGTGTTAGATAGCCCATTTATCGAGGAATGCTATAGGCTATACCATCACGCTACGACCCACGGGAGCGAAGCAGTAACGAAAAATGCCGGTGAAACCGCAGGGGACAGCAATGAAAAATGATTAAAATGATTTTTTTTTAAAATAGGTTATATCATAACACTTTTACACGTCAATATTTTGTTTTTTATATTTTAATCGAACGATGGAGCCGGTGTTTCGTAACTGACTACTCTGAGAAGAAACATCCGAAACAAACTCAGAGGTCAAAGTCTCTTTTAAAGTCCATACAATTGTATTGGTCAAATTATGCGAGGATCATGAAGGTTAATGACTGATGTGCTTTCTTGATGAGAAAAGCACACAGATTTGAGTGTAGTAATTATCAATTGTAAATTGACTAACTATTGTTATATCAACTCACAGTCCAAACTGCGCATCTTAACGTGATGAAACTAGAAGGGTATGTTATTTGTGAAGAGAAAGAATTCACTGAGAAAGGATTTTTGGAAATTTGGACCCCCAAAGATGCAAAATAGGGAATGGAATTTTTGACATTCTTGCGGGCGAAAGCTAATACAGTATAATAAATATATAACTACACTCCCGGAATCGTAAATCGAGCCACCTAGCTTAATGGTAAATATCGTCCATAACTTTAAAAAATATATGACTGACACAATTAGGTCAATTAGCAGACAAAATTAGTCAATTAAAAAAAAAAGATAAATATGCCAGCTACTAAACTGTATTGATAATTCAGATATTTTTTTAAGGTTATGGACAATACAAACTAATTAAGCTAGGTGGCTTAGGAGTACGGAAGTATTACCAGGGACCTACTTAATTAGAGCTTGGAATAGGCAAAGTTAATCTTCCTGAACTTGCGAGTCAGTAAAACATAATGGATAATTCCACTCACATTACAAATCAAACATATTCCGCCTTATTACAAAACAAGGTTTTTCTCTAAACCAGGTTTAAACTATTGAGGTTAAACCAGGTTTTGTAATTTGAATCTTATTCTGATACAATCAAGATTCGAAATACAAAACCTAGCTCAATGGTTTAAACCTGGTTTAGTGAAAAACCTTGTTTTGTAATAAGGCGGATTGACTTTTTTCCCGAGAATTAAAATCACTAATATTTATTGGACTTTAGCTGGAAACGATTGCCTTGAAGAATCATCATACATTTTAAGTTACAAAATAAATACGGTATTTTATATATATTATTTACCATCATCAGTGTCGTGATGGCCCAGTGGATAAGGCGCCCGCCTCTCGTGTAAGAGGTTGTGGGTTCGAGTCCGGGCAAGTACCAATGTGACTTTTTCAATTCATATGTACTTTCTAAAGTTTATCTTAGACATCACTGACATTCCGTGCCTCGGAAAGCACGTAAAGCCGTTGGTCCCGGTTGTCATTCGTAGAACTTTGACAGTCGTTACTGGTTAGCCAGAAACTATGACCAGTCTAACCAAGAGGTATCGTGTCGCCCAGTTACTGGGTTGTGGAGGTCAGGTAGGCAGTCGCTCCACGTAAAACACCGGTATCCAGCTGAATCCGGTTAGGCTGGCAGCCGACCCCAACACGGTTGGGAAAAGGCTAGGGAGATGATGATGATTTACCATCATCAATCGACGTACTTTTTATGAGCTGTCAAAACGAGTTCTCCCATAGATTATGTATGGCAATGTCTCCTTATGACGTCACTAGGTATGCTCAATTGCCTAACTATTTATTGATTACAAAGCATCTAAAAATATTTTAACAGTAAATTAAATATGAACCACTTTTTTAGAGCTTAAATTAGTAGAGTTTTTATTGAAATTATGTCTTACATTTATTGGTTGATGGCGTAAAATACCCAATTGTCATGTTTGGGTGCATAAAGTTTTAATAAATAAACACAACTCTTCAATATTAATGCAAATCTCAGTTTTTCAACCAGAAGTATCACTGTTAGTAAGCACTAGATTCTGTACTTAAATCAACGACATAATCTTATTAGGAAATACTACCTCACTTGCTGTGATTATTCCCGAGATCCGATCGCTATACCAGTGTAGACAGTTCACTATGTCTTCATGCTTTAATAAATCTGGAATGCTTCAGCTATCTTACAAGAACCTAGTTACATTTTTATTATGATACCTAACCTGTTTATTTAAGGGTTAGCTATTTCTCTAGTAAGTATCATGCTATGTTAAAATTGAGAATATAGTTTCTTTAAACCTAAATCTAAATATTAACCATTCAATGACCAACTGACAGCCGGCTGTCGGACTGCTATTGTCTTTCTATTGTGTCTCAAATCACGTGTGTTCGAAGGATTAATTTCCAAAATTGTTGTCTGTCTGTTGCGGGTAATCTCCGTGCAATGGTCAAAATGACTGCAATTTTGAATAATATATAAAAATTTACGTTATTTAAGTTTTGGAAAAAACTTTATAATTGCACAGAAAAATATAACATTTTGCGCAAAACTTAACGCGGGTGAAACCGGCGGACAGCTGGTCTTATCGAAGTATTGATTGTAGCCAATTACGTGAGATCAGATGCTGCAATCTCTTTGATGTATTGTTATACTCAATACTCAATACTTTATTGCATTCCACATGTAGTACTTAGGTGGTAAAACTTAAAATTAGAATCACATGGACCCTGTCGGGCACAGCAAAATAAGTGAGTTAGGAGAGAGGAAGCATGTCTCTATATATATGTCTCTGAGAAGTGATTATAAATGCACTGTGAAAGGGTAGCTCGACTTCTGTATACGATATTAGATCCCAGAGCATGTTACACAAATTAGTTAGAGTACTTTATTGATGTATTCTTACACCTTACATTAATCAAACTTAGAACTGCTGCAGTCGAATGGCAAGACCTCTTACAAATTGAACATAGCCAAATAATATCTGGTTTTGACAAAAAATAGCCCGGGGCTGGACTGGACATATTACAAAGACAGCCAATGTTAGTTAATAAGAATATATTATAATGTCTGATGAGTCCACTATACCCGTCGTTGTCGTATGTAGGTAATAATAACAGACAGATCTAGAACATTCCATATCTTAAGATGAGTTAAGAAGTATAAAACAACACATTTATGTAGACTCTATTAACAAGCAGAAGTCTATTTAATTTTAATCTCGATTTAAAGCAGGCCGCGGACATACATTTGTATCTCGATAAATGTGGTGCCACATTTGCAACGCGACACATTTGTTGCCCCCGCCCCCCGTATATTTGTTTGCGGGCTCGCACACCAAGGACACATTTGTTGCAAGTGTATACAATTTTGTAGCCAACAATTGCAGCGCAACAAATGTGGCATGATGCGCGTTGCTAGTTGCGCCGGTGTGCGGCCTAGTCACCTAATATTCGCTGCCAAGCTATTAGCTGTTCTTTGTCTTGTCACCAGTTTAACTATTCTGGTGACAATAAAATTGCTAAGCAACGTTTATCTTAGCCTTGTTTTCAATATCTATAGTAATATTATAAAGAGGTAAACTTTGTTTGTTTGATTGTAATGAATAGGAAAACTACTGGACTGATTTTAAAAATTCTTTCACCATTCGAAAGCTACATTGTCCACGAGTAACATAGGCTATATAATACGCTATGTCCCACGGGAGCGAAATAGTAACCAAAAACCTAATGATACGTGGGTGAAACCGCGAGGAGCAGCTAGTGCAAAATAAATTGACAAGTCAAATAGAACTCTATAATAATGAAGTCAAAGGCTACAACAAGCACTTAGCCAATTTGCCCGGATATTGAAAGGGCTCGTACTCCCAAGCTCTAGATTGCAGTCTCGCTTTTCTATAAAATTCAAAGCCTTTGAATCTAAACGAGTAAGAAAAATCTTTTTACCTATTACTGGTACGTTGAAACTCGTGTTAGCTTTAACAAAATGATTGTACCTGTTTCTGTTTACTAGAAACGGAATAAATAATCGAGGATTCTATTAACAATGTAGTTTGTTGTACATACAAGAGAATATGTTTACTGAGACACAGTTTGTGATGAATAATAATAATTGAACAGCTTATTACTGCCTCTCTAGAGTAATAAAGCCCTCTTCTCTACAGCGAAGACATGAGCATTCATCACCACCCTTGCTCAAGGCTGATTGGCGTTTTTAGACTTATAAGTACTTAGATTTCTTTACGATGTTGTCCGTCACCGATGTCAAAGATGACCAAGATTAACAAAGCACACAATGAATTAATAAAGTCACATTGATAATACTCCGGTTTTGAGAAAACAACCTCAGACATGAAAGTCACATCATTTTGTAGTAATTTGTTCTATACAAAACTAAATACTTAACAGAAACGGGAAATAATTATTTGTTTAAGATAATCTCTGTATAATATCCGATTAGTTTCTCTTATTCCTCGTTTCCTTTTGATGTCATTGTTGGCAGTTTTTGCTTTACAAGGAAGCTCATTAGTACAGTCTCCAAAGGAGATATGTAACCAACTCATACTACGAAACTATAATGTCACTGTTCAAACTATTCACACAATGACATTTACACACACCATCATGTCGTGCGGTTCGACCCATTTATTATAGCAGAACATAATTTCAAGCACGATCTCAACAGTTGTGTTAGCGGAACGCAAGACTGATTCACCTTCCGTGAGACGGAGTCCGAGTTCGAACCACAGGTTGAATAAGGTGTTCTTTTTGAGATTTCTAATTTCTAGTATAAGTTATGAGGACTATGCTTACTAAATAAAATGATGTTTCGGACCGGTTTGAGACAACAAGTAACAAGATGTTCGCTTATTTAAAATTATTTGCCAGTTTAGCAGTAAACTACCCACTTACGAATAAATGTTCTTACGTTTAATTGTGAATAAAAGTAAAGTTAGTCTGCATAAGCAACTACACCCAACTCCTTCTTTGCTTACCTACACTATTACGATTTTGTTTAACTTTGACCATATTGTGTATATCATCTAACAATATTGCTAAAAGCTCAGATTATTGTTTTGCATGAGCAAAACATTTCTATTAGTGAAATCGCAAGGCAATGATATCGGTGAGTAACGATAATATTAACAATGTAATTAGATAACGAATAATAATATAATAGTTTTTACATAAATATCTTATATTAATATTTTTTTATAACATATTATTCATATTTAATAGGTATAAAAGTTTTCGATATTTTTTTAAAGTTTGTTATTATAATATAAATCAGTGGTAGACAACCCGCGGCCCGCGTTCCTCTTTTTGCGACCCGAGACTGTATTGTAAATGAATATATATAAATTGCATTTACATTATATCGTATAACATAACTTACGAAAATAGAAATAATACAAATAGTTATATAAGTATAATCACTAAAGTAAACAAATATATTCCCATATCTTTATTTATATTATGTATTTTTTTTTCTTATTATAAATAATGTAGGAGGTTTCTAATACTTATATTTATTTTTTGCAGAGAAAAACTGTTCGACTGTGCATCGTCACGCTAATAAAGGTGAAGTAAACCGTCGCCTGCTAAGAGTCCAGATTTAAACCTCATAGAAAATTTGTGGGGTCAAATGGTGCTGAACTGGGACCCTTCTCAAGTTAGAACTAAGTCTAATCTGGATGACGTAGTAACTTCGACTTGGGAGTCGTTACGTGGTAGTAACATTTAATTTTGTTACAATATGGTTGCCAGTATGAGCAGGCGATTGCAACTCGTCATAGACAGGGAAGGAAGGTCATTATTTAAAAAAAAAAATGTAATGTAAAATGTATTTAGATTCTTTTATATGATAACAAAACTCTCCGCCGACTTATAGTAAACTACATTTTATACTTTATTGTATTGGCGATTTAAATTTCACAGAACAACAACAACTACACAGTAACAATTTAATTAAAATAGTATATAACTTCAAACATCGTAGTTTTATTCTAACTATATTCTTCTATCTCTTTATATCTATAAAAACATGTAAAATAAGTCGGTGGTAGTGGAATGTGAGTGATGTTATTGTTACTGGATCAAAAATATTATATTTTTATCTAGTGGCATGGTTATTCACTCCGCCCATTGTTTATTATAATTGTATAAAAACAAATAATTGAATGTTTCTTAATAAACATAATTATTGTTGTATTTATTAATAAAACAAGTTAAATTGTAATGTTGTTTTAATTTTCTAAATAAAAATAAGATGTTTATTTCAAAAAGTGTTCTTTTTCTTCAATGTGCTGTTTTAAATAGACAAAACATTTTTACAAAATCAAAAAGAACAAACGGTATCGTGTGGTTCGAACTCGAACCATTCCACGTCTCAGGTCAAATGCTTTTTCATCGCGCTACGAGAACGCTAGTAACATGAGCGAAATTAAGATATGCTTTATGGGTGTGATCGTATTCTATATCTGCGATGTGTGCGTGGTTTTGTCAATGAGTGTTATACTGATTATGAGCAGAAATGTTTGAACAGTAAATTGTAGTTTCGTAGTGTGCGCGCATGGATACATATCACCTTTGGAGACCGTACTACCCAATTTCTGCTTTATTTTTATTTTACTACGAAAATCTTGAGAAAAACTAATTTTGTAAAGGAAAATTGTACATTATGTCTTATGTCTAATTACATATTTATTAATGTATTTTTTTTACGGTTTCTTATGAATTTTTTACAGGCTGACTTAAAACTTGTTGAGTGCGTCTCTAAGGGATAAAACCATAGACAATAAAGTGGGCAACTTAAGGATAGAGCCTAGCTTAGCGATCGACTTCTTTTTAACCTTCATTGTAAAGAGAGATGTGTTATTAGTTCCTGCCGGGGTTGTGGAATAGTTATAATAGTTACCGTGGCCCCGGAACGTAAAGGGCAACCGAAGGAACATAAGTGGGGTTTAGTCAGTAAAAGTCTGACACGCCCTCCTGCCCCGCCTAGGACGGGAGAAGTCAATTGATGATCTTCCACTCACCAAAAAAAAAAGTGTTTTAAGTTTGACCGAAATGCTTTTGTGTCTGTCTGGCACCGCAGCTGTTTGACGGGTGAACTGATTTTAATGAGATTTTTATTTAAAAGTAGGTTATATAGAGATAGTTCTCCACAAAAACTTGCCTTGTTTCATAAACATCGATTCAGCCGTTTCTGAGTTATAAATTTCGGGTGCTTGATGCCAATTTGTGGGGGTGGTGTTAATTTTCACTTTTTCGGAAATGTGGTTTGTTTTCCTAATAATTACGTGTTTAAACACTGTTCACTAATCTAGTCATAAAATATGTTTATGAGGTGTTACAGGTTATTATTACCCATTTACCCACCGAAACAAACTGTGGGCATTTACTCATAAGGGTTTCACTCAGTTATTTTCAAAGCGAACCCTCAGTGTTAGCTCAATGCGTGTCACTTGTCAAAGCACCCTTCTGTCACCCCTCGTGAAACTCCGAACAAACACGAAGTCGGTCGGAGTTTGGTTTTGGTCTCGCTTCGTCAAGGTGCTCATATTAATTAAATTGAGTTTGAAATTAGATACTCAAACTTGAAATTAGATACTCAAACAATTTTGTATGAAGACGCGTCCGTTTAGATTTTGCATAAAAATTGTTGTTTGTATGTGAAACGTAGTGTCTGATTGTTTTGTAGCTAGGTTTTACAGATTTTGTGGACGCAATGTGTATAATTCTACTGAACTAGCTCATCTTAATCTATATATTGTTAAACAGCTGTCATTTTTATTATTTTACTTAAATGTCCTTGTGGTTAAGGATTCGAATCCGAGTAAGTAGCAATTAATTTTCAATTTATATGTACTTTTAAGTTTTTCACTTTGACAAAGCGAGGAAATAAAAAGACTTTATAGAAATAATATTGTTATGTACAATCAATATACTAAGTTATCTAGCACATCGCTAAATCGTCCAAAAACACGTAAAGCCATCGGGACATTGTGCTTCCGAAAACAACTTTGAATGAGTGATTTGTCGATCATTGACAGTCGTTACGTTTAGTCCGAAGCCAGAAAGCCTGACAATCAGTATTTGAGACATTTCACAAAATCAGTCTATTCAAGGCATATCATACAATCCAGTAACTATGTCATGGAGGACTGATAGGCAGTCAGGCAGCTGGGTCTGGTTAGACTGTTAGCAAACCCTACCATAGCTGACTTCTATCTACCAGTAACGACTTTAATTACTACAGTCAACATTCATTAATACTGTAAACAAGTTGCGGAATGTTTACAATAGTTACCGTGACCCTGGAACACAAAGGGCAATCGAAGGAACATGAGTGGGTTTTAGTCAGTAAAAGTCTGACACGCCCTCCCGCCGCACCCAGGACGGGAGCAGTCATTTGATGATTTTCCCACTCACCGAAAAAAAAAATACTGTAAACAAAAGTTTAAGCCGAATGATTCTATAAACCCACATAAATTGATCACGGAGGCTTCTTCAAGCCCTCGTCACGAAACTTCTTTAGCAAATTTCAGACCAGATTTGATAGATCGAATTCGGTATAAAGATCTAATTTCCCAAATCCCGTCACCACAATGAAATTCGTCCCAGACGAGTTTAATAAGGATGACGACAACATAAAAAAATGGCATTCTGTTTAGTCCGTCTTGTAGATTGGCCAATACGGGACACGTATTTTTTGATTCATCAAAATAATAAAAAATACAAAGATAAAGAGCATCAAAGTGGGGGCATAGTGGGGGCTTTTGGCGCCACCGTAATGCAAAAATTGTATCTGATCGTGACGTCACGCAAAACTTCAACGCACTCGTCGTCATTTTTCGTTTACGAGAAAAAAAAATACGTGTCCAAAATTTTTTAATAATCTCAATGACGGACTAATCTTTTTTCGTCATCTCGCCTATTCAACCGATGATGGTTACAATATTCACCTTTTAAACACGTATTACAGTTCAATAAGGGATGAAAGTACGCAATCTGCAAAATTACAGACTACATTATTGAATTCTCTCGCGAATCTGCATATTTAATTTCACGCTCGTTATCCCGATTTCAGGATCAGCTGATTACGACGTACATCAGTACTGTCGTCCCTTTTCCTAAGAGCTGGTACTAAATATAGATCGTTGCAGAAGGTAGTTTCAATAAACACAGATAGAATAAGATATTCTGAGCTTTCAAAGACCTTTGCGAAACCTGTACTTACATAAGATAAAACAACAATTTTTTTTCCTGTTTGTTTGTGTGTTATGGGTGTATTTTGTTATCTGGAATAAAAGTATTTTTTATACTTCTATTCTACCATATAATTTTGATGGGCCACAATTTATTACAAATTTCTTGTGATTTATATAATTAAAATTGTTTAAATGTAATCGAGATTAAAATAATAATCGTTTCAATTGTTCCGTTAAGATAAATACCACCGTTATGTGTGCATTGTGTGTTTAAATTTTTACATGAACCTGATTATTATATAGGTACTATTCTTTGGTCCCGGTTTGAGCAAAAATGTATTTAAACTATCCCTCTGAGTACGATGTTCACTCGTTCATTTTTCGCACATTTTGAGCATACCGTAAAAGCTTTTTGAAGTAAATAGCGAGTGTGTTCATGATGTAATTGAATGAAGCTCAATTTATCGAATATTATGCTTACCTTGCGTATCTTGGCTTTTTATAATTACATTTCATGTTTCGCTTACTTTTCTGCAAGCGGTTCAAGAATGGGTTTTTTTTTTTAATTTTGCATGTTCTCTGAAGGTCTACAGAAAATATGTTTGGTGTGTATAATTTTCAGTTGGTATATCCTGGTGTGAGGTTTATTTTGCAATGTTTTAAGAACTTTTAATGGCTGATCAAACATTAGCTTTTTAAGGGGAGCTTGTATTAACATTGCGACCGCATTTATTTCATTATGACTTTTAAAACATTTATTTAAAGGCTTACATTTACTAAACAGGTGCTGTGATTTAAATGTTTGTACTCTTAAAAATAATCCGCTCTCTTTAATTTTTGAAGTGAAAACTTCTTTAGCGGCGTTGAGCACTTTTTCTGTAATGGGTATAAAATCTTAAACTCGCGTCAGGACACGTGACCCTGATCGAAAAAGCGTAGGACGGATAACAATTGAACGCGCGATAAAAATCTCACACACAGTGATACAAGGTACAATTTTCGGGAAAATTGTACCTTGTATCAGTGTGTGTGAGATTTTTATCGTGTCTACGTAGTCGTAGTCGTAGTCGTGGTCGTGGTCGTGGTCGTGGTCGTGGTCGTAGTCGTAGTCGTAGTCGTAGTCGTAGTCGTAGTCGTAGTCGTAGTCGTAGTCGTAGTCGTAGTCGTAGTCGTAGTCGTAGTCGTAGTCGTAGTCGTAGTCGTAGTCGTAGTCGTAGTCGTAGTCGTAGTCGTAGTCGTGGTCGTGGTCGTGGTCGTAGTCGTGGTCGTGGTCGTGGTCGTGGTCGTGGTCGTGGTCGTGGTCGCGGTCGCGGTCGTGGTCGTGGTCGTAGTCGTAGTCGTAGTCGTAGTCGTAGTCGTAGTCGTAGTCGTAGTCGTAGTAGTTTTTTTTTTTATAAAGTACTTTACGACTATTACAATACAATGGACAGGTGTTAATTTCAGAAACATTATAAAAAGTAACTCAATTTCGTTTCAATCTCCGGTGTCAGATATTTTGATTTAATTTGAAGTTAGTAGTAGACTAAGGTATCGTAGCTCATGCAGCCAAGTATTAAAATAAGTATGTATACCGAAATTGAAAAACTCAATATTCTCAGCGCTTGATCTATGAATAAGGTTTTAATACGAATATATAATGCCCATTTCACACGAGGGCAGAACAGTGAGGCAGAACAGTTATAATAATAATAAGTATTTATTTCATAAAAACATGGAACAGTGCACCTATACATAAAGGCTTACACTAAACAGTTTAGAATTATATTGTATAATTATGTAGAACTACATTATTGGACTCTATCCCTTAAACTAGGTCTAGCCTGTATCTTAAGAGACAGGGTTCAGCCATTGGTTTAAACTAAATTGATTATACAGGGTGTCCCACGGCTATGCCACATGGAGGGAAAGTACCTTAAATATTGTAGATAGAACATTTTAATGAAAGAAGACATTATTTGAATTTTAAAAACATTTTAAACTGCTTTCATTTCATAGATATTTAAATAAATACATAGTTGAACCGGGAATCGAACCTGTTACTCGAGAAAATTAATCAGCCTGTAGTTTTAACCTACCGATCGAAAGGCTTCATCACAAGGATTATTTTTTGCTAAATAACATAGTGTCAAAAATAAAAGAAAGACCATGAATTTTAACATTTTTAATACAAAACTAGTCAATTTTTCAAATGATTAAAATGAGTCCCTTCTTCTTGAATACAAAGTGATGACTTTTGATTATTTCGTTCCCTGACGATTTTTTGGTCTTGTTGTGGTAGATATTTATTTATTTAAATGATGCGTACTACTCAAGCCGGTACATTAATTAGTATTAAGTAGTTATGATTGTCAATTGTATGTCCTTACGGCAATGTAACTTTTAACTTTTTAGAACAAAATTTTACACTTAAAGTATTAAAATTCACGGCCTTCCCTTTATTTGTGACACAGTGTTATTTAGCAAAAAATAATCCTTGTGATGAAACCTTTCGATCGGTATGATAAAACTACAGGGTGATTATTTTTTCTCGTGGAACAAGTTCGATTCCCGACCTAACCATTTAATTATTTAAAAATCTATGAATGCAATTAAAATTGTTTTTAAAATTCAAATAATGTCTTCTTTCAGTAAAATGTTCTATCTACAATATTTAAGGTACTTTCCCTCCATGTGGCATAGCCGTGGGACACCCTGTATAATAAGATTTAACAAGTGAGAACAGTGTCGATTTGAATTATTATATTCATATAAATTTAAATAAAGTTTTATCGGAGACTCAATTTGGCTTTCGTAAAGATAAATCTACAGAAGATGCAGTTAATCTAGTAACAAATGAAATTATTGACCATCTAGATAATGGCCTCGCATGCATAGGAGTCTTTTTAGATTTAGCGAAAGCCTTCGACACCGTAGCTATTCCAATATTGCTGAGAAGACTGGAAAACATCGGAATACGAGGTATTGCACTTGAATGGTTCAAAAGTTACCTAAGTGAAAGGAAGCAATGCGTTAAGCTCAATTCCTGGCTCAGTACCAAACAAGAAATATCTTTTGGAGTTCCTCAGGGTAGCGTGTTGGGACCAACGCTGTTCCTAATATATATTAACAGCCTGACAGATTTACCTTTAAAAAATGCTAAAATAGTTTGCTATGCAGATGACACTGCTGTTGTATTTCACGATAGTAATTGGAAAAACTGTTTTAAAAATGCTGAACAAGGCATCAATACAATCGCGAAATGGCTAAGCAGTAACCTACTTACATTGAATGCCAACAAAACCAAGTTCCTATGTTTTCACAAAACTGCAGCTTCCTCACCTTCTTCTCTACTAAATATCCAAATACACACATGCGACCAAAGACAGTTCTCCAACACTAAATGTCAATGCTGTAATTTACAAAGAACACATTCTATAAAATATCTTGGAGTAATTATTGACGAAAAACTCACATACAAGGAGCATATCACTGCAGTCTCAGCCAAAACCAGAAAGTTAATATATGTCATTAGGGAACTTAGAGATGTTGCTTGCATGAAACTTATTAAAGCTATTTATATCTCCTTGTGTCAATCTATCTTATCATATTGTATAAGCGTATGGGGTGGCACATCGACTTCACACCTGATGCTGTTGGAAAGAGCGCAGAGATCACTTCTAAAAGTAATGTTAAAGAAGCCTATTAGATTTCCAACTAAAGATCTTTACAAAGAGGCTGATCTACTTAGCGTGCGAGGGCTCTATGCAATGCATGCAATTATCTCCACTCATAAGCTAGTCATAAATTCGCCAAGTTTTAATGACATGCTGAAGCTTAGAGTCTTTAAAATTGCTAGTACTAAATGTAAAACTTCATTTGCTAGAAAATCACAGAAGTTTATGTTTCCATTCTTATACAATAAAATTGCAAATAAATATCAGCTCCAGCATAATACGACTCGTGAAGCCAAAGTTAAAGTAAGGAAATTAATCACCGGCATGAACTACCACCAGATGGAGCAATTGCTTCGTACAGTTGTCTAAAGACTAAGCTAAACACTCTCATCAAAATGTTATTCTCATTAAAAACACACAACACACACAATACACATCACACATAATACTCTCATAAACACTTACTTTTTACACTTCACATTCATAATACACACAACACATTCGCTCTTCAACTTCATTAGAACGAAATGCAGATTTTATTTTATTATTATAAGAGTAATCGTTTTTGTTTGATAGCCACGATTCAGGCTCTGCCTAGTGTGGCTTCACTGTTATTTTTGTAAATTGTAATTTGAGTTTCTAATAAAAAATATTATTATTATTATTATTATTATATAAACTCTCGAGTCATGAGTGCGTGCATGTGTGTGTATGTGTGTTGTGTGCATGTTTGTGATTGTCAGTGTGTGTATATTAGGTGTTATATATGTAAAAATTGGTAAGTAACAGTAATCCATTGCATGTGTACAGCTTAATAGCCATATATGAGAAGGTTTTCTGTAGAAAGGTAGGAGGATAAAGAGTTGCCTCACGGTTAAAACTTTACATTCGACATATAGTTTGGTTGTGGGAAACATATAATATTTACGAGTCATCGTTTTAAGAAGCTGGCACAGAACAGTACTGTTTTGTGCGTTCACACAGTAGCAGTATAACTGTTCTGCCCACTGTTCTGCCCTCGTGTGAAATGGGCATTAAAGCGATTGAAAGCGCTGTGTCAAATGAACAAGCCATTTGTTTAGAAAAAAAGATCAACATATTAGTCTATTGTTTTTCGTCAATTGAATTGACAGATGCCAACATTTGACCAGGTTCTGTGTAATCTGGTTGTTTGCATTTTATTATTATTCCTTTCCGATTTTATCTACCCACTTCGCTTAAACTACGGACTGTGATTTCCTCTTGAAATAGCGACCTCCGGCTGTGATTGACTGATGTACGGACCTACTAAGAACGACGACCTGGCATGGCGGTGGGTGTCAAGAGATTAAACGGACATTGCAGATTTAACATGGATTCCCAAAATTATCCTATATTTTGTGTAAATTGCGGATCAGCTTCTGGCTCCATGTAAAAGAGAAAGGGAACATCAATAAGTGTCTTGGAAAGACTTCTGCCGCTGCAAATATATTGGTCGAAAATATAGATGATACTTTTGATGTGACATGATGTTGTTATTTAAGTATTTTGATGGCTTTTAGAAGTCTCAAGTGTCCGTAGTTTTAATTTAGTTTCAATCGAAAACATATATTATTTAGAACCAAAAATGAAAAAACACATCCCTATCGGTTCTTAGGCAAACAATGTATGGACGCATGGCAATGTCCTTTGTTTATATTTTAACCCGTGGAGTAATAGTGTTGGAAAATCTTGGCGAAACAGCTTAATATAAGCTTGCTGTAGATAGAGAGAGAGAGATATAGTGGTCCTGCTAATGGCTTCGGGCAGGCGAGCCAAAGGCACACTCGTAAATAAATGAGCGAATGTGTTTTTGAAGTGAAAACTTCTTTAGCGGCGTTGAGCACTTTTTCTGTAATTGGTATAAAATCTTAAACTCGCGTCAGGACACGTGACCTGATCGAAAAAGCGTAGGACGGATGGATAGTAGACAGCTATAATCAAGTTTTCACTTCTGCCGGCACTCCCGGAGTGCAACCCGTCTTTTTTTTTTAATTGTTTGGACCTACCATGTCATTATTAGTGCATGAATGCAATATTTTTATGAAGTAACTACTTAAATTAATAAAAAAGAAATGATTGTTTATATTCGCGAGTTTAAGCATAGGTCACAATCACCAATCACCCAATATTTGCTCATTACACAAAGTTGTAAGTAGGTACCAAATGTAGTAACACCAAATGGCTCACTCTTAAAGCCACGAGCGACCATTTTAAATGTTTTAATAAAATCTTTATAGGTTGGAGTGCCAAAACCAAAGGTCACATGAAACAATGAACCAACAATGTACCTCTGAGTTTCACAAACACGTCGAAATTAAATTCTTGTACAGAATTAAATTGTTTAATTTTATTAATTAATTATGTTGTAAGCTTATCATGTGGGGCTTTGAGCGTAAGCATTTTGGTTTGAGATTATGGCAAAGAAAAAAAAAACATAATCTAAGCTTCCGAACTAAAGTTTAATATCAAACGTCCAAATGACAGGTCGTATTAAGTACTCGAAAAATATTGGATCACAGTTTTTTAAAACGTCTCTTTGTAACCTGGGGGTATGGTAGTGCTTTCGTCAAGACAAAAGCGCAAAGGCGTTGTTATCTATCGTTTTTGTTTCAAGTCCTCAACTTGGATTTGGTTAATCCCAAATAAACAAAATTCTCAATTGATGTCAATAGGCGATTATTAAAATTCGTTGCTCAATTGCGTTGCTCTTATAATTTAGATTTTATTGATATCTAAAATAGCCTTTTTTATCTTATCAGATTTGAAAAGTCTGCTCACTGCTTTTAGTGCCATGACCGTACCATCAGGAGTCAGTGTCAATATGTATTACTATTTGCCTGGCTATTTATACAACGGGTCAAAACAAACCACAGCAAACAAGGGCTTTAGAAAGTTGGCTAAATCCTTTTGTTATAATGCAGTCGGTAAAGTAATTTCCAATTTCAAAGTTGTAATAGTTTATCAACATCAAGGGAAAACCAATCGAAAGTTCTGTATCTGGTTTTTAATGATACAAGTTTTTGAAAAAGGTTAATATTGACATTGTAAATGATTTAGTGAAAGATAAATAATATGGGATTAGCTTTATTTGAAACTGTACTGATTTGGTTTTGCAAAAAAGTTTATTACAATAAGCCGACCAATCTGTGTGGTTCGCACACAATTCGTTTCCACGTACTATATTAATATCAAGCAAAAAAGCGCCAAAATAACACGTATCTGGTATAAATAGCAAAACAAAATCATATATAAATATGTTAAATCTCATCTACTCCGGGTTGGCTGGTAGAGAATGCCTGAGGCATTAAATCCGCCCTTGTACGCTTGTGCATGAAGTTTAAATTAATAAATAAATATAGCGACTACAAACCCGGTGAAAATCTTAAGCGGTATTTGTTACGCTTAAAATAGAAGACGTCGAGAGTTGCAAGACGACTACCGGCCACTGTAGGCGCCGTAGCTCGCCGCCCGGCTAGGACCAGGCCTGCGTCGACGGCGCGTTAGTGTTCCACGCGCGCCTTAAAGAGAAGTCAGCACAGGTAGGGGCCCAATAGGGTCAACGCCTGCCGGGGTTGCGGAATGTTTATAATAGTTACCGTGACCCCGGAACATAAAGGGCAACCGTCCTTCAGTTGCCCTTTATGTTCCGGGGTCACGGAACATAAAGACGGGCAACCGAAGGAACATGAGTGGGTTTTAGTCAGTAAAAGTCTGACACGCCCTCCTGCCGCACCCAGGACGGGAGCAGTGATGCGATGATTTCCCACTCCCAATAAAAAAAGTTCTGCCTGATGGAATGATGAGATTCACGTCGACGACGTGTATAAAATTTATTTCATTACTTTGTTTATTTATTAGCTTTCCTACAGATCTCTTTTCTGACCATTTTTCCCATTTCTCCTTTTAACCTTTCTTGGATTTAAGGAATATTTGATGAACACATTCCCGGAGGATTTTCCCTTAGCATCATATACAGGTAATTATTTATATTTCGGTTTTTATATATTGTGACTGGTAAAGTGTGGTTGATACTCCATACCACGATTGTACTCATCATAACAAGTCACTTTCCCAAAGAAACCTTTTTTAGATATAACCAATAAATTCGATCATTCGTGATATACGAAACTGCAACCTGTTACACACGTCATATTCATTAAAATAGCATCAGCACGAAAACATGAACACACAGACAACAGACTCCATTGATTAATGGATCCTACAGCTTGTAGCTTTCCAATCCCTTTCCCTCATCACTTTACAAAGACTTTACGAAGACAAAACGGAGCCTAAAGGGCAATAATGGATGAGAATCGAATGGAACGGAACGAAAACGTCAGGCCGCCGTAATGAAGTCAAATAGACTTCTAAGTCAGTCTTCACGTCAGAATGACGGCTAATCTTGTTGGTACTTACAAATTGTTAGGCACTTAATTCCGCTGTTGTAAACGTGGTTTTATTGGCTTCTGATTGGTTTCGGCATCCCATTGTTTTATTATCTTTTCGTTTTTACAAAGTTATAAAAAAAATTTTGAATGAGAGATCTGAATTTGAAAAAAGAACGACTTAATAAAAGTTAAATGACTTTTGACACGCTTCAGATACAGAGAGAGCTTTATTGTTTTTTTTTTTTCATTTGAAAATAAAACATTTGAAGTACGAGAAATAAAATAATGGCTGCTGGAATTCGACAAACAAAAGTTGTTCAATTTATTTGTCCATTTTCTCGACATTCATTAGTAGGATCTTGAGTAACTAAATACCTTTTGTTGTATTATTAGGGAGATAGCCTGGGGCCGAGATAATAAAGTAATTGGTAGCCAGTAACAGTTTGACTAAGCGTTTACGCGTCACTTGTAACAGTTACAGTATAATTATTGTAACACGTTTTAATGAGGCTCTAGTTAGTTAGGTAGTATTTATTTAGTGTGCGGTCTGCCTTGATAAACTGAGCTATAAAATGTTTGTTTAGCTTGCAGGTTTTTAGACACGTTTGTGCTAAGTATTTCTTCGGCTTCTAGATTAAGTAAATTTCTGATAGCTTTAATTCCCAAAGGGCTTTTTTAGTTACCTACATTTAGTTATAATTATTTTTTCTCAAATGCTGATACATAAATGATATTAAACCACTGGTTTTTAACATAAATATTCCTGTTACAGCATGAAATTTATCTATTTAAATATTATTTAAAACTTCATGCAGAAATCTAACTGCCTGAATCCTAGGAAATTAAATTAAATTTTAATTATAATTCGACTGCGTCCACAGCCGAAAACGATGCGGACGCGTGGATGCTAAAGTAGATTTATTTTTCAATTCCGTTTTTTGTTAGCAGATCCTCTGATAATATAAAAGAGAATTTGAAATAAAAAAAACGTATTATAGTGTAACGTTGCACGTTAATTCTGCTATTAAAATAAACAAACATTTAATTTACTCATAAACATAATCAGAAATAACTGGCAACATTAAAATAAAGTGGAAATGGGAGAAGTTGCTATGGCAACATAATAGGGGCGTAGACACCACATGACAATCGTACGTGATTGGCTGCGCTTAATTAGTTCCAGAATCTTCGAAAAACCTCGTTTATAAGCCATTGCAGCGTCATTCTACGGATACAGACGACCGAGCACCTTGTACTAAACATCTTCACGCTGTTACCTCATTATAAAAAAAATAGGACGACTAAAGTCAAATCAAATCAGTACTATCAAATTAAAATCAGTGTTGTGAAAAACCCCAGACGGGGTTCCACCGACACCTTTACAACACCACCTTCAGCGCGTCTACCCGTGCTGCGCAAGCGACTAGAGGTCCAGGAGCGGTTACTACTGCTTTCCACCGCCGTGTTCAGGGGAGTGGCTGGACAACCCTGCAACGCGCTACGAGACCCTGGCCTACCTCCAGTCTCCGCTACCTACGCCTATAGGATCTGCAGGACAGTAGTGTTCCATAGGCGGTTTAACTTAACGCGATATCGATATCTATCCGACTCATCCCGGCTCACCGGCTTTTCTAATTTTAAATAAATTTGTAACGTATTTCCATAATTTTTTATTTACATCCACCACCGCTAGCCCTACCTAACGCTCATACGAATATTTTTTAAATCATCCCGAGAACGTAATAAAACAAAGATTCATCTCGACCCGATTCACTACAATCACTTAACCCGGATAATACGAACGTAAAATTTGTGATTTGGAAAAAAATATTGTTTACTTTACAATGTTACCTAGCTACACACATTTTACGAGTAACCAAAGATTACCTTATATATTTTATAATGTTCCCGTAAGGCAAAATTGAAACTCTCCTGTCACTTTCACATTAGGTACTATGGGTATGGGCTAGTAATCTATGAGTTCAAGAATAAACAACACAGTCAAAGTAAGTCCGTATTAATTATATTAGTACAAATTATCTCGGTCTAAGGACCATATCACATTAGCAGACCAACTCGAGTCGCGCCACCAAGTCATCTACCAAGTTGCGCAGCCTGTTATCCTAATGTAATATGGTCCTTAGACCGTTTGTCGACTGCCGCCGTCATCGTCATTCCAACGAGAACGACACCGAGTTAAATAATGTGGTGACGTGACTTGCGATGGACATGCATCTATGGTAATCTGTCAAACAACAATGTTTCATAGAATGTTCTGTGGTTAAGCAATAATTCTGTCCATGACGTAGAAAAGGTCAAAAATTTCGCCTAAGTACAGTCAGCGTCAGAAAAAAGTCGCCCCCAAAATATTTCAATTATTTGAAGAGATTTTCACTGGCTTTTTTATAGCATATCTAATATGTTAGCGTTGGACAAAAGTCATCATCGCTCGAGTGGAGGCGGGCAGGTGACTTGTTTTTATACTGACTGTACGTTCCTAATATAAATGCAATCGAAATCCTATTGCCTCTCATTGTCACAAGCTTTGTATTTCAATAGCCGCCAAGAAAGGTAAACAATCGACGTTTTGCTTACAAAACACGCAATGGAAATATTGGAAACTTCTTTGAGGAACTTTTAATAAAGTCGCAATACCAATTTGTAAAGGTTGCTTTATTAAAAACTCGGTGTGTTTCTTTCATGTTTATGATCCTTTGAAGATGGCGGGATATTGCGTGTTTTTCCTGTTATTGCTTGATATTTGAATAAATTTTTATTTTTGGTTATTTGTTCTCATCGCCTACGGGTGCGAGGACGAAAATTTCCAAAGCGTTTTTTTATAGATTAGATGTAATTTGGTGGATAAATAGAGATTATCCATTCATATTTGTTTAAAATAACACTAGCTTTCTTTTCACTGTTGGGCAAAGGCCTTATACATCACAACTCTATATGTTTGTTTGTAGACTTATTTGTAATTTCTTTACTGATTTGACAGAACAGACTAAATGACACAAAAGTTTAATATTTCATTAAACAAACAATAACGATAAAATGAAGTATAATATTTTCATTGAAGACCAGGTCCAAAAAATTTATGGGGACGAACTCGTGGACAGTATAAGTCCTATTTAATCTTCTAATCTAGATCCTTATAAAAATAAGCATAAAAATATATAATATCATGAAAGGATGATACCGGTCGAACAATCATGTGGATCTGGATAATATACGATTCCATGGCATTACGTAAGTCTTTAAAAATATCTATCCTATTCAATCTATTGAAAATCCACCTTTTAAGAAATTTTACCTCGTCTCAATTATCTGTCCTTTCTTTACTTGTACAGTAAGATCTTCAAGAAATAGGAACCTATTAACTGAAAGAGGTCTGTATCTGTGAGTACTTACTTCTGACGTCATACTCTGAACGATGTGAAGTTATTGGAAAGTCTGTATTACTTAACAAAATTAAAAAAATATCTTAGATGATATCATAAGTAAAAAGGTGTTGATAGGTTACTTATTCGATTTTCTATCTTCAAAAACGTACAATTAGACGCCAAAGTAGGATGGCATGATTAAGTATTGCGAGTGAAAAGAGACGAATATAATTGGCGATAATTAAATTTTGGTGAAATAATTACATATTAAAGTGCCACATGCTGACTGCCTATATCCGATCTACACATTTTTACTCATAAGATATATAATATTTAAATAAATAAATATCCTTGGACAACTCACACACGGTCATCTGATCCCAAACTAAGCAGAGCTTGTACTATGGTAACCAGACAACTGATAAATATACTTATATAATTTATAAATATATACATATTGTAGTTAAATTACACCCAGACAGAATATAATAATACAATTTAATCTTATACGTAAAATAAAATATTTTTAGCAGAATTTATGTATTCGCTTCATCTTCGGCCTCCGAAAATACGATCACGTGTCGGAGTTTCGGAGGCAGTTGAAGTGGCTACCTATTCGGCAGCGTCGAGATTGTCACACTCTTTCTTTTCTCTTTTCTGTTCTTCACAATTCTAAGGCGCCCTCTTATCTTCGCGAACGTTTTGAGTTTCTTGTACCGAGAGATAAACCTTGTCGGTCTACATCATCTCTTCTCCTTCGTTTTCCTTCTCACTCTTCAAGTCGGTATGATGGATCATTTACAGTTCAGGCTGTGCGTCTTTGGAATGCACTTCCGCACTCTTTACGAGATAGCCCTTCGTTAGAGGTGTTCAAGAGGAGGATTAGGGAACATTTCCTGTCTGTTGATTGATATATATATGTATTTTATATTATATGTATTTATTTATTTATGTATTTATTTATTTATAGTATGTATACGTTTTTTTTATATCATAATTTAATTTTAAGATAAAATTGTATTGTTATTGCACACAGCCATATCCTCTATTGCAATCTCTTTTATAGAATTAAGGTTTGCTGGAAGATAACTCAAATCTGGGTTAAGCTCGCCATTGTACATATTACTCATATATTTTGCTATTTTAAATGTATTGTTTTTCTTGTGCAATAAAGAATAAAAGAAAAGAAAATATATTAAACTCAATATCTAATCTGAGAGAAAGTTTTTGTATCGATAACCTGTCAAAATTGTATATTTTATTTTTCGGTTAAGTTTTATACTAGGTATAAAAGTTTGATGAAATTTGCTCTTCTATATTATTTGCCAAGACATAAAGTTTTATTAGATTTCGAATCTACTGAAGATTTTACTAAACTAGTTTAGCAACAGGCCATCTAATTCCAATTGTCGATTTAAGTTTGTTCTGCAATCTTAAAATTTAACACAGAAAATATCGCTTCGTATTTTTTCTTCTTTTTCATCTATTGGCATTTCGTTTTAATTCGTTGATTACTTTTTAATAACCAGAAGTGAATAATTATTGCCAACCATTGTCAGAGCTTTTATGACTTTTTTATTAAGTAAGTATCTTTTTTATTACTTAAATTATTTGAATGATTTCTGCAGGATAAGTGAAAACGAAATACAGTGGATAGCAAGAATTCTTCTCTGCTTTGTCCTTATAGATCGTATTCGTAATGGTTTCATTAGAAATATACATAGAATATGTAGATTATACCTAGTTCGATACGAGATGTCAAATTACTTAGCGTAAGCTTATGTCAATCTTATACATTTAGCAATCTATTCTATTCTACAATGCCACTTGTCTTGAGGTGCTGATGTGGTTTCGAACTATCGAATATCCAGTGGCCAGGGTAGCAAGCCGAGTAAAATATCACAGGCGGACAGAAAGCGCCCTAAGCAAAACCAATGAATTTCCAAATGAATAAACTTTTTATTTCGAAGTTCTGTGTTCCAAATTTTTAGCCACGCACATTAAGGGCCCCATCCCACGATTTTTGCCCAGGGTCTCCAATAACACACTATCAATATCTGTTACTTTTTATTGGGGGTGTGGGAAATCATCAAATGACTTCTCCCGTCCTGGGCGCGGTGGGAGGGCGTGTCAGACTTTTACTGACCAAAACCCACTCATGTTCCTTCGGTTGGCTTTTATGTTCCGGGGTCACGGTAATTATTATAAACATTCCGCAACCATATCTGTTACTATGTGGTTACTATTTTAGCTTAGGAATAAGTAGCTTAGTACCCATTAACCCTTCTATTTACAAAAGAGAGATGACCAATATTACTGAGTCCTAACAGGAACTAACTAAATGATCACCACTATTTTACGTAAAGGATTGGGACAATACAAAGATTTATTGTTCCCAAAAATCTATTTTAGAACAGCTAATCCCATTCCACAAAATATCATAAAACGTCATTCAAAGGGGCAACAATAATATAGTCAAATACTTACAAACAATCCGTACTAATATTATAAATGTGAAAGTAACTCTGTCTGTCTGTCTGTCTCTTCTTCACGCCTAAACCAATGAACCGATTAGAATAAAATTTGGTACAGATATAGCCTGGGACCCGAAAAAGGACATAGGATAGTTTTCATCCCGGAAATCCCCCGGGAACCGGTACTATTATTCCACGCGGACGAAGTCGCGGGCAAAAGCTAGTGTCAATATAAATAAACGTTCACAAAACCTCGAACAATCACTAATTATCGGTTTCACCTCAAAAACACTACCACAAAACGAGGAACTCCAAGCGGGTTTTCAAAATGCTATAACAAAAACCTATAAACAGACTACAATGGTTCGATCCCCTGTTGTTCGTTTGTAAGCGATAATTAATTCAATTTGGGGATAAAAGCCGTCCACAGGGTTCAAATTTGTGACACTATACTTACTGTGGGCAGTTTTGTAGCTATAAAGAAATATATGAGTTTGGTAAGATTCTGTTTGATCATTATTGGTAATGGCAGGATTTAATTTGGGAAGTTTAGATTATATACTTGGGAAGCTTTATCGAGTCACATGGGTTAAAATTTTGTTACGCAAAATCCAATATGGCGTTTGGGATTGTTATCTTTTGTTGCTATGTGAGTATGAATTTTATGACGTTATTTATTATATGTATCTGTTTATATTTTGATGGTACGTAAATCGGCTATTATTATTTCATGATTCATTGAATGAATGGTCAGTCTAGGTATTATGAAAGTTATTCTTTTAGTTTCGTTCATAGTTAGTTTCGTTCATATTTGATTTGAAACCACACAAATTTTTACTGCCATACTTGTGGAAATGTCAGTATATAATACAATAATACCAGCCTATAACTGTCCCACTGCTGGGCAAAGGCCTCTTCTCATACAGAGAAGGCACGAGCATTGATCACCACGCTTGCTCAAGGCGGGTTGGCGATTTCGGACTTATATTAACTACAAGTCCAGGTTTCCTAACGATGTTTTCCTTCACCGATGTCTGTGATGTCTAAGATAAACTTTAGAAAATACACAGTTTCAGTATACAGTTAATAAATTGCAATAAAACGTTTTGTAATATAAAGAAGAAAATTTGGCAAGCTTTGATCATTATTGATAATGGCAGCATTTATTAAAAATTTGTAAAGCAAAATGCAACATGGCGCTACGGAGCGCCATCTTAGATCTAGTGACATAAAAAAAATTACAACTTACAATTAGGTACAATGCATGTTATGGTTTGTTTAACAAAAAAATGAGTTTGAGTTTGTATAAAAATATGCAGGCCAGGACGAACCTATATAGTTAATTATAGACTTGTAGAAACCGAGTGTGTTTTTTACTTTTTTAGTGAAAGCACACTCGGTTTTCAGAAGCGAATTTCGTTCTTTTGAAGTTAAAGACTATATTTACCGATGATGTGTCTAATACGAGTTGACACAGAGCGAGTACTGACTTTCTTGTGTAGTTAGATACCCTAGGGAAATCAAGATACGCTAGGATTTAGACGGGTTTTTAATATTCTGCGAGCTTTGCGTTCGTTCGTTGTAAGACGAATGGTTGTTGGTTTATATGGTGAATATTTAGAAGCAATTGTTAAGGTATAAGAAAGGACAAGTTCTTTATTATAATTTTAATTGAGTAAATAATGTTTTTGTAGGTTTTAGTTTGTGATTGTATGGCCAAATGAAAAATAAACTCAGGTTACTAGGCCACGGTGTCCTGACCAAAAATAGTGAATTATAAAACCAATTAAATACAAAACAAAGTACTTATTCACTTATTAATATATCCCACGGGACCACGGCTCTATGTTCCTTCTGAAGCACAGATGCAAGTGCTATTTATTATCTAAAATACACATGACATTTGAAAAGAC
Organism: Athetis lepigone; assembly: GCA_033675125.1. Taxonomy (NCBI): domain Eukaryota; kingdom Metazoa; phylum Arthropoda; class Insecta; order Lepidoptera; family Noctuidae; genus Athetis; species Athetis lepigone. Next base: position 15,046,233 of record CM066239.1, on the reverse strand, counting down.
AGCGATGTATACCTTGGGATAGAATTCACATTTAACTTAACAGTCCCACGGCCTCCACTAGTTTATTTTTACAACCTAAGAAGTGTAAATAAAAAAATAATAACCCCCATCTTCAAATCGGTTGAGAAGATAAAAAAAAAACTATAAGTAACTAAGTACGATCGCCACATAACCTACTTTCATATAAAAGAAACCGCATCCATATCAGTTTAACCGTTTAAGACCTACGGTGCCACAGACAGTCAAGCAAACAAAACAAACAAACAGACAAACACATAGCGGTCAAACTTACAACACCCCATTGGTTTACATCAGAGTTTAAAAATAAAACAACAGAACAAAAAGTCCATTTAAAGCACTTTCATTCAATAAGTACACGCATGACAGCATAAATGTAAAACAATATTATTAGCTCATAGGTATATGGGCTGAAAGGCTAAAAATAATACATTTCCATAACACCGAGCTATGATGAAAGCCTACATGAGCAACAAGAATTACCTCCGCATGAATTGGCTCAATGAATACATGGGATGCTATTTTTAGCCAGAGGGCTGACGTGGTCACCATCATTTTGCGAATAAAGTGAAATAATAGGGAAAATACAAAAGGGCATCTAATATATTTCTTTATTAACTTTTATGTATACTATAGCATAAGCTTGTAACAATAAAGATTCTAATTTTATATAAAATGTAAAAGTGCATAATGTTTTTAGGTGTTAGTTTGGCATAACCTCTGACGTCACACCAAGCGCTCAAAAAAGGAATGCGATTGTAATACCCGTATGAATCGAAATCAAATATTATTAAAAATAATTATATATTGTTGTTGCTTTCTGTGTTTTATAGTAATTCTGTTATACGATGTTAAATTGATTTGGCTGACCGATGGGTTTATTTAGGTTAAGATATTTGTATCCACAGAGGCTAGACTTTTCGAAATTTCCAATGATTGTGTAGTCGTGTAGTCAAGAGTGGGTTTACCTAATATTGTAGATTTGTAGGATCGTGACCCGTGGGAGTCATCTGTGAAAATATAAGCGCGTTTAAGAACTTAGAACTAAAGCGTATTTTATAAAGTAGCCAGTAGCCAGAAGGCTTATTAGTTCTTCTAAAACCATTCCTCATGAATCCATACTAATATTATAAATGGGAAAGTGTGTCTGTCTGTCTGTCTGTCTGTCTGTCTGTCTGTCTGTCTGTCTGTTTGTCTTTCTTTCACGGCAAAACGGAGCGACGGATTGACGTGATTTTTTAAGTGGAGATAGTTGAAGGGATGGAGAGTAACATAGGCTACTTTTTGTCTCTTTCTAACGCGAGCGAAGCCGCGGGCAGAAGCTAGTTAGGCTATAATTTAACCTCTCATATTTTTTAAAAGGCAAAATAGCCTTGTGACGCCATATCACACGGATAACTCAATTTATTGATTTTATAGCAAACGAAAATTCAATTTTACATTTTATTGAATTTAAAACTGTGTGAACAAAATTCGTAACTTATTTTTATTTTATTTTAGTTTTACAATTCCTTCTCCAATAGTACACCTCGACAGTGCCCAAAATTACTCTTTTATATTCGCCCATAATTGAAAAGGTCAGGCTTTTTCCGCTAAAATAAAATGTTTTTTTTAAGAATCTTGAACCTTTAACTGATAAATAGGTATCTAAATTAAAATTCCAAGTATATTTTGCGCAAAAAATCAGTAGCCAATCATGTCACTGTCAGCTTTGACGTTTGAAACTTTTGACGTTCTCAGTTTGATCAATTTACAAAGGGTTGACGAAATTGTTAAACATTGCGCGTTGCTCAATGCTGATAGCTAAAGTTGTTTTACGACAACACCGGGATCGATTTCATCGCGAGCCGGTTTGAGAGTGTCTGTCAATAGGTATTTTTAAGTTTTATTACCCGCTCTGGTTTTATTTCTTTGAATAAGTAAATATTTGTCGGGATTGAAAGGATTCTTTGATAGTTTTTGCAAAATCAAACTATGAAATCGGTTGTCAATAAGAAAGTGAGTTGAACAGCAACCCGTTGCTTTACGTACATGACGCACGTAATATAAAAAATACATAACACTGTTTAAACCTTGGAACAAACGTGAATCTAGATACAATAGAAAGACAAATGCAGCCCGACAGCCGGCTGTCGCTTGGTCGTTAAAAGGTTAAATAACTTTTCTCAGGAAACACACATTATGATTGTCACCCTACAGATGGGAAGATCCCTCACCGTTTTAGCTCGCTGCTGTCCCCACGTGTACGAGATTGGAATAAATAATACTAATAGCTTTTACTTCATAAGCTTATGTTACATTTGTTTTACGAGTAATAAATAACTGATATGGGTTTTGCTGACCGAGTTATAAAATTTTAATTAAATATCTGCCAACGCAGAAATCGCGTCAAGACTAATAAATGATGGGTTTAAAAAATAAATGAACAATACGCTTGTCGAGGCGAAAAGGCTGCTTTAGACTTACGGTAATAAAAGTCGAGGTTGCGTTACCATGCAATTGTTGTTTCAAATAAGTTAGACAGTACACATTATAAATTGAAAAAGGCCATAATATACTTGCCCCTAGCCTTAACAATACTTAGGGCTGATTTTTCAATCATCAGTTAACTTCTATCTGAGGAATAAATATGGCGGTTTGACATACCTATTATATATTCTATACAAAAGCTGTCAAAACGTGAAACATACTCTTCAGTTAAAAGTTATCTGAAGTTTGAAAAATCGGCCCTTAATTGTTTAAAAGAAGATATAGTCGTTACAATCACTTGCATGACCTTCCCAAAACTTGTTCTATGTAGAAAATGATCCTAAAATGCTTCTCCTAAAATAACCACACCCACTAGATACCAGCACACAGCAGTTAATAAACGAATTTGTATCCAGATATTAATATCTATTTATTTCGCTCACGGCCATAATTTTATCAGACTGTACGTCCTGTAATACCATTTCTAAATATAGAAAAATGCGATTATTGAGCCAACGTTTATAGTAAAGGTCAATGGGAATACAATTAAGGCGCAAACGTCTATGTGATAAAGACTCTTGGCTTGTAAAAGGGCAAAAAAGGGCAAAACATTTACCCTTTAATTGAGTTCTCTCTCTCACTTTTTCTCTGATTGGCTGGATTTTCTGCAATCGAATATGAGAAAGCAAAAATGTAGGACCTTGACATTCCTCAATGAAATGTATGAAGGTACAAATGAAATCAGTGCGATAAAATCTCCTGTAAAGAAGTAGGATTTATTTTTAGGATACTCAAATGTCAAATGGGACTTTGAGATCTGTTTTTACGTCTGTCAGTCTGTCACAGCTTTGTGCTGTAATCCGTAATGGTTGGCTTGGTGTTCAAAAGGTCTTAGTTGGTGTTCAAAAGGTCTTAGTTGTCGAGAGTTGCAAGACGACTACCAGCCACCGTAGGCGCAGGTCTGCGGTGAGCGATGGGTAGCTCGCCGCCAGACAAGGACCCGTGTCGACAGCGCATTTTGTTCGACGCCTTAAAGAGCAGTCAGCACGTGATGGGGCTCTCTAGGGCCAATGCCTGTCGGGGATGAGGAATAGTTCTAATAGTTTCCGCGGCCTCGAAACATAAAGGGCAACCGAAGGAACAAGGGAGAGTTTAAGTCAGTAAAATTCTGACAATGCCTCCCGTCTCGCCGAGAGCGGGAGAAGGAGGATTTCAATCCATAAAAAAAGAGAAAAAGATCTTTACCCTGCAGTGCGAAATAATTATTTTATTATTCTAATTCGGATGTGTAACTCTATTGTACTTGATTTTAAATACTTAGTCGGTCTCACTCAAAAAGTAATATTTTAAAACACCTCATTATTGAACTAATAAATACTTATTTAATAGGAATAGACATAAACATACCTGTCTATTTTGAAACTAATTATCAATTTCGGAGTGTTCATTTAAACTAATTTACATGCTTTACAAAATCAGTTTGAAATAAGCATCAATTTATCTTAAATCATATATATCCATTTTAAAGCGAATTGAATTTCTTAATTCATTTGATGTTAGCATTTGTAATCATCAATCTGATTTGAATGTTAAATAAGTACGATTTAATTATTTTGCAAACTATTATTTGAACCTTAATTAACGTTTGTGAAATTATATTCTAGCATTTTGCGGGCATAATTAATGCATATGCGTGGTTAAGCGGTGCCTCATTGCGTCAACTGAGAGGAATATAGTATAGTTAGACAGTTAATAATTAATATGTGCCTGAAATTGCCCATCAATGCTCGTGCCTTCTATGTATTAATCACGCAGTAACAGGTTAGTATTATTATCTAGCTTTTGATATGATATTTGATTTGGCAAGCACCAAAACCGACCCTATGAGCTCCAACTCTTGACTTTATCATCAGATCATATTTAAAATTATTATTAATACAGTATTGTATTATGACGGTAACCGAATGTGTTTGCTAAGTTCTGGAAGAATCTGTTTAAAAGTAGTAGCAGTAAAAGCTAAAGCAAGATTTGGTTGCCCCTGTATATATTTTATATTTGAACCAGAGAAGCTGCACTTGTTTGAGCCACATCATAAGCTAAATAAAACCGATTAAATAGTTTAAACAGTTTTGTTTAAAAAAAATTACATACATAATAAACGATTTTATTAGAATTCAGATCATCTAGAGGTACATAGTTTGGAGACCTGGAAAATTGTTCTTGAAACTTAGGTATATTTAGTCGATATTATCTCCACACATTATACGAGTATTTAAGCTCCAACATAGCTCCAATAATTGAGGAACACAGATTATAATGGAAATGCTCTGCTATACGTTTCTGATTGGAATTATAGCTTCAAAAGCTGGTCTGTTAATAAAGATAGCAACTTTATGGAGTAAATAATTTCCAACTTCATAAGCCCTTAAGCTTAGACAGTACTTTAAAGTCTCGTAATTATGAATGTTAATATTGTGTGGGTATGGTTAAAGTATACAAAGTTTGACAACAAACTTTGTATACCTACTTTAACCATAATTAACACAAATATTTATTTGGAGCAAGTTGCAGAATTTAGACGTGAATTTTAAGTGACTTTCTAGCATTTAATTACTTTTGTTTGATTGAGGGCGGAGATTGCTCTTACGCGGTCGATTCTGTAATATAATTCTGGTGAAGTGAGTTCAAGGGGAGCTAGACTGTTCCATTACAAATATTTCAATAACAGATGATATGATTCCCTCGTGCTCCAAAGTTAGTAAATACTTCGGCCCAGGTTGTCATTCGAAGACCTCTGATCCTTCGAAAACACGTGATTTGAGACACAATAGAAAGACAATAGCAGCCCGACAGCCGGCTGTCGATTAGTCGTTATGAGCAGTTCGAAGTCAGAATGTCCGTTCAATGATTGTTAGTAGAGAGGCAATCAGTACCTGACTGACAACGATTTCAGAAATTGGTGATGTGTAATTTTTGGGCTCTGATATTGGAAATCGTAAGTATAACAGACCCCTAAGCATTTTACATTACAAACCGCAATGTAGAAAACGGTCGTAATTCTCAAGATGGAAAAAAAAATAACGATTACCCACAAATACTTCAGAGAGCCATGTCATTAGTACGACGCGGTAATTCACTTTGATCATAAGAGGCGCCCCGCTGAGCTCTACTCGGTATTGTATGGCGGAACGAAACTTGGCATTTGTATATAGATTTCTTTATTATACAGCTTTATTCAATTAATATGTATACGCCAACACTGAAGTATTCGCCCACAAATAAATAAGACGTTTTTAGGGTACCGTACCCAAAGAGTGAAACGCGACACTTACTCATGGCGAGATGTTACCAAGCAGTGACTTTGGCTTAGCACTATACCTGTCACTGTTACACAACTGCATCAGTGTACCATTTATTTTGTTTTATTACTTACTAGCTTTTGCCCACGGCTTCGCTCGCGTTAGAAAGAGACGAAAAGTAGCCTATGTTACTCTCTATCCCTTCAACTATCACCACTTAAAAAATCACGTCAATTCGTCGCTCCGTTTTGCCGTGAAAGAAAGACAAACAGACAGAAAGACAGACAGACAGACAGACGGACAGACAGACAGACAGACACACTTTCCCATTTATAATATTAGTATGGATGGGCTTGCTCTTGGTCCCAGACTAGTCCGAGGGCATAGACGGGGCCTACGATGAAGCGAGCTCACCCAAAAGATGCCTATGCACTAGTCTGTTGAATACATCTGGGTTATGTGCATTTGGAAACACAGACGCAGGGAATTCCATTCTTTTGCGATGCGCATAATAAAGGATTTCGAGAAACGCTGCGCGGATACGAGTACGATAGAGACGGAACGCAGTTAAGCCAAAGTTCGTGCTTAGTAACGTCTAATTACCTCGCCATAAGACTAAGCTATCTGTCCGTCTGTCTGCCCTATCAGAGGTAAAGCCTGTCCTCAGGAAACGTGATTAGGAAACGCGCTAGTTAAACTTTGTCAGATAAATATTTCTATTGCCGTTTTAACAACAGATACTTAAAAACAGAATAAAATTAATATTAAGGAAACATAACGAACATGATTATTTTTCCATTTTTTGCCGAAAATGGTACAAAACCCTCCGTACGCAAGTCCGATTCGCACTTAGCCGGTATTTTCTTATGTGTTGTGAATCGTGCATGTCAATTGGGCATGCGTATGATATATTACTGAAACGAGGCCGTCGTCTTCTCATCTCGATCGTTATTGCTCCATGATGTGCGAGAAGCAGGCGACAGAATTTTTGTGCGATTGAGTCTACAATGCATGAAATCTATGAGTTGCGGAGTGAGTGCGACACATAAAACCCTTAACATACGAAAGCCCTAATTCTAAATTATTCCTTTGAAAATGTTTGCGTCTAACTCATGACACACTTGCATCTAGAATCACTAAATACCTAGATTTGAATACATAACATTCATTACTATATATTATGTATTCAAATCTTTTCTGGTACGTTTTGTTTGGTTTTCTGGGACTAGTGATAATAGTGTTACTAACTTATTAACTGTTTTGAGAAAATACTACTTGATCACAATTAGACGAATGTCGAGCAACTATAGGCTTATTTGACAAAGGTTTTGATGTTGTCAGTGATGTCCATTGCCACGGAATAGATTTTCCGAGGTACCTAAGTTAATACTTCGTCACATGAGAGCTAAAGACAGACCCTTTTTTTAAATAAACATCCTCTTCGTAGTCCCTGTAATTTCGAAAGTCAAATTATGTATCTTCATATTTTAACACAGAATTAAAAGTTTTATCATTTCGCAGAGGCGGCTCAAAAGTATCAGTCATAGCCTGGAGTGTTCTCAGAACTTGTTTAGCTTTAACTTGTTCGTACATCGTCAGTATACGGAATATTTTTCATAATGAAGTATACAGATTATATACAAAGCAGATTTTTTAAAATTTTCAGCGCAGTTGTAGGGAGTTAACCCCTACAACCACGCTGAAAGTTGCAGCTATATGAAAATGGTCTTAGAGGGCTCTCCATAATTTTACGTAAAATTTTGATCCTCGTTCAGATAAAAAAAATAGCCAAGTGGACGGACAGACATGTCGAAACTATAAAAATGCATAGTTAGCAAGAAAATGGGCTATTTACACAATAAAAAAGGAAACCGATCTAGTTTCAAATACTGAAAAAAAAGAGTAGTAAGTTATGAGTTGAAGTTTTGATAAAGAGCATATTCTATTTGTTTTATTACGAAAATTACAAACTATTATTAATTTAGTTACTCCACTAAGTAAACTTAATTTATTTAATTACAAAACTTCGTTGTTAGCTGAACAAATAAATATCAAAATAATTACGTTGTCAAACTTGAGATATTAATAACTTAATCTGCGGTCTTCCAGGTTTCGATTAGAAATGAGTTTTGATATTTTTGTATGAATAATAAAAAGAATAAAAGTTGTTATAAAAATTTGTATAGGTATATATTTTTAATCAAACTTTGGATTTTTTTGCAGATGAGAAGTTTCATAGTATTTGAGTTGGTTACGTAATAGTTAAACGATGTTTGATACACAAAAAACGTTTCTTTTTTTATTTCTATTTGCACATCTCTCAGGCTGAAAAATGGCTATGTTGGCAGGCTTTGACATTTTACAGTATGTTGCCGAAATTATCTGACCCATTTTAAAAAATCGTTTCTCTCAGCATGGGTCAGATAATTGTGACAACATACTGTTCACCTGAATTTATCTCAAAGGAAAGGTTAAAATAATGAACGAATTTCCGAGCATATTTGAGAAAATTATGTTTCGTTACGTTATCTGATAAAATACGCTTCAGGTTTCGTGTATTTTTTACATCAAAATCCGAATTGCAAATTAATATTTCGCTGCGAATATTTTTTGTTTGATTTAATTGTGTGTGGCGAACCGTGGTAACCAATTTGTCTAGTTGATTGTACTGAAATTACTTAAAATATTTGATTTTTAATTTTGAAAATGAAATAAAGTTGATGTATTCGAAAGAAAGGCCTGTTAGTTTAGTGTTCAGTGACCCTGACTGCTAAGCCAGAGGTCGTGGGTTCGATTCCCACCCAGGACAAACTTTGTTTGATAAGCATAATTGTTTGTTCTGTGTCTGGGTGTTATTTATCTATAATATGTATGTATTTAAAAATCATATAAGTATGTATATCAGAGTTGTCTGATTCCCATAACACAAGCTCTGCTTAGCTTGGGATCAGATAGCCGTGTGTAAGATGTACCAGGATAAAAAAAAGGAAATAAAAATCAAATCAGATGTCTTGGAAGTTCTAATGTTAGGCATAAATATCAGCCTTCCTAATAATATTACAAAGCTGAAAAGTTTCTTTGTTTCTCTATCGCTAATCTCAGATAGTACTGGTTTACAAAAAAAGTATGCTGTTGTAAATACGGACACGTAAACATTCTGCCGAACAAAGGTTATGCTAAATATTTTTATGCCTTAAAAACATTCGATTGGAAAAGATTATGCAAAGTGTGTTATGTCAAATTAGCCAGCGCCTGAAGTAAATCGACGTATTTTTAGTCGCCATGTTTTCAATCGCGTCTAAATTATCTAATTTCATAATAGACATCACAGACATCGGTGAAGAAAAACAGCGTGAGGAAACCTGGGCCTGGACTTGTAGTTAATATAAGTCCAAAATCGCCAACCCGCCTTGAGCAAGCGTGGTGATCAATGCTCGTGCCTTCTCTGTATGAGAAGAGGCCTTTGCCCAGCAGTGGGACAGTTACAGGCTGGTATTATTATTATTTTAAATTATCTAATTTGATATTTTGTCGAATCGTCTCTCCAGAATTGGTTAGCCGCCTAAATCTTTAGGAGTGACGCCACAGTTTTACGACTAGACTGACGCGAAAAATGACCGTCAATGCCCAGCTATAGCTGGCTTATTACCTATGAAACAGCAATCAGCAATATTTGCGCAGTGATCGCGCGGCCACCGCGCGTTACGTCAAAAACAATCGTATTATGTATGAACCGATTGCTAATCGCTCGCTGATTGTTCTAATGCACTGATTGCTACGATGACGATAAAGTAGCAATCGCTGGAACTAATTAAAAACCACTTTTAACAAAAAAAACTTAACTTTGTTCTTAAAAACCATACTAAATCCGAAACCACCAAACGAAAAATGCATGTTTTAGTTAACTTATTGCTCTACAGAGGCAGCACTATCGCTAGATTGCTATTTGACTTGACGTATTTTGAATTGACGTTTATGTTGCTAAATTATCGTAATCGCTCGGCTTCTACAAGATACGTAATGTTGTACCCAGTGATAGAGCGTCTTAATTTGACAGGACCTTGACAGGACGAAACTAATACTTCATATTCTGTCCGTTCTGTCTGTGCTTTAGTTTATGAACAAAAGAATCAGCACCATTGAAAAACAACTGCAGAAAATACCTTCATTAAAATCAAAACTCTCATTTTGAAGCATACATTTTAATAAATATATTCCTTTTCAGCTCTACAATATTTTACTAACGAGCACTGGAGTATTTTGTTAATTTGTCCGTTATGGCACATTCTCCAGCTTTCAGCTTTTCTCATTCGAAATTTCAAATCATATCAAATATCAGTTTTAACGAAGGACTATATACCCTATCACTGAATGTATACATAGCATATTCGATTACAAGGCAGGTATTATTACAAATGATGGTAATACTAGTTTAACTCAGTGGAGTTTCTTGCTTATTTTTCTCCATAGAGATCGACTTGGAACCAGGGATTTACGAATATGGATTTATGGGAAGAACTAGCTTTTGCCCGCGGCTTCGCTCGCGTTAGAAAGAGACAAAAAGTAGACTATGTTACTCTCCATCCCTTCAACTATCTCCACTTAAAAAATCACGTCAATTTGTCGCTCCGTTTTGCCGTGAAAGAAAGACAAACATACAGACAGACAGACACACACACTTTCACATTTATAATATTAGTATGGATATTATATTCGATATAAAATTAGTTTCGGATATTTTCAGATCGAAGAAAAAAAAGAAAAGAAATCGGACCAGGATTTAAAGACACAGCTACAAACAAAATTACAAATTCTACCTATTTATTGTACTGGTCTAGATTCTAGATTAAATTAAATTAGAAAGTAGCTGTTATTTCTTTTGATTGTTCTACCTTTATCTTCAAAAACATCTCTAACGTTACCTAGTATTTCACTAAAATATATTTCAATGTTAAAATAATAAAACAAAGGGCTGAACTTATTAAAAAAATTTTCAAACCTTAGTTCTAAGAACCTTTCTCCTTTTTGCATTGTATTGAACAGAACAAAGAGAACTAAAACTCTAAATAATATATTTTCTTAATGTAATTTCTTATGTTCTTAAATGTTACATCACCATACTAATGTAAACTTAAAGATAAGAGCTCAATAAGGTTCGCCTCACACAAATATAGAACGTGACGACACGATATAAAATGACATGTTTTAGATATTTATATTTACACTAGCTTTTGCCCGCGGCTTCGCTCGCGTTAGAAAGAGACAAAAAGTAGCCTATGTTACTCTTCATCCCTTCAACTATCTCCACTTAAAAAAACACGTCAATCCGTCGCTCCGTTTTGCCGTGAAAGAAAGACAAACAGACAGACAGACACACTTTCCCATTTATAATATTAGTATGGATATTTATTGATACTAGGACAGTTTATGGTATCCCAGTGATTTTTTAAAGTCTGTGTACAAATTCACACTGTGTTCAGGATCTTTTTCAAGAAAAAGAAGTTTATTCGTTCAAAATTTAAGAAAACAAATAAATAAATATTTAATAAATATATATATCTTGGGACAACTCTCACACGGTCATCTGATTCCAACCAAGCAGAGGTTGTACTATGATAGCCGGACAACTGATAAACACATATTATTTATAAATACATACATGTTACAGATAAATTACACCCAAATGGTTTTATATTCTGTCTCATTGGTAGATGACCGATATAAGTACAAGGTTGCCTCTTTTTGAGAGAGTTTCCTTGGAGTAATGGCCATTTTCTTGTCCCATCTCATTGTGAACTGAGCCGAATCCTATCCTATGTAATGACTTCAAAGGAATATGAAATGTTGTTGTTCTTACCTTTTACTTAAGTAGGTTCTGTGGAGGTTCTGACTGACTGGTTAGACTATGCTCAACCCAACTCATTTTATAGTTTACTAGCGCCAGCTTCGCACGGCTGGTAGAAATCTTTGAAAATCTCGGCTTTTCTCTACATATATTAATTAATAATTATTATATTAATCATCCTCTTGAATCTACTCTATGGGACTGCGCACATTTATTCAGCTCCATTCAGCTTATGCCCATATAAAACAACGATTTTATACGGAAGCTGAACGGACGCGTACGCGTCTTCATACAAAATCGTTGTTTTCTACGGACATTAGCTGAATAGAGCTTAATAAGTGTGCGTAAATCTCTCCCTAAATCTACTACAAAAACCGCATCAAAGTCAGTTGCATTGTTATAAAGTTCTAAGCATACAATAGGACAGGCAGCGAAAGCGATTTTGTTTTTCCAATGTAATTGAAAACAAAATATTATTTTTATGATCTTTGATCAAACGAACCAAAGATTATATTAAAGAATCGGTCTAGATATTCTCGAGTTATACAAATTAGTAAAATAAAGCATATGCAACAAAGTCGAGTTAACTACTAACTCGACTCTAACAATACGATACGAACTAATTGATCGCGGTACAGATTACACGAATGTTAAATGTTAACAGAGTTGTTAATTTAAATAACATTGTTAAGTGTTAAGTCGTATGTTAATTGAGGAACGGGATTTAACCGGAGGTTGTGGTCTTGTGTCGTTATCAGTTAATCGGAAGAATAAATTGATTTAATTTTCCTGAATTTTTTTTTATTCTGTTTATCTAACAAAGGGTTTTGATCCAAATGGACGCCAACCCCATAACTGTTTAATTTGTAGATTTGTTGTTTGGAGTAACCAGAAATCTTTAGTACTGACTGAGTTTGTTAAACAGACTAGAATATTGATATTTCAGAGAATTCTGCCGACCGTTTTCAGTGTCATGTTTGTAAAAACGAATCCCTATTACTAAGATAATGCAGTCCGTCGATCTATCTGTCCGTCAGCTGTTTGAATCACGCACAGGGCATATAGGCTTGTAGACTGCTTCAAGTCTGAATGTAGTTTGAGTTTACTACACATACGATTTAACTGTGCACCTTGCGCTGTGACGTAACACTGACGGAATGCTGTCGCTACTAAACGAGAGAGGCGAACACGGGGCGCCGCGCGGGGAAGCGGGAGAAGGGACGCATTCCTGCGAGGTGCACAGATAAGTCGAACGTAATGTATGTGTTTTTTTTTTCACCCGCCATAGAAGAAAATGTCATAGTGTTGGGCAATATTTGAAAAAAATATATATATTAATCAACTCATTTTACAATTATTTACGCCCGATTCTCCTGCTTTTCCCAACAAACTAGCTTAAATGATATTATTTTGTAATATTCTAGTAATAAAAGTTTTGAAAACTGATTTTTTCCTCAAGAGGTCTGACCGAAACGTATTCTGCATGGTTTGATGCACAAAAAAATTTGAAATCTATGTCTGGACAAGAGACGATAATCCTTTGAGTTTGTTTCGGCATTTCATCTCAGAGGTAGTCAGCTAGGAAATGCCGACTCCATCTTGTTTAAAAAAATGACATGTAAAAGTGATTTAATATCCTATTTGCTTAATAAACAATTCCAATTAATGTTCTGTATATTGAGCAAAAGTTACATGCACTTTGCACGATAAATATATCAATCGTGCACACCTGTAGAGTGCGTAAATATATTATATTTTTATTTTGATATCCTAAACACAATTTCTTACATAAATAAGCCTAAGCTTTTACTTGAAGCTTCTTTCAATAACATCAAAGAAAGTTACATCAAATGAGGTTTGTTATTGACTTAAGTATAAATGTAAGCAAATATTGCGATGTTAAATAAACATTGGGACGTTAGCTCACTTACTTTATTTTTGTTGACAAAATGGCGACTTGTTAATAAAGTTAGGTTTTTTTTTTCAATATTACCAGTTATCAACATTCTTACAAATGTTTTGGGACTTAGGTGAAAGCGCCCTCTGACACTGCATATATAGCAAGAGGGTTCAAATACGGCCAAGTACCAAAGTGACTTCAAGTATACTAGGTGTATTTTTCGTCTTGCACAACCCGCTAGGAGATGATTCTTCCCATGAAAATAAACAACTTTTATTATGGAACCAACTCAGTAATCGTGAAAAAAATATCAGCTGTATCTAACATAAGTTCAATGCCCCCCGACCATAATGTTGTTTGTTTTTATGAGTAGAATCATCTCCTAGCGGGTTGTGCAAGACCAAAAATACACCTAGTATATGTGCTTTCTAAGTTTATTTTAGACATTTCGGACATCATCGTCTCCTTAGGCTTTAACCGACTATGTTAAACTCGGCTTCCACTTTAACCAGATTCAGCTGAATTTCAGTGTTTTACATGAAGCCGGGTTACACGGTACCTCTTTCTTAGACTGATTGCCAGACGTTCTGGCTTCTGAATACCCGTAAGTGGCAAAGATCTAAATATATTACCGGACCAACGATTTATACGTATTTTCTGAGGATACGGAGTGACAGTAATAATGTTTTAGATAAATTAGAAAGTAAATATGAATTAAATGAGTATCATTGGTCCGGTTACGCACCCACAATCTAGGGAAATCTGTACGTATAATGAATGTAAGCCAAAAAGCGAGATTCTTAACTGTGCACCTACCTGTATATAATACATTTTCTAATAAAATTCGTTCTTGGAAAATCTCGAAAACGCTTTAACATGCGCTCTCAAAGGGTTGTGTGACGACGAAAGCATAAGTGAACAGAATGTAAGTAATAACAGTTTTTGATAGGTAAGTACGTGAATTGAAATACGTTCAATACGTTTTTAGGGTTCCGTAGTCAACTAGGAACCCTTATAGTTTCGCCATGTCTGTCTGTCCGTCCGTCTGTTTGTCTGTCTGTCTGTCCACGGGGTCGACGAGCGTCTCCGCACATGGCTCAGAATCAACAATACCGTCAAGTAGGTTTAGATCGTTGTTATTACGTTCTTGATCTGAAAACCACCGGGTAGTACAGCTCCAAAGAGAAGTACGCAAACCCATCTAGGTAATCATTACTGACCTACACTAGTCAAGAAACAGACCAAAGTACTGTTCGCAAGACTAATTTATCGGGTAGTACAGCTCCAAAGAGAAGTACGCAAACCCATCTACGTCATCATTACTGACCTACACTAGTCAAGAAACAGACCAAAGTACTGTTCGCAAGACTAATTTATCGGGTAGTACAGCTCCAAAGAGAAGTACGCAAACCCATCTACGTCATCATTACTGACCTACACTAGTCAAGAAACAGACCAAAGTACTGTTCGCAAGACTAATTCGTCGGGTAGTACAGCTCCAAGTTATAATAATATTTAGTTGTGTAAGTACCATGTTACAAGTAAGTCACACTAATTATTGACAATTAGTTTGTCGGCGTGATCGCCGACAAAGTGGTAAAATAAAAATTGGAAAAAAATGTTTTATTAAGGTAGCTCCTCTATATGTAAAGTAGGAAGTGATTTTTTTTTATTTCAACCCTAACGGTGATCTATTGTTGGATAGGTATTTAAAAATGAATAGGGGTTTACTAAAATCATTTTTTGATAATGTCAATAATTTCGGAAATAATCGCTCCACAAGTAAAAAACAATGTGTCCCCCAACCTCTAACTTTTGAACCATAAGTTTAAAAATATAAAAGAAATATGAAAAGTAGATTTTTATAAGGACTTTCTAAGAAAATTATTTAGAACTTGATGGAAAGAACAGTTTTTGTACAAAAAAGACATAAAGGTTGTACAAAATAATTACTACGTACTTAGTATGTCAACTTAACAAATAGCCTTTTTTTAAACTCATAAGTTATTGCGACGGACGGGAAACTACGGAACCCTACACTGAGCGTGGCCCGACACGCTCTTGGCCGGTTTTTGAACTTGATATTGACGATGTACAGTGAGTCAGTATCGTTTAAAACTCTATATTTTTTATTGTTTATTTTATTACAATCATGCAAAGTCGTAATGATAAAGTGATTGAAGTTTTGGAATTTGAAGAAAGGTATTAAGGTGGAATTTTAAATTCATTTACAACATAATGTATTTTCTAAATCTAGGATATCACATCATCGCTGAAGGAGTAACATTGTGAGAAAACTTGGACCCAAATATATGTGGATCTGTATGAAACGAGACCTTTTACCTGCAGTGGGACAGTAATACTGTCTTTATTATTTTTACATGTTATTTTAGTGCCACAGACATGAAAGGCAGGCAGATTAGATCGCCTTATAAAGCCTGTCAAAGGAACTAAAGTAACCCAATTACGTCTTTATACTTATAACATCATTAGTAATATACGACTGCCATACTGAATTACAAGTTCAAAACGTCGATGTATTGCAATTGCAAGCATTTTGAAACATCAATCTTCAATTAACTTTTCACTGTATAAACAGCGTAGTAAATAACCGACACGCTGCACTAACAGCCTCCTACATATGTACGTAAATACATGCACAATGTAAAATGGAAGCAAGGTAAACCGGATCTGCTTTGATCGCAGCCCGCGGGTAGATGCACCCGAACACTGAATTAATTACGAGTAAAATGTGCTCCAGTGAAGTTTCACTGAAGTAAAAGATAAACATATACACAGGCAATGATATTATAAGTAAAAAGGTGTAGATAGGTTATATGCAGTCAAAAAGTGGCACTTTAAAAGTTTGCTATTTGACCAACATTTTACTGAGTATCGCGTTGAAATTTATCTCTTTTTCACTCGCACTACTTCAATCATACCATCCTACTTTGACGTGTAATATTATGTATGTGTGTGTGCGTTAGTGTGCGTTGGTGTTTGAAGATAGAATTTCGTTAAGGTAACCTATCTACACTTTTTTACTTATAATATCATTGTACACAGGTACGTTTATAAGGTGAAATTGCAATAATTGGAAGGACAGAGATAATACGTATTAATTAAACTGCTTCGTTGTTGGACTGAATTTGGGATGCACTGTTCGATTTATTCATCAATAGTGACTGACTTTTGAAATTCTTGCCTTTTTTTCATTATCGTACACGTAAGTCTTCCTTCCTCATGAATCAGTCTAACTGGTCTAACAATGTATTAGTTAAAACCGCATGAAAATTCGTTCAATAGTTTATTCAGTTCGTCGCGAATTGACTGACAAATAGACGCGGCCGAAGACTTTGTTTTTCAATATGTATGGATAAATTGATATTACCTGGTAAGCACAATCAATCCAACTTATCACACAGATAAGTACCCTGTATTGACGTTTAACAAAGATCAGGCAAAAGAAAGAAGTAAAAAGAGAAAAGAAAATAGAACGGCGTTATTGGCTTTTTACACGTTGGTTGGTGGTGGTGGTGTCCCATTCTACTACCGAACCTGTAATCACCCGTGATGCCTGGTCATCTTTAACAGTTTTAACGGGTCAGAAGCTAGAACGTCTGATAACCGCTCTTTCAAGGTATGGTCAGATAGGCAACCGTACTCAAAACACTTCTGGAATTAACAAGAAGCTGCATTGAATTAGACTGGAAGCGAAGCCGACTGACTCCCTTGTATTTGTGTATAGTGGAAAGGTAAATCATTCTAAACCACACATTTCACTTCATGCCCATTCATCCGATATATTTTAAGCAAAATATGAACTCTTTTAATCAAGACCTTAAGTTCCTTTTTGAGTTGATTTAAGTTTGTCAAAAGAATACACCAATAGCAGCTAAATATAGTTGAAGGGCTTATTTCCGCTTGAAAAGAGACTATTAAATACTTTTATTTAGCGTCAAAAGAAGCACTTTAAACAGTTTGACAGGATTCTAGCTTAAATAAAACCGAGTAAAGGACTATGTTTAAGAACCCCAATAACTTAGAGTCTTAAGAAACACACATACACCTTAAATCCGGCTCTTTAAGGTCTAGTCTCTCCTCTATTCTAGCAACTGTGACTTCCTTGATTTTTTACCGACTTCACAAAAAGGAGGAGGTACTATGTTCGGCTGTTTGTATGTTTTTTTTTTTTTTTTTTGTATGTTTGTTCATCGATTACTCCGTCAATTGTCAACGGATTTTGATGGTTCTTTTTTTGTTTGATAAGTCATGATTCAGGGGTGGTCCCATATAAATTTTGTGGCGATCGGTTCAGTGCTTCTCGAAAAATTCACCAAGAACAAAAAAACATTTACGAAATTTTCATAGACAATGTGTGCTTTGTCTTCAAGTTTCTATTTTCGTTTTATAAGATTGTTAGTAGTTTTATTTTGAAAATAAATTACTTTGAAAGATACTATACACAGTCAAACATTGGGAGTCGACACTAAAAAGTAATAAATAAAAAACTTTTATCAAAAAAAAAAAAAACCGCCTTCAAAAACTAAAAACCCAATAATAACTAAAATTTCGGAAGTCGGTGGTTTCTCTTCTGCCATTCAATTTGTGTTGCCACCGACTTCCGAAATTTTAGTTATTATTGGGTTTTTAGTTTTTGAAGGCGGTTATTTTTTTTTTTGAAAAAAGTTTTTTTTGTAATAGGTATTCTTACTTAGGAGTTATTACCTACATAACAGAAAACACTATAAGTCAGAATCGTGCCTTCGTTTTTGAATTAGGAAGACTGTAATTATTTCTGTGCATTTCAATAGCTGTTTATTATTAACTATTCTTCATTCAATTTGGTAAATTTTATAATGAACTCATCCAAATAATTGACAACAAACTGCAGTGATAGGTATCGTGATTTAACACCGATATAGCTACTGTTATCATTGATTCCTCGTTTCCACGATAATATCGAATATCGGTGAATTTAGTCCGGAATTAATTCACGGTGTATTGTCAAGGCTTATTGGTGGATTAATTAGCGGGAATCGCTCTGAAATGGATTGTTTCAATGATGGGCATCATAGCGTGTAATTGTGTAACAAACATTGATTTATTACGTGACGTCCGCGTCTACGCATGTCAATTTTATTTAAGTAGGAGATTGGAATGTCTGACAAAAAGTAACAAAAAATAGATACAGACAAATATAACGTAAAAGCTCCTATTAACGACCCCCTAAAATGTGTACTCTATTAACGATCTAATTTTAAATCACTCATATTAGAAAAGTCATACCTTAAAAATTAGTTACATAATTTTGTTTTATAACAAAAAGAGCAAAGTTTGTGTGTTTAAATAGCCAGTGAAAGTAATAATTTGTCAATAATTGGGAAGCGCCCGAAACGGACGCAAGTTTCATAGTGTCGCGCCTCCAGCCACGTAAGTACACCTGAATGTTGCTTAAGGAAATTAACGCACTAAAAATTGATTAGTCTTCTTGCTATCACATTACAACTGTAACGCATATATTCGTTTTCTAAACTAATTCTTAAAATAATACATTTAATTGGTTTTTGTGTTATAAAATCATGTTTTAATAAAAGGCGGTAATAGAATCCAAATTTTAAAACTTGATCCTAATAACGACCCATGGCGTTGTTAAAATTTTGAGAACGTTTAGTATTTTAAAATAATATCTATTATAAACTAACTTATTTGATTATACTTTTTTCTAGTTCAATTCTTAAAATTATTTTACTTCGTTAGGTCTATTAACGACATAGCCATTTCTTAAGTTTTAGTGTCAAACTCGATCTATTTATTATTATTTTTATTGGTCGCTAATAGAATATTGTAACCTTCGTACTTGATTCTATTACCGACTCACAGCTGTGAGGATATTTTTGGTAATATTGAAGTACTAACACAAAACAAAATGTCCATTGTTGACCAAATTGGCTTATTTCTTGCATATGTGACGTTTTGAGAGATTTTGTCACAGGCCATATCATTAATGTAAAATAAAATTTACTTTCCTGTTTAATTCATGGCATCATCTATGTATATTTCATATATTTTATTAAATTCTATAATCTCTTTAAAGTTTGTTTGTAGCAGAAAGCAGAAGCGCAAGCAGTAGGGATGCCTCTGGTCAACTAGAAGCTGGGTTTATATAGCTATAAATGAAGAGACCAGCATATACGAAACTTCATAAACCTATTATTCATAGCATACCAAGGATAACACTGCGTTACAAGGGAAACCATAACTATTGTTATATTATGATTTTATATTATTTATTCGTTTCACCATCGAATATTTACACCAATAATTACTTACTTATAGATTATTGGTGTAAATATTAATAACTATTTTATAACAAAACAAGAATGTAACACTTACTTCAAAGTAAACAACACCATTAAATACATTAAAAACGATTTTATTTTATTTTATACTATAGTAGAAGTGACAAATTCGTATGGGTCGGGAAAAGAAGCAGAAAAATCGCTAATAGAATCTTGCCGCATTCTATGGTTCGGTAATAGAATCAACTTCACTTTTGGATAAAATAATTATTTTGTAACTATTGTGTTATTGAATATTGAATTTAAGAACTGAATAGCAAAGAATACTTTGTAAAGGTTAATTATAAATTATAACATCTTCCCTAACATAACAGCTTATATCTATTTTTTTTAAGTGAATCCTGAGACAGCTAAAACTGGCGGTAATAGGAGCATTTACGTTAGAATCTTTTCCTCAAAAATAAGATCCTGTTTTTATAAGTCAACTCGCGGTTTTATTAGAGTTTCATTATCATCTCTCTAGCCCTTTTGAATTAAATTAATCGAATCGGGGGCGCCGGCCACAGGTGCGTCGACCACTGGGGGCCCAAGCCACGGACACTTACCAACTACGTTGGGGCATCCAGCTTTCGGATTCAGCTGGATTCTAGTATTTTACATGAATCGACTGCCTATCAGACCACCACTACCCAGTTATTAGGCGACACGATACCCCTTGGTTAGACTGGTCAGACTTTTTGGCTTCTGACTACCCATAACGACTGTCAAAGTTCTACGAATGACAACCGGGACCAACGGCTTTATATGATGTCCAATATAAACCCCAGAAGGGTTGTGGTAATATTATAAATGTCATCCGTACTAATATTATGAATGCGAAAGTAACTCTGTTTGTCTGTCTGTATGTCTCTTCTTCACGACTAAACCACAAAACCGATTTGAATGAAATTTGGTACAGATATAGTCTGCGACACGAGAAAGGACATAGGATAGTTTTCATCCCGGTAATCCTCCGGGAATGGGAACTAATAATCCACGCGGACGAAGGCGCGGGTAAAAGCTAGTATTTAAAATGATATTGCCTTTGCTACTTCACAAAAGTAGGTATATCTGGCTATCAAATATAAAAAAAATATAATAGCACGTTTAAACGAACAGGTAAATAAAAAGGGTTTAGCTTTATATGCTTTTGTAATCGCCAATACGCCCCGAGCGAGCGGAGAGTTGTGCCTTTATTGTATGAAAAGTGATCTTATCCCAGGTAGTGGGACTGACATACTGGTATAGTATTTCACATTATTTTCATTTTTAAATATTACCTATTATAAAAAAAAAAACATTTAAAATATAAAAAAACCGGCCAAGAGCGTCTCGGACCACGCTCAATGTAGGGTTCCGTAGTTTCCCTTCCGTCGCAATAAGTGTTCCCACTTATAAGTTTAAAAAAGGCTATTTGTTACGTTGACATACTAAGTACGCAGAAATTATTTTGTACAACCTTTTTGTCTTTTTTGTACAAAAACTGTTCTTTCTATCAAGTTCAAAATAAGTATTTTTTCTAGAAAGTACTTATAAAGTTCTACTTTCCAAATTTTTTTCATATTTTTTAAACTTACGGGTCAAAAGTTAGAGGGGGGGGGGGGGACGCTTTGATTTTTCCTTTTGGAGCTATTATTTCCGATATTATTGACATTATCAAAAAATGATTTTAGTAAACCCCTATTCATTTTTAAAATCCTATCCAACAATATATCACACGTCAGGGTTGAAATAAAAAAAAAAATCACTTCCCTCTTTACATATAGGGGGGCTACCCTAATAAAACATTTTTTTCAAATTTTTATTTTACCACTTTGTGGGCGTGGTTGATATACATATTGGTACCAAATTTCAGCTTTCTAGTGCTAACGGTCACAGAGATTAAGCGAGGACGGACGGACAGACAGACAGACATGGCAAAACTATAAGGGTTCCTAGTTGACTACGGAACCCTAAAAAAGCAGCAGCCCACCGTCATCAGGAACAGGGACTAAGCTACCAGCTACCAGGTCAGGGCTCCAGAGAGATGAACCACCTAACGATGCGAGCCGTGTCCAATCTACTGCCTTCTGAATCAAGCCCTTGATACAGCCATCCAAAGAGAGCCTCCTTAGCTATTAAACTTATTCTTGGCTATTCTTATTACTTATTATCGGCATAATGACTGCTAAGTCCACATTCCATATGTCGACAACCTCGCGAGCTTAAATTTATAACTTTTGTTAGTATTATTATTGATTATTAGCATAGACAACAACAGAATAACAGCCAATATACTGAACTTTGAACAAAAAACCTCCTACAAGAAATTCATTAGATTTTTAATCAATTACAGTGAGTTGGTAACTCAAAGTTAGTTCAAAGCTCAAAGCTTACCGTGGAGCGGGAACAATACTTCCCGCTCACTCAAAACTTTAGTCACTCACTCGTTCCGCTGCTATAAACAGAAATAGAGATGAGAAACTCGGGGTTTGTTCTAGGGAGTTTTTGACTAGTATGAAACAGGATCGATTGGTATTAAAAAAAGTTATTGTATAACAGCTATTTTCTTACTATTATATCTGTATATTATATATTTATAAAGTGTATATATATAAAAATCGGAATTAATAGAAAAACCGGTTTTTCTATAATAAATAATAATACATATTAAAATGATAAAACTGAAGAAATTGTTTGTTTATTATTTGAACGCGCTAATCTTAGAAACACAGGGTCTATTTCAAAAAATATTTTTGTGTTGAATAGCAAATTCATCGAAAAAGGCTATATATAACATTACGCAACCACCAATAGGAGCGGAACAGCAATGAATGAAAAGTGTAAAAAAAACGAGAAACAAATATTTATTTCTTTTGCGAACTTCCATTACGTGCGCTGCGTAAATGGTTGAAATTAAAAAATGTACTAGAGCATTGTCCCTCTTAAAGAGTTCTAAAAAAGTCCGCGATAGCATAATTATTTATGTCTAACATTTATAGTTCGCTCAAGAGTAAGTGGCAATCGTTCGTCAATGTATAGCCTCCTGAAAACATTTTCGTATAGGAACGCTCCAATTGCTGCCCTGTTCTAAGTTTCCACCCTGTATAGAAGATAATTCAATAAAACAGAAGGAGCCACGCGTTTTAAACGTATTATACGCTTTCAACATGCGGTATACTTAAGTGTTTGTTCAAACGGACGCTTTTCTAAAACACTCTTGCACAGACTAGCACAGTTCCGCGTCACGCGTCAAGCCAGACTACGAAAACATGCCTTTTCACGTCTCGCGTGAAAGGCGTTTTTTCTTTACAAACTGAGATACCTCGATAGTGAGGCGCAGTGGTTGACTGTGCCTTTGGGTTTTTTTTATTTTGTAAATAGGTCATATGTATAACACTTTTACTCGTCAATATTTGGTTTTTATTTTTATTTTAATCGAACGATGGAGCCGGTGTTTTGTAACTGACTACTCAAAGAATATACATCCGAAACAAACTTAAAAGTTCAATTGTCAACAGTAAAGTCAAATCCATACTAATATTATACATAGTTAGAAGTAACTCTGTCTGTCAGAGTTAAAAGTAACTCTGTCTGTTCGCCTGTTTCTTCTTCACGCCTAAACTACTAAACCGATTGGAATGAAATTTGGTACATATATAGTCTGGGACCCGAGAAAGGACATAGGATAATTTTCATCCCGAAAATCCCCCAAGAACGGGAACTATCGTATGTAAAATAAAATTTTGCGTAGTCGTTATTACACGCGGACAAAGTCGCGGGCAAAAGTTAGTTAAAAATAACTAGAAGATAAACTTAAGATGATGAATAGCAGGGCTCGTAAATGTTCCTTACAAAATCACTACTTAATTAACTTCTTGGACAATAACATCGAAAACAAACAAAGATTATGAAAAAAACCTTGCGTCAATTTTGTGTATTTTATAAGAAGGGGTTGACCCTTTTGTGTACAACAATGACAGGACATCGACGTAATTAAAATCTTGTTTATACAGGATATAAGAAGGGTTTTCCGAAACATCCTCTAACTTCTAAATAGCAAACAAGACCCAAAGTCGATGAGGGTTATGTACTTTAGTGGACATCTTGGACACAGTTTCGACAAGAATGCCATAGAGTAAATATATTGATTGCGACCTCTTAGTAAAACTGATCAAGTTACAGAGCTAAACAAAATTTCTCGTTTCAGTTTTATTACTGACAGAAGTTGCTTGATAAGTAGTCGTGTGTACAAGTTGTTAACACTTCAAGTTTTACCTCAACAAGAGATGCTTGATCTTGATAATATACTTTTACTGACACTTGCTGCGTGGATTTCGAGAGTACCTACTTACATTTAAAATCTCTTGACGGGCTTGTTGGTCTAGTGGTTAGTGACCCTGACTGCTAAGCCGCAGGTCGTGGGTTCGATTCCCACCCAGGACAAACTTTGTGTGATGAGCATGAATGTTTGTTCTGTGTCTGGGTGTGATTTATTAATATTATGTATGTATTTAAAAATATATAAGTATGTTTATCAGTTGTCTGGTTACCATAGTACAAGCTCTGCTTAGTTTGGGATCAGATGACCGTGTGTGAGTTGTCCGAGGATATTTATTTATTTATCTGAGAGCCGTAATTTTGAAATGACGTGCCTCCAAAATTTAGCGTCGAATCGTCACTCTAGAGTTGGTTTACCGCCTAAACCATTTGGAGTGATGTCACAGTTGTAAGGCTAGACTGACGTTAAAAATGACCGTCAATGCCCAGCTTCAGAAAGTAATATAAATGACCACTTATTTGACGTTTCATGAACGCGGGGTCACGTGAAATCTCCACAGGTAATATCATTACCAAACATTTTCCTTAGCGTCATTACCAAACATTTTCCTTAGCGTTTAGCATAAACGCGATCAGAAAAGTAATTTGTCTATGCCCTCGAGGCAATTGAATTCAGCCAAAACCTAACATTGTAGCCCAAGTTTAGTCCTCAAATTGAGAGTAATGATCTAGTAGGAAGTCGTGGGAGGTAGTGGAGGTACTAGTCTTAACTGACGTAAACCTAAATAAAACCTATTCCGTCTTATTACAAAACAAGGTTTTTCTCTAAACCAGGTTTAAACCATTGAGCTAGGTTTTGTATTTCGAATCTTGATCGTATCAGAATAAGATTCTAATTACAAAACCTGGCTCAATGGTTTAAACCTGGTTTAGAGAAAAACCTTGTTTTGTAATAAGGCGGATTTTGTTTTGTGCTTACTATAATGACAGAACTATGGACAATTCACGGAAGATTATAAAGAGGAAAGGTTCTAGTTTTTCCGTATTATAATGGTTATTATATTCAATAGATTATACACTGTGGATTACATATCACTAATTAGTATTAAGATTCAGGTATTTATTCATCTGTAAGTAATTTCAATCATGTAAAAATGATATTCCCGATAAGGTAGTAACGCCTCCATTGCTACAGTTTACTCTAAATACCTACCTATTCGTTCCACCAATTTCTGAAAAGATTTCATGCGTCAAAAAACACAAATCGATTACAAAATCAGAACTGAAAAGTTTTGAACAAATATCAACAGTAATACCCTGTATATTAAGTTGATTTTATCTTTACAGTTCGACGCAAATTTTTAAAACGCTATGAGCTATTCGGGGTCCGTTTCCCTGGGGCTGGCATGAACGCGTGGAGTAAACGTAACACAAAATTCGTACTCAATGATTTTTAATCTGCTTACAGTACTTAACTGAATTAATACAGAAAAGTCTTATTTCTAATTGGGTACTTCACAGCCATTTTTTTTATTTCAGAATATACATTTATTAGAGAAGTTCTAGCTGTCTCCTCTATTTCGCACGGGTGTAATTTGTTTTAGTGTACTAGTAAATCCTTGCTGTCACTCGCTTACTCACTCACTTTTATAAATAGGAATGATTATAATATTCTCATTTATTCATTTTTATACACATTTAATACTCTTTTAAATATTATTACAAAAATTAAATAAAAACATTTAAAAATATATAAAAACAGCAGCCCACCGGCATCGGGAACAGGGATCAGGGTACCGGTGCCGGTGGTCAGGGCTCCAGAGAGAGGAACCTCCTTAATATAGTTATTATTACCTATTTTTTTACATTTTCTGTCATACAAACCGTCTCTTCACTACACAGTATATAAAACAAAGTCGTCTTAAAATCTCTAAAACTACTCAAAGGATTTAGATGTGGTTTTTTTTTAATAGAAGGAGTGATTCAAGAGGAAAGTTTTTAAGTATAATCCATGCTTATTACAGTAGAGAGAAGCCGGATTTTTTTAAGATTTGTAACACCCGTGCGACGCTGGGGCGTGTCGCTAGTATAGTAATATTATAAACACATCAATTTAGTATTCAGCCAGAAAGGTGTAGCCGTTCTGAAGCTGATACTTTAAGCTTTTAGCTATTGCCCTTTTTTTTTGTGAGTGGGAAATCATCAAATCACTGCTCCCGTCTGGGTGTGGCGGGAGGGAGGGCGTGTCAGACTTTTACTGACTAAAACCCACTCATGTTCCTTCGATTGCCCTTTATGTTCCAGGGTCACGGTAACTATTATAAACATTCCGCAACCCCGGCAGGCTTTAGCTATTGCCTTTTCATCACCACTCGGAAACCCTACCCAAAAATCCAGTTGTTTTATTTTTTTACCGGCAAGCGGAGATTAATTAATGGCCAGTCACAGTCCTGACACCTGCTCTTTGATAGGTTTGGTGGAAAGGAGAACATGAAATTCAGTTGTATATTCATTACAGCTTTTCAAAACTGACAGTTGCAGGTACCAAGATCGTTTAAACAGGGAACAATGGACGTTTTTGAAAGTTTTTAATAGAAATGTTCTTCCATGTTCCATTTTCAAACTATAGGAGGAATTAGAAAAAGTGTTTTGTAAAGGACATTGCTACGCGTCCGTACATTGTTGGCCTAAGAACCGACAGGGAGGTGTTTTAACATTTTGAGTTCTAAATGATATATATATTCGATTGAAACTCAATTAAAACTACGGACACTTGAGACTTCTAAAAGCCATGAAAATACTTTCGGATTTTGAGGTTATAATTATGTCATTACAAACATACATTTTTTTTGTGAGATACATCATAGATTAAAACAACATGTTTTGCTTCACAAAATGTTTATTTAATAACAACATCATGTCACATCCCAAGTATCATATATATGTTCGACCAATATAATTGCAGTGGCAGAAGTCTTTCCAAGACAATGTTTATTATATTCACATGGTATCAGTCTATCCTCAATGCAATTACTTGATGAGAGCGTGCACGATATGGTGGCAATGTAACGCAGAGCACATTCTTCACCAAAGTGACTTACATTTGGTGTTCTACCTATATTCTTGGCTTCCGACAAAGAAGATCATGTGTATGAACCTGAAAAAAGATTGGAATTACTAAACAGCCACCACTAACCATCGCTACTTTTAGTATTTTATATGTGCTGCAAGAGCCTCTAATGTAATATATATCGTT
Organism: Athetis lepigone; assembly: GCA_033675125.1. Lineage (NCBI taxonomy): Eukaryota > Metazoa > Arthropoda > Insecta > Lepidoptera > Noctuidae > Athetis > Athetis lepigone. The sequence goes on along the minus strand of CM066239.1, from coordinate 15,018,845 downwards.
TTAACCAGAAAATACTTTTATTTAAAACAACACAAGATATGACATTATTTTTTACTTTGTTTAATTGTCACCATGGATACGACACTACCTATCATCTTTAACATAAACTTCTTGATGGTCCCACACTAAGCTGGAGTGATGCAGGGTGATTTGATAGATAAGTTTACGAATCGTCAGCATTTCTCGAGACTCGAGAAAAAGAGAGGTTTTACTAACCAATCGAGAAGCAGTCCACTGTTGTATACAATAAAGAATTTGCTCACCTTCTAGTAACATGGAGTCAGAAGCTGATCCGCAGTTTGCACAAAATATAGAATCATTTTGGGATTCCATGTTAAATCCGCAAAGTCCGTTTAACCTCTTGCTTGACACCCACCGACATGCCAGGTCGTTCTTAGTAGGTCCGTAAATCAGTCAATCACAGCTAGGGGTCGATATTTCAAGATTATATATTATATATTCCAAGTTGTTACTTAAAATCGGAAAGGAATATTAATAAAATTCAAACGAGCACAAACAACAGGATTACCCAGAACCTGGTCAAATGTTTGGCATCTGTCAATTCAATTGACGGAAGACAATAGACTATTATGTTGATCTTTTTTTTTTAATAAATGGCTTGCTCATTTCACACAGCATTTTCTGTCGCTTTAATATATTCGTATTAAAACCTTATTCATAGATCAAGCACTGAGAATATTGAGTTTTTTAATTTCGCTATACATACTTATTGTAATACTAGGCTGCATGAGCTACGATACCTTAGTCTACTACTAACTTTAAATTAAACAAAAATATCAGACCCCGGAGATTGAAACTAAATTGAGTTACTTTTTATAATGTTTTCGAAATTAGGACCTGTCCATTATATTGTAAGAGTCGTAATGCACTTTATAAAAAAAATTAGTAATTACTGTAAAGGTTTCATGCCAGCCAATTCGTAGGCTATTTTGAGCAATCTCTTTTAAGCGAAATGTAGTCAGCGGAGTATAGTTTAAGAGGAATAGTATAGAAGCTATGTACGGACCTATAATTTTATGATGTATTTGTGTTATTTATTTTGTATTGTTAATGTAATTGGCTTTTGGAAGTCGTATTAACATAAATAAATAAATATATCTGTGGGAACAAAGCAGTAACCAAAGATAGGTAACTATAAGCGCGAGTGAAATTGCGGGGACAGCTAGTAATTAATATAATTGCCAATCCGCCTAGCGCAAGCGTGGTAATCAACGCTTGTGCCATCATTGTATGAGAAGAGGTCTCAAGGTAGTATCATTATTATTATTTGTATATATCTGGTCTTGTTATACCAAATATTCCCGTCAAAGTTCTATTTTTACAATAAGTATTTGTATGACCAACGACTATTAAAATGCAATTATGTTTGACCGGTATAAACTTTTTCGTTCTTTGCATGAATATTACCGAGACCCGACGGTAAACAATAAGCTATTTATATTTTTACTCTATTATCACGCTATAACCTTTTTGGGATGACCTGAAATCTACTTTCCTAACTCTAACAACATATACCTGTATATTATTATCTACATGTATATAGATGAATTAAATATACGCAGGCGACGACGTGGGCAGTAGTTAGTTCTGGATAAAAACTAGTTTATTTAGAAGAAAAAGTGCACGTATTACATTTGTCAAAATAGTCCTACTTAAATATAAAATAAAGCAAAAAAATGTAATGAAATAAAAAACAATCAACATTTTTTTCCTTTAGATATCAACGTAAAAATTAACATTTTTGCCATGCTACGTACTCAAAAAGGACGTTAAATTCGTCATAATAAATTCAAATTATATTTAAAATCTAAATTGAGTTTTCTGCCTGCCTGTGGCGGTGGCGTTATTTTTTTAAGTTTATGATACCTGAAAAGCTCTGCTTGTTTATTTGTATTGAATAAGTGCGTAATATCGTTAAAGTAAATATTTTTAAAATTTACAGTTTATGTTTTAAGTAGGGATTTTAATTTTTGTGTAATCTAAACAATGATGTTATATACATTGAATCTAAAACTTGATAAATAAAATTGTAGAGCGTCGATTATAGGAATTTGTTTGGGATAAATTGATGTTCGGAATACTGGTATTTTCGGATAAAATCGAACCGATTTTTCGGATAGATTTTCCTTAAAACTTGTGTCCCCTATTTTACTTCCTTAATATCCTGTTAATTAGGTTTCGGTGATGCATGGTTTGGAACGTTTAGAATATAAAAAAAAAACTTTTTGTTAAACAAATAGCGCAGAAAGGGTAATACAATAACCCTACGACCCAATGGAGCGAAGCAGAAACCAAAGATTAACGGAGAAAAAACCGTGGGGCGAAGCTAGTATTGACAAACCTATTTACGAGTAAGTACTTTTTTTCCTCTAAAACTCGTTGTAATAGTAAATAGTATAATGGTTTAAGATCTTTATTTCTCTTTATAAGTCTCCTTTGCCCGGTTTTCAATTGTTTTAACGGACATTCACTTAAAGATATTGCAGGGTCTTTATAAGGACGGAAAGCTACAAAAGGTACACTAATAAAATAGACTACTGATCATTGACTGTTTCTTTAGTAAAATTGGTCCGAAACGAGTCTTTTGTTTACTATATCTAAGTGTTTAAATAAAATGGTAAACCGACTGACTGGGTGATATTATTATATCAACGCACAGCCCAAATCACTGCCGGGGGTAAATTATGGGATGAAAGTTATGACAACCACGCGGTCGAAAGCTAGTAATACCAGCCTATTACTGTCCCACTGCAAGGCAAAGGCCTCTTCTCATACAGAGAAGGCAAGAGAATTGATCACCACGTATGCTCAAGGCAGATTGGCAATTTCGGACTTATATTCTGTACAAATCGAAGTTTCCTCACGAAATTTTTTCTTCAGCTAAGTCTCTGATGTCCAAGATATGTATTGAAGGACTTGTATTGGTCTTTCCCGAATTAACGACTTAACCGCTAGGCCATCATGACAATTCAAGCTAGTACGGCATTAAAACAAGTTTAGGTAGAAGAAATCATACCTGTATTTCATTTGTCATGGTGGCTTTGAGTACATAACCCGTAGGTCTTCTCTAGGATTCGCTTGGTTACAGTTAATTAGTCTTAGTCTAGTTATAACTTTTATAATTTCACTGATTTTGCCCAGGAATGGTTTCGCGCTTAAGGACTCAAGAATAAAGTAGCTTTATATCAGTGTCAATAAACATTATTGCATTTGGACCATGATCTACCAAGTAATGTTTTTACGCAAAGTTTAAACAAAGCATTGCAAAAGTAGTATTTATTAGTAATAAATACTACTTTTGCAATGCTTTGTTTTAAAGGTCAATCGAACCCCAAAGGACACAGACATTCATATAAAATAAAAACAAAATAGTACCAAGTTCATTTATGGTGACTTTGGCTATTGAGTGTCTATCGCCATGTTGTGTCCCATTTACCCAACGAGGCACATGAATGTTCAGAGCGGATAAGAGAAGTTATAAAACTAATAAGTACTCGCGACACTGCCCGATTTTCTCGCACTGTTGCGCTCAAAGAATGAATGTATGCATCGGCGAGTATCCCGGCTCTGAATAAATCACCGAATATATTGGAGAGTTAATTAAAGGTGTTGTAAAATGAAGCATATCTTTAGGGGCCGTATTTTAATTGGATCCCTCTTTCTTTTCATACTTCTACAAATAAAGGTGAAAGCAACTAACTCTGTGTGTTGGTGTTACTAATTATAGCTAATCCTATGGACCAATTACGATAGAATTCAGTACTTAAAGAGCCTGAACTTCAAGAAAAGACATAAGCTTTTAGCTACTAGGCTGCGTCTAAAATAATACGAGGACGAAATCGAGGACAAAAACTCTTGCCTATTATTGCCCTTGCTACCGTCTGATCGACTAATCCCTTTTTACTTTTCTTATCCAAGTAGATACATTATCCCTGTTTCTAGACAAGGGTAAAGTAATAAATAACTTCAATACATTTATTTGGACACCTAGACGTCTGATGGTTGGTTAAATAATCTTCTACAACAGAACTTAGATACATTACATAGCCTTTTTCCCAACTATGTAAGCGTCGGCTTTCAGCCTAGTATAACCGGATTCAGCTGATTACCCGTATTTACAGGGAAGGACTGCCTATCAGACCTCCAGTTATTAAGTATTATCATCTCCCTAGCCTTTTCCCAACCGTATTGGGGTCGGCTGCCAGCCTAACCGGATTTAGCTGGATACCGGTGTTTTTACGTGGAGCGACTGCCTATCTGACCTCCACAACCCAGTAACTGGGCTACCCGATACCTCTTGGTTAGACTGGTCAGAGTTTCTGGCTAACCAGTAACGACTGTCAAAGCTCTACGAATGACAACCGGGACCAACGGCTTTACGTGCTTTCCAAGGCACGGGATGTCAGTGATGTCTAAGATAAACTTTAGAAAGTACATATGAATTGAAAAAGTCACATTGGTACTTGCCCGGATTCGAACCCACAACCTCTTACACGAGAGGCGGGCTCCATATCCACTGGGCCATCACGACATTTTGACTGATTGTCAAACTATTTAATTTTTTACTACCCTTTACGACAATAAGACCTTCGAATGACAAGGACATTTTGTACTTTCTGGGGCATGAAGACAGAACTTAGAATTATTTAACGTTATTATTATTATAGTCGTTATCAACCGCCCTCAGACACTCGAATCTCGGAAAACGGGCCATAAGTGGGCTGATTTCAAAGGTTTTCTTGAGATAAGCTCCCAATAGCTATTGATTCGACAGAGCCAGATATTAAACCGAAGTTTTCCTGAATGTTCTAAAGTGTCGTGTGTCAAGATATCGAACAATAATTTATTGTAATATCCTCTTGATTTAATTCGATCATGGCGAGTAATCTCAGCGTAGTCAGGTGTAAAGGTTACTGCACAAATGTAGAAGAAACCTATTCTAAATTTATAAAAAAACACACGTAACTGTAGACAAAATGGCTCAGAAAGAAACGATTTTTACTAAAGTCAAGGCGAATTCACATACGAAGAATTCATATGAGTGGCAAATTCTACACGATAATAAGATTTAGACATGCAACGCTGATACTTACAATTATATTAGTTTTTTATTTTTAGTATCGGAGGAAAAAGAGATCATGAGCGACACTCAGATACAAGTAATCCTTAGGAAATTACGTTTTTTATTCTGACCAACAACAACCTTAAAAGAAAGTTAAAAGTACCTAATTAACCACCCCAATTTCCAGTGAACAAGTTAGCAAAGTCTGAGGTTAGTGGTTCGATAGAGATTTCAATTGAAAATAGTTGCAATGCGTCTGGTTTAATCAAACTGATTGAAAGTTCGCCAGTGTTGATTAAGGTTCACCATCAATACGGTTTGGTTTAGTTCACGCTATGAAACCAGTGAACCAAAGAGAGCAATAAAATTCACGCTCCGTTGAAATAAAAAAGGTTTTATGCTTTTGTGACTGTGTCGATATTGGTAGCTTGTTAAAAGTGGTGAATGCTTGCACGGGCATGTAGAGAGGTACCGTGGCGTATAGATTAGAGCTTAGTGGTGTGCAAGTTTATTTTCATAGTTTATGGTTTAAATCTAAAGTTTAAATCTAAAAGCATTTTTCTCATAACATGCTTAAAATAAAAAAAAGAATATAAATATATTTTTTAAAATAAGAACTTTTAAAATAAGGCTATACGCACATCTGTGTAAAAATCCCTGGGTTTTTCGATAGTAATAAATAGTAATCATTATTTATACAAAACACTTGCATATTTAAACACTGAAATAATAAACAGTAAAAGTTAATTCGAAGCGACTTAATGATTTTCCGTTAAATCCAGAATAAACAATTAAAAGGTACGTGCGCGTTAAATCCCGCTGAACAGTAAATTTTACAAACAATTAAGATTGTAATCAATAAAGCGGCTTAAAATGCATTGTTTCGTTTTCGGAGCCTGTATGAAGAGAATTCATGGAGAATATTTCATATCATATTTCAGGAGTCGTCAAAAAACAATTCATGCATGGACAAAAAAAAAGTAAATTAAAATAAATGTATGTTATAGACAAATGTCGAAGCATCAGCGTTCCTAGGGTTGACTAGTCAAACCTCAGCACTGCTAGACAAGCAGCATTCTAGAATAAAATAGATTATTCAATGGGATTCACTAAACTTACTCAGCACTGTCAACTGTTTTAAGGCTGATTTACAATGGTGCCGATTCTCTTATTCACAAACTAACGTAAATTTAAGTTAAGTGCATCTTTCTCTTTCCATTTTAATAAGAAAAGGACAGAAGATAAAATATTAGTTAAGTCCTGTCAAATTTAGACACTCCATAGATAATTTAGATGCGATTTAAAAACATGGCGTCTAAATATACGTCAATTTTCTTCAGGCGCTGTCAAATTTGACAGGAAGAAAACTAAAATGTATCTTCTGTCCTTTTCTTTAAGAAATGGAAAGAGAAAGATGCATTTAACTTAAATTTTGTTAAGTTTGTGAACAAGAGAATCAGCGCCATTGTTAGAGTAGCTGGTAGCATCACTGAATTTCGTTGCTGGATTAGCACTATATCAATATTAACATGTTTCAATCCGCTGGATACTGGATGCTGGTCTAGATTGAAACATGTTTACATATTGATACAGTGTTGATCTATCGCCGAACTCCAGCACTCTTTATCGCAGTAAAGCTACTGTATCAATGTAAACTGACTACGTAAACGTTGTTCGAAAGAGAAACGATTGATACTTGCATAGGGGTGCATGTCTGACATAATGTTTTAGTAAAATTCTAAAACGCGTTCTTTAAAAATTCGTTAGTCAAAAGTAGAAAACCTAATGATTTTTGTATTATCCTAGGACTAATTTGGACAGTCAAACTATTTTTTTTTTCGGGTCTGTAGAAGAGAGTTGTGTAAATCTTGGTAAAACCAGTTTATCATACAGAGAGAGGTCTTTGAGTATGACATCGTAAACCTATACCATAATTATTGTTTTATGTAAATTAAATACACCTAGAGCAAGTTTACCTACTTCTCAACTAAGCAATGCCTATCTCAAATAAACATTGTCTTTGGAAAGCAAAACTTCATAGTAATATTTTATTATTTCTGCCCAGGTGCTGCTTTTTAAATGCTTATCTTTATATCGATTTGAATAAGTTTTTTTTTGCATCCATCCAAAAATTTGAGTTTTGCTTCATACAGACGCTCCCTACTTAAACTGCATGAATGATGCGTCTATAGCGTAAGTTTTAATTGTTTTGTCTTTAGTGTTCTAGGTTTAGGTTGCTAAACAGTCTTTTTAATTTTTTCTTCTTTGTCTCCAATTTTTACATTTATGTCTATGTCATGCATACCTGTTATTTGCATGATTACTAAAATGTTAATTTTAGATGTACCTAACTTATTGAATTGTAAGTGATTGTGCTGTTGATTGGTGTACTTATTAAAATAGGGAAGATATTTCAGAAGGAAAAAATGCATAAACAAGCCAACGCGAATTTACATACGAAGAATTCATATAAGTAAATAATAAATAAATAGTTTCTCTTAGAGAAATTCTCATAGAGAATATTATAATTTACATTATTATGCTTCCCTCCTAGTAGTCTGTTTTTCCAAACGTAATCCTTAATTCGATAAGTACGTCATACCTCATTGGCAATCATCCTTAATTAGCAATAATTAATCATGTAATTTGTAATTGAGTTAAAAGCACGTTTTCCTTGTTTCCACTAATTAAACCAAAGAGACTGTCTTTTATTAGCTATCAGTAACTGAGACAACTTTAATTTCAGGAACGCTGTTGTTTTCCTACCAATAATATTATCACAGGTACTTTAATTAGGATTATTAATTTGATTCGTACACAGAATATTTTTTACATAAATCAAAGAAATAAAAAATAACGGCCATTACTTAAAACGAAAAAAAGAACACTCTCGAGCAATCACAGATACTGGCACTCAATAAAAGAAGCACTCGTAAAATTCGAAATTCAAACGGGAACCGTTACTTTTGGAGCGAAAAGTTGTCGCGATTTTCCGATTGAAAAATCGCGGGAGTGTTCGCGCCGGTTGTCTCGTGTCGACTGGTTGAGATCCATCGAGAGGGATGCTGGGTCCCGGGCGCGTCCCCTCCTGTTGCCATATTATAGGTACATGCAGAAGGCCAGTTTTTATGAAACTACGTGAAACTTCTGATGAAAGAGGTTTATGAGAATTCTTGAACAGTTACGTTGAGGGTATTTAGTTCCTATCGCTTGAAAAACAAATAGAATGCGAATGCAATTTTTTGTTATACATTTTGCAGACTTGTATGCAGACGGATAATAATAAATGATATATGAACTTTATTTTGTAAATAGGTTATAACACTTGTATGTACACGTTAATATTTCTTTTGAATTTAATCGAATGACGGAACTGATGTTTTGTAACTGAAACATCCGAAACAAAATACTCAGAGGTCAAAGTCTCTTTTGAAGTTCATACAATTATTATTATATTGGTCAAATTATGCGAGGATAGATGTACGTTACGACGTGGAAGTGTATTAGTTTTGGCAAACGTAGCGAGGAACCGGGATAGTTGCAGCCCTTTGGGTAGGGCTTCTTTCAGAGGGCAATAAGCTGATAAAATATAATACATATATTATTAAGCCACTAATTAGGTTGATGATGATGATAATACTGTGAGGCTAGTTTCTTGTTTCACATTAATACAAGTTATTCCTCTGAACCTGCTTGTTGCTTCTTGTCACTCTGGATACGCCATTGAACTACTAGCCTTTGTGCCTCACGCAAATTGGATGCGGTTAGTACATGGTACCAACCACGTTATGAAAATACTTTGATTACGAACCAATGTATTATAAATAAACTGAATATTACTCCTTAATACGCGATGCCGTTGACCATGTGCAAGCCAACGTTATTTCCGGTGGTGATAGTTTTCAAAATTAATACATAGTTTAGGGAATACAATCTTTTAAGTACTTACATAGAATTTTTGTCGACAAACTTTATGACTGTTGAAAACTTTTAAGGTGTTTTTAATTGAAACACTGTCTTGAAGCGGGAGCTAGTTGACCTCCATCAACTATATCTAGATGCTGTTGAGGAACGGGACAAACTTAAGCTGATCACGGATGGTTTCAACAACTGTAGTAACCTGTATGAGGAGGCTTTATACAGAATTAGGGACTTGGAGGAGGAATTGGTACATGCAAATGTGAGGATTGCTAAATTACAGAAGGAAAAGGAATCATTTCAAATTAAGGAAACAAATCACTTATATAATGAATTGTTAAATAAAAATTGTAAACCTAATTCCATTATCACAATAGACCTAACTGAGGATTCATTAATTAAACATAGCACTAGTAATTATAAACTAAGTCATAACAAAATAAAAAAATATGCTAAGTTTAATAAAATCATTAAAAAATGTAATAAATTCAGGAAACAACAGAAATACTATTCTAATAACATTAAACTAAGAAAAGAACGTGTATTTCTAATTAACAAATTAAATAATTATCAAATAAAATTAGAAGACAGTACAAACATTTATAAGGTGGACACTCAACTCTTACAATCAGAAATTCAGGTACTCGAAGAAACACTACATTCACTTTATACCAAGTATGTAAGATCAGAAAAACAAATAAAAGAACATGTCCTGGCCACAAACAAACTGATAGGTGAGTCTATCTCAGACAATGCAGACTCGTTGCCTCTCAACACTAGTCAATGTACCTTACCAGAGAAACTGGATCCTGTTAATTCCCAAACTAAATTAGTGGTAGACCTGTCTGTAACCGAAATTGATAGGGATATTATCTCAAATGAAACAATAACACCACAAATAGTATCCAGTTCCTCGCATGTTGTTCAGAAATGCAGCGGTGGCCCACCTTATAAAAAAGTTAGTTGTTGTCCTGTTGTTTTTTCAGATAGTTTAGGGAAAGGGTTTGGAAAGTTATTAAATAACAACATAAGGCAATCTGCATTAAATTATTGCATACCTAGTGCTTCCTTCAAAAAGATAATGACTTGCATAACTGAAAAGACATATAATCCAAACACTGTAATTACTGTACTAATAGGAAATAGCTATAATGTTCACAAGGAAGATATTACAGAGAGTGTCACTGAATTATTGAAAATTAATTGTCAGAAAATAATATTGTGTGCTTTTCCATACTTTGAGCACTTGTCAAATAGACAAAACAATAACATACATTGTTTAAATAATCATATGCACTTTTTAGCTAGTCACCACAGTGACAAACTTATGTTTTTTGACATCAACACTATTGTTGAGAAATTAAAGTCGACTAGAGATACAGTGTATCTGCCTATTAGCTTTAGACGTCATATAGCATGGCTATTAGCATTTAATATTAACTCAGACATAATTAGTATGTCGAAGTCTTCCATAATTAGCCCCAAAATGGTTAGTACTAATACTAATTCTAAGGTGGTTAACTCAAATATTTTAAACTAGTTAGTAAGACAACAGAAGATACTGGTTTCAAGGTATCTCCTAGCACTTATTTACCGAAATGTAAAAAAGGGTCTAACCAAAATTCCTTGAATTTATTTCATCAAAATATTCAAGGGTTCTCTTCCAAGCAATTAGAAATTGAATTATTTTTAGAAAAAACAAAGTTCGATATAGTTTGTATAACTGAACACTGGCTGAAAGCCTATGAAATGTTAATTAGCTATGAGAATTATTTAGTGGGAAGTTGTTTTAACCGGAAATCATTAATGCGTGGGGGTTCACTAATTCTAATGAAAAATTGTGTTAAATTTAAGTCTCGTCAAGACATAGTTGAACTTTCGGTTGAACATATTATTGAGCTGTCCTGTGTTGAGCTGGACAAGCATGTCATAGTGTGCGTTTACAGACCCCCAAACTATCAAAACTACTCGACATTTGAGTCGATAATGGACGATATTTTGACCAAACTTTCAACGAATGATAAGGCAGTAATCGTTTGTGGTGACTTTAATATTAATATTTTAGAAAACAACTCTAATAGCAGTAGATTAATAAGTCTCTTCAAATCATTTAATTTGTCAAATGTTTTCCTAGAACCAACACGTATTACTACAACTACTGCTACATGTATTGATAATGTTTTTTGTTGCTGCAACTATTCAGATAAAGCTATAGTAAGTCTTCTTCCTTCCGATCACACTGGGCAAATCGTTACCTTTGAGGCCATTATACCACTACAAAAAGTGCAGATACAATCTAGGCCAATAACATCTGGTAATTTAAATAAATTTAATAGCACTTTGATTACTAAATTGAACGGTCAGGACTTTAATATGTACGATGGTAATATTTTGTATAAAGAAATATTTTCAGTAGTGCAGACAGAGTTTAATAACATTTTTAAGAAAAAATCTAAAACTATTTCCCATAAGTTTTTGTTTACTGATTGGGCAACTACTGGTATTAGGAAAAGTAGGGAGAGACTGTTTGAATTGTATGGCCTTAAGCCTTATATTAACACAGATACCTTTAATAAGTATGTGTCTAGATACTCAAGAACATTTAAAAGTACTTGCAAGGCAGCCAAAGCTTTATTTATTAGTAATAAAGTGAAATCGTCAGAAAACAAAATAAAGACCGTTTGGAAAATTATCAATCATGAAACAAATAGAACTAAAAAACATAATAAGGATTATATATTAGAGACTTCTCGTGGTCTTATAAGGTCTAATAGTGATGTGGCTCAGGAATTTACAAATTTCTTTACTAATATTCCCATTAAAACCACTGAAAGTTTAGATTCATCGCCATCACTTGCTGCTGATTTACTTAAGGCGAATGTTTCAGCCTGCCCAATGGAATTTAATTTTAAACGTATTACTCCTATTGTCGTTGTAAAGGCTTTTAAGCAACTAAAAATCAAGGCTACCGAAGATCTATGGGGCATGTCTACTAATGTTTGTAAATCGATTATTGAGACAATTGCACCCTATTTAGCTTTCATATTCAATTTGTGTATAGACCAAGGGGTCTTCCCTGACTTAATGAAGCACAGCAAGGTTATACCCCTTTTTAAATCCGGAGATAGCAAAGACACAAATAATTATAGACCTGTTTCTGTTTTGCCGGTTCTTAGTAAAGTGTTTGAAAAAGTGATGCTAAATCAAATGCTTAGTCATTTTAACTGTAATAAGATTTTACATAATCAACAGTATGGATTCACCAAAGGTCGTTGTACAACTGACGCCGGAATTACTTTAATTAAACATATATTTAAGGCATGGGAAGAGTCGCAGGATGCCATTGGCATTTTCTGCGACCTCTCCAAAGCGTTTGATTGCGTTGATCACGAAACATTACTTTTAAAACTCGAGCATCGACTCAGTAAGATAGCCATTAATTTTGTTAAATCATATTTAAATGATAGGCTACAGCAAGTGCAAATAAATGGGGAAACTTCTTTGGGTCTAGAGGTAAAAATGGGAGTACCGCAGGGATCAATTCTGGGTCCGTTCCTATTTTTAGTATATATTAATGATTTACCAAGTATACTGGAAAACCAACCGCAAATGGTGTTATTTGCGGATGATACTTCACTGATTTTTAAAGTGAACCGACGTGCACAACACTTTGACGATGTAAATAACGCCATGCTTAAGGTTCATAATTGGTTTACAGTAAACAACTTAGTATTAAATGAAAAGAAAACCAAATGTATAAGATTCACATTGCCAAATGTTAGAAGTAGTGAATGTAGTGTTGTATTGAATAGGGATGTGCTAGAATTCGTCGATAAAACGGTTTTCTTGGGGATTACGCTTGACTCTAAGCTGCAGTGGGGTCCTCACATAACATCTCTGGCAGGGCGGTTAAGTTCAGCTGCATTTGCTGTAAGGAAGATCCGTCAATTAACCGACGTTAATACCGCGAGACTGGTCTATTTTAGTTACTTTCATAGCATCATGTCTTACGGTATTTTGCTTTGGGGACGCGCTGCAGATATAGATTCTATCTTCATTCTGCAAAAGAGGGCTGTCAGAGCTATCTATAACCTTAGCAGACGCGAATCACTGAGAGAATTGTTTAAACAAATAAACATCATGACGGTTCCCTGCCAATACATTTATGAAAATATTATGTATGTCCGTAAAAATCTTCCGCTCTTTAGTAAAATAAGTGACAGGCATAATATCAATACAAGAAACAGGAACAAATTAGACCAGCCAAGTTTCAGATTGTCCAAGGTACATACTTCTTTTATGGGGTATTGCGTTAAATGTTACAATAAAATACCTCTCAATATTCTTCAATTAAATGAAAAACAATTTAAAACATGCATTAAGCGCACACTATGTAGTCAAGCATACTATAAATTAGAGGATTATATTATAGATAAAAATGCTTGGTTGGGTGCTGGTCCTGCTCCACAGCCACCTAGTCTCACAAATTAGGGATGTTTGGAAGAGAAATATGTTAAATAGCCCCTAAATTGACTTAAATAACTTATACTGTTATACTTATTTTTGGATTTCAGATTAAAACTTTAGTTTTGTATAGGTAATTTAAAAGCATTAGTTCCAAAATTAGAAATTTTGATCTTTGGAAGATAGAAAATGTTTCTTGTCCCCTTAATTTTTGACATGAATGTTCAAGATTGTTATTATTTTTGTAGGTTTTTTTTTTTAAATTTCACCCATTTACATTTGTATACAGTACAAAACTTTGGTTTGTGTAATTTAGATGCATATTTGAATTTTTGTAAATGTGAGTACGATGCAGTGATTTATTACGATAGTTCTCTACTGACACAAATAGACATGGCAGTTAGGAGCATTGTCATGCTCGCTCAAAAAGTCTCGCTGATGGTGGCGAGTGCGTTGGATCATTCGGTTCCCTTCAAAATGGTTGAGCTAAATGGTGCTGATGCCACGCGTCATGCTCGTGAACGGGCGCTGTCAGTTGAGATGGGTCATCTCTTAACTGCCATGACTTTTGACTTTTTACTTTTTATTTTAATTCTATATTTGTTTATTATTTTGTTACATACACATTGTTTTCACATGTAGAAGCAACAAAAAGAAAATGTAACCAAGATTTTGTAAAACATGATATTTTTAAAAAGAGTGTCCGTGGAGTTTCTTGCCTGTTCTTCTCCATAGAGATCTACGTTTTGGAACAGGCAATTAGCGTCACTTTCCTTTTCTGACTGACCGACCAACTCTTTGACAATTCATAAGTACCTGTAAATGGTCTAAGTGAAATAAATGCTTTGAATTTTTTTTTTTTTTTTTTTTTAATGGTGTAATAACCAAGACTGGGATACAGCAAATGTTAAAACCGGTATCACGTACCTACTTGTTGCAAAAACTTTTTCATTTTTGGTTTCGTTTGATCAACCAAATTGTGTTTTTTTTTCGATCAAATTCCGCATCCATGGCAATGGCCTTAGCGGGTCCAGCCTTCTATGCTCTCACCTCTATATCATCAAAGACATATATCGACAAATAAGTAAGTTAATTTCCGTTTATTTTTCCCACAAAGTGGCAACTTTTACATGACGTAAGCAAGATACTTCGTAAATGCCTCTTCATACACCTACCACGACCCTAATGAATTGAATTCCAGTGATTAGTATCGAACGAAGTAAAGCTTTTGGTTAAAACAGAATATTTAATTAGATAAGTTGGAAATGTGTGGGTGTTTGTTTGGCGAAAGTAGGAATTAATTTAAAATTAAGTGGTGTTAAACAGGGTTGTGGTTGAGGGCGCCATGTTTGGCGATGCGTTAATTAGTTAAGTGGTTAATGTCTATTTATAAGAAGTTAATTTGGCTAAAAAAGCTTTGGTAAACAAATTATTAAGGTTTTAAGCGGTGTTAAAAAACAATATGAGTTAATGTAATGTCTTACGGTGAATCCGTACTAATATTATAAATGCGAAAGTAACTTTGTCTATCTGTCTGTATCTTTTTCACGCCCAAACCGATTTGAATGAAATTTGGTATAGATATAGTCTGGGACCCGAGAAAGGACATAAAATAGTTTTCATCCCGAAAATCCCCCGGGAACGGAAGCTATTCTACAAGGACAAAGTCGCGGGCAAAAGCTAGTATTTAATAAAAAAATAATATACAATAGTTCGGAATGGCATACGGAAAAGATATTATGGGCATCTTAAATTGTAGATCTAAATATGGTCTCTTCTAATACGTCGCTTACTAAGTCAGATCTTGGCGATTTCAGGCTTCCATTTATAAAGTTTACGTTTTCTTACGATGTTTCTCTTACACTCGTCTGTGATGTCTAAGATAAACTTTAGAAAGTATCTATCTTAATTAAAAAGTTACATTGCTACTTTTCCTGTTTTCATAACCTATATAATGTGGAGGAACCTTGAATATTGGGGCAACGCGTTAATCTATATAATTATATTATCGAAAAAAAAAGTTTTAAATGACTTTTTTGTCATTTTCAACATGTTTATCAAAAACTTTTATTATATTTTCTTGAGTTATGTATAGCTTTCGTCGCCAGACAACTCCTAGAAAGCGCTCTTTAAAGCACTTTCGAGTTCTTCCCAGAACGAACATTATTAGAAAATGTACAATATTAGTTAATATAAGAACCTCGACGAACCGAACACAAAGTAAATTTTGGATTTTCTGTCATTATTGAGACCAGTAAGGCTTTACTATATAGATACTTTGCTACAAAAATATTCTTTGTATATTTACACTAACTCGGGTTAACATTCCTTGTTAACCCGAGTTAGTGTAAATATATGAAGAATATTTTTAATAATAAGGCCATGTTCTATTTAATTTTTAACCGAGGGTGGACTCACCAAGTTTAGTTAAATAGGTATTATAAAATGGTAAACTGACTGGCTGATTGATTGATTGAATAGCAACGCACAGTCCAACTTCTTCTTCTTCTTTGTAAAGTGTTCAAACTAATATGATTAAATCGGGTATTAACGCGAATAATATTTATTTAAATACCTTGGAAGGCTTGGTCTGCTTGCGACCACGACCTGTGCAACCAGGTCGAAACGTCAAGCCTTTCAAGGTATTTAATCTAAATATTATTCGCGTTAATACCCGATTTAATAATATTATGTTGTTAAAATGAAACGCGAAAGTTTAAAAGTTAGCGTTCAAACTAAGCAAAGCTGGTAACCAGACAACTGATTAACATACATATTTAATTTCTAAATACATACATATTGTAGATAAATCACAACCAGACACAGAACAAACATTCGTGGTCATCGCACAAAGTTTGTCCTTGGTGGGAATCGAACTAACGACCTCAGGCTTAGCAGTCAGGTCCATAGATATATTAAAGAAGGAGATATGCCCTGTAGACGAAAATGTATTGGATACCTGTGTCTCCTGTTATCCCTACCACACGGCAACTACTACACGCGCAGTTCAGTAAAAGCAATAGATACGCAGCCGCGCACACACCCGCATTTCTTGTACTAGAACGTACAACACAATCAATTATGAACCTTAAAACACCTACACAGCGTGTATTTAGCATGCACCGTAAAACTTACTCACACATTAACATTGATGGCTATCGTTGTGCTGTGCAAATGCAATTTATTTTACATTTACGCTAGTGATTGACTAAATCGGAAAATTATCGAAACTTCTATTTATTATCGACCAAATCCTTTTTGGGTTCTCGGAAGTAAAACTAAATAAAAAGATGGCGTAAATAGATAAATTTGGGTTTGTGTAACTTAAAAGCATTTTTGAATTTTATAAATATGAATACGATGCAGTTATTTATTTATTTGTTTATTTTTTACGATGGTATAATACTGATACAAAATGGACACGATGGTCCAGATGCCACGCGACATGCACTTGAACCGTGTTAGGTAAGCCGAGGGAAATATTTAAGGACGCTGTAATATTTGGTCACATATGACTAATAATAATAAAACAAAATTAAAACAGGGTAAATATTAGTATTTACTTTGATATTCCAAGCGGGTTTAAACGGTGGACAAATTAAAACAAATAACTCCCAAACAATATTTTATTCGTCAGGCGAGTTTGTTGTCGATAACCTACGCTAAAGGATTTGGACATGGACATCATTAACTCACGGCAAGAACCAGCGGCCGCATCACGCGATTCTTGCGTTTAGTTAATATCGTTTTGTGATTTTTACATTGCTTGTCTTGTCACTAAGTGACAAACTTGCGTAGTTGTGAAGGAGCAATGTATTTCAGCAGAAACAATGCAGTCGCTGTGATGCTTAGAAACGAAATAACAGAAAATATTTTTCGAGATGTTATTTTTTATGATTTTAAAGACAAATATAGGAAAAAATATATGAAATGTGATTCCATTGTTGACATAGTTTTGGTATCTGCTTCACTTTTTGCAAGAAATCGCTGAACAATACGGTATTTTAATTTGTTGACACGATGGCGTTCGAAAGCACACTAGTTCGCGGACGCGGCCACTTACGTACGACCTGTAGCACGATTGCATGTTGCGCGGACAGCGACACGCCCACTTGCCACTTCTCCTGTTATTTATATTTCTATGGTCAGGTCTCTATTAGACCTGCACAATCCAGGTACTGGGTAACACGAAACTTCTCAATTAGAGACTGCTACAATTTCTGCCTTCTGACTACCCGTATCGACTGTCCAGATCTGCGATTGGCAAACGGGATCAATGGCTCTATGTGCTTTTTAATGCAAGGGAATATTAATTAATACCTATTTACGTATTTATTAAAAAGTTATGCACAAAATATTGCTGACTGCCTGATTAAAATCAACAGGGTTTCGAAATTGCCCATAAAGGTATTTTTTTTTTCTTTTTTTTTTTGGTGAATGGGCAATCATCAAATTACTGCTCCCGTCCTGGGTGCGGCGGGAGGGCGTGTCAGACTTTTACTGACTAAAACCCACTCATGTTCCTTCGATTCCCCTTTATGTTCCAGGGTCACGGTAACTATTATAAACATTCCGCAACACCCATAAAAGTAATGACAAATTCACGTGTGGCTTACACGTGTGTTTAGAAATATAATTTAAGTATATAGCTAATTTCCCTGTTGACATTTATCTACTTAAAAAGCTTTCTAACGGGAAAAAAAAACAATACATTTCATCGAAAGCACCTTTTGGTAATCACGTACCTACGTCGAAAACAACCTAATAACGACACTTATATAGGGATAATTTCATTCATAAAACAGCAAAGAAAGAAATCCTATCACAAAATCTCAAACTTTATAATAACTTCTACTTCAAACTTTGTCCAGGTAAAATTAATAAGGCTTCCTGAAAACATCTCAATTTCGACAAGTCTTCGGTAAACACTCGGCTAAATCGAATATTTTCGTGGAAAATTTACCTCAACATTTAGGGCACGGATATATGTCTTATTTTCTTTATAAATTTAAAGCAATTTCGATGAAGCTTAAACAAATTGTTGGTAGAAGTGAGAAGGTATCAAGAATACCTACTTATTGACTGAAGGGTAAATATAATTTAATACTTATTCCTAAGTTTAGGTTTGGTCTGATTTAATCGTTATTGATATCTATTGAGCTGCTTTACGCTTTTTGGCTTATTGGAAATTTCTTTACTAGACTATAGACGTATGAAATATATTCTGCATGATTTGTTACATAAAAATGGTGATTTATGTCTGGACTTGAAAAAGAAAGCCTTGTTTGACATTTCTTTTCTTTAGAGGTCAGTTAGAAAACAGACTGAAGCAAAGCAGCCTACAATGACTAGTTTTACAAAATATAACGTAGAGGTGGTTTAATATTCTACTTGCATAAACATTTTGACTCGATATGGCGGCATATGAAATTCCAGTAGGTATTTTTTTAAAACACTATTCTATGTTAAGGGAAAAAAGGGAAGGGAAAAGTTTTAAGTTAAATATACCTTCCGTTTTAGAAAACACAACATTATCATTCTTAATACTTTCATTCTTACTTTATTTACAGATATTATTATGTTTAAGAATCAATCGGTTGGTTACCAACTAATCTATCCAACAAAATCAATAAAAAAACAATCATCCAATCTTTTTACCTATATTATTTTCTCGAATCATTGGTTACAAGTACCCATGCCTTTATAAAATTATATCTAATACCTATATAAAATTCTCATGTCACAGTGTTTGTAATAAATCTCCGAATCGGTTTGACCGATTGTTAAACGAAAATGTTTGTTTTCATTCGGTAGGTCTGAGAATGGGACGTAATCTATTTTTCGTACCCCTAGTAAGGGGTAATTGTAATTGTATAAGGGTGGTAAATGGGCGAGCACAATAGCCGGAAACTAACTAATATTATAAATGCGAAAGTAACTCTGTCTGTCTTTCTGTCTGTCTGGCTGTCTCTTCTTCACGCCTAAACCAGTGAACCGATTTGAATGTAATTTGGTACAGATATAGTCTGGGATCTGAGAAAGGACGTAGGTTAGTTTCCATCCCGAAATCCCCCGGAAACATTCCACGTGGACGAAGTCGCGGGCAAAGCGAGTATTTTGTATATTAAAATATAATCTGTTTAAAATAGATACTTCAGAACTGCGGAAAATTCCAAGAGTTTATGTACAAACCTGACGGAAATATTAGTCTAGTTAGTATTATTTTAGAAGTTAAACTCTATTATTTTATGCAAATAGACTTGTAGTTCGATTGTTCTTGCTTTATTTTTGAATTATTCTTCTCTTTTGACCTTCGATCAAGTATACGACTCTCTAACATCGTAGCTATGTCCTGCGCTTTCATGTGCGTCATATTCTTTTTTTTGTCACTATTCTGATCGTTAATCGTTGTATATTATATTGCCCATACTTTTCCGCTTAAATACGTCTATATTTTTTGTACCCAAACAGTGAGATGCTGAGATTGACGCGCGAGCAATACGTGTACTACTAAAATATGTCATAAACCAGGTAGAGGTTCCATACTACCTAGCTATATAGGCACCATGTCCCGTCAACGGGGGTGTGTACCCCACGCTTTGTTGCCTTCGAATGCACAACGGCGGTAGCTAGCAACTGATACAGCATACTTCGATAGTCCATTTACATGTAGGTGAATGGATACTTTGTTAGAAGGCCCTTTATTGACGGTCTAGTGACTTTGTATTGGCATTTCTTTGTGATATTTTTATTGTAAAGGTGGCACAAACGGACTTGTACGTTACTGATAAGCGATGTTGCTGTGATATATGTTGTGATTTTTGGTAAGACTTTAAAAATAGCAGGCTCAATATTTTTGGGCCTTTAGGTGTACATGCAAGTGATTAGTCACAAATTGTAAGCGCAATAGTCGCAAATTACAAATATGTGCAAGGACGGCTGGCAGTCAAGTAACTTTAATTACGTTGCGGGATCCAAGACAGTTGAATAGTTTCTCCAGGACTCGTTGCTTTATTGTTTCGGCGCTCCACTGTTGATTCTGGCTTTCAGGAGTTGCAGCGGTTGGGAATTATGCGGGATTGTCTCATAAAAGTAGCCGAACATTAGGCAAAGTGTTTTGAAAAACGGTTTTTGAAAGTCAAAGTTCATAAGAGGACTTTTATGATGTCCAATATCTAACCCAGGCTGATAATGAAACTTTTTCCAAGTCAAGCTTAAGAATAGGTGTTTTTTAGTCGTTTTATGGAACCTCGCGTGACCAGCTCAATTGGAAGATTATTAGGATCTGTTGTTAGAAAAAGGAGAAGGGAAAATATTACCTGATTAAGATAAGTGAATTGAGAGATTTTTTTTTATTTGCACTTTAAGCTCAGTAGCTTAGGAAACTAATGATCTTATAAAGATTGTCGTTACGGCCAAGCCATAGTTAAAACATAGCATGTTTTGCAACCAGACATCGTCGGTAAATAACGCCTTACGATTTATTTGTACATTTGACATTTGGAGAGGGTCGAATTGAATATGATCTGCCTTTGTAGTCTGGCCATTGAGAACACAATAGGGCGAAATATTCCACGTTCCACGTAAAACACTGGTATCCAGCTGAATCTGAACCCAACATATTTGGGAAAAAGCTAGGGAAATTATGATGATGATGGAAACAGTTTATATTTAGCACCAGTTTTTTTGCGAAATCCACACTTTAACGTACTTCATACCGTAATTTAATTACTACAGACATCACGAAAGAAAGCAAATTATATTATGTAAGTAGGTATATAAACATTAAATCCGTTAAACTGTTAGGGACTTGGACAAAGCGTGGCTTAATTATACCAATTAGTTAGACCCCGAGGGTAATCCTACGGCACTTTGTAATTTAAATTGTTTCAATGTTCTTCATGTTATTAATTATTGGCGCGATTTTGTTGTTGGGTAGCCATTTATTTGTTGTTGTAACTATGTGTTATTTTAGTTTAATCGAGTTTGCCTTTGAATTACATTTAAATGTTTAGCTGAAAATTAATAGGTGAGGGTTAAGGTTACAAACACTGTTTTAACAAGTTACATTAATGTAATAACACTGTGACTGATAAATCTATGGTCCTAATTTATAAGTTAGCGTAGCTTACTGACTAGAAGGAAAAATGTGGCATATTTTCTTTAATTTCTCTGAAAAAATTATATTATTTACCAGTAGCTTAAAATGTTGTAGGTGCCAATTTATACGGAGTTAGAGACAGGTTTTAAAAGGTTTTGTAAATCTCTGAAATCCTACAACTTTTTTAGAACACCAAAAACTTCTATTTAATATTTATATTGACAAGCTACGATACTAAGATCCTGTTTCACGACCCCACAATAGACGCAATTTTCCAGAATATTAAAAAAGGAACATAATTTGTATAAAATTATCCGCCAGCTATTTTAACCGTATATTATTATAACAATGTGAAACAGGCCCTAATTGACACAATTGTTAAAATATAAAGCCAGAAATTACTGGCCACAAAATCAACTGATAATAATTTCGCCACAAAATGGCGACTCGCGTTCTATTTAATTCAAATTTCGAACGCCCCAATTTGAAATGGTCGCGTTCGTATTTCGGCGAATTTACCACCAATTGATGCGTTCACTCACCGTAAATCCGATACCGACGGTTGCAGAGAAATTGCCAGCTTGAAATTTTCCAGTTTCGAACTGCACTAATAAAGAGGTTTTACCCACCCCGCTGTCACCGAGCAGGATCGTCTGTGAATAGAGAATTGAGTGATAATTGTTTTGGACTTCTGGTAATTGGTTGATCGACTGGGGGTGCTGCTTGAAAGGCTTTTAATGCATCTGCTTTGAGGATAGATTCGTGTCTGCAGTGTAAATAGAATATTGAGAACGTATTTAATTTATAGCGATATTTTGAAGTTGTGTTTGTAAGGTTGAATATATGTTTGTGCATGTGTATTACTTTGCGAAAATTTTTAGAACGTACCGCCATGTACACCATCTTCACCACCCTTAGTTGATTGTGGGAGAATGCCTAGTGCACTAAGCTCTAAACGTTCATCCGTGTTTTTAGCTTTGTGTATAAAAAAGCAAAGATTTTAGATCTATAATTTTTTCCAATTGCTAGGTCTGAAAATGTATCAAATATGCCTGATGTCCTTCATTAAATAAATATGAGATACCATGCAGTAAAAACGCACAACAAGTCGAAAGCGATAACCGTTTAAAAAAATGTGTAATATAAGAAATATTTTTTGCCAACACCACAGTAACATAAGCTTCCCATATTGACTTCCACATAACATCAAAAGCATTTCCATTTTGTTAAAGAAACAAACAGTAAAAGGGCAGTAAATATTATTCTACCCTCAAAAATGTTTTTTATCCGTGAATTTTCGGAATACAAGCGTATAAAATGTATTTCATGTATTTGATAGGTATTTAAACATACGAGGAAAATGTGCCGGTTCCTGAATGGTAAATTTGGTAATGTAAAAGAAAAAGCGGAAGGTCATTGACACACGGACTAAATATTATGTAATCTGGAAAACTACTTGCACAATAGAGCTGTTAGGACATCAGACAATTTTCATACATTATTGATCCAAAAGAAACTTCTAGAGAAAAAATCTTCCACAGATCTAGAATTATTCCCATTTGCTAGGTTACACATTCTGCTAACTATTACGGTGGGCTTAGGCGATTCGCACACTGCCCCGCATGATGCAGCGTAGCGCGTGGATGCGTGTTCTTCCGTTGCTTGTAAGTATCTCCGTTTGTATGGAAAACACGCACAGTCTAACACACCGAAAATGCATCCACGCGCGTTCATGCGGATCACGCGCATACACGCGGAGAAACATGCACCCCCGCGCGTAGGTGCGGGGCGAGACGCAAGGTATGGCACACCGAATCCCGCAGTGCCGCGCGTGATTTTGAATGGGCGTGACGTGTGAATCAATGAGAACGAGAGAACGGCGAATAAATGAGAGCCGCCGTGCGTGATTCTACAAAACGCACCTACGCGCGTGAGAGCGCAAAAAACCCGCACGATGATGCAGATCTGCACTCCCGCAGAAACGCGCGTAGGTGCGTTGACACGCAACATGCAGCGTGGTCCGGGGCAGTGTGATAATCGCCTTACTGTTTAACTGCTTTTGCTAAGTGGTGATAAAATGTAGGACCCATTTACTTTTTAGTATTGTTTTCTAAATTTAGTCACCACTAACAAAAAGCTGATACGGGGTTACATTCATAGTAGTAGTTTAAAGTATGTGTGGCCTGACTGTTGGCAATAATTTAAGACCCTGGCCTCGCAATATTTATTTTCTGGACCATAAGGTCCTAGGTTAGTTTATAAGTTAAGTAAGAAAAAATTCTTACGGGGCATTAAGCCGGTTATTTTTTTTTTTGTACAGACTAGGGATCGCTGATTGGTATTTTTATTAAAAAACAAAGTTTTCAAAAAACCGATCTTTTTTAACAGAAGACTATTTTTTTTACTTGAGTCGTTACTTTTTGTTTACAAAAAATGCTAATTAATCGCAACATTTTAATTAACCGAACCCTTGTTAAAAACTCGAGTTTATAAGAAATGTTTCTTGGTGAAAACAAAATTGTTCGAATGTTTAAAAGTATTTCCTTGTTTTCGCTGAATTGGACAATGTAAACGTATAGCGAACGTAGCGAAGATTGCCGAAAATATACAGAGTGAAAATAATTTTATTCCCGGACTCGTAAATCGAACCATCTAGCGTAGTAATATCTTTCATAACTGTTAAAAACATAATTATATATACTTAGGTCAAGTGCAATACGAAATAATGTGTTCAAATGCCAGCCACAAAACTGCATTGATAATAGGCGAGACGACGAAAAAAAAGTAATTAGTCCGTCAGTTAGATTAACAAAAAAATTTGGACACGTATTTTATCTTTTTTCTCGTAAACGTAAAATGACGACGATACAGCGCGTTGAAGTTTCGTGAGACGTCACGATCTGATACAATTTTTACAAGATAGTGACGTCAAAAGCCCCCACTCCGAAACTTTGTTGCTCTTTATCTTTGTATTTCTTTATTGATTTGATCAAGCAAAAAATACGTGTCCCGTATTTTTAGCCAGTCTATCAGACGGATCACTAAACAGAATGCCACTTTTTAAATGTTGTCGTCATCCCTATTCTTATATTTTTTTAAAGCTATGGACTATACAAACTTTCTAGGCTAGGTGGCTCGATTTAGGAGTCCGGAAGAGTATTTTAATAAGAGATAGGTAAACATTTGTTCTCTTCTCTTTCATCTTCTTGAAATACATTCATCGAAGACTTTAACGCCCTATCCGGTTATAACGTTTTTTTAGGATATAATGTAGGTATTATTAGCCCATTGGTCTAGACTCTATTGTGTACTGACTAATGACTCTGACTGCTAAGCTGGAGGTCGTGGGTTCAATTTCCATCTAGAACAGAAATCTTTGTGTGATGAACATGAGTCATGTATCTGGATCTAGACCCAGTTAATTTGTATGTTTTTATAAATTATAATAAGTAATGCATAGCAATCTGGTTGCCATAGTACAAATGGTATACCTGCTATGGTTGGCCTAGTTTGAAATTTGATTGCCGTGTGAATCGTTCCTGGATATATACACATTATGCACTGTTATACAGTATTCTGGTCCTTTAAAGGATAAACCAGGTTATCAAAGCTCTTTGCTGGCCATCCGTCCGCCGAGGTAACTCAATAACGGAGTATGGTGTATCTACTATGCTCCGTGTTTGAGGCTTACACAGACGAACAAATCAATACCCGTAAAGGATTTAGGGATGCTGATCAGATTCAAGATGTCATGGTTTGGAATGGATATGTTCCTGTCCTTGTCTTGCATTTGCAGCAATGACAGGGATAATACTTAGCCACAACGTTTACGCGTAACGTCCTATCTCGAGTTATTTTTTTACGCACCCTTTTTTTCAAAGCCTCTGGAAAGGACCATTACTTGAGCAATAGAACAGATTCTATATTTGTTTTTTTTTCTAATGCGTGAAAGTTAATAAAAAATATTATTTATTATTATTTTGTTGCATGAAAAAAACTGTATAATTAGCGTAACTTAATAAGTAACTGTAATTTCCGTTGTTCCTATCATTTTTCATTTCATTACTTCATTATTCATATTTTTGAGAGGTGTTTCGGGCGATACTTTTTAAAGCTTTTGTTTACTACAAAATTAAGTTAAAATAATACCTTATCAATTAAATATGTACGGTGAGAATAAAAAGAAGGAATTTTAGAATCTAGAACCTAAACATAAGGCTGTCGTTATCTTCTTGGTTTCTCAATGAGCTAAGATTAGTTTAGTAGAGCTAAATAAAATTACATTAATTACTTTTTTCATATGTATCTTAATCGCGAAATCATTACTAAACATAAGGACCCGAAACGGCTTTCCTTTACGTGACCGTAATTAGTTTTCTTTATGCTGCGACTTTCTTAGAAAGAGCCGGTATTTAGGTAGAAGCTATGTATTTTTTGAGATGTTACAGAGGTTCGATTCTGATTTCGAACGTGCGGAACGTTCGATTGATTTTGTTTGCACTTTCGATTCAGATTTCGGTTGCGCAAAATCTTTGTCGGAAGTTTTATCTATCGGAGGATAATGCCAGCATGCCATGATGCGACGCAGCCGTGGCTGAGACTGCAAGCGAGATTTAGATTTCTAGTTATAATTTAATTATGATGATAAACTTAACTGTTTTTAATAACAATTTATAATAACTGTCAAATAATGTGATTAATTTTATTTTCTTAACACATATTTCTTATGCCTCCGCATCCGATTCCGGTTTCGATTTCGGATCCGATTCTGATAAACCAAATTAAGAGCTCCGCTTCCGAATTCGGTTCCGATACAACCACGTCCATTTCATCCCTAGTCTTATTTATTATTATGGTTTCCTAGTACTGTTACCGTTTTAGTTGATTAACAACAAATTGGAATTTAGTAGTGTCCCCTATAATTGGCAATAGGACTGACTTAATAATATTATCAACTGTACTTTCATCTCTTCTGTATGCAAGGTCCACGCACACAAAAGCTACATTCACAAGGCATTAAAATGCGCGTTTTTTACAAAATTCTGTTCTAAACGTTCATACAGCAAAGGTACGTTTAGTCACTATTCGTATAAAAAATAAACCTTTTTATTCGGGATAGTACCATTGTGACATTTCAATTCAAAAATGTGTATTTTCTAAGAACTACTAGCGCATTGTTTTCTGTCCACCAGTAGGTAACAAGCTTATTCTAATACAAAAAAAAAATGATTAATAGAAAATGAACTTTATAGCAATAGACGTATAAATCCATGCGTAGTGGAGCTACAAGTAGGATACTTCAATTAATTTGTATGTTGAGCAAACAAGATTAGCAGACAATGCCGCGGTCTGACGAAGCTTGCGAAACAATGGCTGTTGTTTGAACCGAAGGTAGCACTTAACTATCTTGATTGTACGATGTTACATCGTACATGCTTGTTGGAAAATTAGCAAAGTAAAAATTAAGATACAAAAATAGTTAATTTCGTGGCCCGCGACACCCGATTACCGGATTGTAATAGATATCCGAATAATCAAAAATCCGGTTAAGCGAACGTACTAAGCAAAACAGTGGTGGCGATTCTTTTATTCGCAAACTAACGTAAATTTAAGTTAAGTGCATCTTTCTCTTTCCATTTAATTAAGAAAAGGACAGAAGATAAAATATTACTTAAGTCCTGTCAAATTTAGATTATTAATTTAGACGCGATTTAACATGGCGTCTAAATATACGTAAATTTTTTTCAGGCGCTGTCTAATTTGACAG
Source organism: Athetis lepigone (assembly GCA_033675125.1). Taxonomy (NCBI): domain Eukaryota; kingdom Metazoa; phylum Arthropoda; class Insecta; order Lepidoptera; family Noctuidae; genus Athetis; species Athetis lepigone. The sequence goes on along the minus strand of CM066239.1, from coordinate 14,991,512 downwards.
GATTAAATGTATCTTCTGTCCTTTTTTTTAAGAAATGGAAAGAGAAAGATGCATTTAGCTTAAATTTTGTTAAGTTTGTGAACAAGAGAATCAGCACCAGTTTTTCTTATTCATCAATATTTTTTAAATGAAAATCTTCTGTATACCCAATTCTTTGTTTTACGGTATTATTATGTATGCGAGTACAGCGACTATGGTACCAGGTAGATGACCTAAACAAACAGAATGATCTCATCCTAACGACGCTGATGATCGCAGCGGGTCATTCAACTATGCACCTATTAGAAAACATGATCGTTGAGACGGTTAATGAGTTATTAGCGAAAGGTATTCTTTGAGAAATAAATAAAATATGCTTGTGATAAAGATATCACACAAAAATCTAAAGCTAGTGAAATTGTTGTTTAGGTAATTTCGTACCGCTTTTCAATCATATTATATTGGGCGCGTGGAAGAGGATGCAATTTGATACCGTCAAAGTCTAAGCAAAAGAAACGCAGAAAACTGAAATAAAAAAGGTTTTTAAATGGCAACTATTCTGCATCAGTCTAATATACATCACGTAAATCGGATCATAAAAAAAAACCTTCTCCTTTTTGAAGTCATAGAAAGGTATCTCTTTTATCGACCAAGCGACAGCCGGCTGTCGCGCTGCTATTGTCTTTCTATTGTGTCTCGAAACACGTGTGTTCGAAGGTTTAAAAAAGTTATGAATTCCGGTCGTCTCTTGACCATTTATGGACGTTATTTTGTTGTTATAACGGCAATATAGCAAGACAATCTGGGAGTAAATTATAGACTATTTTATATACTTTTCCCCTGTAACTCCACAAGAAACTCAGACAGATGGAAGGTTGACAGAAAGCGAATGATTAGTAACAGGGAGCTCGTTCGTACTTTGGTTACAGAACCCTAAATCTGGGACGCGACACAGTTTCACCTGTCATTCCTGCGAGGCCATGTTAATCTTTGTATCCTCCAATTTAGGAAGTGTACTCTACGTCGACATTTTCCCTCCTGACGTTGCTTAAGGTTAAATAACGATTAACGTTTGCTGTGTCACACATTTTTGTCAGGTAGGCGTATTTTAGATTTTAAACCTTCGAACACACGTGATTCGAGACACCATAGAAAAACATAGCAGTGCGACAGCCGGCTGTCGCTTGGTCGTGGAAAGGTTAAGAATTGTTGTACTTATAAGCCGGTTGGCATTTTCAATTCCATGATGCGTCCATCATGACCTTATATAGCGACGCCTGGGTGTCACCACTGCAACAACGGTCGTCTGGAGGACACGGTCGAGCACACGGTGGAGGTGTGCCGCGCATGAGCGGACCATCGACGTGTCCTCGTAGAGGCGATCGGCGACGGTGACCTCTCGCGCCCAGCGCTGGTTCAAGCCATGCTGCGGGGCGAGACGGAATGGGATGCCGTCGCCTCCTTCTGCGAAGCAGTTATGCTAGTGAAGGAAGCGGCGGCGCGCGAGAGGCAACGACGAGCCTCTCGCCCCGGACTAAGACCCAGGCGAAGACGTCGAGAGTCGCAAGACGACTACCGGCCACCGTAGGCGCGGTTCTGCGGATGGCGAGCGATGGGTGGCTCGCCGCCCGGCTAGGACCAGGACCGCGTCGACGGCGCGTTAGTGTTCCACGCGCGCCTCATAGAGAAGGAGTCAGCACAGGAAGGGGCCCAACAGGGCCAACGCCTGCCGGGGTTGCGGAATGTTTATAATAGTTACCGTGACCCTGGAACATAAAGGGCAATCGAAGGAACATGAGTGGGTTTTAGTCAGTAAGAGTCTGACACGCCCTCCCGCCACAACCAGGACGTTAGCAGCCATTGAATGATTTCCCACTCACCAAAAAAAAAGACCTTATATCCATACTAATATTATAAATGGGAAAGTGTGTCTGTCTGTCTGTCTGTCTGTCTGTCTGTTTGTCTTTCTTTCACGGCAAAACGGAGCGACGGATTGACGTGATTTTTTAAATGGAGATAGTTGAAGGGATGGAGAGTAACATAGGCTACTTTTTGTCTCTAAAATTGCGAGAAAGATAGAGTAAAACAACAATTCCATTTTCCCATATAAAAGTTGTCCATGTTCTGTTGGATGTCGTTGTCATAGTAACCGGCAAATCAAGTGTCAAAACAGTTACAACCATAATAATAATAATAATAACCATAGAGGTTACAACCCGTCAAACCTGACACAAATAAGTAATGTTTAATAGGGAAGATGCAAACATAGTATTTATTGAAAATTGAAAATTTATTAATAAAATGTTGAAAAAATGTAAATGAAGGGCCTCTGCAACTTTTTTTTTGCATAATGTTTATTTTTATCAATAAAATATGAATTTCAAATTACATGAAATGAAACGTAATTTAAAACACCAATCAGCGTTAAGCGACTGGAATGACGTCACTGGCACGTTCCAAAACGTGCGAGGAATTCACTCGAAAATTAAAAAGAGGTTATAGTACGATTTTTAATTCGAGTCAGAAAAATGACATTTCCAGTGTTGCAGGTTTTTAGTTCCAAATAAATAGTGATGTGATACAATCGAGTTTTTACAATGAAATCTTAATCGAGATTTTTTTAAATTCAATATCAAAGTGCCTTTGATTATATAAAAAATATTACATGTAATTTACGGTTATTAAATAGAAAACATACACGGTAGGTAATTTAATATTACATAAAACACTGTTATATTATTGGTTTTTGGTAAGGTCCATATTTCTAAAATTGTTTTATTTAAGATCGTATGTATTCAATATTTACAATAATAAAACGCTTTGGGTCTAAATGTCTGCGATTGCTACTTTATCGTCATCGTAGCAATAAGTGCATTAGAACAATCAGCGAGCGATTAGCAATCGATTCATACATAATTCGATTTTTTTTGACGTTAAGCGATTAATCGCGCGATCACTGCGCAAATATTGCTGATTGCTGTTTCATAGGTAATAAGCCAGCGGAACTCTTTAGAGTAACTTTCGCGCTACTCCGTGTAATTCTTACCCTTTTTGGAACGCACCCCCGCAGTTAGTTGTCAAAGTAAACGGAAAAATAGTTTTGTAGGAATAAAATTAGCTTTAGAAAAGCAAATTCGCGCAGTCTTCTAATGACTCTTTGAATATGATTTCGAAGGCATGCAATTTTCTTCGACTGTAGTTCTTCATCTTTTGAACTTTTCTTAGTGTTGTTCACTAATGGTCTAATATTTGGGTCTAATCAACAGAAATAACACACCTTCGATATGCTTGAAGCCTCTGTATGCCATGATACAAGGTCCAGGAGGTAAGGTTCCATAAATCCAGATTCTTCAAATATTTAAAATCAGAAGTTCAGCCACCAAAACTAATACAAAGTTTGTAACCCCGTCTGGTGTTGGAGATATCAACATGAGTCAACATGCTTTTTTGCATAAAAAAGCATTACATAATGCTTTCATGCGGTATTATTATGACCACAAGATGTTGATTGATAGTTTATTTTCAAATTTTAGCAATAATAGTATCTAGAATGGCGAAAAATAATAAAAAGTTATAAAAATTAGAGAAGAACAATACAACCAGAGATACAGTGTCACTGCAGTGACGTCATCGCAACTATTGGTCCGTTTTCGCGCGGAAGTTTAAACTGTCAATTTAAAACCGCTTTTTCTACAATATATTACAACATTTTAACTTTTTAATATATTAGTGGTCTATTTTACATGGAATTCTTTAAAATCAAAACAAAAATAAAAATATTGCATCTTCCTAAGTTCCCTTAGATAAAAGCATCTTCCCTATTGTTTCAAAATACGAATGGAATCATTTTCATAAATCCAAATCATGCAAATAAAAGCCATTTAATACGGTTTGATATAACAAAAAGGCGTGTAATATGCTGTAAAAAATAATACTGTAACATCTTTTCTTATTTCCAACGTACAAAAATAATATTAAGATAAAAAAATATCTAGATTTAAAATATTTACTAGCCTTCGCCCGCGGCTTCGCCCGCGTGGATGTCGAACTTCTACCTACTATTTTAACCCTTTAGGGCTATTTTTTATATTCTTCACAAAGAATAAACCCTCCAAGTTTAATGTATTTAGTTAGTTATTGTTATATATTAACAAACACGTTGATATCAGGCAGTGAGTTTACTATTATATACATACTAGATGACCCGGTGAACTTCGTATCACTTACCTATTAATGTAAACAAAATTTATTTAAACCATATCACCTTTATTCATAAAAGATTTGTATCGATTTCCCCCAACATTATCACAATCTAGATTCACGTGTATATGAGTGGCCTAATAGTTGTTTAGTAATCTGGCAATACTGTCATTGTCGCTGTCACCTAACTTTTGAAGAAAAGATCGTTGAAAGGAAATGTTATGAAATGGGCTTTTAGTTTTAAAAAAAAGTCCAGGATGGCCATACAAAAACAAAAAAAATATTAAAAGCACCATTATTTAATCAATACATCAATACATATAATAAAATCAATCCATACTAATATTATAAATGGGAAAGTGTGTCTGTCTGTCTGTCTGTCTGTATGTTTGTCTTTCTTTCACGGCAAAACGGAGCGACGAATTGACGTGATTTTTTAAGTGGAGATAGTTGAAGGGATGGAGAGTAACATAGGCTACTTTTTGTCTCTTTCTAACGCGAGCGAAGCCGCGGGCAAAAGCTAGTAAATATTATAAAGTTGAAGAATTTCTTTATATGGTTGAACGCGCTAATTTTAGAAACTACTGGTTCGATTTGATTAATATTTTTGTGTTGGATAGCCCACTTATCGAGGAAGGCTAATTAGGCTAATTCATCACGCTATGATTTACGGGGGCGGAGTAGTAATCAAAAATGAAAAACCGCGGGGTCATCAAGTGCTTAATGAGTCCAAGACACCTACTCTGGGTTCAAATCAGGGCAAGTACCAATGTGATATTTTTATATTCATACGTACTTTTTAAAGTTTATCTTGGACATCACAGACATCTGGGAAAGAAAACATTTTGAGGAAATTTGAACTTATTATGAACTAGCTTTTGCCCGCGACTTCGTCCGCGTGGAATAATAGTTCCCTTTCCCGGGGGATTTCCGGGATAAAAACTATCCTATGTCCTTTCCCGGGTCCCAGACTATATCGGTACCAAATTTCATTCAAATCGGTTGAGTGGTTTAGGCGTGAAGAAGAGACAGACAGACAGAGTTACTTTCGCATTTATAATATTAGTACGGATATAAGCCCGGAATCGTCATACCACCCTGAGTGGCGTGGTGATCAATGCTCGTGTCTTATCTAAAGGGAAGAGACATTTGTTCTGCAGTGGGACAGTAAAAGGCTGATATTTTCAATCTTTATACGGTAATAAAATGGTAAACTGACTGCCTGATATAAACGTACAGCTTAAATCACTCGCCCTAGAAACTTGCAGGGTGTGTTCTTTCTGAAGCATGAGTAAGCACTAAGAAAAGATTTCTGAACATTCCAACCCTTAACGGGAAGAAGGGAAGGGATTTCAAGGGGAGAATAGGGGATAGAAGTTTTGATATTCACGCGGCAGAAGCTGCGGGTGAAAGTTGGTTTTTTATGTTATTGGTGCCGATTCTCTTGTGCACAAACTAACGTAAATTTAAGTTAAGTGCATCTTTCTCTTACCATTTCTTAAAGAAAAGGACAGAGATACATTTTAGTTTAATCCTGTCAAATTAGACAACGCCTGATAAAAATTGACGTATATTTAGACGCAATGTTTTTAAATTGCGTCTAAATTATCTATGGAGTGTCTAAATTTGACAGGACTTAACTAAAATTTAATCTTCTGTCCTTTTCTTAATTAAACGGCAAGAGAAAGATGCACTTAACTTAAATTTACGTTAGTTTGTGCACAAGAGCATCGGCACCAATATGTGTTTAGTAAAGTACTTAAATCTAGTCTGTTTCATAAATTAATCTTAAATGATCCCAGGTTTTTTAAAAATAATCTCACTTCTTAAGCCTTAATCATCTTCAAAGCGTTTCACAAAGCCCTGTTATTCATGAAGTGGCATCAACTATCTCAGACATGCGCGATTTCAAATAAAATATACATACTGAAAGCAAGAATATAGCAATTCAACACCAAAATATAATATAATATTATCCATCCTACTTTCTGCGATCCTACCACTTTCACCTTATATTTTCCAGAATCTTTCATCCCGATTATAGGTAATATTGAGGAAGAAAGTTTTAGGGTTTGGAATTTCCAAAAAAATATCGTCAGTGGATGCCTACTCTTCACAAAGAACATAACTCTCCAAGTTTCACGTCTCTAGGACTAGCATATGGGCTGTGCCTTGATATATCAACAGTTGGTCAATTAGTCAGGCTTATCAGTCAGGTTTATCATTATAATATATAAATACAAGGTGTATTTTTGGTCTTGCTCAACCCGCTAGGAGATGATTCTACCATGAAAACAAGTAACTTTTATTATGGAACCAACTCTGAAATCGCGAAAATAAATATCAGCTGTTTCTAAGAAAAGTTCAATGCCCTCTGACCGTAATGTATGAACCAGCTGATATTTTTTTCGCGATTTCAGAGTTGGTTCCATAATAAAAGTTATTTGTTTTTATGAGTAGAATCATCTCCTAGCGGGTTGAGCAAGACCAAAAATACACCTAGTATATCAATAGTCGTTTTTGGTATCGTTAAAATTTTCTTATCTTTAAATACCCTACCTTGTGTATAATAACATCATCGTCCTCTTGCAGACGGAAAGGCGTCACAGCCGGGGGGTGGTAGTCCCTGTACCCGGTGGGGGAGGGGGTGCTTCGTTGTGCAGGCTGCGCGGGCGCACGTAGGTTGTCGTCTTCAAACACGTCGTCACTCATGCTGTCGTCTGTCGCCATTTGCTGCAAAAGGATAAAAAATAAAGGTAAGAATTAGTTCGTACGAGGACATTATTTTCAATAACTACTAATATATTACTGGCAGGTTTTTGATAAACTCGTAGCGGGATATGCCTATTTGTAATTTTTTTTGTTCCTGCCACATGTTTTATTGGTGCTCCCGTCCTACTGCTCATAGCGTGATGTTATATAGACTATGTTACTCACTGATAACGTATCTTTATATTGGTGGCAGAGTTTTCAAATAGGTTCAGTAGTTACGGAGGTTTCAATGCAAACAATCAAACCTTTTTGGCTATATAATATACTAGCTGTTCCTCGCGGTTCCACCCACGTTACTTTAGGTTTTTGAAGTGCTTCGCACCCGTGGGACATAGCGTGATATTATATAGCATATATGTTATTCGAGGACAATGTAGCTTTCTGATGGTAAAAGAATTTTTAAAATCGGTCCAGTAGTTTTTTGAGCCTATTCATTACAATCAAACAAACAAACATACAAAGTTTTCCTCTTTATAATATTAGTGTAGAAGTATAGATAAAAATGTATTTATTATTTAATTTTTGTGTTTTTAAACGCACTCTGGAATTAAATAGTCTGTATTTTAATTTTATGAAGTTTTCACAAATAGAGTGTTTCATAAGAAAGATTTAAGTATAATACACGCTTCGCATTATAGAAAAAAAACCAGGAATTTTGAAGAATGTAACACATTAAAACAACATAACACTATATATGTTACCACATTACAACAATAACGACGTAAACCAAAGTCCATTTAGAAATTATCCATCTCAACTATTCTCAACTGACAGCTCCAGTTCACTGACATGACACACTGACAAACTGTTATTTTTCCCGTCACTGTCTTTTCGTACCATGTCGTTATGTATATTTAGGGGGTGTAAGTGGCCCTACCATCACCTCCAGGGTCAAAGCCAACCTCACCTGCACGTGGTACACCCTGCTGATTCACTGTCGAGGCTCTGACGGATCAGGTCTCTTCACAAGGAGGAGACCATCGCAGTCATATTGCATATATTTTTGTTATATATCTTTCTTCGTTTGTGATTGTAAAATTAACATGGTCGTGGCAGAATTGTGGTGTGTTTTCCGCAAATGCCATTAATAAAGAGTTGAAGTTGATGTATATTTTGTTACAAAATATATTATAACCGTACGTACATTTTACTAGCAACACTGTTTTAGAGTTGGCAACACATTTACTTTTCCATTACCTATATAATCGGGACAGATAAGATTCGGTCATTCGATTGCTGGCGGTCACCTGGAGTAGTTCATAAGGAAAGCTGCTACCTGATTTTCGTTTGATCGTTGAAAAGAGTTCAAATATATTGAGTGTGGATTGTGATTTACTGATTGATTCTGATTGTTATAAGTTGTAGTACAGTATTGAAATAAAGAACATTATCCTGAGTCTGCTGTTTTTCTGAGTTATCTATCAACTCAGAAGTGGGTATCGATAACAAGTATACCGATGGAATCTGGACGGGTTCGAACACCGTCACGTTGCCGGGATGGCAGCAGTGAGGCTGATAACCGAAGCAGTCATAAGCGCAGCGTTGCTTCGAAACATCGCACCAAGCGACGTGGTCGTAGCGACTGCAGTGACGAGAACTCCGGCGAGCATCGAAGCAGGCGCAGCAGGGAGCGCCGCAGCGTCCTAACAAGGGCGTCACGTAGTCGCAGCAAAAGCCGACCACGACATAGCCGATTGAGCAGCAAGCGTCGTGGCGGCCGGCATCGGTCACGTGGTGGGGCGGATAGTCCTGATCGTGACGCTAATGAAGCGAAACGAAGCAGACGTGACGTAAGTGATAAAAATACTACTTTATTGATTAAGTCATTCTTAGACATTATGAAATCTTCAAAAATTGGTTCGAGTGAGAAATTTTCGTCCCTAAACCAGGTTGTACCTGAATTTGATCCAATGATCAAAGAGCAAACTATAGATGCGTGGATTTGTAAAGTCGAAGAATGTAGACAAATTTACGAGTGGTCAGAAAAGCAGGTCATTCATTACGCGCTACCTAAACTCACGGGCATCGCCAAGACGTGGTATCAAAGTTTACCCACTCTTTTATATTCTTGGGAAGAGTGGAAAGCTAAATTAATAGATACGTTTCCGTCTAGTCAAAACTATGGAGAATTACTAACAGAAATGTTAAATAAGAAACTACGTTTTGGCGAATCCTCCGAGTTATATTATTACGCAAAAATTAATCTACTTAATCGGTGCAATATTCATGGTAAGAATGCGGTGGATTGTATAGTCTATGGAATCGAGGATCGAGGTATAAGGTTAGGAGCCCAAGCGGCGCAGTTTTCGGAGCCAGAACAGTTATTGATTTTTCTTAAAAACGTTAAACCGGGAACTCTTAGGGAGTCGGATAGGTCAGGTAAAGACAAAGAAAAACGCCCTGGTATTTATACGAATACCAAGGTAACTAACAACAATACGAACAAATCAGAGGATAAAGTCATGATTTGCTTTAACTGTCGTAAGCCCGGCCACCCCAGTTATAAATGTGATAAGCCCATGATCAAATGCACTCACTGTAAATTCTTAGGACATTTGGCAAATGCGTGCCCAAAAGCGGATATACCCCAAAGAAACGATAAGGAAAAATCGGTCCTTAATATTGCTAGTCAGAGCGCATCCAGTATTTATACCTTTCCCATTATTTTAAATGGAGTAGAGGTGCAGTGTCATTTGGACTTAGGTAGTGAATGCACGTTAGTACGCTTTTCTGATGCCATTAGATTAGGAATCAGTTTCACAAATGATAAGAGCTTGCCAGTTTTAAAGGGACTTGGCAACGTACCATATCAACCTATGGGTAGTTCTAAAGTAACCATTGAGGTACAAGATATAGTTGAAAACGAGGTTGAGGTATTAATAGTTGACGATCAACTCATTAACTATCCTGTCCTATTGGGCCATACTTTTTCAGAACGCCCAGGTATAAAGATAACTAAAACTGCAAATAATTTAGATATTAGTAAAACTGCTGACGATATCAAGATACATTTAATTTTTAGCAGCGACTGTTATGTTATGCCTAATGAAATAAAACCTGTCCAAGTGATATCAGATCCAATTTTTTCTGGGACTATATTTATAGCTGGGGAGATTCGTGGCCCAATTGGGTCCGAATATTTCTTGTTTCCTGGAGCATATGAAGTAGATAAAGGCCAAAGTAGAGTTCTTATTTTTAATTTGAGCACCAGCAATCTACAGCTAAAGAGTAAACAATTACTTACCCGTTGCAAAACATCTCAAGGCTGCAAATACGTGTATGATGTTAAGTTGAGCGGTGAAGGCGATGAGTTTGAGCCGAATGTTGGAGATTGCGTGACAGGAGAGCAAAAGCAGGCAATTAGGAATCTACTTCTCAGTTATAAGGAATGTTTTTCTTCTTGTCTCAAGGACTTAGGGTTCACCACGGTCGTTGAAATGGATATCCATCTACAGGATGAACAACCTGTGGTTTACAGGCCGTATAGACTTTCGCACCCTGAGAGGGAAGATGTACGACAAATGGTAGCAGAAATGTTAGATTGTGGTATAGTAAAAGAGTCTTCTTCTCCTTACGCGAGCCCTATTGTGATAGTCAGAAAGAAGAGCGGTGAAAAACGGTTGTGTGTGGACTACAGAACGCTTAATTCAAAAACTAAGCGTGATCATTATCCTCTTCCTAGAGTGGAAGATCTCCTGGATGAGTTAGCTGGTCATAATATCTTCATATCTCTTGACCTAGCGTCGGGATATTATCAAATTCCTATATCGGAAAAGTCCCAGGAGAAAACTGCGTTCGTCACACCAGACGGCCAATTCGAATATACAAGAATGCCGTTCGGTTTGGCAAACGCGCCTTCCATGTTCCAGAGGGCAATGCATAAAATTCTCCCCAAATCACAGGTAGGGTACGTAATAATATATATGGATGACATCCTCATTCCGGCGCGATCATTTGAGGAAGCAATGCTACGGTTGGATGAGGTCTTAAGATTGATAAAACAGGGTGGTCTTACTCTTAAATTAAAAAAATGTAAATTCATGTATGATAAGTTAGATTTCTTGGGGTTTGAAATTAGTGGTCAGGGAATAAAACCGGGATCCTTAAAAACAGAAGCGGTCTCCAAGTTTACCACACCTACGAACGTTCACGATGTCAGGCGATTCATAGGGTTGGCCAGTTTCTTTAGGCGATTCGTCAAAGGATTCGCTCTAATCGCTAGACCCTTAACTTCCCTTTTGAAGAAGGATACGCCTTGGAGGTGGGGTAATGTAGAAAACGAGGCTTTTATAGGAATTAAGGAACAGTTAGTTAGTAGACCTATCCTCGCTCTATATGACAAAAGCTTAGAAACCCAGTTACACACCGATGCAAGTAAGGTTGGTGTAGCAGGAATCCTTCTTCAAAGGGACAAAGGGGGGCTATGGCGGGCAGTAGCTTACTTTAGCCGCCAGACATCACTGTGTGAGCAAAAGCTCCACTCGTTTGAGCTAGAAACTTTAGCAGTGATAGCTTCTTTGAATAAATTTAGGATATATTTACTGGGTATAAGATTCAAGATCGTGACTGACTGCAATTCGCTACGCACTACTTTGACAAAAAGGGATTTGATCCCCAAAATAGCGAGGTGGTGGGTACAGTTGCAGGAATTTGATTGTGAATTTGAGTATCGTTCAGGAGATAAAATGGCTCACGTCGATGCTTTGAGTCGGGCACCCATAGAACCCGGACCTGAAAACATGCACGTCGTGGATGTTCTTGCCGTTACTACAGAAGATTGGATCACAACAGTTCAATCCTCTGATGATGAGATACAACGTATCAAACGAATTTTGTCCGATCCTGAGACCGCAACCATTGCCGAAATCCAAAAGAATTATAAATTGAAAAACGGTCGCGTCTATAAAGTCATAACGGAAGGCGTGTTAAGATGGGTAGTGCCAAAGGGCTCTCGATGGCAGATAGTTAAAGCTAATCATGACGATGTAGGACATTTCGGATTTGATAAGACCTTAGACCGGGTTCGTGCAGTGTACTGGTTTCCTAGAATGAGATCATTTATCAAGAAATACGTGGCTGCGTGTTTGGAATGTGCGCACCACAAATTACCGAGTGGGGCGCAACAAGGATATCTACATCCTATACATAAAGTAGAAGTCCCCTTTCACACCATACACGCTGACCATTTAGGCCCCTTCAATAAAAGTAAAAATAAAAACTCTTACATTTTAGTCATCATTGATGCGTTCACAAAATTCATTACGTTGGCACCAGTTAAGAGTACAAAGTCTTCAGAAACAATTAAGGTAATAAAAAGTTTGATTGGATGCTTTGGAACTCCTACTCGTCTTATTACGGATAGAGGGACTTGTTTTACAAGTAAAAAGTTCAAAGCATTCACTCATTCTCTTGGCATAAAGCATATACTTAACGCCGTGTCAACACCTAGAGCTAATGGACAGGTTGAGCGATCAAACAGGACTATCCTAGCTTCTTTAGGTGCGATGACCCACGGGAAGGATCCTCGATCATGGGATCAGTATGTTCCCGACGTACAGTTAGGCATCAACACTACCGTACATGACGTCACTAAGAAATCACCTAGTGAACTATTGTTTGGGCGTAGGGTAACCAATCCATCACAGGGTATTCTGAATGAAGTAATTTCTGACACCGGTAATGGATTGGTACAAGGTAGTATAGAAAACGTTAGAGCTGGTGCCAGCTGCCTGATGCAAAAGCAAAACGAAGTCACTAGAGAACGGTACAATAGTCGTAAAAAGGCGGCTAAACATTATAAAAAAGGAGATTTAGTTAGAATTGTTAGAGCAATTGCGTCAGGTAGCGGGCAGTCTAAGAAGTTAGAGCCAAAACTTCAAGGACCATACAGGGTGATAAAGGTATTGCCAAACGACCGTTATGTCGTTGAAGATACCCCACTATCACGAAAAGGGCGACGCTATGAAGCCATTATTGCCATAGATAAGATGCACCCGTGGTTATCATTTAATTCCATCTCAGGAAGTGATAATGATGATAGTTCAGAAAACGAGCGTGTAAATGACAGTTTCGTTGACCATGATGAGATTCCAGTCGAAACCTTCTCACTCGACACCAATGTTTAGCCTGTAAGCTATTGATATAAAAGTGAAAAGTCCAGGTGTATACCGTGACCAGTAAATGATTAATGTTCAAGGTATCACACGGCATGATTTACTTGTTGTCTATTGTGGGCATGATTGGCGCAATGATGTGCTGCCTAATGATAAATCAATAGACAGCTTGAAGTGATATTCGGGCTACTTATTGTGGGCATGACGTGTACAATGATGTGCCGCCCAATGAGAAGCAATAAGTAATCCTAGTGATCTTGATTTTGACCGTTATTGTGGGCATGACGTGCACAATGATGTGCCGCCCAATGAGAAGCAATAAGCGGTACTAATGAGTATGATGTGCACAATGATGTGCCGCCCGCCTATAATTTTTCTATGATATAAATAGTATAATTAAATTATAGTGAATTAAATTATGATACAACGTTACTGAATGATCCGATTATTAAAGTTGAATAGAGGATAAGCGCTTTCATTCTAGACTATTTTCAGGCACAATGATGTGCCGTTGAATACATACAGTACTAAAATTTTGTAATTATTGAGTTGATAATTGTTTGATTGTGAATTACCGATACTCTGCCTTATGTTATTTCATAAAATTGTGATTAGATAGTCATTGTTGTATATTATTGATTACTACAAAATTGATATGTGAGTAAATACATAGACTAGACAATAGTTTAATTAAGTGTAATAATTAATGTACTTATTAAATCAATTAATTTCTATTTGTTATTGTATTTGCAAAACAATGAAGGTACTCGTTGGCGATACTCTGCCTTATGTTATTTCATGAAATTGTAATTAGATAGTTATTGTTGTGTATTATTAATTGATTACTACAAAATTGATATGTGAGTAAATACATAGACTAGACAATAGTTTGTTTAAGTGTAATAATTAATGTATTAAATCAATTAATTTGTATTTTTTTTATTGTACTTGCAAAACAACGAAGGTACTCGTTGGCGAACGGATGGCCGAGCTGTTACAAAATATATTATAACCGTACGTACATTTTACTAGCAACACTGTTTTAGAGTTGGCAACACATTTACTTTTCCATTACCTATATAATCGGGACAGATAAGATTCGGTCATTCGATTGCTGGCGGTCACCTGGAGTAGTTCATAAGGAAAGCTGCTACCTGATTTTCGTTTGATCGTTGAAAAGAGTTCAAATATATTGAGTGTGGATTGTGATTTACTGATTGATTCTGATTGTTATAAGTTGTAGTACAGTATTGAAATAAAGAACATTATCCTGAGTCTGCTGTTTTTCTGAGTTATCTATCAATTTAGGGTTTTTTTTTGTGCTTAGAACTTTTTTTAGGGCTTTCCCAAAATTGCCAAAGGAAAATTTCAGAAGAGGTATGAACCAAAAATGATGTACTTGCAACTTTCGAGATTAGGTGAGACTACTATTAAAAAAATAACTATGTACTATTAAAAACTATTAAGTCCCTCAGAGAAATTATCAAAAAAATGTTGGAAACCTTTTTTTTTTCGTAAGCGAAAACTGAGGACGATACAGTGCGTTGAAATATCGCGTGACGTCGCGCCAAGGTACAATTTTTACTGTATAGTGCCGTTACAAGCCCCGACTCTGAAACTTTGATGCTCTTTATAAATCTTTGGTTAATTTTATCAATTTGGTCAAGCTCAAAATAAATGTCCACTAGTTTTGGATGGTCTAATGGAAGGACTATACAGAATGCCATTTTATAACCGTAGTCGACATCCCTATTACTGTGCCCCCTAAAAAGAATTACCTAACAAAAATTTCTGAGCCATTATGCTATACTAGTTATATGAATATATAGCAATTAAACCAACTTAAAGAAACTCATGCAAAATGGAAGTCAAACCAGAATCTAATCATGTCATTTTACTCAAGACCTGATAAGCGTTATTTCATTTTTCAGCAAATAACACGTATTTTTTGCATCAAGTCTGTGTTTTGAACGTTAACAAGATTTATTTATAATAACTGACAGCTCCCTCATTAGTGAAAATAACAAGATAGAAAAAAAAGTTTTGTAGGTACCGTAGAAACAATGTGGAAGATTTTATACTACGCATGTAGTCTTGATACTTGTCTTGTTAAACTTTGTTTTCAAAAGATTTTGGAGTAAAAAAAAGTGAAAATTACTGGCTTGAATAAAATAATGTAAGTAGATTGATGACATATTTATAAATCCAAAAAAAAGCGCGTATGAACTACCAAGTCACATTGGCACTTGACCAGATTTGAACCCACTCACTTATGCAGACTCACGTGCGTCAGAGACGGGCTATCCCCTGGGCCATCAGAATATAGATACTGGATGTGTTGTAGTCAGCCAAATACCTCTGGGCTCTCAGGTCTTAAAGAACATTGTGTGTTCTTTGCAATCGTTCAGCTTAGAGCTATTAATTTAGGGAATACCTTCTGTCGTTATGCTATTACTTAGACTCGGCTTTCTTCGCCAAGTCGTACTGTCAACCGTCATGCTATCACTTCTTTCTCCATCATAATATCTTTCTTCATATATTTCGTCAATCTATGCTTCGACCGTTTATACCTCTACATTTATAATCACATACATAGTGACTCCACACATTCAATTTCAATGGGCATTGATATAATAATAACACTAATATTTTGCCAACCAAATGTCGTTCACAGCGGCCAGTCTTAATAGAAATTATCTAATTAATATGTATGAAATATTGGTGCTGGTTCTCTTGTTCACAAACCAAAGAAAATTTAAGTTAAGAGCATTTTTATTTTTCCATTTTTTTAAGAAAAAGATTTTTGATACAAAATAGTTTAGCCATGTCAAATTTACCAGCGCCTGAAAATCCAAAGTATTCTTTGTGGTCATGATTTTGATTGCGTCGAAATTTTCTATGGAGTGTTTTAATTTGACAGGACTGAAATAATATTTTATCTTCTGTCCTTTTCTTAATGTCCTGGAAAGAACAAGATGCACTGAACTTAAATTTAGTTTAGTTTCTGGACAACGGAGTCGTCACCAATATAGTGCATAAAGTGTGTGCGCAAAAACAAATGCTCTGCATCTTGTAAGTAAGCACCTATGTTTTTAACAAATTCATATTCTGATTGTGATACTTGGCTTACTTTAATATGACCAAGTGAAAACATTTCATTTTGTTTGCCTAGTTCAAAAATAAGCAGTTTAAAAGTAAAGAAACCTACTAAAAATCAGTGCACTTCACTGCTATTACCAACCAGTTCAGCCGTGTCCTCATCTCATTTCATTTCGAAAAGAGCGCTTTCAGCATTTTCTCAAAAAGCAACGTGTAAGATTTCTTTACTCTAAACTTAAGTGTCTGCAACGAGAGCGAAGTTTAAAATTTCTTCTAGTTTTTGTATGACAAAGTTCAAGTTTTAATGACTGGAGACTCGACACGTTACGTATGAAAATGAAACTCTTGAGAAAAGTCGGGAAATGTCGCGTTTTCTTTAGAGCCTTCGTGATCTTGGGTCAATAATACATGGTATTTTGGAATATGTGTATGTTTTTTATTAAGTCATCTATATGTTTTATTTTAATAAACTGACAGACAAATTGACTGATTGTCGATATATCAACTCACAGACAAGAAACTTAAAGAGACGTGAAACAAAGGGTTGTTCTTTGTGAAAACTAAGTGTGGATACTTCGTTTATTACAAAGAACAACCCTCCAAGTTAAAGTTAAGCATTTCTCGATACCTCAATCCCAAATGGATAAAATAGGGAATGGATATTTCGTCATCCACGCGCGTGATACCGGGTTCCATATAGGATGTAGAAATCAGCTAAGAACGGACTTTATGAAACTCTACCCTTTTTTAGCTGACTCCAAGGCCCGTATTAATAGACGTCACTCAACTCCGAGACGCTCTCAAGTCTCTTGCTGTCCTTGTCATTCTAAAGGGAAAAAATAAGGACAGCGATAGATTTGAGAGCGTCTCAGAATTGAGTGACGTCTATTAATACGGGCCTTAGTTGTAGATACAACCGAACTGAGACCCTCTTCCCTTAATAATTGGATTAAAAACTTTAAGCATTTTCGACAGCTGATGTTTATTGGGGATATTGATCTTAATGGTTTCCTCAATCCTTGATGGAGTTATTTTCCACTGATTACCAAAATATCAAAGTGATTTATGAAAGATTACTTAAATGAAAATCCCTACAACCATATGACATTCTGTTCTCAAAACGGATGTCCTGTTGAACATTTTAAATACTATTTTAAAAAATAGATCAAAAGGGGCGGAATGTGATTATGTCATGTTATTAAAATTTTTAAATTTTCGAGTTTCAAACTTTTTATAATTTTTATAATTTTTATAAACGGAAAAGGCATATTTTATTACGAAGGCCATCATGGCGTCGGTTTGGCTTCGCGCGAATGAAAATATTTCGCTTTATTTTTTGATTTTAATAACGTAGTCCGAGACACACGATCGTTTTTGTCGGTTGGGGTGGTAATTAAGCAACAATTTTAATAAAATTATACAATATTTCCGTCTTTATTTTAATTAGTACCGAAAATTCTTGTTTATTTCGGCTTTCATATTCGTTAAAAAGGAAAAAGATTTGCAGGTTTCTCATCTAATGAAAACTTCACATTCAAAGAAATAATTCAAGAGTAATATTGCTCTGTATGAAAGAGCTTTCTCAGGAAAATACTCCAGGAAACCTCCTATTACTTCAAAATAGCGTTGACGTAATTCGTTTCGAAGTGTATTAGTGCCAGTGTAACGGTGGCACATGAGACAATAATCATCTCTGCCTCTAGGATCAACGTTACATAAGACGCAAATCATCTTTGTCTGTTGAATAGCAATAGATCTGCGTGACCTCTCATATTGTCCATCTCTGGTACTGGATTTCTATGAGCGGCAGTGACTCCACAATAGATGTTCCGTCAACAAGTTTTCAATACAACGTCACATAAGTTTTGTACTTATGTGACGATGAAATATTTTGTCCTCAACAAGGATCCTTGTCTTCAGGCTGTCCTTAACCGATTTCAGGAGGGCTATTTATGTTTTCCTGTAAAGCTCATTAAACCGAGAAAGTATTCATATTCATAGTCTTTATTGCACATAAAAAATAAAATACATACATCCTTAAAGCAAAACTAAAATAAAACTTATGTACAATGGCGAGCTTAACCCAGAAATGCAAGTAATTCATTCGATCTACACAAATTATAAATGCTCCAAAGATTTAACTGTCTCATATTGCCAGGATCCAACGCTTCCTCGTAACATTTAATACACCTGAAGTTTGCACGAATCGGCTTATAACTGAGTATCCGTGACAACATCAAAGGCAGCTTGCTCATACAAGCAGGTATAGCTGTGTGAAGGCAGACACGATTACTGCCTTGCTCCGTTATACGGGGAATTATTAAGCGAGGTACTGGTAAACGGTTAGATTTTATTAAACTGTATATTGTGGAGTTATAAAATTGCATTTGTGTGGTACACCATTATATTATACGTTAATATGTACCTTAGCTTACCCCGTTAGGGTTGGAATTTTTAAAAATCGTTTCTTAGTGGTTACCTACTCTTTACAAAGAACACACTGCAAGTTTCATGTCTTTAGGACCAGCGGTTAAGGCTGTGCGTTGATATATCAAAAGTTAATCAGTCGGCCAGTTTACCATTTTATATATAAAGATGTCCAACGATCAGAATTTATATTTATCTAATGCTGGACCACATTTACTGTAAATATTAATAGTGATAAAACATTGCGTCGTGGAGTACACCAAACTCACACGTAACAGTTGCTAAAAGCAATTAATTGAATCTGTCGTAACCATTGATTCCCAAATTGGTCCATATCGACCCCCAAGGGATTGCAAGGACCTGCAAGAGATATAAGCTAGCAAAAAAATATGACGAGGGTCCGCAAGATGTCAGTAGGGGGGTTCGCGCATAATATTTACTTATCAGGACGACGTTGTTCATATAGGTGATACAACATTTAATGTTGTGGTATCATAAACAGTGAGAATATAAATATCTACAACATTATACATATAAATGAAATAATAATACCAGCCTATAACTGTCCCACTGCAGGGAAAGGCATCTTCTCATACAGAGAAGGCACGAGCAATGATCACCACGCTTGCTCAAGGTGGATTGGCGATTGCAGACTTATATTCACTACAAGTCCAGGTTTCCTCACGATGTTTTCCTTCACCGATGCCTGTGATGTCTAAGATAAATTTTAGAAAGTACATTTATGAATTGAAAATGTCACATTGGTACTTGCCCGGATTCGAACCCACAACCTCTTACATGAGAGGCGGGCGCCTTAACCACTAGGCCATCACGACATTATTATACATATATTATACATATACTATTGCAATATCTTCACATAGCAGGGCTAGACCATTGAGTTATAATGTACTACGTACGTACATTATTACTCAATGGGCTAGATTGCTTAAAGCAGTTTTGGTAATTTTAGACTTACAATGTAACTGTCCTGTTGATATCGGTAGTAACAAGCGATACTGTTGAGCGTGGAATCTAGGATCGATTCCCAGAGCCTCCAAAAATAGTTATTAAGAGTTGCTCAGTTAGTAGTAGTAGTTCTGAGTTTGGAAGTTAGCAATGTTGCGTCCCCGTGCTTCAGAATGCATGTAAAGCCGTTGGTCCTGGTTGTCATTTGTAGAATTTTGACAGCTTTTTGCACAATAATCTCAAAATTCAGCAATCAGTCTCACCTAGGTGCGCCATGTTATCCAGCAACTGGGTTGTGAAGGTCTAGTAAGCATCGGTCCCTATAAAACTTTGGTATTCAGCGGCTGATTCGACTGGAAGCCCACCCTAACACAGTTGGGAAAAGGCCAGACAGATGATGGTATTATTCAAACCAAAATAAGGCTACAAGGCAATCGATTTTTAATTCAGATATCGACTCGGATCGAATACTCGCTCGAACTCAACCCACAGTTCAATATTAATCAATTATCTAAACCGATGTTTACCTGAACACGTAGCCCAGTTACTGGGTC
The DNA here is from genome assembly GCA_033675125.1 of Athetis lepigone. Classification (NCBI taxonomy): domain Eukaryota; kingdom Metazoa; phylum Arthropoda; class Insecta; order Lepidoptera; family Noctuidae; genus Athetis; species Athetis lepigone. Next base: position 14,971,399 of record CM066239.1, on the reverse strand, counting down.
ATTCTACTTTAGCGGAACAGTTGTTTACCATTTGCTGTTTGTTATTGGAAAGTAAATAAACGATTCATAGCTATATCGAGATATTTGTGCTGTAATGAGCTTTTGCCAATATGCTTTTAACGGGGTGCAGAATTACGCGATTTCGTTTTGTTTTCTCATTTACAAAGGTAAACAGCAGTGTTTTTTGTAAATATCAGACGGGATTTTAAGTGAAGTGTGGTGAAAGTGGGGTGAAATATCATGAAATTATAGGTAGTAATAATAACGTACAAAGCACAAGATTTTGCTTAGCTTGGAATAAGATAGCTTAGCTAGGTGTGGCTCATCCCGAGACATTTATTTATTTATTTAAAGCTCACTTCAACAAAAAAAGGTGGTTTGTGAATTTAGATGAATAAATAAGTAACATTATGTTATTGTCCCACAGTAGGCAAAAGACTCTTTTTATAAAGAGAAGGTAAGCAATAATCACCACGGCTTTGGCGATTTAATATTTTATTTCAGGTTTTCCCATGTTTTTTTTTTTTGGTGAGTGGACAATCATCAAATGACTGCTCCCGTCCTGGGTGCGGCGGGAGGGCGTGTCAGACTTTTACTGACTAAAACCCACTCATGTTCCTTCGATTGCCCTTTATGTTCCAGTGTCACGGTAGCTATTATAAACATTTCGCTACCCCGGCAGGCATTGGCCCTGTTGGGCCCCTTCCTGTGCTGACTTCTTCTCTTTGAGGCGCGCGTGGAACACTAAGACCTCATTTACGGAGACGCGGGGCGGCGAGCTACTCATCGCTCGCCATCCGCAGAACCGCGCCTACGGTGGCTGGTAGTCGTATTGCGACTCTCGACGTCTTCGCCTGGGTCTTGGTCCGGGGCGAGAGGCTCGTCGTTGCCTCTCGCGCGCCGCCGCTTCCTTCTCTAGCATAACTGCTTCGCAGAAGGAGGCGACGGCATCCCATTCCGTTTCGCCCCGAAGCATGGCCTGAACCAGCGCCGGGCGCGAGAGGTCACCGCCGCCGATCGCCTCTACGAGGACACGTCGATGGTCCGCCCATGCGCGGCACGCCTCCACAGTGTGCTCGACCGTGTCCTCCAGGCGACCATTGCTGCAGTGGTGACACCCAGACGTCGCTCCTGCCCGAATCCGACACAGGATCCTTCCGAACTGACCATGTCCGGTGAGGACCTGTGTCAAGCGAAACGTGAGAGCGCCGTGGCGCCTCTCCAGCCACTCTTCAAAGAGGGGTCTTACAGCCGCTATTACGGCGTGCCCAGCACTAGGTTTCCCCATGATGACAACGTTGTCGTGTCAATTACATTCACACAAGTAACAAGATTTGTTTCATTTCCTTTGTAAAAAAAAAAACAATAAAACATACCAAACTGATGCTAAAAAAAACTAAACGAATGTACAGTCAGCATCAAAAGTCGCTGACCACATTCAGATTTTCAAAACCACTGAACACTATATCATCCATAAATCGCTCAACAATCATCATCATTAAAGTTCAAAATTAACTGAACACCATTTTGTCAAAAATTGCTGATCGTTATAACATCCGAAAATAACACAACAATCACTTTTGCAAAAGTCACTGAACAATATAAAATGGTTGGTTTGGTATCTAGTGTAATCATGGCAACGTCCAAAAATAAGTTAACAACATAACTACCAAAAGAGACTGAACATTACTTTGTTTCGGATATTGAACTGCAAACTAAAAAAGTGCTTGTTGCTATCTTCAGAGTTACACATCCAATATTGTTCTTTAATGGATGTAAATTTCCAAAATATATTTTTATTTCTTAGAGCCAACGAAAATAGTAGTAGAAGTGATCAAGCACATTTTCAAAGTCATCTAAACTTTCCATATTACGATTGAATATAGCCTTATTTGTAAAACTTTAAGTCTCACTATCCAAAATTACGCAGGTTCTATTATTGTTTGAATTTATACCATTGACCTAATTAATCATTTTTTTAGTTCGATTGAATTATAACCTTATTTGTAAGCCCATGGCCATTTTCAAAATTCACGCAGTTTCCCTTTTAAATAAATTATTTTGGAAACATAGTTGGGGGTATTTAAAAAACTATTTATCCTTAAATATAACAAGAATATTTCTTCTTAATTATAACTTTGTTGACAGTCTACGATGTTGTAAAAAATTAAATATAAAAAAAATCTGATAAATATCTGTGACAAGTACCCAGGGTAGATTATAAACGGTTTTACTAATAAGATAAGAATAATTTATCGTCTTGGCGGAGGTACTACCGTGCCCCCAGATGTTTTAGTTCTCAAACTTCGGCAAGGAATGTTATATTACTGTCACTTCACAAAAATATGAGTACACACACACATATTAAACCTAAAAACAATTGATGCTGTTCAGGGACTTTTGAGATGAACGATGGTATGCTATTTTTGTCAAAAATTTGTTTAGTGACTTTAGAGACGAAGATTGTCATGCTTTTTTTTACCATAACTTTGTTAAGCGACTTTTGAAAAGTGATGGTCACCTACTTATGCTCTTTTATGATGATCATTAATTTCTGGTGCTTGCCATGTTGAGCGATTTTTGTATTATACGGTGTACAGCGATTTTGAAAATTTAAATGTGGTCATCGACTTTTGATGCTGACTGTACCAGAAAAGACGCGAAATTCAAACCTGGAACAACAAATAGGTACAAATATAAAGATAACCACCCATTCTGTCTCTGGTCATGTTATCAGATGTCCCTTGGTACAGTTACAATAGGGACATGTTAGGGACAATCTGATAGAGAACTGAGGTACACTTTAATGGGCATACAAGTATGAGGGCTTGTGTGCGGAGTATAGAATCTAATTGTTTTACTGTCTTTGGTTATGTGTAGCGAGGGACAGGCAATTATTGTTTTATAGCTATTTAGAGGTTTATGAGAAGTGGGTAACGCTTCGTGGTAAGATAATAATTCTTCAATATCTGTTAAGATACTGTCTAGTGGTGTCGTGATGGCCCAGTGGATAATGCTCCCGTCTCTTGTGTAAGAAATTGTGCGTTCGAATCTGGGCAAGAAACAATGTGACTTTTTCAATTCATCTGTACTTTCTAAAGTTTATCTTGGACATCACTGACATCCCGAGCCGTTGGGCCCGGTTGTCATTCGCAGAACTTTGACAGTCGTTACGGATAGTTAGAAGCCAGGACGTCTGATCAGTCTAACTAAGGGGTATCGTGTCGCCCATTTTCTGGGTTGTGGAGGTCTGATAGGCAGTCGTGTCACGTAAAACTTTGGTATCCAGCTGAATGCGGTTAGGCTGAAAACCGACCCCAATATAGTTGGGAAAAAAGCTTTTTAAAAAAAAAGATAACCGACTTCAAAAACTAAAAGCTCAAAAATAACTATTTTGGAAGTCGGTGGCAACACAAATCGACCGGCAGAAGAGAAGCCACCGACTTCCGAAATAGTTATTTTTGAGCTTTTAGTTTTTGAAGTCGGTTATCTTTTTTTTAAAAAAGCTTTTTATTTTTTACTTTTTAGTTAGAGTCTCAGTGTATGACAACTTTTTAGGGTAGCTCTCAAAATAAACTTATAATCTTATAAAATGAAAACGGCACTATGCGCGCAACGTCACAGGATATCTATTAGTGTTATATACTAAAACCTTCCCCAGAATGTAACAAACACTTTGCTGAAAACCGCATCAAAATCGGTTCAGCCAAACGCGAGATAATCGCGGACAAACATACATATATACAGGTCGAACAGAGAACCTACTTTTTTTTTGAAGTCGGTTAAAAAGGCTAGGGAGATGAAGTTTGAATTGAAGTCGGTTATCTTTTTTTTTAAAAAGCTTTTTATTTTTTACTTTTTAGTTAGAGTCTCAGTGTATGACAACTTTTTAGGGTAGCTCTCAAAATAAACTTATAATCTTATAAAATGAAAACGGCACTATGCGCGCAACGTCACAGGATATCTATTAGTGTTATATACTAAAACCTTCCCCAGAATGTAACAAACACTTTGCTGAAAACCGCATCAAAATCGGTTCAGCCAAACGCGAGATAATCGCGGACAAACATACATATATACAGGTCGAACAGAGAACCTACTTTTTTTTTGAAGTCGGTTAAAAAGGCTAGGGAGATGATACTGATCTGTCAAGATGTTGTGACGGCCAAGTGGTTAAATCGTAAGGATGTTGATTTGACTAATGAGTTGAACTTTTTCAATTCATTATAGTCCGGTCAAAATAGACATTCAAGGTTACATTAATTCGCACCTAGCTAAAAATTGGCATGAATATTGAGAACCCTATTACACACAATTTGTCAATTATCCACATGACTCCAGCGTGTGGAAAAAAAGTTATTCAAGGTCAAATGTTGCAAAAATCGGTTTTTTGAGTTTTCCAGCTAAACGGTAAGTGTTATCATAAAAATAGGTGAGACAAAAATTATTCATCATACAATTATGTATAAAATTGTTCCTACACATTTTTTCTTAAGAATCACCATTTCGGAGATATAGCGATACTAAAATATGTTGAAAACGTTGTGTTACTCATAATATGCACACGTTTCCGCGCCACCCGTGAGGTAGTGTACATGGCGCGTTTTTTTTTACGTGGTTTCCCCGGTAGGCCTATTCCAGGATCTATTTTGGTTCTGTTGAGTTAAAAAGCTATTGTATTAAATTGAAAATGGTACTATTGTAATGACAAGAGCGGTGTAAGTAATGAGTAATTTGAGAAAATTATTCGTCTGATTGATACTATATTTGCTTATTTATTTTAGTACGTATATATGTATTTTAATTAATTTGTAATTTTTGTAATAATTAACATCTGTTTTTTTTTTAATATTTGCACCTGCCATCATATCTCTGCACTACCGATGGTTGACTGGTAGAGAATGCCTGAGGCACTAAGTCCGCCTCTGTACATGAATTTTGTGCATAAAGTGTAAATAAATAAATAAATACTCTTCTAATGGAACATAATCCATACTGTCTTCTTCTTCTTCTTCTTCTTCCTGCTGGGTACAAATAAATTTTTCAAAGAACGATGCATCAGGTGTCTCCTTGCATATATCGTAAGAATCTTCTTCTACTGGCGATTGAACATTGGAGCACGATTGACCTCGACAACTGATACATGCTAATGAACAAAACAACCCAAGTATGGCTAATATCAAGTTCAAGTATGGCTTGGTAATAAACTAAACCCAGAAGACTGGGGTTGGAAATTAATTGACAATATATTGGAACCAGTTAAGACTTTACTTCCTCCTGCACCGGAAAAACTACTCAATACAATTTTTGGAATTGCAAAACGGGGTGTAATGCTAAATGCGGCTGTAAAAAAGTTGGGTTGTTTTGTTCATTAGCATTAGCATGTATCAGTTGTCGAGGTCAATCGTGCTCAAATGTTCAATCGCCAGTAGAAGAAGATTCTTACGATATATGCGAGGAGACATCTGATGCATCGCTCTTTGAAAAATTTATTTGTACCCAGCAGGAAGAAGAAGAAGAAGAAGACAGTATGGATTATGTTCCATTAGAAGAGTATCAATCAGACGAATAATTTTCTCAAATTACTCATTACTTACACCGCTCTTGTCATTACAATAGTACCATTTTCAATTTAATACAATAGCTTTATAACTCAACAGAACCACAATAGATCGTGGAATAGGCCTACCGGGGAAACTACGTGAAAAAAAACGCGCCATGTACACTACCTCACGGGTGGCGCGGAAACGTGTGCATATTATGAGTAACACAACGTTTTCAACATATTTTAGTATCGCTATATCTCCGAAATGGTGATTCTTAAGAAAAAAAGTGTAGGAACAATTTTTATACATAATTGTATGATGAATAATTTTTGTCTCACCTATTTTTATGATAACACTTACCGTTTAGCTGGAAAACTTAAAAAACCGATTTTTGCAACATTTGACCTTGAATAACTTTTTTTCCACACGCTGGAGTCATGTGGATAATTGACAAATTGTGTGTAATAGGGTTCTCAACATTCATGCCAATTTTTAGCTAGGTGCGAATTAATGTAACCTTGCCCCTATTTTTGAAGCTAATTTGACCGGACTATTAGTAATTTGTCTAATTTAGTCTAGTTATGAAGCTGTTAATTAAGATGTTAATGTAATGAGTACTAAGATAAGATATGGAGACTAAGAACGCTTGGTTAATTAGAAATAATCATCATATTCGTATGTCTATTGAAATCACTTTATTTGTTTATATTAAGAGGGTCGAAAAGCTAAAAGGTAATTAAGATATTGATGCAATAAGTACTAAGATAAGATATGGAGACAATTACGCTTGGTCAGTCAGAAATAATCATCATATTCGTATGTTCATATTTGTATGTCCATTGAAATCACTTTATTTATTTATAGGAAGAGGGTCGAAGAACTGTTTAAAACCTGGTATTGACGTTAAAATAAATATACAATATTCAAATTGACCCTACAGGATCCTAAACTCCCAAAAAATAATCATAAAAACATTATCTAAGGTTTAGAAGATTCCCTATTACTTGGGAAATAAAATAAGCGTTACATGGAGAGCTTTTTATCGCAAGATTCATATATTCTTCGGAAAACGACACTTTGATGGCGACGCAAACAACCAGAGGCGAAATACCTAATGGAGTAAAGTGACTGCCCATTTACATGGAAATGATCCTGTGTTTTTTGAGGGTTTTAGATTTTAACATTTATTTTACGGTTAAACGAGAATTCAGCACCAACGAGAATGGTGCTGATTCTGTTGTTCACAAACTTAACTAAAGTTAACTGCATCTATCTCTTTCCATTCCTTAAAGAAAAGGACAGAAGATACATCTTAGTTTAATCCTGTCAAATTAGACAGCGCTGAAGTAAATCAGCGTATTTTTATTCGCCATGTGTTTATGTTCCATGTTTTTTTCGCGTCTAAATTATCTATGGAGTGTCTAAATTGGACAGGACTTAACTAATATTTTATTTTCTATAAATCGTATAAATAAGAGAATCGGCACCATTATCTAACGCTGTGAGGCTAGGCTGACTTTGTAGTGGATAGAATAATAACAGTTTAATTTTTCGGACATGACGAAATTTTCCTATATTTGTGATGTCAACATCAAACTGTGACGTCACTATAGATATCTCTCTCTCTTTTTATCACTCTCGATGAATTAACTCTCTAGTCTAACCGAATTCACAAAGTAAATAATTGGCCGAATCTAGTTGAATAAGGAAGTACTTTACTGAATAACATGACTCCCCTTGGTTTCACTAATTGACAGACTTAGATTACCATTAAAGGCACGAGCAGACGAAATGCGTATGCGTAGACGTAAGCGTAAACGTGCGCGTGCCACTGAGTTGTAATGTATGGAACTGTATAAGACAGGACACACCGCTTGCGCGCATGTGGACGTGATGACGTTACGCAAGCGGTGTGTCCCGTCATGTGTACGTGTGATCTGCTCCAGCCTTTAATGACTTTCAAATATCTTCGAATTACATCCGCGGGGTTATTACCTATGAAACAGCAATGAGCAATATTTGCGCAGTGATCGCGCGATCATCGCGCGATCGTCAAAAAAAATCGTATTATGTATGAACCGATTGCTAATCGCTCGCTGATTGTTCTAATGCACTTATTGCTACGATGACGATAAAGGAGCAATCGCTGGAACTAATTAAATATCACCTTTAATAAAAAAAACTTAACTTTGCTCTTAAAAACCATACTATATACGAAACCAACAAACGAAAAATGCATATTTTAGTTAACTGATTGCTCCACAGAGGCAGCACTATCGCTAGTTTGCTATTTGACGTGACGTATTTTGAATTTGACGTTTGAGCAGCAAATTTTGCTAAATTATCGCGATCGCTCGGCTATTGCAAGATACGTAATCCCAGTGCCGGAACCAACGGCTTTACGTGCTTTCCAAGATAAGGGTAGCAATGACGTTTAGTTAATTTTGGACATTGGAAATTGATGAAACAGTCACGTTTCCCGGTTTTGAATCGAGCCCACAATAGGAGGCCGCCTGAACCACTGAGCCATCTCGCCGTTTTAGCTTATTGATTACTAGCTTTTGCCCGCGGCTTCGCTCGCGTTAGAAAGAGACAAAAAGTAGCCTATGTTACTCTCCATCCCTTCAACTATCTCCACTTAAAAAATCACGTCAATTCGTCGCCGTGAAAGAAAGACAAACATACAGACAGACAGACACACTTTCCCATTTATAATATTAGTATGGATTTTTTAACCATAAAACAATATTAATATTAAAATGATATTAAAATGAATAAATACCTTGGGACAACTCAAATACGGCCACCTGATCTCAAGCTAGATAACCAGACAAGTGATATACACATACATACGTACATACCTACTTATGTGATTTATAAATACATATATATTTTAAAACAAGCATAGAACTCACAACCTCTGGCTTAGCAGTCAGGGGAGCACTAATCACTAGACCAACGGGCCCGTCGAATATAATAATAAAACTAGCTGCCTCCTGCGGTTTCTACCGCGTTGAAAATGTTAAAGGTGAACAACCCTTAACACTTAGGAGTATGAAAAATAGATAGTAGACGATTCTCAGACCTACTGAATATAAATATAAGATTTGGTAAAAATCTGTAAAGCCGTTTCGAAGGAGTATCTAAGGTAAGACGAGAATTTGATATAATAAAAATAGTCGGTCACTATGCAAGGTCTAACCATAATAATTCTAGTCCTTTCTCAACCTCAAAGTCGATCTAACAGTAGCAAAGTATTTTGGAATCTCTATATGGGTTGACCTTCCAACATTATCAAAGGATTAATAATTATAGCCCTAATGGATTTACAATTAATAGACTCTTGGTTGTTATTTTTAACCTTTGTTAATTTCATTAATGGATATGAAATAAACCCTTAAAATTGACCTTTCTGTGGTTACTTTATAGTACAGCATGTTGCCATTATTTATTACCTAGGGATTGCAGGTTTTTCGGTCAAATAAATAGTTTTCTAGTTATAGTGTGGAGCGAGTGCGTTATAATTAGATAGATAGATAGAATATTCTTTATTGTACACCAATAGGACAAAAACAGTAAAGGACAATACAAACAAATATGCAAGAGTACAATAGGCGGCCTTATCGCTAAAAAGCAATAATTAATAATCGGAATTAAGATAAGATAAGAAGTTTATTTTCAAATAATTTTTTACATTGATATGACAGATTTGTAGGCTACATAACAACACAAAAATATTAAACATGTGTAGCCGAAAACATCAAAATCCTATATTTCGCGCCAATCCCATACAAATTGCATACAAACATTAAAGTGTGTGTGTCGAGCAGAATTAATCGGTAAAATCGGTTACACAGGTAATTGGTAAAATTGTTTTATACTTGAATCCCGTATGTGAAATATATATATTTATTTTTATTTTGATAAATAAAAATATTAACAAGTTAAATAATAACCTTTTTAAAAAGCTGTTCACTTTTTTAGGAACCCTTTCACCCCTCCGAAGACGGATAAGTATAAACAAAAAAAAAATAATTATTATAATACCAGCATATTGTGTTTAAGTTTATTAGTTTACGTGTCATGATTTTTTAAAATAGTTTTCTGGCTCTGGAGTAAAGTTGAATATTTTGAGATACACCAAAAGTTGTTTAAAACACAATCACCGTCATAATCAACCTACTTGTTTGCTTCTCAGTAATCACGTAAAAATAGTCTACATCAGTTTTTATAATACTGAAATAGGCCCCACATCAGTTGCCTACAAGACCTACACTAGCGCCATCTATCTTACGATATCAGCAACTCTGCTTCAGTTTCAGCGAAAATGTTCGTTAAATTTCAGGCTAAGGCGCTCGCCTCGCTGCGTTCTACAAGCCCCGTTTCGTTTAGTTCATGTTATTTCTTCAAGATGTCAGGCTAACTGTAAAATGTCTATACATCCATACTAATATTATAAATGGGAAAGTGTGTCTGTCTGTCTACCTGTCTGTTTGTCTTTCTTTCACGGCAAAACGGAGCGATGAATTGACGTGATTTTTTGAGTGGATATAGTTGAAGGTATGGAGAGTAACATAGGCTACTTTTTGTCTCTTTCTAACGCGAGCGAAGCGGCGGGCAAAAGCTAGTATCTATATACTTGTAGAAAAGGTTTTTTCCTTCTTCGTTCTTATCCTTTCGGATTTTTTTTAAATTGTTTTTTCTTAAACGATATTCAAATCTCGAAAGCAAAATATACAGGCTACGTTTAAGAACACAGTAGGTAATAAAAACTTACAGTAATAAAGTAAAGACGTAAAGTTGTTTTACGTTTCTTTGTTTGTAAGGATTTCTTTAAATAATAGTAGTTAAATCTCTTTTTTTACAAAATTCGGAATATTGAATGAAGCAAATACTTATTATTACCTGATAATCCGTCATAATGAAAAGAAAAACCAATCTTAATTTTAGAGAACAAATTTTATTAAAATTCGGAACTTATACTTGCTCGGTACGAAAACAGCGAGTCTTACTACACAAGAACTGGTTATTCAAATTATTCAAATTAGTATAAATTACATCCCAGGCTCCTAATAACTTCTCTCTATTCTTAAGTCAAAATTATTCCCGAAAATGTATTTCAGTATACAAAATTATGATAATACAATTCAAATTTCTCCTCTCATTCCATATTTAAATATTTATTCCATATTTAAATAGTTTACACCCCGCCACTCCGCTCTAATAGGCCCGATTTCATTATCCATCCAATATGCATGTAAAGTAAAAAGGAAACGACATTTCCATAAAATTTCATTTTTAGCACGGGTCGTGAACTCCCTCGTCTCCCCTTGTGAATTGGGTCAATGTCGCATTCAACTGGTGAAGAGGGGACGGCTGGCAAAGTAATTGTGTAATTTAGATTGACTGTATTGATTCTTTTTTGTTTGTTCTGACATTTTAAATTATGTGTGGTGTGTGTGGTGCTTTATTTGTTTGGTCCTAGGTTGATAAATTACGTATTTTTGATTTGTGAGAGTTACTCATGCAAAGAGATTTTTGTGGCAAACTATTTCACGATTAGCTTGGCTGCATATTATCGATCAATTACAACCTATAATCAAAGTTGTTGAAGACTTACGACGGGGTTCACCCTCGTTATTTTGATTATTGCTTCGCTCCCGTGGGACATAGCGTGATATTATGTAGCCTATATCTTATTCTAATGCATAACCTATATTCCTGTACAGTTTAATCATAAACTCGTTGTATTTTTTGCGTAAAAGTGTAACAAACATCCACACACACACAAACTTTCACATTCATTTATAATATTAGTAGGATACCAAGTGCGAGTCAGGCTTATACGCACAACGTACTGTGATCACTTTCAGAGTGTTAAAAGCCCAAAATGTCACGTTTTTTCTATGGTTTCACAGAAGGTACGTGGCTTTATCCCGTTTTAATTCCTTATTTCATTTTTAATGCATACTCTTTTAACTGTTTTACACCGTACCTTTTATAGATCGTAAAATACAGCCAGCCAGCAGACAAACGGTCTGACGGAAGGCATACTTTGGGGTTCGAAACCCAACCAATAATAAGTTGTGCAAGAGCGGCCCGATTTGTTACACCAACTATTCCTTTACCAATTCTAACTCAATCGTAAAAATTCGGCTATTTCAAGCTTCTCCGGATTTCCAATTTAAGTTGTAATTCCTAGTAATATATTTTATAGGATAATATTAAGGGTGTGTTGCGGTTTCATCCGCATTTCTGGTTACTGCTCACTCTCTCGTAGGTTGTATCGCAATTATTTAATCGTGTTGGGTGCATAGATGGAAAGGGAGAGGAAGACCAAAGAAAAAAAAACCAGCGAAGAGCGTGACGGGCCACGCTCAGTGTAGGGTTCCGTAGTTTCCCGTCCGTCACAATAAGTGTTCCCACTTAAGAGTTTACAAAAAGGCTATTGTTACGTTGACATACTAAGTACGCAGAAATTATTTTGTACAACTTTTTGTCTTTTTTGTACAAAAACTGTTCTTTCCATCAAGTTCAAAATAATTTTCCTAGAAAGTCCTTATAAAGATCTACTTTTCAGATTTTTTTCATATTTTTCAAAGTTATGGTTCAAAAGTTAGAGGGGCGGGGGGACACTATCAAAAAATGATTTTAAGAAACCCCTACTCATTTTTAAATACCTATTCAACAATATATTACACGTTAGGGTTGAAATTAAAAAAAAAATATCACTTACCACTTTACATATAGGGGGGCTACCCTAATAAAACATTTTTTTCCAAATATTATTTTACCACTTTGTCGGCGTGATTGATATCCATATTGGTAGCAAATTTCAGCTTTTTATTGCTGACGGTCACAGAGATTAAGCGAGACCGGACAGACTGACAGACAGACGGACGGACAGACAGACATGGCGAAACTATAAGGGTTCCTAGTTGACTACGGAACCCTAAAAAATGGTGGATTGGAAGGAGTAAGCATGGCGGATGACAGGTAATATTGAAGAAAAAAACATGTTGAACCGACTACCAGTAAAATGGAATAGGGGCAGGAAGAAGAAAATTTTGGGTGACTAGTCTGTAGTATAATATTAATTCAAGAGTTACGCTATTATTACCGAAGTAACGAATTTTTATAATACGACTAAAAGATTCGGAGGTTTTCTGCTCAAATAAATACAAAAACATCTCTTGTCTCATTTTATTTCTATAGATTTAGTTGCTTAAGATAACATTAAAAATGGGCATTTAATCCTAACATTAAAAGGGGCATATAAGCCCAAACCTTGAATATCTTAAAACATCAAGCTTTGAAAATGTAATTCTGCAAATAATCTTAACGACATTTTAAGGAAATCAGGCTTTAAATTACCTATTTACGAAGGTTGAGATTACTTTTCACGCATTTTACGGGTCAGTACCCGTAAAATGCGTGAAAAGTAATAAATAGGTTTAATTTGGACCAAAAGTATGACTTTTTGATCCTCGCATTACAGTTTTAACGATTATTTTTCATAACACAGGCCTTTAAAACTTAGTATCACACTTTAAAAATAGCAAATTGTCTTAATCTTAGTTAGAGTTTAGAAATTAAAAACGTTTTATGATCAATTAGATACCCGTCGTAGCTTCATCTTTATTGAAAATGCCAGATTTTCTTTAATATAAGCCTGTATTTTAAATATAAACCTTTCTCTTAAATCACTCTATAGATCTATTAACAAAACCGGATCATTTCGTAGTTCAAAACATACATACAGGAAACTTCATTTAATACTATGTGAAGATTCCATCGTCTTTCTTTGAAGCTTACATAAGTTTATTATACACTAACTGACCCCGTCAGCCTTGTCCAGTTCAATGATCATGGTCCTGATTCTACCCAAATATTCCGTATTTAGGTCAGTTTTCCAGAAATACTTTTCTAATTTCCTTTTTATAAGACCTGCCTCAGACTTCGACGAATATTATTTTGAATTAATGTTGTTTTAATAAGAAATTGTAACTATCTGTATATAATTATACTATCGGTATCAAATAAAAACATTGATTTGGGTGCTCACTACTTGAAACACTTTTTGTAAACCTTTCTATTATATTATTTATTTATTTATTGACCTTAATGTACGAACACAGTACATAGGCGGACTTAATGCCTTAGGCATTTTCTACCAGTTTAAAATAAAACATGGTAGGTGCAAGAAAACAGAAAAGTTACAGGAATCAAATAAATCAATAAAATAGTTACTTAAATACATAAATATATACATACATACTATTTATACAGAGTAGAGAAAGATAAAAATTATTTGTATTATTTTGATTTGTAAAAATGCAGAGGAATAATGTGAAAAATATTTACTTTAAGTGCATACACCATGACTGCTTAAACGAGGGACTTATATAAGAACGCAAAAATATATGCTCAGCCCCCTAGACAAGTGACATTGTAGAATAGATAGCGAAAACGAATAGATTGTCAAATGTATGAAAATGTCAAATTGTTTAGAGAAAGCTTATGTCAATTCCATACATTTGACAATCTATTCGTTTTCGTTTTCTATTCTACAATGCCACTTGGCTAGGCCCTGCCCTCAGATTATGACTAGTAAAAATGAAAAAAAATTAGGTAGATATGATCCGTTCTAGTTTCGATAGGTGTCCAGCACTCGTGTTAATAATTTATTTATTTTTTGAGACAAAGTGTTTCAGGTATTTTTCTAACATATTTGGAATGGGAATTGATCTCAGTAGTTGTATTTTGTTTCTCCGTTACCGATATTTATAAAAAATAAATTTCGGTAACGGGGAAAGTAATTAGTAAAAAATAAAACTTTCAAATGGCATAACTTTGATTTGTAAATGCTCTGATTTATTGGTACTGAAAGCGCCAAAATCTCACTTCTCAGAAACTTAAATTTAAATAATAATGTCACTCAGACAAACAAAATATCCTCAAAAATCAACTAAAAATTATGTATACCACATAATGTTAACTTTATTTTTGAGGATATTTTTCGAGAATAATCGAGAAAAGTCTATGTCACGAGGTTTATATAATGTTTAGTTCATATAAAAAGGCATCTCTCATGCACACATGCCCACGTTCTTCCTCCTCCGCCTCTTTATGATAACAAACATCTATGTATCGAATTAACCCTCCAGACTAATTATATCAACTATATCTCTCTCTTTACATTATATAATGTAAAGAGATGAGATGTGTGTTTAATGTTATTATTCAACAAAAGAATTCCTAGATGACAGAAATATGTAGAATAAAATAAAATGTATATGCATAATTAGTTAAGATTAAAAATTTTACACCAGAAATAGTAGAATATAAGAAACTTATTATATAATGTTAACATCTATTGTACTATATTCTTACAAATAAATCATTCTTTCTTTCTTTCTTTACGCAAACCTGAACTTCTCCACATACCCATTTACTATCTGGCAATTGATGTTTAATAGCACGGAATCGAATCCCACGCGTCGTCGTGCGAGCGTCATTTTACCCTCAATTTAATCGACAAATAACCTCGGCATATTGTCGGATGTCGACATTATTGGCATAAATTATATATTATGTATACTTATATGTCTGCTTACTGTCTATTTATACAATTGTGCTAAGCTTTGGTAAAGTAAATAATTTTACATAAAATAAAATGTTATAACATAATTAGTAATTAGGTATGTATGTATACTTTTTTTTTTGTTGTTAGGTTTCCTTTGTGTATGTTTGTAAGAATATCCATACTCATACTACTATAAATAGAAAAGTGTGTGTGTCTTTCACGGCAAAACGGAGCGACGAATTGCCGTGATATATTGAATAGAGCGTGACATAGGCTACTTTTTGTCTCTTTCCAACACAAGCGAAGGTAATAAATTATGTGCAATTTCTTGGACCTGTAAGTCCTTACCGCAACTCTTTTTGCCTCTGCCTTCGATTCCGGTTCCAATACCGATAAATGAAATTAAAAACTCCGCTTCCATCTGAATTCCGCTTTATTCCGATATTACCACTTATGTATCATCCTTAGGGAAAACTAAGGCAGGAAGCTCATTTCACAATCCGAACGTTCGCGGGAGGAAGTTCCTCTGAAATCGTGATGTGTGAGACCAAACTGACTGCAAAAGTTCCTATGTAAACCTTCATTGTTTAACGTACCAGCTTTTTCCAAAGAGAGAAAAAGTAAGCTATGTCACTCTCCATCCCTTTTACTATCTCCACTTAACGCTTCAATCCGTCGCTCTGTTTTTCCGTGAAAGATACATAAACAAAGACATATACTGTTCTATTTATAGTTATTTTTATGGACCAAGGTATTATTGTTAAAAATAAAAAATAGTAGCAAATGTAATTGGAGTAGAACCATTCATATTGTCATATATTAAATCCGATTGGGGAAACTCTATTCGAATTAATGAAAAATGTATTGGAATCATTGCCGGCGGCAAGCTATGAAGATATTCCAATGATATATTGACTTCATATTATATTGATAAGATAATGAATATAATATTATTACGATGGCTGCCTGAATTTCAGGTCACACACGTTTCGTATTTTACTGAATAATAAATTGGAACAATACATTGCAAAGTTCAATTTATAAACCTTTCAAATACTTATTGAGCACGGTTGATGCAGTGACTAAACGATTGGCTGCTGTACTGTCGCAAGTTCGACTCCCACGCCGACTACTATTTATATAGTAAATAATCTTATATTCGTTAGTAAATGTACCTACTATACAGGAGAAATTCCAAGAGATACATTTAAAAAAGCAATAATCTTTTCTATGTTTTCAGCTAAAGCTATTAAGAGATCCAGATTCCTTAATATTATGAAAAAAGAATTACAAGGAAAACAGAAACACTCAAAGTCACACGTGACCCTATATTTTTATGAATAAATAAAACGTTACTGAAGTAGGTCGACCTTCATTCACAGGGTAATCAGACGGCGCGT
Organism: Athetis lepigone; assembly: GCA_033675125.1. Classification (NCBI taxonomy): domain Eukaryota; kingdom Metazoa; phylum Arthropoda; class Insecta; order Lepidoptera; family Noctuidae; genus Athetis; species Athetis lepigone. The sequence goes on along the minus strand of CM066239.1, from coordinate 14,954,867 downwards.
GTCATTCAGTAATTTCTCCAGCCCACATGGGGAAATAGTGTGAAATTATACAATAAAACTATTTTTTTTTTTTTTTTTATTCAAATAAACCATTTACAGGTACTTTTGAATCGTCAAGGTGTCAGTCTGTCAGAAAAATGAAGCTAGTTGCTCGTTCCAAGGAGTAGGTCTCATGGAGAAGAGCGAGCAAGAAACTCCATGGACACTCTTTTTAAAAATCAATAGATTACAAAAATTTGGTTACATCATTCATTGTAGAATTTAAAGTACTATGTGAGAACAACGTAACAAGTCATAATGTAAGAAGACATATTGTAAATTTAAGGAATCAAAACAAAATTTAAAATAACTGTGGCAGCTAAGAGATGACCAGTCTCAGCAGACAGCGCCCGTTCACGGACATGACGTGTGGATCGGCACCAAATAGCTCAACCATTTTGAAGGGAACCAAATGATCCAACACACACGCCACCGTCAGTGAGACATTTGAGTGAGCATGACAAACTCCCAGCTGCCAGAGTACATTCAGTCAATGACAGACAGAAAAAATGCAAAGAACATAGTGCTCACATAGTATGCTATGTGAATTTATATAAAACAAACACTTTGACTCGACACAATACTATTATTTTTGTAGTTTTACAATCAACACTAGCGTCGAATACTAATTAATTACACGGTTGTGAAGCAGGACCAGCAGTCAGCCAAGCATTTTGGTCATTAATGTAATCCCCTAATTTATACAACTAGGGCAACTAGAATCAACTATTTTAATGTAATTGACGTTCCAAAGTGCCTTCATGGCCTAATGGAAATAAACGATTTGACTTTTGACTTTTTGACTTTTGACTTTTATAATAAGCTCGGCTACATAATGTGCGTTTTATATAAGATTTAAATTTAGTTTCAGTTAGTTGAGTAATTTGGGGAGGTATTTTATTATAACACTTTAAACAGTACCCCATAAAGGAAGTATCTACTTTAGCCAGCCTAAAACCAGGTTGGATTAACTGGTCCCTATTTCTTGTATTATAATTGTGTCTATCGCCCCTTTTACCAAATAGATGGAGATTTTTCCTAACGTACATGATGTTTTCATAAATGTATTGAGAAGGTACCGTCATAATGTTAATTTCCTTAAACAGTTCCCGTAGGGAATCGCGCATACGAAGATTGTAAATGGCTCTGACTGCTCTTTTCTGCAGAATAAAAATAGACTCGATGTCTGCAGCTCGTCCCCACAGTAAAATCCCGTAAGACATAACACTGTGAAAATAACTAAAGTAAACTAACCTCGCGGTGTCTACATCAGTGTAATGCCGGATTTTCCTAACGGCATACGCTGCCGAACTTAGGCGTCTTGCGAGAGATGCTAAATGAGGACTCCATTGTAGCCTTGAGTCAAGCGTGATCCCTAGGAAAACAGTTTCAGTGACGAATTCTAGTTTCTCCTTATTCAATACTATGTCATAGTTATTGCTTTTGACATTTGGCAAAGCGAATCTAATGCATTTAGTTTTATTTCCATTTAATACTAAATTATTTGCCGTGAACCAATTATGTACTTGAAGTAAAGCATTATTAATGTTATCAAAATTATTGGCCTTCCTGTTTATCTTAAAAATCAAGGAAGTGTCATCGGCAAACAATACCATTTGTGGCTGGCTTTTTAATAAGTGTGGGAGGTCATTTACGTAAACTAAAAAGAGAAAGGGACCCAGAATTGAGCCCTGTGGAACTCCCATTTCTACTTTTAAACCATCAGAATTTACCCCATTTATCTGAACTGTCTGGAGCCTATTATTTAAATACGATTTTACCAAACTTTGCGCAAGTTTACCCAGTCCGTAATGCTGGAGTTTCAAAAGTAATGTGTTATGATCTACGCAATCAAATGCTTTGGAAAGGTCACAGAAGATCCCAATGGCATCGTGTGCTTCTTCCCACGCAGTATATATGTGTTTTAATAAAGTAACACCGGCGTCGGTTGTGCAACGCCCTTTAGTGAAACCAAACTGCTGATCGTGCAAGATTTTATTGGTGTTAAAATGAATCAGCATTTGATTGAGCATTATCCTTTCGAACACCTTGCTGAAAGCAGGTAATACGGACACGGGTCTATAATTGTTGGTATCTTTACTGTCTCCGGATTTGAAAAGAGGTACAACCTTACTCAATTTCATTAAATCGGGGAAGACCCCTTGGTCTACGCACATATTAAAAATAGAAGCCAAATATGGTGCTATTGTCTCAATTATAGACGTACAAACTTTAATTGACATTCCCCATAGATCTTCAGTGATTTTTATTTTGATTTGTTTGAAGGCTTTTATAACTGTCGCCGGGTTAATGTGTTTAAATTGAAATATAACCGGACAGCCAGGAACGTTTGTTTTTAAAAAATCAATTGCAACCTCAGATGATGAATTTAATGCTTCTGTAGTTATAGCCGGTATATTAGTAAAGAAACTCACAAATTCCTGCGCTACGTCTTTGTTCGAACTTATTGGACCAAGAGACGTCTCCAATGTATATTCTGTGTTACGTACTTTTTTCTTGCACGTTTCGTTATTTATAATTTTCCAAACTGTCTTTATTTTATCGTCTGCCGATTTGATTTTATCGCTTATGAATAGGGCCTTAGCTACCTTGCAGGTGTTTCTAAAAGTTTTTGAATAAGTAGCCACATATTTGTTAAAAGATTCCGTGTTAATATAAGGCTTAACGCCATACAGCTCAAACAATTTTTCCCTGCTTTTCCTAATTCCTTTGGTTGCCCAGTCACTAAATGTAAACTTTAAAGAGATATTTTTGATCTTCTTTTCAAAAATATTATTGAATTCTGATTGTATTATTGAAAAGAAGTCATCATACAACTGATTTGCATCGTTATTGCGTATAAGAACACTTAACTTTTGATTTAGGGCATTATTGAATCTAATTAGTTTGCCAGTTGTCATCGGTCTATAATGAATTTGAATTTTTTGCAATGGCATTTGAAATTTAAAACACACTGTTTGACCGCTATGGTCTGACGGTAGCTAATTCACAATGGCTTTATCAAAATATTCACAGTCGCAAAAAATGTTGTCGATACAAGTAGCAGACGTTGGAGTTACTCTGGTCGGTTCCATAAAAACATTAGATAAATTAAATGACTTAAAAAGGTTTAACAGTCTACTACTATTTACATTAATTTCTAAAATATTGATATTAAAGTCTCCACAAATAATTGGAGATTTGTTACATAGTGTAAGTTTGGATAGGGCATCTTCCATTACAGACTCAAACAAGGGATAATTCTGATAGCTAGGGGGTCTGTACACGCACAATACTACATGCTTATCTAGCTCGACACACGACAGTTCAATACAATGGTCAACCGATAAGTTAACTATATCATTCCTTTCTTTACATTTTAACCTATTTTTAATTAATATTAAGGAACCTCCACGCAACATAGTTTTGCGGTTAAAGCAACTGCCTACATTGTAATTATCATAATTAATTAGCATTTGGTAATCTTTCAACCAATGTTCAGTAAAACACACAATGTCGAACTTAGTTTTTTCTAAGAATAATTCGATTTCTATTAATTTTGAAGAAATACCTTGTATGTTTTGATGAAACAACGTCAAGGTATTCTGATTGCTTTGCATCTTAACTGTTTCAGAGCTAGAAGGTACCATGTTGATTGTAGGAATGGTTATACTATTGTTAAGTGGACCTTCTATTGTCTTACAATCTAGTTTAAATTATTTGAAAAATTATTTATAGCTTCAGTGCTACATTCATTTATGGCCACAATTTTATAATTAGTACTATTACTAACTGTTGTGGTGTTAATTATACATGACTTCGACATACTACTTATGTCTGAGTGAATAATAAACGCTAATAGCCTCGCTATTTGTTGTCTAAATCTAATAGGCAGATACACTGTATTCTTTGTCGACCTTAATTTTTCAACAAAACTGTTGGTGTCAAAATATACAAGCTTGTCACTATAGTGACTAACTAAGAAATGCACATGCCTATTTAGCATATGAATATAATTATTTTGTCTCTTAGATAAATTGCTAAAATAAGGAAATGCACACAAAATAATTTTATTACATTTGACATTTAAAATGTCTGTAATACTGTCAGTGATGTCTTCTTTGCTTACTTTCAAACTGTTACCTATAAATATGGTTAAATTGCTGTCACAGTTATAATCTTGCTTAGAAACAGACTGCATTATACATTTGTAGGATGATCCAGGCATACAAAAGTTTTGAGTGGTGTAGCTGAGGTTATAATTAAGTAATTTCCCTAAGCCTCTTCCAATACTATCAGAAAACATAACTGAACGACAAGCCTGATTACTGCTATCAAATGAGCAAGGACTCAATACACTATGTGGCACTTCTTGTACAATCTCAGACATCTCTTGACTAGGGATACAGCCCTCAATACTCGCAGCAAGCTGTGGGGGAGTAGGTGTGGGTACCAGGTCCTCTGATGTTTCAGGCTGAAGCCTCACAGGGCTAGCCTCCCTCTGACAAGAATACTGAGAATTGCTGAGAGAGATGGTGTTTACCCTGTCTTCAGTGCAGGTGCACATATCTACTGACTCATTGGCTGCCAGTATATGTTCGTTTATTTGATTTTGTGAAGTAACATATTTACTGTACAGTGATTTCAGTGAGTTATTAAGCTCATATATTTCAGACTGCAAGCGCTGAGTGTCTATTTGATAAATGTTCTTGCAGTCTTCTAATTTGATTTCATAATTATTTAACTTATTAAGAAGACCTATACGTTCTTTTCTTAATTGTGTTAATTAAATGTGTTAATTAATGCACTTTGAGAATATAGTTTGTTCAGAATCGTTTACTGAATCGATTTTTGTAATTTTTAATATAGGTAATATTTTATTCCAAAAATAATTAAAACTACGTAAACTGCTGTCACACTTCCGCTGTACAGTCAAAACAAACTAAAATTTATGAAATACATATTACGCTAGACCCTTATGCAAGTGCGACTGTGTGCATGCATAGATTTGGAATGTGACTATATAATTTTCTCCCACAATCTGTACAACTAATTTATAGAAAAAACATTGTTTTAAACATAATAATAAAAACTCAGTGTATGTATTATGATTATAACATAATATTCTAATTGGGGTGTCTGGTGGTGTGCGTTTATTCCGGGACATGTTGTATTTAATATAATCTTACTAAAAGTTACACGTGGTTTCACTTGAACTCTAAAAGAATAAATTGTTGTAAGTGTTTGTGTGCCAAATAAGTATTTTCCATTAAATTTACTTTTAAGCCTCTAGCAGCAGAAGTCGACTATTTACTTGCTTGTTGATATTGATATAATAAAGAACTAAAAAATACAAATTATGTCATTACCATTTATTTTAAGTAAGTAAGTAAGTATAAGCATAAGTTTTATTTTAGTTTGCTTAAAGGTTTTTTTTTTGTTTTATGTGCAATAAAGAATATGAATATGAATATTTTCGAAATCCTCTTCGACAGTTGAGACGGAACTAGAAGTCTGACAGTCAGTCTTAACAACGTATATCGTATTTCCCAGTAATTAGTTTGTGGAGGTCTTATATGCAGTTGTAACCAATCCCATCTTACACCATTGACGTATCCAGGGATCAAAATTAGGGCGGTCTCATAAGCAGTTCCGATGAAAAAGTCGCTTTCACATCTTTGGTCTTACATTTATGTAATTGCCTGCATGCCTCTGGGTGTTACGGTATGTAACAAACCCACGCTACAGTACTAACTTATGCTAGAGATTGACAGCTAAACTAAAGCTTGCTTCACTTAAATTCACTGAGGAAATGCGTACAGAAATACATTACTGGTTTATTTATAACAGCCCAAATCCATCATGTGATTTACTGATAAATATCTTAAGGTATGTGTACACATCTCGGGAAGTCGGTAGATTTAGGCCGTTTAGATTCAGAAGCTTGGCTCTACATGAGATCTGATATATTTTTCACAGGGCAAACCTTATGTGGTCGTCTTGGCAACATTTTACATGAAATGTTTTTGGTGGAATTTCAATTTCTATTTAAACCTTCAAACACACGTGATTAGAGACACATAAAAAGACAATAGCAGCGCGACAGCCGGCTATCGCTTGGTCGTTGAAAGGTTAAATGTGGTTTACTGAGAGATATTCTAAAGTGCTCTCACATTTCCATTTCTATTCTGAAAACTAGTTATTAGCAACTATTGTATCCAACGTTATAAATAAATTCATTCAACCAAAATCTATTATATTCGGCAACAAAGCGTTGAAGAAAACATGTCATGTCTGATTCATCTATCATTCTTTGGCCACTATTGGGCTTATGTAACACACATTTTCTAAGACTGCTGACCTCGTGTACTGTTTTTTTAGGGTTCCGTAGAGAAAGGGAGAGAATACAAGAACATATTTTTACCTCACTTTTAGGCTATGGACTATCGTTGTACCAAATGTCATTTAAATCGGTTCAGTAGGTTTGGCGTGAAAGCGAGACAGAGTTACTTTTAAATTTATAATATTAGTATGGGAGTTCATGTGTTCCCTCATAGCTCCTAAACTAAATAAAAGAACTGGACATTTGGTCAAAGTAAAACCGAAAAGCTCGGCTTGTACTAATTAGAACAAGGCATGAGCAAAGCAATGTGTGAACAAGCAAATTTAAAAAATAAAAAGCTATTCGAGAAGTCTCTCAAAAACTTGCTTGGGTTGTGCTATATTTTAATAATCTGTTGCGCTTGTTTAGGCATGTCTTAATCCTAAACACGCAACTATTAACACGTAATTTGGCTTAGCTCCGTCTTACCTTCTTTATTATCGTACCGTCTCTCTCACACACTCATAACAAATCATCATCAGCAACAGCTGTAGACAAACAAAACTCGCCATCCCAGTCATGACCAAGAAGTTTGCCCGAAAACTTATCAAACTGAATAGGGACAAAATCAAAACAGTTATAGAAACCATAACAGGTCACTGTCCCTTAAACAAGCACCTATTCACAATAGGTGTAACATACAGCCCTATATGCAGAGGCTGCTTAGAGGCAGAAGAAACGCCACAACACGTCCTCATGGATTGTAACAGTGTGGCCGAATAACGGGCAAAACTACTCCAACACCCCGGGTCACTTCCAGAAATCTTTGGCAGACTGAAAAGTCTTCTACGATTCTGGGAAAGTGTGGGATGGTTGAAATAGGCGACAAGCCACACACGCACAATGGCCCAATTATGAGGCTAAGTGCGGTCAAGCCCAGCGAAACTAAAACTAAAACTAAAACAAATCATCATCTCACTCCCTTATAACATCTCTTTATGTCTCTCTCTCTTACTATTATAGTTTGACACTTGTGTGACGGTGGTAGTAATAAATATCTTGTAGCCAAATACGTATATGTCTGTTACAGTGCTGTGAGTTTACACCTTCGAACACACATGCTAAGCGCCTTACTAATAAACGCTGCATAAAGTTATGACAGGTTTATACGTCAAAAAATGTATGGTTACACAGGCTTTATTCATTGCATAACTTTACACAGTGATTATTAGTAAGGGCATAAGTATATACGAGCCGACGCCGTCAGAGCTTGCTCTGTTCAATGAGTGTGGTCTTCACAGAAAAAACTAGTAAAAGGTTAAGTAAAATTTATATCCAATTAACCGAATTGGTCTAGCTGTTTTCCAGATTTGTGCTTTGTAACATATTTTGCGATTTTTTAAGGAACCCTCAGTATAGGTACGAGTCCGATTCGAACTTAGCCGGTTTTTCTTATAGACTCGACCCTTGTTTGGACTTGTATTAGAGGCAGTGGCTCCCTAGAATATATATTGAGGTATCTTGTGTTAGTTAGGACTTAGGAGTTTAGAACATGTTGTTACATAGCAATGTGTGTTTAGGACGGTCTAACTTATGTGGCGTTGTTCTAAGAGATATTGGGCTACTGCACTCTAAATCTGTTCGTTTAGGGAATGATTTGGAATGGCAAATAGTTTGTACTTTTGGGCTAATCCTCATCATTCCCAATTTATTTTCCACAATATTATTGTTTTTTTTTTTTACGTCATAGTTTTTAAAACTTTGGAAAGGTAGAATAACTGAACTCATACCTAGTCTATGCTTATAATAATAAGACTTAAAATTGCCAAACCGCCGAATTGTCTTCTTGGTATTAGAAAAGACATTTGTTCTATAATATCATAACTTTATAATTAGTGTTACAAATATTTTTCCAAATCTCTTTACAATTCTAATCTCTATTTCCAGCGACATAAAACGCAAAAATAATCTAACTTAGCGAAGTAATAAAACATGGATAAACATAGCTCCTTAAACATATTAAAGTTATATTGTGACAGATTTTCCCGAAAATCCTACTTATCTTCTAAGAATTCGAAAGACGCTTTACTTTTAAGCCTTATCCGCCTACATTACGTGGCTACTTATAATTTTCATGAGCCTAAGAGCCAGCGCAGTGCGCACGCCGTTGTTTATAACGCGTCGTCGACGCGCATTTTTAGCGATACGCACGCAAGTCAGACGCACTCTGTAGACCTTTATAAATTTAAACATGCGTTTATTCGATACAAATGCGATGCTAACTCGTGAGTTTATCGATACTTAAACGACAACAAATTACTCTATAGGATAAATGCGCACAATGGCCCAATTATGAGGCTGAGTGCGGATAAACCCAGCGAAACTAAAACTAAAAGGATAAATGCGCCCCGTCGACGCACGTTTCTAAAACGCACGTCGGCAGTGCGTTTCAAAAACGTGGCGTGCAAAGTCCGTTATTTCGATAGGACTAAAATCACTGAAGGATTTCATTTTGAAAGCGACGAAGGGAATGTTCAATTCAATTATACCTTCCAATAATTTGATTTTCAATTGGAAATTCATTTATCCATTTTCTTGCCCAAGTTTGTGGTTTTATGAGGTCCTATTCTAACGGGTTTCATTGAATTTGTGGTAGTTAATTGGTTTTGCTATCATACACTATAAATATGGTTCGATAACTTTGTTTATAAATTATTTCCGAGAAACATTTCGTGGTACAACGCTTGGGTTGGTTTCTTCATTATTATATTAAACTAGCAAGCCGTGTCGCATGGGTGTAACAAAATTTTGAAAATCCCTGTTTTGCTTAACCATAATATGCATGTATAAAAATCGCATTAAAATCTGTTGCGTAGTTTTAAAAGATTTAAGCGTACAGACATATCGGGAACGATTTTGTTAACCGACTTCATTTTATACTATGTTTTGATTTGTCAAAAAGACTTTATAGTATCACTAGCTTCTGCCCGCGGCTTCGCTCGCGTTAGAAAGAGACAAAAAGTAGCCTATGTTACTCTCCATCCCTTCAACTATCTCCACTTAAAAAATCACGTCAATCCGTCGCTCCGTTTTGCCGTGAAAGAAAGACAAACAGACAGACAGACACACTTTCCCATTTATAATATTATTACGGATTTTACTTTTTTAATTTAAAAATGGTTGTAGATACATAAACAAAACATATTCAATAAAAAATCATAATTGTTGAAGCAGTTACCGTTTATACAAATACCTAACGTATACATTGCGCGTTTAACAGCACCATCGTGGAAGCTCCATAGCAATAAACACGCTTTGTAATCTAACCTAACCTTTGTCATCGGATGTTTTACGATTGCCAGTGTCGTTACTCGAGGTCGAATTGTTCGGGCCACAGAACCCTAAATAAGTAAATAGAGAGAGCACTTTTACCGTAAAAGCATCTACATTGCCCGCCTCTCAGACGACGAAAATGTGTGAATAATATCCATTACATAGCACCTACATTATATACCGGTTACATAATGCAGGATATGCCAAGGGCGTAGTATTTTATTCTTAGAATGTTCCAGCAATGCTGGACTTTTTCGTTTTTTTGTTAGTGTGATAAAAAGGTGATGCGCAATGTCAAAAAATATACTATCAGTATAAACAAAAAATGAATAATTAAAAAAAATATTTAATACAATTGCGTATTTGACGCCATTAATCAACAAAGAGGCTGTTAAAACGCGATTACGATACAGTTTAGCCATCTCTATTCACTAACTATTTATAATAATCTTACATTTGATTAAATATTAATCGAATTTTGGGACTGGAAAAAACTACATGTATTTCTGTCACCGTCCCGCAACTACTAACTGTGATGACGAGATAGAGAAAGAAAATAGCAAAGCATAAGTACGTTATAAGTTACATATTATTATTTAACTCCAAGATAACAATGATCCTGCAACTCCAAAAGATTTTTAACGGAATAGCATACTTGATTATTGTGATCAGGTTAATCCTATTTGACCTCTCAGCGGGATGATTGATGTCACAATAATTACTCGGCAAACAGATGGATTGATGAATGAGGCTGGTAAAGAAAAGCTACATATATCTGGAATATTGGATCAATACAAACTATTCAGTAGTCAATATTTTAACATCGTTCATTTTACTGCAGAGATTGGATTAGCCCGAATACGAAATAATTACTTAAGCATTGGAATAATAAAATAGGAATGGAGAATAAATATATTATCCAGACTAGATACGGATGTTGAAGAACATGGAAAGACGACATTAGTTAAGGTAAACTAGTATTTTCAAAAATATAGGATGTGTAATAATTCGGTTGGGTATAAAGTCAAAATCAAATTATTATTAAGTCCCTAAAGACAATCTTAAAAGGCACTTTGGAACATCTACAAAAAATAATTGGATTTAACCCTTTAACGACCATCCGACAGCCGGCTATCGGGCTGCAATTGTCTTTCTATTGTGTCTCTGCACTTCACACTGTCTGTTAAAGAAACTGCACAGCAGTTTCTTTAACATTCGATCTTTTGTTTGAAAAATTGTTGACAATTTGCTAATCGGCTGTGTAGATATTATTGTTGGAGTATCATTATTAGAGAACATGAATGTTCAGGAAGATTTACAATGTGTGCCTCGCATGGGCGAGCCATCGACGTGTCTTCGTAGAGGCGACCGGTGGCGGTGACCTCACGCGCCCGGCGCTGGTCCAGGCCATGCTCCGGGGCGAGACTGAATGGGAAGCCGTCGCCTCCTTCTGCGAAGCAGTTATGCTAGTGAAAGAAGCGGCGGCGCGCGAGAGGCAACGACGAGCCTCTCGCTCCGGACAGAGACCCAGGCGTAGACGTCGAGAGTCGCAAGACGACTACCGGCCACCGTAGACGCGGGTCTGCGGACGGCGAGCGATGAGTAGCTCGCCGCCCGGCTAGGACCAGGCCCGCGTCGACGGCGCGTTAGTGTTCCATGCGCGCCTCGAAGAGAAGTCAGCACGGGAAGGGGCCCAACAGGGCCAACGCCTGCCAGGGTTGCGGAATGTTTATAATAGTTACCGTGACCCCGGAACATAAAGGGCAACCGAGGGAACATGAGTGGGTTTTAGTTAGTACAAGTCTGACAGTCCCTCTCCGCTCCACCCAGGGCTCTCGCCCTCCCTGGGTGGAGCGGCACATTTGATTATTTGCAACGATGAAAAAAACATGGCACAATGCGTATTTGACATTTTGAGTATCTGTCATTCAACGTTTATGACATTTTGCGTATTTGTCATTATGAGTATCTGACAATTTGCGAATATGACATTTAGCGATGAAGTCTATCGATCTGACAATTTGCGTGTCTGACATTTTACGTATCTGACATAGGGCGTATAAATCCAAATCACGTGTGTTCGAAGGACTATTCAACCATTTCAAAAGATAGTATGGAAGTATGAGTCATAAAACCTAAATAAATAAAAACTATAATGAACACACTAAGCAATGAGATTTAAACTTATGTAAAAGTGGAACGCTATTTCCCTAGGTCACGCTATAACTTAAGAACAACGAACAATTTCATTCACTTTTTTATGAAAGTTATTTCGAAACGAAAAATGAAGAAAATTTTACATAACTTGAACACCTATATTATAACTTTAATAGACATGGGAACAGCTTGAGTTGTGTTTATGAATACTAGTACGTGGGTGGAGATATTAGGTAAAGTTATCTTAACGTGAGTGAGGATTGACAAGCAACCGTATCCAATTTTACCTCAGATAAATTAACCGTGAGAATTTATATTGGAATAGGGTTGTTAGCCGAAAAATCACGGTCTTTACAAATTTTGCCAACAAGGTTCATCCAGGTTTCAAACGCCATTTCTATTCCATTATGTTGATTTCTGCGGGACATTCAACATGGACCGTGACGACTACTTTATTGTTCATATACTTTAGCTCGTAATAATATTATAGGCACAATAAAAATGTAATAGTATGATATCATATTAACTTGTGATATCAATTGTCTAACATCCGTTGTCATTATTCTTTTATTTTATGCTTTTGAATGAACATAAACCTTGTGTATTGTGTTATTTTAATGGCTAATTCATTTGTTTATTTGTTAATGTTTTTAATAATATAACCTTCTGCTGGTTTCATAAAGTGGGCCATTAAAATTTATTTATAACTTACGTAACTATTTTTCTTGGTCACGCACTCAAGCCATTACTTGTGAATGACTTACCGATTTCATTCAAACTTTTTGTTTTCTAATGGTTTATAGAAGGTTCTTATTACTTACGTAACAAATCATAGGAAAATTTCAGAAACGTAACGACTATTTAAACTTCAATCGAAGGTTAAACCTGATGGGGCAGAAGAATTTGATAAAGTCGAACAGCAGTTATCCAATTATTTGTCACTAGCGACCCGCCCCAGCTTCGCACGGGTGTTACAAATTTTTAAAAATCCCGGCTTTTCTCTACTAAAATATGCTGTATTATACATATAAACCTTCCTTAAGAATTACTCTATCTATTAAAAAAAACCGCATCTAAATCAGTTGCGTAGTTTTAAAGATCTAAGCATACATAGGGACAGAGAGACAGAGGATAGCGACTTTGTTTTATACTATGTAGTGATTTACCTTATTCTTTACAAGTAGTGAGATCGCAACTAAACAGTTCGAATTGCCATTTTAAAGTAAATCAGACTATTCGAAATCATAATTATTGGGACTTAAGAGAAAACAAACTAAACCATCGTAGGATTCGTACCTAAAATTATGCTACACAAAACAATCAAATTATCCCAATCAACGTTGCACCTCAAATTTGTAGTGATAAAGTTCAAAATCTATTAATGAAATATAAAAGACTGGTTCGCTTCCGAGGAAATGAAAGGAGGCAAAGAAAAATAATTTTCCTTTACCAGTATGTGACATATAACAGAAAGGAATAAAAAAAATGACGGACTTGTTTAGTGCATCAGGGTGAGTTCGGTTATTGGGTAAATCCAGATAAATAAAGTTACAGCTAAAACTATGGGCATGAAATGCACGGGCAGTAATAGGGGTTTAGTCAAGTTATTGAATCTGTGTCCGGACTTACCCCATAACTTAAATTACCTTGATACTCTTACATAATCAAGAGCACCATTGTTTCAGAGAAAACGTTTGTAAATTAAATGACAGATAAAGTTAGTATCGAAAGAAAAGCCTATTTAGTTTCAAAGTGCTTTTGTTGGAGTTTTTAAGCTTTCAAATCCTCTCAAAGCACCCAAACTTCCAAAAATTCGAAGTAAAATGTAGTTTTAAGTAAGTATATAGCAATATGTGTCACTCGCTTTAAGTATAACTCCCATATAACCACTCACCCTTCGCTCACTCACTGATAACATAAAGCCAATAATTACTCAAAAGCACTTTCGAAAACCAATATCTTAATACCCCTGTTAAACGTTTATCATCGAGACTGATTACCCTGTGTGTATTTGTATTGAATCCATATGGTAACCATGGTCACATCCATTTAACCTTCACGATCGACTGATAACACAACCTTGAACTATTGGGTAATAGGAAATGTTTTTGCAACAATATGTGTAATAAGAACCACGTGGGAAATATTTAAAAATGGAAAAAATGTGAGGCAAGGTGTCCATGGGAAAGACTCGGCTTGGGGGTGTAAAAATAAACCGGCCCCCATTTTTTTTTGCGGCAATGAAAATAGCATTACAAAAATAACGACAAGGTTATTAATAATAAAATTTAAATCAGAGTTTAAAAAAACAGACAAAAATAAAACTTTAATGTTACATAAATATTGAAAAATAGGTCAGTACTTACGCTCATTCTTTGCCAGAATAACCACTGCTAATCATCTACTTATCCGAATGCCAGCACTATCATAAGACGAAGACAAATGACGGTCGCACTGCACAACACATCCTACAACTGTCTACATCCAGACACAACCGAATATTGGACGAAATCGTCCCAAATCTAAACCACAATACACACCCACGCCACAGAAATGACACTCACACTGTATAAACGAAAAAACTACGTCATCTTCTGTAACACTAAGGACTCAAGTCCAAAGGAAACTGTGCATAGTCGATAACATGATCTGTCCGGGTCAAAAACTCAAATTTTGAGGTTATCTAAGGGATCGGTATATGTAGGACACATTGAGAGCAACCCCGTAGCTATAAGGTCGAGAATTGCATGCGATTTTGTAGCTATGTGCGGAGTTCAACGTCATGGGAGTGCGCTTGTGTGAACTGTTGGCGTGTGCGGAAGGGTGTGTACAGGGTGGAATTTGTATGTGTGAGTAAATGATTTCCTGTACACACGGGGTTACAATTTCCACGATAAATCTTCACATTTTCAAATGTTAAAAGAAGTTCAACTCGTTTGATTTTTCAGAAGGACGACGACATCGACAGGACCAGTTTTCTCAACGGAACATAATAATACAAATGACGGTGGACCGGGAAATGTGGAGGAAACCAGGTGAGAGAAAAACAAAGGTAAAAGAGTTAATTTAAAATATCATTTAAAATATAGATCAAATTAATCTGCATTTTTAGATATCTTATACATAGCATAACATATCTAAAAATGTTGTCTCTACTTATAAGTAACTGAGACAGCCATCAACTGAAAAACGCCTACTGCTGGACAAAGACCTCCCCCAAAGATTTCCACATATATCGGGATTAGCCACCCGCATCCAAATTTTAATGCCATGAAAAATGTTAAAATATTAACCATATTTTTTTTATCCCAAGATATTTTGCTTTGTTGTTCGTTTGCTCATTTGTTGTTTGTTATATCTATCGTTTGTCCTATATTACTCGAAGCTTCCATAAATATGTATTTTACAATTTCCATTGTCAGCCGTCAAGCTACATCTTTCTTTCCTTCAAAGTTGTTATTTCTTAATTTCATCTATAATTTTTTTGGTGAGAAGTTGTGTACCTGAGTTTATTTTACGTTCACGACTTTTTTTCTGTTGTTTATTTAACGTCCTTAAATAGTTTTGTATTAAACAAATATATTCGAATCTCATAATCCAAATCCGTGAATGTTTTCTACCGTGTGTACCGAGCAGCTGAAAAAGATCGATCCGAACGCTTAAGGGTAAACCCTACTAAAAATACTCACCAGATTCTCACTTCGATCATCCTATTTTGTCCTTCGTCTATCTTCATACTAAAGAAAGAGATGCCACATATTTTAACGCGACTAAACTCATTTCCGATGACGTTATTTCCATGAGTAGTAACTTCCCTCTTTTCATTTGTATGAGAGAATTAAACACTCACACATTGAAATTAGCGCAACAATATTTATCTGTCCCTAAAAGATTTGCGAATAAAAATGTAACTCTTTTGCCAGCACATAGGATTGAAAATTCAGTGACAAGTGACCAGAGTAATTGTTAATTGAGGGTAAGTGAAAAGTGCTGGAGTGAGATGGAAATACAATATGAGCATTTGATAGAAAGAGACATTGATGGCCTGATAGTAATTTTTGTATGTGTTGTATGGCGCTAATGGGTGCGTGACTTATCTTTATTTGTACAATCCACCACGTTCGACGTTAAGTAACCATTAGTTTGTTGAGATGAATCTCATTGTACTTGTGAATGTGTTGAGTCTGATTAGGGAATGTCTGCCAAATTGGTTTTTTATGTGTTACTTCTGATAAGTTGTTGCCAAAGGATAACCTTATGTTGTTATTTTTGTTCTTGTTGTTTACTTATTTTCTTGTTATGTTTTGTCTTTTTATCACAATTCTCTTCAAGTACGGACTACTCTAACTTAGAGTACTTATTTTCTTCCAAGGAATTCTTATCTGGGATTTAGTGTCCTGTAATCATTTAAAATACTTTCTTCAAAATGCAAATCTATTTAGATGATTCTAATCCCGTTTCTTCGTGGGTATTAGTATTAATACGTATGTCTCATGCATACTCTTATCTGCCAATATCAACTGCTCTACCAACTGGCCTCAACTCATTTATTTTTATCGAAATGCACTTGACATGCGCGGCTGACCTCCGAATCGATGCCTCTTTGTTATTGTTTTGTCTCTGTCTAACATTCTCATCGTCAGTATACGTCTGTCTCTTCTTCCAAGGTGACGATAACGTCATTCTCATCCAATGGTAAGCGACACGCTCTGGCTTAGTAGTTTGCATATGTTCTAACAGATGGCGCTAGCAGTAGTTGTTTAGACGCGTTCGTGTCGGAATGCACGCTTGACAAGATCAAATTGATTTCTGACCTTTACATTGTCACAGTTTTACGATCCATACAGTTGTAAAACGAATGTACTTGCATAGAGCAACGGCGGGGATCTCGAGGGGAAGTGGGCGGCGCGGATCGCTGCCCGCGAGTGCGCGTAGTTGGCGGGCCAAACTCTGGGGCTAACAAATCCGTGTAAATCGCGAGAGAGTTTTCAAGAATCATTGAATAAACTAATTATAATGGTGCACACTTCTTGTTCTGTGTACGGATGTACCTCGACAACGAGACACAATAAGGATTTAAGATTTCATAGATTGCCCCGTGACGCGAGGTAAGTTTATTCTTATAAATTCGTATTAAACAGGTGGGTATCTACTAATATTTATTTTGTATAAACTCGTCGTGTTTATAGTTACGTATATAATAATTATAGTAGGTACGAGTAAAGTTAAGTTATACACGTATTCTTATACGTTATATTATTACAATCGGAAAAACATTTCAATCGGCATCATTTATATTTCGTATTGTAGGTATATACGCTTTGCGAACGGGCTATCTCAGGCACTTGGACACTGTTCACGCAATGTTAGGTTATTTATTTAAATATACAAAAGTTAAAAAAACTAAAACCTGACTACGAAAAACCCGGATAAAACAATAAGCAAAGGTACTTAGGTACCTTCTGTCCTGTGTACCAGTCTGTTTCCAGGTTATGACCGTAGTCGCATGCCGCTGTGACCTGTCTTTTTTTCTTCTAAAGCTTGTATCTCGAAAACGGTGTGTCCTATCGCAAAAATAATGAAAAATTTCCCCCCCTTTATAAAACCCCACAGCCGCGTAATTCTCACATGTAGGTAATATTCAATTATGAAAAAAATAAAGTTTGTCTTTTTTGACAACCCTTGCACATTTGCACGCGGTAGCGTAAATACCTACACGGGCGGCGGCGGCGGTGTCGTCCGACATCAAAGGCGTTTACCAACTGTATGGATCGTTAAACTGTGACATTGTATTGGCTTTTGTAATGCTACGATTTAATTACGAGTTTGTACGCGATGTAGCATGCACTAGAATAATAATTACCTACTTATTTCTGTATTGTTTGTATTTTCTACCTCTTATTCACGTTTATTGCCTTATAGACTGTACTTTACGAGAAGTTATTGGTAGATTCGTAAACTCCATCACATACTTACCTGAATGTTTGTATTTATGATCCCCCGCGATTTCATCAGCCTCTTTAGTTACTACTCACTCCGCTCTCGTTGGTCGTAGCGTGATGTTATATAACCTATAAGACTACATCAAAAACCCAATATTTTTCAATTAGAACCAGTGCTTCCCGAGATTAGCGCGTTATCAAACTCTTCAGCTTTATTACCAAATTCGTCTTTCTTTTCTGTCAAAAATCTCTTATCGTAAAATTTTGCTTATTTTTATGCTATTGTATTGATGTTCATCGGTCATTCTTGTCGATCTTTATAATATTGTCATTTATACTAGACCTAATCGCTCCGTAGACCTCAAAACACACCAGATTCGAGACACAATTGAAAAACAATAGCAGCGCGATGCTGGATGTCGCTGGGTCGTCGGAAGATTAATTTGCAACACATAGCCTATATCCAAATTTTGATAAAACCACTTTGTCGATTTGAGTGGTTTCGGCGTGATTAGGTAACAGACAGACCGCGTTACTTAAACATTTATACCTAATAGGAATACGTTACACCTTACTATTTACATTATCCTTCTTTCGATATTGGTCTTATCTTGCCGTTTCTTGAGGATAATTCCCATATTCTTTAACATTTTACATTGTTCCACAAAATTAAATATGAAAACAAAATTAATGTCGTGCAGAACACTCCTATCCTTATCTACGTTCTCCGTTACGTTACTATGTAGAATTCTTCTTCTTCTTATCTGATAAGTCACGTATTATTGCGAAGACGCAAGACCATCACTAACGTAACTTCAATTATCTCGTAAAACTGTTGAGAAAGTCTTATCTTTTACATTTTTAGGGAGCGGGAAGGCATCAGAACATCTCAAAGGAGTGGTATGGAAATTGTTTAAAATTTATACACATTGTTATATTTGTAGATACTTTCCGTGGGCTTGTAGTTGTTTCTGCTGCTAGTGCCAAGTTAATAATTATTTACTGAGTGTGCAAGTCACCCCCTGCCTTTTTATCCGTGTATACAAGCATTGGTTAGGCAGGGGCCATAGCCATTCAATAGTTTCAGATAAGTAATCCATCTTAGCAACCCAAACCCATAGTCCAATACTTTCTTTATTCCATGACCTGCAATAGACCACCACCAACCGGGGGTTGACCTTAGGTGCACTTGAGTGGTGCATGTAGGGATAGTTACGGGTTGGTGTCCCACTTCATATTATAAAACTTTATTTAAGGGGCCTCTGCGAGTTGGCTTCGGCCCCTCGTACGCCTTCCATATATATATATTATATATATATATATAAATTCCAAAAGTCCGGGACCCCAGGGTCCCGAGATACGAAAATGGTATATGTATATATAATAATAATAATAATAACATTTATTTCAAATTAATTATTACATTGATATGACAAATTTGTAGGCTATATTATAACAACACAAATGAATTAAACATCTGATGTTTGTTGCCAACTCATCATAAGAACAATTTTGACCGAATAATTTGCGTTTTCGTGTAAGGATACACGACACCTCGCTGGCTGCGGCACTGTCACGGCCTCGTAATTCAATTTTTACCGTAGTTTACTTTAAAAATAATCATCTATAAGGCAACTGCCCTTGTAACCTAAGATTAATTATTTTATTTATTACTGCTCCGATACGATACCGTAGTTGCCTATATCTGTTTAGTCTAAATTATATCTCTCGGTAAATAAACAATTTTCTATATGATGTACAGCTACAGCACGGGACGCGGCTAATAAAAGAACAACTGAAGATGATTGATTTTCCATTATACCTACGCTCCGAAAAAAAATGTTCCAAGTTCCAATAACTGAAATCCCAGCGTCACTATAACTGCGAGATTTTATCAATACAGATTTTAAGGATAGTTATATGTTTGATGGGCCTACATTCAAGCTTTTATTTAAATTATTGCCAGATATTTTTGATAACAATGCCTTTGGAAAGACGATCAGCTATCTTCCGTATCCTGATTTGAATATGAAGTGTTGCCTTGGATAGAAAGATAAATACTCAATGACTAAACATGAAATCTTGAAAACTACTTACTTGACTATATAATTAAAGAGAGAGAGATTAAAGGTAGGTAAGACGTATCTATTGAAGTTACCTAAATATACGACAGGACCGCATTGACAGGGTCTTTAACTTCGACATCGCCACTATATTTCTCAAATTCATCGATGAAGTCATTTAATGTAGTTACACAAATTACTTGACAATGCGTATACAAAATCATGCTAGTATTTTAATGTAAATTAACTAGTCTGATGTGCTATCATCGCTAAACTGATTGTGATAAAATTTGGTAAAAAAGATAGAATGGACTTCGAAGAAGGCCATAGGCTACCTTTTAACGGTCTTCATCGATAACTGACTTTCACATGCACGAACCCGCGAGCAAAACCTGCCAGTAATATTAAATTGATATAAACTTATACCTTGAAAATAAACAGGAATATATACAAATACTCGTTTGCAAATGGGACCGTAACCAATAAAACAGGAGATGGCATCGCGTAGAGCGTATTTTTATGACTTCTATAAAATATTATTGCAAATATAAAGAGAATTACCCTACGAAATACAACTCTGTTACTTATGAAGCTGATGTTGAGTCATCTTGGGGATTATTTGGTGTTACCATTTATAGGAACTGCTTGTATGCTGCATGTTCTGATGACGTCCATCGGGCAATTAAGATGCTTTGATCCAGGTTATCAGCATATTCCGAGTCATTGCGGATGAGCGAAAAATAATTCTGGGTGATAATTCGAGACCACTTTGGTTAAGCTTAGCCTTGCGTCTTCCGTCTTGAAGGATTTAGACTTACGGCTACGAGTACTGAGGCCCTACCGGTACTTGCAGGTGTGCTTCCAGTAGATCTTGAGGTGCAGCGACGTGCTGTAATGTACTACTCCGCGCGGGAGGCCATGGACACTAACTTTGTAACACAGCGTGACCTTAATAGAATTTCTAGATTACATAAACCGCAGACTGAAGTCTGGGAGGAACTTTTATCCGAATGGCAGAGTCGGTGGGATAATTCCACTAAGGGCCGACACCTCCATCTGTTCTTTCCATCCGTTCGTGAGCGGCTGGCTAGGACTTGGCTGGAGGTGGATCACTGTGTTGCCCAATTTCTCACAGGTCATGGCAATTTTAAGAGTAAATTATATTCCTTTAAACTAGTTGCTTCGCCTTTGTGTCAATGTTCTGCATTGGGCTGTGAATACGAACAATCTGCACATCATATCTTATGGGAGTGTGTTCTTTGGCAGAATGAGCGCAATATAATGTTGGATAGTATACAGGTTACATCTGGTGTCGTTTACTATGCGGACCTTGTGGAAACTAAAACCAATTTCCATGCGTTCAAGCGCTTTTGACATACCTATTATTGGAATCAATTGTAACAGCTCACAGTTTTAGGACCCAGTAATTTTATTACAAACTGTATTCCGTGGTGCTAGGCAATCTGGGCTTCTCCCAGTTGTGATTGCCCCTTTTGTGCCTATTGGCCTAGTTCTGTTCTGTCTCCTGCTTGTTATGGAGGGAAGTGGAAATATTTATTTTTCTTACTCCTCCGCAGTTCTTTCTGATTAATTTCGTTGCGGGATCCAAGACAGTTGAATCGTTTCTCCGGGACTCGTCGAGCTTCATTGCTTCGCCGCTTTTCTGGCGGACTCCACTGTTGATTCTGGTTATCAGGAGTTGCAGTGGCTGGGAATAGTGTGGTGGGATTGTCCCAATATTACGGCTATGAATTAAAGAGAGGAGGGAAGTTGCTCTTAAGGCTTGGAAAAAATACCTAAAAGTTTTCAGTCTTTACACATATCATTATCCCCTCTGCATTTTTTATTGTGTATCTTTAGTATTATTTATTTAGTTATGTTACACTCAGACTTGACTTTTTTTATTCATATTTCTGCTTTTTTTAGTTTTTCTTGGACATCGTAGACATAAGTAAAGGAAAAACGTCGTGAGAAAGCCTGAATTTATAATGAAAATAGTCTGATATTACCTATCTCCTCGCTGTACGATGGCTTTACTCTGCAGTGAAATAGTAATAGACTGGTGATATTATTTTGTATGGGGTATTCAAACATTCCTTCTACCGCTTACTAAATAATTACCAAACTTACACCCATGACGCTGTAACCCTAAAATCAAACACCGTACCAAAGACTTTTAATTGAAAATTACTTGAGCACAATAGCCGGAAACACGGGCTAACTCCAGACATAGCCGTGGGCCACAAAAAGGCCCTTAAAAAGATATAAAAAATCAAGATGTATTGGAGCGACCGCCTACCGCAGCCAAAAATAGACTACGAATAAATACAAACCGTTCTAACTGTCCCGACATTTTGACCGACTACTTTCAAACAACTTTCAGCTCTATTTTTGAGGCTTTACAGTTCTTTTCACGTTATTTTCGAAGGGGATTAAAGTCGTTTTGGAATGGGAGAACAAGGCATCCGTGTTTACATGTCGGCTGAAGAAATTATTCCCAGGACGTGTTCAGAAGTAGGTTTTAAATAACAACTCACGCGAGCTTTTTTGGGCTACTGATAATAATGTGGAGATGGATTATTTTGGATTCTCACCATGCGGTGTTATATCATGGAATTAAGCGTTACTTTACTTCTATATTCATACTAGCTTTTGCCGGCGGCTTCGCTCGCGTAGAATTTGGTCTGCCACATTAAGTTGCGTGATATTTTTTTAAATACTTGTATTTCATGTAACTTCACATCGTACATCCCAAATTTCTAACTTCAAAATTAGTTTTCATACAATCTTTGATCTTCATCAAATCCGTTTGAAAATCGTGATGGCACAGTGGATAAGGCGCCCGCCTCTCGTGTAAGAGGTTGTGGGTTCGAATCCGGGCAAGTACCAATGTGACTTTTTCAACTCATATGTATTTTTTAAGGTTAATTTAGGACATCACTGACATCCCGTGCCTCGGAAACCACGTAAAGCCGTTGGTCTCGGTTGTCATGCGTAGAACTTTGACAGTCGTTACTGGTTAGCCAGAAACTCTGACCAGTCTAACCAAGAGGTATCGTATCGCCCCGTTACTGGGTTGTGGAGGTCAGATAGGCAGTCGCTCCACGTAAAACACCGGTATCCAGCTGAATCCGGTTAGGCTGGCAGCCGACCCCAAACACAGTTGGGAAAAGGCTAGGGAGATGATGATGACAATCTTTGAAATCCTATACCTAATATTTAGTGGGAATCTCTTGAGGGTGGAATTATCTGAATTCCTTTCTAAGTGCTCGTTATTTTAAGCTATAATAGAACTCTGCATATTTCAAAATGCTAAGACCAGTGGTATTCTTCATCAATCTTTACCTGTATGGTGTGTTCATAAAAAGTAGCCCTATGTCCTTCCCCGGGCTTGAGATTATCCTATCCAGCACAAACGGATTACTTAACACTGACTAATAAACAGGTCGGACCAATGTTACTTGCATTTAACCACTACATAGTATAATACAAAGTAGCTTTCATTGTCCCTATGTAAGCTTAAATTTTTAAAACTACGGAAGGGATTTTGATGCGGTTTTGTTAATAGATTTTGTAATAAGTAAAGAATTAATATGTATGTATGTAATCGGAATAGGTGAACATCTGTGTTAAATTATCTGTGTTTTTACTGCAATATAAGTACTCCCGTATATTATGTTATTTGTTTTTTTTTATTCAGCGTAAATATGTAGATTTTGGGATTTAGATATGTGTGAGCATGGGAAAAACAGGGCGTGCCTAAAATTTTGGGATTTAGATACATGTGAGCATGGGAAAAACAGGGCGTGCCTAAATGTATCCCCGCTATCTTCAAAGTTTGCCTTTGCGATTTATTAATAGTTATAGAAAATGAAACTTTAAGTGGGAACTGTAAACATTTGAAATTAAAGGGTAAGTTATTGGGTATTATTGGAATGCGTGAAATAGGAATATTTTCACCCTTAGCTTCTCCAGTTACAATTGGTGCCTAGTTCAATGACTCGCAATCTAGTGCCATTACACATAGTCTCGGGGCGTCCAAGTTGCGCATTAACAAAACGGGTATACCGACTTTTAATCCTTCGAACACCACGTGATTTGAGACACAATAGAAAGACAATAGCAGCCCGACAGCCGGCTGTCGGTCGGTCGTTGAAAGGTTAATTTGAGCTTATGTGATGGCGCCCCGGATAGCTCCAAAGAGTTAAGAAACTCCCCGGGGTAGCTCGTACAGTCTTCAGATGACATGACTGTGTCGATAGATGGAATTGGGTTGTTGCATCGCTGGTTAAGTACTTGGCCCAAGATAATTTTATTGATTTTCGCAACTTTTTCATTTCTTGGTGCTAGTATAGTTCTTTCACATAGCCAACTTTCATCGTGGATGTTCTGTTGCTTGCCATTAAGCGCTCCGTTCAAGTCAATCATATCGTGATAACTTTTAAACTATTCTGCCAAATTACTTAGTGTGAAAGACAAAGTTTATCTTCATTATATACTTAATGCGAGAAACGTATTTATTTTGATAAGAGTTTGATAATTATATACTAATATGTGCATTGTAAAATAGTACCAAATTTAATTAAATTTATGGTTCACAATTTTGGTCGTACTGGCTTGCACATAAGAGGTAGATATATGCTATCGCGGATTTTTATTTAGATCTATTTAAGACAAACAATTCTGTGGTACATCATCTTTATGTAACTCCATTGGTTTAGGCAGCGCACGCCAAGATAGCTCTCAGATGGAAGATTTTTTTCCGACTTAATTGACACTTATCGTTTAATTATAATCAAAATTACATAAAATCATTATAAATTGTAGCCTATGTGTTACTCTGATAAATAACCTAAATTACTGTAAAGTTTCATCCAAATCGGTCCAGTAGTTTTTTCGTGAAAGAGTAACAAACATACATACACACACACATACATCCATCCTCACAAACTTTCGCATTTATAATATTAGTAGGATTATGTTTGTGAATTTGTGAGGTTGTATGGTAACCCCCTATCTCTATCCCCCTGTCTGTGGATATACTGAACCAATATTGGATAATTCGAACAGGTTACAACTACATTATTATTATGTGTTGTATATGATGCTGAAGTCGGAGTGATGCAGTGTTGTATTGTTGTATTGTGACAGAATGCTGCGTCTACCAGGAATCCAGGAGAGAAGTGCTACTCTGCTTGCTGACCAGCCGTAGTGCAGTGTGTTCTGTCAAGGCCGTTGATGAGGCAGCGGGTGATGGTCAGGATACATACCCTATGAAGCCGCGACCGCCTTACATTCAGAATGCCTGTGTACCAAGTGCTTACAAGTAAAGGTTTTTTGAACTGATGTCACCTTTCAACGACCAAGCGACAGCCGGCTGTCTGGCTGCTATTGCCTTTCTATTGTGTCTCGAATCACGTGTGTTCTAAGGTTTAAAATCTCATGTATCAACATATTGTTTCATCAAAACTTCCGATAAACGAAAGCCTGCCGCCTGGCTGGCCCGGCTGGCTGTGTGATTCGCTGCTCGAAAGCTTGAGGAAACGTCGGCTAGCGCTGAAAACCAGCGTCGTGGACTCATGCCTATGTATGGGTCACGGCATTATGCTGAGCGCTAGCCGTTTCGCGCAATTGTGACGCTACTTAGCTGCATTTAGTTAAGGTTGTAGTATATAAGTTTTTTATTAGTAGCGCACATTGCGCGAATAAATTGTCTTTCTTTCTTTCTTTCTTTCTTTCTTCTTTCTGATGACGTCACGAAGGCTGTGAAGGAACACTAGTTTGGAGGTAGGTATGAGGATGAGGAACAGAGTACATGTATAAAGTTCCTCACACTCCATTGAAAAGGAAGGATCGTCCGACCAGACGGGTCTTATGTCTGGTGGGCTACTGCCCGACGGTTCTAGATGTGCTAATGTTGCCGAAATCTCTTATATCGCGATGTATGAAATCAGTTGCAGTACTTGTAGTTCGCGTGTTCAGCTTCAAAATAAAAAATAACATCCAAATCGATTCACCCTTTTAAGAGCTACGGTGCCCCTAACTGACAGACACATACAATGGTGTGAAACTTATAGCAACCCTCTTTTTGCGTTAGATGTTAAAAATCTAGAAACGACGATACAAAAAAGAAGTAGGTAGGTATAACTATTGTAATATCTTCGATCATAGTAATAGGTATTATAATTGTAAAAACTACTACCATAATTATTATGACTGTCTGTTTGTTACTCCAGTTACCGCGAAATTAAAATGTTGTATGGAGTGGAGTTGTCTTACGCCATAAGGCAAGACATAGGCTACTATTATCCAACGCCAACTTCCACTTCAAAGATTCACATGAACAAAGTCACAAACCAAGGCTAGTAATAATAATACCAGCCTATTACTGTCCCACTGCAGGGCAAAAGTTTCTTCTCATACAGAGAAGGCACGAGCATTGATCACCCACCACGCTTGCTCAAGGCGGATTGGCGATTTCGGACTTATATTCATTACAAGTCCAGGTTTCCTCACGATGTTTGCCTTCACCGATGTCTTTGATGTCCAAGATAAACTTTAGAAAGTACATATTAATTAAAAAGGTCACATTGGTACTTGCCCGGATTCGAACTCACAACCTCTCACATGAGAAAGGCTAGTAAGTGATTGCAAATTCTTTATGGAAGTCCATAATGCCAAAAAGAAATAGTACTTAGTCATAAATTAATTACTTTTATTCAACACTACAGGGTCGTAAAAACGTAGGTGCTAATTAATAAAGACCATAACAAGTTAATTTATTAAAGTATTTAATTGCTAAGGATCATAAAATGAAGAATTATTACATGACAGGTAGGTAACACATAACAAAGTTAGCGCAAAGTTGTATGTATATTTTATTTTATTAGTTGACGCAGAATGCAGATGCGGGTGCAGATGTTGTCACAAATTAAACACTAGTTCATGCCTTTCCTTACTTTGTAAATTTTATCATAAGCGTTTCAGCGGTTTAACAGTGAAAGCGTGAAGATAAAAAGGCACCTATACATACTTATTATTATGGATTTAATCTCGTGTTTGCAACTAAGTTTTAGTGGGGTTTTTTTTTATTTTTTAGGGTTCCGTACCTCAAAAGGTAAAAACGGAACCCTTATAGGATCACTTTGTTGTCCGTCTGTCCGTCCGTCCGTCTGTCAAGACCCTTTTTCTCAGAAACGCGTCGAGATATCAAGCTGAAATTAATATCACATACTCGGATCTGCTATCTCTTAAAGCAGTGAAAAAATCAAGTTTTTAAATCAAAGCAATAAAAAGATACGGCGGTTTATATTGCATATTTGGACATTTGCAAGGAAATCAAAACCTATAGGGTACTTCCCATTGACCTAGAATCATGAAATTTGGCAAAAAGCAAGGTCATGTAGCACAAGTAAAGGAAAAACTCTGAAAACCGTAAATTTGTAGTTAGTTTACATCCGTTCGTCCTCCCGTTCGTCCGTCTGTCAAGACCCTTTTTTTTCAGAAACGCGTCGAGATATCAAGCTCAAATTAATATCACATACTCAGGTCTGCTATCTCTTAAAGCAGTGAAAAAATCAAGTTTCTAAATCAACGCAATAAAAAGATACGGCGGTTTATATTGCATATTTAGACATTTTCAAGGGAATCAAAACTCAAAACCTATAGGGTACTTCCCATTGACCTAGAATCGTGAAATTTGGCAAGAAGCAAGGTCATGTAGCACAAGTAAAGAGAAAACTCCGAAAACCGTAAATTTGTAGTTATTTCACTAAAAAACAAATTAACGGAACCCTCGTTGCGCGAGTAGAACTCGCACTTGACCGGTTTTTTTTTGCCTGTTCTGTCCCACTCCTGGGGCAAAGGCCTCCCTCCAGTCCTTCCATCGTTCGCGATCCTTCGCTTCTGTGGTCCAATTGGGCATAAATCCGTCCAGTTCGTCCCGCCATCTCCTTCGGGGTCTGCCGCGACCCCGTCTTCCCGTCTCAGGGCTCCAACTCTGTGCTACTTGAGCCCACAGTTTGTCCGGCATGCGGCAGACATGTGTGAGTGGGGTTGCGGAATGTTTATAATAGTTACCGTGACCCTGGAACATAAAGGGCAACCGAAGGAACATGAGTGGGTTTCAGTCAGTAAAAGTCTGACACGCCCTCCCGGCGCACCCAGGACGGGAGCAGTCATTTGATGATTTCCCACTCACCAAAAAAAAAAAACAAGTTTTAGTTAAGTTTTTGCCGAAATTGGCCTAAAACTTATAATATTTATATTAAGGATCTAGAAAAGTGGCAAAGTATTTGAAAAAAAAATCACCTTGTTTAACAAGAAGATTTCATACTTGTCCCCTTTAGAAGAAAAAGCAAAATTAGAATTTCAAATTTGAAGACAGTTACTAACATTTTTCAACCTGCAAAGTCAAAGAAGTGTCAAAATAATGTTATAAGCATAATTTATTTTACACTGTTATAAAACAGTCCCCCTGACCAGTTCTATTAAACATACCCGTTTTAAATGGAAACATGTATGTACATATTACAATTAAAGTTAATAGAAAACTTATACACCATGTCACGAACTCACGTTTACAACATTATCTCGCTACAACTCAAGACATACGACTTCCGAAACATGATAAAATTTGTAACAAATTGCCCAATTGCGTAACTCGTAATCAACAGGATTTTATTCTCAGTAGAAAGAATGTGCGGTCATAAATTAAAACTATAAATCTTTAGTAATTATACCTAGTGAGTGTTTGCATCGTGAACAGCGCGACAAGGTCACCGCGTACGGCACGGAGGATTGACAACGTCGCGTGACGGGGAGAAGGAGATAAAGATAGTTTAAACTTGAACGTTAGAAAGAGAAGTCTGTATTCTTATTGTGCATTCAGAAGAGAACGGATGTTGTGGATCGTGACCCGCGAGAAAGCGGCCGATACAAGCTGAATTTTTAAGAATAAATTAGAAAGGAATAAAGTGAGTTTTTTACTTCACTTCAAGTAGGTACTGTAATTTAGAATGAAGGCTAATCGAGCTATGCTATTCGTGCGTAAATAATTTTAGGCCTAAATTATGTGTGCGGAGAACGAGTACGCGGGTGAAGTAGATTGTTTGATGTTGTATTGATAATCAATCATAGATTTATTTGCGAATTTAGGTCAGTGGTTTTAAATTCATGATAATATATTGCATCGAGTTTAGATTTTATAAGAATTGTACGCTAAAATAAAAAGTAGGTAAGTAATTTATAGTTTACCAAGGTTTAAATATTAAAATAAAGATAAAACAACCGTAGCCATACATAAATAATCATTTAATTAGACAACTTAATCAGATACTTAATTGCAATTTATTGCTATAATCACGAATTATTATGTCTAAAAATAAACAAAAGACTAACTGAGTTTCTTGACTGAGATTATTCATAATTTTATTTAGGAATAATAACCTCATTATTCATATTTATTACTTCAAGCAACATTATTAATAGATCTAGTTATAACACTATTACGGATAATAATGAAGCAATAATTATAACAATAAGTACTAGGGTAACAGAGAAGCGTAGAATTCATTCCATTCTGTCCGTTCGTTTAGGCCTAAATATTCGAGTAAGCGTAGGGCGCGCGCTCCAAAGGGGAACTATTCTACAGTTTAATAACATTACTAAATGCAATTCTGTGTCATTTGTAATAATCCAGTAAGATGGGATTTAGATATTTATTGAAAATTGTGAAAAATACTGGTTTAATAATGTATTAAATAAAGAATGCTATGAGATTTCGAATTTCATAGAGTTGGAGCTAAGTGGTAGATGAAATATTTCGGTTATTAAAATGATTCGATTAAATATGTGAAGGATTAGAACAGACATATAAGAAGACTAAATATTCCAGACATAATTTATGCTAAATATTTTATAACATGAAGACGATAGTATATCTTTTTAATTCAGTTGAAAATACCGCTAGCTACTTTCAATTTTACCAAAAGGTTCTGAGAAGTAAAGATGTAATTTGAAACATGTTTTAACCCGGCGTGAATGAGGTCGGGTATGTGATACCCGAGAAGTTTTTAAACGCAGACTATTTAATGTTACTGTTGCCATGCGAGTCCTGTCGTTTCAGTAGCTGGAGGTAAGGGTGCAAGGGGCGAGGCACAGTGTCGAGTATAGTGTTGCGCCGGCGGCGACGGTAGATACACTTGCGTATATGTGGCTGGGGTATGTCACACCCGACCTCGTAGTCGGTGTTACATTTTTGTGTAGACTGTAAGTTTTTGATTCATAGTTATTTATAGTATTTTATGATTTATTGATGACTTATGAAGAATTTAGGTTTGCAT
The DNA here is from genome assembly GCA_033675125.1 of Athetis lepigone. NCBI lineage: Eukaryota > Metazoa > Arthropoda > Insecta > Lepidoptera > Noctuidae > Athetis > Athetis lepigone. The sequence goes on along the minus strand of CM066239.1, from coordinate 14,924,668 downwards.
CTAATGAATGATAGTCTTCGGAACAGGCAACAGAACGTACATCTACCAAGGGAAACACGAAATAGGATTGCTGATCATTTAGGGGAAACTTTACCACCAGTACCCAAAAAATGGCTGGTCAATATGTTAGATGTGGTGGGTGTACTCAAAAAGAAGACAGAAAAATAAAACATAGCTGTACAAAATGCGAGAAGCGAATATTTATATGGAACACGCAATTTTTATGTGCGGAAATTGTGCTGATTTGTAGGCGTAACTTTGGTGCTCTGTAACATGATCTCATAAGTATTCAGAATAATTTTTCAGTTCCGTTTTATTTATAATAATTAGAAGACACTATTATTTTGTTAATTTACCAAAGAAGTTGGAATTTTGTTAGATTTTATGGGTAAAGAAGTTAACTACCTAAATTAGTATTATTTTTCCAAAGAAAATTTAGATACTTTGTTATTCCAATAAAAATAACGCTTTTTGTACTTAATGCTCGTATTTTACTTACTAATCTTGTTAAATAGATACTATAATTTGTATATCTCAAGCATAAATACTAATTACGCAATCATAGTATCAAAAATTAAACATCAAAATTTTGGGTATTTCATACCCACCTCATAGCTGGTGAAACAATTTCTCACCTCATTCACGCCGGGTTAAGCGTTAGTAACTTATTTAAGAAAGTTAATTAAATAATGTATTAATTTGTTTTAGTCCATTATGCCTTACAGTTACTTTGATCTGAGTAAAGAATATTACAAGAATTTTGACATGTTTTCTCGGAAAACTCTATGCGCGCTCTACATTTTGAAATTCGGTGGAGTAAATCAACGAAATTTATGAAATATGTTCTTCAAATTCAACTAGGTTTATTTGTTTAAACACAATTTTAAAATAGCTCAATATTGTTTACTTTAGAAATAGTAGAACTATTTACACAGAATAAACAGAAATAAATATCTTGCAACAAGTCAAACACGGCCATTTGATCCCAAACTAAGCTGAGCATAATTATATTATTATTTAACAAGACAACGGATGTACTTACCTACTTATACTTATGAATCATAAAAATATACGTTTACTATAAATAAATTAAACCAAGTTACAGATCAAGCAATCACGCTCATACAAAGATTTGACCTGAAGTGCGAGATTCCACATTCTCCGTTTATTATTTGCCCTCATCTGTTATTTGCTGATGACAAACAAAAATAAAATATTTTTGAAGTGAAAACTTCTTTAGCGGCGTTGAGCACTTTTTCTGTAATGGGTATAAAATCTTAAACTCGCGTCAGGACACGTGACCTGATCGAAAAAGCGTAGGACGGATGGATCTGTAATGGGTATAAAATCTTAAACTCGCGTCAGGACACGTGACCTGATCGAAAAAGCGTAGGACGGATGGATAGTATTAATAATCAAGTTTTCACTTCTGCCGGCACTCCCGGAGTGCAACCCGTCTTTTTTTTATAATTGTATGGCTATCTGACGGTATTGTCTGCCGGGGTTGCGGAATAGTTATAGCAGTTACCGCGGCCCCGGAACATAAAGGGCAACCGAAGGAACATGGGTGGGTTTCGCGTCAATAAAAAATCTGACGCTTCCTCCCGCACCACCCAGGGCGGGAGAAGTCATTTGATGATTTCCCATCCATAAAAAAAGTTATGGTCTGATAGGCAGTCGCTTTACGTAGAACACTGGTATCCAGCTGAATCCGGTTAGGCTGAAAGCCGACCCCAACATAGTTGGGAAAAGTCTAGGGAGATGATGACGTATGTTTAGACGGCCCACTTGATGTTAAGTGGTATCCGCCGCTACATCTGCTATACCAGAAACCTTGTGAAAGGCAGAAGACGCGTAGGCGTGCTAGATACAAAGATGATTATACTAGCACCAACACTCTTCAACCTGGAACACATAACGTTGTATTGCAGCAGTGGTGGAACTACTTTCCGAAGAACTACTACTCAAAGAGCTTACTCAAAGAGAAATGTTGTGATAGCCCAGTGGATAAGGCACCCGCCTCTCGTGTAAGAGTTCCGGTTGTCATTCTTAGAACTTTGACAGTCGTTACGGGTAAGTCAGAAAGTCTGACCGGTCTACCCAAAGAGTATCGTGTCGCCCAGTTACTAGGCTGTGGATGTCTGATAGGCAGTCGCTTCACACAAAACACTGATATCCAGCTGAATCCGGTTAAGCTGGAAGCCGACCCCAACATAGTTGGGAAAAGGCTAGGGAGATGATGACTACTCAAGGAGCTCTAGTTTTACAAAAAAAATACATTGATCATTGGCAATTGGGTTTCCCAGCTAAATCGTGTCCTCGTTGTCTACTATAGGCATTGGATGGTTAAGGAGTAAAAAGATTTCAATTAGTAAAAGAATTTGAAGAGAGTTCTTAGTTTGACCTGTATGTTTGTTCGTGATTACTCGCTTTAGGCTAACTAGTATTTAGTTTATCGCACTAACAAGTTAAAAATAAAAATTAAAAAAAAATACTTAAATTTCGGAAGTCGGTGGCTTCCGTTCTGTCTGTTGTTTTATATTGCCCCTGGCTCCCGAAATTTAAGTTATTTTTCTGTTTTCAGTTAATGACGTCAGTTTTTTTTAATTACGCTTTTTTCTATTTCATATTACATCAACTAAACTGTAGCTCCATTGAAACCTACTAAAATTTCAGTACTATCTAACCTTTTTAGGGTTCCGTAGTCAACTAGGAACCCTTATAGTTTCGCCATGTCTGTCTGTCCGACCTCGCTTAATCTCTGTGACCGTTAGCACTAGAAAGCTGAAATTTGGTACCAATATGTATATCAATCAAGCCGACAAAGTGGTAAAATAAAAATTGAAAAAAAAATTATTATTAGGGTAGCCCCCCTATATGTAAAGTGGCAAAGGTGGGTGGTTTAATTTTGACCCTAACGTGTGCTACATTGTTGGATAGGTATTTAAAAATGAATAAGGGTTTACTAAAATCATTTTTTGATAATGCCAATAATTTCGGAAATAATCGCTCCAAAAGTAAAAAACAATGTGTCCCCCCACCCCTAACTTTTGAACCATAAGCTTGGAAAATATGAAAAAAGTCTGAAAAGTAGAACTTTATAAGTACTTTCTAGGAAAATTATTTTGAACTTGATGGAAAGAACAGTTTTTGTACAAAAAAGACAAAAAGGTTTTACAAAATATTTTCTGCGTACTTAGAATGTCAACATAACAAATAGCCTTTTTTTAAACTCATAAGTGGGACCACATATTGTGACGGACGGGAAACTACGGAACCCTACACTGAGTGTGGCCCGACACGCTCTTGGCCGGTTTTTTTTTCCACTAGTTTGTACTCTCTAAACTTTATCTTGGACATCACGGACATCACAACTATGACAATTAAGTTATCTTTTAACAAGTTTTAATATGACATTGGCTATAGATAAACCAACCAGGCTGCAAAGCCAGACCTGCATTGATAATTTTGCTCACAATTTTGACAAAAAATGCAGGACGGAGGTGATAGAATTTGCCCTATCAGATCACACTGCGCTACTGCTAAAGTGTCCGGTATCTTTGAGCTGTATTGTGAAATATTGGTATAAAACCCAACGTGACTTTAGCCCTGAAAACATTATTAAATTTAGAAGCTGTCTTGAACATCTAACATTCTCCGAAATATATGACATTGATGATCCAAATGTTGCATTTAATTCGTTTACTGATCAATTTCAATTGTTTTATGACTTGAGGAGTGACTTTTCAAAACGGCTTATTTCGGGTTCCCAATTTTACTTATTTTTTTAATGCCAATCGGGACTTTATGTACACTCACATTATATGACGTGAAGTGTCCGGTTCTAAAGTACTTTAATCTCGAAGAAAAATGGCCATAGAAAATGCTTTCCGCAACAAAATAGCTTAATTCACGTTAATTCTCGGCCCTACTAATTGTGATAGGAGTTTTTTTCAAAATAGCTCATTTCTAGAACATTTTGTATGGAAATTTTGTTAATACGTATCAAAATGGCTTATTTCTAATCTGGTATCACAGGTTATTTTGGAGGGTTGAAAGACAGCTTTAATATCTGGAAGTGGATCCGCAAATATATTTTTATACATTGGCAACACTTTTTATTTGATTACGGCCAATTAAAAAAATATTAAACGTCATGTGTCACCTTGCTGTCAACTTCTCAATACTTTCATGTCAAGGCTGAGTGTCAAGGTGAAAAATATTTTCTTGTATCGTTGCGGAGTCATCTCGTGTTCTTGGTTATAAGAACACGTGTATGATCTCCATACTATAATTTAATAACCGTACAATTGTCACTAAAAAAAAATATTATTAATTAAACTGGACATTGGCAGAAATCACCGAAAATTCGGTGGATTGCCATAAATTATAATAAAAGTTGAAGTTGAAGTTGTATCGTTGCTCGTTGGTGTTTTTGTTGCTAATCCGAATAATTCTTGTGTCTGCAATGAAGAGGATGTAGGAGAAGTCCGTGTGTGATTTTCAGATTTTAATAAAAGTTTTTAGAAAATGGCTTATTTTCTAGGAGTGCCAAAACAAAATGGCTTATTTCTTAGGAGTGCTGAAACAAAACATCTTATTTCTTGGAGTTTGCGACTAAATGGCTTATTTCCTTAAATCATATGATAATAACTCATAATTTAGAGTATTAAAAAAAATATATACACTGTGAAACGATCTATTAACGTACCTAGATTATGTACATAGAAGTTTGTTACTAAAAATATTCATATATGAAAAGTTTTCGTATTTTTCTTGGTCCTGAAAAAAATGACCATACAGAAATAAGCCATTTTGAAAAGTCACTCCTCACTTATGCTTTCCCCGTAGACGTATTAAAATACCAACAAATCAAAAACCAAAATGGATTTCACGCGGGCTTAAAATATGCAGCCTCAAAAAAAGACAATTGCTATGGGCGTCTAGACTCAGACCAACACCAACAAATAAAATAAAATATTTAAATTACTCAAAGACTCTTAAAAAAATTATTAATTTGACTAAAAGATCACAAAATAATCACAATATTAAAACGTCTGACAATAAAAGTAAAATGACATGGAAAATAATAAATAAACCTAAATTAAATCTACCTAATGGCTCAATAAATACCTTACAAATTGACAATAAAACGATTATTAACAAACCTCAACTAATTGCTGAACATTTCAATGATTATTTTATAGAAAAAAATATGCCAATATCTGGAGCAGGTAAAAGATCTTGTGCGTATATCACAAATGAACAAAAATCTATGTTTATGGCTCCATGTCAGCCAGTACAAATGTTTAACATTATAAATTGTTTAAAAAATACAAATAGCGCGGGGTATGACGAAATTTCTACTAAAATTATAAAAAGTGTTGCCGACTTAATCTCAAAACACTTGAGTCATATTTTAAATCTGTGTATCTGTCATGGTGTCTTTCCCGACCGTCTTAAAGTCTCCATAGTGAAGCCTATTTTCAAAAAAGGTAACAAACAACTTATGCAGAATTATAGACCTATTGCGCTGTTGTCGATTTTTTCTAAAATATATGAGAAATATATTCATAATGAACTTTATGCATACTTAGAAAAACAAAAGATTTTCTGTAACGAACAGAAAGGCTTTCGGAAGAATATGACTATACTAGATGAAAACCCGGCTTCGCTCGGGTGAAATGTGACTCATAATACTACACCTCTAGATACAAAATGTAGGGAGATATTTCTGTAGTTATTAGTTCTTAAGGAATATTAAAGGCAAGCAAGGCATAGATTCGTATAGCTTTGGTCATTGTGTTTAATAAATATAGTAAATAAAAACTGCAACAGTTTTACATAAATAATTTTTATTTTAAATCAACTAACATAAACATTATGATTTTATGTTAAGGGAAACACCAAAAATATGGTCTTCAATTGATTTATCTACAATGCATCGCAGAGGCAGTTCAATATGGTCGTCACCATCTTCATTAGCTGATCCATCGCCTACCGTTAATACCCATTTAGCAAACTCTAAATCATCGTGAGTTCTCATCTCTCATCTCAGTTGAGTAAAGTTTGGCCACATTGAAAAGTGCTTAATTGAAGCATTTATAATATCATTTCGTGACCCATTACTACAACTGGTAAAATCTGACGAAAATCTCCTGCGAATAATATTGGTTTTGCCTCCAAAAGGTAATTTATTTTTCATTATATCTTGAAGGAGTCGATCAACTACAACAATATCATGACCTTTAGTCATGGGTGCTTCATCCCAAATGATTAAATGAGTTTCCTTCAATAACTTAGCGGCTGGTGAGCCTAACGACATATGAGACGTAGAATCTACATCTGAATTAATTGGAATTTTAAATCGCGAGTGTGCTGTTGTACCACCATCTAACAGAGTTGCTGCAATACCAGAAAACTCTATGGGCAGGCATATTTTGTTTCCAGATCTTAAAATATGTAAAATAGTGGTAAATATAAAAGTTTTTCCAGTTCCTCCTGGGCCGTCAAGGTAAAACAGCTTTTTCTCTGTGGGATTATTCATAGCGTTTAGTATTGTATCGACCACATATTTTTGTTCGGAGTTCAATTTGTGGTATTTTTCATAGCCATTTGCTTTTTCATGTTCACAATCATAAACGGAATCAGATAAGAAAGCATCATTTTCACTAATATCGGGCTCTGGAAGACCGAAATCTGTCAGACTCTTTCCGTGGAGTTTTAATGCTTCATCAATTTCTTGTAAAGCCAGCTGTTTGGATAATATTTCAGGGCGTGATCTTGTAAAGTCTTCGATAAAATGTGATGCAAACTTTTTCCAAAAAGCGTTAGGATCAGTTACTTCACAAAATACGCAAATTAACGCAAACAGCTGTCGTAATTGCCGAGGAAGTTTAAAACCGATTGCTTCATCCAAACATCTTTCCCATTCTTGATCGTCAAAAAGGAGCCCCCTTGCTTGAGCAGCTTCTCGAAATGAGTTGTAAATAATATTTTCATAAGTTCTAACATCTCTGAAGCAAGTCGGCCCTTTGACGTGAAAAAGTAATAGCCGGAGATAATATCGTTCCCGGTCAGAAAAGGAATAATTATACATTCTTGCAATTACTTTATCTGCCACGGACTGAGATATTCGTGGTTGCCACTGTCCATGGATAAATCTGAAATGTGTCGGAATTTCAGTGTAAAGATATTGTCGAGCACTTTCTTTGGTTCTGTTTAGTTCAAAAAATGCTAATAATGTTGATTTTTCTGCTGATCTAGCTGCTGCTTCATGAACATTCAGATCTGTAAATACGACAGTTTGTTGGTATTCCAAATGAACACCTAACTGTATAATTGTGTGACTCATTTTGTGCATTGAAAATTCAAATATTCGCCAAACTGCTTCAGGAACCGAAACATACCTGGTATCAATATAAGTCTTAATTTCATCATGGTGTTTCATTTCATTGCTTGATTTCGATTGATCACTGGACTCCTGTGGCGCTACTGTGATTTGTATCTTTGCTCGGTCATGACCTTTATAAATAATATTTATTTATATATTTCACACTTTTGACACTTGAACAAATTTCCACATTTATGTGAGCATCAAATTTTTTACATAGATATTGATTGTAAGGCACCACCCATCTGTTATCACACTCGAAATCCTTCTTTTTTATTGTTCTTCCGTCGTCTCTTCTTCTTATTATAGCATAACCTCCATTTTGGGTACCATCTCTAGTTTCTTCGCAAAATGTCTTTGGATAGTTTTTAGAACATTTAGAGGCAGTTCCATCATTTTTTATGCAGGGTGAATTCATATATCCACATAGCCCATGGATCATATTTTTGACACAGTCTGGAATAATTCCTGGTCTTTATCTGGATCAGGTATTTCTGCACACACAAATTTATCATAATCTTCTGATGACCTTGGTTTATCTTCATTTCTTAGAATAATAAGCATATGAGCATGTGGAAGCCCACGTTTCTGAAATTCAATGGTGTAAAACCACGCACTTGATATTCCAAAAATATGTTATAGTTTAAAAATTCTGGCAATTAAATCGGGCCTATGTTCTTTTAATAATATTATAAAGAGGAAATATTTGTATGTATTTTTGTTTGTTAGTCTTTCACGCATTAACTACTGAACGGATTTTGATCAAATTTTACAGAATATTACAAAATTATCGCCTATGTCTTATTAGTTATTATTAATCAGAATAAGACATAGGTGATAATTTGTGCAGTTTATTCAACAGTGATGTTTGATTAGTTGAATTTTTCTGTGAGCCGATGAGACGATTGAATAAGATTCGGTACATCATATAGTCTGGGACCCAAGAAAGGACATAGGGTAGTTTTCGTCCCGGAAATCCCCCGGGAACGGAAATGAAGTCGCGGGCAAAAGCTAGTATAAAATAAATTAAGATAAACCCAATCTATAATATAAGTACTTTATTTACACAACAAAAATGAAAGAAATGGTTATTCGCTTTGTGATTGGTATCCCAGTTCGTTTAGCGCATTGACTATGGTAGTGATCGTCACATAAGGCAAGTCAAACGTCTTTAGGCGGCTCATGTGAATCTGACACCAAGGCTACTGCCTTCTTCATCGGCCTTCTGCAATAATTCGTCGCATAGTATTAGTACACGCCCCTGTAATAAGCCAAAGTTATATGTTACGCAATATATATATACATATGATAAACTCATATAAATGGATATTATGAAACAAAGTATCAACTTTAGCGACTCATACTAACCAGTCAACGCAAGCTAAGCACGCGGTCTAAAATCGAAAATTGCATGTAAGCTACACCTTCTTCTTTACAGATTTATCAGTACACATTATAAACAGTGCTTCTGGATTGTAACCGCGGTGGTTTTTTATTCTTTCACTTTTTACTAAAGATTTCATGAAAATAACAAATGTAAACAAACAAACGTAATGTCACTTGACAGATGACATGACAACAATACCAAAAATCATTATTTGTTTTACTTTTTTTTTGTCATGAGTTACTGGTACACATATAGGTATGGTCGGAATAATGTACTTTTTTGACGCGACAACGTGTTGATTGGTGAGACGTATTTGAGAGATAATATATTGTCTACTCAAAATGTCGACTGCGGTTTGTCCGTCAGTGTCATTACTCAAAATTTAATGAATTAATAAAACGAAATAATCTCCGTAATCCGAATTTTGCGGATATATGTTGTCGACTCGAAATCGATATTTTTTTATGTTTTGTTATTCAGGTAATGTTTCAATCGAGTCTACCGTACCCCTTGACGAAATTATTAATATAGAAATATGGCTATTTATGACTTTTTAAATAAAATTATGACTGACATTGATAATAAGACACCTGTCTGTGCGGTGTACTGCGATATGACACAAGCCTTTGACTATGTTGACCACTCTATCTTAAGAAATAAACTTGACGCCTATGGCATAAGAGGTAACATTCTTGATTTACTAAGCACTTACCTGTCAGGTAGAAAACAGTTTACGGCCGTTACACACTTAAATCTCAAAACTAAAGAAGAGGTAATATACCTGTCTAGAGAACGCACAACATACTTTGGTGTACCACAGGGCAGTGTATTAGGTCCTCTGTTGTTCCTAATATATATTAATGACCTGCCCAAAGCTATAAACTTTCCAATGTCACTCTTTGCTGATGACAGTACGGTAATAATATCAGGTAATAATCCAAGTTCGTATGAAGCTGATGTGAATGGCGCGGTAAATTCAATTATTTCCTGGCTTAATAATAATAATTTAAAAATTAATCTTAGCAAAACACAAATAATGCACTTTGGTCATAAAAAATCGAGTCTGAAAATGGATGTAAAATACAATAATAACAAAATTCACGACGTAGATAGTGCAAAGTTTCTAGGCTTAATAATTGACAGACAACTTAATTGGAAGGATCACATTGACGCGCTATGTAAGAAAATCTGTAAATCAGCATATGCCTTATATAAACTTGCTCCTACGGTTACCACAGATGCATTACTTATAGCGTATCACGGCCTTGTGGCATCTGTATTGAGATACGGTATTATATTCTGGGGCAACTCTACAAATAGAGAAACTGCTTTTAAAGCGCAGAAGCGGGCCATCAGAGCCATGTTTAAACTTAAAATTACGGACAGCTGTGAACCATTTTTCAAAAGGTACAAGATTCTGACACTTCCGTCTTTGTATATCTACGAAACTGCCCTATTTGTCAAATTGAACTCACACCTATTCCCTAACTTATCAGATACTGTCAAACGTAATAGGCGGAATGATATGTTACGCGGACGTATAGCCAAAACTGCTCTAATGAGAAAAAGCATATTCTGTATAGCCCAAAATGTGTATAACAAAGTCCCAAATTCAATCAAAGGCTTAAATTTAAATGGGTTTAAAAAGGAACTTAAAGATCTGCTATGTAAAAAATGTTATTACAATTTAAATGACTATTTGAATGATACCTTGACATCATAGTTGAATTGTAATTTTATATTTTGACATCACATTAATAATTAATTTTGTAATTTTATATTTTGACATCACTTGAATAATTTGACATTGAATATTACCATGAATTTAATCTACATGTTATTCGTAAGATGACATGTCAAAAATTGAAAATTATAATGTGTACTAACCCAATACTAACCATCTACTTTACCATATATTTGCACGCCACACCTGGCAGAATGTGATGAGACCATTAATTTATTTCAAGACCATAATATGTACCATATTCTGACAAAAAATAAATGATTTATGATTTATGATTTATGATCAGTGATGCAAAACTTATCTGTTCTGTGGAAAACATCGTGAGGAAACCTGAGGGCCTAGACAAGTGGCATTGTAGAATAGATAGCGAAAACGAATAGATTGTCCAATGTATGGAATTGACATAAGGTTTCGCTAAACCATTTGACATTTCCATACATTTGACAATCTATTCGTTTTCGCTATCTATTCTACAAAGCCACTTGTCTAGGGGGGCTGGACTTATATTATAATGAATAATATGTTCGAAATCGCCAATCCGCCTTGAGCAAACGTGGTGATCAATGTTCGTGCCTTGTCCGTATGAGAAGAGGCCTTTGCCATGTGGTGGGACAGTTACAGGCTGGTATTATTATATTTTACTTTAACGTCTTTACTATTTTTATTATTTATTCTTTACTACTTATTTAAGCCGATTGTTAGAAGCAGTTCACTAAAGGTCTTAAGTAAGTACAAGGTTTCAATGCGTTTTATTTATTCTAAACTTACGACCCTAATAAGTATAGCACAAAGATAAAAAACCCACTATGCAAATTATTTATTAATTGCTAAACCGTAGATTCCATAACACTGTGCTTCCCTATTTCCGTCGGAGGGTTGCAGAGGGATGAAGGGGAAGGGGCAGGGGGGCGAGGGATGATCGACACGTTGTTAAGCGTTGGTGAACACGATCTTATCTCTTGTGCAACTATTATGAGGATTAGGGATCCGCGTTGAAATGGTTTAAGTTGTTATTTAAGTTTTTTGTGTGCAAAGTTAGTTGTTTCAAAAGTTGGTGGTATGATGAAGAGTAATCTATTCACTAATACATATAAAGCTAAGAAATTTTTTATGCTTTTGTTTGTTTGTTTATTAAAACCCTGCCTGATTAATGGGATAAAAATATTAGTCTACCTATACAAAAATTATGCTACGACCTACGGTAGTAATTATGAAAAAAACACGTTTATTGTATGGGGACCCCCCTAAATATTTTATATTTGTAAATTTTTAGTATTTGTTGTTATAGCGGCAACGGAAATACATCATTAGTGAAAATTTCAGCTTTCTAGCTATCACGGTTTATGAGATACAGCCTGGAGACAGACAGACAGACAGACAGACAGACAGACAGACAGACAGACAGACAGCGGAGGCTTAGTAATAGGGTCCCGTCTTACCCTTTGGGTACGGAACCCTAAAAACGGGGTATAGAAAATATACAGGCAAAAAATAAATTATCGGAAGAGCACAGAGCACCATACCAGTAATTACCGATATCGCTTTTTTTATGCCTAAAAATTTACGACTTTGAAACTACGAGGTTGGATGGATGTTTCTTTCTCTTTCATGCAAAAACTACTGAATGGATATTGGTAAAACTTGACAGTAATATAGCTCATACATAAGAATAACACATAGGCTATACATAACATCGCGCTGCCACTTACAGGAGCGAAACAGTGACCGTAAACGTGGGTTAAACGCGAGGGACAGCCCTATACGCTATAAAAATGCGTGCGTATACTTAGGTATTCAAATGGTATGGCAAGCAATAATGGAACTAAATATTGCATTGTATTTTTTATCGTGGATACCTATTTCCTTATAGATAAAAAAATCGCAGAAAGCAAATAGGTTAAACAGAATCAAACACATTTCTATAGTGCGTCTCTTGTAATACAGATGGCGTTACGTGTCTTTTCCTGATATAGCACCGTGCATTTGATATGCCTTGTAGCAGTGTTAAAATATGAAAACAACTGGGTGAAAACTATGCCATTTCTTTTATATGTTTAAATCTAAACCAGCCGGAACCGGTAGGCTAATATCAGATTTCACTTAACGTGTGCAAAAAATTAGGCCCAAATAACTCTACCTCTCTACGTCTTTATCATGCCATCGTTGTATCACAGTTGTGTTTTTTTGGGCTAGTGGGAAATCATGAAATGTGTGAGCATGAGTGTGAAAGTGTCTGACTTTTACTGACTAAAGCCACTCATGTTCCTTCGGTTGCCCTTTATGTTCCGGGGTCACGGAAACTATTATGACTATTCCGCAACCCCGGCAGATGACATTTGTGTAATAGTGACAGAAATATTACTTAGCTAAAGCATTTGCTATGCAATGTTTATTTGTATATTTGCCTTTACAACTAGGTTCTTCTTAGGCTTAAAACTTTTCAGCCGACCTACGTAGAATAGACAACAAAAAAAAGTATTATTTAGTCAATTAGATTATCAAAAATTTTTGGAAACGTGTTTTCCCTTTTTTTTTTTGTTAACGACACAGATACAATGCATTGACGTTTCTCGTGACGTCACGCTTAGGTACATTTTTTACTGAATAGTGACATCACAAGGCACCACCTACTCTTTAACCCTACTCCTATGTGTCCAGTGTTTTTAGATGGTCTAACAGACGACTAAACATAATGCCATTTTAGCCCTCACCCCTATTACTCACTTACATTTTTTAAGCCAATTATCTAACTCCCTGCATATGACATAGAGGAGAAGGAAAATAATCTAACCTACAAAAAAATCTTCACGACACCGTAACGACTACGACACGTGACGAACAATCATTTCAAAGTCGTGACGTCTAAATTGCCTCTGAGTCATCCGACCCTCCCGTAAAGACAAGAGAAGCGCGCGGTCGATACTGCCACCCTCCGAGTCCCTTCTATTTACATAACTGATTGGTAACCAACCACATGAGCTTATCGACGAATGTAGAAACTTTTTAGGTATAAATCTGGCTGATGATATTATTTGTTATGAGAAAAATTTTTACGTTAATACGGTAGCTTTCCAATCAATACGTAATCATCGATATAGAAATGAAGACTTGTTTGTAACGAGTTATGATTTTACAATCATAAAAGAAAATTTGGTTAGTAAGAAATCAAGTCAAACCAATGTCGTCCAGAAACTTTATTGTTTTAAAACTCTAAAGCTGACTAGGAGAGGGAAAACTAGTATTTTTTGGTGGTGTTTCGAAAGATGCCAAAAATATCCTGTGGTCTATCCCTGTGGTTGACCGTCATTGAATGTTGTCACCACTTTTATAAAACATCAAAGCATATAAATATTAGTCTGAGGATTATGTTGTAGGCTTTCTACCAAACAAGTGTCCACCTATCAGCAGGAGCAATGGTCAATTATTAAAGTTAGCAGTAATAAGCAAAAAATATCTCACCAGAGGCTAACCGTCGTATCGCAAACTTTAACCATCGCAACATTCCTAACAAAAACTTTACGACATCGTATCTCCAGCGCCACGACATCGTAACACCAACAGAACCTTTCCAAATCGTAACGTATAAAAGACCTTCCACCCTCCCGGTGGGAGGTAATCCCGTGGGTCGATACGCCACCCTACGCAGACGCCCTTCAGCTAGCATTACCAGTACCTACCTCTACGTGGCCGATTAGCTGAACCCCTGTGGGTGTTCCTTTGAATTACTCCGTAATGAAGCGAATTTTAAGAAATATAAAAACATTTCATTATTCCTAATGGGATTTGTGAGAATTTGAGCTTATTGCGATTAAATTTAGCTGATTGCTTTTTTGGGATCTGTCCTGTTCTTCGTTTTCTGTGTAGATGATGTAATGAGACTCGTAAGGTGTGAATCTCACTTACTTACATACCTAATACATTAGCTACATTATCGTCATCATCATCAGTCTAAATCATCATAATCATCATCGGCCTAACTAGGTAGAGGCCATTGTCTACTGCTGGATAAATGCCTTTCCCAAGGCGTTTCACTTGACGCGATCAAGACGTTACATAACTTCGAATAAGAAGACTTGTTATGTATCAAAAACCGTCATTATTTTCCTGCCCACGCCAAATATTACTTGGAGTCGGCACAACTCATTTCATCTTGTCAAACGTCACGCTATCACAATCTCCCTTTCTCGTCACATCATTTTTCACACAATCTATCCATTCTTGACCTTCCTCTCCCACTCTATCCCTCCATATTCTTATTCATTCTTTAGTCATAATGCGTTTCATTCGTTGATTTTGTATGTTCTTTCCTTTTCTTCTTTGTACCTGAAACGAATAGAGTGGTATTCTGAAGAATCAGCAAACGATAACAGAACGGCTAACTAATCTTTTGAAATTAATGACTCACAAGTTTGTAAACAGAGCTCATCTTAAGCTCACTTTCATGAAATGTAGAATTGTACTATTGAATAGAAGGGCAGGTGTTGACTTGTTATCTACTCTAAACTAAGATTTAGAAGACAATGAACAGTGAGGTCTAAACAGATAATTACAACAACAAAAAAACATTTCGATAATAAAGCCCCGTTAACGATTGCGTGACGAATGCGAGATTCTCCATGGATGATCGTTTACCAGACCATATCCGTACTCCTAACTAGTAATACCTAGTTCAACAAAATGTAGGTAGCTAAATAGATGCTACAGACACACACACACACACACACACACACACATATGATGCACACGCTATTCTCTAACTATTAACCAGCTGGAATGGATACAAGAGTAAATTGAACATTTTCAAAACTCCTGCCTCCGAAGTTCTTCGGACGGCTTCAGTTAGCAAAACAGTTGATAACTTGCGGCCGATTATTCCGAATGGCAAAACTGATTTTGATAAAACGTAACTTATATGCCATGAAAAAAACCCTCATCCAAATCGGTTAAGCCATTGAGGAGCTACATTGTTACAGTCAGAACACACACAGCGGTCAAACTTATAACACCCATCTTTTTGTACTTGTAAAATTACACTGACCCACACGTCCAAACTAGCGACCAAATATGGTATATATTACCTACACATTACCTATGAGGCTTTATTCACGGCAACGATTAACTACCCGAAGGATGCAAACGGGACGCAGCAACAAAGTCTCCACTGTCAACTCCTCAGTCTGTCTATCAGCGGACTGTAATAGTTAGGCGGACTTGAATTTTCCACAGTGTGTATTTCTATTCCCGCTTATACAACAAATGGGCGAAACCATTACCATTACCCCATTATTGTCCTTCTCGCAATTTCCGTGCCTTCGTAATTTAAAATCGAACTTGACTCGAATCGACTCTAATGAATACATTTACATTGACTTAGGCCTACTTAACTTCAGCTTAACTTTCGTTTAGTGGAATAATCCTAATCAACACCACTATTCGTTTCGTGGCCTACCTCTTTAACCTTACGACTCAACCTAGCCCTCACGCCCTCAAGCCCTCTTCCACTGTTAAGTAAAAAACCTATAATATATGCAGCAAACAACAATACGCTTATTTGGTTAGCAACCGTTCAAAGGTTGTTTTTTGTACCCGTTAGGTAAAGAAGCCTCATAAAAGGTTGGGGTTTAGGTTTCAACGTCTACCTACTGGGCACCGAATATCCGACCTAAACGGCTTAATAAAATTAATTTCGCCTTAAAATAATCGTGATGTAAATAAAAACGAAAGGTTTGTACAATGATTTTAAGAACTGGGAATTTGAACAATCTGCACTTCTTATGGGAGTGTATTCTTTTGGCAACTTTTCTGCGAGCAAAGCAGTGCAGATGAATGGAGATGGATGGACATGGAGATTCGGTGCTACCGTGCTATTCAAGTTTCTGCCATATCTTTTCAACAATATTGTAAGTTTTTTTTTGGTGAGTGGGAAGTCATTTGATGATCAAATGACTTCTCCCGCCCTGGGCGGAGCGGGAGGGCGTGTCAGACTTTTACTGACTGTGTTTTCACTCATGTTCCTTCGGTTGCCCTTTATGTTCCGGGGTCAGGTAACCATTATAACTATTCCGCAACCAATATTGTAAGTATTCGGTAGGTATAATAATTAGGAAAAAACGCTCTAGTGCCGCTCGACTTTGCGTGTTACTGTTATACAAACCATAACTACCTGTTTTTTCCTTATTATTAACCGCTGGCCTGCTTGGTCTTTTCCTCAAATTTAACTAAAATAATGAATAAGCAGTAATTAATGGTTCCTTTCGTACCTACTCTAGTATTTTCTGATGTGCTGCCAGTGTAGTCCCGAAAGGCGTAAGGTTAATTGTAATCGAGCAGAGTACTTGAAAAGCCATATACGCCGTGGCAGGTAAGACGAGGCACTGAATACTGAAGGAGGCCCTTCAGTATTCGATTCTCATTCCAAATATACCAAAAAAATACCATTAATTAATATTTGATTAATAGGCAAGACAACAAAAAAAGTAATTAGTCCGTTAGTTAGATCATCAAAAAATGTTGGACAAGTATTTTTTCTTTTTTCTCGTAAACGAAAAATGACGAAGATACAGCGCGTTGAAGTTTCGCGTGGCGTCACGATCTGATACAATTTTTGCTGCACGGTGACGTCAAAAGCCCCGACTCCGGAACTTTGTTTCTCTTTGTATTTTATATTATCTTTGTATTTTTTATTAATTTGATCAAGCAAAAAATATGTGTCCCGTATTTTTGGCCGATCGGACGACGGCCTAAAAAGAATGCCATTTTTTTAATGTTGTCGTCATCCCTATTGTCTCGTAAAATATATCAGTTATTAATACTCGCGCTAGATACCAAACTCACTATATCTTATCATAGGTAAGCGACCTGATGAAACTTTCGCGAGCGCAAGGGTGTCTTTTTTAAGACTAAGAGCCGTATTGTAATAATTTCAGTACGGCTCTCTTTACTATTTATACTGCTATATTACCTATATTATTAGTCATATTATCGAGTCCGAAAATGTCCCTCGTTTAACCTGCACTGATGTATATCGGTACCGATGTGTTTTTAATGGGACAATCCTACCACACTATTCCCAACCACTGCAACTCCTGAAAGCCAGAATCAACAGTGGAGTCCGCCAGAAAAGCGCCAAGCAGTGAAGCTTGACGAGTCCCGGAGAAAAGATTCAACTGTCTTGGATCCCGCAACGAAATTAATCAGAAAAAAACAGCGGAGGAGTAAGAAAAAATATTTTTTCTACTTTCCTCCATAACAAGCAGGAGACAGAACAGAACTAGGCCGATTGGCACAAAGAGTCGATTAAGTACAACTGGGAGAAGCCCAGATTGCCTTTGCGTCGGTACCGATGTATACCACAACAAAGGTAAACCTCTCCAATTCACACTTCCAAAACCTTGTGTTGAAATAAACTCAAGTACGGTACAATTAAGAGTATTTAAGAGGTCTACCTGCACAGCCATGTCTGCACAGGTAGTTAGTCAAATCTCTCCGATATACTTTATCGGAGCATGTTGGTAAATAGACTTGTGCAGTTTTTTTAAGTCAGCACAGGTGACCGGAACATGAAAGAAAGAAAGAAAGAAAGAAAGACAATTTATTCGCGCAATGTGCGCTACAAATAAAAAACTTATAAGTACTACAACCTTAAAACTAAATACCGTTAAGTAGCGTCACTACTGCGCGAAACGGCTAGCGCTCAGCATAATGCCGTGACCCATACATAGGCATGAGTCCACGACGCTGGTTTTCAGCGCTAGCCGACAATGTGTTTTTTGCCTCGGAACAATAAATAACGCCTGTTATACAATGTTCCGAGGCACAAGAAAAAACACGAAAAGACGACATTGTACCGGCGCGGCGAGCACAGACAAATACGGAAGAAAGAGTAAAACAAAAACAAAATATACGACTAAACACACTCAGAACAATAATTTTAAACAGGCAGCATTAAAGTAAGAACAACACAAAATTAAAACGAACATAGATGAGATACTGACTGATAGTCCGAACATTCTCATTCCGAACCATAGACTAACTAAAGTTGAGTAAAACCAATATTGTTCCGAACGAAGAGGTTATGTCATATTGTCGTAACTCATTTTGCATTACGTGAAATAAAATATTATCTAAGATGGCGCATACAATGACACAAGTGGATTACAGAATTGTGATGCAATAATGGGACGAAAGTTATGTCAGTAAAGTTTGTGGCAAAAAATTGTATAGTGTTGGTGTGTGAAAGTGGAATTAGGTGGACCCATTTCGCGGACGACCATGACTCGGTGCGAAAGGCGAAACCGATCCAGGCATATTGTGCAACGCAAGAAGTAAAACAAAAATGGTGAGATATATAATTGTAACTTATGACTATGTAATAAAATATAAAAGAAAAAATAATATGGAAACATGTTAGAAGAATGTATGTCTGAAAATGTGTATTAAGAGTATTGTTGTCTATCGCACAGGTTTACAAGCGTAGAAAACATGGAATCGCCGCTATCAGATGCGACCAACGTAAGGCCGTATACAGAAAGAAAGCTGGAAACTTATAAGCGCTGGTCCGTTCTACACAAAGGAAGCAGTTTGAAGCAGACTAAGCAAAATGTCGGAATGATTTGCTTGCAGTTGTTATGGCAACGCCCAGCGCTGACAAGCGCGTGTTGAAGCTTGTCGGCACCGTTCAGTGCTTATCGGCACGTGTTCATATATTTTCCTGCGCGGATTACCAGCGCTGACAAGCGCCGGCAAGCGCTTATAAGTTTCCAGCTTTCTTTCTGTATACGGCCTAAGGCCGGTAGGCCGTAACGTTGACCTGCGGAGGCTTTGTATCGGTAAATCTCTCGGGTAGGACGTTGTGGTGTACACAGAAATACTTCCTCTGTTCTGCGGTTGCGTACGTACGGATTACATAAGGGAAAGGGAACTTTAACAATTGAGTGAGAGCAAGACCAAAAAAAACTCCACTTGTAACTCACGCTTATCGCATAAGTACTATTAACCTTAATTGAAATTCGACAATGAGCAATGTTTCATAACAACAAAACCCCAAGCCAAGAGTCAGTCGTTTCTTTTCCGTAGTTGGCAATGCTGCAATGAGTAAGGTTATGTCAATCCCATACATTTAACAATCTATTCTATTCTACCATCTGTTCTACAATGTCACATGTCTAGCAGCGCAGTAAAGGAAAATATCCCCAAATCTGTAAAATTTTTTAAGTCATAACAAAAAAATGTCAATGCTTATTTCTCTATTTCCAAGTTTGTACGCAGTGTTTCTCTCAGGTACTTCCCCTAAGGGAACTTAACCCCTAAGGGTACTTTACTAAGGGCAAAGCCCCCCCCCCCCCTTAGAATCCCCCCGGAGCATTTGGAATTTGATTAATAGCAATAACTTGCTGCTCGCTCACTTTCGTGACTTGTTGTTGACTTGTTTGCAAGAAAAAGGCCGCGAAGAAACAAAGAATTGTTGTGAAGAATACTTACTATACTTCGTGGCTTTTTACAACGTTACTTTAATAATCATAGTTCAGCTTATCATCATTGAAATATTAACAACAATTGGAGTTGATTTTAAACACTACTTTGTTTCCTTTATTTACTCAGCCCCCCCAGATTTCCTAACCTCCCCCCTGGAGAATTTTGGCTGAAATTAACACTGTTTGTATGGAAAGCCTATTGGGTGATTCCGACTCGCACTTAGCCAGTTCTTAATGACAATTCCGCCACTCGATTCCCAACATCTTCTGAAAACTAGAACCAACAGAAGCGACCAGAAAAGCACCCAAACACAGAGTACCGGAGAAACGGACCACCAGCAAAGCATCGTAACAGAGAAGCTACGTAAGTCCCAGAGAAACGATTCAACTGCCTTGAATCCCGCAACTAAACCAATCAGAAAAAACAGCAGAAGAAATAAAAAAAAACACAATTTCCATTGAATCAAGAATACCGTTACACTCAGCCGACATTGCTCACAATTATTCAACTTTTTTCCTGCTATTGTTATCGCAATAATTACTCATTTTTTCCTTATAAGCCCATAAGGTATGGGATTCTTAGTGCCAGTGAAGCGGTGGGGTCTGTATCGCCCGCGCCGGCGCAGGGCCACTCCCGGGGGCGGGCCGCACTGCACGCCCCGCCCCGCGCCCCGCCCTCCGGCCCTTCGCCAAGGTACTGCTTAGAGTTCGGCTTTACAAGTTTGACGTGATTTTAAAGTTTTGAAGTAAAGGAGATGTTTTTTCTTTGATGAAAAGGGATAATGGTGAGCTTTGCTAGTTTTTTTTTTTGGATTCTGGTAGGTCGAAGGGCTTTTTGGATACGCCGACGCGATGTAATCTTTGTAAATGTGTGAGAGTCGTCTTTTATTTCTTTTTGAATCTATTGCTGTAGTTTAGTATTATATTTATCGCCGGTAACGTGTTTATAGTTTTTGCACCGCTCAGATTTGGTAATTTTTATCTTTTGCCTGCACTTGTTTAAATCGCATTAAGAAGGTGAATCTCAGTTTACTACTTAAATGTAAGTTCAAATTCAAGCCGACAACACACTCTGCGCGAAAATCAACGTCTAGGTTGGCAATTTGTGGATCCATCGGGGCGAGATCTAAAAATAAATACTGCTTTTCCCGAGCAATGTTCTACAAAAAATACCAAAAACAGGTTGAAATTGTTACATTTCTTAACGCCCTATGAAGTTTTCATATCTCTAAAACTATTTCTAAAAATAAAATCTATGCCCAAAAGAATTGGAATAGAGAATTATGAAATCTAAGTAGTTATAACTATAAAATAGTAAAAACAAAATGAAATATCATGCGATAGTTAACCCTATAGTTAAAGACGGCAGAATATTTATAGAAACATCGCTTTTCGACAGCTCATCAATAGAACGTCAATTTGGTGTCAAAATACCCAACTGCCTAAAACTTAGTTTATTGATTAAGGTGAAATGCAACATATGGTATAACTTTTCTCTCATGGGAGGATGCATCTGCCCTTAGCTCACATTAGCCGCGTGTATACCTCCATGGTAATAGAAGGCGTGGCCTATTCCTTAGAGAAAGAAACGCCGACTTCTATAGCAAGGCTAATGAGGACTGATTATGTTTGCTTAACATCGTTTTATTCGGTGTTGTTGGTAACGTTATTACGTTTCTCTTTATCGGAAAGAATTCAGATTTGTTTTTAGAAGGAGATTATTAGGATCTGGTAAAGAACTTAGATAGATAATATGACAGACCTGAATGATGAAGTAGATAATAAAATAGCCTTTTTAAAATTAACAAATAAGACAAATAAGATTTTTCTTTGTGTTGGGTTCTTTGTGTTGGGTTATTGTGTTTTTAAAGTGAGTTAAATGTAACTTTCGATAATTGGCAAACAAGCGTACGGAAGTTTAAATGGTTTGGTCTCGGGGTTGCGGAATGTTTTTGATAGTTACCGTGACCTCGGAACATAAGGACAACCGAAGGAACATGAGTAGGTTTTAGTCAGTAAAAGTCTGACACGCCCTCCCGCCGCACCGCACCCTGGACGGGAGCAGTCATTTGATGATATCCCAATCCCCAAAAAAAAATGGTTAGTTCGATGATTGTTGACCTACAAGGAGAATTTGCGAAAACTAAAAAGAATAATAGAAAACACGCCTAATGTAGGTTTTTCATTTTTATTATCTAGTATAACTGGATTACTTGGTGGATGGTTCTTCTTTTAAACTGGCTACCGAGAATGGGGTTATGTTTTTCTAGCGTATGTGTGCCTCTTTCTATGGCACGCTCTACAGCCTAAGTGAATCGTGAAATGTCATTGAATTTGTCTCAGTTGTGTAAGTAACATAGGGAATTTATATTAAAAAAGGGCAAAAAATAATTATAATTAAATATTAAATAACCCAACTAGTGTCGTGATGGTATAGTGGATAAGGCGCCCGCCTCCTGTGAGGTTGTGAGGTTGAATCCGGGTAGGTACCAATGTGACTTTTTCAATTCATATGTACTTTCTAAAGTTTATCTTAGACATCACTGACATCCCGTGCCTCGGAAAGCACGTAAAGCCGTTGGTCCCGGTAGTCATTCGTAGAACTTTGACAGTCGTTACTGGTTAGCCAGATACTCTGACCAGTCTAACCAAGAGGTATCGGGACGCCCAGTTACTGGGTTGTGGAGGTCAGATAGGCAGTCGCTCCACGTAAAACACCGGTATCTAGCTGAATCCGGTTAGGCTGGCAGCCGACCCCAACACGGTTGGGAAAAAGGCTAGGGATGATGATGATTAAATGACCCAACTGCAATTTTTGTAGTTTGCCACTTCCAAAATTGCAGTTAGGTTTGAGTATAAGTATCTCATTTTTAATGGGAATGGGACCCGAATTGGCAATATCGCTAGCTTCTTAAGGCCTTTATCAGATGACAGTGAAGTGCCCAAGTGGTGTCCTGGACAAAAAACTTAGGTACTTAGAGCGAATTATTCTATGTTAGGTTAGGTTACGTCAGGTAGTTTTTTATAAGTCATTGTCCGTTGCCACGCCTACGGACGCTTATTTCTGCTAATGCTTTTTCGGACTATACCGGTTACTCTTTTCGTTGTCTCCTTATTCGAGTTCTCCATTGCCATTTGGGTGCCCTCATTGCGTTCTTATTAGGAATATTGCGACTATTCGATTCTAGGCCGTTTGCAAGTCAATGGCCAACGCCCTTTCCAAGCTAATGGCGTGTCTACGGCTCAAAATTTGTATGAGCCCAAGAGAGTTTTTGGGAAACTCTAGCATACTTCTACAAAAGTTATTTAACTTTTCAAAATTATATATTATTTATGTGTTTACTGACAGAATTTAATCATGATCTAATTGCTTTTCAGCTAAATGACGGGCATGCCACTGCTCAACCATAGGGGTGTATAAACAATTTTGACTAAACTTGTTTGCCCCCGCCTGCCTACTGCAGACCCCCTTTCCCCTTCCTCCGTCAGCTCTGTGTGCCGGGTATTGTGTTTGGTAAATTGTTTTCTGCTTACATTCTCGCAATGATAGGTGGCGCTGTTCGTCGCGATTCTTCTGCAAACGTTTAGAAAGTTGGGCGTTCTTTGTTCGTCATATGAGTTTAGGTGTTAGGCCTTTTGTAGTTTATTTATGTAACTGTTTCCTTGATTTTAGCTTTTCGCTTTTAGGTTTTGCTCGTGTGTTCTGTGGGTTGGGCTTGCATGTTTAATTTTTTCTTGAAGTTTTAATATCGTCGCACTGCTGCCGTAGCTGATTTAATCAATGTACTAGGTTAAAATGAAAGTCCAATAAGTACCTTAACTTTTAATTATGTTTGATTAGGTATTGCTAATTTCTTTAATTGGCTTTTTTGAAAGGATACTGTATATTTTTATAAGTAACAGTACTTACTTTAAGAACGTAAGAAGTATTATTTAGTAAGTAGTTTCGGGTAGTCAACCTAAAAGTAACAACCCTGCAAAATAATATCACAACCAAAATATCGAAATCGTAACAGGACAATATAAATGATCAAATCTAAGGTGTATCTATCTATAGGTAGTCAGTTATAATTTAAAATAACGCACCTATAAAATATTCCATTCCCTATTCAAAATTCAAACCTACGCACACACACATTAACAATATCCCCGGCCCTAATGCGAGAGCGAGACGGGGAGAAGGGGCGTGGGCGTGTCCATCCACAAGTGGTGAGACAGCAATACATCTCTTTGAGTTTCTGCGATCCTGGTACCATGACGTCAGTCTTACCTGCGGGAGAAACGCGCCGGGCCGACGGGTGGCGCACGGTGGGCTGAAAATCGGCTTTCATAGACTTAGGGATTTCAATTTGCAAGTGCTTGTTTTTATGCCGGATATCGCTTCTATTAGTCATTACTATGTACAAAAATGACACCCGAGTTAATTCTACCCAAAAACGAAGGAAATATAATTTTTCTACGAAAAATTTGTATGAAGCTAGTATGAAAAATCGAATTATCTCCTAAACGGCATGTTTAACCGTAATATCCTTGGAGATGGTCATAGTGCTAATTATTTATGATTTTTTGGTTGGCAATTGGACGAAAAATTTAATGCCGTTTTTTTTTTAAAAATCGTCAAAATATTTTTATTTGTTTTTACGTATGAAACGATTCCTTTTGGTGTTTATGTTGAAGAACACGGACTTTTAACTACACATAACATAAAATAGCATCACTCCTATATTTCCGAAGGAGTTGGCAGAGGTTTATAGTACACCCACACGTAGCCAACTATGTTTGAGCTAGATATTTATCAGCACAAAATGAGTTTTAAAACTTTTCATATAACCAAATTTCCAATTGTCTTCTAATGAGTCCAAAAAGAAGTGATTAAGTAACTACACTGATTAGGTCTTCTAATGAGTCTTAATAGGTGATTTAATGATTTTCAATATCTCACGACAATGGATTATATTTAACATTTCCTGATAAGTAAGCTAATTTGTTAATTAGCAGTGCTATGAGTTCTAAGAATAGTTAGTGACAATTATAGATTTTCATTAGCTAATGAGGAGATAACTAATGAGGGTAGTTACCTAATTATTGTCGTTTTGCAATAAAAGGGCTAAAGTTTTGTTTTATAATTTAATTTGTTCACAACTGTGTAACTGCTAACACTAAATCTGCGACTATAAAATCTTAAAATGGAAAGTTTAATCACCAATTTAGACTTGTTTGTTCTCTCGAAGTGAGAGTACTTCATTTGATCATGAAGTATTGTTTAGTGCAGTTGTATCCCGCATAGGCGATTGCCTGTCTGACGAAGATTATGTTGTTCTCAAAGAATTTTGTCGGAGATTTACGCGAGCCGCTTTACAAAGGTGGGGGAAATCCAACCGATTCCTTGATAATTTCAGGAGAAAGTACGAGAATTGGTTGGGAGCAAATATTGATTGGCCGAGTTTTGTGCAAACTTTAGTTAATCAAGAACCAAGTGTTGATGAGATACCAAGAGCGCCCTCAGTCTCTCCAGAACCGTCGACATCAACGTCCATTGGAACAATGACGAAAAGATCCCGTAAACCATTCGAAGACCTGGGAAGTAAACAAAAAAAGAGAAGATCTGATGAACACACAGGCGAAGGTTCCAGTGAATTGGCATATGCAGCTGCAGCACGTTTAAAAGAAGAAGGGCATGGAGATATCGCCTCTGTCATCGAATACATGAAGAAAAATCCTGAAGCAGCCGCTAAATTAAATGAAACGCTTAAGAAACCAGCGAAAACAATCATATTTACGCCAGAAAAGGCGCTTGGATTGCTTCTTTCGCTAAAACTCTCAAAGTGGCAATATATTACGTTGCGTGAGGCTGCCATTCGAGAAGGTGCTAAAGATATTTATCCATCTTACTATAAAGTGCAACAAACTAAGCTTGATTGCTACCCTCCGAAGCAATCAGTGACAGTTACTGATTCATCGGCTAGGATTACACTTCAAGCTTTACTTGATATCACGGTTACAAGAATCCTTCAAAGCCTTTCTAACGAAGAGCATAACAAGCAGTTGAAGCTGATATCCAAGTGGGGATTTGACGGTGCTTCTAACCAAAGCCGATACAAGCAGAAAATTGAGGGTGAGGAAGATGATTCAAGCATTTTCATGACCTCCTTGGTGCCACTAAAACTGACAGATGGAGACAACATTTTATGGACGAACCCAAAACCATGCTCAGTTTTGTATTGTCGTCCAGTTCAGTTTACTTTTGTAAAGGAGAGTGAAGCAGTTGTCCTTGGGCTGAAAAAACAAATGGATGAAGAAATTGAGGCCCTTATCCCCACAGAGTGCAATAATAATAATAGGGTGACTCATCAACTAATGATGACGATGATCGACGCTAAAGTCTGTACTTACCTTTCTGAAGCTAGATCAAATGCATCGTGCTACCTGTGCTTAGCAAAGCCTACAGAAATGAACCGCTTAGATGCTGTAACATCAAAAATTGTGTGTTCGGACCTGTATGAGTTTGGCTTGTCATCCCTACACGCCCGTATAAATTGTATGGAATGTCTGTTACACATTGCATACAAACTGGACTTCAAACGGTGGGCAGCGAGAAGTGATGAGCACAAAGAAATGCTACAGACAAGAAAGAAAATAATTCAAAATAAATTCAAAGATGAGCTCAATCTGTTGATTGATATAGTAAAACAAGGCTCGGGAACCACCAATGACGGGAATACTGCAAGAAAATTCTTTGAGTTTTCTAATAAAACCGCAGCTATAACCGGTTTGGATGAAGACCTCATCAAAAGATTTGCTGTAATTTTACAAGCAATTACATCTGGAGAGCAGATCGATATAATAAAATTTAGAGATTATGCTCGCAAAACAGCAGAAAAGTACGTATTACTATACGACTGGTTCTACATGTCGTCAACCGTTCATAAGTTACTAATCCATGGGGCTGACATAATCGAGAAAAATAATATTGTGCCGATTGGGACTCTCTCGGAAGAAGCCTCAGAGTCTCGAAACAAAGATTTTAGGAGGTTTCGAGAACATCATTCGCGGAAAAGAAGCAGGCAGGATTCCAATCAAGACATTTTAAATATGCTTGTTGTTTCTTCGGACCCTTTGCTAAGTGCACAAAGGCCTAAGTTAGATGCCAAGAAAAAGCAGAGCTTTTTTGCTGAAACTCTCGACTTAATTCAATTTCAGGAAACTGAGTTCGAATTTTTGGATATATCCAATCTGGATGCTGACTCAGAATTGGAGTCTGACAACGAGAGTGATAAGGAAAATTTGTAAAAAAGATATATATGTACATATTTGTAAATTTGTATTTGAGTGTGTTTGGGTTTTTTTGTAATATTTAATGATATGTTTTATTTTTTTATTTATTTTACTTTATTTTACGAATGCTTAGTATTAATTCCTTAAATTAACTTATTTTGTATAAAATATAACTTCATAATGTTACTTCAATATAAATCTTTTTTTATTTAAATTAATATAAATGTGTCAAAAACAGCAATTTTTTTATTTTATTTTTCTTGTTTCGTGTGTTCTTAATATTTGGGTTAATAACATATCGAACTTTTTAACTTAGACACTAAAAGGGATCGTTTTACATGTAAAAATAAATAAAAATATTTTGACGATTTTTTAAAAAAAAACGGCATTAAATTTTTCGTCCTATCGCCAACCAAAAAATCATAAATAATTAGCACTATGACCATCTCCAAGGATATTACGGTTAAACATGCCGTTTAGGAGATAATTCGTTTTTTCATACTAGCTTCATACAAATTTTTCGTAAAAAAATTATATTTCCTTCGTTTTTGGGTAGAATTAACTCGGGTGTTATTTTTGTACATAGTAATGACTAATAGAAGCGATATCCGGCATAAAAACAAGCACTTGCAAATTGAAATCCCTAAGTCTATGAAAGCCGATTTTCAGCCCACCGTGTGGCGTTGCTGTTATGAATTTAAGATTAGTTTTATGAATTTTAAAAGAACTTGAATGAATAAATTGTGTAAAGGTGGGTAAAATATGTTAAAAGGTATGTATGTGATGCGATAGATTTAGATCAACATGTAGAATTTGATTAAATAACGGTAAGAAACTAGTAAACTACAGTTGAAGACAAGAATGTTTTACAGATGAACTGTTAGGAATGGGACGGCTATGTAAATTGTTAAATATAATTGTTATCATTCCAAAGAAATGTAAACAAGGTAACCTTAAAACAAATATAGAAATAGAACATCTACTTATTTATTAGAAAAAGTCACTTAAACAAAAATTCATCAGAAGAGAAAGCCGAGAAAATATCTTATATCTTAAACTGATAAACACGTAGGTATTCGTACAATCGAATAAAGTTTGTTGTTTTACAGGTTAAGTACTTAAAGATCTTTATTAATCTGTTTATATTCTCCACACAATGTTAATAGCACTAGCCCGTGTCTCCCATTGCTGCGGATATTGTAATTTTAGAACAGTATTTTTATAGGCAGACACAAGGCCGTGACCAGAAATTTACTTCGGGGGAACATTGGGCGATAATAGCTGGTCTTTAGACTAATAATGTCATTTGAAAGAACACGCACTTATGCTTGGCGCATTGACGCACTTTTACTTATTTTCTATCATAAGCAACATGTATAATTTATATTTGTCTTAAAAACAAAAAGCTCTTCGAGACGTTTATTAGTTAATGGACATGTAGATCATTTCGTCCGGTACTCCGTTGGTAAGCGTACTTATAATGATAAAAATCAAATGAAAAACGTAGTAGTAGGTACCTCAATGTGAAAAACTAAAATGTCAAAACAAAAAATCACTTCAACTGAGAAACAAGGTGTAAATCATTTTAGCCGAGGACGTAGAAAAGGGATTTTCTAATACATAAACGAACCGTAAACACTAACATTCATTTTTGGGCAGTCGTGCAAAAAACTACGATGTCGACGAGAATGACACATCATTTTCCCGCTGTTTTTTTTAAATAGACGAAAACATGGTAAGCAGAGCAAAAGCTGCTACATTAAATGGGTATGACCGGTTTAAAGGACTGGTCTCTATGTCCAAAAATCATGTCGATTTATTTGTAGATTCTTGTTGAAATTGAGACTGCTCTTCTAAAACATTTAGGGTCCACAAACATTTTGTAGTGTTCTCGTAAAAGTCTTGAACACAGTTTGCGAAGTCCGTTTCTGAGGAATGCTTTAAACGAGGGAATTCCTAGCCGGGCCGCGATTTTTATTTACTCTTCGTGCCTCCAGATTTGCTGCGTTGGCGCTTATTGCGGTTTGGAAAATCTTTTTCGTAAATATTCTTTCGACACTTCTTGTAGATACTAATTCCGTTCTGCCATTAAACCGTGAAGAAATAACAAGTATATCCGATCCATTTAGCCTAAGAAACGAAATTCCCTTCTCCTTCTTCCCGTGATTCACGGTTACTAGATTGGCTTGTCCACCTCGTCTCGTCTCGATTGTGTTGTGATTTGTTCGTTTGTCTTGTGACTTTTAGTCCACTGCTGGCCGTGGGCCTCCGAGAATATTGAGCACCCAATCCCGGGTTGCCCACCGCTGCCCAACCATCCGCTACCCGCCACCTTCTTTAAATCGTTGATCCGCCGCGCAGCAATTTGGCTAAAAGCAATAGAGATTCTATTACAGCACGTTTCTGCTCCACCAACCAATTGTCCTCCTGCGGAAATTAGCATTGTTGTTGACTTTTTGACTAGTTTTCTGGCGGATGACTTTGTTCCGAATTCTATTCCCGTCAGAAAAACTCCGAGCGTTGCCCTTTCTATCACAAGTTGAAGGATTTTGAATTTGTGAACTTGATGATTGAAGATAAGGTGGTTGAACTGTGTGAAGAATGATTCAAAGAAGGAAGTAAGTGAAATGACGGTTGACCGAACGATGTTGAACTTGAAGACCAAAACATGTTGCGCTGTCCGTCAATAAAATAGAATATGGGTAGGAAGATTTCCTATTAACACGGATCGATTTATAGTAAACTAGCTTTTGCCCGCGACTTCGTCCACGTTGAATAATAGTTCCCGTTCCCGGGGGATTTCTGGGATGAAAACTTTTCTATGTCCTTTCTCGGGTCCCAGACTATATCTGTACCAAATATCATTTAAATCGGTTCAGTGGTTTAGGCGTGAAGAAGAGACAGACAGACAGAGTTACTTTCGCATTTATAATATTAGTATAGTACGGATAGTACGGATGAGACTGGTTAAAAATTTTAGGGAACCGAGTTTTCTTCGTCGTTTTTTTGTTGGCGTTACTACCTTACCTTACTATACCAACCATGTGCGAAGTCATTTTGCACTAGCCGGTTTTGCTATACATATATCTATTTATAAACAAAATCTTTACTTAAATGGTTGGACATGTTACGTTGTAACGATATTTTAACGATTACTTATGTACTTAACCAAATTGATTGCCAGAGTATTTTTTCTCTATTTCTCTCTATTCTCTCTCTCTCTGTCCCGATACAACCTTCCGTTTCTTCGTTCCGTGACTTCGGCTTCGTGAATGTTGGTTATCGAGGACACTTACGAATTTACATAGGTATTTAAAAGTTTTATTTTGGCTTTCTAATTCAAGCTTACTTCTCAAGTACTTTGCTTTAGGTAGTATAATTATCATCATCATAATTATCATTCGTGAAACAAAAGTACTCTGTTTGTCTGCAGACAAACAAACAGTTACTTTAACATAAGCGTTTATATTGTATACTGATACACCCGTGAAAATGTACAGTAGGTTGATTAATATAAATAGTATTGTAGTTGTAGTCCGAAATTATAAGTAATTATTTATACACGCTATTCCATTGTTCTGGATAAAACTGTTCACATTGTTTCAGTAACAGGAAAGCAGAATCTGCAAATAGGAAATTCGAGTCTAATTACTGTAAATAGAGCTTGGTTTTCCTTAAACAAAAATAAGCTATTATGAAAGAGAAATAGAGGATATTTATTCCAGAAACTAATTCAAGGTGAAGCTGAATAAAACATAACTGCAGGTAGTCAAAAGTATGAAAATATAATGAACGTTGCGTAGGCGTGTTTGATAATTTATCGCAATGCGGATATCACGTCAAGAGAACAGACACAATGCCTCTTCATCTAAGGTTAGGCCATATAATGCTTTCATTTTGTCGATCGAGAATCACACTCGACCAAAATATACGTCACACATGCTCATAAAATTCGTTTGTTACTCGTAAAACGTGCTCGTGTTTACGTGTTATCGTGTACATGAATTTATTAAGCAGTCAAGGTGACGATCGATGAGGTCGCGCCTGCGCACAACGCACCATACCACGTGGCTGTCAACAGATGGCGGTAGCTGTCACTGCGCATGCCTCATAATATTGAACGCACGCACACAGAGACGCCATTCGTCCATACACACTGGAACACTCTGACATAAATCATATGTTGTTCGTTCCTAACCATACGGCTTCAAATTACCTCTGCGGCGCGTAATGACGCAAGTGAAATCTACGCCTCAATTCTCGAGCTTGTTAAGGTACTTTTTGAGTCCAATTTCGATTGTAGCGTGTTTCTTTGAGTAACAGAAGTGGACGAGTGAGCTAAATGTCTCACAACGAGCAACTGTGGACGTCAATTACCGTCTTTATCTGGTTGCCGTTTACGGGACAGCATACCGCTTGTGGATTCAACGGAGTACTAGGTACCACATTCCTGGTTCAAGATTTTACTGGCTTAACATAAGTTTAAATTAAATTGGTTGAAATGAGGAGGTTTTTATGTTCTAGTTCTATGATGTTTTAATATAAAATCTTTAAAGGCCTCTTTTTTCAGTACCTAATCAATATGCTCATACTGCTTATCTAGTTGAATTGGCCTATAAAATGCAAACTGGTTAAGTTTTATTGATATTTTGTTGTATACTGATATTATCAATTTCTAGATGGTGGATTATATTTTATTGCAACTAATTTAATACCCATCGTTGGCGCACAATAATAAAGATTACTTCGTTTGAAGGTATTGTTATGACAGAATTATTGTAGTACTGAGAACATTTTAAACCATTTTTTTAAACTAGAAGATTCTAAATAAAAAGACATCTTAACAGACTTGAGTGACCTTTCAACAGTTAAGACATTATAAGTTCTATAAGAAAATAAATCAAAAGAGAATACGAGCCTAAAAACTAAAGTATCGATGAAGACTTCCTAAATCCACAGGTCTTATAAATGAATATGTTTTTTACAATAACTAACAACATTGCTCTTTCCCTGATGATGAAAATAATGAAACCCATGTTAAACTAAGCAAGGGTTTTATAACTTTCATACTTTATTCATAACTAGCTGTTCCTCGCGGTTTCACCCGCGTTACGTTAGGTTTTTGGTTACTGCCTCGCTCCCGTGGGACATAGCGTGATATTATATGGCCTATATTACTTAGGGATACCGCAGCTTTCGAATGGTGAAAGAATTTTTAAAATCGGTCCAGTAGTTTTTGAGCCTATTCATTACAATCAAACAAACAAATTTTCCTCTTTATAATACTAGTATAGAAAACATATTAAAAACAATAGAGAAAAAAGGAGGTAAAAGGAAATGAAGTCGTAAAAACTTCGCGTTCCGGAGCCGTAAGCAAAAAAGTACTGTTTCCGTGGTATTGAGAAAACTCATATTTACAAAAGTATAGCCACTACTGAAATAAAAATAAGTACACAATAAGCAACAAATGTGAAGCAAGAACTACAAAAGAAAAACGACAAAACAAAATTAACAACAAACTTAAAGCAGATGCCAACAAAACTCCAAAGTTAATGGCGGCTAAGGGAAGACTGCAAAGTTCTATGAGCTAACAATTTATGTGTTGGCCCTGCCAAGTTTATTCCCGACAAACTTCAAGCAGTTAATATAGTGGTTTCAAAGTAATTTGCATTTTCATTGCCCAAATGAAATTTTCATTAAAACGTTGTCATTGAATTTTTAAGGTGCACCCTAAACAGTACAACGTGATAAATATGTCTAGTAAAAGATTTGAAATGGCACTATTTGTAAGCATAACCCAAAAACGATTATGTGTATGATTGTGAATTTCTTAAACTAAGACGCCTCAAGTCGACCTCCATATTAAACAGAACGCACAAATACAAAGCAAAAAAAGATCAGATTAAAAATCCCAACGTACAAAAATAACGACCAAAACGTAGGTGTGTCCCTTATTGTAAGTCAATAAGCTTTCGGAAGCCAAACGCTTCGAAGAAAAATGTCTTAAAAGGAAAGATAAAAGAGCGACAAAAAGTTGGCGTCTCCAATCTTTATGACAAAACCAATAAAAGAATTCAAGAGTAAAATAAACTAACAAGAAATTAAACGGTTGATGACGACGATAACGTAATGTTTAATTAAAATTGTTCAACTTTCTTATTTACTGAAGAAGATAATGAGTCCGACGCGTTAAATGCTCAATCGAAACTGGTGACAAGTACCAGAGCAACATAACGCTCGAGGAAGTTCGGCGCGAGGCCGTCGGAAGCCGGGAAATGTCTCTCCAATATTGCTGCCAAGCACACGTGACACGCGGCGATAAAACTGTAGATAGCGGGAGTTCATTCCACAAAGTTATCTGTTGTCACAAAATAAGTGAATACCGAACAAAATGGATTTTATTTTTCGAACTCACTTTTTCTTGGAAACCCTTTTTCAATATCATTTTATTGGTTTTCAATTATCTCTGGAGATTCCCGCTATGCATTTGGTTTAAATTCACACATTGTTTCTGGTTGAATGGTTTTTATAGCAGTGTTTATTAAACTGCTATTGTTTAATGATAGAACAATGAAACCTAGTGGTGTAGGTAGGTCGCCTACGCAATTTATATTTTTACCTACCAACTGATTAGTCATATTTATATATTTTGAAGTTCTTGGAATCCTGTGAAATTGCAGAGGGGGGATCGTCAGCGTGTGGGCGGTGTACCATTATTGTGAATGGGAGGCGTTAATTTATTATCGTGGCATTTAGTGTTATTTATAACGAATCATTTTGATTACTGATTTGCACTTCTTGTACCTAACGATGTAATGTAAGGGTTAGTATGTATTTTATTTAGGAATTAATACCGTGTTGTTACTACCTTAGTTGTTTTGACCTGTAAATAAAGTTAGTGTCTTTATCGATTGCAATACAGTATTGAAATAAGTCAATGTTCAGTTTTTAACTAACAATTTATATTTAGCTCTTTTTTTTTTTCAAGGCATCAATGTAAGATGAGAATTCACGCAACCTTCCAATATAAAGGAAGTTGTCAAAGACCCTTTCTATGCACCTCATTATTATTTTAACATCCTGCGTAAAAACTTTATTAAGCCTTCAACTCTTCTAATCCCAACATTATCAAAAGTTTCTGTCGCCGAAGCAAACAAACTTTCAACATCTGTCGTTTTCTCAGGAGCGTGCCAAGTCCCCCTGATCGCCTTTGAAGGTACAAAGGAACCATGCGGTGCGGAGAAAAGGACCAAAATATAGAAATTAGTGTGAGAGTGAAAGAGAGAGGTAGAGGACCGGAACATTACACAAGCGCGTCTCGGTTGACGGGTCCCGAACAAAATGAATGGCTGCGGCAGCGGATTAAAATGCGCCGTAACATTGGAATGAATGAAAATAATAAAAAAGCTGTAATTGCGTAACATGAGGCTATTGGGAAGTTGAATGATGATACGGTCAACAAGGATGCAGCTTGTATTTGAGAAATTTGACAAATGTCGATTTGGTTTAAAAATTTAGCAAAATCATAACTTTTATTGAGTATTAGCTACTCTATGCAGATTATTATTGGACCAAATTTTCACTACAATTTATAGACAAAATTTTAATTCAAAGCATAAACTGCAAACCGCATGTATCAAGCAAGAATAACAAATAAAAATGGCGAGGCCGAAGCAAGATCAAGCAATAAAAATGAAACTCTTTGACCTTTTCCCAATTATGTCGGTCGGCTTTCAGTCTTCAAGTTAAATATTGGTATTTTACGTGAAGAGCCTGCCTACCAGACCTCCACAACCCAGTTACTGGACGATACAGTATCCATTTGTTCGGGTCTGGCCACTGTCTTTCTAGCCGAAATGACTGTCAAAGGTTTATGAATGACAACTGGGAGCCGTATCCTCAATTCTTATAGAACATTCCAAAACCATTGAATTCTAAATATAGAACTTCAAATTGTAGACAATTCGAACAAGTCATTGGTGTCATGACTACACCGAGTCTAGATACATATCAATTAGGATGCTTCCTGCCAGATTTTGCCATCAATGGATGTGACGCTTCAAGATGACTTGCGAATATTGGTTTGTTAGTTTGGCACTATACACACTAACACACGTGATTCGAAACACAATAGAAAGGCAATAGCAGCGCGACAGCCGTTTCTCACTTGGTCGTTGATAGATTAAGAGGAGTGGAATAAGGCTAAACACGCCTGCTTGGAATGCTTTTACGTTCTTTGTATGAGAAGGAGAAGGACTTTGACCTGTGGTTAATCGTTCATTATAGTGCGATTTAGTGGACGTTACAAGTGTTGGAATTTAAATCAGGCAATTGGGTGCTAGACGGCAGTTAGATGCCGCAATCGAGAAATACAATACGGAGAATCCACACTTTATCATCATTATTATCATCAAAATACAATGCATACCATTTCTGTTTACTTCAACGTGGGTTAATATACAAACCTACATTATCCTCGAACTACAACGAAGCGTAATTTGTTAAATTACATTTGTTGTCATCGACACTCTAATTACTTTGAATTTTTAACTTTAAGGTAGTCACCAATGAGCCGCAGTCACTGCATCTACTAAAATATTGTCTTTATCGCATAGGTCTTCACTCTTGAAAAGTGTTTTGTCTTATTAATTACAAGCCTTGCATGTAGCTTTGCTTGCATGGAAGCATTCTGAAAATGGCGGAGTTCTGTACAACAGTTCATCACCTATCCTATAAAGGGATTAAAAAAAAATTGTTAGTGGATGCTTATGACATTAATGCATCAACTGCCAGGGCCGTAATCCCATTAGTTTTGGCGCTGCGTTGATAAATAATTTATCAAGGAAAAGAAATGCATACAGAGAGAGTAATTTAACCGTACAGCATCGTATATTTGGAAAAGTTTAAGAGTGTGGTTAACTATATCAATTTTTTGAAACGGCTTAGACAAAGACAGGCATGTATTATGATACACTATAGAGACGTGCCTAATACCGGAAGCAGATAAGTATCAGTTTCCTGCTACAAAGTTATGTAATCCTACACAATTTCATAACAAGCTGTAGCGAGGACATTATTGCGTAAAAAATGCTTTGAATATTTTTATAAAAATAATGTTTGGAATTTATTATAATGACTTGATTAGGAAATGTTTTTATTACAAAATACGGAGGAAAAAATGCGGGAATCCTAATACAAGTATTTTTAATAACTTACTAATCTCTTTAAATCCCTCCCACATGTTAACTCTGAGTTGACAGAAAATCCTCCTACATTGATGACATTGGTACGTCTACGTAGGTGGTGAAGAGTAGGTGGTATATCAGACGCCTCCAAAATTCAACTAACGAATAAAGGCAATTTTCATCAGCACGGGTACTTTAATGTCGTGATGGCCTAGTGGTTAAGGCGCCCGCCTCTCATGCAAGAGGTTCCGGGTTCGAATCCGGGCAAGTACCAATGTGACTTTTTCAATTCATATGTACTTTCTAAAGTTTATCTTAGACATCACAGACATCGGTGAAGGAAAACATCGTGAAGAAACCTGGACTTGTAGTTAATATACGTCCGAAATCGCCAACCCGCCTTGAGCAAGCGTGGTGATCAATGCTCGTGCCTTCTCTGTATGAGAAGAGGCCTTTGCCCAGCAGTGGGACAGTTGATAGGCTGGTATTATTATTATTATACGGGTACTTTGAAGGGTAAGGCCGGTATCCCACTGGCGTTTTACAAGCGTTGACGTGTTTCCAACGATAACGATGATCGGATTATAATAAGTCTGAAATCTGTAATGAAGAATTCAATCAGAAACGATTACTTCAGATATACGATGAACTAATAAAATAAGATGATATCTGTTATTGTTTTTAGGAGAGGATAAATTACTTGAGTTGTAAATCGGTGTAATCAATGATATTATAAGTAAAAAGGTGTAAATAAACCTATCTACATAAGAAGAGAAAAGAAATCATTTAAGAAAGGAAGATAAAACTTCGAAAACGGCACACTAACGCACACATACTTACATTACACGTCAAAGTAGGATGATATGGCTGAAGTAGTGCGACTGAAAAAGAGATAAACGTCAAATGTCAACGCGATAATCAGTATCATGTTGGTCAAATAGCAAACTTTTAAAGTGCCACTTTTTGACTGCATATAACCTTCTACACTTTTTTACTTATAATATCATTAGGTGTAATAGTGTTTTTCCGTGTAGTGTTGGACTAAATGATTGACATTTGAATTGAGTTTTGAAAAAAGGAACTAATGTCCAAATGTTTCCCAATTTGGTCAGTCGTATTTCAGTTCTCATACGAGGCATGTAAAGCTTACATGAAGCAACTTCCTCTTTAAGCTAGTTGCTTGGTAACGTAGTGTCAAGATTGACAGATTTTCAGGTTTTTGTCAACAACGGTCAAAGAAGCCAGTGATGAGTTCCCGGACGTTGTATTATAATCATGTTTGAGTTCGTATCATCCAAAAACCATTAGGATTCATTGGCCGTTTCGGCACAATTTCAACCAATAGAAAGCTCCAGCGGTATCTTAAGATCCCAATATCGTCAAAACTAAAAGCATACAGCTACTAAAACACTTGGCAGACATTATAGCTAGGGCTATTAAGACATAAACAATTTCGTGTTCGTAGATCCTTTCCGTATTTTATCGCGTGTAATAAATAATACCCGAAACATGTGTTTACACACCGCGCTCACATGTGCTCCCGACATTCATTATAAAGATATTACGCTGAAGAATTGAAACGTAAGCGCTTTATAATACCGCCATCTTGAATTTAATATTACTGCTTTGATGCTTATTATCTTTTGAGTGGTCCTTGGAGACAGAAATTGATTATTCTTCGTGAACGGAGTCTTTATCAATACAGCTTCTGTTCTTAGCCTCATATTTATCTATCAGCACTTTGCCGGGGCTTACCAAACGTGGATTGCGTCACAATTTAAGTGTCTGCTAAATATTTATGGCGTTAGCGACAGCCGGGCGCAATTAGCATGTCTATCTGTCATCGAAGGTCCTCGCAGGAAGAGCTTGTCTCCACCGCCATGCCACTTATGCGCTCCTGGTGTTTAACTCGAGTGCCTGTTGAAACGAATGACGGATTCTGAACATAAATTCACGGCGCATTCTTTGAAAATTAAATTGAATGAACGCTCGTTTAGTTCTTAGAATGTTGGAGTTAAGGAGAATAATAGTCTTCTTGGTTTATGATATCCGGATCTTGCAGCGCTAATTTTAGTGAAATTATTCGCATAAACAGTTCTGTTACTCAGTGTACTATCTCTATTATCAACTTTCTGGCTAAGTAGCAATATGATTCTGTGAATTTTATAGAAGCAATAATTTTATCACCTCATGTGATTCTGAAGTACTTAACTCCGTTAAAAGGTTACAGTGACAAAATAGAAACACTAAACTAAGCGACCTAAACTGCATCATGCATGTCCAATGAAACGTGTCCAATAATAAAATCCAATCTCTGTATGATTGTATGTACTTTTACCGTGCTAATGGTGCCGTGTCGGGTCGACGGCCGTGCGATAAGAACCAACATATAAAATTCAATGCGTTAGAGCGAGTCAGCAAGACGAGAAGTGCTGGCAAATACGGTCGTAAAGTAAAACACGGTTTGTGCTTTTTGTTCGATTTAACTTAGAAGTTGCTTGGAGCAGAAGTGAAGGCCGAAAATTAGTGGGAACAATTCTGTACTAGAGTGGTGGCAGAATTATTGATTTACCGGAGTAGAAGAAAGAAAATCTGGTAAAAGGAGAAAAAATCGAATTTTGCTTTGTATGTCTCGATATACTGCTGTGTTTTCATCGATAAAATAATGTTTATTGTAAATTGAGTGGGAGTATCTTATATGAAACATGAATCCTATATTAAGATGGAGAATTTAGTGTTTTTTTGAGAAGAAAAACCGAAAGAATACCTAAGTTTATTTAGAAGAATATTTGTGTTTGGGCAATGCCATGCAAATTGCCGTTACGTTACTAATTACCTAACCACAAACTAGGACGAAGGATATAAGGATTAAGATCAGAATAAAACCCAAAAATGTGCAAACATTTTTAACCTAAAAGTTCAGCAAAATTTGTCAGTAGGTAATTATGAGTACTCTTACACGTTATCAGGTCTATACCGGGATTAAAATTATCCTACGTCCTTTTTCGGGTCCCAGACTATACTTATCTGTAACAAATTTCATTTAAATCGGTTCAGTGGTTTAGGCGTGAAGAAGAGACAGAAAGACAGACGGACAGACAAACAGAGTTAATTTCGCATTTATCTTCTTAATATATATAAATCTCGTGTCACAATGTTTGTCCTCAATGGACTCCTAAACCACTTAACCGATTATAATAAAATTCGCACACCATGTGCAGTTCGATCCAACTTGAGAGATTAGGTAGGTAGTAGGTAGGCAGTAGGTAGGCAGTAGGTAGGCAGTAGGTAGGCAGTAGGTGGGTAGTAGGTAGACGGTAGTAGTATGTCAATTCGAATTCAATATTCATAGTTGACAGGACAACGTCTGTCGGGTCAGCTAGTAATATTATAAGTAATAAGTATACAAGTACTAGCTTCTGCCCGCGGCTTCGCTCGCGTTAGAAAGAGACAAAAAGTAGCTTATGTTACTCTCCATCCCTTCAACTATCTCCACTTAAAAAATCACGTCAATCCGTCGCTCCGTTTTGCCGTGAAAGAAAGACAAACAGACAGACAGACAGACAGACAGACACACTTTCCCATTTATAATATTAGTATGGATATTATAAGTATAATATTTTGACGGGCCTGTTGGTCTAGTGGTAAGCGACCCTGACTGCTAAACTGGAGGTCGTGGGTTCGATTCCCACCCAGGACAAACTTTGTGTGACGAGCATAATTGTTTGTTCTGTGTCTGGGTGTAATTTATATATAATATGTATGTATTTATAAATTATATAAGTTTGTTAATCAGTTGTCTGGTTACCATATTACAAGCTCTGCTTAGTTTGGGATCAGATGACCGTGTGTGAGTTGTCCAAGGATATTTATTTATTTATTATTTAAGGATATTTTTTTATTTAGATATTTATTTATAAGTATATAAGTAAGTAAAAAGTATGGACTAATGTGGTTTGGGTGACAGATCAGCTTGCGGAACATAATGATAAGTATTTAGTTTCCAATTCAACGTCAAATCTTAGAATAAGTACCCTGTATATTCTAATACCAAGATTTTTAAAAAAGCATATTTGTACTAGGATACGAAAAACAGTAACATCGCGTGTTTCTTGTGTTAATGAGAGAATATCGGATAGCATGTAAAGATATCTTATGGCAGGAACAAGAAATACATGTTAATTGCTGAGATCATCATAATTATTGCGGTATTGCAATTTTATATTAACGTATTTGTGTAACTGATCTGGTTTTTTAGATTAAATATAAAATAATGAACATATAATATCCATTATTATTATTTTATATGTCAATTATTATAATATGGCTAAGTTCTGCTTAATTACAAAAGATGGATTTAGAAAAAAAAGTTTCGAGTGATGTTGGGTGAAGTCTTGTTTATTCTCCCCCTCTCTTATTACTTATAAAAAAGAAAATATTCATAGGATTCATTGACTCATCCAGCAGATGTGTTTATATATAAATAATAAATAATAATACGACAATAAAAAGTAATTTAAGCATATTACAAGTCCATTATCAGCAGACTGCGGATAGGTAACCATTATTTCGACGAACGAGACAGGGTTCGATTTCTCAGAGGAAAGGAAATTAAAAAACTTGTATGGTCTACAAGTATTTGGTTCGAATTGTTTGTCTGTGAAATTATATGTTTGTAAACACATTCACGACCAGATCAGGAACTGGTGTCGGAGTCATCTCCAACGACCTCAACATGAAGATATCCCGCCCAATGGGCATGCCCAACACCGTTTACCAAGCGGAGTGTATGGGCATAATCCTTGCAGGACTAGCCATAGAAGCTTGAGGAATCAAGGACGCCCACATACGTATCCTTTCTGACAGTGCCTCAGTACTACAATCCCTAAACCAGAAATGTTTTACCTCAGGACTACTCCTAGAATGCCACAATACACTAGAACGTGTTGCAGTGCTCAACCGCAACACGATAACACTACAGTGGATCAAAGGACACAGCGGATCCCTGGGAAATGACGCAGCTGATGAGCTGGCAAGGAAGGGATCCAATACAACACCGATTGGACCCGAACCGACAATACCCATTCCCTTTAGCCAGATACGTAAATGGATAGGGGAACACACTCACACACAGGCTGAACACTTGTGGCACTCGGCACCAGGCTGCAGACAATCCAAGGAAGCTATGCCGACCCTGGATCGTAAACTGACCAGACGCCTTCTGCGACTGGACAGATCTAGTCTGCGCCTGTTGACGGGGACCATAACAGGACACTGCTCACTCAACAAACATTTCCACAACCTAGGTATCACAGATAGCCCTTTTTGCAGAGCGTGTATGGATGCCGAGGAGACAGTTGCACATGTACTTCTTGAATGTACAGGCGTGACCGAAATCCGGAAAGAGATTCTTGGTTCCCCAAGTTCACTCCCGGATGCCCTGAGAAGTCTACGGAAGGTGAT
Organism: Athetis lepigone; assembly: GCA_033675125.1. NCBI lineage: Eukaryota > Metazoa > Arthropoda > Insecta > Lepidoptera > Noctuidae > Athetis > Athetis lepigone. Next base: position 14,882,748 of record CM066239.1, on the reverse strand, counting down.
CTGCTTCTGGAGGGAGGTGGGCTGGCTGGAGTAGCGGCCGCCGTGGCTCACGTACAATGGTCCTACCTAAGAGGACTGAGTGCGGAAACCGAACCTCCCAGAAGGAGGTCCATGATGAAGATGAACACATTCACGAAGTTCCAGAAAGTGATTCTCGGTTCTCCAAAGCACTTAGCTAATAGCTTCACCTTTGTTTTAGACTGACTTCTTAACAATTCAAAAGTACCTGTTAATAGTTTAATTTAATAAATAATTTTGAATTTTGAGTTCCACAGAAGTTTACGGAAGGTGGTCTGCTTCTGGAGGGAGGTGGGCTGGCTGGATTATCCGCGGCCGTAGCTCACGTACAATGGTCTTGTCAACAAGAGGAGTAAGTGCGGTAACCAAACCTCCCAGAGGTCTATGAAGTAGGAGAAGAACACATCCACAATACAGTAGATAGTCCTTGTAAGGAGCACTGCTGACAGTGCTCCATTCCACTGTCATGGAGTACCGTCTTTTTCTTACAGACAAGACGCAATGGATGCCTAAAGAACCGATGGGCGGCATCGTCGAGGTCGGCCCAGGAAAAGGTAGCCAAATGACTTTTAGTCTGTCTGTCCAACAGAGCGGAGTGAGACAGCGGAACGGAGAAACGGAGAAATATTAACCAATAGAAATTGCATAAAATCCCACTCGCGATTATATTAGGTAAATTTATCTCCGTTTCTGTAACGTTGTAAATTCAACCCCCAAAAACGGAAGTCAAATAAGGGATTAATATTTGTATGATAAACTTATGCTTTTTGAAGTCAGTTAAAAAGGGGCTAGCGACGCCGCAGAAAACAGCTAGTTAAGCTTAGTTAAACAAAAAACACGTTAAGTTAAACAAAAGAGCATTAATAAATTTAATCTGAGTAAACAAATCCAAAAACATTACCTGTAGCACGTTACCAATTTTCCCCAAAACCTTTCCGAACCTTAAAAGGCAATTAACTACTCTGCCCGACCTACCCTAATGGCTTTAATAAGTAAACAATGGGTAGGGTGGGCGGAACGTTACCTGGCCATAAAAGTTGAGCTTCGGATACCATACAAAATGTATGCAAACCGGAGGTCTTTCTAAATGGGATGATTGTACCTACTGTTCGCGGACAGTAGGTAAAGCGGTATTATGTTGAGGTGGTTTTATTACGGATTTTCCTGTTATCCAAGGTGAAGAAAGGTGTACGGAGTTCAATACGGGAAATTGAATGAATTTTGTATGCGAATTAATGAGGATGGAAGATTAAAGGTTATTTATACGAAAATCCTGTAATATTAATAAGTAAAATTAAGCCAAGTGCTGGTCGAACTCTGACACAGAGATCCGTTCGATTTTGCCATTGACTATATGCTTGTACCTATCTCAATTTGGTATCAATTGGTAATGGTAAAATCTGCCATCCCGCGCTATGCGACGGGGCGCGGTGCAGTGGGTGGAGCGCCTAAAATGTATCATAATTCCGTTTTCCACACAGACACACAAAACAATAAAAAAAAAGACGGGTTGCACTCCGGGAGTGCCGGCAGAAGTGAAAACTTGATTATAGCTGTCTACTATCCATCCGTCCTACGCTTTTTCGATCAGGTCACGTGTCCTGACGCGAGTTTAAGATTTTATACCCATTACAGAAAAAGTGCTCAACGCCGCTAAAGAAGTTTTCACTTCAAAAATCGTAGTAGCGCACTTAGAGCATTTACCACAAAATATTGCAATGTCACATTGTGCGAAGAAGTTGTAAGGTGTAAGAGACTACTCTTCACATGGCTACATTACATTTTTTTTACAAGTGCTAATCCCAGGTATGAAAACGAGCGACCTGCTCAGACGACGGCGACGTACAACGTCGGAAGAAATATCTGCGGTACGCTTTTATTAGTACTACAATAAGGTGGCACTTTATCTGTGCAATACCTCACGTCGCATGGCGGTGCAAGCAGCAAAAAGCATCCTAATGATAGTGATAATAAGAGCACACCCCGGACATTTTGTCCCTTATGGCCATTGCCCCTTATCTGCGCAAGCCCTTAGCAGGTTCGGAACATCAGAAGTTTAACCATGTAACACATCTCTGGTAGGATAATCTGGCTAAATCTGGTATGATCGCGTGCATGAAGTAATCATATCAGACTCCCAGGAAAGCTTCCTGAGAGTGGATAGGACGGCAGCATTTCATACCTAAGAGATGCCATTGGAACTTTATTACTAATGCTGCCAATGGAGCCTCCGCAATCCATCCCTCCTTTGAAAAGCACCCGATCGTACTTTGTTTATTATCAGTTTATCACATAACGTTCGCATTTAATAATCAGTTTTATTCAATATTATCTCTAATCTTAAATTTCTTTAGATTAGATTTTGACCACATTTTATCAATTACCTACGGAATGAACTTTACAAATTTCAAACCTCGATATTTCGAGATATTGTCGAAATTTTCCTTCAGTTACCCTTCACGCAATGTGAACTTAACTTCAGATTAATTTACATTTACCCTGTAAATGCAAATAAATCTCAAACTTAGCGTACGCTATTATTTACACACACACGTCAAATAAAACACGGCAATTAGGGGTCTGTGAGCGAAGGTACGAACCCTTGTCACCTGCGCCTGGCATGTATAGAATGATTATTTTGGGAACTTTTCCATGTTTGACATTTGTTCCTAAGTCATTATAACACGGAAAATTGATTTAAACTGGCTCAGGTGGGCTAATTATGTGGGTTTTTTTTGGTTGGTTTTTATTTTGTAATCATCTTAAATAGATCTGATCTTTTTCAGCAGTTAGAAGAAAGACGAAATGAATGGCAGAAAATCTATATGTATACTTACATAAAGTGTTTTTGTACCAATGATAAGAAGCAACTTCTCAAAATATATGATTTTTAAATCAAAATCTTCATAGTTGACTGGAAATGCAAAGTAATTGTACGAGCGTTCAGAAAAACGTGTAATTAAGGAAATGAACAACAACAAAGAAATTAAAAAAAAAGTTGGGCAAATTGTAAATAAAATCACAAAATTCCGAAACCACAGTATTTTTTACAGTAAAGCGCATTCCATACACTAAGCCTACATCTCAACTTTAAGGCAAAATGCATCCGGATTTCTCTAATGATGACATACCATTCCCTGAATGAAATCCCTCTACATGGTAAGCATAGGGAGCTAAATTACCGTTTAAACAGCGGCCGAACGAGCCGCACCAAATTATTTCCGCCACTTGGCTCCGAATGACGAATAGTAGTTTCAATTGTTCGTCAATCACAATTTTTAAGTTCAATCGGTGTCAACTCGGTAGCCCTTTGATTGTACCCCTATATTTCGGTAATGTAGGGTTGAATGTCAACTGTGTATTTTTTGACATCGTTAGTAAGCGTTTTAGTTTTTAATGAAACTAGTGGCCAATCAATTCGAAATTACTCGGTATTTGAATTTTAACTTTCTGGACTCCTTCTTTAAATCTCATTTTCCTCGATCCGTTCAATAAGTTACAAAAATGGATACAGTTCTCCCTTCACTTACTAATTTATTGGTGTGCGTATCTGCTAATCGTGGACTGATAATTCGGATTCGCAGGACCTTTTTAGAGTACCGTATCCAAAGGTTGAAACGGGACCCCTTTTACTAAATTGAAATTTCTACAGATGATGTATTTCTGTTACCATTTTAATAAAAATACTAAAAACAGAACAGAACAGAACAAAATAAATATTTAAGTGGTTCTCTCATACAACAAACGTGTTTGCCGTATTGAACCCTCCTTGCTCGAGTCCAACTCGCACTTGGCCGGCTTTTTTCATCTTTTACCTCATCAGATTCTTACCGACTAGAACAGGATTGCTGCTTGGTATTCGGTAGACATATGATCATCACAATAGGGAGTCTTCCTCTTTCAAATAAAATGAAGAATCGTTCAAATCAATTAGCAAGGAAACGCCAAAAAATACGTAAACCTCCTCCTTCTTGAAATCCGTTGAAAATAGTTCCGATATTTTCCCAACTTATTGACATTACAGAATAATAGCGATAAACGTATACCGACCACTAGTTATATCCCTTTTTTATAAAAACACTCATATATCTATCTGTGTGCACTGACTTGAAAGGGTGTGCGAAATCGGCACGTGTCGTGTCTAGTGGATGTATTGTCCGTGCGATGCGATTTATTTTGATTTCGAGTGTTGGTCGCGCGACATTCTCTGCGAACGTAAGTTCACCCTATTTGCTCCGTCAGTACGTTTTGTAGGTTTTCAGAGCTTGATTAGGCGTAGGCAGATAATAGTACTTACTTAAGTACATTGTATTGAGAAATTGCTATGTACAAGTATAATTAATCATTATCCACCCTAATGTACGCGCAAACTGCCCTATTGCAAATTGGGAAAAGGCTTGTACATGAGAAGTTTTCTTACTAAAACCAGATTTAAAAATAACCTCAAATAAACATAAAAGTTAACGAATGAGATACAATGACGTTAAGTCGTTCAGCTAACGAATGTCAACTTCAAACAGATTATCATATTTTGTGTTTGTAAAACAGATGGACAACCATTATTTCTATAATCCAATAAAAAATAAACAAAAATGGTTTTTCTATATATTTTTTTTATTATAAATAACCAACATCATATAACTCAGACACCGATAGTTATTAAGACTGGACTCTTTTATCCGGAACTGGGGGACTGGACGATTTTAACCTTTATTTACAGTCATATTTTCTAAAATGTCTAATACTGTTTTGAATAGAGCCTCATTGGATCTACTTTGATTTATTATTTATTAGGGATTGCTGAAGTTTTTTTGCCGAATAAATTAGAAATGCCATTTGTGTTTATTTTTTATTTCTTATTTTTTTCTACAAGTAATACTACTACAAGGCCTGTTTTTTTTAAAAGACGACCAGTTTTGAATACAAGTTTATAAATGGGAAAACTTTTTAGCTTAACTATTTACCTATTACGTTTTATTTTATGATAAGGTCACTTAATTAACCAATATTTTTTAAAATAATATATTATGTTTAATTCTGCAATAGCAATAAGTGCCGCCATTTAATAACTAACTACTAAATTACTAATTAACACCGTAAATTAAGTTTTATTCTGAAGTCTACACTGTATGTATAAAGTTGGGGGCAGAAAAGTTGATACTTCAGAAGTGAAAATGTAATTTATTCCAATTACAAGTTACTAATATTTAAACAGTTAAAAGTTTTGACCTTAGCATGTATGTACATTTTGGAAATAGGTGTATTTGTTAAGAAAAATATGCGTTTTTTCTCCACGATAGATGAAAACACAAGATTCACAAAAAGAGATCCCACTAAACTCAAAACCCAATTTTGCAATAGTACCCTAACACTATAGAAACAGTTATCTAATGTCTATTAAAATTTACAATCATATTCCAAAACCTATCAGAGAATGCCCGTATCAATTTTTCAAAAAAAAACTGAGGTCGTGGCTACTCCTTAAGTCGTACTATTCATTGAAAGAGTTTTTTGATGAAAAATAGATAGATACTTATAAAGTAACTAGGTGAAATTAATGTAATAGTAGATAAGTATAAGTTTCATATGCCAAAGTAGTTATAGTTGTTATTGTTTGTGATTAATTTTATTTAATAGATATGTATTTATAGTATATTGTTATATCTGCTAATGTTTTACTTTTTGTGTTAGTTAAGTTAATTTAGTTTTATTTACTCATCTTTATTTTTACAAGTCTTGCTAACTTATGCTGAATTTAAGTTACGTTACTTTATTGTAACCATAAACATTCGTATGCCGCTATATGCGGTGAATATGCTGTACGAAACTTGTTTAACACCTGTAAACCTACCATATTCGACGAATAAATGTCTTTGTCTTTGTCTTTGTCTAATCAAGTGCTAGCAACACAGATCAAAGTCACATTAAATACAGTTACAGCTCACGGAGTAGCTCGCGATTATGTCCGACATAAAGTTTATTAAGGACACCCTACAAAATTGAGATATAATACGCCAACTGCTTGCAGGGAGTTTATGGTTTGGTGGTTTTGATAAATAAAAAAACAACATTTGGAATACGACAAAATATCTTAGAGATATTCATATTTCTCAAGTCACTAGATAAATAAAGTAAGGTCATATCACCTTATTTCTAGATTTCTTAAGACGACCCTACTCGTCTTCCGGTCCAACAGAATGCAGCACCAATGTTTTTAATTTTACATTACCTTTTAATCATTTTGTTTCGTTTTACTTTTTTTATTTTACTTCTTGGTTGAAGTACCATAAACTAATCTTTATTTAGAAAAGCGGTGAACATATATTTCTACAATTCTCCCTCATTTAAAAATGTAATTACAAAGAAGTATTTTATGAAATGATAAGAGCCTCTTATTTGACCACGTACACTAATGATCGCATGCGTGTTTATCCGTGTGTAAACTCGAGATAGCAGTCCAGAGGTACTCAACATAAGGCCGGTTTTATTTCGCGACCTTCACACCCTTTTTATGCGCTCGATCTCATAAAAAATGATGGAATCAATGGATACACAAATTCACTAAGGGTAAAATTTAACTTCAATGCTTAGCTTTCAATAAATAATGGACAGCCACTGTGTTTATTGGAATGTTAGTAGTTAGAGATATTTTATAAATTTTACTTAGCCTGTAGTTAGTTAGGTTAGGTTTTGTGTGATTTTCTCTGTATCTTGCACTAGTAATTTGACAGTTGTGCGACAGTAACTGGAATATTGCTTTTTAGGGTTCCGTACCAAAATGGTACAAAAGGAACCCATAGTTTTGTCATGTCCGTCCGTCCTCGGCTTACTGATCAAACAGTTAGTGCTAGAAAGGTAAAACTTTGCATGGATATGTGTATTTACCACGTCAACGAAGTGCTAATCTACTAAAATAAATAACCTAACTTTACCAAAAACACTATCAATAACTTCATCTTTTGATGAAGAACTGTGATAATTGTTTTCTCATTATTAAATTCATTTATATTAGAGCTGCAATGCTACATTACTTGCACTACTCAGTGGCATTAATATGTTTCTTTCAATTTGTACCAACTTTTACCGTACGTACCTAATTACAGTTGTAATAATGAGCTATTGTTTCACCAGCCCGACAATGGTGCTTGGTACAATAAACAAACAGCAGCAGCCAGCTGTCGCGCTACTATTGTATTTTTATTGTGTCTGGAAAAACGTGTGTACTAAGTTTTAAAACCTCTTAATTCTGAATTTTATTAGATATCCTTTATTGGATTCAGTCAGTAAACCAACGTGTTTTTAGCAGAACATCAATAAAAACAATAATTAAAATACTATCAAAGACAAAGGTTGAGCGCCACTGCATAAAAATGCAGAGTAGGTGTCATGGTGTGCACCGTTTGGTTGTATTCATTTTTTTTTATCTTTATTCATTAAATTAAATAGGTAGGTGTTTTAAATGATATAGCACCTTGATAAAGAAATGGCTACGTCTATTTCATAATATCAGTCGAATAATCCGGTTTTGCTAATAACGATCACATTAACTTGTAATTGCTGATATGTAAGCACGATTACAATAATTAAGTAGATACCTTCAATTCAATTACTTCATAAGGAGACAGTAAACAGACATGTATTGGGTTCAACTATTTTATCACGTACAAATGCTAACCTTTTTGCTCAGTTAAATAGACACCTGCAAGTCATTACATGGCAATTAAATCATCAGAGGTTTAGCATAATTGGTTTGTAGTTGATACAAGTACTTTCACAAAAAATTGTGCTGAAATACAGCATAAATAAAAGGCCTACTGATCTTGATATTGTCCAAAATTTTCTATCATGGTGAAGTATTTATTGAGTTATCATGGCGAAGTATTTATAACCCAGTAATTTTATTTTTATCTACAGAAAAAATCCAAGTGAGCTGGTTTTTTATACACCTTTTTTACGGCGTTGTAACGCGTTGTAATGAATATATTATTATGAAAAATAGACATTGATATCGCGCCGGCTAAAAAAGTTATTTAAGGGTAAAAGGACACGAAAATCAGTTTTTGCAAATATATTAGTATTGCTCGGAGGTAAATAGAATTCATTACATAATTGTTTGCCGTAAAATAATCTTAAAAAAACCGGTCAAGTGCGAGTCGGACTCGTGCAACGACGATTCCGTAAATTGTTTTTATTTGTGAAATAACTACAAATTTACCACTTTCGAAGTTTTTCATTTACCTACTTGTGTTACATGACATTACTTCTTGCCAAATTTCATGATTCTAGGTCAATGGAAAGTACTCTATAGGTTTTGATTCCCTTGCAAATATCTACAAATGCAATATGTCCAGCCGTATCTTTTTATTGCGTTGATTCAGAAATTAGTTTTTTTCACTGCTTTGAGAGATAGCAGACCTGAGTATGTGATATTAATTTCGGCTTGATATCTCGACGCGTTTGTGAAAAAATGGGTCTTGACAGACGGGCGGACGGACGGACAACATGGGTATAAGGGTTCCGTTTTTACCTTTTGAGGTACGGAACCTTAAAAATGTCTTTGGTATTTTTCTGTAAATTCAACCGTATTCGGAGTAGAGCGCTGAGAAAGTGACTATAATAATGGACGATGCGATGCACTCGTTTCCCATTGCTGCACTCCGGTCCATCCTAATCTCCACAGGAGTAGAGTAGTAGCAATACAGATGACATAATATGGATAATAAATGTGACTAAATGATTGGGGTACTTACAACTTCGTACAAGAAATGTCTGTCAAAGCTGTACATTAAATATTTTAACTAAAATATTTACTACTGAGAACATAAACAAGCAGGTCTTTTAAACCTAACGATAAGTACGATTATCGACCATTTACTGTACAAAAAACGAAGTTTCCAAGAATTCAATTAATATTAATTCAGGCTTTTGGTAGGTAGACAGAAACACACATACAATAAACGCTTTAAGATCAATAAACATCATTATAAATACTTGACTCCCAGCCTGTATTTCTTGTACCTACAAGTTCTTAATTAGAATAAATTATAAATTTTAAGACCGGGCTGACGATATAAGATATTCATTTTATGCAAAATACTTATTATACCAAATTATATTTTGAATACCGATTAAAATATGAAACATCAATATTTAATCATTTTAATATTTTTCTTTCTAACGGTCTAATAATAAAAGTCTCTCTCTCTAGCTAAGCCATTTCAGGTTTAGCTAAAGTTGGTTCTAGTTTTTTAAGTTTCACAACAAAAGGTATAACGGGTGTCTCACTTGGTTTCGCCCCCAGTAGCGACACCGGCTGTGACGCGAGGTGTCCTAATGAGACATAGCCCTTAGGGCCTGCGCAGACGAGGTAATATGTCGGACAAAGTCTGCAAAACACTGTTCTTACTCACTTTTCACTTGATCCTCCCGATATATGATGTTCCTCTTCACCGACCATCAGTGGTGTCTATGATGAACCTAAAAATCACGTAACAACGCCCTCCAAGTCTGTGTACACCCTTGAATCATGTCTGATAGTTGTTTTAACCACTAGGCTATCACGTTATTGTACGTCTTATTATCCAATCTATTTTGACGTAGGTTTTTGTCTCCCAGACGCAGCTAAAAATATCAATGTATTACGTTTTCGGCTTTTTTGGGAAACTTTATGCCTTCTGACTATTCGTAACGACTAGACTAGACGACAAAGATCTACAGGTAAAGTGACAACCAGGAGTCTGAGACCAGTGGCTTGACATGCTTGCCGAGATACGAAGGGTCGTCACAACACTATCTCCAACACTCCGAATTGCTATTGAGGAATATCTAATAGACAGTCCAATTACATTTTTGGCCTCGCGTTCGGCAGTTACACTTACGATCCTGAGGGCCAAGATCAATGGGACAGTAGTCAACGAATAATTAAACAATCAGGAATGGAATAGAGGAAGGGAGGAAGAAGCAATCAGGTTCTTTTTTCTTCGAGGTTAATGAATAAGTAGGTACTTGTATTTACCTGGAGTACAGCAAGGCATGCACCGTAGAACAGCTGCGGGGGACGCAAAACGCAAGCAATGACTGATAAAATGCTTGAACTGTCTGGGCAGGTCTATTGGAATCCATGTACTCCTTATTACAAGACAGCATTGCGGTCATTAAGGTTAAGGATAAACTGGTTGGGCCTCGTTTTGATTTGACCAATATAAAAGGGGTGACGACAGAATAAAAAAAACCGGCGAAGAGCGTGTCGGGCCACGCTCAATGTAGGGTTCTGTAGTTTCCCGTCCGTCACAATAAGTGTTCCCACTTATAAGTTTAAAAAAAGGCTTTTGTTACGTTGACATACTAAGTACGCAGAAATTATTTTGTACCACCTTTTTGTCTTTTTTGTACAAAAACTGTTCTTTCTATCAAGTTCAAAATAATTTTCCTAGAAAGTCCTTATAAAGTTCTGCTTTCCAGATTTTTTTCATATTTTTTAAATCTACGGGTCAAGAGTTAGAGGGGTGGGGGGACGCTTGATTTTTCCTTTTGGAACGATTATTTCCGAAATTATTGACATTATCAAAAAATGATTTTTGTAAACCTCTATTCATTTTTCAATACCTATCTAACAATATATCACACGGCAGGGATGAAATTAAAAAAAAATCACTTCCCTCTTTATATATAGGGGGGCTACCCTAATAAAACATTTTTTTCCAATTTTTATTTTACCACTTTGTCAGCGAAATTGATATACATATTGGTACCAAATTTCAGCTTTCTAGTGCTAACGGTCACAGAGATTAAGCGAGGACGGATGGACAGACAGACAGACATGGCGAAACTATAAGGGTTCCTAGTTGACTACGGAACCCTAAAAATGGCATTCTGTTTAGTCAAAGTTCCGAAGTGGAGGCTTTTGACGTCACGAGCAACTTCAACGCACTGTATCGTCGTCATTTTAAGTTTAAGAGAAAAAAGAAAAAATAGGTGTCCAAATTTTTTTGATAATCTAACTGACGGACTAATTACTTTTTTTTTCGTCGTCTCGCCTAGCCTACTATATGGACAAACAAATATCAAAAGAGACTTTGACCTCTTTGTTTGATTAGGATGTTTATTTTCAGTGGTAGTCTAGAAAACACTCAACCAGCCTTCGCAGCGTTCTTAAAATAAGTAAAGAACAAACCGACGTGTTTAGGTATTTAATCAATTTACTAAATAAATTATTATGGAGGGAAGTGGAAAACATATTTTTCTTACTCCTTCGCTGTTCTTTTCCGATTATTCCAAGAGATCCAAGACAGTTGAATCGTTTTCCGGGACTCGTCGAGCTTCACTGCTCGGCACTTTTCTGGTGACCTCCACTGTTGATTCTGGCTTTCAGGAGTTGCAGTCATTGGGAATAGTGTGTTGGGATTGTCCCAATAAACTATTAAATAAATATTATTTTATATTTATTATACTTTTATTGAAATTGGAAACAGATATATACAGCAATTACATGGTTTTATATTGGTACTGATTAGATGAACTATAGTTATTTTTAAACATAGATATTACATAATTATGACCTTACAATAGTTATCTGCTAAACGAGCCAACTCAATTTAGGTATCGACATACAATCAAGTACTTAAGTTGGACTATGTGATTTATTATGCCAAAACAATTACTATACTAACCCGTAAAAACAGTCTTTGGATCTACTATCCAGCAAGAGTAAAATAAAAAAATTATTAGCGTTGAATGAGAAATTACTTACCTTGAAAAAAGACAAACTTGGGTTAGATTGTTCTTATGTTTTGGGGTGTTTTGACAGTACTGAAATATTTAAAAAAAATGGCTATAATTAGGTAAAATGTACTAAAATCTACTTATATTATAATTATTTTTTGCATGCATAATATACAATACGATCTATTATAATTTCAGATTATAAAACGTTTGAATTACTTAATGTTCTTCTAAATAAAATAAAAATAACCTACGGTATGGGAATTCTAACATACAGCTCTATATTTTCGCATTTAAGATAAAAGCTAAGGCTAAGTAACTAATCCTCCGTATTTATAAAATGGTAGTTTGACTTCCAAGCGGGAGAGGCCACAGGTAAAAGCTAGTAACTAATATAATAATAGTTCATCTCACTGCACCTTTAAAAAGATTCGATTTCAGACGCGAATATTTTGCGTTTTCCTCTCCCTTCTTTGGCCACGGCATTTCCTACCGTGATGAAAGTATTTATGAAAATCCATCCTTTTCAAAGCATCCCAAACGAGCGATGCCGCTGGTAAAAGATAGTTGTATTATGTTAGAATATGTATTCGTATGTAATGTATGGCTAATATTATACATTTATAACGACTATGTAATATGACTTATAATAGTAAGAATTGAATGTGAACATTAAATACAATAATTTGTAGTATTCTGTAATTACACAAAATCTTTATTAACAAGCACATTCTTAAGCATTAATTAATTACGCAACTATAATTATATACATTACCGAAAGTCGAGAAGAGTGGCATTAGGTATATTATTAGAGAGACTTATGATCAAAACTGGACTACTAGTAGATTTGATGATGATAATACATTTAGATTTACTATACATATGTAGACAAAATAGTACTAATCAGCAAATTTCGTTTCTTTACGACTTTTATGAGTTCTTAGTTATCCCTACAGAAAAAAGTTGCTATAATTATGAGTACAACACGTTCTCTTTCCAATAACTTTGTGTGTTTCAACTGGCCAACATTTTCCACACAAAGTGCCACAGTGCTCCGCCACATTCCATTTGCAGTCTATTTATCCGAGCCGCGAGTCAGCGAAGTGCTCAATTAGTTAGTTCACGAACTTTCTGTTCCCTACGTGTTTGTTTGACATTTGTGCTGATTCTCTTGTTCACAAACTTAACTAAATTTAAGTTAAATGCATCTTACTCTTTCTATTTCTTAAAAAAAAGGACAGAAGATACATTTTAGTTTAATTAAAAAGAAAATTGACGTATATTTAGTAGACGCCATGTTTTTAAATCGCGTGTAAATTATTTATGGAGTGTCTAAATTTGACAAGACTTAACAAATATTTTATATTCTGTCCTTTTCTTAATTAAATGGAAAGAGAAAGATGCACTTAACTTAAATTTACGTCAGTTTGTGAATAAGATAATCGGCACCATTGAAAATATTTACAAGCATCTATTAACTCTAAGCTAACAAAAACTTACAATAATGTAGCTCCGAGCAGACAATAAAACAATATAACTGAAATAACAATAACAATTTGTAGTAAAGAATATTCAAATATTTTTTCCATCCACTTAAAGTCAACATTATACAAATATACTGACACAAGTATGACTAACAGAATTAGGAAATAGTTTTTGTCACGGGTATCACTGGATTCCTCATAGGCTGGTGGTGGGTCTTCCACCACCCTTGCCTATTCAGTGGAATCGAGCGATAGGCGTCGTTGTCATCCACTGATCATGTTCACATCCTCTTCCTCTCCGATCTTAAGAATAGCTTTCTGGATCATCCTCTTCAGTCGTTTGCGAGATTCGTGGGAGCGCAGCGTTCGGAGTTCCGAAGCTACGAAGTCGCCAAATATCTGGGGAAAAAGGGATCGTTATGGGCTGTTTTTAATTTATTTATCTACATTTGACGATGAATCAGGTCGCTTCACATCAAAGATTACCAAAACAACCGTTCTTCTCTATTTGTTGAGTATCATAGTAAAAAAAGAATTCTCTTGTATGTGTTATTAGATTTATGACAAATAGTAATTAAAAAAAAAAATAGTACAGACTGCATAACATCACGCTATAATCCACAGGAGATGAGCAGTAACCAAAGAGATAATGTAACGCGGGTGAAAGGGGATTCAGCTAGTCATAAATTCGATAAAAACATTTTCCAGAAAGACGGCACGTTCATCATGAAACATTGAAAACATTCGCAATATTGAATTCATGCAGACCAATAACTTCGGAACTCGATTCACGGAATTTATTCGTTGGGATGTCAATAGGTTCGAATTGATCAAATATTTATTCGAAATGTTCGAAATTCCTCGCCCACGGCCTCGGTCAATAATCCTGAGTGATTTTGTAAGCCTATTGGCATAATAGTGCCTTTGTTTATCAAAAGATCTATACATATATGCTACTTTTGATACTTTTTTTTGTTTGGAAAAAAATTGAGTGTCGACGTAACTCTAACCCTCAATTTATTACTAAGCATCCGTTGTCCGTTTGTTCATTCTTAACATCCATCCGTTCGTCTGTGTATCTGTCAGCTGGCTCTAGAAATACACACTAAAGTAAACATAATATTATATTAACATTTGCCTATAAATTATGGTTTATAAAGGTGGCCATTGACGGTCATTTTGGCGCGTCAGTTGAACTGACGTACGTTCAGATCGTGAGTGTCGAATCACCATGCCAGAGAGTAACGCCACAGTTTTACGACTAGACTGACGCGAAAAATGTCCGTCAATGGCCAAAGAGACCAAAAAGGTGGATATGAGATTTTCAGTAAGCTTCCTATTGCCATTATAATAACAAATAGAAAAAATCATATAGATTGACTGTCACTGTTTGTATACAGTAAATTCAACTCGCACTTGAGCGATTTTTTGTTGTGGTTCGGATAGCAGTGTTGTCTCAGTTAGTGGTCGCCAAATGGTCGACAATCGACATCCTACCACAATACATATATAACTTTGTACGCATTGTACACATCGGCGATATTAAGGAGTCAATAGACAATGGACCTGATATCTCATGATTAAAATCCTCAATTAGACCCTAAACAATAAATTACACTTAAACATGGTAATTAAAGTGTGTAATGTTAATTTATTTTTAACGACAAAAAAGTCCCTTTCCAGCAATCGATTTTGTATACAATGTGTACGTAGTTAACATAAAAAGTCAAGGAAGTGTCTTTTTGTTCACTATATCATTATGATACGTAGATTGAAATGATAGTCATGAAGACAACAGCGACAGACGTCATACAGTAGCACGAAGCGTCACGAGAGTCGAGTCGATTCCCCCACGGAAATTAAATTTGTGCCCTAAATAAAGTTATTCTCGTTGGTCTGTTCGCTGTTAAATGCGCCAAGGAGGTTCCTATGTTTACCAAGTGACTTTTGGTCATCTGTTACATGAGGGTCCTCGTCCTATTGTCTAAAATTTTAATGGTGGAATTACGAAACATAATATAAAAATCAGACTAACTTACCAAATGATCTGATTCTAATATTATTACAAGCCTTAGTTTACCCATGCAGGGCAAAGGCCGCCCTACTAATAACAATATAATTTTTAGAAGAAATTGATGGTCCAAAATTAAGACAAGACACGGTGGCAAGAAAAAAATTCTTAACACTAAAGGGCAAAATAATAACCACTGACATGGATCTTAACCTTCGCCTCACCTGGCATTCATCAGCATTCAACCCTGGTCTGATCCTAGGAGTGGGTTCTTCAGGCCACATGAGGGGGTTGGCACTGGCTGGCAAGGGTAGCGGGGCTGATGCTGCAACCCTGAGGGGTTTGTGCAGCCGCCTATTGGGGCTGCTGCTGTTGCTGTTGCCGTTGTTCATGGCTAGAGCTGCATGCGCCCGCGCAGCTGCTCCAAATTCTTCTTCTTCATCAGCTTGGAATTCAGCAAGCTGGGTGAGAAAAGTGGTGTGTAAAATTTACGTTTTTAGTCTCTAGGTCTTAGTATGTACCTACTTGGCTTTAGTTGTAGTTAATAAGTAGTGAAGTAATAGTAAACCGTCACGGTTTACTATTACGGGCACTTTTTAGTACGAACATATTTTTTTTTTCAATTTTATTTATTTATTTATTTATTTATTCATTCACCAACTTACATTTACAGTTTACACCACACATGTAAGTTATAGGCTAATATAGAAATACATACAAACAGCAATAAAAACTTAACAGTAAACAGTATACTTACAATATTAAAAATTATATAAAGTTTAAATAAGTGTATCTATAATTTATTAGGATCGTATTGTTATAATATTACATACTAAGTAAGTATAAATCTTTATTTTAAATACTTAGTATGTAGGTATGTAAGTTGATATCTTATGATATCAATGTATCGGTACATGTATGCTAATATTTTTTATTTTTGATAAGTATTGCAAATGTAGCTACAATATAAAGTGTAAAAGATAGTGTAGCTACCTCCCAAAAATCTGTCACTCTGCCTAAATGTCATTTTTCTGTGGCATTTCAACCAAACAAACAAAAAATTTAATGAAAATCATAAACAGGATAATTCGATAATTCGAAACTTAATTTGGAATTATGTTTACATTTCTACGAAAAATGTAGGACAAATATTATCGAATAACAAGAAACCGCATCACTTGATAACAGTCAAGTCAAGCGATAAAATCCGTTGACAGTCTTGTCATCATCAACACAATTGTAAACAAAGATAAAAATTCAACAACCGCGCGATAGTTATTATGTACATGACGTAGTGAGCTACTCACCTCCAAATTAACGGCGTCAACAGTTTCCAGAGGGTCGATAGAGGGCGCTCGCATCAGGAATTGAAGCGAGTCGAAATACTCCCACCCACTACTCACGACTTGGCGCCGCTTTATTTTGCGCAACTCATTGTTGAACTGTGTTCTCAAATTGTGAATCTTTCTGCTCATCTCTTCAGACGTCGTCCCGAATATATCCGCCAGATAATCCAGCTTCGCCTGTCGCGCGTTCCGATCCCTAATCTGCGGATTTTTCGTATCCCACAACTCCTTGCAATCTTTCTCCATAGTCTCAATCAATTTCATCGTATTCTCAGAATTCCAGTGCACCTTGAATTTCCCACTACTATACTTCATATCTCGCCGCGAACACTCCCTCTCACTCTCCGAGTCCATTTCTACTTTTGGAGAATACATATCAAATGAATTTGAATTTGAATCCATGATGGATGTCGAAACTGACGTTGTAATATCGAAAGCGCTCTAGCGAGACTGAGGGGTACGGCGTGCGAGAGCGGCGAGACCGGTGTCTGGCGGAACGGCAACGTCGCTTACGTAATAATAGCCGCGCGACGTTGCGAGTCAGAACGATAGTGCGTGCATTTGCCGGCGTTGCATTGAGCTAGCTGTGACTTCAAGGCGTTAAAGAGGCTAAAGAGCTGAACCATAACCATATTAGCGGCTATTAGCGTCAGATGTATTAACAAAGGAAGTTTTGTGAAGGGTTAGCCGCTGCAGTTGAAAGTGGGCTAAGTAGACACAAACTGCGATCAAAAAGTGAAAGCGCCGGGCGATGGATACGAAATAGAGATGAGCCTTCGTGAACACGATATTATCGGATAATACACGCTTGATTACTATAAGTAGCCAGTACTAAAGCATAAACATGAATGTTAAAAGATAGATTGGTCAACGACTATCATCGTAGAGGACTCATAGTGGGTATCAGGCGTGAAATAAAGAATTTAACGAGGAACACGTGCTGAACGAAAGTCATCAAAGCCGGTCGTAAATTTGTGTCCTGTTTATAGTATAAGCAGCGTCTGTACGTCCTATTAAATCGGTAGTCGACACATTGGAGTTACAAATAAAGATTCTACAATGTCTTTATGAAATAGGATAGGTCCATATGGTTGGAGCCAGAGTTTGTACTTTGTACAAATGGTACTAAAATGTAGTAATGTAAGTACTTAGAAACTTACCTTTAAAAAATATTAAAAAAAAAACAACACAAGGTATATAACTAAGTAATTTTTTATTATTTTTTGCAGTCTGTTCCAAATTTTGTATTAATTATATTTTGCCCTCGACTTCTTTTAAATACATCTCTCCATCCATCTATCCACCTTTCAAAGAAATTCCTTTGCCTCACCTTTTTTTTTGGTGAGTGGGAAATCATCAAATGACTGCTCCCGTCCTGGGTGCGGCGGGAGGGCGTGTCAGACTTTTACTGACTAAAACCCACTCATGTTCCTTCGATTGCCCTTTATGTTCCAGGGTCACGGTAACTATTATAAACATTCCGCAACTGCCTCACCTTACTCTGTACCAAATCTCATCGTCACATCATCAAACATTGTATAGTTTAGCCTTGAAAGCAAAACAAACAGGCAGAGCTACTTTCGCATAATTTTATTAAGCATTTATTGTAATTTTCAGAACTTTACTCCTTAATTATCAACACAACTGAAAACACATCAGCAATTCCAATAACTACACAACAACTTTTTCAACAAAACAACAACTAAACGCAATGAAAACATTGGAACGGGAAAATTCTCTCTATAGAAAAACCACACACAGTTAGCGCCTTACTAATACACGCGGCATAAAGTTATGACAGGCTTATACGTCAAAAAATGTATGGTTCCACAGGCTTTATTCCTTGCATAACTTTACACAGTGATTATTAGTAAGCGTATTAAAGTCGAATACTTCCCTTTGAGCCCGTTTTCTCTCACCTTTTTCATTCCACTTTTAATCCATGTTTTCATTCCACCTTTTCATTCCACATTTAAATCCATGTTAAATTTAGAATATAACTGAGACATTCCTGGGAAAACAAGCTCTTTTCCGGGACTGTGTCCATTAATACATTTTAATATGAAATGTCGGGAACGCAATGGGATCGTTTACACAAAACTTTTGTTTGTGTTTATATTGTTTTGGCTGTAGACATTTCATCTAATTGCGAGCCTAAAACAGTTAAATTATAAAAGTTGGTTGTGATATTAATATTAAAATTTATTAATAAACTTCCCTGGGAAAGAAGACAGCTTTGGCTTCTGATTACTAACTTTTCCGGGAAAGTTCATTGATAAATATCGAAACGATAATGGCATCGTTGACAAATGAGTTTTCTGTTTAAATAATCTTTGGCTGTACACATTTCATCATATCACGGCCTGAAAATTGTTCCATATTAATAAGTTACCAAACTAACCAATATAACCACGCTCTGAATGTTGTAGTGATATAAATTTTCTCGATTTCCCTTATAGATAGAAGATGAAACACCGAGATGGTGCTAAATCCGTTACACGGGTTGCAGATCAAGAGCTAAGCTAAGTTAGCTCAGCTTAGCTCGCATAGCTGTCACAGTTTTCCATACTTGTGTGCAGACCGCAAACACAGACTCTCAAATAAACCTCAACCCGCTTTTGACACATCCATTACGACTTACTAACCCGTACT
The DNA here is from genome assembly GCA_033675125.1 of Athetis lepigone. NCBI lineage: Eukaryota > Metazoa > Arthropoda > Insecta > Lepidoptera > Noctuidae > Athetis > Athetis lepigone. The sequence continues at coordinate 14,863,516 of CM066239.1, read as the reverse complement.
TAAGAGACAGTTTGGCAACTTTTATTACTTATATTTCGTGTTTTTTTTTTATTTATATTTATTCAAAATCTGCATTAACAATACAATACATTGAAGTCTGCCAAACTGCATAACAGTTTGTCGGCAGTGTTCTCGTACAACAATTAGTTAACAAATTTTGTTTTAACAATAACTATTATAAGTGTGCGTGCAAACAATAGTAATCGTAACAAACAGGAGCAATCTATAACAATATCAGGATCCGACATCTTCCATCCACGGACACTTTCAATGACCATGGATGCACAATGCAAATCCCGTTACAAAGCATCGATTATGGGCACAATGACAGGTAGTGTTTCTTATTTTCTTAAGATGGTGTTTAGATTTAACACACTTTATTAAATTTTTAATTATAACCAGGAGATATGAACAGGTATTATTATTGTAAGTATACCTTACTGCCCAACCCCCACTGCTTTTTAAAGGTCTCCCTTTATTTCTACCGTCAGTCATCAATCAAATTGTCTAGGAAGCTATCTAGGTTGTACTGCCATCTCTTACCAGTGCAAGTGGAGTGTACGAAGTAAAAATTTCTACTAGCCAAACAGAAAATCCGTACTAATATTTTAATGCGAAAGTAACTCTGTCTGTCCGTCTGTCTGTCTGTCTCTTCTTCACGCCTAAACCACTGAACCAATTTGAATGAAATATGGTACGGATATAGTCTGGGACCCGAGAAAGGACATAGGATAGTTTTCATCCCGGAAATCCCCCGGGTCGGAAACTATTATTTCACGCTAACGAAGTCGTGGGCAAAAGCTAGTTCTTTATAACTAAAGGTCTCCTTATTGGTTAGATCATAAAAAAATAACTTACTATATTTCTATACCTCAGCTTCATGCGGAATGCACTAGTCCAACGTTTAAACCGGGGTTAAATAAGAAAACCGGCCAAGTGCTTTGTATTCATAATAAAATTCGTACAAAACATGTAAACGAGAGCATTACCATTACCTCGGAACAAAAGAGGAATTAAATTGGACGTGTTATAAGTGACCAGTTAAATGACAAACAAGGGACGAAGGGTAACACTAGGGGTAACAGGAAGGGTAAACCCGTCATAACTCTGGCACAGCCGCAAATAATGAAACGATTTCGATGTGAAACCCTCGCTCGGGATTAAAATTTTACCATTTTTTGCTTTTGTAAATGTAATAATGACATTATTAAGAACCTTATTAAACCAAAGCTTCTTAAAGAATTTGGACATTGTTATTCTGTTATAACTGTATTAATTAAAAGAGTGTTAGTGGATTTTTTTCTTCGTTCTTCTCCATAAGAACATAAGGGCCTGGACAGAGTTTTTAGAACTTTCTTCATACATATTTTAGAAAAAAATTGTACATACCACTAGGCAGACATCATTTCAATATAAGTACATTATAAGCACAGGAATTTCACTATACAATGTTAAGTGAAAAGTATCTCTAAAATGAAGTAATTTTGACGTTTTGGTCTAATCTACCGGTTTATTAAAAATGGTAAAAACTTTCTGACCCATTCCAGCTGTAGCTACATACTTTCCGCAAAAAAAAACTAACAGTTATCCTTCTCCCAGTTTTCACATTTCACAAATTCCTGCAGAATGTGAGCACAGAATTGAACGAGGGATACAAATGAAATGGAGCGCGTTAGGTTTGACCAATTAAATGACAAATAAAATACTCGGGAGGTATTCCCTCGGGCACTGTAATGTGACCATGTCACGGAATTTACGGGATTTCTCGAAATGTATTTGGTATTTTGTAGGGAGATCTTATTGTTTGTTTTTATCTATAATAATATTTGTTTTGATAACTAATCATTCATGACTGACATTTTGGGAAAAGGCTAGGGAGACGATGATACGTTAGACGGAGTTTCGACTTACAGGAAAAGATGACTTAATTATATATTAATTAAGTCATCTTTTTCTGTAAGTCCTCCTGTTACTTTAATTATATTAAGAAACACGATAATAGCTATGACAAATAATAATTTAAATAAAACGGCTTACGGTTGAGAAAACGTCGCACTATTCCGGCTTGTGTATACGATAAGGTTTATTTTTGATACTTTAGCAATAAAAACATTAACTTTATGTCCAGTTGATTTCTAAATTTTAAACCACTGAAACAAATGTTGGACTTACTTTTATCCGTCGTTAGTTTTCCGTTTCACCTATAAACAGACGTTTATTTTAATTATTTATTTAGGTACACTAGCTTTCGTCCGCGGCTTCGCCGGCATGAATGTCGGTACTTCCATCCTCTATAATTATTATAAGTTTTCGCTTTGCTTTGATATATCAACAATCAGTTAATCAACCAGTCAGTTTACTGTTTTACACAGATAACATTATTATCTATTTCTTCTCCTGATTGACTGACCAATTTAAAAGCGTGTCCAGCATACTACTTGTATTAAAAGATGAAATGTAAAGGAGACAATTTTTTTTGGTCCCACTATTAAACGGTTACGTTTATTGATAATTTTACGCATGAAACAAGTCATCACCTTATTATAACTAACCCACTAAAAATTATATAGAAATCTAACGGGAATAATGAAATAATAGTAAAAAACTATTACGGAAAAATGCATGTTGAGGAGCGTTTTTACATTTATTTCAACGTGAATTTAAACATATTATGTGAAACGAAACGTACCTAATTAACATTCCGTTGTAGATGCTCTGTGGTACAGTTTCAATCAGTTTGACACTGACAGACTACATTATTAAGCTAAGTTCATACGACCGCGCGAAACCGCTCTGTACCACTAACCGCGCGGTACAAGACCAAAGTAAGCAGCAATTATCGTAGACATTACCGCGCGTTCTACGTTTGTTGAAAAGCATTCTTGCATCCTATTTTAAGTGAAAGACTTTCATTTAAAATAGGATGCAAGAAAGCTTTTTTATTGTCTTTGTCATTTTCTGCGACGACTCAGCCTTCGGTATAAAATCCATAAGCAAATTGCCCCCTCCTCAAGCAACATTGACATCCGGACTGGTATGCACATCATAATGCGAACGCCTCAACCACGTGGCGACGCGCGGCTTCTCGCGTTCATGTAAACTTAGCCTAATAGTTTCCAACAGTTTTCTAGATAGTCAGATAAGTGCTTCTTCTGTTCTTTTCGTATTTTTATTCAATAGATGTTAGAAAAATGGCTTCTGGAGATACAGTGCATAATATATAAAGCTGTTGTAACAATTGTACAGCTCGATTTCAACGAAATGTGCAACTACTTTACTTATAAAAGCATTGGCGTCCACAGTAAAAGAATAATCGAAAAGAAATCACACCAAAGCCAGGTTTTTATGTCATTTACACCTATATTATTATTGAACAGTGCACTATTCTAACATAAAATACCTAGGAAACCTATTCACTCATTAAATAATCGCTCTTGTGAGATTTTAGGTCATTATGAGAGTCATGTTTTGACTGTCGTATTTCCCAGTATTCCGGTTACGTAGAGTTTTGCAAATATTGCCACTGTGATCTAGAGATTATAAGGAATAAACTAACGTGCATTTCATTAATAGATGCCACAATTTGTGGTGGGCCTAATCCCCGAACAAAAAAAATTGTCTCCTTTGCCACCCACATTGACGCTCTGTTCTGCGTAGTAGTCGCAAGCTGTCACACAATAGGAATTCTGTTAAATTACATCAGTCTGAACACGCCTTCACATCGCTGAGCCTGAACATATTTCTATGGCCTGAACCCTTCTAGTCGGTATCTCATGAATGAAGAACTTGTTCAGAATTACGGTTTGTTCAGGAGCGGATGATCTGCCTCCACAAGTTCTATGCAGCGCATCCCTTACGACCGACCGTGTAATTTTTTGACCGGTGGATGGACCGATCTTATAAAAGACTCTTTTATTAGGTCGGCCCATCTCGTTGTTGAACGTCAGCGCGATTTTTTGCGTTCAATGTTCCCAACCACGTTTAATTATTCCAGATTCTCATCGCCCTTGCGCTTTGTGTGTCTAAACCATTTTGCCTATAAACTTAATGTTATGTTTACTAACTTATTTCTAACTTGGAATTATCCACTATCTTAGGATTAGGGATGAACAGTTAAAATAGAGTAATTTTGGGATTGTATACGCTGCTCGCAGGACTGTCTGCCGTTGAGGTGGAAAGATTTTTGAGTGGTGACCGTGTACCGGAAAACGCAGTGGGCCTTCCGTAAGATAGACCATCGATCTCGTCAAGGTCACCGGGTCACTTTGGATACATGTGGCGCAGGTGCGATGTATGTGGAAACCTTTGGGGCCTTTGGGGCCTTTGTCCAGCAGTGGACGTCTTTTGGCTGTCACGATGCCAATGGCAATGATGATCCATACGAGCTAAGCCGAGGACAATAACTAGTTTCAAACAAGGTATTTCAATTCAACTTCAGTTTTTCATATCGACTCGATCAGAAGAAATCTGAGGAGCTTCGTTTTTATGTAAATATAGACAGCAAAATTCGTGTACTTAGAATCTGACGCAAATAGCGAGTGTGATTAATTTTTACCGCCTTTGATGTCGTGGAAAATTCTAATGAAAGGTGTTATTGAATAATTTTTCGTTGAATAAGGATTTTCAACGAATAAACAAAAAGAATTATGCTGAGATAGGAGACTTTTTGTCCTCGATTAGGTCTTTTTTGTGTTTTCTACTTCATATGTGAATCCTAAATAAAAAAAGTATTTTCTTTCTTTCATTGTATTTTTTGTAGTAGTTCCTTATATTAACAAAAGTATAACAACAGTAAAAATTATTTATCCTGATCTGATACTGTGACGTATGTTTTATTAAACAACAGCTTCGACACGTAACCACAAACATCGGTCGAGTGTTTAATCAATTATTCCATTAACTTGATATCCGCAATTAACTATCCAGCGGATATCGCGGATATGTCAATAACACGCGTTATTGTTGCGTTCAAATTATGTAGTTTGTTCTCTGTATGGGTTGAATTTTAATGATTTAATTAAGATAGAGGTAAACATTTACAGTTTTTGATGGCTTAATGATGGATGCAGCTGCTGCCGCTGAGATGATGATGCTCGCTCTTGTCGAAACGTACGAATTCAAAAAAAAAAAATTATATTAGATAGCCTATTTATTGAGCAAGGTTATGTAAATCACGCCACGACCTACGAGATCGGAGCAATACCCAAAAACGCGGATTAATACTGTCATCAGGGGACCGCGGGGACAGCTTCCTCTCTTTATAATAAAGCCTGGAGTAAATAATAATATAATAACTACGTGTTTGTTTAATATAATCTTAAATTTCTTTTTGTTAATGTTGCTACTAGTGGTCTAGTTAATATGTTTCCCCCCGGGGCGCCGGCTATTACGGGTAAAACATAGTCCTTTTTAGGGTTCCGTAGTCAACTAGGAACCCTTATAGTTTCGCCATGTCTGTCTGTCTGTCCGTCCGTCCTCGCTTAATCTCTGTGACCGTTAGCACTACAATGCTGAAATTTGGTACCAATATGTATATCAACCACGCCGACAAAGTGGTAAAATAAAAATTGGAAAAAAATGTTTTATTAGGGTAGCCCCCTATTTGTAAAGAGGGAAGTGATTTTTAAATTTCAACCCTGACGTGTGATATATTGTTGGATAGGTATTTAAAAATAAAAAGGGGTTTACTAAAATCAGTTTTTGATAATGTCAATAATATCGGAAATAATCGCTCCAAAAGGAAAAATTAAAGCGTCCCCCCCCCCTCTAACTTTTGACCCGTAAGTTTAAAAAATATGAAAAAAATCTGGAAAGTAGAACTTTATAAGGACTTTCTAGGAAAATTATTTTGAACTTGATAGAAAGAACAGTTTTTGTACAAAAAAGACAAAAAGGTTGTACAAAATAATTTCTGCGTACTTAGTATGTCAACGTAACAAATAGCCTTTTTTTTTACTTATAAGTGGGAACACTTATTGTGACGGACGGGAAACTACGGAACCCTACATTGAGCGTGGCCCGACACGCTCTTGGCCGGTTTTTTTTTCTTTTAACTTTGCCTGACCGTCCGCTGGACTTTATTAGATAATATCGACAACCTGTGTCGTAAATTAACTTCAGATGTTTATGACGCCTTGATATCGTAATTTTTAATGACTTCCACTTAACTTATTAAGTGTCAGATAAAGTCAATAAAAAAACGTAACTGTAAAAAAATAAATATATATACTTAAATAACTTAATTATTATACTACATTTATAATAATGAACAAATTATAATCAAGTACCAAATAATAATAATAAAAATATAATTAAAGAAATTGTTAATGAATAAATAATTAATATAATATGTATAATATAAAGCGATAGCAAGAGAATACCCAGTATCAATACAATTAATAAAAAAAATATTGAACAGAAATTAAATAGAACCAAATAAATAGATAAATGGAATCATAAAAAGTACCTATATGTAACTAATAACAAAAAACTAATGAAGCGCTCTTCCTCTCTCCTACTTATTTAAAACTTGCTGTGCCCAACAGGGTCCATAATTGTTTCTATGTTAAGTATATTATTATATTTACCACCTGTAAGTGTACATTATGGATTGCAATAAACTATTTGATTTGATTTGATTTGTAAACTTGTAAATGACGGTGCTTTTGAGTAAGACTCGGTATTATGGAAACGAAGCGGTATCTAGTGTTGTCTCAAAAACCGATTATTTTAGGTTTGGTCGATTATCGGTTTTTAATTTTGGGTAAAAAGCAATACTTAATACCGGTTGATTCGGATGCACGAGTAAGTATTTATTCAGTTCTTACAGAATTTGTTTCGTGGGTCATAATCACTTTTCAGATAAAATCCAATGTAGACATGATTTTGTTTTATGCTAGGTCCTCAAGATTATTTTTATTACCTTGATATATATTTGAATCTAGAGAGCATCTACAGTGATCTGAGACCGTCTCTCGTTTCACGTGTAAGTACTATTTAATGTAATGTTGTATGTTAGTCTGTAAGGTAATAAGATTAAATATGTACAGTCAGCAAAGTATATAGTATACAGGGCCGTCATCTACAATTGAGGTTTTCTTGAAAACCAATGAATGTATTCAAATGAAATTTAACCTAATTGAAGAACTAGTCGTTTCCTACTATAGTTTAACACTTTCAGCGGAGCAACGTTATAAAACGTAAAATTTGATAAACGATATTAGACACAACGTTTAATCACGTCAGTAAAAAATATGTCTTTCTTCGAAGAACGTGTATAAACGGCTGAGGCTTATACAAATTCCTTTAAGCTACGTCATCGCGCCGTATCACTTTGAGTTTTGGGACTTCTAGCGCCACTCCAGGTTAGTTTTTTTGTGCAATTTACAAGGCAACTCGCACACATACATTCTAATTACGCATACAGTCGCAACGTCATAATACGTCCCTCGATGCCTCCGCTCCCATACTTCAGTCGTTCCGTGCGCCGTGACCGGGAGAGTATTCAATTGCAGTGCTGCGGCCATAGTTTTTCGAAATTACGTCTTCGATTATTATCGTAAGTATTCATTATTTTGATTAGGTCTTTATCGTAAAGTTATTTATGCTTATTCTTTGCGTCTATATTTGTAAAAATTATAAGTATTCATTTTTTCATTATGATAAATATAGGTAATATTATACATGTAGGTATGTAAATCGAACGTTACCAATTTATTTATATAAAGGGTACTTATTGTTAGATGGATAATAAAAAACAAAGTAAACAGAGATTGATGAGGATTTTTGATGAGGCATCGGCATCACGGGAAACTACTCCAGATTCTTTCAGTGACGATGGTGAACATGGATCTGATGCAGATTATGACCCTGAGCCAGGAGGGTCAGATGGGAGCGATAGTTCAATAAGTAATGAATTACAATTTCACGGAAGATCCTTGATTCTTGCTCGTGGGAGCAAGAATCAAGGATATGAAGGACGAAGGACGAAGGTGAAGGACGTCAACGTCGTTAGACGCTGTGCTTATTTATGTACTTCCTATACATGGATTGCATATGACACGACGTGGATAAACGTCGACGTGTAGTTACGCTGTTGTCACATTTCATAGTATCTATAGTTGTATAAAAAACAGAACGTCACTAAACGTCCTTTATTTTGTATGAGAAATTAGTGCGCCGCGGAACAAACATTTAAATACCCATATGCTCCGCTGAAAGTGTTAAATTTTAATTAGAAAATATCCGTGGGTTTTTGAGAAAACTTAAACTGTATCTGACGGCCCTGTATACTTATATACTTTGCTGACTGTACCTACCTGAGGAGTGTTCATGAAATCAAACAACTTTCGCAAAGGATTTTTTTTTGGGGAGTGGGAAATTATCAAATAACTTCTCCCGTCCTGGGCGGGGCGGGAGGGTGTGTCAGACTTTTACTGACTAAAATCCACTCATGTTCCTTCGGTTGCCCTGTATGTTCCGGGGTCACGATAACTATTATAAACATTCCGCAACTTTCGCAAAGAATTTGAATTTCATTTAAACTAGCTACCAAATGGTTTTAATTACATTTGCTGGTTCTTTACAAAAATTGAAAACTAATTATTTTAAACTAGCTTCTGCCCGCGGCTTCGCTCGCGTTAGAAAGAGACAAAAAGTAGCCTATGTTACTCTCCATCCCTTCAACTATCTCCACTTAAAAAATCACGTCAATTCGTCGCTCCGTTTTGCCGTGAAAGAAAGACAAACAGACAGACAGACAGACAGACAGACACACTTTCCCATTTATAATATTAGTATGGATAAAATAATAATTGGGAACTAATGATTTTATTTAGTTTCCTAGTAATAAAAATACAAAATCCTCAGAAATGTTACCTCTGGAAAAATGACTTGTGAGCACAGTTTTGTTAAAGTACCTATAGATTAGCAATTGAGATACCAAATAATGTTTTAGCTTGTTATTCCCTGAAAAAAATGATTTATAAAATTCAAGAAACTTGTTACTACTGACAACCAGGTGCAACGCCCGGTTTGAAGAGGAGGGCCTCGCTTACTTTTCCCTTGGGGATCCCAGTGGATATGGAATCAGAATTTCTTCGGAGCGTACGGCCAATCCACCACCACTTGCGATGATTGATCTGACGATTTATCAGACTCACATAGTCACATGGCATTCATTTCTCCAGCAGCTCTGCGTTATAGATTACCTCGGGTCTGTGACTTACGAGGATAGGACGAAGAGACAGCCGTTTATGAAGACTTGGATGTGAGGTGAGTACAGGCATAATCGTGCTACTTCACTTGGCATATTTGGTAAAATATTTGCGTTAATTGGATAATACAAACTCTACTCAATTATGATTAAAATAAGGTTCATATTGCTTTGCATCAAATACGCAAAATTTTTTGGCCAGTTTTGCCAAATTGTCGTATTTGGCAAAACTGGGCAAAAAAATTAGTTTAAAAAGTGAAGTCGCACTTTAAGAGCCTGCGCAGACGAGGGACATCGGCGGACTAAAAGTCAGCGCTGCGCATTTATTAGTACTACAATAAGGTTGCACTTAGTCCATGCAATACCGCACCTCGCCTGGCGGACTGCAAGCGGACAAAAGCAACCTAATGACAGTATTAATAAGAGCGCACCGCGGACATTTTCTCTGCCACGTCAGACCCTATTACAATACCAGGTTAGAAATTAATACTAAATTGGATTAACGGCACCGTTGGAGCAGTGGTTAAGTGCTTGCTCTTCCTGCACTCCTGTGCAGTAGGACTGTCGTGGGATCGATTCCCTCAAAGGACAAAGAAATATATGGCTTACAGTTATTTTTACCGAGTGTCTGTTATGTTTTGATGTATGAGTTTAAAGTCGACGGCGCGTTAGTGTTCCACGCGCGCCTCAAAGAGAAGGAGTCAGCACAGGAAGGGGCCCAACAGGGCCAACGCCTGCCGGGGTTGCGGAATGTTTATAATAGTTACCGTGACCCTGGAACATAAAGGGCAATCGAAGGAACATGAGTGGGTTTTAGTCAGTAAGAGTCTGACACGCCCTCCCGCCGCACCCAGGACGGGAGCAATCATTGGATGATTTCCCACGCACCAAAAAAAAATTTAAAATCACATTCGCCAAATGTGAGAAAATGTTAAATAATAAAATGAGTATAGTTTAACTATATCTGCACCAATGAAAATCTAATCTCTGCTTGTATTTCATCTACCTACTGTTTTTCTCAAGTCCAAGTACGAGATAAACTTATTGAAAAGAAAATCAAAATCTTGTTAACCACTTAAATCAATCGTTAACATTTTCCTCAAAAATGCCAATCATGTGCGTCACATACGAATATTATCAACATAGTCACCCCTCTACTTACAAAAAACCACCCTCTAGCCAAACTGTCGACAAACAAAAACTTTCACATTCAAATACTCGACGAAAACAAACTTTCAAAACTCAAATAAATGTAAAGTCAAAAACTTTTACTTCGGGGCTATTCTAAGTCCCGCAAGTGTCGTATATTAATTAAAACTAGACGACGCGTCACCCCCTTCCCCCCTTGCAGTCGCCCCTCTGCTACCTTCGAGCACGAAGGATAGCGAGGGAGAGTGCTGGATTAATATCTAAATAATGAGGAGTATGCCACGCCCTCCTGCAGCGATAGCAAAAAACTTTTTTTTTGCAATATTTAGTTTATGCATTTTTTTTGTCTGGAAATCTTATGATGTTAGTTTTGTGCCCGCTGGTCCTTTCGCCTGTTTAAATGGTTGTATGTCTTTCATACAAACTCAACATTAATTAAAACCCTGAGGGGTGAAGTGTCCTATTTTTTTTTTTGTTAATCTTTACATATTCACCTACCTTCGTCTGTTACTCTACCTACGTCGTCGTGTAAGTGTATTAAAAATACATGAGGGACTATTATTGATTTTTTGTAGACACTAAGATGATCTGATCCCATTTTCATGAAAAAATATGTGCATTTAGGCATTTGTGAAATAAGAGGAGAAAAACAAAAGTTAAATACTTTGACTTAGCTATTCTTCATCTCTTTCTTAGGCCCGTATTAATAGACGTCACTCAACCCTGAGACGCTCTCAAGTTTATTGCTGTCCTTATTTTTCCCCTTTAGAATGACAAGGATAGCAAGAGACTTGAGAGCGTCTCGGAGTTGAGTGACGTCTATTAATACGGGCCTTAGACCCAAAGTTGTTACACAGTTGTGCGAAAATAATAGACGATGATATATACTAAGCCTAAGTACTTGCAAAACACCGTTTATTTTTCTCGACCCTAGTGTCATATAGTGTAGGACAAGTATAAAAAAACATTCGTCATTCAGCTAAATAATTTATTATTATTTATTTATCATAGAAATAAAACTTTGTCATAGAAAAGTGTCTCCCAAAACCGTCTAGACGGTTACCTTTATTGGTTAACTTTTAAAGATTAAGATAAAGATTGATAACCACGGCTCTGTATACTTTCACGATTAGGAATTAGCCTACATATTCTCCAGTATCTCATAGCCTTCTTTGAAGAAAGGGCCTTCTGTAAAATAAAAAATATATTCAATATCAATATCACAAAAATAATCTACCATTTTTTGCACACCATACAACCATATCTCTCTTCGAGACAGCTCTCGACATCGAAGGGCGAATTCGAAGCGAAGCGGCGGAAAAAATGTCGTTCTCTGTGATTTACCACCCTGTCACCCTGCCTACCCACTATCCGAAGGATAATGTTCACGCTTCAATTGATGAGCTCCGATATTGGTTAGGGTTAGCTGTTAGCTCCTTTATTGATGGTAGGCAATTGGTGTTGATATAAGACGGGTTTACAGTAAGATTTATGCGAGGTTACGTACGTGAATTCGTAGTTTGTTTTTGAGGTTTTTGGGGTAGGGAAATAAAGTTTGAAGGTAGAAGAAAAACTGTTCATTTGACACAGTCAGTGAGGGGAACCAGAGCAAAAAAAAATGTGTTCCCGCAAGTGTGCTCGTTTCGAGATTGTAAGCCGCCACCCACCCAATGGGAATTCAGTTACATGTTTCGCTTTATTAGTCTGTATATGTCCTTACTCTAAACCTGAAATAAATCGTTATCGTTTACTCTGATAATACTTTATGTAGTAGCTCTATAGATATTGTGGCTGGGAAGAGATCTTAATTAACGCCAAGCATGTAGATTGCTGTTGCATTCATTAGAACAAAAATAGATCGAATGTTGTTTCACTTAATTAAATAGGTTCCTAGAACCTACGTTTCATGGTCGAAGTCTGATTTACTTGCTGTTTATAGTAGCCTAGCATGTTATATATCCTTCCGATCTCTTCGTTTATCCGTACAATTATTATCTGTTATAAAATCAAGCGTGGAAATTTTATTAGCCTGTGTTTATTCAAATCATTGGCGTGCCTTTCATAATAACCTTAAAAGACCAGGTTGCTCTATTAAGTTGATAATATGACTCTTTCTAATTAATTAACAAATACTTGTCTATTAAAAAGGTTTCAGCGTCTTAGCAACTAATCGTAATAAATCTTTGGGGCTTGCCCCAAATGTAACCTCTTAACTCGTCAATGATCCAGATTCCAAGCTACGAGTATCTATCTTTCAAGACGATCGGCTCAATGGATTGTTGTGGTGAGGCAACAAAAACACAGGCAGATAGAGTTATTTTAGCATATGCTTGAAAAGGGTTTACGGAACGGCTAAGTTAGAAGTTAAGGACATCAGGCAGTTTTTGCTCATTGTTGGTCCAAAAAAGACTGGTGCTGCCAGATCTAGAATAGTTATACCCAATTGCTGTGTCACTAACACCGTACATTATCACCACGAGCTTAACCCTTTAACTGCCTTGCCTTTCCTTAGTAGTCATTTTCTTAGTCCTTTGTAAGGTTAGACAGTGCGCGATGAAATGTAGTTCTTACCACTAAAATAAGGCAGCCACGGGGTTTAATGACTTTAATTCATAGTAGTAGTTTAAACATCACATACCTGTGGACCAAAATGCCTGTTATTATTTACCGATAAGGAACAATGCGAAAGTTTTATGTTAATGAAACATATCGCCGATATTGTGTTTGGGTTGGTTTTCTCTTATTTCATTAAGCTGAATAGCTGAAATTTCAGACAATTCTGTACTGTGGTACGTTGTTTTTTTATTTTTCATAAGTTTTGTTATTTTTTTTTTCAATGAATTATATGTGGGCCCCGAAAAATGTCCAGCAACAACAAGGCAGACAACTGATGACGACGAGCTTGGCGCTTACTGAAAGTAAAAAAGCTGCAAGACAAATTCTGCCATTCGTCCTGCAGTTAAACAAAATAGCCTACAAAAATATAGAAAGAATAGAAACAGAAATAAAATGACTCTTTGAAGTAAAAAATATATAATAGGCTTTAAATTGTTGGCAATTCAAAGCCAGCTATCTTGTACTGGGGGACCTACTTTCGCCTGATATTTATCTGCTACAGGCGCAGTAAGTTGTGTCTGTTAGATATCTAAATTTCTTAAACCCCTGTATTTATCGAATTCTAAAGCTTGTTTGATTGATTGATTAGAGTTAATGTTAAGCATTGATTCAATAAATACAGAGCATTTGTACGTATACCTATACTTATTGCTTTATTGCTATTATCTACTCTTTAGTTTGGTTTGGTCCCCTATTAGTCGTAGTTTATTAATATTGTATAGTGACTTAGCCATTCTCGATAACTGGGCTATCCAAGGTTAAAATAATTTTTCGATTGTAGTAAGCATTCTGAGATAAGTCGTCAAACAAAGTTTTTTTTCTTCTCTCCTTGCACTCTATAATATTTAAATAGATTATTTTTGTCAATAAATAGTTCATTAACAAAGTTACTAAGATTTTTAAAATTACAGGGATAGCTCCAAAAATTTTCAATCAAATTAAAGCTGTGTAGGTAAACGTTTTAAAATACCATTCCTATGTAATAGATATCTACTTCGATATAATAATCTAACTATAATACGAATAACATCGTAGCTTATCGGCCCTCTTCGTAGCCCCTTCAAATGAAATGGATAAAATCCGTTCTGAACATAGATGGCGCTAGTTACACCGTTGTCGAAACGTTTGAGGAAAAGTCCAACACACTCAAGGTGATTGAAAGTCCTTGTTGCTGCTTATTCTTTATTTTTCCACTTAATAATAGTGTTATTAACATTCGTAGATCATTTGTGTTAATTTATGTAAATAATTAAAGTAGCAAGAAGCAGTGTTGAATTTTGTTCACCTGTTTAGTAGAATGTTCAAAAACCATTGTGTATTTTTGAAGATATTCCAAACAGCTAACCCATAATCAGATATCACAGATAATTTCCTTATTATTTATGAGCACCCTCAACAAAATTCTTTCCTTCATGCCAAGTCCGAACCGCATACCTGTCGATCCTTAGCCCGGAGTCGCAAAAAATATGGGCAATCTTGAAACACATTTTAATAGCCGTTATTTAGCCGACCGGTGACGGCACAAAGGCGGTTATTTATCGCACGCCCTCTCTCATTGCTTCGCCGAAGCACGCTTCAAAAACAACCTACATGCTCGTCAAATTATCAAAAAGTAACCTTATTACCACGTGTTACAGTTACATTTTAATTAGCACTCCAAACGAATACGACGTTCAAATTCAAACACGCGAGACTAGTAATCATTCGATGTCCGATTCCAGTTTGTCTTATCGGTTTTGTTTCTTCAAGCTATTAGCAACTTTAAAGCTTTTGAACTAGAGTTTAATTTAAGGTTGAGTTTTCCACCGGAATAATATTCATGTTTCGTCTGGAAGTTCGATAATGAATCGGCGTCGGCGACGAACAAGTTCGGTCGATTCGCACCGTTTTCATGTACACTGATGTATTTCAAGACACAAACGAGAATTATAATTCGTGCCGCAATTAAAGATCGTGAAGTTTAATTTGTTTTCTGTCTTATTAGGAAGATTGATTGCTAACTTCTTTTGCATTAAATTTGCCGAAGATGACGTTAGATGATATCTTGCCATTTTATACGAAAGGTGTTACTATAAGACTATTAAAATAATATAATAACAAATTGGAATAATATCCTGTCGAAAACCTTCGGTAAATGCAGGTGAAGTAAGCTTGAGATAAACGCAGGCGTAAATGAGAAGAATATCAGCTCAAGAAATGTATTCTAAGCATATTCTAAGATTTTTGCAGAATTAACCGACTTGTGTCTAAAAACCTAGGACCTCTAAACAATAAAGAGAGACAGAATACAGAATAGAGTTCGATACGAGACTTCTTAAACCTTCGAAGACACGTGATTTGAGACACAATAGAAAAGAGAATAGCAGCCCGACAGCCGGCTGTCGCTTGGTCATCGAAAGGTTAACGTAAGCTTATAACAATCCCATAAATTTAACAATCTGTTCTACAATGGCACTTGTCTGAAGTGCTCTAAGTCAATATTTGACACACAATAACCCCAGTTGTAGAATTATCCTTTTCGCGATTCTTTCCCATATATCCTTCTTCTTCTTTCGCTCTTTGCTTAGACATATCTTTTAACCAACACTTTTGCGAATTGGACATTCTGCGCCTAAACGACTTTAAAGGCCATTCGTAATGTATACCTACGTTTGAATTTCTTGATTCAAGATTCTGATGAACCAGACCTGCATTCTCAGAATAAATGGGCTTTTTTAAGTTATCTAAGGTGATTGAGTAATATAACCGAAGATGGTCTTGAGAGAGGTCGTCTAAGTCCAACAAAAGACTGACACAGGCTGATGATGATGAAGATATTAATAACTGACGCAGCAGTTTCTGTTGAGAACTTGCCGTCCATTGCTAACTTCTCTTATAGGTACGCATTGCTCCAAAATTCGTTTAATTACATATTTCCATATTATTGTGAAAAAAAGAAGATCAAATACTATAAAAGTAAAAACCATACACAAAGAATATCATCAAAATACAAAACCAAATAGAAAAGAAACTACAGAATGTAATAGCTTTATCGGATCATCCGACCTTCTCCGAAACAAGTCAAACAACCGTAACCCGTAAATAAACTAACCCGTAAACACATCACGCGAATCTATCCCATCGCATTTTTCACATCTCTAAAAGAAAATAAATCCCCTCAAAGGCAGAAACCGCAAAATAAAGCAAAACACACGAGGTGCCAACATTATTTATTCACTACAAAGAGGAATCAGGGGCGCAAGCCGTGAAATTGAAAGAAAGCCCCGTGTAAAAAAACAAATAAACCACTAAGTGTAGGTACCAAGAATAAAGAGGGAAAAGAAGTGAGAGGGAGTAAAGAGGATCTTGAAATAACAGCGAAATTGATGAAAAATCAAACCTGAATTAACTTTTAACTCGTGGGCCGGGACTTAAAGTGGATCAAAAGTGGGAGTTTATTTTTCTTTCATCTGCTTCATTTTTCTGGCTTGTTGCCAGGTAAGATATTTTAAGTTAACTCTCCGTGTGTTCATGAGTGGTCGTCATTTGTAATGGCTGTGTTGATTTTCACAAATTACACTAAAATAAAAGGGAAAATACACTAGAACTATCGTCACTATAGGACAAAGATGTCCTGACTTTGCTTCCACTTCCCTCTAATTATGGCTATTTGGAATGTTTTGAATCGATATACTTATAATATAAAGCTGAAGAGTATGTTTGTTTGGTTGAACGCGCTTATCTCAAAAAGTATTGGCGATTATCGAGGTAGGCTATATAACATTACGGGAGCGGAGTAGTACTCAACTAAAGGTAAAACCGCGGGAGACATAGTCTAATATTAATTCATCGCGCCCTCTCCACTTCCCAGAGTAATACCACCAAGTTTTTTTTATGTTATGAAAGGTATTATTCCTAATCCGGTCAAATCGTAGGAGGTACGTTAAACAAAATACAAAGAAAAAAAAACTTAATGTAGTAACCCCTTCTAACCGGCTAGGACCAGGACCGCGTCATTAGTGTTCCACGCGCGCTTTAAAGAGAAAAAGTCAGCACTGGAAGGGGCCAACAGGGCCAAGCCTGCCGGGGTTGCGGAATGTTTATAATAGTTACCGTGACCCCGGAACATAAAGGGCAACCGAAGGAACATGAGTGGGTTTTAGGCAGTAAATGTCTGACGGGAGCAGTCATTTGATGATTTCCCACTCACCAAAAAAAAACCCTTTCAAAATGTAAACTTTTCATTACTGTTACTGTGTGCAAATAATTAGTTACTTGCATATTCTTTTCCACACGAAACATGAAACTATATTTAAAATATAGTTTCTGATAGATGGACAGACAGAAAAACACATGAGTGATCCCATAAGTAAACTTGATAAAACATTAAAGATACTACAAACATTACATTTATGCAAACGCAATAGAAAGAAAATACGTTTTCCACATTTTCGAATGTAATGTCGTTTTGTTTCACGACACAATCCCGCTGTTGTCTACCGCAATCTCGATAGAAAGGTCTTTCCCAAGAGTATTATCTTTTTTGCCCAAGTCTGATGCTGCGATATGCAAAGCTTTAGAAATTTATTTTATGTTTGAAAATAAAACTGATTTCAGAACTGAGTGGAACATAAAGAAGACGATATTATGTTTATGATACATTTTATTATTAGTAACTTTACTGTAAAGCATTTACATTGGCGATGTAGATGTCTCAAAAATTTAAAAATGTTTTGTTTTTTATTGAATATTTATCACTTCGCGTCTAGCCTGATTAGATTGTCGTTTTCAAGTATTCCACTGTTTTTACCGACTTCACAAAAAGGAGGAGGTACTATGTTCGGCTGTTTGTATGTTTTTTTTGTATGTTTGTTCATCGATTACTCAGTCAATTGTCAACGGATTTTCAAAATTCTTTTTTTGTTCGAAAGCAGATAGTTCTGAAGTGGTCCCATTGTTACCAAGTTAGGATCTGATGATGGGATCTTAGAGAAATCGAAGGCAACCCTCAAATTTTATAGGCTCACTTATTGTTTTTCGCATATTTTATGAAGTATCTTGTGTATTTGCGTATGGTTGTCACCATCTCAGTTAGCTGAGCTGATGATGGAAGGTACAACTCCTTAACAGTAAGAAGTTACTCGAACAGGCAAGGACTGTTTTAGTAAATTGTTTTGATGTTTGATAGGGCATTTGCTACATTTGGGCTCATGATCATCAAGTCATGACCTGATGCTGCAGTCAGGATAGTCTGCAGAGTACCTAACTCCTCGACAAATAACAGCAGATATATCGTGTTTAGGCTCATTGAAAAGGGCTCGATGTGTGGATAAACGTACTGTTAATGAGGAACACCGAAGTACATAGAGACCTGATGCTGAAGCCAGGAGCATCAGAAAAAGTACAAACCTTGAAATTACAGCACAGTAGTCGTGTTTGGGCTCATTTTAAACAGGACTAACATTAACTCGACACTAAAAAGTAAAAAATAAAAAACTTTTTACAAAAAAAAAATAACCGACTTCAAAAAGTAAAAACTTAAAAATAACTTAAATTTCGGAAGTCGGTGGCAACACAAATTGACTGGCAGAAGAAAAGACACCGACTTCCGAAATTTAAGTTATTTTTAAGTTTTTACTTTTTGAAGTCGGTTATTTTTTTTTTTGTAAAAAGTTTTTTATTTTTTACTTTTTTATCTGTACTTTTCCTTACATATTATAAAACAAAGTCTCCCGCTGCGTTTCTGTATTTGCAATGAACCTTTTCATGCGGTTTTCGCTAAATGATAAGTAGAATGGTAGGTCGCTAGTATTGCTAACTGTAAAGTAAAAAAAAAAACTTTATAGTAAAAAGCCTTTTTCCGAAAACTTCCAACAAAATTGCAAAAAATTGTGTATCACAGCCACATTTCTGAGGAGTACGCCTTATAACTTTATGCTACGAATCACAGGAGCAAAAAATCGAACCAAGTAACCGAAGATATGTAACTTAACTTTAGAGAAATCATGAGGGATAGCTGGATTGTAAATCCAGATTTCCTCATGATGATTTCCCTTACTAGTAGTCAGTGATGAAAATAATAAGTTTTGTGGCGGGAAGTATTTTTTATTTAATCGAGAGGCATTTTATTTTTAGCATTACTAGTATCAATTATAGAAGCAATTATCAGACAAGAGACAGTGAAAACTAAAGACGAGAATTTTTCTACACAAGATTGCATCCCGGTGCGGGTGCGGGGAATATGTAAATCATTATCAATATGGTGTTTTTAACGAGGATAGATTTGGCTGCCGACTTTCCAATTTTAAGTTATTTTTCTGATTTATATTTATGAATGCGGTTCTTTTAAAAATAAAACGTTTTTTTTTCTTTTTAGTGCTGAGTTCTATTCTCTGACTTCGTAGTTCAAATCTATTCCAGTTATTATTGATGCTAAAAAACCTGGATGATATACCCTCGATTCTTCGAGGATCCCGCTATTAGATCCAGACTTGACTACCTGTGAACAATACTCTTTTAAACCTAAAAGAATTTTCCAAATAGATCCAGGGGTTCGAGCAATCGACGAACATACATAACAAAAGATTCCAACGGATGAGAACTTCTTTTTTTAAAATCGGTTAAAAGTTATTATTTTTAGGCTCAAAATATATGAATTTAAAGTTATGTTCCTTTAAAACAACCCCAAAAAAAGGGGAAGACCTTCTGTCTATTAATAAAATTGTCCAAATTACACAAATTGTTTCTGACACTTTTCTCAAAGGGCTAGTACGGTTCTGTATGGTCCGTTTCACGAAAATTTCGATTAATTTTTAATGTTTTGCTGGACTTGAAAAGGGACGATGATCCGTCAAAATAATTAAAAATGTAAAAGTAATTAATTTGACTTTTTAACTTTTCATGTACTCCGCACCTTTCAGGATAACGCAAACCTTTACTTGTACTGCGTTTTCTCTTCGTTTACCAAGAGCTTTTGCATGGGAATGATGAGGGTAACACGGTTGAAATTAACACAAAATATCCAGGTCAAATAATGCTACTTTGCCAGAGAATCTTGTGAAAATAAATGTTTTTGACGTCTAATTTTGTTGTAATATTCTTGTTACGTAAAAAATATCCGGGACTCATCAAGCTTAATTGTCCCGGCACTTGTCTGGTTGTCACCACTGTTGGTGCTTTTATTCAGTGAAAGCAGTGGTAGGAGATAGTGTGATAAGCTCGTCTCAAAAACCATTGAGTGCATTAAAATACCTACCTGTTTTATACCTGTCTCTTAATACGTGATCACATTGTGGAAAACCTAGTACTGAGAGATTGTTTTATTTAGACTACCTAGCTGTAAAGCGAACGTGCCCAACGAATACTAATTATTTTACATTTACTATCTCTACATCCAATTAATTCAATTTAAACGAAATTACTCATTAATTAACTAATCAAAGAGATTAGATGGAATACATTAATTGAACTACATAAACTCCCACGCATAATCTTTGATTAACTAAACTCCATTAACTATGTCTATTAATCTCAGATTAACTGCGTAGGTAACATTGAGGTCGTTAATCCTCCAATAGGGTTAGCAGAAACTAAAACAAGTGTTACAATCCTTCAACATTCACACATCTCAAACTCGTATCGAAGTTTAAAAATAGAACGTTGAGAGCTCATCAGTAGTCTGCGCGCGCGCCGCCGCGAACCTTCGGGGGAACAATAACTAGCTGCTCGGCCGCCGGTGTCGAAACACGAGGTCGCACGAAGGTGAGCCGAGTGCTAACACCACTATCACGACATACGCACACATCCACAAGTGCATATATTTATAACAACCAGACTTCCAGACCCCTCAAACTCTTTCACCTTTCCCCTCTTACTCCCACTTTGAGCACATTTGAGGAGGACACGAAAGCTCAACTTACAATGTCCTCTACATCCATGTGTGAGGTATTTACGTATAGCGCCGTCTGTGTATGTACATTATGAAGTCTCACACACAAACAAAGCCTCGGCACGCAAAAGCAAAACATGCTGTCGAAAATTGTATGTATGGTCAGCAAACAGAGTTGTTTATTTGGTTTTCTTTAAAATACGTTTCATTTACATACTTAATCGTTTTTACCTCGACTAAGATTAAATTGGGTTCGTTGAGAGAAATATTGCGGTAATGTTGTTGCAGCTCAATTCCTAGGTTTTTTTTTTTTTTTTTTTTTTGGTGAGTGGGAAATCATCCAATGACTGCTCCCGTCCTGGGTGCGACGGGAGGGCGTGTCAGACTCTTACTGACTAAAACCCACTCATGTTCCTTCGATTGCCCTTTATGTTCCGAGGTCACGGTAACTATTATAAACATTCCGCAACCCCGGCAGGCGTTGGCCCTGTTGGGCCCCTTCCTGTGCTGACTCCTTCTCTTTGAGGCGCGCGTGGAACAAAACGCGCCGTCTACGCGGTCCTGGTCCTAGCCGGGCGGCGAGCTACCCATAGCTCGCCATCCGCAGAACCGCGCCTACGGTGGCCGGTAGTCGTCTTGCGACTCTCGACGTCTTCGCCTGGGTCTTAGTCCGGGGCGAGAGGCTCGTCGTTGCCTCTCGCGCGCCGCCGCTTCCTTCACCAGCATAACTGCTTCGCAGAAGGAGGCGACGGCATCCCATTCCGTCTCGCCCCGGAGCATGGCCTGAACCAGCGCCGGGCGCGAGAGGTCACCGCCGCCGATCGCCTCTACGAGGACACGTCGATGGTCCGCCCATGCGCGGCACACCTCCACCGTGTGCTCGACCGTGTCCTCCAGTCGACCGTTACTGCAGTGGTGACACCCAGGCGTCGCTTCCGCCCGAATCCGACACAGGAACCTCCCGAACTGACCATGTCCGGTGAGGACCTGTGTCAAGCGAAACGTGAGAGTGCCATGACGCCTCTCCAGCCACTCCTCAAAGAGGGGTCTTACCGCCGCTATAACGGCGTGCCCAGCACTAGGTTGCGACAGTCGTTGTCTCCATTCCGCCATGAGATCTCGCCGGAGCTCCGTGAGCCGTGCCGCGATAACCCGCGGCATCGGGACTTCACCCCGGCGTTGCACTTCCACGCGCCACTCGTACGTGTGTGCAAGGACTGTTGCCTCCAGATCCCACGGCGGGACGCCGGCAAGGAGGCATGCCGCCTCACAGGAGACCGTGCGGTATCCCCGCACCATGCGAATAGCCATGACCCTCTGGGACGCCCTCAGAAGTCGGGCCGGAGCCGCGGCTAGATTGGGCGCCCACACCGGAGCTCCGTAGAGGGCCATGGACCGCACGATCCCCGTGTAGAGCCTCCGGCAGGAGGCGTTTGGGCCACCGAGATTGGGCAGGAGCCGCTTGAGGGCAGCTCCGGCCTTCGCCAGTTTGGGGCCCAAACGTCGGAAGTGCTCCGTAAAGTTCCATCGGTTGTCGAGGACAAGTCCCAGGTACTTTATCGTCGACTCGACACCGATGTGAACCCCTCCTACCGTTATCTGAGACCCCGGAGGTGGCCGGTGCCGAGGGCCATGAAAACACATGGCCTCGGACTTGTGCAGGGCCACCTCAAGTCCCAGTTGCCGGATCCTATCCACGACTGTCGCAACACCACTCGACATCAAGTCGGCCGCCGCCTGGAACGACCCTCCCTGCGCTAGGACTAGCGTGTTGTCAGCGTAGCACACTACGCTGACGCCTTCGGGAAGGTCGGCGCGCAGCACCCAGTCGTACCCGATGTCCCACAGAAGCGGCCCCAAGACCGATCCCTGTGGAACACCGCACGACATCCCTCGTCGACTCCACACCCCCTCGTGACCGGGGTAGATGACGGCCCTGTCCGTCAGATAGGCCTCGACCACACGACAGAGGTAGGCAGGCATCCGGTGATACCGGAGTGCCGCCCCTATGCACCCCCAAGGCAGGGTATTGAAGGCGTTGGCGATGTCGAGAGACACCGCCAAGACGACCCTGCCCTGTGCTACCGCATCCCCTGTCGTGAGGGCCCGTACGCGCATGATGGCGTCCACCGTGGAGCGTCCCCTGCGGAAGCCGAACTGACCGTCCGCCAGATCCGGCCCCACCCGCATCAGCCGCTCGACGAGGCGGCTCGCAATCACTCTCTCCAAGAGCTTTGCCGCCTCGTCGAGCAAAACGATGGGCCGGTACGCGGACGGAGAGTCCGCAGGACGCCCCGGCTTCGGTATGAGGACCAGCTTCCCGGTCTTCCAACGAAGTGGGAACTGGCCCTCCTCCAAGCATGCGCTAAAGAGCCCCCTTAGTCGAGGCCCGAGAGCCCCTAAGGCCAGGACCCAGGCCTTCCCTGGTAGGCCGTCGGGTCCTGGGGCGGTGTTCTTGGCCCTAAGCCTTAGCACCGCCACTCCCAGTTCTACCTCGGTCACCTCTGGAACGTCGTCGTCGTCGCCGTCGCGGTCCGCATCGGACACCGCCGGTGGCGGAGCCATGAGCGGGGGAGAAAACTCCCCCCGCGAAGGGAACAGAGCGTTCACCACGCCCTCCACTATCTGGGGCCGGAGACTCTGCGTCAGCGGGGGGCCCGCGGTGCGGAGCTTGCCCCGCACCGCCAAGTAGGGGCGCCCCCACGGATCTCGGTTCAGAGTCCCCAGCGTCTCTTGGCGGGCCGAAGCTTTGGCCCGCAATATCTCCAGTCGGAGGGCTTCCTTCGCCGCTCTGTACCCCTCGTACAGCTCCGCCTCAATGGCATCCGCATCCACAGGGCGGATACGGAGCCTGCGGTGTCTGGTGTACGGGTGTCGCGCAGCCACGCACGCCTCGCGTAGGGACGCGATTTGCGGCGACCACCAGTACACCTGGCGCTGACCCCTTCCAGGCTGAACCCGGGGCATTGCCATGTCACAGATCTCGGACATGGCCTCCTGGAACCACCCAGCCTCGGCATTGATGTCGGCAGGCCTGTCCGGTGATGACACCCAGGCCTGCACTATCGAGGCTTCCAGGAGAAGCTCCCGGTCCAGCTGCTTCAGCGCCCAACGCGGACCGCTTGGGGTCCGTCGGACCGGCGCAGCGGAGGTCTGGGCGGAGACGTCAAACCGGATGTACCGGTGGTCGGAGAACGTCTCCACCTCCTCCATTACGCGCCAGTCAACGACACGCGGTGACAGAGCGGGGCTGGCGAACGAGATGTCCACCACCGACTCACCCCGCATCCGCACACACGTGGGGACGGAACCCTGGTTCAGCACGACTAGGCCCGCCTCTAGGGCCCAGTTTTCCACCATTCTGCCCCGTGCATCAGTGTATCGGGAGCCCCAAGCCAAGTTCTTGGCATTGAAGTCCCCGAGAACGAGCACGGGGAGGGTTCGGAACCCGGCGACGACGACGCTCAGCTCCATAAGGGAGTTGTGGAGTTCGACGAGGGATCGGCTCGGGGAGAGATAGACGCCTACAACGGCGATCTCCCCGAACCGTGCCGCAACGCACCCCTGTGCTCTCTTGACGCCTTCGAGGGCTGGGGTACCGGCGGCGGCCGACGAGATGATGGTCACCGAGCCGCTCAGGTCCTCCACCCAAGAATCCCTGGGCAGGACAAAGTACGGCTCGGAGACCACGGCGATGTTGATCGACCACTGCGCCATGCTCTGGAGCAACAGATCCTGAGCGGCGGCGCAGTGGTTGATGTTCGCCTGTACGAGGCGCAATGGGGCCATTATTGGCACTCCATTGCAGCCTCAGTAGTCGCGGCTGCAGCGACAGACGCGGCAGCGGCGGGGACGGCGGGAGCAGCGGCGGCCGCGGGAGCGGCGGCAGCAGCGGGGGCAGCAGCGGGAGCAGCGGCAGAGGGCTTCCTGCCCTTGCCCCTGGTCCTGGCGGGTGGGGCGCAAGCCTTGCCCCCAGCCCGGTGATCGGCCGGCTTGCCAGCCGCCGCACATATGGAACAGTGCGGCGCGGCGGTACACGAGCCGGCCTTGTGACCGGGCTGACCGCAGCGGAAGCAATCGGCGCTGCGGTCCACCTCCGAGGTGCAGCGGACACCGACATGGTGTCCGACTTGGCATCTGTAACACCTCAGAGGCCTGGGCTCCAGCAGCTTCACCTGCGCCGAAGCCCAGCCTCCCACCAGTAACCTACTGCTGCTGCGGCCCTCCCCCGCAATGGCTTTAGCCGCCGGAACGGGGCAGCTCACGGTGACCGCTCCAGTCCCGGAGCGGTCAGGGCGGATGGTGCCTACGCGCACGTCGCCAGCGGGACAGCCCCCCGCTTTGGCGACGGCGGCCACCAACTCCTCCCCCGTGACAGAGTCGTCCAGGCCTGTGATGCGCATGTCAATGCGCATAGTAGGCCTGGAGACTCGTACCTCCTCGGCAGAAAGCGACGCCCTCAACTTTTCGGCCAGAGCATCGGCGACGGGGCCGCTAGCAGCCCCAGGGACTTCCAGCATGCGGGCTCCGGTAGCCGTCACCCGCAGTCGCAGTCCCTCCGTCACGCCGAGCTCGGCCAAGTTGACCGCCGCTTTCGCTTTGGTCAGTACCGCCCCGTAGGTAACACCTTTTTTCTCCGCGTCCGGCTGCAGGGTGACTACCACCGCTGCAGATTTAGGGGCGCGGAGCCTGGCCGCAAGGCTATTCGCCTTGCGGCGCTCCCTCTGCCGTTGCCGCTTCCTTGTTGCCCTGGCCGCCTTGGCCGCCTTCCTCTTCTCCCCGGCCACTTGCCAGCGGCCGGCGTCGGCCGGAGGCTCGGCAGCCGAAGAGGGAGGGGGCGGCGGTGGGGCACGTTGTGCAGCTGCACTCGCTGCAGGTGTCCCCGCCGCTTTGGGCTTCGCCGCCTTGCCCCTACTGGGCGTTGCGGCCTTACTCTTCGCCTGCTCTGGCGCGGCGGCACGCCTCGACGTACCCGCCGCAGGAGTCGCGGCCACAGCGGCAAAAGATGCCGCTGGCCGTGCTGTTGTTGTCGTCGTCGCCGGGACCAGGCGACTGGCCGCGAGTGGGGGCCGGAGAACTCTCCCTTCCAGCACCGAAAACCGGCGCTGGAAGTCCGCCATGCTCTGCACCAGGCTCTGGAGCAGTTCCCGGTCAGGGTTGGTGGCCTGACCTGTGGGAGCTACGTCTCCCCGGAGCCTGGCCAGTTCCGCGTGCAGCTTCCTGTTCTCCTCCTGGAGAGCCTCGATAGCGGCCCGCATAGCGGCCAGCTCCTGTCCCGACGATGCCGACGCCTCCGCATTCGCTGCTGCTAAAATGATGGCAGTGGCATCGGCGATGGCCCTGTCCTTGGAGCCCTTTTTCTTCTTCAGGGCCACGGACACCAACGCCGATGTCACCACCTCCGCCAATCCTTCCGGCCTGGAGCTCCCCGCGGCGGTGGATGCGCTTTGAGCCTGCGCGGAGGCCGCTCCGGGGTGACGCCCCTCCGCGGCGAGCCTTTTGGCTCGCCGAGCTGCCTCCTGCGCGGGGAGCTTGCGCCCCGCTCCTCCAACACGGCCCGCACCCCGCCTGCTGGTGGGGATTTTGGGGGCCGGTGCCGCCGCTTCGCTGTCGGAGGACGACGAGGCGCCCTCCGACACCGCCCGCTTCCGGCTGCGGTCCCTGCTACCACGGATCGAGCTGCCAGAGCTCGATCCCTCCGAGTCCGAGCCACCAGGGCTCGACCCCAACGCCGCGTCGGTCTCCGACCGCGGTACTCCCTTCCTCTCTTTAAAAAATTTTGATGTAGATGATGCCATAGTTGATCCCACGAGTATGGGGGATTTAGGAAGTACACCCAGGATAACCCCCTGTACCTGGGCAAGTGTACATTTATAACCCAACCAGAGAGTCCACCGGTTCCCTGGCTGGGGGTGCGCTAGAGACTGATGCGCCGTCCACAAATAGACGACACTACTCCTCAGCCATTCGTACCTTCGCCACGCACCAGAACTTGGTATTAGAGGTAATTTTTTATAGAGGTTGTCTTCCTCGCGGCCCGGGCGGTTAAGCCAAGGCCCTCGAAAGTCAGAGACATGACCGTAACAGTCTTCGGGGCTACGAGATCAACGGGGGCAGCTAGGGATGACGACCCCCAGCTGCCTGCTCTGCGGCAGGGTGAGTGCACGCAGAGCCCGTTCCCCGACTCCAACACACACTGCCCTCTGCTACTCAGAGGGACAGGTGGTGGAGTCCTCCGCGACAGAAAATTCGAAAGTGTGCAACGAGACCCCACAGGCACAACGTACCGTGGCGAGTCGTTGCACACCTCCCGGGGTGCACCGTCCCTCGGACTGGCCTTCGCCCCGGACGTATCCATAAGCGAACTCCAGCCCTCGGGCACACGAGGAGGTTTTCTGTCCATGCACCCCATTCCTAGGTTATAAAAAAAAATTAGTCTTAAATATAAATTTCCGTCTGCATCCGAAGAATAATAAACTAGGTAAAATGTAGATTGAAGAGCTAGTTTTAGACGTTGTTTCTCCTTGCTGATTTTATCTTCTTTATTATTGTAATTGGAAGGTCGAACTTTGACAGACGACGTGCAGCTATGTCATAATTATGTCTATAAGTAATATAAAATACTTCAAACCCAGGTTTTTCACTTCTTCATGAAAAACCTGAGTTTCAGGATGAAACCTTGTTGTAAAGTTTTTTCAACCTGCCATATAATATATTTGACTACCAAAATTTACCTCCCATCATATTCATAAAAGTCGAAGGCGTCTCTCAGACCATTCTTCATTCTTTTTCAATTATTTCAGCCTATTGAAATATTATTATAATGTTCAATCTTTTTACGCTGATAGATATTTATAGGAAACATTATCCTTGCCATTACGCCCCCTTTACACGTCGCGCGTCATGTTCGAGAACGGGCGCTGTCAGTTGAATCTCTTATATCTTTTGTTATATTTCGCATGGTCTTTTGGTGCAATGTAGTCATCATGTTTATCTTGATGACAATGAAGTACCAAAAGAAGAAACAACAATAACATAACAGAATGTGTATGAAGATTTTAATTTGTTCTTCTTCATGGAGGTCTTACTCTTTTAAATGGGCAATAGACTTTACAAACTGTCCGACTCTTTGGCATTATTTCAACCTCGTTCAGACTTATATTTATTTATAACTTATAACAAATACCAAAATCTAGTAAAATAAAATATCATTTTTATTAAAGACTTGTATGCTATCGGTCCACCCCAAGCCGGCTCAATAGGGCGTCATTTGCATTGGTAATGTGACCGCTTGCGTATTGGTAAACAAACTGATTTACCGCGCCTCGCCGCGACGCGACAACCGCCGCTCTGTCATACTTATAACACTCGGCGCGATCAATCACGCCTGTGTGGCCAGGTTTTGATATAACTTTATTTATTAGCCGTTTAGGTAAACTGTAGGTGGGTGAGCGTTTTATTTACTTGTCAGGAAATAAACATTATTTATTTTTAGACCAAGTTGCAGCAGTGATTGAGTCGCTTTACATAAAATACTAGCATCCAGCTGAATCCGGATAGACTGGAAACCAACCCCAACTTAATTGGAGAAATGCTAGGGAAATGATGACTTACCATACTGACAGTGATTGAGTGCTTAGTTTCTGCACTGCACCTCTCAAGTTGGATTCCCGCTCGGGACTAATATTTGCATTTGTTTCAAATCTAGATGTTTATTTCAGTTTGTATGCATGTAAATGCTTCCATGACACAAGAGAAAATGCGGGCCCAATATAAATCATTGTTACTTGACAAGTGCTTAGCTAAGAAACATTGCTGTCACCGTCGCACAACTGTTATACTATGATAGCGAGCTAAAGACGGAGAAAAATAAGCTAAAGTACGTGATTAGTAACATACTATTACTATACCAAAAAGCGCAAATAAATGGTGGCACACACTTGACGTATTGACCAAAATATTCGCGTTAGTTAGGTAATAACAACTATATTTAAGACTGAATAAGGTTCATATTGCGTTGCATCGAAAAATGTTTTGCCAAATACCGCAAGTGAAATACCACCATAAAAATTAAAAAAAAAAAACCCACCCCGAAGTAATCAAGAGTGGATCTTCGCCAAACAAAAGAGTTGATTACGCCGAAACGCCTAAACCGATTTTGAACTGAAAATGTCTAAGAACTATCTCCAAATAATCTACTTCAAATAAAATTTTCATCCAAATGGGTTAACCCGTTTAAGACCTAAGGTGCCACGCACAGGCAGACAAACAGAAATGTAATTAAAAAAAAAGAAATTATGGATTCCAATTTCGAATGGTTTCTTTTTGAAAATAGTAATAAGGGGGCTTGTATATTGGTAAACAACAATGAGATTTATTGAGCGTGGTCGTAACTTGCTACAAGTAGACTTTGACCATCAACATGTTTGTTTAGGAATCAAGATTATGCCAACTTTAACTACAGTTATATTTTTAAATATATTTAATTAATTTCGTTGCGGTATCCAATACAGTTGAATTGTTTCTCCTAGGCTCATTGAGCTTCACTGCATCTGCGCTTTTCTGATGGACTCCACTGTTGGTTCTGGGTTTCAGGAGTTGTAGTGGTTGGAATGTTGGGTGTGGAGGGATAATCCCAAAAAAAATCAAGATAAACAAATATCGCAAAAGTGTAGATTATAAAATAAACGAAATAAGGGTCATATAAACCATACCAGGGCCATAAAGGACCCCAGGTTTTTCAACGTGATCGCGTGACCGTGGTGTTCAGGGCTACCAAGCGTGAAACACTTAAACAAACACCAAAGTTGTCAGTTACAAAATGGACATAGAAGAGTTGACAGTTCCTTTGCTATTCGTAGGTACTTACATCCTAAAAGAAAAGAGGGAGGGGGGGGGCATATCTGTGGCAGCACACCTTGTGTCCCAATGTAATATGGCCCATACACTTTACTGGTTGCGCTAGCAGCAAGAGATTCAATCACCGGCAAAAGTATGCCCTTGTGAAATAGCCTTCATGCAACTCCATACATTTTGTCGGTAGATTGACCTGAGTGGCGCAAGTTGGTGTCCTAATACGGCTCTGAGAGAATTCTTATCTTTTTAAGGTTACGTACTGCCTGTCTAGGATCAATAAGTGCAAGCCCGACAGATTTTTACTTTTAATTAAAAACTAGCGACCCACCCCGCCTTCGCGCAAGTGCTAATTACCGTCGATCAGTACCGTCGCAACAGCTTTTTCCTTTCGTTTTAAACTAGCTTTTGCCAGCGACTTCGTCCGCGAAGAATAATAGTTCCCGTTCCCGGGGGATTTCCGGGATGAAAACTATCCAATGTCCTTTTTGGGATCCCAGACTATATCTGTACCAATTTCATTCAAATCGGTTCAGTGGTTTTGGCGTGAAGAAGAGGCAGACAGACAAACAGACAGAAAGACAGACAGAGTTACTTTCGCATTTATAATGTTAGTACAGATCTTTAATATCTTCGGAATCATCCATTACAATTACATGCTGTTAAGAGCCATATTTATCTATATTAAAGTGCTCAATCTATCATAATATTGAATATACTTTATTAGATAAGGATTGATGCTGAATTACTTGAAATCGCTTCGTAAATAAGTCATTATTTCTCTTAAAAAGTAAAGAATAAAAATGGTTATTGTGGATTATCCCTAAAAAATAGACATTATACCATCGCGAACTTTTGCGTTGAACTTTTTATGGCATACAATACTGAAGTACTTTATTTTTATTCATGCCGTAGGGTTCAGCCAGCGATTGCAATGTACCTTGAACCTTTTTAAAATTATACCTTTAAGTACTGCTACGCTCCCGTAAAACATAGCATGATGTTATGTAGCGAATGTGTTATATTGTAATATAAGGTATATTAATGTAAAGTTTCAACAAAATCCGTTCCTTAGATTCTGCGTGAAAGAGCAACAAACATCCATCTATCCACTCACACAAACTTTCACATTTTTGATAGTATTAGATATTTAATTTAGATATTAGTAAGGAATCTGTAGCATATATACATATCGTATACATTTATTGAATTAATAAACACTTCCTGATTTGAATTGGTAATAAGACTAATAAATCGCAACTCGGCGCGACTAGCGACTCGCGACAACCGCGCGTCTTGTCGTGTCATACTACACGGCCGATCAATCATGTCGCGGTTTGTGTGGTCCGATTCACATTTAGAGCTTGGGAAAACATCAAAACTTCTCTCTCATAACTTGGGTGGGTGCCTAATATGCTTTGTTGCTTTGTTATGAGGAAAGGACATCATTCACTCCCCATACATTTTTGGTCCAAATTCGAAAGCCCCCGACTCATCATTGGGGCATCTCCGCAGACAATTGATACTCACCAAAAACCAAGCGGCTCTCAGTTTCAACTCACTAGGACCTTACACTGGGTCAGCAAACAACATAATATGAAGGTGTACATAGACAACTTATTGTACTTACGACCTCCGGTCACGGACACTCTCGGAGGGAGAGTGGTGTGGCGACAATCACTCAACATGTGATCTAAAAATGACATCCTACATTGCACAATAAGAGTTTGACAAGACATAAGCATAATATACTAAATACCGACAACAATTGTCGGGCAGTAACCCACCAGACATAACACATGTCTGGTCGGAGGATGCCTCCCTATTTCCTCATACCTCTAAAGAGCTAAATCTTTTGTTTTCGCAATTTATTTTACTAAAAATATGCGTGATTTTGACCTCAAATTAAGTCAAGGGGAATGATCCCACAGGTTTGGTGCCATATTAAAAAATGTTAAGAAGAACAAGGTCTAACAGAATATCATATTTTTTTTCTTTGGCCGGCACTTTCGAATTTGGACCAAAAAGAGTGATGTCCTTATGTAATCTCGAAGTGGTTTGATGATAACTTTTTTAGACACGGTCAGTTGAGATAGGGAAAAATTAACAATGTAAATAAAATAAAAAAAATAAAAAAACAATGTCATTTCATTTACTAATCGCCAATCCGCATTGAGAAAGCGTGGTGATTAATGCTCGTTCCATATCTGTATGAGAAGAGGCCTTTGCCCTGCAGTGGGACAGTTATAGGCTGGTATTATTTTATTTTTTATTTTATTTATTTCATTTACGGCAATGGCTTTATTTGTGTGAACTATTTATTTGTTGGTTTCGTAACCGAGATTTTTATACCCTGATTAACAAGACCGGTCACAAAATACCTGCGGTACGAAAACAGCCCTTGTTTCTAGTAGTAGTAAGACATAAAACTGATAATGCGATATTGAATTTCCTATTCATAAAAGGTAGGGGAAAACGATAAGGGTCCGTACAGATGAGCCCCCGCGCACCGGTGGCTGTTACGCCACTGCCCTAACACAAACAAAAGTAGCCGGTAGCCACCACTACTCGGTAAAAAATCTAAATTTTGTACACTGTCTACTATACTGTAAAACAGACCGTCCATCCTTCAAGGGCAAAACACAAAACATGGTTTTGCCAAACACTGTCTCTAAAGACACAGGTCTCCTAGTTTAAAAGGCAGGGTTAAACTATCAAACAGTTGTTTAGCAGTTGCCTCGGCTAAATATGTGCTCTCACCGTCGCACAACTGCCAAACTACGTTGGCAAGATAGAGACATAAAATAGCTAAGTCAAAGTACATGCCAAGTGACGTATTTGGCTTAGTAGTATGACACGGACAGGAAAACTTGGTCAAAGAAGGTGCTGGTGTATATTAATCTCGATATAAGCGACGAGTGGCTACCGCTAACTTCAAGTATGTGGCTTGGCATACAAAATGTATGAACAATGATGTACGGTTTAACTGTGCACCTCGCGCTGTGACGTAACGCAGGCGGAATGCTATCACTACTAAACAAATTAGGCGAACGCGGGGCGCTGCGCGAGACGACGCAGTCATCACCCGCAGGCTGCACAGATTGTCTTTCTGCGGATGTGAAAGTTGTGCATAATCAACCTGCGGATCATATCTGAAAGCCAGTCTGTTGCTGTTAGCTGATATTCGATTGCGAAAAACTCTATTTGTGGACAACTGCTGTCTCTCTGCCTGAGCTCTGAAGTCGCTGCAAACGCTCGATACTCGACTCTCTTTCGCGCAACTGAGAGGTCCTTATATTTTGTTCGTGAAGACGTTGGGAACGTTTCAGCCTTGAGTCTCGTGCACGTGATTCGTGCGCGGTTCTCAGAATTTGTTGTGCAAGACGTTGCGAACGTTCGGCACTCGACTCTCGTGCACGCACGTACCTAAGAGTTTCTCTGATTTTGTTCAGCAAGGCGTTGTGAACGTTCAGGTGAAAATTCTCCCATACGACGTATTCTTGCTGTCCGAAGTTCCGAAGGTTCGAAGTGTAGAAAGGTCGTTTAGAAAGTTGAGACCTGGCTCCCTTAGGCATTTTCCAATGTTTAAGAAAATGTTAATAGCGTGTAATGTTCTAGCCCTGAAAAGAACTGTTGTTCAGCCCTGAAAAGAACTGTTGGTTAGCCCTAAAAAGAACTGTTGGTTAACCCTGAAAAGAATTGTTGTTTAGCTCTGAGAACAACTATTGTTTAGCTTTAAGAATAACTTTTGCATAGGTGTAGTTTTAAGAACAAAATCTAATAAAAACGCACGAAAATTATTTATTAGACTTCACGCATGACCGCTGCGGAGAGGAGAGCCAACCTCGCGTCTGAGCCGCGCGTGGCTCCCACTTCGCAACGGGCCGTGTAGCAGAAATCGTAATATTTTAATTTCGCCATAACTTCAAAACCAAACGTTTAATTTTAATCATTCGAAGACCAAATATTATTTCCATAAACTGTACTTAGATAAAACATGTGATAAAACTGGTGATTAAAAGCATGAGTAAAATAAACGCGATTAAGAGTAGTAAAAAAAAATCAAGATTTTAAATAAAAAAATGGTTGATGACGACATAGATAGATATAGTGTGTCGCTGACTTTTTGTGGGTATTTATAAGATCTTTAATTAATTAGTACATTTTATGGCTCTATCTTTTATAGTTTAGGCAGCGTACGCAAAAATTACGCACGTACATAAGTAACTTTTCTGGTTGAATTTTTACACCTTGTGTCCAAAAACCCCAAGTAACCCTATTTTTCTCCAAAATAATATATAGCCTATGTTACTCGTAGACAATGTAGCTTTCGAATGGTGAAAGAATTTTTTAAATCGGTCCAGTAGTTTTTGAGCCTATTCATTACAATAAAAAAAAACAGACATACTAAAGTTTTCCTCTATATAATATTAGTGTAGATATAAGTCATTACGTCAACAAATAGTTCTAAGAAAACAATACATAGAACAGTTGATTGTATTTCCTATTTTTCTTAGCTCGTATCGTAAAACCAATATTGAGAGACCGATTTTGAATGTCGATCATAACACAAACTAACGTACATCCGCATTCTTAGTATATTTCAATTATTTATAGCTGAGCAGACCTCGTTTTAAGTAATTCATAAATAAAAAATCCATAAACTAAAATATTTGAAATAGGAAACGCTAACTTTATAACTTTCAAATAATTTGGAAGTAATATTTTTCTTAGCGTAAATAATCGGTTATAGAAATCGCTGGATAGGTGGCTCGCTAACTTTTAATGAGCACATCGAATAGAATTTATTGTGGATACTTAGCAAAATTGTGTTTGGCAAATAAAGTTTTATATACTTTTTTCAGTATTCTTTTTGTTTTATTCACGATAATTAAAAATATTCGTTCAAGTTCTTCTTTGGCTAGGTATCATTAATTGTCATGCAATTTTTTGTAAGTTAACCCAGTTCTCCTCTGTCAAAAATTAAAGAACGACCAGCGGAATAAAGTGAGATTAGCATGGTTATTAACAACCACAAAGCAACTGGTTGCGCCACCAAGTGAATTACCATCCTTAACATTCTGTGCATATTGTTGGTGACGCACCCAGGTTTTTCAACCACAGTGTCCTAATGAAATATGACCATAATCCGGGCAAGGTATACAAATGAGACTTTTTCAGTCCATAATGTACTTTCTAAAGTTCTTGGACATCGCAATCATCTGTGAAAAAGAATACATACGCGACTAGGACTAGCACTTCTAATGAATCATCATCTCCCTAGCCTTTTTCCCAACCATGTTGGGGTCGGCTGCCAGCCTAACCGGATTCAGCTTGATACCGGTGTTTTACGTGGAGCGACTGCCTATCTGACCTCCACAACCCAGTAACTGGGCGACACGATACCTCTTGGTTAGACTGGTCTGAGTTTCTGACTAACCAGTAACGACTGTCAAAGTTCTACGAATGACAACCGGGACCAACGGCTTTACGTGCTTTCCGACGCACGGGATGTCAGTGATGTCTAAGATAAACTTTAGAAAGTACATATGAATTGAAAAAGTCACATTGGTACTTGCCCGGATTCGAACCCACAACCTCTTACATGAGAGGCGGGCGCCATATCCACTGGGCCACCACGACACCTAGCACTTCTAATGAATATAAGTCAGAAATGGCTAACCTAGAGCAAGTGTGGTAATCAATACTTGTACCTATTCTGTATGTGAAGAGGCTCAGAGGTTTGCATTACTGTGCAACAGAACACAGAGATTATTAAAGGTGAAATCTGGGCCAACCGTCCCGGTTCCAAAATCCCACGACCCTTACTTCAAGGTTAAAACATAAACGAGTTATTCACCAACTAAAACGTGTGAAGTAATGCCTCTAAGATAGCTATTACCACACGTGACTTGTGGTGGCGTGCGCGTCCGTCGTGACGTTGACGTCTCATGATTAATAGAAATGCGGCGCGCGAATCGTGCGCCGCGCCGGCGCAGTAGAAAGCGGTGCGGTTTCACTTCGGATGCCACTACTATGGAATATTTGGTTCCTTTTAGTTTTGATTGTTTTGATGATGTATTATATTTGGTATCACTGAGGTTCTCAATTGTATTGATGATGTATTGGATTACGTTTTACTGAGGTCGAGATGATGCTGACGAGAAAATAGGTAGACTAGGAGAATTTGGCAATATGTGAATTTGTAATCGACTCGATAAAGGAGAGTAGTAAAATCAGGTCACTTTTAATGGATACTAGCCAAGTACGCAAGTTTCCCCACCATATTCGTCACTTGTAAAGTCCGGTGAGACGCCAATCAGACCGGTAAGAAATTAGACGCAGGACCATCACCGGTTTTAAGAGGCAAGGAGTTATCACACCGCCAATCGCTAAACTTCAGGCTACAGGCAAGAAAATAATACTCACTGACTATGTTCATAATATGTTAATATATCAACGCATAACCTAAACCGCTGGCTGGTCCTAGAGACAGGTAATTCGGAGAGTGTGTTCTTTGTGAAGAGTAAATATCCACTAAGAAAGGAGCTCGACATCCGACATCAAGCGGGCGAAGCCACGAGCAGAAGCTAGTACTCATTTAAACTTTAGTCCACATTCAGCAGTCGCAGAGTATTGTGTCAGATGATGAACAACACTCTTCTGGTTTTTCCAGTATCAACAGCGGTCTGTTAAGTTTTATTTTATGACAGTATCCCAATGCATGGTGAATGGTTGATCTCTGCATAATGTGATAATAGGAATCCGCCATAATGCGAAATGTTTGTTAAACTATGGTGAGAAATGGTTCATTACGGAACCCTATTCTATGCGTGGCCTGGCACTCACTAGGCTTATTTATTATTTATACTTTAATCTAACAAAAAATTTCAATCTGATTGCTACAACAAACAATAACACTTTATAGCTTTATTAAATTAACTGTAATAAAATCGAAGTAACAGTGTATAATCTATAGGACTATAAATAAAAAATTACGATCTAACATAAAAAATAACGAATATCACAAGAACGACAATAATATCCCGCCCACCTGACAACTATTCCCAGATATCAAATGTCAACACGAAAGATAATGAAACTGAAAGTTAATCAATTATGTAGAGCTACAATTTCCAATTAACATTTTATCGAGCCACCCTCACGTTAATTGAGGGGGAGGCTTGACGTCGGCAATCAATAAATTGACGTCATTCTTTACATTCACGTTTACCGTGGGTGTATTGGATATTTCACAATATTTTTTATTAAATAAGTTGGAGTTTAACACACCCACGTTAGAGATAAAATCGTTTTAGAAGACTTAATTTTTTGTTAAAGACGCTATTTATAAACAGTTATATTTTGTTGGCCTTATGTATGTTTGTTTTTGTGTACCAAATTTTGCTAAAGCTATTTTACTGTTTTTAATAAAAAATAATATGATGGCGACAATACGATATAGCTTTATAATTTTTACTTCATCATCTCCCTAGCCTTTTCGGAATCGTGTTGGGGTCGGCTTCCAGCCTAACCGGATTCAGCTGGATACCGGTGTTTTACGTGGAGCGACTGCCTACCTGACCTCCACAACCCAGTAACTGGGCGACACGATACCCCTTGGTTAGACTGGTCATAGTTTCTGGGTAACCAGTAACGACTATCAAAGTTCTACGAATGACAACCGGGACCAACGGCTTTACGTGCTTCCGAGGACGGGATGTCAGTGATGTCTAAGATAAACTTTAGAAAGTACATATTATGAATTGAAAAAGTCACATTGGTACTTGCCCGGATTCGAACCCACAACCTCTTACACGAGAGGCCTTATCCACTGGGACATCACGACACTCTTTATAATTTTTACTTGATCTAATAATATTTCAGGTCAAAGTTGAAACCATCTATGTCGTCGTCAGTAAATAGGTGTCGTGAAATTCACCCACCCACCATTATGGTATTTACATAAAGAATGAGATAAAAACGCGAACATCCTTAAAACTTAGTAAAACCACAGATTAATAAATAGTTACTACGTAACAGATACTTCACTCCAATACAAAAACCAAAATACCTACGCTATAATAGCCTACAAAATCATAATAACAATACCAGTTGTTTGCAGC
The DNA here is from genome assembly GCA_033675125.1 of Athetis lepigone. NCBI lineage: Eukaryota > Metazoa > Arthropoda > Insecta > Lepidoptera > Noctuidae > Athetis > Athetis lepigone. Next base: position 14,825,691 of record CM066239.1, on the reverse strand, counting down.
AAGGAGAAATGTACCATAAGTACGCAGAAAGAGAGTTGAGATTCTTTTGCCCGCCGCGCGACTAACGTGTGTGCGTGTCGTCCAGCAAATCTGCTAGGGTTATACGTATGATGATAATGGTAATAAAACGAATGTTTTAGGAAAACATTTTTTTTTATTTGTTGATCAAATATTTTTTACTTTGATAAAATGACTTATGCATATTTTTCGTTCCTTGAATTCCCGACTAATATATTTTAGTGTCGAAAATATCCAAAACCGCGTGAATAATTTTAATAAATAGTCAAAAGGGAAACAGGAGAATTGGGAAACAGGGGAATTGCACAATAATCACGCAATAATTACGTGGTTTCGGCATTTTGATAGTCAGCGCTGTACCCGTGACGCGCGAGCACTCACCCGGGCGCGCGACAGCCCGGTGTTCGTTGTATCGTCGACGATACGCGAAGCGGTAGGCATAAAACGCGTGGCCTTGAGCGAGTGACGGACGCCTGGTACTGGCGATGGCGTCTCTTAGATGTCTAAAAAAACCGGCTTAACCAATGCCGCTGTGTACAAGACACTTTAAAGCATATTTATCTTAAATGTGTTGTTTGTTCGTATGACATCACCAAGCAACATTACCGCTTGATAAAAAGTAGCGAGTCATCGTCGTGGTGTTGTTTTAAGTTATTAAGAATCGTCATTGTCTCATGCCAATTTTATGAAGTGTTTACTTTTTTAATTATTATATACTAGCTTCTTTACACGGCTTCGTCAATGTGCACTCGGTTACTCGATAATATCTACCGTTAACTTTCTATCGCTAAACGAACTATTTGTTTTAGTTCCTTTCAAAAAGTACTATCATCAACTCCGTAGCCTTTTTGTCAACTATGTTATATTAACACATAGCAACAGTTTTCATTCTAACAGGGTCCATTGATTTATAGAATACCATTGATTTACATAAAACCACTGCCCATAGACCTCCACATTTCAAGAACTCTGTTTCAACAACGTACACCGCGGTCCTCGGAGGGGATAGAAATTTTGGTGGTAAAGCTACTAAATAGTCAATTTGAATTTGAAATATTACTAAAGTCTAGCTTACAAAACCAGTTTTGTCAGTTGGAAGTGAAAATAAGCCGAGAGCTCGTAGTACGGCTCGGAAGGAGAGAATGTTGAGATATCACGACTGACATTATATTTCAATTCCAAGTCGGCCATTAAAATAATTAGCCCTTTTAAATGAAGATAAATCAAGTATATCGAAATACTTTTCGAAGAGAAGTGTTCTGTTGAAAATTAATTTTAGAAATAGATACTATAAAGTGTTTGAGACATTTTTGAGATAACTTAGGCCCGTATTAATAGACGTTACTCAATTCTGAGACGCTCTCAAGTTTATTGCTGGCCTTATTTTTTCCCTTTAGAATGACAAGGACAGCAAGAGACTTGAGAGCGTCTCGGAGTTGAGTGACGTCTATTAATACGGGCCTTAATCACTAAGTTAATTGATTGCTATAACATTCAAATGTCATTCTAAAAAGAAGATTACTATACAACATCTATGCAAATATTAATGCGAAAATAACTCTGCCTGTCTGTGAGTTACGCTTTCACGGCTAAATCACAAAGCAAACAGACCAAATGTAAATTAATAATTTCAATAACCCCTACTCCGAAGTTGTTTAAATCTCAACTGCAGGCAACAAAAAGTTAGAAACTTCGAAATGGCTAAACTAATTTTGATAAAACATGTCTAAGATGATCCATGGTTAGATAACCTTCTTACAAATAAAAAAACTCTTCAAAATCGATTTACCCGTTTAAGTGCTACTGTGTAACAGATAGACAAACAAATGGACATAGTGGTCAAACTTATAACACCTCTGTTTTTGCGTAGGGGGTTTAAAATAAAGCCAAAAATATTTTTAACCTAACCTATCTTAACCTACCCTTTTCCGAAATATATTCCGAAGGCGATTGCCTTCCAGTCCAACCGGAGGCAGCTAAATACATTAAGCGTCTGCTTATCTAATCCCCACAACCCAGCACTGGTTAGCTAGGTATCCCTTGGTAATACTGGCTGACAGAGTTGTTCGGGTCCGACCCATCAGCCGCTGACAGTTCACATACTTCCCAAGGTACGGAGTTACCACTCTTAAAATTTTACAAGCCTAGGTTGCTACTGAGAAATACTTAATGAAAAATTCACTAAAACATTGCCTTGACCTAGAAATCTAATCTGGGATCCCACTTTCAGCTCTGTAATCGGACTAACAGCTGTACCAGGTATTGTATCCATAATATTTTTATTTAACTAGCTGTCCCAGCGGTTTCGACCGCGTTATATCAGGTTTTTGGTTACAGCTCCTATCCCGTGAGTCATAGCGTGATGTTACGTAGCCTGTTTGTTATTCTGATGCTAAGCTGAGCTGTAAAGTCGACACATGTTCACAATTTTTTACGTGAAAGAGTAACAAACATCCTCACAAACTTCGATATTTATAATATAAGAAGAATAATAAAAAAATAGGTTTTACCAATTTAATAAAACTCACGAAAGAGTTTCCTCATTTTATCAAACTAAAGTTCAGAGCTGGCCGCCAAATTGAAAAAAACAGGTGACGGCCATTATTTGTTGAAAAAAAAAAACACAAATGGCATTTCTAATTTTTTGACTAAAGAAGGCCAGCAACTCTTATTAAATAATATATCAGAGAAAATCGAATGAGGTTATATTTAAAATAGTAACTATGAGAACTTTTACAAAATATGACCGTAGTATATGGTAAGGTTTTCCTGTAAGGAGTCTTTAATCTTTAATGAGTATTATATAGGTATGTGTGTACAATGAAAAAGAAATAGAAATGCCATTTCTGTTTATTTTTGTCTTTATTTTTAGTCTCTATAAAATAATAGTCGTTACTTGTTTTACAAACACAAAATATAACATTGACGTATGATCTGTTTGAACTTGATATTCGTTGGCTGAATAACTAAACGTTACCTCATTTGCTCATTTTTCTTTTTTATTGTAAGGTTTTTTTTTATATTATTTTAAAAAGGTAATTTATTATAAACAAACATTGTCCTAAAAATAGCAAACACAAAAACTGCATTACTTTGGAAGTTACATAATTGTATTTCAGCAATACAAGCATTATTTATAGTCATAAAATAATAATAATAAAAATATTTTTGTAATACGTCACTTAACGCTTCTGGCAAATCCTCAAGTCATTCAATATGTATGTACAACGTATCAAATTAAAAAGAGCCTCCCTTTGAGCCCGTACCAATTTAAAGCAGGGATTTAAAATTGCAAGACCTCAAAAGAACCTTCTTTTTGTTTTCTTGTAGCGAGAACACAGGACACGACTGTTTCAAAGGCCCGTGTAATTTACCCGGGGGCTTTACTTACCTTTTTAAATGAAAGAGAATACTTATGACGGTTCTTTTCCTTGAGGTCACACTTCAGTTTTAATTTGAGTATTTTTAAGCTGGGCATTGACGGTCACTTTTTGCGTCAGTCTAATCGTAAAACTATGGCGTCACTCCAAATGGTTTAGGCGGCCAACTTACTCTGAAGTGACGATTCGACACTTTGGATCAAATTTTGGATAAACGTCAGTTCAACTGACGCGGAAAAATGGGTATTCCATTGTTTCCCATAATATTATTTGTCCTATTTTTATTTTCCATAATCGTCACTGCTCATAATATTCACTTGCACTCTTGTCATAACTTTCATTTGCCATAAAATGAGTTTCCATAATAACATATGCCATAATAATTAGTTTCACTTGACATAAGCAACATTTGATATAATTTATAAAAAAATATAACATCAATAAGTATAGTTATCACCCCGACTAGTAGGCCTAACCAATTTGCGATAGTTTCTGTAACAATTAAAATATAATATTGTTGGTTAAAAATTTAACATGCTGTGCTACAAAAGTTAGTGACAGAACCGAATTGTTGCAAAACCGACTCCACGTAGTCTTGTTTGTTCTACCCCTAGAGTGTTATTTAAAATCGCGTAGGCGCGTAGGGGCGAGGCGGCCCGCGGGCTGAGGAGCAGGCGGCTGCAAGCGAGGCGCCGCGGCCAAGGCTGGCCGGCGAAGCCGCGGCGCCTCGCTCGCAGCCGCCTGCTCCTCAGCCAGCAACAAGCCGAAGCTGCGGTGGTGAGCGAAAGCCGTCTGCGACGATTAGTACGCGTGGGGCTGCCGGAGGACCGCAGCACCGGAGCCGTGACGGAAACCTTGCCTGCTGCATGTTTCATGCTCGCTTGAATGCTGTATGCTTGCTTGCATGCTGTATGTTTGCTTGCATGCTTCATGCTTGCTTGCTTGCTGCATGCTTGCTTGCATGTTGTAAGCTTGCTTGCATGCTGTATGCTTGCTTGCATGCTTCATGCTTGCTTGCTTGCTGCATGCTTGCTTGCATTGCATGCTTGCTTGTTTGCTGCATGCATGCTGTATGCTTGCTTGCATGCTTTAAGCTTGCTTGCATGCTGTATGCTTGCTGGTATTCTCTCAGATTTAACTTGTAAACAAATATTATTTATGTCTGTCTTATTTTGTTTTACTCACATAGTGTAATTTATTAACATTCTGTAAATATGTAATATCAAACTTATTCATTTCATATTTGATCATAATATAGGCGCTTGTTCTTAACTAGCTTTGTTTTGCTAGTATGGGCTAATGAATATTATGGTAAACAAATGTTATGGATAATGACATTATTGAAAATGAAAAGTATGGCAAACAAAATTACATATTTTAATTATTATGGGATTTGATCGGTTATGAATAATGAAATTATGGAAAATAATATTATATCATTTCATGATTATGGCAAATGAAGCGTTATGTCAAATGAAATTATGACAAATACGATTATGACATATGAAATTATGACATATTAAATTATGGCAAACATTAGTAAACCGGAAAATGACCGTCTATGCCCAGCTTTAGGATTTCATATTACTAAAGCTGGGCATAGACGGTCATTTTTCGCGTCAGTCTAGGCGTAAATCTGTGGCGTCACTCCAAATATTTAATGGGAGGAGTTGTCCGGGCGCATCGTCAGTTAAAACTCTAGAGTGACGGGTTCGACAAAGTTCGTTCATTTCCGTCCTCCTAAAGAAAAGGTCAATCGCTTACCTTCAAGTAACTATTAGTCAAACGGTAGGCCGTCTTATAAAGTTAATGTAGAAATATTTTACTGCTTGCTAGCCACCTGGCAGACAGTTAGTTAACCCGAAGACCACATGGCTAGATAAAAATCGTAATTGACAATTATCGCGTGAAACGTTTAAAAATGTAAGTGTTTTGTCTATAAAAGAAAGTCGTAAAATTAATAACTATGATGGGAACATTTTGGTCGTGGCGTAAAGTGAAAATTAACTATAGCACGTTAGTCAAGCGTGGTAAACGTGAATGGCTCCCACATTGTTTCTTTTTAATGGTTTTCTGCATTTTTTTAACTGTTTCATTGTTTTTGTAAAATTGTTAGCGTGTGTGCGTTTTTGTTGGTAGAAAGTGTTTTATTGGCTTTCGTATTCTTATAGTCTGTACTAAGTTTACCAATTACAATTCAGTTTTAATTCTTACAAATCTATATTACTGCTTCTATTGCATTGAAAGAAGCAAGTACAACCATTTTTCTGTCATTTTTCTATATAATATCATTACATTCGTGACCAACGTGACTCCTTACATAACAACGGTTGTAGCATAACTACGTCATTTTAAAACGTTTACTGTTTTATTATATTAATCAAAGTTTACGATTTGTCGTGAATTGCATTGAATAGCATGAAATCAAGAGGTCTTATCGCGTCTGTAACCCATTTCGTTATTGCGCATGATTCGATTCGGTTACGGTGTTCATTCAACACGTGTCCCGTTTATTACTATGACACGTTTCTCTTTATCCAACCTTTCTCTTTTAAAACTTGATGAGAAAATCTGAAGATTTAAGTAATATGAATTATTTTGAGTCTGAAATGATTAATAAGCCTTAAGCAAGCGTGCTGCCTACTCTTTGGGCATGTGCTGCCTTAGCCCGTCAGTGGGCTGTTATTGTTCTACAATTTTAGAAGTCTAACTCTTGCCCGCAACAAAATAAAAGTAGTCTATGTTTAGACATCAGGTCATGAAGCTACTCATAGCGATGAAATTTTCGCAATCAACTTTGAAACTAATGACCTAGCGACAATTTAAAGAAATATAATAGTTGGTTTAGCTGTCGTCTGTTTTTTCTAAGGCCCTAACTATTTCTGTGCCAAAAATCGTCAACACTTACATCGTTTAGAGATTTAACAACATACAAATAAGCTATAAAATTCCGTATTAATATTCATTAGCTAGATAATTTTTATTCTCTCCAGTTCTGGCTTACTACTAATAATTTTCTGCCTCGTTAAAATCATTGCTATACTCAGTACACTATTCCGGAGGATATTATTATCTATACAGGAAGGCCAACGCATCCTGTGATTAATTTCAAAGTTAAGACCCGTTTTTATCATCTTGCATTGCGTCCTCTTCGCATACCAAAGTTATGCCTTCGGGGATTGAAATGAAATTGTTTATGCAAGTAGGATCATAATTATTTATAACTGGTTGCGTCGGCATTTCCTTACTGGCTACCTCAGAGAAGAAGTCCAAGACGAAGTTTTCGTGTAACAAAACATGCAGAAAAGAATCCGGATTGGCCTTTTGTAGCAAGTGTTAGAAACAATCTGGGTAAGCCAACCCAAACAAACTGCACACATAGTGCTAGTCTAATCATCATTCTGATCATAAAGAGCATCATTTATGTTTTATTTGCTTAATAAATTTAGTTTTCTTTGTTGCCTCTTTCTCACAATAAGACTTAAATATTGTTTTCATTTGAACCCGAGGATGCAACATGATTAATGTAGCCTAAACTTGTAATATTTGATTTAAAAATAAAATAACTTTCCTGGAGTTTCATACTTTTCAACTTCATAGGTACTAGTTTTCCTCCATGAAAACCTGGACCGAGTAACCAGCTTCAACTTTCTAACAGACTGACTTCTTAACTGTTCTAAAGTTCCCGTAAATGGTTTATTTGTTTTTTTTTTTATCTTTCATTCTTGGTAACCGTCAACGATGTCAAACATTGGAGTATTATTCACTGTAGTCATAAATGTGATTGATTATTTTAAGAACTAATTCTCCAAAATACTCAATTTTGATCCTAAGTTTTTGGTCTACTATAAAATTAACTGAATATTTCACAAAGACGAATTGTAAAGTGGTGGCGGTTGATAAAGTCTGAAATAGTTAGGATGTTTGAATTCATCATTAGCCATCAGCTTGTAGCAGCCCAGTGCTGCAAATAGGCCCCTCTAACAGCACCCTATTCTTTTCCATTTTTGGCAACTTTTGATCAGTTTGTACCGCCAGTCTTGCAAAGATCCCTGCTCAATCTAATTTGAGGGCAACCCATCTTTCGGTTGCTGATTCACGATCTCCACTCATGAACACTCCAGCCTGCTTATTCGGTGATTGAATGTCTTAAATCGTTTACTTTAGCTTTCTGCCGGATCGGATTTTAGATTGATCAAACTATATTGGGGTCGGCTTTTAGCCTAACCGGATTCAGCTGAAGTGTTTTACATGAAGAAACTGCCTATCAGACCTGCTTAGCCCAATTGTGGCTCAATTACTGAGAAACACAATACTCCATGGTTAGACTGGTCAGACTTTCTTGCTAGACAGTCCTTAACGACTGTCAGATTTCTACAAATGACAACCGGGATCAACGGCTTTACAGACAGACCAAGTTATCTGTGAACTGAAGGAGGGCGACTCCGTCTATTCAGCGTTGCAAAGAGAAAGAGACAGAGTACACTTAAATGAAGTTAAATGTATGACTGAAATGTCATGTCAGCCGTAGTTCCAATTTTAGCCATTTCACAGATAACTTAGTCTGTCTGTACCTGTTTTCCGAGGCACGAGATGCCAGTGATGTCCAAGATAATAGGTAAACGAACTGAAAACGTCACATTTGGATTTTCAATCCGTATTCGATCAAATTATTCTAGGATTAGCCGGTTTAGCTTTGGTTACGATTATTTCACATTTATTTACGTCTCTGTGTCTAGACGATTCTAATGTAAATTTAAGACCTGTCAGGGCCAGCTAGATTAATTTACAAACTAATGCATAACAATTATGAGGAAATGTCCTTTTGTCCATGCCAAGTTGATGTGATACACAATGAATCAGGAAGAATATTAGTATGCGATTGAAGTATTAGCGAATGGTCTGTGGGACTAGATAATTGCTACAATATGTTTGTTGTTGTGAATACCTTTTATGACTTTCACTGCTTCGTTTTCGTTGGTTTTTCAGTGACAAGCGTGACTTCAGCAGTTCTGAGTTACATTTTCAGCTCCGTCAGTGTTAAAGGTTTTCTATTCGAAGAATTCCCACTTCAAGACTTTTTAAATATTGTTTGTAATGATAGTTTTCAAACCAGTTTGATTTTCTTACTATTTACTTAAATTACTATGGCAGTTAGCCAGATCAAGCTATTTTAACTAAAATAAATAATCAAATGTATTTTAAAAGGGACGAAAACAGAAAGTGTGGAAACCAATTGACAATCAAGAAAATGAAGATACTTTTTTTTTGGTGAGTGGGAAATCATCCAATGACGGTAGTCGTCTTGCGACTCTCGACGTCTTCGCCTGGGTCTTTGTCCGGGGCGAGAGGCTCGTTGTTGCCTCTCGCGCGCTGCCGCTTCCTTCACTGGCATAACTGCTTCGCAGAAGGAGGCGACGGCATCCCATTCCGTCTCGCCTCGCAGCATGGCCTGAACCAGCGCTGGGCGCGAGAGGTCACCGCCGCCGATCGCCTCTACGAGGACACGTCGATGGTCCGCCCATGCGCGGCACACCTCCACCTTGTGCTCGACCGTGTCCTCCAGGCGACCGTTGCTGCAATGGTGACACCCAGGCGTCGCTTCCGCCCGAATCCGACACAGGAACCTCCCGAACCCTCCTACCGTTATCTGAGACCCCGGAGGTGGCCGGTGCCGAGGGCCATGAAAACACATGGCCTCGGACTTGTGCAGGGCCACCTCAAATCCCAGTTTCCGGATCCTATCCACGACTGTCGCAACACCTCTCGACATTAAGTCGGCCGCCGCCTGGAACGACCCTCCCTGCGCTAGGACTAGCGTGTCGTCAGCGTAGCACACTACGCTGACGCCTGCGGGAAAAAATGAAGATACTGTGCTTCTGTCGTCTGTTAATGGTTAAAATTTAGTTCATATTTTGTATGTTTCGAAATAAAACTTAAACCACTGAATTTGAATGAGGAGTCAATCGGATCGTTAATTCTGGTCTGACTGTCATAGGTCATTATTTATTAAACAATAACAATATTAAACATTCAAATACACACATTAACGTTACATGATTTACAACACACTCATCAAACCGCACTTGGACTATTTAATTCAAATATGGGGACAAGCTGCTATTACACATCTACATGACCTCCAAATATCTCAAAATTAAGCAATTAAAACTTTATTCAACTACAATTACTTAACACCTACAAAAGAACTTTACGCTAAAACTAAACTATTTAACCTTCAAAAATTATACACTTACCACACATGCATACTAATAAAAAAAATTCTAATGAACAAAATACACTCACAAGTCACTTTCAAACGCAAAACATACCACTACAACGCAAGGAATAGGGATAGTATAGAACTACCTACAGTAAGAACTTTATACGGAAGAAGAACTATTCAGTTTGAGGGAGCGCAGATTTATAATAAATTACCAAAAGAAATAAGGGATTCTTCATCAATTAATATGTTCAAAAATAGGTTAAAGTTGTATTTGGATAAACAACATTAACTACCTACATTTTGTACTCGATTGTTCGAACGACATGTAACTTTTTTACTTAAGTTTTTTTGTTATAAGTTTCTCATATTTAAGTGAACTATGTATGTTCTTTTTGAGAAATAAATTTCTTTAAACCGAAACCGAAATACGTAGACACCTTAATATTTTTTGCAGTCTTATCAAATGTCTAATCAATATGAAAAGTGTACCAAGCGTCAAAACATTTACAAGAAATGTTATTTTGACACTTGGTATATTAAGTTTATGGTATTCGTACTCATGTTTTAGTTTTAATGAACTTACGTTTGTTATTCCTGTAATTACTACATGGCCGGAATGGTGGCTATCATAGCTTATCAAAGAAAAGATCTATGACAGCTGTAATTCAATTTTATTATTCTTTTTGTAATTACGGGTGAATTTACACCAATATGCAGGTGCCGTCTTGAGTAATGAGAATTGCGGTCCTTTGGGAAGCTCATATATTTCGTTTTAGAACAAAGTTCGGTCTTAAAAAATATGGGGTAGAAGACTACATAGCATTGTTATTTACGGGTTTTTTGGCGTACGTTATTTACAGGATGTACGCCAAAGCAGACCAGGTACCGTAACTCTGGCAAAATCATCATGTACGTGTATAAGTAAGACAATCATCAATTATGTGCTAATTATCTTATTACTTATGTATAGGCAAACGACAAAAAAACCATTTAGTCCGTAAAAAAATTTTGGACACGTATTATTTCCTTTTTTTTCGTAAACGAAAAACTACTGCGATCGTGACGTCACGCGGAGGTAATTTTTTTAATGAACAGTGACGTCACAAGCCCCCTCTCCATAACGTTAATGCTCTTTATATTTGTATTTTTTTAATAATTTGATCAAGCGAAAAATGTGGGTCCAGCATTTTTACAGTCATCATCCCTTATCAAGCCTTGAACAAGAAATAGTAGTAGAGCACTATTTATTAATCTGTGGTAGAGCTTATTATCACAGAGCTCTAGAGAAGAACTATTATCATACGTATTTCTCGCAGGCGCATTAGCTTTTACATTTTTTTATTTAAGGAACTTTTAACATAATGTTACACTAGTTCCATCGTAACCTTATACATTTAGGTCACAATTACAAAGTTACTAATGAGTAGACTAACATTGCTTCTGGCGACATTGGTTTAGCTAAAACAACATTAAATATTCCTAAATCTAACTTATATACCCAAATTCACTAATTAACGAATTTCTTTTAGTCTCATTCCTGACCCACTCCAACAACAGGTGATAAACATCTTCTACTTTATTATCACAAACTAAGCAATTTGGAGAGTCCACTATTTTCATTAAAAATGCAAACGCTCTTGAAGGCATGTCCAGAACGAATTCTGAAAGAAGTTTTTACATTTAGATTTGTTTGTGTTTAGTTAAGCAGAGGCCTGCCTCTCATGTGAGAGGTTGTGAGTTTGACCAGCCCCCTTACCATGACGTTTAAAGTAAGATTGTTTTAGTCCTGTTGCAGGAGTGTGCAAGTGACAGCGCTAGACACGTTGTCTAGCGCCGTCTCTTTCCCACTGAAAGTAATATCAAACTAATACTGCTATAAGGGCTTGTGGTACGCCCCCTGGGCAAGTTCCAATGTGACTTTTAAAATTCGTATTACTTTCTAAAGTGCCTGGACATCACCGACATCCCGTGCCTCGGATAGCATGTGAAGCCGTTGGTCCCGGTTGTTATTTGTAGAACTTTGATAATGGTTACGTGTGGTCAGAAGAAAGAATAGCTGTCCAGTCGCGGGAAGCCGACTCCAACATAGTTGGGAAGAGGCTAGGGACGATTTACGGCAACTGTTTTATAACTCAGTAGTTAGGGTGTGTACCTATCACAAGCCGTAAAAATATCACAAGTATGCTAGCTAATAAGACAGCGTTCATTCTATTATCTCTCGTCACCTCAGAAAAGGAACCGTAATCACCACCATCATCACTCTTTCTTTCAATACAGTACGTCACAAAAACAATAAGTCGTCGATAATTAAAATTTAACAGCCCAAACATTAAAAGTCATAATTACCAAGTCATTATCGGAAACGCAGCACGCCTGTCCAAACTAATTCAAGATAATGAGCGCGACAAAAAACCGACAAAGGTGTTATGAATAAATAACCACTTAACAATCGTAAAAAATGAAAAATAACCGACATTAAAAATAAGAAAAATAAAAAACCGGACAATCGAGTCAGACACACGCACGAAGGGTTCTGTACAAAAAAACGGCAAGAAAAAAATACGCTTGTTGTATGGGAGCTCCGCTTATATTTTATTTATTTTGTTTTTAGTATTTGTTATTATAGCGCATCATTGATAAAATACATATTTCAACTGTCTACCTATCACTGTTCATGAGAAAAAGACAAACAAATAGACAGACAGACGGACACACCGATGGACAGACAGACGGACAATAGTAGATAATCTTAATAATAGGATCCCGTTTTTACACTATCGCTGCAGAACCCTAAAAAAGGGCTTTTATTGAGTGCGCCTGAGACGTCTCTGTCTTCCTGGCGTAACTCTTGATGCTATCTTGTTCTCGGAAGGTTTGTCTTCTATCTCTTTCTGGCTCGTTTATGGGGTGATGCTGCCGTCCTTTTCTAACATCAATCGATACCCCTAGACACCCACGACAACCAGTTGTGAGCGCCGCGTGGAGTTAATGGATCGGGGAATCGTTGTTGTTCGGAATAATATTTAATATTAAAGTGTTTTATTTTTATTTTTAGTGCAATTAAGTTATATTTTGTATTAGTACCTACTAGATACTACTTCTAGAGGTTTCCAAAAATTATGTGTTTTTTTTTTTATTTATTTATTTATTTTTTACAAAAATAATAACACAGAATTATTCTAATGAAATAGCAACCAAAAACCACTAAGGTTTAAACTTGTTGCTGTGATGAGTCTTAATCAATATCGAAAAAACAAGGAAGCATGTAAGCGTTATACAAATATTAAGGTTAAGGTCTTTAAAAAGTTACAATCATTCCTACATGATACTTAAGTAATATTGCTTAAGTATCACTTACTTGCTGCTTTACTATGTGTATTTTTTTTTTGCTAAAATTATGTGGAATTTATTTAAATGTTAATTTAGCTAAAGTTTACGTTTGTTTTTAAAAGCAGTCAAATTCAATGTCACAGCATAAAGCATTATTAAACCTTCGAACACACGTGATTCGAGACACAATAGAAAGACAATAGCAGCGCGACTGCCGGCTGTCGCTTGGTCATTCATTCAAGGCATTCACAATCTTATAAAGGAATTCAATAAAAGTTTTTAAAGGTATTAGTTTCGTAGAGAAGTAAGAAAGAAACTTCAAACATACTCCCATTTACATAATATTCCACCATAAAAAAAACATTCAAAATAAAATTAAAAATTAAATTCCACGAGCCGCGACACTGGCCACTCCGCTCTGCATTCCTATCGATATGGGCTGAATGAAATACAAGCAGGCCGGCCGGCGCTTTGTACTCTTCACAAGAAGGGCCATTTATTTAGCTTTTAGAGATCCGCACGCGTGATACACAAACGGACGAAGGAAACTCATTAAAATTACAAATGTGTACACGACAAGTGCGAATGAATTTATTATGAAGTATTAGAATAGAAATCGTGAGATAAAATGTGATAATTATTTTATCACATACCTGTTTAAAATAACTGACGAACGGGATTATCTATTCATGCTTACAATTTTACTAAATTAGTAAAATCGAAGAATGGATGATATTTACCTGAAATTCTGCACAAACAAATATTATGATTAGGCATTATGTCCGCCATTGTGCAATTTTTTTTTAGTGCATAATGTTTTAATAAATATAATTAGATTACCGACATTGACACTCATACCGACTTTGAATGAATAATGACAATTACCTAAAAACAACGCTAAATGCCACTGACAAGCCTGGCTTGCACTAATGCGGGACTTAACGAACGTAACAACCTGTAAAGAAATATTTTAAAAAGCAAATTTTAAATATTACGTTAATAATTATTAGAGGGTCTCTCTCATAAACTATTATTTTCTTTTTCCTCTAAAATCTGTCAAGCTTGCCATAATTTTTAACTCTAGTTTCATTACCACTACAACCTAACCTAACAATTATTCACAATTAATCAACTTTAATCTTAAAACAGCTAATAAATAACTGCTATCAAACAAAAATATCCAAATAAAACTGTACAGAACCACAACATGCTTTAAATATTTTAACACCATATCAAACCAATTTCCCACAGGAGGCCGACCACCGTGGCTAACTGTTCCCGTTTATTTCTTGGCTCTAATTAATTTTATTCAGTTTTTTTGTGCCGCACAAATAATATATCAGATCTATGTAATTTGATAGGAGTACTATGTACCTATTTTGATCTTTAAATACATAATATTTTCAAATTCCTAACTACAAACATTTTATTTTCTGTTAAAGTCATATGAAAAATTGATATATTGTTATTTCCCACCAATTTTTATAATTTGTTGATCTTTGACTATAGTTACGGGTAAAATCAGAAGCAAGACAGTGTCGGCAATTAGTATAATCAAGGGAAACTATGTTATTCAGAGAAAAACCCTGGTATTTAGCTTTATCCCATTAGACTGAAAGCTGCACCCCAACGTGGTTGAAAAAAGACTTTTATTTTATGTGTGATTTATCTATATTATGTATGTATTTAAAAATATATAAGTACTAGCTTGTGCCCGCGGCTTCGCTCGCGTTAGAAAGAGACAAAAAGTAGCCTATGTTACTCTCCATCCCTTCAACTATCTCCACTTAAAAAATCACGTCAATCCGTCGCTCTGTTTTGCCGTGAAAGAAAGACAAACAGACAGACAGACACACTTTCCCATTTATAATATTAGTATGGATGTTTATCAGTTGTCTGGTTACCATAGTACAAGCTCTGCTTAGTTTGGGATCAGATGACCGTGTGAGAGTTGTCCGAGGATATTTATTATTATTATATTATTATTATAATTGTAATGTAAATCGGAAGGTGCCCAGTGCCCACACCCCACAGCTGGGCTTACGAATAGGCGAGACGACAAAAAAAAAGTAATTAGTCCGTCAGTAAGACAATCAAAAAATTTGGGACACGTATTTTTTCTTTTTTTTCGTAAACAGAAAATGACGACAATACAGTGCGTTGAAGTTTCGTGAAACGTCACGCCTTAGTATAATTTTTACTGAGGAGTGACGTCACAAGCCCCCTCTCCGGAACTTTGATGCTCTTTATCTTTGTATTTTGTTATTAATTTGATCAAGCAAAAAATATGTGTCCAGTATTTTTGGACTGTATAACAGACGGACTAAACAGAATGTCATTTTTTTGATGTAGTCAACATCCCTATTACTTACAAATCTGTCCTGCATCGTCCAAGTTTAATCTTCCAGTTACATGTTGGAAAATAAAAATGCAATCAGGTTCTATGCAATTCTCATTGTAGGGATTCTTTATCTTTTTTGTTGCTCTACACGAAGAGTTATATCTGAGTCATATCTGTATAAATGAACAATAGTTAAAGAAATCCATATGAAACACATTCGGTATTTACATATTTCACTGGCCGCTGCTTTGGTCAACAACAGTGTTCTGTAAACATCTTCAGTAAATTTAAGTGGAGTGATATGTGGCATGACAGTTTCTACGAGGTTTGTTGAGAAAATCCATCATCAGCGTTTGCATCAGCGAATTATCAGCATTGGTTTAAACATCAGCCTCTACTTAATCGAGGCTGATTTTATATCTGACATTTAAGACCTATTTATACACCTTCTCGTAATCGACTGCAAGTTGAAAAGGCATCCTTACTAATATTATAAATGGGAAAGTGTGTCTGTCTGTCTGTCTGTCTGTTTGTCTTTCTTTCACGGCAAAACGGAGCGACGGATTGATGTGATTTTTTAAGTGGAGATAGTTGAAGGGATGGAGAGTAATATAGGCTACTTTTTGTCTCTTTCTAACGCGAGCGAAGCCGCGGGCAGAAGCTAGTTAAATATAACTTACCTTTAATACAATTTTAGTTTTAATTAATATATAAATGTTGTTATTTCATCGAGTTGGGCAATAGAAACTTACCCATTCAATTCTTAATCGATTGATTGTTTTGACAAATAGGCAGTGTTATTACCTATTTGTCAAAACAACCTTTTATTCAAAATGCCTAACAAGTCATCTCTTTTACCTATTAACAATTTCGAGTCTTTGTATATTCGTTTAATTTATTTTTAATAAGCATCATATCAGCATCAGTTGGTATTAAATTTAAAATGAACATCAGCATTCACTGATATTAAAAAAAACCTAGCAGGAAGCTGTGGTTTCTATCTTTGATTCACCTTTTGAACAGGGAGATTTTTACTCAAAAGACCCACAGATTTTGAAACACTTACATTCCCCATGAATAAAACACCTCGGTTATGGCTATAAATTACTATAAACCGTAGAATTGACCATACCATTAAAAACGCCGCTTTAGTGTCAATTACAGTTCAAAGCAGCGAGCTCCGAGCAATGAATTAAACACCCATAAAACGATGGTGCCATGGAATATATACCAATTAGCTTGTGTGAGAGATCGTAAACTTTTTTGTTCTTTAATGTTATGTAAATTAGATGTTTTGTATTTTATAGGTATTTGTGTGGCTTTAATGTGTCTATGTCACGATATTTGTACATAACGAGGCTTTGTATTAGCTATTGTTTTGTCTGGTATACCGCCGTTTACCCGAATTTTATTTGCCCTAATTTCATTTGCCATAATAGTCAACAGCCATAATATCATACGACATAATACTCATTTGCCCTACTCTCATTTGCCATAATAGTCACGTGCCAGAATCATTGTTTCCCATAAAGTCACTTACCATAACATCATTTGCCATAATCATTGTAAGCCATAATTATCACATGTCCTAATTATCACATGCCATAATTATGATATGCCATAACATAATTTGCCATCGACATCGGGTGTATAACGGTTGTTTATATCAAGAGAAATTGGATGCAATTGGGACTTTAGGGCACCCCGACTCGGACAGGTTAGGTTAGAAGGGGATGGCGGGGTCGTGTGAGCGAGCGAAGCGAGCGAATAGACCCCGCCATCCCCTTCGTGGTTATTTTTTTATAAACCACACAGAAGTAGGAGCCCCGCGAAGCGGGGCTCCGTCGACCTAGCCCACCATCAAGGTATACCGCCGTTTACCCGAATTTTATTTGCCCTAATTTCATTTGCCATAATAGTCAACAGCCATAATATCATACGACATAATACTCATTTGCCCTACTCTCATTTGCCATAATAGTCACGTGCCAGAATCATTGTTTCCCATAAAGTCACTTACCATAACATCATTTGCCATAATCATTGTAAGCCATAATTATCACATGTCCTAATTATCACATGCCATAATTATCATATGCCATAACATAATTTTCCATCGACATCGGGTGTATAACGGTTGTTTATATCAAGAGAAATTGGATGCAATTGGGACTTTAGGGCACCCCGACTCGGACAGGTTAGGTTAGAAGGGGATGGCGGGGTCGTGTGAGCGAGCGAAGCGAGCGAATAGACCCCGCCATCCCCTTCGTGGTTATTTTTTTATAAACCACACAGAAGTAGGAGCCCCGCGAAGCGGGGCTCCGTCGACCTAGCCCACCATCAACCATGCACAGAAAAAAAAACCATTACGGGGCTTAAATATTTGTCTAATACTTGTTATGCCATTTAAATATTATGCCATTTAAATATTATGTCTAATAATTATTATGGCACATAAAATTATGGCAAACAATACTTATGGCATTCGTATCTTATGGTATCTAAAATTCGGGCAATTAAAAGTATGTCATATGTCTTTTAGGGCAAATGAAACATTCGGGCAAATGAAATTCGGGTAAATGAAATTCGGGAAAATGATGATTATGGCATATAATCTTCGGGCAAACAATAGACAACCCACCATCAACCATGCACAGAAAAAAAAAACCATTACGGGGCTTAAATATTTGTCTAATACTTGTTATGCCATTTAAATATTATGCCATTTAAATATTATGTCTAATAATTATTATGGCACATAAAATTATGGCAAACAATACTTATGGCATTCGTATCTTATGGTATCTAAAATTCGGGCAATTAAAAGTATGTCATATGTCTTTTAGGGCAAATGAAACATTCGGGCAAATGAAATTCGGGTAAATGAAATTCGGGAAAATGATGATTATGGCATATAATCTTCGGGCAAACAATAGACAACCGTTTTGTCTTGCTAAAGATAGATTATCGAGGCTTGTCGTGTGGAAAGTATAACTAGGAATTGATCAAAATTTATCGCTGCCGCGCCGGACATAACAACATTTTCCCCGAATACCTATCCTTTCTTTGTTAATGGTGCCGATTCCCTTATTCACAAACTAACGTAAATTTAAGTTAAGTGCATCTTTCTCTTTTTATTTAATTAAGAAAAAGTCCTGTCAAATTTAGACACTCCATAGATAATTTAGACGCGATTTAAAAATATGGCGTCTAAATATACGTCAATTTTCCTCAGGCGCTGACTTATTTAACAGGATTAAACTAAAATGTATCTTCTGTCCTTTTAATTAAGAAATGGAAAGAGAAAGATGTGAACAAGAGAATCAGCACCATTGTCTATCAAAACGCTGGGCTCCTTAGGTTTATACTTCATGATTTTCTTCATCCACTATTTTACTACAAAAAAAATTCATTTAAAATCTTTCATAGTACCTATTCTTCGTAAAGAACACACCCACCAAGTTTCATGTCTTTAGAACCAGTGATTTGGGCGGTGTCTTGTCAGTTTATCATTTTAAAAATTGAGATTATCATTATTATCATCATTAACAGTCAACAACAGCCTGTGACATTCCACTGGTAAACATAGGCCTTCACTCTTAACCCAATCTCCAGCTAAACGCACCCAGTTGCTGTCAGCTGTCCTTAGCTAATCATCGCTCCATCTGACCACAAGGACACTACGCTTGCCTAAAATACCCACTGCAGAACATATCTACTCCAATTATTATCAGTTCTGCGACAGATGTGACCAGCCTCTTCGGATTGCTTAAGCGAGTATCTACGAGGTTTCTAGTATTGCATATAGGCTGTAGTGATCAGAATAACATAACATCAGATAATTCATTAGTTGGTTTGCCATCCAACGAAATAAAACTGTAATGATAGCAGTAAGGGAGATTTTAATAAATTAAACTTTCAACAACCAAGCGACAGCCGGCTGTCGGGCTGCTATTGTCTTTCTATTGTGTCTCGAATCACGTGCGTTTAAAGGTTTAATAAACAAGTGTTCATTGAACTCTTTGTTTATTCGAATTGATTATTCGAAATCAAAATCATGCAATCCACATTATTTATTTAGGTACTATTTAGAAAAAAAAAACGTCATTAGAACTACCACACTCACGCCGCTTGACTTGAACAAATTGACACCTATCCATCGGGAACCTTTAGGCCATGTCCGCACAGGCAGGCGGCTTGCTTAGCGCCTAGTGTCTAGCGAGTCATCTAGCTACTAGCTTAGTAAAACAAACGTTCTAAAATGAACGCGACCGGCTGCACTGCGCGCTTAGCGCCTAGTTAGTCGCTTGGCGTGCATCCATGTAAACAAACGTGTTGGTTTTTTGTTGCGAGGCGCTAGGTTGAAAAGTAGCCACTGGGTGAAAACTTAACTCGGATTTTTGTAATACTATTTGTTTTTATTGCGTATGACCAGGGAAACATTTGATCTACTTCTCAGTAAAGTTAAAGGAAAACTAACTCATTTAGAAAAAGGTTCCACAAAGGTTCTCTTTTGAAAACTGAAGCAATCAATATTTCATTCATGGTTTTCTTCTAACCTCCTATAGTATTACAAAAATCCGAGTTAAGTTTTCACCCAGTGGCTACTTTTCAACCTAGCGCCTCGCAACAAAAAACCAACACGTTTGTTTACATGGATACACGCCAAGCGACTAGCTAGGCGCTAAGCGCGCAGTGCAGCCGGTCGCGTTCATTTTAGAACGTTTGTTTTACTAAGCTACTAGCTAGATGACTCGCTAGACACTAGGCGCTAAGCAAGCCGCCTGTCTGTGCGGACGTGGCCTTAGAAGACCGGAATGACGTGAGAACTATAAGCACAGATTAATGAATAGTTACTACGTAACAGATACTTCACTCCAATACAAAAACGCAAATACCTACGCTATAATAGCCTACAAAATCATAATAATAATACCAACTGTTTGCAGCGAGGAGAAATGTACCATAAGTACGCACAAAGAGAGTTGAGATTCTTTTGCCCGCCGCGCGACTAACGTGTGTGCGTGTCGTCCAACAAATCTGCTAGGGTTATACGTATGATGATAATGGTAATAAAACGAATGTTTTAGAAAAATAATATTTTTTTCATTTGTTGATCAAATATTTTTTCTTTTAATAAAATGACTGATGCATATTTTTCGTTCCTTGAATTCCCGATTATTATATTTCAGTGTCGAAAATATCCAAAACCACGTGATTAATTATAATAAATATTCAAAAGGGAAACAGGAGAATTGGGAAACAGGGGAATTGCACAATAATCACGCAATAATTACGTGGTTCCGGCATTTTGATAGTCAGCGCTATACCCGTGACGCGCGAGCACTCAGGCGGGCGCGCGACAGCCCGGTGTTCGTTGTATCGTCGACGATACGCGAAGCGGTAGGCATAAAACGCGTGGCCTTGAGCGAGTGACGGACGCCTGCTATAAGTACCGACCACCCCGCGTGTAGCGGTAGGTTCATTAAACATATCTGCTCTTTAACTAGTTATGTTAACTTGTTAGCTTGTTAGTGGACATGTATTTTCAATTTAATTTATTTGATAATGTGGTTGAATACACAACCAATTAATTGACAAAACACTGTTAGAGACTAACATGCTATCCTCAGCTTTCTTTCGTTATGTGAACATAATTTACTAACTAGGTATTCATTTTTTAAAGCAACTAAAAATGTGTATACTATAGAGAAAAATAAGTCATAAGTTTTGTCTCTGCATCACCCTTAGGTAGACTGGTAGAAAATGCCTTAGGCGTTGTAGGTCCCAGACAATATATGTACCAAATTTCATTCAAATCGGTTCAGTGGTTTAGGCGTGAAGAAGAGACAGACAGACAGACAGAGTTACTTTGGCATTAATAATATTAGTACGGATTTACTGTGTTAAATTAGATTTTTAGATACTTTGTAATCAATAAATAGAAGGACAATTGAGTTGTTTACTTAGTGACGTCATAAGGTGTTTTGCCACACAAACTCTATAGGAGAATATTGTTTTGACAGCTCATAAAAATAACGTCAATTTATGATGGTGTAAAATACCGTATTGTTAGTACGTTTGTACCTAAGCTAAGCCAAAGTGAGCTAAGCTAATTTTAGTAGAATTTGTACCGGCTTTATACCTATGATCTGCAGCATATTTACATACGTCGTTTAGCTTAGCTATACTCCCGTCTCTATCTGTCACAATAGTGCGGCAGTAGGTAACCGAAATAATGTTTACCAAACGCATAGGTAGATAAGTGAATAACAAAGAGAAAAGGCAACAAAAATTGGAAAAATAAAACGAAACAAAAACTGCAAAACAACAAGACATAAAACTCATTATTACGTTGGCCCCTTACCCTAAACTTTCTGTTAATAAACAGTACTGCATTTTCCCCTGTATTGAGTACAAAGTTTTGGCATATCAAAGTGGGAAAACTTGTCGCGTTTAGATTTTGTTCGCCGAGCTCCTGTTCAATGTTTCGGAATATAGTACCTTTCTACAGTTTTCTGAGTTGTTTGAAAATGGGGAAACTTAATGGTATCGCGGCTTTTGTTTGAACGGAGCATATTTAGTATATTGTCGCGATTTTTGCGAAACTCCTTCTGGGTTTTAGCAGCAAGTAAAAAACTGTTTGCACGGGATAATTGGATAGGAATGTTTGAGGAATTCAATTTTACAATTTATTTATGAAGTTCTTACTGGATTACTTATAAAATGGACTTATGAGTTCTAAATTACTCTGATAATATAATATACATGTCACCGGAAAATAACAAGATCCGTAAGTTTATCAATCTACTAGGAAGTTTATAAACTTCCGTAGGATTCTAAACGGGAGATAAATTGTAATATTTTACGTTTACATTTTCGTAAATTTATCAATTTCCGAGGTCATATGGTAAATTTATAAACTAACGGTTATCTATTCGTAAGATTTTAAACGGTTTGACCAATCACAGAAACTCTTTTAAATATACGCATCTTTGAAATACGTAAAATAACACACTGCTCTCTGATTGGTCAATGTTCATAGTGGCAATGCTTGTGTCCAGATACTGGTATAATCAGACTATCAGACTTGCAAACTATAAATTGGAAGCAACAATGCCTGGTTCCTCTTTGGCACGGATCTAGTGAGTTGAGTTTTCTTTGAGTTGCAACACAGTTCAACATTTAAAACTAATAAAAACGCACAAGCAAACTGGTTTATTTATGTTCCGTGGCGAACAATGGCGGCCGCGAGGAAGAAGAAGTGACACGTGACAGCCAACCAATCAGATCGCGCGTAGCGTTTGGTTACTGCTTGCTTATTATTTTACGAGTGAGTTCAGTAAGTTTATCAATTTACGAAAACGTGGACGTAAAATATTACAATTTATCTCCCGTTGAGAATCCTACGAAAGTTTATAAATTTCCTAGTAAATTGCTAAACTAACGGATCTTGTTATTTTCCGGTGACATACACACATCAAAAGTGTCTAGGGATATTTCAATTAAACCTAAATTACTAAAATTCTATTAACTTTTTGTTAAAACATGTACACATTAAAATAAACCTTGTTTAATAGACTATTTAATCTGATAATAAACTTTAAGATAAAGTTAAATTAAAAAAAAAACTTAGAAGAAGAGGAAAAACTCAACAAAATTTCAATTTAACTTTATTTTTGAAATTTCAAAACCTAAACAACAAAACAATTTTTTTTTTATAAAAATTGTTGAAAACTTAAAATTAATAATTCGTGGATCCACCTAAGACTCTCCTGACACATCTGGAGCGGTTCTGCATACTCAAAACAAGGGTGTCAATATCCTGTTGTGGAGTACTGTCCCAAATCCTGCTAAGATGCAAGAAAAGCTGGTTTTGATGCACAATATCAACAGGGAAATTCCTACGAGCTCTTCTCTGAAGCATATTCCAGGCATGCTCAATAGGATTTAAGTCAGGGGATTGTGCAGGGGATTTTTGTTAAGACACCTACACTTTAAAATAAACCTTTTATTTTAAAGTGTAGGTGTCTTAACAAAAAGTTAATAGAATTTTAGTTATTTAGGTTTAATTAAAATATCCCTAGACACTTTTGATGTGTGTACTTTTGGTCTTTTAGGTTGAGAGTTGAGTGAAACACCCGTTTTACTATGTGCTAAAATCTAGCGATAATGACTCCAAAATGTCTATGCCACGATGGCTCTAAAATAATATTTATACATTCTTCATCTTCATCTATCTATATTTAATACTAGCTCTTCCTCGCGGTTTCACCCGCGTTACGTTAGATTTTTGGTTACTGCTTCGCTCCCGTGGGATATAGCGTGATATTAAATAGCCTATGTTACTCGTAGACAATGTAGCTTTCGAATGGTGAAAGAATTTTTAAAATCGGTCCAGTAGTTTTTGAGCCTATTCATTACAATCAAACAAATAAAGTTTTCCTCTTTATAATATTAGTATAGATTTATTTAATCCTTCTAACACACGTGATTTGAGACACAATAGAAAGACAAAAGCAGTTGGTCGTCAAAAGGTTACTTAATTCATGTTCTAGTAAATAAAGTAAAACCCATAAGTAGAAAAGTATATCACATCCGAACCTCTATAAGCCATTAAAAAGTTTGCCCAGTCGGCGTCAACCTAATCCCCTGGGGGTGTTCACACATCAGACGCGGTTAGCGATAATTACCACAACGGATTCTGTGGCAATGAATTGGGGGACTCCGTCAGCTTACATATTTAAAAAAGGACAACATTAATATAGGTACATGTTTGCCCGGTCTGTTGTTTAAATCTCTGCTTTGATGAATAAAGGTGGCTCTACATCTAATTTCACGAAATTAGTCAATAAATATTTTAACAAGTTTTATGTTATTTCTATGGCCCACCTGTAAACTGACGATAATGATGATAAGAGAACTATAGCGTGTTATAACTGTAGTATCATACCTAAGAAAATATATGAACATAAGGTACACATCGGCAATACCAGACGTCTAGCAAAATGCGTTACCATACCAGAGACTGTAGAAGAATGTTCCCGTAATTATACCGTCACTCACATTCTTCTCATTGCAACGCTGCTTATAGCGACAGAAAACAGCATTGCTGTGGTACTGTGGTAGTACTTGCACGGCCGAGCTCCTTCACGAAGATCTCTAAGACCACTGAACTTATTCTAGGTATACTCCGCTTTCTAGAGGTTAAACGAGGGACATATTGAAGGAGTTTATTCAGTACTAGCTTCTGCCCGCGGCTTCGCTCGCGTTAGAAAGAGACAAAAAGTAGCCTATGTTACTCTCCATCCCTTCAACTATCTCCACTTAAAAAATTACGTCAATTCGTCGCTCCGTTTTGCCGTGAAAGAAAGACAAACATACAGACAGACACATTTTCCCATTTATAATATTAGTATGGATTCGATTCCCATTCCAAATGTGTAAGAAAAACCAGAAACAGTGTTTACAGAACCCAGCAGGACCCGTTTAATAAAAAAATACCATATAATAACCCCTCCATTCCATTACAATCCTTCCCCAAAGAAAAAGTTCCCCCGATTGGCGTGATCCTAATCCCACGAGATCACCGCACATCAGGCACGCCGTCCAGCAATTACCGGAGCTCGCCGGCAAAAGTAATTTATTTGCTTTTATCAGATTAAAAAAGTTAGTAATGTAGAAAAAATTGTGTTAGAAGAGTTTTTGAGAGGAAGACATATTTTATTCCTTTAGTGTTATCTGATTTTGTTAGTATAAGACATGTATAAGCCCTGTTTCAGTTCTTGGCCATAGTCCCCTATGGCCAAGGACGGACACAGGAGCTTATGTCTCTGCCCTGATCAGGTTTTAGACAGAACACTGATAGATAATTTTATGACCGAAGTGCAGGTTTCCTACTCCTTACTATAAGACTATGTGACTTGAAGGTGAGAAGCGCCCATGGTAATGTCTATTTTTAAACCTTCGTACCTATAAAAAGTACTTTATTTTATCATAGCACGAACAATATCATAAGAAAAGAAAAGCTAAGTCCTTAATATTGACGGAAGGAGGAAAGAAGTACCTATTAATAATTTTTGGAGGCGCCTTAGCCTGATAAAAATTTACAAAGTGCCCATGTTTTTTTGTTGCATGTAAGTAACTTATTGTATACTTTTACGGAAATAAAGACCATCTAAAAACAAACAAGTCCCTAAGGAATAGTTTTTTTTTTTGTTTTTTTTTTGCCATGTCAGACTGTCTTAAGACAGTCTGACATTGTCTGATTAATTAAACATGCTGCGTGCAAGCGCTTTCTTATATGTATACGAGCAGCAATAATGAAGGCCACTTTAATATTCCTAATAACAATAAAAGTGATGAGTTCTACACAAGTAAAGCCCAGACTTCTAAAGGCAGGTTCTGACTATCACATATAATTTTATTAGCAATATTCAAAGCATTCGACGTCACGATCTCTCATCGAGCTTGAATACAAATTAGGTACCTACCGCATCGCCCGATAGTTAAGCACCTCGTAATCTTCATGACTAACTTGTACTGCGGCTTTGCTCATGGGAATCTGTGTGAGTAGTGTGAAAGTATTGATTTAGTAAAAGGTGTTTAAACAGACATCGCTCATCTCCACACTGGAAATAATTTGATAATAATAGATCAGAATAAACAATAGAATATTTATTTATCTTTTATGGAATAAGTGACATCTAACATCTCTACTGATGATAATAATAATACTTATATTCTTGTATAGTGTATGTAGAAATGAGTAGAGCAATATTTGCATGCTTTTAACAACAACAGTATCTATCCGTAGTATCAGTAAAGCATATTTCGTAATTCAACAAACAACACTACATTACGATTTAAACAAATGTATATACTGAACACTTTAACACGTAGAAATCCGATCACGCTAGTGTCACGCAAAATCCCGGGAGGGTAATCCCGATGACGGGATTGTTTTGGTCCGTAAATTTAGCGGGACGACAGCGGCTCGGCTGCACGCCGGGATTCGGTAATTGGCAGTCTCGCTTCGCACCAATTAGCGCACACCCTAATTAAAACGATGCTTTATAAACTTGTATATTATTTTTAAAGCTATTAAAAGTTCCAATTTATTGTGACAACGATTTTGACACGTTGGCTGGTGAAAAAGTTATTTGTTATTGTAAAAAGCGGTTTGATTAAATGCTTTTTGGGCGGTAATTTGCGGTTTGGTGTTGTTTAATTAATTGTTTTTGTCTGTCGTTTTGTTGAACAAGATTTGGATATTATAGTTTTATACGCCTTAAAAACACGCGGTATTTTTCATTTATTATTATTTAACAATTTTATTGAATCCTTAATGTAGAACCTTATTATTTTTAGTTTATTTCAATACTTCAGATTTTTTAAAATAGGTATTATTTGCTTAATGCCCCTTTAGTATTTTTTTAACAATATTCAAAAGTAATAAATCAATGTTAAAACACATATATTATACAAGCAAACTACCAGTGCATACTACATTGGTTCCGACCGACGCCCCTACGCTACACATTTCTTAATACAAAACCCACTTTAATTTTTAATATCACCGCGTACCTCATACCTTTCTTATAGCGGTCATAGAAATAACATTCTAATTGCAACTCTCTACCTCTTCCTCATGAAGTACAGTCTAATGGCAGTAAGACGGACAACAGAGATTACGGCCGTGATAAATAGACGCTACTTAGCACTTTGGCTTAGCTATTCTCTGTCTCTATCATTCTGTCCAACGTATAGTTTGACATTGGGCGACAGTGACAGATATATTGCTTAGCATAAGCACTATTTCAATAAACTCTGGGAGTCATCTCGTGTTCTTGGTTATAAGAACACGTGTATGATCTCCACACTATAATTTAATAACCGTAAAATTGACACTATTTTTATTTTATAATAATACTAGCTTCTGCCCGCGGCTTCGCTCGCGTTAGAAAGAGACAAAAAGTAGCCTATGTTACCCTCCATCCCTTCAACTATCTCCACTTAAAAAATCACGTCAATCCGTTGCTCCGTTTTACCGTGAAAGAAAGACAAACAGACAGACAGACAGACAGACAGACAGACACACTTTCCCATTTAAATATTAGTATGGATTTTCAAACTGGACATTGGCAGAAATCACCGAAAATTCGGTGGATTGCCATAATTTTAAAAGTTGAAGTTGAATAAACTCTGTTTTGTCTCTTGACGTGAACTTAGTCTAGGACTAGTAGAAGCAGATATACCTAAAGCCCGGTTGCCACCGCGAATGGAACGGCCTCTTTAATGACTTCGTTTGCAAGTGCAAACTGCATACTTGTATTTCCACCAACAAAATTATAATTCTTAATACATAATTGCTTATTAATGCATTTATTATTTATTATTATTCGACTATTTGTTGTTTATTAGTTTGACTATTTGTTATTTGCAGTTTGCGCTTGCGAACGAAGTCATTAATGAGTCCGTTCCGCTCGCGGTGGAAACCGGGCTTCAATCAATGAAGTGATATAGAAGCTTTAATAGTTTGTGCAAGCAATTTGATCAAAACCCTTTTACTGCCACTATGACTACGGCGAGAAGGTGCTTAACCCTCTACCGCATACAAACCCATATTTGGTTCGGAAACTTTAGTATTTTTTTTCTTCGTAATAATGCTAATGCAATAAATAAACGCATCGTCTATCTTAAGATTAATATGTTGACAATACGAAAATAATATTTTATTGTCTGTGGTTAAACGTAAATTCAGATATAACCCCACTTGTATCAGCGCGGGTGTGAAGTTCAACACAGTGTCTGCAAATTCATTTTTCAACAAAGTTTATCTACATGATAAAGGTAAGTTTTGCTTGATAAAAAAATAAAATATGGTGCTATTACTATTCTATTTCAATAATGTTTTAGTTTTTTTATAGCTTTTTTGCATATTTCTATCATAATAAGGGACTTTTTCTACGAGACCATATATGGTTTCGCATGCATTCTAACTAGAGGTTGCAATCGAATATTCGAATATTCGAATTATTCGAATACTCTTTCCAAATTTATATTCGAATAGTAAATAAATATTTATTCGAATATTCGAATATTACCAAAATAAAAAAACAGTTTAAAGTCTATGTTGATAGAGCTTGAAAATTGTTGTTGGCAACACTGCTTGACTCGACGCCATTTTGCCACTTACAGAACACGTTGTTATTTATGTGTAAAGTGGTGCATTTTCTTTTTTGAAGTGATTTAAGATACTTTTATTTTTTTCTTATTATTAAAAAGAGAGAACGACTTTAAAATTTATTTAAGAATTTTATACTTAATATGTAAATCTGATTTTTTTCCCGAATTAATATTGACGAATTTGATTTTTTAGTGAGATGTGATAGTTTTTCTTTTTATTATTAACGAGTGAGAGAGAGATGTTTATTTTGTTCTTATTATTACCAGAAGAGTTGAATTTGTTTAAAAATGTTATAATAGGTAAATCTGATTTATTTCCGAATTATAATTGATGAATCTGATTTTTCAGTGTAATATTGCATATTATGAAAATAATACT
Source organism: Athetis lepigone (assembly GCA_033675125.1). NCBI lineage: Eukaryota > Metazoa > Arthropoda > Insecta > Lepidoptera > Noctuidae > Athetis > Athetis lepigone. The sequence goes on along the minus strand of CM066239.1, from coordinate 14,796,829 downwards.
GTAACGTCTTTACGACACATTTACGTATGTATGTGATACTTTTTGTTTTATTATTAACAAGAGAGAAAGACATTTATTCCTCGTAGAGGCGATCGTGTCCTCGTAGAGGCGATCGGCAGCGGTGACCTCTTGCGCCCAGCGCTGGTTCAGGCCATGCTGCGGGGCGAGACGGAATGGAATGCCGTCGCCTCCTTCTGCGAAGCAGTTATGCTAGTGAAGGAAGCGGCGGCGCGCGAGAAGCAACGACGAGCCTCTCGCCCCGGACTAAGACCCAGGCGAAGACGTCGAGAGTCGCAAGACGACTACCGGCTACCGTAGGCGCGGTTCTGCGGATGGCGAGCGATGGGTAGCTCGCCGCCCGGCTAGGACCAGGACCGCGTCGTCGGCGCGTTTTGTTCCACGCGCGCCTCAAAGAGAAGAAGTCAGCACAAGAAGAGGCCCAACAGGGTCACGCCTGCCGGGGTTGCGGAATGTTTATAATAGTAACCGTGACCCTGGAACATAAACGGCAATCGAAGGAACATGAGTGGATTTTAGTCAGTAAAAGTCTGACACGCCCGCACCAAGGACGGGAGTAGTCATTTGATGATTTCCCACTCACCAAAAAAAAAGCTATTTATTTTGTTTTGATTATTACCGAGAGAGAGATTTTTAAATTTGTTTTAAAAAATCATAATTGTTTTGATTAACATTTTCATGTATAATTGTTTTAAAATTTTGTTGAATAAGTAAATAATTATTGTGCTGGGTTTACTTATCTGCATAAAAATATAATTCCGAAACCAATAAACGCTGATATTCAGTGTTTTATTATTTTTTCTTAAATATTCGAATATTCGAATAAAATTCGAATAGCGCTGAAAAAATATTCGAATATTCGAAAATTAAAATTATCGAATTTTTGCAACCTCTAATTCTAACCAAACTTTGACTTTTTTCTGTTAACCAGATATGGTTTCGTATGCATTATCAGTATTTTGTGTGATGCTATGCTATGCTTTTCTTTGGTAGCAGAATAAATCCTGCTCGCTTTTATGGCTCTTATAAACATGTTAATCCCTTTCCTGGAGATGGTAAGGTAAGTGATGATGACTCAGTTTCAGAACACTTACGCAAATCAGGTAAAGCCGTAAGTATTCGAAAAAGAGGACGTCCCGGTAATCAAAGCAGAGATGGAACGCCTATAAGTTTTACTGGCCACGGAAGTCCTACTCCATCTAATCCGGGAACACCCAATCATCCAAGTAAAATAAGAATAGTTCCTGTTAGAAACAAAGAACTGCCGTTGAACTCTGTAAGAACCGACAAAATAGACCATATTTTTTTATTCCGAATGGATGAGAAACCGACAAAAATGTCAATGCTGCGGCCAAAAAAGTTATACAAAATGTAAAAATGTATGGTTTTTCTATGTTACAACGACAAACGGAACTGTTTATCAGATTTTCATAATAAATACTAAGACTATTGTATGAGATACTACAAGCTCAATTTATTACTTTATTTCATAGGAACCCATATATGTCACTAGTAATTTTGATTAAAATTTGTTTGAATGCATGGGAACCCATATATGGCCTTAATTTTTTTTTCACTTCCTGTAACCGTTTTATTTTAAATTTCATTTCTGTACTAAATCTTATCCCTAAATAAAGCCTAAAAACCCATCAAATATTTTTTTTATCGTTTCATTCATAATTCATGCAGTAGAGGGTTAATCACACGTGATTCAAGACACAATAGAAAGACAATAGCAGCTCGACAGCCGGCTGTCGCTTGGTCGTGAGAAAGGCTGCCTTAATTTCTTAAGTAGGGACACTAGTTTTTGTATTTTAAAATTGTTAATTTGTTTCTCTCTTAATAAGTAAGTTTACTCACTCTATCTCACTCTATTTTTACTCACTCTATTTCTATTTCTCACTCTATTTCTCACTCTATTTACTCACTCTATTTCTATAAGTGAGAACCTATTATTGGCTTACAGGTTACTATTTGATTGTTGTTCTAGATGTATTTAGCTTTAGATAAGAATAGATATAAATATTGATAATTTAACCAATGTGCTATTGAAAACAGCAAACGGGCTAGGTATTAAATTTTAATGGAAATATTAATAATAAGATCTGTTGCAGCGACTGTTAGCACCCTTCGACCAGGGATGTTATGGATATGAAATTTTGGATACGGATTGGATACGGATATAGGAATGATTATTATACTGGATACGGTTACGGATACGAATATGAAATTATTTCGGATTATCCGTTAGTTTCGGATAATTTCGGTTACGGATATTAAAATTTTCAGGACTTTCAAAAGTAAAATACAACATAACGTGTCCTAATTAGGCTCCGCCCCTATCCGATATTATCCGAAACTTTTATGTCGGATTCGGTGCCGGGGTTGCGGAATGTTTATAAAAGTTACCGTGACTCCGGAACATAAGGGGCAACCGAAGGAACATGAGTGGGTTTTAGTCAGTAAAAGTCTGACACGCCCTCCCGCTGCCTTTACGGCGGGAGAAGTCATTTGATGATTTCCCACTCCCCAAAAAAAAAAAAAAAAACGGTTACGGATATTTTTTATACCGGATATTCAATAGTTTCGGTTACGGTTACGGAGCTCCCTAACATCCCTGCCTTCGACTACAGAACCCTAAAAACGCGGACATCGCATGCCCCGCACCGGCACCGACTCGCGTCTCGCCATTTGTTTACACAAGGGGCAGCAGGTGGCGCTAGTGTGTCCGTTCTCAGGGCGATTTCATGTTTATTTTGTCTACGATTTACGTCAAAACTGCTAGGCCAATTGATATGGAATCTGATTTATTGGGCAGGGTATTGGAGTGGTGTGATATAGGTACGAGTACAAAATATGAACGGAAATATGAAGTTGATAGTTGAGTGGTTATGATAAAACATTAATGAAGTATTAGTACCTGTAAGAGTAATGTATTGTGTCGGGTTGTGTCAAACTTATTTTATGATTTGGTTTTATTTTATTGATATTATAATAAATAAGAGATTCTTACCGAATGCATGATCGTACTGATTGGGCTTAACTACGGCTCTGTAGAAGAAAACTTGATGCTATGTAGCCTATGTGTTATTCTAATATCCATACTAATATTATAAATGGGAAAGTGTGTCTGTCTGCCTGTCTGTATGTTTGTCTTTCTTTCACGGCAAAACGGAGCGACGGATTGACGTGATTTTTTAAGTGGAGATAGTTGAAGTGATGGAGAGTAGCATAGGCTACTTTTTGTCTCTTTCTAACGCGAGCGAAGCCGCGGGCAAAAGCTAGTAAAGTTATAAGATAAATTGTTAAAGTAACACAAAATAAATACAATATTTACAAACTGAATTACTATACTTAAAAAAAGGAAAAACACTACAGTTAACATATAATGGCATCAAAAAATTCCTCCGCATCGCTGCCAACCGATAAAGTGAGAACAAATCTATTGAATAGTATTTGCATGAAAGAAAAACTGTAGACCTCCATCCGTACAAACTCACATTATAATATTAGCAGAATAAACAAACCCAACAGCTGCTGAGCTTGCTTTCCTTGCATATTTTATTAAGATACAACCTACCAACCGTCTGCGAGGTTGTCGAACCTCGTCGAACTTCCATCCACTAAGTATTTTACCCCTTTAGTAATCAAATTTCCCAGTTGTCATCCGTTGAACTTTGACAGTCGTTAAGTACTGGTTAGCCAGAAACTCTGACCAGTCTAACCAAGATATCGTGTCGCCCAGTTACTGGGTTGTGGAGGTCTGATAGGCAGTCGCTTCACGTAAAACACTGGTATCCAGCTGAATCCGGTTAGGCTGGAAGCCGACCCCAAAATAGTTGGGAAATGGCTAGGGAGAAGGAAAGTAATCAAATTTCCAAAAATCCTTTATGGATACCTACTCTTCACAAAGAACACACCCTTCAAGTATGAGGCCTATGATACTTGTCATCATAAGTGTCTCTAGGCCTAGAACTCTTATTTATTTATATATTTTTTTGAAGTGAAAACTTCTTTAGCGGCGTTGAGCACTTTTTTTGTAATGGGTATAAAATCTTAAACTCGCGTCAGGACACGTGACCTGATCGAAAAAGCGTAGGACGGATGGATAGTAGACAGCTATAATCAAGTTTTCACTTCTGCCGGCACTCCCGGAGTGCAACCCGTCTTTTTTTTTCCTTTTACTTCCGTCTTCTCGGCGTCCGAGAGTCACCTGGTTCCAGCAGAATACCAGCGTCAGGTATATGCTTAGCCTATACCTGACATATGCTGAGCTGGACACCCATTTGGTGCATACTTGAGACACGTACTGCTTGGTAGGTCACTTTAATTTGTAATGTTGTTTTGTTCTTTTTGTTTGTTTACTTTATGTTTTCTGTGTCTTTGTGTCAAACTTTGCACCAAATAAATGGTTTATCTATCTATCTATCTATCTAGAAGCGAGTGACTATACGTTAATTTATCGCGTTAGCCAGTCAGTTTACTATTTTATATTAAATCTACTATTACTAGCTTCTGCCCGCGACTTTGTCCGCGTGGAATAGTTCCCGTTCCCGCGGGATTTCCGGGATGAAAACTATCCTATGTCCTTTCTCGGGTCCCAGATTATATCTGTACCAAATTTCATTCAAATCGGTTCAGTAGTTTAAGCGGGAAAACGTAACAGACAGACAGAGAGACGTTACTGCTCCGCTCCCGGGGGTTGTAGCGTGATGGTATATAGCATATAGCATTCCTCGATAAATGGGCTATCTAACACTGAAAGAATTTTTCAAATCGGACCAGTAGTTCCAGAGATTACCCCCTACATACAAACTTACAAACCTACAAACTTACAAATTTTACCTCTTTATAATTAATAAATATCAGTATAGATATATAGTATGGATAATTAATGTGAAAGTTTGAATGTTTGTGTGTGAGTGTATGTGGATGTTTGTTGCCCTTTCACTCAAAAACCAAGAAACGGATTTTGATGAAACTTTACTGTGAAATCTATATACCTATGTATATAAAAGAAAGTCGTGTTAGTTACACATTTTATAACTCAAGAACAGCAGAACCGATTTGGCCGAAGATTGGTGGGGAGGTAGCTTAGGACCAGGGAACGAACATAGAATATTTTAAATCTTCTTTTTTTGTTTTTATCCTGTTTCCGTGGGACGTGACATAAAACGTGGTACCTTATAAATCAGAATAGGATATAGCATAGTATAAAGAGAGGGAAGTAGGTTATCTTTATACAAACGCACCCCGCGCGGCTTGTATGTGTGCGCCATAGTATCTATGCGTCGACGCACGCACAGTTTAACAAAATCTCGACGCGTTTCTCCTGGCGCCAGTCGGGGCTAACACTGCACGAGGTTCGCGCTTCACTGCTTTTCGACACCGCTAAATGAAGCCAAAATGTCTGATAATCGCAGGAGAACGTATTGCTGTGTGTTTGGGTGTCTTAACAATTCATGGATTCCAGAATTGTTTCTGTTCAGATTACCTATTGAACAAAAAAAGCAAGCTAGTCACTCATTCTAGCATATAATTTTTACTTGATGTTTAGATACCTACTCTTATTTATTTTTTGTTGTAAGTATTAGTTTTCTATCACACAGAGGAAGTAGGTAGGTAGGCCTAATTAAATTTCCTCTAGAATGTATTAGGTACTTTTGATCTGTCAATTGATTTGCTGCTATTGCTTTGTTTACGTTTAGTTATGCCCATTTTTTTCAGTATTGTAGGTATAGTAACTAAGTGTCTACCAAATTACAGTTAGATAATCTTAATTGTGTCGTGTGTAAAGGCGACAACCCTAAGACAGTAGGCAATTATATCGTGGATTGGGCCGGAGATAGCCTACTTCCCTCTCTTTACACTATGGATATAGGCTCACGCTATAACTTACGGGAGCTGAACAATAACCATAATCATAACAGGGCAGCTAGTTTTAATCATAATCATGACAGGGCAGCTAGTTTTATATATCCAGATAAAGGTAACCATAACCTTATCTACATTTTAACTTGACAAAACAAAAAAGCCTTTATTACTTACCCAAAAAAATCATAACCACAATTTTCCATCACAAATCAGCACACTCTAACTCGCATCGTTAGCAAGGGCGATACTTCCATAATTAGTTTCATTATATGCAGTAGGTAGCGGGGGCGGTTGGAACAGGGGCAGGTGGAGACGGGAGAGGGGCAGTTGGGGTAGCAGTAGCACGTGCCGGCTGTAAGCGACGACTGACGGATAAACGATTTATGATAAAGATATCATGATAAGCTTACTTTTTGGACGTTATTGTGTGGTGAACGGAAGTTTATTGGATGAACAGCAAGCAGACGGGGTCAATGGTGTGAGTTCTCCGCCGTCTTAAGACATCTGCAGAACCAAAGATGTCGGCTGATGCTTCGCCATATCTTAAGTAAGACTTTTATAAAGACTGTGGCTTAGATAGGTTTCAGTCTTTATCTGGCCACCTTAAACCACTTTCACCACTAATGCGTGCTCTTGTGTAAATAGGCTTTAAGTGTCCTTGTGGAAATTGAATTATAAAAAAAAACTGTCGTACGCACTTTCAAGAAAACCTGGAGTTTATAGGATCCAAGACAGAACAAGAATATTATAGCTAGAAGTAGTTCATGATCATCATGGAAACCATTTATCCCCAGTAAGTTCAAGTGAATATAACCAATTTCCAACGCCATTCCAGCAAAATCCTGCAAGTCCAATATCCGCCAGAATTCCAATTAATTCCCGCCCAAATTCGCAAACCCATCAGATTCAACGCAAATTCGTTTCGGCTTAGGGAGTCGGCACGAAAGTGTAACAATAGCTTACCCCAGGGGGTGGCCAGTAATCTGATTTAGAGCCACTTAGCGACAGGTAAAGTGCTCTGAACGCTGGTTTAACTTGTTTACGAGAATAACCCGCCTTTTATTGGGTTACACTTTTGTTTAACTGCTCATAAAAAGTGGTGGTGAGAGATTTGGAAGGTGGTAGAGGAAAATTGGAGAAATTTGAGGTGTTTTTTGTGGTAGACGGCGTTATGTTTGTGTGATGTTGGGCTTGTCTGTGTGGAATGTCATGAGTTATGTACGATCACACACACGTGAGGAGAGGCCACGTACTTCAAAGGCCTCATATTTATGAATACCCAAGTAGCTCGATGTCCTATGATTAAGAACCCGCCAAGTTGAACTTTTGCAATTTCTTAACTAAATTACACGTCGACTACCAAATGTGTGTAATCAGTGTTCACTTCAAATGAAGAACTGAACTTCTTAAACGCAATCAGGTCGGTAGTTGGTTTTTTCTATTTCATACCACCCTATTACTGTCCCAATGCAGGGCAAAGGCCCCGATTCCAAACCTATATTCATTAGAAGACCAGGTTTTCGCACGATGTTTTCCTTCATCGATATCTGTAATGTCCAGGATAAAATTTAGAAAGGAAGAAAGTGCGAAAGTGGTTGTTACAGGAAAGTTTTTATTCCATTAATGAATTTTTTAACAAGTATCCATGTAAATTCTACACTTTAGATTTTGCATTTAAATATAGGCCTAAATAAGCCTAAATATATGGGCTTAAATAAGTCATAAATATGTGCATGTACCTATGTCATACTGATAATAAATAAGTAATAAATACATAATATGTTCCTGTGATGTACTTAGTGTAATAATTAAAATGTTATTGAGTGTGTTAATTTGTGCTATGATTTTTAGTGAATTTGTAAAATTTTAAATGTGTTAGCTTCGCCAGTTCTTATTAATTTGCATGCCGCTGTGACGGCGAAACATGCTGATCTCTTATTATGTTTGCAACAACCTTGTACTTACCATGTTTTCGAGCAAATAAATATTTAAAAAAAAAAGACCAATTGTATTCTATTTAGGCTTACTAGGCTCAAACACAAATTAGATTGATGTTGGCCTCGTTTATTGCTGCTTAATAGGCGTTGTACAGATCGTCAATGGTGCAAATGGCCGGACATTAACGCTCAAACACACAAGCCTGATCGGGGAGTGCGGAGATATAGGATCCAATTAAATGTGCAGGCACCTGGAACAAAATAAAAATATTTAAATAAAAGAGACAAAAAAGGTTTAGCTCCAGCACCTCTCGACAAGTGGCATTGTAGAATAGATGGTAGAATAGAATAGAATGAGTACAAATAGATGACATAAACTTACGTTAAGTAATTTTAAATATCTTATCGAACTCTATTCTACTATTTTTTTTATAATGCCATTTGTCTAGAGGTGCAGGTTTATTTAAGCTATTTATTACGATGCGATGTTTAAATTGAATGTAGACAATGAATAACGAGTATGTCTTATTACATAATGTCATTGTTTAACATTCTATTTAAAAATGCCACTTCCATAACTGACTCAAAACTAAATAGAAGATTTTCGTTATCATCATGTATTTTTTTAATCTGTCCAGTGGAGTCCAGTTTTCATTGTATGCTTATGTACAAAAATCAATTGCATCCCATGACCGATCTTTTGTTTTGTTTCCTATTATACAGGGATGATAAAAAAGGATAATCCTGCCACGTGAGAAATCAGTAGCTAACGAGTAAATAGGTCACCGAGGTGAGACGGATAAATCTAATAATTTATTTATCCAATATGAAACTGGCAGTTCGAGCGTCCAAGCCACAATAATAAAGTAGCCTGTATTAAGATTCACCGGCCCACGTTCCCATGAGAGAATTACAAAAATAGAAAGATACTTCTGCATTATGCAATGTGGTTACACCATACCGCGTAGCAAATATTGATCAATAGTGGCAGAAGTCATACAACGGAACGGACTGATTTAAGCTAAAGCACGATTCAGCAATTACTCGAAGGATAACATCCAACTCCTTATATCTCGGCCTGGATAATTACTTCACCCCTTAATTCACCACCATAAAAATAAGCAAATTACAGAAATATCATGCCGCAACTCAGTCAGTCAGTATTCACAGTTCAATCTCAAACCGTATCGAATTCTCAACTTCAGCTTAGCCATTTTCCAGAATAAATTGACACACCTACCATTCAACTTTGAATTTTAGCACAACGGCATAAGGTGTTAGAGGTTGATGGAGTCGGGGCTGTAAAATGACTGCGCGTAACGCTAATGGTCCATGAAATTGGCCGTTTGCCGATAAATATAAGATTTTTAGACATTTCAAATGTACTGTTAGGTTAGGCTTGCGATATTTGAATGTAGCCAACGTTTAGTTGATTGAATATTTCTTATTTTTGTGTTGTGATGCTTAAAAGACATTAGTTGTTTTTTATAAGTATTTTGAAGATTGTCCTGCGTATTATTTGTATCGGAAACAGTGCCGTGCATTACTTTTTGGACTAGACAGGCATAAGATAGAATCTAGAGACTAGATTTTGCGTCAAACAAAATAATGTAATAAATTGTATATTGACTGGCCGTAGGGACGGTTTAGTCGGTTGGTGGCAGGTGCTTGACAAATAAGAAAATATTTTGAATGTATGCCACTAAAGCTATCTAGTTTTCTTAAATAAAGTACAATGCAAAGGAACTCTGTTTCCATTATAAAAGTTTTTTTTTTAAAGATTTTCAAGATAGTGGTTTTAGCTACCGTTTGTTTCAAGAAATTTCAATTCCCACCGTATAGTCGTAGGAATATTTGTTTAGAAGTTTATAATAGTGTCTTTGAAATATGAGTTCAAAAGTTTAGCCGTGCTAGTTTCCGGCAAAACTTTGGTTCGAGCAATTCATTCTCGACAAATAAGATAATAAATAGGAATATTTTGGGAACCAGCTTGTTGAAATAAGGAAGAAAGAAGAGAGAGAGAAGGTGGTGAAGATGTTTCAGATAGTCAGATGTTATAGGAAAAGACATAAGAATCAAAAACCATCCTTTGCTTTTATTAAGGACATCGCGGTTTTTGATTCTAGTAGACTACATTCTATACTGTTGACGTTGCTTGTCCTTTACTCAACAATTCGATATAGGCAAACAAGAATCGAAATCGGAATGTGATTGATGTTAGACCAATCTATATACTTGTAAACTGCGATAGCGGCCAAAAAAATACCTCTTAGTTCTAGGCATCATCGGAAAGAAATAGAATAAAAAATGGACAGATTTAACTTGGTAGTCAATAGAGACATCTACAGATATTCTGTTTGAACAATCAAAGCTGACGCAATACATTATATTCATGACTCTTGCGCTTCCATTTCAGTCTAGAATCTACACATACCAACTAAAAACAACTTACAAGGACATAGTTATTACACTGGCAGGCAACATGCGAGATTATTCATTCGTTATTATCAACTATCTGTCTGTATGTATTTATAAACCAGTGCCATTGTTTGTAGGTAGCATGAGCGGTGTTATTAATTTGCGCAAGCGCAATACATCCCACGTTTCAAAACATGCAGGAAACGGCCGTGACTAAATGAAAATATTTCTTCCTCAGTTGTACAAACATCAGCTAATAATATTATAGCGACCATTATAATTAGACTTCTTTCGCACCTTGTATGTGCACCTAGTTTACAAGTTTTTGTACAGGACGGGGAGGGGGGCGGGAGGTCACGATAACTGGTGGTTACTCGTCAGAGTTGAAGTAAACACAGTGATAAGAATACACCACATAGCGCTGATAAGATATGGCCAAACCAATTACAAGCACGAACCATTCGCATGACGCGGTTTAGGTAACCAGTTAACCAGATAGTTTTATTGTTAACCAGCGACCAGCTTAATGTTTTATTGACTTGCTAGTACATTTAGATAAAAGGCTTTATGATCTAGTTTTAGCGCTTTAGTAGGCCATCAAAAGCGAGTGACAAATGGACTTACTCCTAATAGCCTGTAAAGTACGACTACTAACGTCCACACAGAACATTTATGGAGTTCCGTCATTAAGATTGCTTTTCTGTGTTCCAAAGAACGAGGGAGTGGAGCAAAGAATTCAAGTTATAGGTTGTGATTGGTTGATATATCGTACTTAAAACTTCTGCCGCTTCGCAGCGTAACACTGTTGCACAGACTATCTTGTTTAATGGGATTTGAGCTGAATCAAAAATATGCCTGTGGCTTAATTTATCATGTAAAGCCGTTGATCGAGGTCATTCATAGACATGTGATACTCGCTACGGGTATTATAATGCCAGCAATAAAAACTAAAAACACACAGGACAGACAGAGTGGTAGTACTTCCTCGGAAGTCATCAAAGGCCTAGCAGTAATTACTGCAATCTAGAGACAATGCTGAAATGCAATCCTTTACACCTAAACACACTAAAGCTGTTTTGCGGCTGAAATAGGCATTACTACTACTTAAAGCAATAATCGTCATCTCTTTAGCGTTTTTCAAACCTATTTAAGTTAGAGTCGGTTTTTAGTCTATACGGATCCAGCTAAGTTTATGACAAATAATACCAGCCTATTCCTTACCTGCCTATGTACTTTCTATAGATTATCTTAGACATCACAGACATCGGTGAAGGAAAACATCGTGAGGAAACCTGGACTTGTAGTGAATATAAGTCCAAAATTGCCAATCCGCCTTGAGCAAGCGTGGTGATCAATGCTCGTGCCTTCTCTGTATGAGAAGAGGCCTTTGCCCTGCAGTAGGACAGTAATAGGCTGATATTAATAAGACCAGATTGGCAACTACAGATTTATAATTATTATAAATCCAGGTTTTCTCATGATCTTGTTCAGCTACATCCGATTTATATTTTTCAAATACTTTATTTCAGCAAACTGAGTGAAAATACGCAAAGAGAGTATTTTAAAAGAGTGAAAAACACAAATCACGATTCAGACGAAAGCGTTGTTTTACTTGGCAAGCAGCCATCTCCTGTTGCTTTTCATTCAGATCCACAACAGTTTAGAACTTTAAGACTATTTTAAAACGATTTGCTTCAAAAATCAGCTCTCAATAACATGGAGTCTGGGTTTACTTGTAAAATATCGCCATTTATCTTTCATTAGGTAGATTAGGCTTAATTTAAACTTTGAGAAGATCGTCCTATCTCTGATTTGCTATTTTATATTGTCTTTTAAATTATTGACCTAGATGCAATCTACAGTCATAAAACAAAGATTAATTAGATTTTTACTTTTTATTTTATCTTGATTTTTCAAGTTTATAAAAGTGTATAGTTGCAAAAGATGCGGCAATTAAAACAATGTGCTCGGCCTAGAAATTATTACAATTAGAGCAGAAAATGGTGTTTCTAGTTTTATATATTAATGCCGCAAAACCATTGTAATACAAATATGCAGAACCTAGAGAAACAAAAGAGGTATTGAAGAAAACAGAAAAATATTTACGAAGCCGAACTACAAACAAGTGTACCCAACTGCAGTAAAGCGATAAGTCCAACTTTGGTTTGCGTTTTGTTTACCCAGGGGGTTGATTTTGACAATCCCAAAATAACAACCCTTAGAAAACCAAAAGATTTAGAAATAGACGATAGTGCTACTATACCTTTTGAAGAAGACAAAGAAGGTTTCCATGGAAATGAGCCCATTAATCGGTTTGTTTTGTAAAAATCACCTTTAGTTAAAACATCTTATTAAAACTTAGCTGAAGATGAGCTGTCAATCCATTAGTTTTCGTGAATTAAGTTAGAGAGGTAAGTTAATCTCAAGCTTACTTCAATTAAACTCCATCATTAATTAGTTTTCAGGCCATTTGGAAAGTCATTACATAAGGTAGTTTTTATGTTGTAAAAAAAGGAAGAAACTCTTATACTCTTTTAATGGCAAACTTTTCTTGCTCTATATTTCTTTTTTTTTCAAATTCATCCCGAAGCGAAAATAGTAGATTATAATATTGTATTCTGGAATGGAATTATGATACCGCCTTTTCAGAGTAAACTGCTGTGAATCAAACATTATTGCTGATTGCGAGAAGCCTTTTATTCTTTGAAAGCTTTTTTTTTTTTGGTGAGTGGGAAATCATCCAATGACTGCTCCCGTCCTGGGTGCGGCGGGAGGGCGTGTCAGACTCTTACTGACTAAAACCCACTCATGTTCCTTCGATTGCCCTTTATGTTCCAGGGTCACGGTAACTATTATAAACATTCCGCAACATTCTTTGAAAGCTACGGGATTTTCAAAGATATGACCGAGGATAGTTCTTTTCCAAGTAGGTAAACTTGGAAAAGAACTATCCTTAAACTTTCACATGTTTATAAACTTTTGGGTCTCATACACACACACTAACTTGACTACAACGAGAAATCGGAAATTCTCATAGGTAGTTCAAAAAACCTCATATAATTAGCACTATGTTTCATAATTACTGCTAACAACTTGTGAATATTGTTAACGTCTATTACAAGGCGTTAATAGTTTTTGTCATCATAAATTATAAGAGCACTTCCCTCCAGCCGTACCCTAAGGTCCGTCTACAATAGCATTTAACTGTATCAATAAAATAATTATCCAATCATGAAGCAATTTACTTGGTTTGTCCCCGATTCGTGCATCTCTTTCTTTCTTAGTAATAGCTGCGATAGCACCCTCTCGCTCGTAACGAAGCGGCAACATTTGAGGACGGTGACACGGTTCGCTCTTGGCGTCTGGGATACAGTTCTGCCAACTTATTTATACAGCCACTTGCACCTCTGTCACTATAGACACAAGATCTATTATTGCTCGTGATAGTGGTTGTGTAACTTTGTATCAAGTGTACACTTTGGTCAACCAGTTTGCTGTGGCCTCTCGTGCATTTTCTCTAGTTTCAAGGTCTGGTCTGAACGCAAGTAGTTCTTCGTATAATTTTCCAAATAAAGACTTGTAAATTAGTTTGTTTACGTCAAGCACCTTATAAGACGAAATGGAGAGGCCGAGAGTATTAAATCTACCTACCTAAAATCTGACTTGTTTGTTGGACCTCAAGCCGTTATTCCTTACACGAAGTGAAGATTACCTAATGAAACACTTGAATATAAATATTCTTTATCGAAATCAGTTTTCTGATGTACGTTAAATTCCTAATCTCTAAGATCTAGTACTAAGCCAAGTTTCCTCTATAGATAAACGATTCAATAAAGAAGAGGTGACGGAACGGTACTTAATTCCATAATTTCCATGCCCGGTTAATAGAGTCATTAGAGCAGTAAGTATACTACTTGTAGTGTGTAGAATATCCCCTTCATGCATAATATTATTAATATTGTAGGCTTTCTCGGTACTAGGTCTAAGTGCTGAAGAGTAAAAAATATTGAGTAAGTATTTATCAGTAACAAAATAAGTCATGCACAGCTAAAACACTGATGTTTTGTCAAATCAAGTTTAACATAAGATTTAGAGTCTTGCCTACGAGAAAATATACTTATTCCAATCTGTTTCTACCTATTTAGATCCTGGATAATACTGTTCTCTTTTATGTCTTCCTCTTTCTCATCAATATTCTTTCTTTACTTTAACACCCCTTCATAGAAAAGTCTTACACATGCCCAATGATAAAGCAACATTTCTTCCCCGTAGTTGCATGATCATCAATCATCATATGCGCGTTTCTCATCACTATATCACCTCACGCAATGAAGAGATCTTAATCACTCGATAGATAATTATATCTTTGAGTGAGTTTAAGTGATAACTCTGGGTGGTCTTTTATACAATTATTACTTGATACCCGTAGTACCCCAATTAACAATAATACGCAGGAAATGTTAAAAAAGAAAGATTGACAACAAATGATAATAATATAGTTTGATTGGGGTGTAAACGAAATATTTTTTTTTATTTAGCGAGCTGAAATTAAAAAAGATTAAAAGAGGGAAAAGGTGTTATCAGGCTAACTAAGGGTAGAGAGCATTAAATATAATTTGTCATCCTTATCTAACCAACATTAAAAAATTAGGACATTAAAGAAGGAAGGACCTTTTAATTGCAATGATAACTTTTATCATACTTTTAATCTAAAACATAGAGAATGAAATCCGTGCAAAAGAGAAAAGAAAAGCTAATAAACATCCAACAAGGATAGCATTAAAAAACCAGGCTGTCATTGGTCACAGATTGTGAGCGATGTTGACAACTGAGAAACGACCGGAGGGAATGTGAAAAATGCCCGTTACAAAGCCATAAACATTTTGTTTGAAGTAATCGAGGAATAACACCGAGATATAGGTACAAGGATCCACACTGAATAATGGTAATAAAGTGAGGACATCTGTAGATACAAGTATGTTATTTCAAGCAAAAATAGGGGAATCTAGGGAAAAAAATCAAACAAGTCGTACAATAAATCAGAAAATAAAATTAGCTGGTAGCTTATGAGAATAACATTTCAGTGGTACAAAATGTCGTGTAATGTTTATAATAAGATACAATTGAAAGTAGGTGTAGGGTACTAAATACCACTAATTAATAATGATTAAAATGATAAAGCTCTAGATGATAGATAAACGATTTAACATAAATAAAATATGTAAAGAATAAAACACGACGTTTCTAATACAAACCCCGTGACTTTGTATCACGTACGTTAGCATTATTAATGACTTATACGGCTTTATTAATTACAAGTAAAGTAAAATTAATAACTAGCTGTCTTCATGCATTATGGAGGTAAATAAATCATAGAATTTTATTGCTTACACCGTGTGGTCTTGGGCTAAGTATAGAACATCCCATATTTTGCTTGGGTCATGAGATGGGCTATTTTTGGAACATAAATCACAGCGTCAATGCACTGTTAATATTTAATAACACTAATGTGTAGCTTCATCATTATATTCATGAAAGCAAACTACCATTTTAGGGCTTCGCTGCCGAAGGTTTCTTTTAAAATAAAATGGATTTTCATTCAAGCTTACACTCCTTATTTTTTTTCGTTTGCATGCCTGAATACTAGTGAATACTGTGGATCTAGAAACCCCTATCCATACTAATATTATAAATGGGAAAGTGTGTCTGTCTGTCTGTCTGTTTGTCTTTCTTTCACGGCAAAACGGAGCGACGGATTGACGTGATTTTTAAGTGGAGATAGTTGAAGGGATGGAGAGTAACATAGGCTACTTTTTGTCTCTTTCTAACGAGAGCGAAGCCGCGGGCAGAAGCTAGTTATTTATAAACAGTGGCTAATTACAACACGTTTACACAGTAAGGATTAGAAGGATTGACGGTACACACGTTTTGCTGCCTCCATGTCTAGTATCGCCAATATAAAACAAGCAAACTTTACAATCGGTAAGATCGCCGTTTATTTCTCTTTTATTCTAATACCCAAACAGATACCTGGTATCTCAACCTGTACATCCAAAACCTTCCTTGACTTTTCTGCCTTCTCCAAGATAGAAATATCATCGCCTATGCCCAAATCAAATTAGAATCATTGGACACCGCAGACAGACAAGTCGTCATTATCATCAGCCCGTAAGCGTCCACTGAAAGACATACCCGTTCAAGCCTTAACATTTCTATATTCTCTAAAGGTACACACAACACACCCATAAACATGTTAAATGTCTTTATTTATTATCTTGTAAGTTCAACTACATACTGACCATCGTATATAATGGCAATAAACGTACATAAACCTCAACATATGGCGTGATCTGTGAACTAGCCGTAATTTATGTGTTAGCAGACAGTTTACGCTATTGCTACAATTTATAGAATTGTCGGTTCATATAGTAGAGAATTATATCGAATGTAATAACTATCTAACTATTAGTTATCGGCGATAAACTTAATCTGTTGTGTCGTTATCTGGTGAAGAAGGTCGTGTGAAGGTGATGGGAGTTCCCGGTTTTTAGTAATAATCTGTTTTGAAGCTCTTTCACTGAGAGTTTCAGTTTTACGAGTACATCATCTATACAAATACTTTTAAAATTTAGCTACAGCACTTTTCAACTTTATAACTTAATAATCAACCTAGTGCTGGGCACGCCGTAATAGCGGCGGTAAGACCCCTCTTTGAGGAGTGGCTGGAGAGGCGTCATGGCACTCTCACGTTTCGCTTGACACAGGTCCTCACCGGACATGGTCAGTTCGGGAGGTTCCTGTGTCGGATTCGGGCGGAAGCGACGCCTGGGTGTCACCACTGCAGTAACGGTCGTCTGGAGGACACGGTCGAGCACACAGTTGAGGTGTGCCGCGCATGGGCGTTGCATCGACGTGTCCTCGTAGAGGCGATCGGCGGCGGTGACCTCTCGCGCCCGGCGCTGGTTCAGGCCATACTTCGGGGCGAGACGGAATGGGATGCCGTCGCCTCCTTCTGCGAAGCAGTTATGCTTGTGAAGGAAGCGGCGGCGCGCGAGAGGCAACGACGAGCCTCTCGCCCCGGACTAAGACCCAGGCAAAGACGTCGAGAGTCGCAAGACGACTACCGGCCACCGTAGGCGCGGTTCTGTGGATGGCGAGCGATGGGTAGCTCGCCGCCCGGCTGGAACCAAGACCGCGTCGACGGCGCGTTAGTGTTCCACGCGCGCCTCAAAGTGAAGGAGTCAGCACAGGAAGGGGCCAACAGGGCCACGCCTGTTGGGGTTGCGGAATGTTTATCATAGTTACCGTGACCCTGGAACATAAAGGGCAATCGAAGGAACATGAGTGGGTTTAAGTCAGTAAAAGTCTGACACGCCCTCCCGCCGCACCCAGGACGGGAGCAGTCATTGGATGATTTCCCACTCACCAAAAAAAAAAAATAACTTAATAATAATTTGTTACATATTGTGGCGATAAAGCAAAGCTGCTGTTGACTAGCCAATAATGTTAAATAAATGTGATGGAAGGCCATGTTCACTATTGCGAGCATCGAATTGTTTTGCAGGTATTTCGAGATTGGAATCGTCTATAATGTCTTCCGTAATCCCTGCCTAATCATTGTAAGTGTCCGTTATACCAGTATTGAACTTAGGTGGAATCCTCACATTGAACTAGAAGAAAGCTGACGTGATGTGATCTTTGTCAATACCTACCGAAACAAAGGTATTCAACACGCATTCTGTATAACAATGACTTTCAAGCGTGGTACTCATATCAATTAGACCTTCAAAGCGTTTTCTCTCAATAACCTCATTCCAAATAGCTTTGATCTCAATGTGAAGTGCCGATATTGACGTAATCGTGTCGATAAAAGCAATAACGTTGTTTAATTAAGAACTTTACCAATATTGGTCGTAGCCAATCCAGACTTTTATCTCGCGTTGTTATAGTTGTAAAACTTTGATCGCCATGCACTTGATAAATTATTATTACATATTTATATAATTTTTTGACTCTTCCCAAAAACTTATTTAATACCACTATTCTGATACTATTAAATCAAAACAAATTACTACCCTGTCAACCGGAAATATACCTAAGAGACTGATAGCATTGCCCCGTTAATGGCATTATAGCATCTTTTGGCCATGGCAAATCCAGTCCTTGGCATTCTTTAGATAACGTTGAAATACTTCCTAAAACATCAATTCTTCCGTTTTCACATAATTTAAAAATAGCCGACTATTGTTAATTTTGCAAGTAGAAAATTGGTTTTAAAAACTTGCTGCAATAGGCACTACACTTTCTAAGAGTACAATAAAATTATGTTAAAATCAAGACAAAATGATTCGTATTCTAAGTACAATGACTTGTGGTTTAATTAATTACATAGTCAACGGTATTTCACGCCAACTTTCTAGCACCTAAATGATGGATGGTGCGTAATTGAATTTCATCAAGTCATATTTAACAATAGTACCAGCCTATTACTGCCCCAATGCTGAGCTAAGGCATCTTCTATTCCCTTACTTTATTGATAGATCTCTTTAATTCTGCTTCATTTTCTACCATTATACTCATTTACATATTATTCTTCTTCCTTTATCTATTTTGGCGGTACATTCATTACCGAGTATACCGACGTATAAAATTTATTTTATCATAAATCAATTAATTAATTCATTCATACTGAATTTACACATACATTTTCTTATTAATGGGAAATGTTTAAACTTTTGAAAACAAGCGCGCATTGCTCCTTTTCGTCAGAACAAATAATGCCAAATTATCAACGAATGGAATATTGATGCAAAAAAGAAACCTGTTGTAAGATATTTACATCATTTACATCATATTTGGTCACACATTACTTAAATAGTCAAGAAGTGCTGAGTTACTTATACTCCAAAGAAACTCATATCTCATGCCCGTTTTTAACATCCAATTATGTTTTTCATACTTTGACTAATCCGCACATCGTTCTCAAAATGTACTACAGTTATTTTTCTATGTGCTTCTTAAAAAGAAATTACTACAATAGTCGATTGTCCATCGTCTCTCACAAACCCACAATGTGTGTCACGCTCTCTCTCGTCTCATTACGCTAATGGCAATTGGGCCGTCAAAACACTGCGGACTGCACGCCGCGAACCGTTATCGTGGTTTGCATCCACGGTCGTTGGCCCCGTATTCGCGCACTAACTACAAATCACTTCACAGATTTCGTACAACTAATGGCCAGGGTTAGCACGTGAGTGTAACGTTATTTTTCTTAACCTCGCATCGGCGCTTGACTTTGTTCCATTTAATTGCTTCAGATATCGTGGTCTTTTGTGAAAATGTTTAGTCCTTTGAAACCAACTATTCTTTATTAATCCCTAACAAACCTGCAGTGATAAAATAACAGAAATCTTTATCGTCCGTGTCTTAGTAGAAGGGTATAAACAACAGTGATAGCCCTGTTAATGGAGCAATTGCTTTACAGTGAGCGGTGCGGTCAACGTACTTCGTGTCACGCGACGCCGAGCGCTCTAATGCGCTTAGATTACTGCCTACTACAGCGACCAGACTATCAAGATCCTTCAACATTTCATATCTTACCCCTCGTAGATCTGAAATAATGGGATAGAAGGGAGAGGGTCAGATCATTGCTGTCTGGTTCTTTGCCTGCTGCACTGGCAAGTATTGCGCGAACACTGCTGTTTGCTGAGGTTTCGTTCGTACATGCCCTTTGTTGCGTAGCTATTTTCTTTTTGTTCTATTTATTTCAGCTTTTATTTGTGTTCAATGCGTTATGTAAATGATGCTTTGAAACCAAAGTCAAAGATTAGCATTTCAGTAGATTTCCTACGCCTCGTTAACCTAAAAGTAGTGTTACAACTTAAGAGGATGCAATGGTGCCAATCAAAGTAAAAAACTCCGAAAATTAGCGAAATCAGGTTTAATATAATAATTAGAAGTTACACGTACAATGGTTGTCAGGCAAATGAACCCCATATCCATGCTCTAGTGGTTATGGTGCCTCACATGTGAGAAGTTGTGAATTAAATCCAGATAAGACCGAATTCGACTTCTTCATTTTATAATATACTTTTTAAAGTTTATATTGAACAAATCACAAACCATGCTTGTGCGTTCTGTAAGTGAGAAGAAGCTTTTGGCCTGTAGTGAAACAGTAATAAGCTAGTGTTACATTTTCTATTGAGCAGTCATCTCATGAGACTATACTATAGGATTTAGCTGTGTTTTACATGTAGCGACTGATACTCCATATTCGACCTTTGCAACCCATTTACTGGGCAATATGCTACCTCAAGACACCTGTCTTAATTTTATGTAGGAGATTGAGAATTCGAATCCGGGCTAGTACTAATATTACTTAATAAATTCATTTGTACTTTTACTTTTTTAAAGTTAATATCAGTCATCACAAACATCTTGAGTCATTTTGTCGTTACGGGTAGTCAGAAACCCGAAAATCTGATAATCAGACTAACCACTAGGCCATCACGATTCACGACGTATTGAACAGTCTTGAAAATTATAGTCCTTTAACATTCGCTACGTAAGAAGATGTAATAATATGTATCTACTAAAACTGTCCTACCTAATAACCAAAGACGACGTACAAAACAATATATATTATTCAAAACAATAAAGCTTTAAAGGGTGATTCACAAAGCAATAATACCGAAGATTCAAACCCTGAACCACTTGAAGAAAATTTCAACAAAATATCCAATAAACGCGAAGACTTACTGAATTGACATTTAAATCCTGCTAACACCTTAATCAGCTTACTACTGTGCTCGATATAGACCCGAGAATGTCCCGACAATAGGTAATAGGATTGACGTCCCTCTAGCATTTGCCGATAATTCGCCAAACAACTAACGATGTATTGTCTCCCTATTTTGGTGGCTTTCGGATTTAAAATTGTTATATATCGAAGATATTGGATTACATACTAATAATTTCTCCCGAGCTTTAATCTTAAGGATTTGTGTCTAGTAGAATGAATTCTGTCATAAAATATTGTCAATATGCGGTAATTTAGTAAGACTCTGTTTGCAGTTTCTAGAAATGGTGTGAAGATTGCATGCTTTTTGCTTTAATAAACATCATGTCAGGTATGGTATCGAAGCTGGCTAACTTTTGCCTATCGCTCTGATCGCGTATTACAATGCAGCCTTTTATAGGAGCAAGCTTTGTACATTTTAGCAAAATCACTTCACCTACGATGAACTCATCAAAGTTAGCAGCGACAGGAAAAAGGAGAGAGTCCTGAAAAATAAAGTTCAAACTGATAAGCAAAGGCTTTGCCTGATCGCCTTAGCCAGGGATTTACAACTAGGAGACAGCGCAGTTACAAGATCTTGGTGAGGGTGGTCAACCAAGGAGGCATGCTGCATACCTAATCCTGCCGCAAAACAGCTCTGCTATGTTCTGAGCGCCGCTTAAAGGGTATGTAAACTAGTGACATAGCAGGCACATGACACATTCCAACTTCATCTCTGGCATGCCAGTTGAGACCATTGGCAATGCATATTCTACAGGCAGCGACGACCACGTAACAGGTGGATCGTCTACTATCCAATCCAAATAAATAAATAAAAAACTGACTAAGTAGGTATAATGAGTTGACAACAAAATGATAAAACAACTTCACAAATCCAACTAAACCTTTAAGAACAAATCCATTTGTTTTACATATCAAATCCGTTCTCCATCGACATATTTATATCATCAGCCTAAGTTAATATAGCATGTTGCTCATCACAAATCATAAGTCGTGTCTGTCAAAACAAGGCGCCATCAACAAAAGGGGATCGGGCAGGAAGAGCGGTTCTTAATGGATTTATTTAGATGTCATTTTTTATGTGGGCGGGGGCTCCGGCAGACGCCTGGCTTTCGTAGTGTGGATACGACTGGGTATTAATTTGGATTTTGAGTTTTGATGGAAATACTGCTCTAATTCTTAGCATGATATAGTTTCTTTCTTTCTTTCTCTGTCTAATGACATAAAAAATATAAATTAGGTATGAGGAATAAGAACATCATGCCCTTTAAGAATTTGTATTTTGTGCTATGTCTATTTAAACCCACTCATAGGAATTCAAAAAATCCATTACAAAAATAATGCGTAGTAGACAAATAAGGTTTTGTAGAATTTAAAAACTTTTAAGTTCATTTTTTTATTTAAACCTAAAACCTAGAATTCGTACATATAAATATTTCAAATAAAGACAAGACTCAGAGAAACACGAGAACACATTTGTTCTTGAGTAATGATGATTATAATGAGTAACCACACAGTAGGTGACAATTAATTCATCAAGTGTCTCTAATTACAGGTTGTCAACACAAATGCACAATAACATACAACTGTCGTTGGAACTAACAACAAAGAAATTACGACACCAACCGACAAATAACGTTACAAATAAATCAATTGTGATTCACAATAAACATTGCATTATATTATGATGATTAATAACCTAGAATGCTGACCTAGCTCCTTCGCTTCCTCGATTTACTCGACTGCTTTATAATTATAATACTTATGTCGAATAGACTCGCTTGTAATTTAATAATTCAACGTATTACGCAAGTTGCAACCGCAATCGCTATCACGTTGCGTTACGCAGTTGTTAATGCGAAATAACTCGATTGTGACTCATTAAAATATCGATATCGTATCGA
The DNA here is from genome assembly GCA_033675125.1 of Athetis lepigone. Taxonomy (NCBI): domain Eukaryota; kingdom Metazoa; phylum Arthropoda; class Insecta; order Lepidoptera; family Noctuidae; genus Athetis; species Athetis lepigone. The sequence continues at coordinate 14,773,880 of CM066239.1, read as the reverse complement.
TTTAAGCTTAGGATTACGAGTATCGAGATCGTGACCAATACCTAAATCTGAATCATCGTATGCATTTTTTTAAAGTGACAAATTCCTCTTTTTATAAGAAGGAACTGTCGCTGTAAAACATGCATGAAAATATTAAAAGCACATCCGTACTAAGATATCTTGATAAATGTGAGCCCTCCGTTATCCCTCGAGCGAGTGTTCCGTCTCACTGAACACGCTCTATGTGTGCGTCCGCTCTGCCTAACACATGCATAATTTAATGCATTTCACACGCACACACACAAAGTCCCCGTGTTAGTACGTCCGTTGCTTACAGTGCGTTTGTGTGGGTGACCCGACATTGGTATTTTGATTGGTCATGCATTTCACGTGTTACGGCTTGCGGGTATAGAGTGCGCCCGGGCAATAAACGCGGTAATTTACAGCTTAGCCAACCCGTACCTAAGGAGGCTGTTTCTCAACAGAGATAAGAACAGTGTATTAGATGTAACAGAAGGGTACTACGTCTATTTGTAATATGATGTAGAATAGTAGGTATTAGTTGTAGTGGTTGTTGCTTTGAAATTAGACAAAGCAATTGTTACAGATCACACAAAAGTTTGATAATGAGACGAGTAGGCGTAGTAGATAGTAGTTTTCATAGCATAAAATGAAAGTTTCAAAAAATAAATCTAGGATTTAATTTAGACGAAGTTCTATTTATCAGAATAAGAAAGAAAAGTGGCACAATTATTAGAATTACGCATACTGCAAAGACCCAGAAAATATGTATTTTGAGCCCACATCTAAAAAGAGCACAATACTTAAAGAGGTTGTCCAGAGCTAAATTCAGAGAATTCGCGTATTTAACTACTTTAAGGTTCTTAATGCAGTCGCCATCGCATCTCATATCTGTAATTCTGAGTTCATTCACTTTTTTAAAATAACGGGAATTGCCGCTCAGTTCATTATCATCATCAGCCTTCAGGAGTCCACGGCTAAATAAAAATCTCTCCTGAACATGTCCTCCTTCTCAATTTTTCGATAACTCTTAAACAGATCCCGTCAGCTATGCTGCTGCATAGATCGCCAATCCATAAATCTTCAAGATGTTTACGGCCGATTTGTGATATCCACTCCAATAGAACTGATCGCATTTACAGCGCCCACACATTCCTCAATTATCATCCGTTCTACAGGGGCTCGTATGCTTTCAAACTAATAATGTTGATTTCCAGAATCTAATAATACCGTCCGTAAAATAGTTCTTTTTCCATTATAAAGGCGGCAACATTAAAATGTGCACATAAATTGTCCGCACTCTGAAATCAGAAGTAGTATCGACTAGTCAAATATAAAAAAAAAACCATTCTAAACACCAATGCTGATAATATTGCTGCAGCCAATTTTTTTTTCTTTTCTACGCCGATCGTGTGGAGTATTTTGTTTGCTAGAAAAATGCGGTCAGAGAAACGTGTCACGGATTTAACTTTAAAATTCTTAACTGTCCCCCGCAGTAACATTCCCATTAAGTTCTTTGATTAGATACTCCTTCGCTTCCGTGGCTTAAAATGTCACGTGATGTATCCTATAACTTCACTCGATTAACAGGTTTTCCAGTTTTACCATAAAACGGCTACGATACGGTATGATAGATAATAATGAAATAATCTTGTTATAACGTAATGAAAACCGATGACTAGATAATTTTACCTCCTAGCGATTAAAACTGCGTTAAAATGCAGTGCCGTGATCGTGAATACATTAACATAGGTGATGATTAAGGGACTACGGAGATTTCTTTACGTCAACATACCGTACTTATAAAGTATTTTGACTTAGCAATTTTACTGTCGCTGTCCCACAATTGCTAAACTACAATGGCAGATAGATTCTGAGAATATCCCAGGCAACGTATGCTTTATTTATCTCGGCTTTAACGTTTGAAATCGGTTCGCTGCGAGCTGTATCACCATTTGAGTCGATGTGCTGTGCTCGAGAGTAAGGGACTACGGACATTTCTTCAGCTATGTCCATAGAAAACACGCGTACGTGTTTATTTATTTAACTTAATGTACGATCACAGTTCATAGATGGACTTAATGCCTTAGGCATTTTCTACCAGTCTACCTTAGGGTGATGCAGAGATAAAACATAGTAGGTGCAAGAAAACAGAAAAGTTACAGGAATAAAATGAATCAATAAAATACGTGGTCGTTCAGCTTTCCGTGGCTTTTCAGCCTTCGTGTAAAATCGTCATTGTTTTCTATAAACATAAGCTGAGGAGAGCAGAATAAGTGTGCTTAGTATAGAAAAAGCTGTGTTCTTTACAGAAATAAAAATCGTTTTTTAAAGCTTAAGTTTACTACGTTCCATTTTATCAAAATGGGTTCCAAGATGTGAAAGCGATTAACAGACAGACCTACAACAGTTCATACTACTTAGCCTTACTTACTTTTAATCCTTACTTATTTGCTAAGCAAAGTTTGAAGACTACGCACACCAGCTCCTTTCGCGTTTAGCTAATGATTTTGGTCACACTATGCAGTTCTACTTCTATCAGCAGCGATCAGCCGCGATCAGCGTCGTAAGAATGAGGAAAACCTTCAACCTTAAGGGACTTATCACATTTTAGCTTTATTTAAGTTATGTCGAACACCTACGCATCCATTCAGGTTTCCTCGGCTGTTCAGTTTTCATAGAAAATAGTTGTTTTCTATGAACTTCAGCTGAATGTAGCTGAACAAATATGCGTAATCCAAGGCGGTTTTAATCGCGTTGTGGGCTACTGCTCCGCTCCCGTAGGTCGTAGCGTGATGTTACATAGCCTATAGCCTTCCTCGATAAATGGGCTATCCGACACAAAAAGATTTTTTCAATTCGGACCAGTAATTCCTGTGTTTAATGCGTTTAACCAAATCTAACAAACTCTTTAGCTTTGTAATATTGGTATAGATTTATACAATAGTGTCCTCATTCCATCCTTTATAGTGATAGACTTCAATAAAGCAAAGGTTTCCTGGAGTTAGTATCCTCAAATCCATATTTAGCTTTACTGCCTCGCCATGATTAATGGTTTAGGCTTGTCCAACAATTACATTCCATATATAGTTAACTCAAACCACAGGCCTCGTTTGCCATATAAAGTAACCACAGTAAGCTCGGTAAGGCGTTTGCGTAGGTACATTCCGTCTTAACCAGACGCTTTCAATCTTAGAGAAATAAGCCACCCTCTGCAATATACTTCTTCAGCCCTTACTAGGGTTGACACGTTTAGGTTGTAAAAATAATGCTTTATTACAAAATGTGTTTGAGATGAACAAAACAAAAATTGTGTTTTTGCGAATTTTAGTGTCTTTAGAGTTTGCTAGTTTTGCTACAACCTAGATGATCCGATGACCCGGTCTGTGTTTCCAAATTCATACAACCCGGAAGTATTCAAGAAACGAGTGCATAGGCATCTATTGGGTAAGCTCGCTCCATCATAGGCCCTGTCATTGCCCTCGGGCTAGTCTGGGACCAAGAGCAAGCCATAAGAATAGAAAAAAATGATAGGAAGACGGAATCGCCGCTTACTTTTAGAATCAACATTTTAAAAAAAAGGTCCTGGACAAATAATAATTAGAATTTAGTCTCATTTTGGATTCAAGAACATTTGGTTTAAAGCTTGTTTTTATCAAAAACATTATTTTCATTACGTATGTTTAACGCTGAGCTAAGAGTTTTTGAGAGAAAATGTAAAGAAAGATGTTAAATACATTTTTAACAGCGTAGGCAACCCTATCTCTACCGCACACATACATTTATAAGTACCAAAGCCATCTCCTCCAAATCTGCTTTTTCGCTTGATCTTATGACATCGTCTAGCAACGGAAAATTCCTACATCACTACACAGCTTGAAATTCAAATGACAACACTGTGCGTTAACAGTTCCGTTTCACATTTAAAGCTGCTACAGCGCTGCATTAAAAGAGATGTTTAGTAGGGGAATAATTTGACAGCGCTTGTTTTACTGTAACGTTGTAATGGAGTAGGGATGTTAAGGTGGTGAGATTTCGAACGCGGTTTTAAGAATTATAGTAGGTATACTGGTTTGATATTTGGTTATACAAATTTGAAATCATAGTTTAGGATACTTTCAATTACGGATATAAGATTATCCTACGAGCATCCGCATCACAGGAATGGCTGCTTAGTAAGATAAATACAATAATAATACTCTATAACCAATGCAAGAAACGGCCTCAACTAGAAATACAGCGCTATCAGGTGATAACCTACCATTATAGTGTATTATTTAAATTTCGCCCTTATCCAAAATTAATCCGAATATTTACATCCGCCTGTCAGTTACAAAAAAAATGTCGGATACTCGATACTTTCGGTTACAAGTTCGGAGCTCCGCACATCCTTATAACGCAGGATCGATATAGCGGTCGTGCGATGTTGCCACGCTGCCTACCCCGTCCCCTCGAAGCTGGGTCTTTGTACTCTTGGGCCGAAAGGCGGGCTTAAGCTGGAGTGCTCGATTTATTTTGGAGGAAAATTGAAATTATTTTTAACAGGAGGTTATGAGAATTTTCCTATTATTGTAATGAAAGTTTTGTTTGAGAATATTATTTTGGCTTCTTTGAAAATATTAGCGCTTGCTAACGTGATTATAAAGGGAAAAATATCCTTCTTTATTTGAAAGGCGGTTTAACTGGATTACTGCTGTATTGTGTTAATAAGAGTAACGACCGAAGGAATGTGATAATTGAAGATTCATGTTCTTTTTGGTCTTATATCTACTTAAAATGTTTACTCAGCAGAACAAAGACGTAAATATTATAAAATCCTAAAGCACATAATGTCCCGCGGTGTCAACCGCGTCATTACTTTCTACTCCGCTCCTGTAAGTCGTATCGTGAAGTCATATAGAAATCTTCGATATATGCACAATCCAACACAAAAATAGTTTTTCAATTCTAACCACTAAGTACTTCATGAGATTAGCACGTTCAACCAAACAAGAAACTGTTCAGCTTAAAACATAAGCATGATTCTATACTAATCAAAGACTATACAACCACTAATAATTATTATAGAGCTGAAGAGATTGTTTGTTTTTTTATCTTAGCACAAGATCAGATCAGAGGCTTTTGCGAGATTTTTGTAGCTAACATCGAATTTTTTTTTATTTATTTGTTTATTTAATCAAAACGATACATTATTTAAAACTAAGATAGCATCTGCCAAACTGCAAAGCAATTTGTCGGCAGTAAGTTCTCGCAGGTCACCGAGCCGCTCAGGTCCTCCACCCAAGAATCCCTTGGCGGGACAAAGTACGGCTCGGAGACCACGGCGATGTTGATCGACCACTGCGCCATGCTCTGGAGCAACAGATCCTGAGCGGCGGCGCAGTGGTTGATGTTCGCCTGTACGAGGCGCAATCGAAGGAACATGAGTGGGTTTTAGTCAGTAAGAGTCTGACACGCCCTCCCGTCGCACCCAGGACGGGAGCAGTCATTGGATGATTTCCCACTCACCAAAAAAAAAAAAAAAAGTTCTCGCAGGTTAAGAATAATGTGAATAACACCACAAGAGCAGAGCAGTAACCAAAAACCTAAGATAACGCGGGTAAAACCGCGGGGGACAGCTATTTTAGAATAATGAGAAGACAATGAGGGCAAAGCAGATAAGTATCCAGGGCGTCATATACAATTGAGGTTTTCTTGAATACCAATGAATGTATTCAAATGAAATTTAACCTAATTAAAGAACTAGTCCTTTTTTACTATAGATTAAATTTTTATTAGAAAATGTCCGTGGGTTTTTGAAAAAACTTAAACTGTATCTGACGGCCCTGGTTACTTATCTGCTTTGCCTACCGTACACAAAACAAAAGAAAAACACAGACTATAGAATTTTCCAACTTCAGCAAGCCTTCAAAGCAGCTTTTTTTTATATTCAAGCCAAACGGTTCTTAAAAAAATAAGCCGACGAGCGTTTCGTGAGCAGGCAAAAATTTTAAATGCTCCCATTAGCACTCGGTATTGCCATGTTGCACTTAAAAAATAAAGTGTTACACAGAAGCCATTATTGTGCAGTCACGAACAGGCGATGTAGGCTTTTAGATCGAAGTGTTTACTGATTGGTGCATTTTCTGGAGTCATTTCAAAACTTTTCAGAGGAGTAATTTAACATAGCGCCAGATGAAACTCCGGGAGACAGGATATGTATCTAGACACGGAGTGCTTGCTGTAAAGGAAAAAATGTTTTAGAACTCAGTGCTTCGAGTACGACCGGCCAACCTTTTTATAGCATCAATTCCCGAGTGTTTGTTTTTTCCCGCTAAATAGGTTTTGGTCATGTAAATTCTTTTAACCAATTAAAATAAAGCAATGGCGATAGTTTGTCCTTGGATTTCGATAGGAATTTCTTCCCGAGCGGCCGCCATGCTTGCGACGCGAGCTCCATTACAACAATGGCGGCACGTGGTCGACAAGGTAAGTAAAATTTGTTTTTTGTTTGAATACATTTGTTTTAGTGAAAACCCAGAAAACCCTTAGTTTATGTTTTATTTAACTTGAGAGGTCTCGGCCTTTGCAGCAATAATAATTTGATGCTTTATTTAGTACATTCGGCAAATGGTTTTAAAAGATGCTTCGGTGTCTAGAGGTAAAATTACCTGACTGCTCAAAAAGCAATAAATATAGTCGGAAGCAAACCTATCTTGTTAAATTAAAGGTGCCTTTAAATTACGGATAGAGAATAGAACTTAACAAAACCAAGGAACATGCAGTACCGAGTACAGATCAAGATAAACATCATTGATTTATGAATTAGTGTGTCAAATATTTCAAGAATTTAGGTGCTTGTTTAAACTACCTATAGCGAATCGGGCACTTCATCTTAGTCTCAAAGTTTTAGTTTGAAAGTCCTCTCCACTCCCTAATTCAGGTGTTTCGCAAGGCTTTGGGATGAGTGTGATGCCCTCAACTCCTGATTCACTTTACAGCTAAAGTTGACGGATGTTCGATCTGCAGGGCTCCTCGACGGGGCTCCTATTTGTGCATGGATGGTCAGACTTCTTTCGTTCCACTCTGTTTTTTTTTTGGGTAATCACCGCCTTCTAATGTATATGTCAATATGATAAGCGCAATGGCTGAAACAAGCTCGCGACCAATTTTTTCATGGCTCACAGGTATTATATTCGAGTCTAGTTACTGGTGTACGATACAAAAAAAATATAGTTTATAAAAAACCGGTCAAGTGCAAGTCGGAATCACGCAACGATGTGATATTAATTTCAGGTTAATATCTCGACGCGTATCTAAGAAATGGTTCTTGACGGACGGACAACAAAGTGCTCCTTTAAGGGTGCTGTTTATACCTTTAGGGGTACGAAACTCTAAAAAAAGCAAGAAACGTTTTCTCAAACACTTCCTACTGAAAACATCATATTTTTTTATTATGTGAGCCTGTAATCATCGAAATCCAGTCTAAAAGCAGTTATAAGTAGGATTTTAGGCAGGTGTGGCCATCAAATCGAAATTTGGGTTTTGCCACCTCACATCTTTGTTACAACCGCGAGACAAAATGACACAGATAGCAGTTTCAGTCAAATCTATACTTATCAAGATAATTACAATACACCTAAACTTAGTTGATTTATGAACCAAACTGTGTTTTGAATGAACCCGCAAAGATGAAGAATGATTTCAAGAAGAAGAGAAGTTCACATTTAAAAGAATTGGCTGTTGTTAGATACCGACGCTTTTTGATACTTATTTATACAAACATTTATTAGAATGACAAGGACAGCAGTATAGTTGAGAGCGTCTCAGAATTGAGTGACGTCTATTAATACGGGCCTTAGTTATTACGACTATACTGCCCTGCTAAGCCGAAAGGCGCTATCTCTGAGATACGCCCTTTTAGTTTTTTTTATACCATTCAATAGCTAGAATAATTCCGCATCGAATGGTATAAGCCAAAGAGCGATATCTAATTTAAAACATTAAAATAAACCACTAAGAAGTTTTTCTATATCTCAATTTTTTCTAAAATTACTAAGAGATTTGACGGCATGTCGTTTTTATGAAGCCAAATAGCCTTATATTGACATAGGCTAAAAACGCTTAGAAAATGTTAATCAAAAACTTAAGTAAAGTAAATGTGGGTATTATTAGTTTGCTAAGGTTTGAGATACGCCTATACCTAAGTATTATAGAGAGCGTGTCGTGACATGAAGATAAACATTAGTTACGATAATTTCTTTGTTTGTTTAGTTTGCGGAAGGAAGCAAATTCGTTTTGTGGTGTGTTTAAAATAAGGAAAACTTTATTAAATACAGTATTTCTATCGATATGTTAAAGTCGACTGTTTTCACACACACTACTGTTATATATAATGAAAGTTTCGTGCCTATTGGAGCTAGGAAATGTTCAAAAGAATCCAGTATCTATCCTGTACTTTTGAGGATACACAGCACGCACTGGCACAACACAACGGGCCAGAAGCATGCTAAACTATTCCTCAACGACATAGATAATGGCTGGACCCGGAAACTATGTAGGTACAGCAGACCACAGCTCCGAGCAATCACAGGAGTCTTCACAGGGCACTACGCCACCAACAAACAGCTCCAAAACATGGGACTAGCAAGTGACCCGACTTGCAGGCTCTGTGGAGAAGCAGAGGAGTCCATGCTACACCTGCTGTGTGATTGCGCAGCACTAGGCTCCAAAAGATTAGGGTATCTGGCCCAACCATTCCCAAGACCAGAGGACTACAGGCTCAGCCCCATCAAGGCCATACTGGGACTAATGAAGGAGGTGCACAGAAGGCTAGGGGTTGAGTAAAAGGAGGGGTACAGCACAAAAGATCCAAAAGGGTCGAAGTGCTACGGCTTGGGCCGGCCCCACAAAAAGATAAGATAAGATAAGATCCTGTAGGTACTTTGGCATGAAGCATTGTCTGGACGATCTAAAGATGAGATCATAAGTGCATATTATCATTTTTTAATGTTCTATCGGGATATGAAAAATATTGTACTTTGGGTGGATAATTGTTCTGTATTTTAGCCACAGAGGCGTAACAGGCAAATATACACTTGTTGTTACTTTATTAAAAAAAATATATTTTAAAATCTCTTTCCAGTTTAATATCGGATAATAGAATGTCTTTTTGGCGGGGACTAGGTACCAACTTTTGATTAGTTTTATTTCATAGAAAGCAAATAAATTGCTTTAACTTTTTTTTGTAATTTGCTGCTACATTTAATAAAGTTGTTAAAAAAATATAAAATGAAGTTTTATTACAAATTTATTCAGTATTTTCATCAAATATGAAAAAAAAAACATTTTGTATGGAACTTTCTTTGAGCAGAATAAGACTAAAAGCATTATCTCAATTTTTGAAGCCTTTCTTTTTAATCAAAATAGCGGTATCTCACAAAATAGGTATAATGGTGCCATTTATGGATAATTTAGATATGTCAGTTATATCTAGGGTCAAAAATACGTTTATATAAGTTTTAACAGTTTTAAAAATATTAGTTTTAACCCCCGTTTGAAGGTGGGAAAAATCCATTCACAAAAAGTCGTTTTTCTCAAAACTTACTCTGATTGAGTTAGCGCTTTTCGGCTTATCAGGGCAGTATAAACTCCTTGAGGAAAACCTCATAATAATATACTACAGCCATATTGTGTAAAAGCCTAACCTATTTTGAATACAACCTCATTGGATCTCCTTTGATTTATTATTGAACAAAGATTACTGGTCTTCTTTCATAAAAAATTAGTAACGCCATTTGTGTTACTTTTTAATGTTTTATTTTTCTCAACAAATAATGGCCGTCGCCTATTTTTTTTTATATTACGGCCAGTTAAATGTGAAATCTCTTTGGTGTGATCTATTAAACTGGTAAAACCTATTTGGTTATCTTCTATAATCATAAATGTCAAAGTTTGTGAAGATCAATGAATGGATCTTTATTCCTCTTTTACGCGAAACTATAGAACGTACCTATTTTTTTTAAACTAAACTATGGCCCGTATTAATAGACGACACTCAATTCTGAGACGCTCTCAAGTCTCTTGCTGTCCTTGTCATTCTTAATTAAAAAAATAAGAACAGCAATAGATTTGAGAGCGTCGCTCAATTGAGTGACGTCTATTAATACGGGCCTATAACATAGCTAAACGTCAGAATAGCGAATAGGCTATGTGAAATCACGCTATGACGGAAGAGGAGCAGTAACCGAAGATCTCATATAGTGCGGGAGAAACCACGTGGGACAGATAGTTAATATTAGAAAGCTGAGGAGTTTGCCAGGTTACGCATGCCAATTTCAGGAACTAGGTATTTTATACATGTGGAAGCTTGTTATACATGTGGAAGCATTAGCAAAATATCTCTATTTATGCATGTCATTAAAGTTGATATTAGTCTGTAAGCTTTCTATAAAATTAAATATATAAATTACTGAAAAAATTTTTTTTTGTTGGATGGCCCATTTATCTCAAGGATGGTGTGCCTAATAAGACTATCCTGTACGGGAGACAGCTATTTTAATTATTATCGTATGTATTACTAATGACGCTCAATTTTTAAATCCTCATATAATATAACTCTTAATAAAACTGGGCGGAATAAAAAGATTTATAGTCGTCATTGCAATATTAAATAATATTTCCGTAAAAAGTTGCCCGTAAATATTAATACGCTACACAACTGCCGATAACTAACCACTTCACCATCCCGGCATTGCACATTGATGAAAGATGTTTGTTGAGTAAGTAGTTGGGACACCAAAACTATGTGCTATCAATTATACTTATAATGGGCATGTTACGCAAGTTATTATATCGGAACCAAATTCGGAAACGGAGTTTTTAATTAGGTTTATCGCAACCGCAACCAAAATAGGCACCGAAAACGTAAACGGAGGCAAAAGAGAGACGCGTTAAGTACAGGTCTAAATAAAATATACACATTGCTCACTTAATTTACTTAGAAGAATACAGGTAGGTTTATAATTGAGGGTTGAAAGTAAAATCAATCGACATTAACATCAAAATTAGGAAATATCTAGAAGACTCATGCTCGCCAGAAGACACCGCCACAACTGCTCTGCATCAACATCCGAGTCCACATCATGGGTGATTTTCAGTGACTTCATGAGTGTTTTTGGGACCGTCGATAGATAGCTGACGCCTCCTGCCAGGGTTGCATAATAGATCGAATTATCTAATTGCATCGCAGCCCCGAAACATAAAAGGCAACCGAACGAACAAGATTGGGTTTTAGTCAGTAAAAGTCTGACAGTCTCCCGCCCCGCCCAGGGCGGAAGAACTCATTTGGTGATTTTCCATCCATAAAAAAAAATTGCTGACGCCCGCTTCGACTTCAATACGAGTAATGGCTACCAATGTTTAGATTCAGCCCTCCTAGACAAGTGGCATTGTAGAATAGATAGCGAAAACGAATAGATTTGTCAAATGTATTGAGATGTAAAATTGTTTAGCGAAAGCTTATGTCAAAAACATACATTTGACAATCTATTCGTTTTCTATTCTACAATGCCACTTGTCTAGGCCCTCTGATCCAGGTTCATAGCAGAAACCTGTATTAGTTGAATATAAAAGAAAACTAGTTATAAGTTGAATAAAAAATAGTCTAATAATAATTTTAAAATGTGTTTATTGCTTACCATTATAATTATTAGCATTATGACGTTACCCTAGCAAACCTGTTTACCTAGCATAGACTTACCTAGATTGACGTTACTGGTTCATTTATATTTTACATACGTACAATATACAAAATAAATATAATATAGCTAACTTAAAACTAACTAAAAAACTAATAAAACTAAAAATTAAAATATAAATAAAATCCATACTAATATTATAAATGGGAAAGTGTGTCTGTCTGTCTGTCTGTCTGTCTGTCTGTCTGTCTGTTTGTCTTTCTTTCACGGCAAAACGGAGCGACGGATTGACGTGATTTTTTAAGTGAAGATAGTTGAAGGGATGGAGAGTAACATAGGCTACTTTTTGTCTCTTTCTAACGCGAGCGAAGCCGCGGGCAGAAACTAGTAAATTTATATTTTACTAGGCTGCCTCCCGCGGTTTCGCTCTTGTTATGTTACTGATTCGCTCCCGTGATAGCGAGATGTTTTATAGTGTATCTATTTGTTATTCTGACAATAAGCTATATTGTTGTAAGGTTTTTTCAAAATCCGTACCGTGTCAGTAGAATTAAGATCTCTCAGCATTTGTACTGTTAGTTTTAATTCTCAGTGTTATAGCTTTAAGTTTTATTTTTCTTTCTATACAAAATACGTTACAGTAGATTATATATTACAAAAAACAAAATATAAAACAAGTTCTGCTCCTCAGACTTTATACCAAATTCCTTACACATAAACTTGACGATTTAAATGCTAATTCCAAAACAAACAACTCAATTAAATTGAAACAAGTTTTAAGAGTTAGGCATTAAGAGCATAATCTTAAACATTATAAACCATATTATTTTTATAAATGCGAAATTCTATCTGTCTGTTTGTCTATTCGTCTTTCTGCTCTTACGTGAAATTAGGACGGAGCTCTTTTTTACAATATTGGCAGGTACACCTAAGCACAAGCTGACAGTCCATCATCTAACTGATATTAAATGGTTACCGCCACCTAAGGCCACCTTAAGACTTGATTTCTTCCTACGTTGACGTCCGCGTCAGTCGTACATTGCTGAAGCATTCAGTATGTTAATGTTCTATGGGACACTGCATTGACGCTGACATGCGCGGAAGTTTTCTTTGTTATCGCACCACGCGTTGACCAGTGTACGTGTCAACCTGGTTATCTATAAGGTTCGCGAACATCTTGCGCTTCGCACTCCTGCAACCGCGAACTCAAAAGGAAGCTCCAATCCAGTCTCCATCGTGCTTCTACGCTTTTTCCAAATTCCAAAAGCCAGAAGACCTGTGATTGGGGGACCAATATTACAGCGATACAACTCGTACAAAAGTTCCAGGAGGTCCACCAGCTGCTAGTACTCGAAAATCGCTGCGTGTTCCAGCATTGCGATGTGGCAATCGCGGTCGACGGTTTTCGTGGGCTCTGGAGCATTTACCATGGAATGACGAACAATGGTCTTTGGTACTGATGAGTCCCGATTTGGGTATCATCTGGATACTCAAAGAATAAGCATTCTGAGAACTTCAGGGAGAGTTAGCCGTCTACGACACCCCCAGAAAGTCCACTCATGCCAGATAGGACAATCGTGGTGTGGACAGGAAGTCGTATCGGTGGCCGGACTCAGCTCGTTTGGACCCAAGGTATCCAAGGTAGTACGTAAGTATGACTGCACAAAAATATGAGGTATACCACTATGAGGTAGTAGAGCTTGTATTGTCCCACGCAGTCAAATGAGCCAGGAATTTCTACTTATGCCGACAATGCTCCTTCCTATACGGCGCGGCTTGTGTCGGCCGCTTGCAGAAACCACGAGATTTGGAAAAGCCTGTCAGTCCCCAGACTTAAATCCTATCGAGCCAGCGTCGTGGACTCGTGCCTGTGTATGGGTCACGGCATTATGCTGACCGCTAGCCGTTTCGCGCGGTAGTGACGGTACTTAGCTGTGTTAGTTTTAGAGTTTCTAGGACACATAAGTTTTTTTTATTATGTTTTGTAGCTCACTATGTGCGAATAAACTATTTTTCTATCTTAGCATGCCTGGAACACGTTACAACGAAAGGTTTTAATGGTGCGACTTCAAATGGCGGATTGGGCTAAATATTTGCGTTACTTGGCTAATACAACTATACTGTAGCTTTACAAGAAATAACCTTATTCTTTGTATGTTACGTTGCATCGAACACGAAATTAGTTTCCAAGTGAAGTCAACTAGAGATTTCCCGCCAAAGGGGTTTGCGAAACTTTGTATGAACTAGTGGAGTCATTCTATTTTTCAACGACCACCAATAAATTTTATTATTACTATGTCAAGACAAGTATATATGGCCAATCATTTTTATCCGAAGTGATCACTGCTATCAAAGCTGAGATATTTGCAATAGAAGTTTTAAAAAAGTCGTCAATATTATGATATACTTCAATTAATTTAAAAAACATCATATTTATTACCTTAAAAGGTTGATATTGGCGATTACCTCTACTGTTTTACGACTGTCTGTCAAAGTGCCGGCAGTACTGGGTCTTGGGAAATAATTAAAACACATTATTATACTTTAGTTAATTTTATTTCATGATAAGTAAAACACATTTTTAACGCTCTCCGTTGATTTTGACCTTAATGTCATGTTGAATAATCGAATCTAAGAATTGTGCCATCAAAGTCAGATAATCTTTATGTCTACCACATCCTATGTACCGTATATATTATAATAGACATTACGTGTAAACAGCAGCCTAAATGGAGTGGTAAATCATCAAATGACTTCTCCCGCCGTGCGGGGGGAGGGCGTGTCAGACTTTTACTGACTAAAACCCACTCATGTTCCTTCGGTTGCCCTTTATGTTCCGGGGTCACGGTAACTGTTAAAAACATTCCGCAACCGTATCTATTATATCATGAGCAATAGTGCCCCAACATTGCATCCAGCCCTTGTATATATTCTTTATACGAATGTATAAACTTGCTATTATTTTTTCAGTTGAATCTGGTAATATTGGAAGTCGACCACAATACTGTGGATAATGCTAAGCCATTGAAGATAATGAAGTGTCTGTTTGTAAAATATCATAATTGCAGCTTTTTTAAGATTGTACATGATTTATTAAGTACACAACAAATCATCTCCCGAGCCTTTTCTCATCTATGTCGGGGTCGGCTTCCAGCTTAACCGGATTCAGCTGGATATCAGTGTTTTACGTGAAGCGACTGCCTATCAGACCTCCACAACCAAGTAATTGCGCGACATGAATTAACACGATACCCCTTGGTTAGACTCTGGTTAGACTTTCGGGATTACCCGTAACAACTGTCAAAGCTCTACGAATGACAACCGGAACCAACGGCTTTACGTGCTTTCCGAGGCACGGGATGTCAGTGATGTCCAAGGTAACCTTTAGGAAGTACATATGAATTGAAAAAGTCACATTGGTACTTGTCCGGATTCGAACCCCCCACAACCTCTTAAACGCGAAGCGGACGCTTTATCCACAGGACCACTATATACCAAATAAACATTTTTTCTCAGTCTGTCTGTTTGCTAATCTCAAATACTACTGGTATATTTTTTTATGTAACATAGCCCATTTATCTAAGTTTGTAACGTCACCTTCGACATTCAGGAAACCGCGGGGGACAGCTAGTGGCTCATAAATTTTGATTTATAAGTCGTATTTCGCTAAACTTTCATAATAATCCGTGCAATAAGTTGCTATCACAAAGTTTCATGTTTTTTACAATATTAAATGATAAGATCCGTCTTTAGTACTATTTAAGTTGCAGTGTCTAACGTCTAATTGGATAGGTTTGTTTTGTGATATTATATTGCAAATGCCAAGATATCAATGATGTGCAAAGCGTAAACGCAATAAATACGCATTGCGTTTACGTTTTGAAAATGTTATCAGCAGATCTAAATGCTCCAAAATTTACATATTCCCAGTGGAGAATACTGCTCCGTTCGTATATAAATAATAATCTAAATTATACAGAACGTTAAATTAAAATTTCTTTTACTTCTTTTGATAAATAATAATAATTATTATTATTGGAAGGCTTATTTAACGGATAAACCACTCTCTGAAGGTTACATCCGTATGGATTTATGAGATCCAATAAAGTTGGGCAAACCGTAATAGCGGCGGTAAGACCCCTCTTTGAGGAGTGGCTGAAGAGGCGCCACGGCGCTCTCACGTTTCGCTTGACACAGGTTCTCACCGCTCACGGTCAGTTCGGGAGGTTCCTGTGTTGGGTTCGGGCGGAAGCGACGCCTGGTTGTCACCACTGCAGTAACGGTCGCCTGGAGGACACGGTCGAGCACACGGTCGAGGTGTGCCCCGCATGGGCGAGCCATCGACGTGTCCTCATAGAGGCGATCGGCGGCGGTGACCTCTCGCGAGTCAAATTACTTCAAAGTCAATTACTTTTAAAAAAAAATATTTATTTCACTTTACACAATTTATATACTTTATACTAAATTACTAATTAATTATACTGTTAATTATAACTATAGCTATAGTTATAAGCGCAGTTGTCGAGACGTCGAGCGTCTAAGTAGATTCACACCTTCTGGCTGATTTCTGTGTGTTTTATACTATTTCTTCCTGGTCCTGTTTGGTTAAGCACTTCATTGTTGTCTCATTCCGTGTGGTCCACGGGGTGATTAGTAATGGATATTGATGTCCTATTGTAGTGTTGGAATCCGTAACATTTCCGATGTCTTCCCTGAAGACGGTGATAATATTCTTTATGTTCTCATTGTTCATGGCTTGTTGACTATTACAGCACCCAAATTCCTCTTAATGTGACTCAAAAAGGTAAAACCATAGAAAAAGTAGAATCAACTAAATTCCTCGGACTAATTATTGATAAACACTGCAGTTGGAAACTGCATATAGATAAGATTTGTTCTAAGCTTGATAGTTATGTTTATGTTCTAATCAGGCTTAGACAAGTAGCTACTCCCAATGCTACACTATGCGCGTACCACGGTTATGTTTCCTCAGTGCTACGCTACGGAATAGTCATATGGGGGAACTCTGTGGATTTAATCCGAGCATTCAGAGCACAGAAAAAGTGCGTTCGTGCAATATGTGGTGCAGACTATTTAGATAGCTGCGTGCCCTTATTTAAAAAGCATCGTATCCTGCCATTGCCCTGTCTTTATATTTACGAAATTTCCATCTTTGTTTACAGAAACCCCGATCTCTTTATTAAGCAAAATAATGTAACTAACAGAAGTAGTAGATTCCCTAACAAACTATTCACACCAAGCCAACGTACAAAACTTTATAGTAGAAACTCATATTGCATGGCTATCAAAATTTATAATAAACTTCCTGACAACCTAAAAAATTTAAACATAGTGTCATTCAAAAGGAAATTATTTGAGTTTCTTACAAACAAATGTTATTACTCTACCAAAGAATTTCTGGATGACAAGAACATTGTTATTGTGTAGCGCATAATTATAAGTACCTAGATTATAAGCATAATATTTGTACACCGATTCGGTAGAATGTATGAGACTACTCTTTTTAAAAAACAACTATTTGTAACTACATTCTGACAAATAAATTTTTCTTTCTTTCTTTCTTTCTTTCTATTCCCCCTCAATTTTGAAGTCCATGGTTTTTTACAAGCCTTGGATCGAAGAAATTTGAAGAGTATTACAAAGCCAAGAAGTATAGTTATACATAATATCCAACTGTACTGAATTAAATTATGTTTTTCCTGTGTTGCTAACTCATCTATTTGTTTCAAATGTTTTAATTTTGCTGAGACTTTCATAGGATCGTATTTCCATTCAACTTCGGGAATATCTTTAGTTTGGTTAATTTCTAAATTAGTTATTATAACTTTATCATGTGATTTTTGTGTATGAAATCTCATTATATTTGCAATTTTTACCTCACAATTCTCTCCTGTTAATAAATAAGGTCCTTTGACCCATGATGTCTCGTCGCTTCTCCCACAGTTAATCATAATCTCAGTAGTTTGGTTGAAGTACATGTAGATCGTCTTTGGGGATATTTCTTGTATTTCTTCTTCAGGACACTGTATCGGAACTGTAACACACTTTTCAGTAGATTTATTTCGCAATAGTTCAGTCTCACAAGTTAATGTTTGTCTAATACTTTGTTTACAAACTATTTCCTTTAATGTTGTGCAATCTTCTACTTCATATGTCTCTGTTTCGGTGTATGCTAACGTAACTTTTCGCATTATAGGATAGGTACAGGTTGGATTGTTTTGGATAATAGGAACAATTTTTCTTGTATTATATACTTGTGGCTTAACTAAAGGTATTTCTAATATGAAATATACAATATGATCAATTATTTTACAATTTACATAAATAAAAGGTTCTATATAGTTTATATTATTTGATATTAATACAGTTTTGTTTATTTTATTGACAGTATCTTGTAAGACATGAGATTGTAATATGCTATAATGATACATATGATGTTCAGCAAAAGTAATAGCTGTCGACAATCTTTCTGCAATATCTTGCAAAGTTTCTGCTTGGAACAATATTTCTAAAGCAACTTTTTGATGAGCTTTAAAATTTGCTATCTGTACATATTTATTATCTAATATATTGACGGGCCTGTTGGTCTAGTGGTTAGTAGCCCTGACTGCTAAGCCGGAGGTCGTGGGTTCGATTCCCACCCAGAACAAACTTTGTGTGATGAGCATGATTGTTTGTTCTGTGTCTGGGTGTAACTTATCTATAATATGTATGTATTTATAAATTTATATAAGTATGTATATCAGTTGTCTGGTTACCATAACACAAGCTCTTAGCGGAGCTTAACTTGGGATCAGATGACCGTGTGTGAGTTGTTCCAGCATATTTATTTATTTATTTATATTCTGAGTATCGACAATTTTCTTAATTTGACTATTATATTCTTCTAAAGTATTATCAGTTATAGATATTTGCTTATTATATGCTACTCTTAAAGTTTCTAAATCTTTTTGAATATTATTTAGATCATCTTGATCTAAATTTCCAGTAATAGCTTTGATAATTGAACCTAAACCATTAATTATACCTCGTTTACTTCTACTTTGTATATCTAAATGATTACATATTTCAGTTACATGTTCTAAAATAATATTAATACGATTATATATGTGTTTAACATCTTCATTTTTAAAATTTGAGTTTGACATAACTCTAATTACAGTTTCTTTTAGCCTATTCTTATTATCTACTATTGGTTTTATATCTAACATATGAATAATACTCCATTTTCCTTCAATAATACGGGTAGGCTTCATTTCTACTAGTACCACATGTTGATTTGGTTCTAATTTTTGGAACTTGTGTCCGATGACAATGAAGATTCTGCAAAAATAAGCTCTTCTTCATGATATGTTCTATTGTTATCTAATTTATATTTGTTATGCGGTTCACAATTGATAATACTGAATGGTCCTATATACCTTGCGTTCGTTTTATGCCTTTCCGCTTTACTATTTTTCAAATAAACTTTATCGCCAATTTCAAAATGTTTAGATGGTTTTATTTTTTTATTAATACGCTCGTTACGTTTTTCTTTATTTGTTTTTAATAAATCATGGACATTTTTATTTAATTGATTTACGAATTCTTTTTGTTGAGTAGTATAATTTTGAATGGTTATTTTTAAATTATCAAAATTTTGGATTTTAGGTTTTCTTCCAAAATGTACCTCAAAAGGACACATATTGATGGCACTGTGTCGAGTATTATTATAAGCATGTGTTATATAATATATCTTTTGATTTTGACTTAAATCTGAATCTCTTTGTAATCGATATAGCTCTTGAATAGTACTATGTAATCTTTCTACATCTGAGTTTGATTTGTGATGTTGTGGAGACGTAGTATGATCAATAATATTATAAGTTTTAAATAATTCAACTATAATTTCGCTGCAAAATGATTGTTCACCGTCATGTATAATTTTCTTAGGCGTTCCTATCAATGAAAATATTTCCGACAGTGTATCACAAACTTTACTTTTTTCTGAGGGTTTAATTATAGCGTATTTAGAGAATTTATCTATAATAGTTAAATACCACTGTTTCTCTAAAGACATGAAATCTATGTGCCAGATTTCCATTGGTTCATACGGTGTTTCAGTTTCAGTAGCTAGTGTTACATTTGGATGTCTATTGTATTTTTCTGTTCGGCAGGGATTACATTGTAAAATATATTTTTTTATTTGTTTTCTCATATTTTCCCAGTAGTATTTTTCTTTTAATTGTTTATACAAACTTTCAATTCCAGGGTGTCTATTATCTTTTAAATGGTATTCTTTAATTAATCTTAATTGTTCTTCTTTTTCATGTATTTCTACGAGACTTTTAGTGAATCTTATTGGTTTAAATTTTGAGTGATCAAAATATTTACGATAAACTTCAGATATTTTATAATATAATTCATCACTAGGAATTATAAAAGCATATCTCCCAGTGGGTAGATATTCTAACATAAATTCTTTTATTATATTTTCTTCGTTATTTGGTGGGATATAAAAATACCAAATTCCATTTTCTCTACTTGCTTTCTTATATGGAGCATATTCGAATATAGCACGTCTTAACCTTTTTGGTGGATATGCATGTATTATAGGAATTCCTTCATCACTATCGTCCTGATTAGAATGTACAGTACCTTGTTGGCTAATATTTAATTTATTGTTAGGTTGTAAGGTTTCATCTATTGACATATCTTGTGAATAACTAGTATTAGAACTTGTTAAAGCTAAAGTTTCTTCTAAATTTACGTCCAATGAATTACTATCTGTATTATGAATCTCTATACGACTTAAAGCGTCGGCAACATAATTATCTTTACCTTTTACATGTTCTATAATAAAATCATAATCTTGTAATTTTAATTTCCATCTAGTGAGTCTTTGATTAGGTTCTTTTAATTTAGCTAACCATATTAATGCTTTATGATCTGTCCGCAATGTGAATTTTCTGCCATAAATATAAGGCCGGAATTGTGTAACAGCCCAAAGTATTCCTAATAACTCTTTTTCAGTTGTATTATAATTTTGTTCTGTTTTACTTAGAGTTCTAGATGCATAAGCTATCGGATGGCTATCTTGACTTAATACGGCTCCTAACGCTATGTCGGATGCATCTGTAGTTATGACGAACATTTTATTAAAGTCTGGAAAAGCTAAAATAGGGGCATTAGTTAATAAGTGTTTACAAGTTTGTACTGCTTCAATATAGCTCTTTTGATGTATATCTATGGTAGCATCTTTTTTAGTGGCTTCTGTTAAAGGTTTTACTATTTTACTTAAATTTGGGACAAATTTTCTGTAATATCCTATCAAACCTAAAAATGCTCTAATTTCCTTTATATTTTTTGGTACAGGAAATTTTTGTATGGCTTCAATTTTCTTTTGATTAGGTTTTAAACCATCTTTATTTAGTACGTGGCCTAAGAATTCAATTTCTTCCTCCATAAAAACACATTTGTTTTTATTTACTTTTAGGTTGGCTGTTCTTAACGCTTCAAAAACTTGTTGTAGGCGGTTAATATGATCTTGTTTTGTTTTTGAATATACTATTATATCATCTAAATAAACTAAACATATATTTCTATTGATTTCTTTGCTTAACACGTTATTCATCATCCTTTGGAAAGTTGCTGGTGCATTTTTTAAACCAAAAGGCATTCTTAAAAATTCATAATGACCGTCTGGTGTACTAAAGGCAGTTTTTTCAATAGAATCTTCATCCATTTTGATTTGATGGTAGCCTGATGTTAAATCTAAAGTACTATAAAATTTATTACCTTGAAGCTTTGAAAATAATTCTTCTATATTAGGTAAAGGGAATTTATCTGATTTTGTTTTTTCGTTTAACTTCCTATAGTCTATTACCATTCTCCATTTTTGTATTCCGGATTGATCCAATTTTTTTGGTATAATATGAACAGGTGATGCCCATGGCGATTCTGAAGGGCGAATGATATTTTCATTAAGTAAAGTATTGATTTGTTTCTTTATTTCCTCTTGCTGAATTTGTGGCAACCTAAAGGGTCTTTGATAAATTGGTTCTTCATTAATTAAATTAATATGGTGTTTTATTTTTGTTGTCGCACTATTTGTGACGCTTTCAGTAAACAAATCTTTATATGTCTCACATAGTTCTTTTATATTTAAACTATTATCGTCGGTCATGTGAAAAATTAGTATTTCCCGTTCTGGCATGCTTAGTTTTCTTTCTTTTAAATCTATTTTGGCACTAATTTGTTCTATCATTTCCGTACCCATTAAAATATCATACTTATCACTAAATTGGTAAATATAAAATTTCATAGGTCCGTTATCTTTTCCGAAATATCTACACCAATATGGAGTTTCTATTACTCCATCATGAGCCGTTGCTCCGTGTGAAGTTCTAACCATAAATTTTTCTGACCTTTTAAATTCTGGAAAATATAATTGTTGTGCTGCTGGCGTTATAAACGATCGTTGGCTTCCTGTATCTATTAAAATTTTTAATTTAGGATTTTCAGTTTCAAAATAAGGTAGATAAGATTTTACGTGATTAAATTCTATAACATTTGGTTTGGATTCGGAACCTCGCAAAAATTTTGTTTTTCTTCGGGAATATAATATAAATTTTCTACGGGAACATAATAATTTTCTTCTGGAATATAAGATACTATACTTCCTTCGGGAATATAATAAATCTGTTCTTCGGGAACTTGGTTTGATGTAGGATTATTATTTTCCGCTACCTTTGAACTAGTATTTTCAGTTTCTTTCGGTTTTTCAGTATTTTCAGCATGGTGATATAATTCTTTTGCTACAAATCCTCTACCTAAATTAATTTGATTCGGTTTTAATTGGATGGCAGTCCTCATTGTTACGTCTTCAGATTTTTGATCATTGCGTTGTGTTTGTTGTTGTTGTGGTGAATTTTGTTGGGGTGAATTATTTTTATACAATAGAAATTGTGGATGTGGGGGTCTTTGAAATACATTGTTTGGATTTGGTGTCCAGGGTAATTTAACTGGGTAAAACGGTTTACCAATAAACTGAGGATTAATTTTCTGCTGTTGAGTCTGTTGAAGCTGTGCTGGTCTAAATTGGGGCAAATTAGTTTGTTGAGGTTGAACTTGGGTTATAACGCGAGGAGTAGGTAAATAATTGGAAAACTTTTGTTTTATGTTATCGAATCGACCTTCTGCTTCCAATTGCAATACTCTAGTTACAGTCTCATTAAAATTACAATTACTAACATATATCTGATCGTGATATGGTAAACTATTCCTTAATGCTATTTGTGCAGTATTTATATAAGGTTCCATGATCTCATCTATGAGATCCTGTCGAGTTGTGCCATGCTTATCCGTTAACTTACTTTTAATAAAGAATATTTTTTGTTTTAATTCAAAAATCAAATCCTTATAGGTAGATTTCTTTTTAACATTAGATAACTCAACTAACAGAGTATTTAACTCCCTATTATCGGCACACTCCGCTTTTAATGTTGTTTCTATATACTCCCAATTAAAAGAGTGATTTATCATAGAAATTATTATGGCGGCTCTCCCTTCTAACTTAGTTAACAATAACATTACATTTTGAGGCGTACTGCCTCCTACGGCTTGCAACCATTGCCTAGCATTATTTAAATAATTATAAATAGTAAAAGGGTCACCATTATATGTGGGGACGAAATTAATTAATCTATTGGGATCAATCGTGAACTGCACTGACTGAGTCGGTGGCTTGGCCGATGGACCCTGAGATAAGTTAGTCACACTTGGTGGTACATAACCTTGCTTACCCTCCATATTATTGATAGGAATTGGGTCGGTGTCTCTACTTAAACTACTCGTAGGTCTATATACAAACTTCGGGGGTTTGAGGAGTGGAATTTTGAAGGATAAATGCTACTTGTTACTCACAAAATGCTGCAGACAGTAGCACGGAGAACCAGCTGCATGTCTTCTTATTTGACTTATTTATTTTGTAGGTTGCCCAGATTTAAAGACTTAAAAGTCACGCGAAGGTTTTAGCGAACTTGGAGATTTTTGTAACTCGAGAGTTCTAGCACTTTAACACTTCACTTTTTAGCTGGGCCCCACGTTGGGCGCCAGTCAAATTACTTCAAAGTCAATTACTTTTAAAAAAAAATATTTATTTCACTTTACACAATTTATATACTTTATACTAAATTACTAATTAATTATACTGTTAATTATAACTATAGCTATAGTTATAAGCGCAGTTGTCGAGACGTCGAGCGTCTAAGTAGATTCACACCTTCTGGCTGATTTCTGTGTGTTTTATACGCGCCCGGCACTGGTCCAGGTCATGCTCCGGGGCGAGACTGAATGGAAAGCCGTCGCCTCCTTCTGCGAAGCAGTTATGCTAGTGAAGGAGGTGGCGGCGCGCGAGAGGCAACGAAGAGCCTCTCGCCCCGGACAGGGACCTAGGCGTAGACGTCGAGAGTCGCAATACGACTACCGGCCACCGTAGGCGAGCGATGGGTAGCTCGCCGCCCGGCTAGGATCAGGCCCGCGTCGACAGCGCGTTAGTGTTCCACGCGCGCCAGCACGAGAAGGGGCCCAACAGGGCCAACACCTGCCGGGGTTGCGGAATGTATATAATAGTTACCGTGACCCCGGACCATAAAGGACAACAGAAGAAACATGAGTGGGTTTTAGTCAGTAAAGGTCTGACACGCCCTCCCGCCGCACCCAGGACGGGAGCAGTCATTTGATGATTTCACAAACCCCAAAAAAAAAAGATCCAATAAAGTAATGTTCTCTAAAAACGTACAGTTCTCGTCTCATTTTAAAAACACCCATTAATTTTACATTATTTTTATGTTTCAAGGTTGATAACGTTAAAAACATGTAGCAATTGTAATTACTACAAACATGCTGATGCACAACTAAACAGAAATGCTTACAACCGTTAATCTTAAAGCTAAACGAATCGATTTCAAATCAAATTGAGAAAAATTGGAAACGCAATCTAGCATAAATCCATTATAAAAGAATTGCAATCATTTAACTGTGACCAAGTTTTTCTTTTCATTTTTTGCAGCTAGACTATGGAACTAATAAAATAATAAATTACAACTAAAGATAGTCTTGATAACAAGCAGAGCATTAGCGTTGTAATACAAACAATGAATGCAAACAATCCCATACGCGATGCTCTGCCGTGTCTTATCCATCGTGTGTTGTTAGTGGCGTTATTAACAGTAAACATTCAGTGGCCGTGGGCAGTAGGTATGTATAGGTACTTAGTGATGTTTGCTCGGTGACTAGGGACGACGGCCGAGGGGCCCTGTTGTCAGGGGACCCTCCCACGGCGCAGGCCGGCGCGCGTCCCCGCTCGCTCGGCGCGGCAACAGCCGCTGCCGCGGTCGCAGATACGGTCGCAACCTGCCGCACTGTACGCAGCTTACTAGGAGCGCAGAATGACTAAAGAAGTCTCTCGTACCGAGTCACTGCCAAACACAATGACCTCCCCTGCCCCGACGTTCACATTACAATTGAATGATAAATGCGGACGTTGATTGCGCACGTAGAGCTCATGAATAAATGGGCATTAGTACATAAGCGATTCAACTGTGTGCATAACAGAACTTGTATTGTGGTTTATTTAATAGATACTCAGTCTTTCATTTTCCGAGTGTAACTCAACACTCGCACGAACTGTGTTTTTGCTGTTTGTTGTGTTTTCTTTGGAGTTATGTAGTTTATGCATAATGTATGAATAGTTACGATATAATATGCTAAGAATAAGTCTTTATTTGAGTACGTAGATATTATTATTTCATGAAAATAAACACCGGGCACGTTTGATGATTGAGTACCTATTATTATTTATGATTGAATGGAAAAGTAACCCCCATCAGCCGTATGGGGTTACTTTCCAAAAATAACTTTTGGTGTTATTCATGATCCTAACGAATTGACAACTTTACTGATCTTTGTTTATCGTTTCGCACACGAATATGCTTATTTATACTTGAATTACCAATGTCAATTGATGGTTTAACGAGTTCCGCATTTACGTGGGATATTTGCCTTTTATTAGCGATGCAGCGCTGGCGGTCCGGTAGGTATTGTTTGCATAATACCTCACCAGCCAGCCTTATGTGTGCGACGAGCGTGCGTGACGTCGTGTGTCTGGGGAGTTGCGCAGTGCGCGCTGATCACCCGGCGAGCATATTGCATAGGCGGTTATCTGACACATTCCCCTTGACTTACCCGCATGCTCGTAAAAATGCATCACACTAAATTGCTCCTTAATACAAGAGAGCAGAGTCCACGCATGTGTAGCGTCGTTAAGAAATTTTAAAACCGTGCCAGTGCACGGCGCGCGAGAATGCGCGGTGCGTTCGCCTCTTGCTGTTTATGCTGTCCTAGTAAGATAGCCCGCTATGTCGCGGCACGCGCCATCTTCTCTACCGCATCAGTGATCAGAGTTGGACTAGCAGCACGTAGTCTAGACTTAACAATCCAAATGCCACTGCAACGGGGCGTGCGGGCGCCATCGCCCGCCACTTCAGCAACAAAAAATGTTTGCTTGAAATTAAAAATCCTTCGCTTGTTTGCTGACTAAGGACAGGCAGAATCGTCGTTTTATTTTGTTTCCTCAATCGTGCGATGAAAAGCCTTAAAATATCAATGGCGACGAACACGGTAGGTAACCTACCCATTACTTAACTAAGTATAATTATTTATTAATACAAAAAAAAGGTTTCTACATAATATTATTTATTAGGTACTATCATTATAAATATAAAAACGCGACACCAAAATCCTAAGAACCAAATCAACAAAATACATCTACGATTTGTCATTCATTATTTATTGTGAATGAAGATCTAAAAAGGGTAAATAAAACGACAGTTGAAAATCGGCTCCAAAGATACGAGCGAGGCAGCCCACGAGGGCTACGCTGTAAGTAGAGAACGACCGACAACATGTTGATAAAAACGGACGCAGCGCCAGCCGCGCCGCGACAGCCATCGCCGAGCCAAACATTCCGAATAATTTCCTCCACTTTATTTTTTATCAGACAGACACGACACGACCGCGCCGATCTCGGGTTGTTTCAAAGCATTCTCCATTCCAGTACAAAAAAGGAATGTCAACCACGCCAAAATGATCCGTAAGCATCGAAGTTATTAGGACACCATAAGCTAACGAAATACAACAGAAATTCTTCACGTGTTTCAGAAATCGTTTCCATTTTCGTAGCACAATGGAGGTTTCGATGGGGATCATTAAAGCTGAGAGATGCGCAGAATAACAGTGTAGAAAGGGTCTTATCTCAATAGCACACGATTCGGTTTTGCACGCAGCAGGAATTGAGAAGGCCATTTTGCCTCGTTCCATCGGGTTGAGGTCGTCGATAGCGCAAGCGAGACGGCAATAATGGAATAGTACGGGCAGCTCTTTCATTATTCTGAGCTCCTGGTAGCTGAGATCGTTTGCGTGTCGGTCGAGGTGGCGCGGTGCTCGCTCGGGCGCTCCTACAGTAATTTGTGTATCCGCTAGAGGAGACACAATCGCATGTCTTCCATTGTTCTTCTATAAAGAACAAAGTATTTGTTCATATTTTCCTTTAGATTTTACTTTAAATAATTCATAACAGTACCTTGAATTACAACTTATCATTCGTATGGTAACGGTACCGGAGGTTAACGGTATACATTTTTTTTACACTTACAAAAAAATCTAAAGTAAGTAAGTCTAGGAGTTGGCAGGTGATGTAGATAAACTGGCATTGAAGTCAAAAGCCGTACCTACTATGCAAATATATTTCAATTAGCACAGGTGATACTTGTTGATAATACAGATATAAACACATTTAGCATGGCAAGGCATACATTTTGCTTTTGAATAATATTACTCAAAGGATGTACAAATGCAAATAGATCATTAATTAAATAAAATAACTGAAACAAAAAGAACCTGTCACTATAAATGCATAAGTCAGTAAGACTAAGTATGTGTCACAAAAATACGGCGAAAACACTAAACCTATCATAATCATAATGGAATTTGACAGAGTTGGATTTGGTTAAGAGCACTTTTTTTTTAATTATGGAAAGATTATATAAGAAGATATGTACTAACAATCTACAATAATTGATATGTAATAGAAAACTGAAAATAAGAGCCAGATACTATAGGTTCTACACAATTCCGACATCAGTGTAGGAAAAGACCGTAAGGTTTGAAATTAGAATTAGTTAATATAAGTCTGAAATCTGCCATTAGCAAGCATGGTGATCAAAGTAGTACAGTATTAAGCTGATACGATAAATTTCTTTATAATTGTCTGAGGAGAAAAACGGGAAAGAACAAATTAATAAGAACGCATGTATTAGACTAAGACATTATGTATAATGACAACAGCAACGGAAAGAGAATAAGAAACCAATTACAAAAACAAAAATATTACAATGAACATAACAATGGATTATGATGATAGTGAATGGTGATGATTAAGAGAAGAAGAAGACTTTTGCTTGAAATTATGGACTTCTAGTTAAATAAACTTCATCGGAGTTAAAATCCTCGAGCAAACCAGTTAAAACTAGAATGAATGAGAAAAACAGTAAAGACTTGTAAAGAATTCAAATTTATTAATAAAATATAGTTCTTCAAGTGTGTACTTACATAAATAATAATTAATTAATTAGTAATCTACTAACGTTTTCTCCGTAAGTATGTATGTAGTTATGGCCCAGTTACGCCAAAATGTTTATGTTTATTGTTACTTGCTTGCTTAATTCGAGATTAATACTTCGAACACATGTGATTTGAGACGAGACAGGATTAAACTAAAATGTATCGTCTGTCCTTTTCTTTAAGAAATGGAAAGAGAAAGATGCGTTTAACTTAAATTTAGTTAAGTTTGTCAACAAGAGAATTAAAGGGTCAAGTGGACAAAGGTGTTAAACTAGCAAATAATTCTAATCAAGTAATGTGCGTTTAAAATTAAAGCGTATAGTTTTGAAATACAATATATGTTGCAACATAAAAGCAACCGAAGGAACGTGAGTGGGTTTTAGTCAGTAAAAGTCTGACACGCCCTTCCGCCGCGCCCAGGACGGGAGACGAGATTTCCCACTGCCCTAAATAAATAAAAAACAAAGCTTATAACAATTGTTCATAAATCTGGCTCCCATATCCTATTTTTTTTTTTAAGATTTTTCGTTCCAAAGATTTACGCTTTTGGTTTTCCAATCGCGTAAATCTTTGGAACAACAAAATAAATTACTTTGAAAGATGTCATATACAGTCAGACATAGTTAGACTCGACACTAAAAAGTAAAAAATAAAAAACTTTTTCCAAAAAAATAATAACCGCCTTCAAAAACTAAAAACTCAAAAATAACTAAAATTTCGGAAGTCGGTGGCTTCTCTCCTGCCAGTCAATTTATCTCAATTTGTGTTGCCACCGACTTCCGACATTTTAGTTATTTTTGAGTTTTAGTTTTTGAAGGCGGTTATTATTTTTTTGAAAAAAGTTTTTTATTTTTTACTTTTTAGTGTCGAGTCTAACTATGTCTGACTGTATATGACATCTTTCAAAGCAATTTATTTTCAAAATAAAACTACTTATCCATACTAATATTATAAATGGGAAAGTGTGTCTGTCTGTCTGTCTGTCTGTCTGTTTGTCTTTCTTTCACGGCAAAACGGAGCGACGGATTGACGTGATTTTTTAAATGGAGATAGTTGAAGGGATGGAGAGTAACATAGGCTACTTTTTGTCTCTAAAATTGCGAGAAAGATAGAGTAAAACAACAATTCCATTTTCCCATATAAAAGTTGTCCATGTTCTGTTGGATGTCGTTGTCATAGTAACCGGCAAATCAAGTGTCAAAACAGTTACAACCATAGAGGTTACAACCCGTCAAACCTGACACAAATAAGTAATGTTTAATTGTTTTCAAAATACGAATGGAATCATTTTCATAAATCCAAATCATGCAAATAAAAGCCATTTAATACGGTTTGAAATAACAAAAAGGCGTGTAATATGCTGTAAAAAATAATACTGTAACAGCTTTTCTTATTTCCAACGTACAAAAATAATATTAAGATAAAAAAAAAGACGGGTTGCACTCCGGGAGTGCCGGCAGAAGTGAAAACTTGATTATAGCTGTCTACTATCCATCCGTCCTACGCTTTTTCGATCAGGTCACGTGTCCTGACGCGAGTTTAAGATTTAATACCCATTACAGAAAAAGTGCTCAACGCCGCTAAAGAAGTTTTCACTTCAAAAAATATTAAAAGCACCATTATTTAATCAATACATCAATACATATATTAAAATCATTATATAATAAAATAAATCCATACTAATATTATAAATGGGAAAGTGTGTCTGTCTGTCTGTCTGTATGTTTGTCTTTCTTTCACGGCAAAACGGAGCGACGAATTGACGTGATTTTTTAAGTGGAGATAGTTGAAGAGATGGAGAGTAACATAGGCTACTTTTTGTCCCTTTCTAACGCGAGCGAAGCCGCGGGCAAAAGCTAGTAATCTTATAAAACGAAAAATAGAAATTGAAGTTACGCACATTATAATATCGTCAATGTATATTTCGTCGATTTTTTTTGGTTCTTGATGAATTTTTCGAGAAGCACTAAACCGATCGCCACAAAATTTATATGAGACCACCTCTCTGAATCATGACTTAGCAAACAAAAAAAGAACCATCAAAAGCCGTTCACAATTGACGGAGATATCGCGTAACAAACATACAAATTGAGAACCTCCTCCTTTTTGAAGTCGGTTAAAAAGTCTTTAGTTTTGTTATGAGTATTAGTTTAGATTTATACAAAAACAGATTGTGGATTGATATTCTCCACAATCTTTCAATAAATCTTTCTATAACTTATTTATACAAAGAATTATAGAGAGATAGTGGCTAAACCACAGTGAAGATCGATTTTGATGACGATATAATTTTAAAACCGTGTTAGGATGTAACTTTGGTTTATGTTATGGCACAAACGGCTCTAATACTGTATTAAATAAGTAGGAAAATAAAGAAATAAGTAATCGCTCTGACGTAAAATATAAAATGGATTGACGTATTACCTTTTATAGGTAAACATATTGCTTATAAATAGCTCACGTGTCAGTTAATGACGCACAATCTTTTTAAATTATTTTACTTGGAAAAAGTCAATAACATGGCATTCTAATGGTTATGAAAAAAATAAAATAGGGCGGCATGAAATCCGTACTAATATTATAAATGCGAAAGTAACTCTGTCTGTCTGTCTGTCTCTTTTTCAAGCCTAAACCACTGAACCGATTTGAATGAAATTTGGTACGGATATAGTTAAGGACCCGAGAAAGGAAGTACCTAGGATAGTTTTCATCCCGGAAATCCCCCGGGAACGGAAACTGTAGTGAGTAGTAGTAAATATATTTTAACCTCTGTTTATTTTAATTTGTTAATCTACCAAGAACATCACCATAATCCCGTTCATAAAAAACTGAACTTCATAGATTGAAAGTCGCTACAGATAATCAGAAGCCAAAAGAGGCGTACCGAGTTGCTGTGTTGAAGGACCAAGACACTGATATTCAGCTAGATCTGGTTAGATTGAAAGCTGACATTATATACATTCTTCTTGACATTATATACATTCTTCTCTTCACATTAAACAATGTACAATTAATAATATTGTAACAACATTATTTTAAAAGAGTAAGTATGGAGTTTCTTGCCCATTCTTCTCCATACGTAACAACATTTCCGAATGGGCGGTAGATTCATTTTTGTTTATAAGTATGACGTTTCAAAGTGCCTTTTTTGGTCCAATGGAAATAAATGATTTGACTTTGACTTTGCTGATATCAACATATTTCAGGCTAGGAAGGACTACGGAAAAGTAAAATAAATCAATAAGGTTCTTCAGAAGCATTATAGAAATAAAAAAACCGTTGCTGTGACTAACGTACTTACTTTATACATTGCAATGGTCGTTTTTGCTGTTCTCAACAGTTTCACACGTAACCTCTGGCAACAGTGGTAACTGCTTCAGTCGCAATGGCTTGAAGTTATGCGTAAAACTTCCTAGCGGTTCCCCATGGTTTCACCCGCCTTCTTAGTTACTGTACAAGATATCGTAGCATGATATCACATAGCCTTCCTTTTATTTGTTTTTTTTTGGTAGTGGGAAATCATCATATTGCTTCTCCCGTCCTAGGCGCGGCGAGAGGGCGTTTCAGATTTTTGCTGACTAAAACCCACTCATGTTGACATGTTCCTTCGGTTGCCCTTTATGTTCCGGGGTCACGGTAACTATTATAAACATTCCGCAACCTCGGCACATGGCCTTCCTTGATAAATGGGCTATTCAACCAAAAAATATTTTTTGAATGCGGACCAGTAGTTCCTGAGATTAGCTCGATTAACCAAAGAAACTAACTCTTCAGCTCTGTCAAGTGCAGTAGTTAACCCCTCAACTGTCGTTACGACCCCCCACACCCGTGTGCTCGTAAGAAAAACTTCAAAAAAAGGCTACAACTGTCGCGCGAACACACGGGTGCTCGTAACAGATCGCTCACCATACACCAAATCTTAAAAAATGACGACAGTTAGGGGATTTATTGAAGAATGTTCCGACTGGCGTAGGGAATTTTTTGAAGAATGTTCGAGTGACTGGCGTAGCACAAAGAAACACTTCGTCTTTGATTACTCAACTGTTGTAGGTTTTGTTTTATAGTCTTTAGTCTTCCTAGATATAGGTAATGACTATCCAACACTAAACTATTTGTCAATTTGAACCCATAGCGTAGTTAGTTCCTGAGATTTGTGTTTAATGTAATTCAAAATTTGACCATTGTATAATATTGCACTGGGTAATATTCAATTTATAATTCACCCAACTTTGATTGATGATTATTCGTGTAGTAGACGAATAATCATCAATTAAATAGCTGTAAACAAAATCGTACCAAAAAAACCTATTATGAGATAAGGCGACCTATAGAAGTAGGTGTTCCAAAAATATATTATTAGGTATGTCCACTTCTACACAAAGATGGCCTTTAGATCAGACAAGAATTCAGTGCAGAACAAAAGTAATTTTCTTCCATTTAATCGTAATTAACGTTTCATTTAAAAGTAAACAACAATTCCAACAACTTGTTTGCGGCTCGATGACAGGTTTGAAAGTAATAACTTTTCCCTCCTAATTTCCATTTTCCCGCCCAAAGCGTCAACGCGATGTAATCGGTCTGTCATCATCAATATCGAAGCCTACACAATCCAGTATTTTCCAAAATTTAAAATACTGTTCAAAAGACTAATTTTATCATATTGTGATCTTTATATAGTTTAAAATAAAGATGATTCAAAAATGTACCAACGGTAAAACTAACTTTGTAAACAACCGCAAGAATACTGTTTTCAAAACTCGTGACGATGCCCAAGGCATCACTCGCAGTGTTTCGCAATCTAATCGTGTATGTGAAAGAGAAGGATGGTGCGGGATTTGGCGCGTTAGAGTGGGATAGCGAATAGTTATAGAAGAGGGTTCAATTGATTGCGGAGGGTGTTGCGCCCTTCAATGCAAGTCTATTCATTCTGCACACCCTGGGGCGGGTGGGGAGCTGTGAAGCATGCTATGAGCAGTTTTTTTTTGTTTCTGTCTTTATTTAATTTCGCAATGGAGGATAATTTGAATATGGAATTTACATGGCGGACATGTTTGCCCACATGACGTGTAAAACGTGTATACATTAGCTATGGCTGTCACATGTACTGTAATGCGCTTATCTGAAAAACATAACAAGAATATGACTGTAATGGTACTGTTTTTAATTTGTGTTTGAAATGTTTTAATTCAGAAGTCAATTAAGTTATGGTGTATGTGAAATTAGTAACATACGAACAATA
The DNA here is from genome assembly GCA_033675125.1 of Athetis lepigone. Lineage (NCBI taxonomy): Eukaryota > Metazoa > Arthropoda > Insecta > Lepidoptera > Noctuidae > Athetis > Athetis lepigone. Next base: position 14,740,280 of record CM066239.1, on the reverse strand, counting down.
CATTTTATAGCGCATAATGAAACTGTTGAATATATTAGTATAAGCGGTTTAGAATGTTAGAACTATAACGAATTATAATTACTCAATGCTTGCAGATACAAACATAATCTCATCATAATTAATACAAAACTCTAATGGCAATTGAAAACACAAAAACATGAAACCAGGTCCCTACCTACAATTTTCCCAGTCAAAAGCTTCGAATTTAACAAGAGAAAGTTGAAACCGCTTATACTTAAGTCAGTGTTTCAAATTAATACTATTCTTCTATTTTATCGCGATACCTAGGTATATCCTATCTGATATCATTATATCACAATTAAATCATTGTAATATTTTCCTTAAAATGCCCTTGACAAAGATATTTTATAAGGCGGAATAGATCATATTATCAATTCTATTCTTTTCATCTAACCAAGAATATTTAAGTGGATGCAGAACTTACAGTTATTTAAAAAAAACAGTCGATGATTTTATAGATACTGACGCTAATTACTACGCTTTGATTCTCGAAAATCATCAAGAGCTAGCAGATATTGGCGCTAATTCTCTTGTACACAAACTTCACTTTTAAGTTAAGTACATCTCTCTCTTTCGATTTCTTAAAGAAAAAGACAGAAGATAAAATATTAGTTGAGCCCTGTCAAATTTAGACACTCCATAGATAATTTAGACGCGATTTAAAAATATGGCGTCTAAATATTCGTCAATTTTCTTCAGACGCTGTCTAATTTGACAGGATTAAACTAAAACGTATATTTTGACCTTTTCTTTAAGAAACGGAAAGAGAAAGATGCATTTAACCTAAATTTAGTTAAGTTTGTGAATAAAGAGAATCGGCACCATTACCTATTTTATAGAAGAACTTGTATATTGGAATGGCAATAGGCTGGTCACATCCGTCGCAGGACCGACGACAGCTGGAGTTAGTGTGTTCTTCAGTGGAGACCACGTATAGATGAAGCGAAGATCTGCGAAAGATAAAGAGTGAAGTTGGAGCATTTAGGGATCAGCTCTATTTAGTTTATGTCCTTAGAAAACAATCATTTTGTGTGAAGACACGTACGCGCCGCTCAGCTTTCCGGGTCTGTTCATCTTTCGGCATCTAAATAATTAAATATAAATAAATATCTTGGGACAACTACACACGGCCATCTGATCCCAAGCTAAGCAGAGCTTGTGTTATGGTAAAACAACTGATAAACATACTTATATAATTTTTAAATATATACTTACTTACATATTATTGATTAATCACACCCAGACACAGAACAAACATTTATGCTCATCACACAAAGTTTGTCCTGGGTGGGAATTGAGCCCACGACATCCTCGGGCTGAATAAATGTGCGTAGTCCCTTAAGGTTGACAGCGTTTCTCATTATTACGACAGTTTTTTTTTTTGTTGAGTGGGAAATCATCAAATGACTGCTCCCGTCCTGCGTGTCAGACTTTTACTGACTAAAACCCACTCATGTTCCTTCAATTGCCCTTCATGTTCCAGGGTCATGGTAACTATTATAAACATTCCACAACCCCGGCTATTACGACTGATTGTAGTAGAAGAAAGAGACTGTAGAAATGAAATACCTATGTCAAAATCTTTCAGCTTTACGCGAGGTGAACTCAATAAGCGTGCGAAATCCCTTATCGTGACTGCACTACTTTAGTCATAGGTATTATAGTAACGGGATTAAGTAGAGATTATCCAGTAACATAACCTGATTATTTTTGGTTTGCTTCAAAACTTTTATTAACATAATTCAGCTGAATAGCAGCTGTTTTCATGAAGTGACTGACTATCTGACCTTCATACACCAGTAATCCTGTATCAAAAACTACCTAGTCAGATCTTTGTAATTCTTACTACCCGTAATGAGGGTCAAAGATCTGCAAACTACAACTTGGACCAACGGCTTTATGTGCTTTCTCAGGCACGGAATATCAGTGACGCCCTAAATATACTTAGAAGGTATATACCAATCTAAAAGAATTCGTGGGTTTTATGCGATCACTTCCCACAACTAACAAACTAGGGCATTAAGTCCGCCTTTGTACGGTACGGTGTTTGTACATAAAGTTTTAAATAAATAAATAAATAAACTAACACATTAGCTGTTTAATTAGCTAATGTGTTTGTTTGTTTTTAGCTTCCGTTGTTCTTTCGTCTGTCAACTGATGAATCGCATTAGGTTTATAATTTTAACAAAACGATTGGCACCACTATTGGCACTGTAACCACAGATTACTAAATAGTTACTACACCAAATATTAAAAAAATAACAACAAATAATAAAAAAAGAAAAGAAAATATTTTTATCGATCATATCAGCGGGCAAGAATGGGTTAATACTGTATGGTGGTCGTACAGAAACGGAACGTAAAAATCTGATCTTGTCAGACAAGCTACTATATCAATTAAAGCCTCAATGGTTAGTTGGAATGGCATATAAGTTTCAATATCTTCATCGGCGCAAAAAAACATTTCATGACCACGATCCAACACAACAGATTAGGTATAGAAATAACGTTTTTATCGCGTCGTCGCGCGTAATTTATTAATCGCGACTCATTATCTCTGTTAATGACATTCTTATCGCCTCTAGGTAGGTTAATGATAATGACCATGTATCATTCACCCGCCTTCCTTTTCAAGTGAGGACATTTACGGAGAAATTTTAAGTAGCCGTAATTTTAGTGATGGTTTATTTACTAAAGGGTTCATTATTGACATTAGTTTGTTTACTACTAGTTACTTTAAACCTTCGAACACACGTGATTCGAGACACAATAGAAAGACAATAGCAGAACGACAGCCGGCTATCGCTTGGTTATCGAAAGGCTAATCCAATAAGGCCGGATCACGGCCGGCTTAAAACAACCTGTCTATCTAACCATATTTGGCTCCAGTCACAATGCTTCAAAATTCAGTTAGCTAGAAATAGTCAGCTAGGCAAACTTACTTTGTGGCTGCTGAACGGTGGTCTGAAGTCTTAAAGAGGGTGGCGAGTAGCGACTTAATGTGAGAAGACCAGGGGCCTTCATCATCATCATCATATCAGTCTGTTGCAATTTACTATTGAACTTACCCTTCCCCAAAGAGTGCCAATCATACTGGGGCCCTAGTCTGCTATTACAATCGTGTCTCAATGACCAGTCATCGGCCAAATATTTGACAACTTTGACAGTTTTTGAATGGGAAATGTGTCAAAAGTTTGACGTTACATGTCAAAAATCGAACATTGGGACACGATTTAATAGCAGACTAGGGCCCCAGTATGATTGGCACTCTTTGGTGAAGGGTAAGTTCAATCGTAAATTGCAACTGACTGATATGATGATGCTGATGAAAGCCGACGTGCTTTTTAATCGATTCCCTTCCCCAAGAACATAAAAAAAATGTGGCTACTTCTCTCAGCAGTAATAAATAACTTGTCGGTCATTTTAAATATACATGAGTATCCATGCTGCTTTTTAGTACTGTGTTGGTCAACCTGAAAGTCAAGTTGAGTGTTAACTAACCACTTATCTTATCTGCAACTCATAATGCGTAGAGGCAAAATAAAAAAGATCCTACTGCACAGGGATGTTTACTGTACAGGGGCTTAAAAATAATAATAAAAAATAATATTTAAAATAATATTTAATTTATTAAAACAGTGTGAATTATCTATGCTAGTTATTAAAATATTACAAATCGTCAACTGAAGCCTGAAGCCTGAAATTAACACCCTGGTGTTAACAAGCTAGTTGCTAGTTTTAAAATCCTCAATAGCTTAGTTTCAATATGCTTTGAATTTTAATAGTCCCTCGTAAGTCACGACTGTACTCAGCCCTCCTAGACAAGTGGCATTGTAGAATAGATAGCGAAACGAAAACGATTCGCAAATGTATGGAGATGTCAATTGTTTAGCGAAAGCTTATGTCAATTCCATACATTTAACAATCTATTCGTTTTCGTTTTCTATTCTACAAATGCCACTTGGCTAGGCCCTTTGGTTCCGTAAATAATATCTGTTTCCGGACCTCAGACAACAAGCCATCAAACTAATATCACTATCAAAGTCACATTTAACACATAAAACTATCTACACGAATAGCTCCCGACATCACATGATGACAAGACAAGCGTATGCGCATATCTCCGGTCAAAGTTTATCGAGCTCTGTCTCGAATGTGCCGCCTTGATAAACTACCTACTCGATACCTTCTGACAGTATTTATTATATAAATAAAATTGTAAACTAACTGACTGTTTGACTGACTATTGATATATCAATGCACAGCCCAAGCCTCTGGTCCAAGAGACATGGAGGACATGATTCAGATTTAGATTCAGATTCATTTATTCCACATACGTAAAATAGAGTACATTAAATTGTCTTAATTTAGGTTTGTCTCATACATTTTGCTGGTGATCAGCATGTGAAATTATAAGTCTATAATAATTTGGAATTTACATTTGAATACAATTAATTCAAAAAAAGTTCAGATAATAACAATTACTCTTATACAACACTCAGTAATTATTAATCTAAATATTTCAGTAAATGTCAGAATACAATTTTAAAGTAACTAAGTACTACACAATTGGGGTGAGTCTTTATCACTGTGGGTACAAGTTAAAACAATTCATTAATAGAATAAAAGCAGTGTATAAGTACATTTTTAATTTTAACAGGGGAAGATCTTTCAAACTTTTTCATGTGGAGTTCAACCATTTAATTATTTAAATATCCATGATCGCAGTTTAATTTGTTTTTAAAATTCAAATAATGTCTTATTTCAGTAATATGTTCAATCTATAATATTTAAGGTACTTTCCCTCCATGTGGCATAGTCGTGTATATGAGAATATTAGTGTACTTGTTAGGCTGTAGCCACTAGGTGAACTTACAACATTAACAGCTTGTAAACGTCCTTAGCAATCTAGGTCCCCGTATTAATTCACAAACTCCACTTTCGAATCCTTGAAAAACAGATTCTTTTCGCTTTCGGTGTTACAAAGGGGTCTTCGGATAAAGATCAATAACAAAAGAACTAACTTAATAGCGAGGGATCTAAAAACTACATAGTTCCCTTAGTTCGTCAGTGGGAGCATTTTTACTCGTGTCGGTCAAGTCGGTCGTTAATTACACAAAATACTTAGTGGAAAAGTGAGGGTTTCTGGAGTAATCGTCTTCTTAACATATTATGTTTAATCTTGAGCAATTGCAATACTAACCGCCACTCTATTCCCAAGCACTTATGTATCCGAAAAGTGCCGAGGCAATGAAGTGTGACGAGGCATGACGATTCAATTATCCTGGATGGATCCAACAACGAAAAAAACAGCGGGAAATAAAGAAAAAATACTAACACTTAAGCATAAAATTGGTGTATTGTGTTTGTTATTAAATACAACAGTAATGACAACAATAAGCTAAGTATTATATTATCAAATCTTATATCAATCTTCCCCAACCAATGACAACAAAGCAAAAACCAATAAGGGTCCTGTCAAAGTTAATTAAAATTATATTTTTTTTATGAGCGGTCCCACATTTCCTAACATTTAAGCCTTCATTGTTATTGGCAACGTTGTCAAGCCGACCGGTGGTCATTTTGGCCTTACTAAGGGTTTATGTGGAATTCAATATTAACCGGTGACTTTGAAAATTCGCGGCAAATCAAAATGGGCTGTTCAGTACATTATCATTTTAGATGGTTATTTCTCAACTGATATGTAAATGCAAAATACGTTATTGTCATCAAAAAGTAAAGGAATATCATGAAAGATCTATATCTGTCCTTCCATCCCTACAAACTTTAGAAGTAGTTAAAATTCGAAACAGTATCACTTCTTCATCTGTCGCTGTCGATACGTGAGAGTTTCCTTAACTACGTATGGAACACTATATTGTACTTATGTCTTAATTTTTTCTCATTTCTTTCTCAACTCTTTGCTTTACCCCAAACTTACTAGCCTTGACCTAATCTTATGCAAAAAATTATGTGGAATTTGTTCATAAGCCATCCGACGCTGCTTTTACGTTAAAAAATATACTTTTTATCTATTGGGTTTTTATTATATCATTTCTGAATTACTTTCATTATCTTTGCCTTTATCGACTTTATATCTAACTTCACATATCCTTTTTAAATCCACCAATTTCAATCGCTAATTGAAACATTTTATATCAATGATTAAAATCTTTGATCGCTCACTACGTATATAATCGCGTTTAATTATTATTGGTTTACCGCTATTGCAGATATTAAATGTGACAATAGATCCACATCAACGTCTAGTTTTTATGTAACATTTAACTCGTACTGCCCAATGATTAAGTATATTCCTATTCCTTCCATCAGCTACGATTCATCGTTACGTCTTGCCTATCCTTAAGACAGCTATTCACAAGTCCCGCCATCTCTTTTATGGTCTGACACGGCCCCGTACCGACTCCGTTTTAAAGCTCTAGGGGCCCATAGCTCATTCGGAATATAGCAGCCATATCCCGCACAGTCCCATTTGAGCCCCATCGAGATAATTCTACTAAAGCCTTCCTACTTACATGTTAACCTTCATGGACTGTTCAGAGTTATAAAAACCAGTAGTTTTTTATCGTAACCTTCGTCGCTTTACGTCCTCATGAGATCACGGTAACGATGAAAAACTTGACTCACTTCGTCAATTTCCGGATTTGAGTCACACCCTGATGTTAATGGTGTTTTTGTACGAAACCGTAGCAAGGCCGAAAAATGGAACACCCTTTTAGAGGGTGAAGGAAGACCATTATATTATAGTGCACATATTCGTGATTGCTAATGATTTTATAATGTAATGAAATTGTTACTTATTTTCCAAAAATGGAGAAGAATTTTCTGGGTTTCGATAGTTTTAGAAAAAAGGATTTTCGTGGAAATGGTGCAGATACGGTTAAAAAAATAGTAACGCAATGGTTAGTTCGACAAACTTTTAAAACTGTACTATTTATTATCCTCGAAATAAAATTGACGGTAACGTGTTATGAACTAAATAGTAGGAATAAAAGTTAGGTGAAGTTTTCTGTAAGTGAAACGATTAATTAAAGACAATAAGAAGTATTCGGCTGAATGCCAAACCTAATAATAATAAATTAACACGGAACATTAATTAATACATTAATATTGACAATGCGAAGTTTAATGGTTTTAAGACTGTCATTCCACAGACGGTTTACGTATGATTATGAACCATTTTATGACTTTGCAAAGGAAAATAAAAACTTAATTAAACTGGTATCATTATGTTGTTTCTACGTTACTACTTCATTTATGGAGTTTCGTACTTCGAATTTAATAAGGATAATATACTTGCGCATTAAACCATATCATTTATTTTACATCCACAAGAAAAAATATTGTCTTATATAGGTATCGTAGTAAAAATAACATAGATAACACAGAAATTCGTAACTTGCTCCACAGAGCTCTTTGTTAGTTTGGAGGGAGTTTAAAAGAGTATTCAATTCAAGGAGTTTTAAATGTTGGCGGTGAATTGCACTGTATCAGTTAAATGAATGGTCTAATTATAGGAATGACATGACTCGAACTAAATCCGCTTGCGTTTAGCTTTAACGCAAAGTTTTTTTTTCTGGGACAGCTCCGCTAAGAATAAGGATAGAAACCGGCCTAAAGAAATATTACATTATTTCCCTACCGACCTAAACCCGGTCAAATTAGCTCTAGCCCCTTTAGCTCCTCCTAGGTTTTAGTACCCAGTCATTATTCTTTGTAAGATCCCGGTCGAAGATCAGGCCTATGGCGCATGGCATGTTTTTCGGTATCACCGGTGATCTAGCCCCAGTGGCCTTCGATCGGTAGCGCATCTCATATTCTCTTAAGACCTTCTACAGTGGGTTATCCAGTGGTGTACCCATATCGCCACCCAAGAGGGGCGGCTGGAAGATAATGTTCAATCTGCGGTTTGCGTAAAAGCTGCAAGAATGAAAATACATGAAAATTGCCAAAAGTACGCCTCGAATATATTTCACATCACCCAAACGATTTCAAATCTTAAATCTTTGGTACAGAATCTGCAGCAAACACTAGTAATAAAACATTTTTACGATCCATTGTGAGCGCTTTACGACTGGACTGAGCACGATTGACTTCTGACCATAAATTGTGTTTTCTATGTCGCTCTTCAGCTATATTTCTTGGTTTTCGTCAACTATTAAATGTTAGATTGTGCATGCGGGTGTAGTGTCGTCTAGCTGTGGTGTGACTAAAACCGCATGCTGACGTAAGAAAGCATTTGTTTTTATTTCGACGACCATATTTCCATTATGGCGAGTTTTTGTGGTTTTCCCGGTAGTTTTTAATATATTATATATAGCGATTATGTACCGCACGATTGCAAAATTTTAGGTACCTACAGCTTAGCATTTTAACACCGTATATAGCTAAAGAATATCAGCTGAATATAAAGTATGGTAGTGAGAGTCAACAGTAAACTGCTTTTTTTAACCACTGAAAATCTTGAAAGCTAGAAAAACAGTATATATACTCACATAGATACTTAATTAGATACTGACATAGTCCAAAAGTAAAGCGCCGAGCAATAAAGAGCGACGAGCCCAAAAAAATATTCATCTCTCATGGATCCCGCAACAAAAATAATCAAAAAAGAACAGCGGAAGAGTATCATGTCCATACACTTCGCTTTTTTTATAACTATTCAAGCGCATATTCTCTTTACGATTATGTAATAATATTGTAATCTATGTGTCGTATTGTTCTAAAATTAGATGTATAGATAGTTTCCAGTCCGCAATCTATCATTAGGCACTGATTGGCTAAAGGAAAATGTTATTCCACAAAAAGCCGCCATCATTATTATCTACTTTTTATTTTCTATGCCTGCAAGAACTGTTTGAAATGTTAAAATTCTGATAGGCTGACTGACGATATAGAAGTTGATACGATTAGATTCGCAGTAAGAAGGTAGGTACTTGTAAAAAGAAGAGGAAGACCGTACGATTGTACGGCAAAGTTAGAAGCTACAAATATCTTAAAAAAAAATATCTTTTTTTTTTGTTCATTTGATTTTGAATAAATGCTTAGGTTTCCATGAGGAATCATTGATGCTGTATTTGCAATGACTCCGTTAGAAGGCTCTTAGATACGAATTTAGAGTTACAAATCTTGTCCTTTCTTAATTAGAGGAAAAAAGATATATTGGTGCCGATTCTCTTATTCACAAACTAACGTAAATTTAAGGTAAGTGCATCTTTCTCTTTCTATTTAATTGAGAAAAGGACAGAAGATTTAATATTAGTTAAGTTCTGTCAAATTTAGACACTCCATAGACAATTTAGACGCGATTCAAAAACATGGCGTCTAAATGTACGTCAATTTTCATCAGGCGCTGTCTAATTTGACAGGATTAAACTAAAATGTATCTTCTGTCCTTTTCTTTAAGAAATGGAAACAGAAAGATGCATTTAACTTAAAAGTTAAGTTTGTGAACAAGAGAATCAGCACCATTATGTTCCATAATAGTAATGTACTTACTGTAACGACTACACCGTAAATGTTAAAAGGATAACACTATCAGGCGATAATAAGAAAAAATAAGTCTAACATAGGTACTCATTACGACAAACAATTTCAGTACCTACCTACCTATGTAACTTAGGTAAGTAAACTAATAAGTACATTGTGTAATAAACCGCAAAACACCAAACGAGGAAAAAACATATTTGCAACAATAACGAACTTGTTTATCACTTTCCATGTAGGTACAATTAAACGATTGTGTATGAGCTAATACAGGTTTCCATCATGTAACAGCGAATGTAATGCGAAACGCTTTATGTAATAAGCTGAATATGACGAAAAGGCACTGCGATATAAATTGGTTTTACAAGTCAGGTTTCCTCTAGTCTACAAGTTCTTTCTTTATGTATCAATGCACGTCAACGTGTCAGTCGCTCCACGTAAAACACCGATATCCAGCTGAATCCGGTTAGGCTGGCAGCCGACCCCAACACGATTGGGAAAAGGCTAGGGAGATGGATGGCACGTCAACGTGTCTACCGTCCCAGATGATTGGTGAATAGTATGGTACAGAGTTAGTTGATGACAGTCAGCATCGTCTTTCGATCTGTGAATTGTGTGATCAACAATCGTTGTCTTATACATAAGAACTGAATGCATTGTCAGTATTACTTAAAACTGGACACGCCGTAATAGCGGCGGTAAGACCCCTCTTTGAGGAGTGCCTAGAGAGGCGCCACGGCGCTCTCACGTTTCGCTTGACACAGGTCTTCATCGGTCACGGTCAGTTCGGGAGGTTCCTGTGTCGGATTCGGGCGGAAGCGACGCCTGAGTGTCACCACTGCAGCAACTGTCGCCTGGAGGACACGGTGAAGCACACGGTGGAGGTGTGCCCCGCATGGGCAAGAAATCGACGTGTCCTCGTAGAGGCGATCGGCGGCGGTGACCTCTCGCGCCCGGCGCTGGTCCAGGCCATGCTTCAGGGCGAGACGGAATGGGATGCCGTCGCCTCCTTCTGCGAAGCAGTTATGCTAGTGAAGGAAGCGGCGGCGCGCGAAAGGCAACGACGAGTCTCTCGCCCCGGACTAAGACCCAGGCGAAGACGTCGAGAGTCGCCAGACGACTACCGGCCACCGTAGGCGCGGTTCTGCGGACGGCGAGCGATGGGTAGCTCGCCGCCCGGCTAGGACCAGGCCCGCGTCGACGGCGCGTTAGTGTTCCATTCGCTCCTTAAAGAGAAGTCAGCACAAGAAGGGGCCCAACAGGGTCAACGCCTGCCGGGGTTGCGGAATGTTTATAATAGTTACCGCGACCCCGGAACATAAAGGGCAACCGAAGGAACATGAGTGGGTTTTAGTCAGTAAAAGTCTGACACGCCCTCCCGCCGCACCCAGGACGGGAGCAGTCATTGGATGATTTCCCACTCACCAAAAAAAAAAAAAACATCATTGGAAAAAAGGCTAGGAAGATGATGATAAGTCATTCGGTCTGTGTATAATTAAGTTTATGCTCCCATAAACCGAAACCCGAGAACTGACTGCATGCCTTACAGCCTTGCCAAGTTCCATTGTGAGAATTTCTTAGTCCATATCCATTATGAAAATGTATTTTATTATTTAGAGACACATTGTGTGACCATAATACCATTCTTCAGCAGTGATTTGAATCGGCGGAATTCAACAAAAAGGAAATATTTAATGAATGGCCGATACATTGTAATGAGATTGTATAGCCCATTCATTGAGTATTGTCAATACATGTGCCTATGTGTGAGAGTTTATCTATCCTTTGCTATTTTATAATCTTTGTAAAAGTAAAGGTATCTGCTTCAAAGCGTCTTAACTAAAAACCGAATGGAATTGTCTTTTCAATATATTTTTGTTCTACATTTCCACGTATTTTGCTTGTGTTTAAATATTATTCTTTTTTTTAATTTTGTCTACCAATCCTACCAATCAGACAATAAAGAGATTAAGTAACTGATACGATATTCGGAAAATCCAATGACGTTTCTCCCGTGATTGATGAGGTCGTGATAGCATCAAGCAATCCATATTTAATATAGAAATATCATCGCCTATATAGATTCTAGAAATACTTATATAATATTTAGGTCAAAAATCTAATTTATTATATGAAAATATTGACGTCAACTTGTCAAGATCCTGTTTGACTTCTTTTGCCTTCGTTGTTAATCGCTCCGTTTTCTTTTTGTCATGTCAGTCATCGTCTTTACTTAAGTTAAATCAGTCAGTAAAGTTGATTCAGTGATATATCATAAGTCTTTTAAGATTATAGCCAAATTATCAACTTTAGACATTAGTGTCATAACATTACTCTGTAAACATAATACACGAGTTTCCGAGTTCGTCACTCTTCGTCAGATCGATGAATGTTGGTTCCTAAACCCTACTTATAATTATATTAAGATGCTTATATTGTATGGCTTCATTTCGGAAATTGAGTTTCTGATAGTTAGCTCTAAAATCTTGGCAGATATTAAAGATTTACGTAGATTGGAGTTATTCGTAGAACTTTGACGGTCGTTACGGGTAGTCAGCAGAAGCCAGAAAGTCTGACGAGTCAGACCAATCACAGAGTACCGTGTCGCCCAGTTACGTGGTTGTGGAGGTCTGATAGGCAGTCGGTTAACATAGAACACTGATATCCAGCTGAATCCGGATAGCCCCAACAAAATTGGGAAAAGGCTAGGGAGGTGATAGAGTGGAGTCGATATCGCAGAAGGAGGCTATACCACACAAATAGTAACAAACATACTTTTGATTAGTTGTCACGCCATTTAAAATAGATTAATCGTCTTAGATTTTAATTAGTTTTATACTCCTATTTACTTCATTATTATCATCTCATAAAGAAGCAACGAGACCAAAGTAAATGGAGTCCGTGAATGTTCTAATTTATTCTTCTCTAAAAGACGTTTTTTTAAAAGTGCTCCTTTATGACCTAATGGAAATAAATGCTTTGATTTTAAAAACAAATAATTATAAGGTACAACTATAAATGGTGGTTCAAGCAATGAGCCTTTTAGCAGTATTTCGAGAATTTAAGTGACATGAGGATGCCATCAGTGGCTCTTTTGAAACATAAATTAGCAATTTACATTAATTTGCTAATTAACAGGAATAAAGCAATACTTTACGATAGTATAAAAGAGAGTCACAATAAAAAAACTTGGTCTCAACGCTTTGTTATACTCACTTAGGCCAAAATGTTGCGCCGCCATTGAATCATTTGCATCTGGGTCTTGATAAAGAAACGACGATATCTCAAAAACCAGATGTGATTCAGCAAATCTATAAGTAGATTTAGATTCAGTGGATACTACGGTTTAATAAATGGAACATATGGTGTTTGAGGAAGATTAGACCTTGAATATATCAAAGAAATACCTTGAAGCGTTTATGAAATGTTCCCAAAATGTATACTTATTGGCAATAATTTGTTAAGCTGCCTCTATTTTTTCAATTATATAGCTGGTAGTCGATTCCAGAATTGGATGTGTTGGGTATTTCTCAATTCCCATTTTATTGAATAGAATATTTTGAGGATAAACTACATTTTCCCCAACAGCACAATGTCAAAGCGAATCTTGTTTTGCACAGTGTTCATTGTCTATGTTTCTATGCGAGTCAAACAAGGCCAAAAAACGGTAAAATAAAAAATCTGCCAACTGACATCGATTCTATCGCGTCTCGTAAAAAACGAACACAATGCGTCGAGAACGCCACGCGTCCCGCTACCCTCGGACACAACTGAGCAACCCCTCAGTATGACAGAGTCCTTTGGCTAAATCTATACAAAATTGAACCTTAACGTGCCTGTTATAAAGTGCATGATGTTCGATGTTGTTGTTGTTATGTGAATGTAGGACTTTGTCAAAGTTACAAGATTAAATTGAAACAAGCTTGGAATCCGCCGGCAAGCGTTGCGACGTTGCCGTTCTTGGCAAGCTACAACGCTTGCTCCTCTATGTATATGTGTGTTCTGGCACAACTGGCGCCGAATATTTATTGTATACTAACAGAATACTGACGGGCGCTTAGAGCGATAGGGTTCCATTTGCCATGCATACTTTATTTTGTACTTTATGAAGTCGGTGTTAGGGTTGGGATTTGGATATAGTTTAGATGTAGGACGATGTTCAACTAAACAGTTTTTCTATGTGACCGTCCAGGTGGCTATGTATAGGTTGCTTGGCTCGTTCGATACGCCACGGCGGCCTTAAGTTGGATAATGGTTTCGCAACTGATAATTAATTTAGCAGTGAAGGTTTTACGAAGGTAAATATAGACTTCATGAATATGTTAACTGCCTACCAATTATATCTCACTATGTTCTCACGGACCTGCGTGGGAGTGTGATTTAGAGATATTTCAATGTATCTTGCCTAATAAGTAAGTGCCTACTGTCTCGTACTAATTGTATTAATTACTTCAATACAAATAAACTATAGACTAGACTTACAAGTATTTTGGTCTTGAAACTAAGGTCAGCATCGTCTAAGAAATACAAGAATTTCAATGGAAATCACAGTTAAAAATATTGGCGAAAAATATAACATCAAAGATATGTCAGGAGCTAGTCAATACAAATACTCTTTTAAAATAAGTTTTAAACACACAAATAACAATCTCATACAAGTTTTAAATCACAGTCGAATTACAAGACACAATTAAACATTTAATACTTCATAGCGATTTGTTGTATGCCAAGTAGGTATGTAACTTATTAGCTCAGTCTTAGTCATTGTCTTCTACAGGACCACCTTAAAATAACGAAGATATATTTACGCAAAGAGACAGCACAGCAGACAATGAAAATCATCTCATAAAGAATGACGACTAGCTTCTGAAGAAGGCAACGGACAAAAACTGAACAATAGAATACTTACAGACCAAATATTAGAAGAAATAGCGTTTAATTTCAGACGTAATAAAAAAAAAGACTAAACGATTAAAGAAAGTCTACGCACTTAGACCGCTTGTATACACAAAAATATCCACCCAGGCTGCTGTAAAAAAGGCCAATGTGATAATTATTTGCCAATATATAAGAATATTGACGAACCTGCAAGCTTATACAAATATTTCTTCTGTTGAAGATCACGACAACTGAAAAAACAAAGCGAGTCGTGTCTTTCGTAGATAAGTTTCTATTTCTTCTTCAGCGTCAAAGCTATAAACGACACAATTCTTGCCTAGAAACTGTGACTTTTCTATCGGCGTTTCGATGATTAATCGACGAGAATAAAGGTTGACTGGTGTATGAAGTGGCTGTTCAGAGAAATACAATCACTTCGTAGCCTCCGTCGATTTACACAAGTCTAAACCTTCTTATGCGCCCAATAAACTAAAATATTTACCAACAACCATATTAAAAAACAGTAGCTACTATACTTCGGAAGCTATACTTTTACGAAAGACATTCTAAACTCGTTTTCTCTGTAGACCCTACTTGATGATGAATGAAGAAGAACTTAAGCACAATAACTAGTTTTTGGCTTTGTCTGCGTAAATGTCTATTATCGTGGATGCATACGAAATTGCAGGTTACAAAGTAGCCCGTAACCTCCACTGGGATTCAAGCTAGTCTTTCCCAAATATCGTCAAAATTGGATCTGATATTTAGCTGTGAGAGCCTCTACTAAAAAGTTCGGAGAACGGCTGTCTCTAATGGTTCACCCGCGTCTGTGGCTACTACTCCGTTTCAGTGGTTCATAGCAGTATGATATATAGCCTGTACTAATCCTCATAAATCTGACTATTATATACAGAAAGATTTTTTACAATCGCAATCAGAGTTGCAGATTAACGCAGATAAATGCACAAAAAACAAAACATACCTCTTCAACTAAACAATTACAAAATTTTTGTAAGCCGACATAAATAGATTTTGTAGATTACATACTCACCAGATCTAAAAACCACAGCCGCGGTAAGATATCATCAAAACCAGAAACAAATGATAGGTAGACCTACCTCAAACCCAATCATAATAAAATTATCGCAGAGAATTATCTAGATTAAGAATTGAAACATGTATCGGATAAATGTTTACTATCTAAGTAGGTAACCATGTAAAACGACTAAGTGCTAGGTAGAAACTACTCAACACATCGCGATAATGCATCGGATAAACATTATATTGAACAATCTTATCGGACAACGTGCGTAAATGATAGTGGTAATCTGATTATAGATTCCGATACCTATTTTCAATGCGGATATTGTACCCGACATAAAAAAAAACCTCATGTTCTGATGCCTAATACGAAAAGTCTGAGTTTTTTTTTCCATGTTTTGTAATCTTTTGACTACCTTATCGCCGTCATTGTAAGCGATGATTCAGTCGACGCACGCGTTTCAGAAGCTAACAGAAGTTTTATTTTTGTCAATATCTTTATGCAAGAATACTTAAAAACAATCAAATTCCTAGTCTATTTTTATGGAACTATCTATCGTACCCGCTTTTTATTTTCAATTAATTTTTCGCCAAGCCAATGGACTGATGGATGTTTCGATGATCAGGCAGTTAATTGATGAATTACAAACTGCGGCCGATAGCGCTCTTTGGGGAAGCGTATGTTCAACAGTAGACGGCACTAGGCTGATATTATGGTTTTGTCAAGGATCATCAATTAGTTGGAACATTAAATCATTCAAAATTTGTCTACTTTATATAGTAGTATCTTTTGTAAATTCTGAAATAATACCGGATTTTTAATATAATTATACTGTTCGAAAGTAGGCGAACTTATTTAAGCACACTATTGCTTTATTTTGAAGGATTGTTAATAATATGTATCAATACTTTACAATGAAAATGCAAGATTATATTACGACTAAGCCAAATCTGCGGGGTCTGCGCAGCTAGCTATTGGTTTTCCTGTTTTGATACTCGCCGTGGTAGTATCCAATAGTTCCAAGCATTATAGTTTAGCCACCCTATGCTAGTCATTTCAAAGAAAAGAATTTCCGCCTTAGTTTTTGTAAAGATTATTCCCAAACCAGTCTTTCAAAACATGCAGTCACATAAACCCGTATAATATTGCTGACGTGCGCAAGCTTCCATCGTGGCTTTATTCAGAATATCCAATTACTCTTTAGACGATTTTGCAGAAAACAAACCACGTAGACTTCTCCAGTCATCAAACCAAGAATTATATGTAAATTACCTCCACCTCAGCCAAACTTAAACTTATTTTCTGTCGATCACTCTCTTTTTAAACCATTTTTCAGATAGAAATATGGAATATCTTCAACAATACTTTAAAATACATAGGACAGAACACCCTCTAACTCATTCACAATAGCTACCTCTTCAAAGACAACTACAAAACCATCAAAAACTATATTAGACACATCCCATCCTTATGCCAAATATCTGGCATCGGTGCAAAGCGGCAACCTCGCAGTCCAGTCTATTGCCGCCTCTGGTAGAAAGCGGCACTCGCGGCACGTTTCTAATCTGGACTGCGGCAGTCAATGACTCCGGCACGCGACTTGACGCGACACTCACACTCGTATATTGAAATATATAATGCACTCGGTTTTAGGAACTATTTTGAGGATTATGTTGATGTTTTTATGTTGGAAAACGTTAAAAACTGTAGTAGGAATGATAATCATCACAATAAGGCTGAGATAATTCAAGATCTAACTAACTTTTATTTAAGGAATACTATAAATAAAGACGAGAAAGACTCTAGTAAATCTGAATCCATAACAAGCTAGCAGAAAAGTCGAGAAGAAGGAGCTATGATGTCGAAAAATCGCCAAAGAAGTTAAAGACCAAACCTCAATCGGCTCACAAAAAAAATACGGTGGACTGGATCAAGTGCTGGTGCAGCTGCATTGAAAGCGGAGGAGCCTATTTTAAAGAGGACAAAATAATTTTTGTCTAAAAAGTTACTTTTTGGGTATTATTGAACAATTCCCGGTACTTTTTACAGAATGTAAGTTGAAAGATAGAGTCAATGCTGCAACAGATAATTTTAACTTGGTGGATGTTCGTTTTTCATCTTTTACTATTAAACTAGCTTTCACTCACGACTTCGCCCGCGTGAAAAACGTTCCAAGATATTCTCAAAACAGGAATACCTGGATCACCAATCCGCCAATAGCATTGTACTCTTCTTAAGTTGTTTAATAATCCTGAAATGAACGCAGTTGCCGACACTGTTGTCTTTAACGTCGTATTTTCCAAGAATGCTTACGACCTATAAATAAAGTTTAAACTCATCTTCTTTCACCTTTGAACAACTTCCATCAATTGTAGCAACATTTACTCTACTCAAAACACCTTTAATAATTAGTCATTGTTTGCCATATATAGATGGTGACTGTGGATTATGGAATTTTGTCAACTGTCCTGCCGCAAACAGATTTCTAGGTAAAACAAACCACAGTATTTACGTTTCGTTGTATCGATTTGCGTCAACGATTGACACATTGAAAGTGGGTTTTTCCGATAACAATAATTGAATTAATATTCTAGTTCAGCTTGTTCTGTTGTCTTTCTTGATCTTTCAGGTATAAAAAACTTAGAAGTAAATATTCTATCATCATCATCGTCATCATCCATGTCCTGTCTTTACCTGAATGCTGACTCTGCCTCTTTGATCGCACCACGCTCCTGTGCGAAGCTGATCAAGATTTCTACGTAAGTATTCACCTAAAGATATATCGCCATTAACATACGGCGATAAGAGCAGGTAAGTTTATTTGTCTCATACAAATACCAGCCACTCAACGTTGTGAACTCGATGATTTTCATGAATGTATAAGTTGCACTGATGTTTAGATATTTGAAAGGACAACCCAGGGTCGCAAAGAGATAACATGGCAAGGTTACCAAAAAAATGTTGAGACAAATAAAGATTTGATATTTTTGTTTGTCGCTTTTGTAGCAACTATGCTATAGATGACGAAATAATAGTCTGTCGAATGCAAACAAAAACCACCACTCGTCCGTCACGTCCCAACTTCTGAAATACATTCTCACAGTTTATAGGACACACCAACGCTGCACTTCAAAAGAATTAGACACGAAACCTTGGACGCAGAACTTATTCGCACAAACTTCTTCATAAAGAGCTCCAGCTACAACTTCCAGGCAGGGGATTACTCCTGGAAGTTGTAGCTGGAGCTCTTTCATATACCGTCTCAAATACCATTTAGTAACACAATAACAGCACACAAGAGTCCCCAATCCTCATTCGCGAACATTGAACCAGATCCCCAGGTGTCGGCAGCGACAAAGCACCGCTATCGCGCTGATAACGCTATCAGTCCTTATCGGCTTCCGCTGCAGCTGCCGCTGATATTTAGCCTTGATGCACGCCCGCTGGGAGCTATCGAGATGTTTGTAATATTCGTGTGACGAATGAATCTGATTCGCTTTGTAAGGCTAATAAGGCAATGGCTTAGAAAATCACGTTTAGGAATTTGCAGAGGCAGATAGTAAGAAAGCAAAGAGAAATGCTGCGCACAGGAAAGAAAATAGATCGCTAATCAGACAACAAAAAAATTTACAGTCGTAAAAATCTATACAGCCAACATAGGGTTACTTATATAATATATTAGGTTAATGGAAAGGGTGTTTAATGTCTATCATGCATTAGGTTAGTAATTTTATTTTTTTAGTCTTTGTATTTTCTTCACGATCTTTTTCTTTTTTCTTTGTCATTAGGTTTTTAACATAAGTTTTGTTAGTAAACATTTCGATCTAAATACATAAATAACTCTATCCTCTCCGACCTCTAGTAATAACCTGGCATTATAAGTAAATCAGCACCAGCGGAACCACCAACACTTTCAAAGAAAAACCCCTCATTAAAAATCTCAACGAATTCTCAACTAAATTCATTCACAGTGGGTGTCTGTGTGTCGGCGTCATTCTCGATAATTGCTGAGTCAGTCGCCGCGGGCACGGTAGCTCTGGGCAGAACGGCGGTAGCTGCTACCGTCATTGTTTGTCTTTCTGTCTGTACTGTTTCCGTTCAATAACTATCTTTATTGTTCTAGAGCCTTTGAGTTTCGTCAATTATTCGAAGCTATTGTTCTGCTGGTGTCGTAAAGTGATTAGGATAATTGTGTAATGGGTGTCGCCATTGGTTCGAGGTTAATGCTTGTTGAGATAATACGACTGACTTAAATATCTTGATTTGTGTTGGCTTTGTTTTTATACTATACTTACATTACTACACTACATGATACTTTTCGTATTATACGTTTGACCTTATGATTCAGTGATATTATTCGGTAACGCTTGCTACGTTAGCTTAATATTTGGGGGTAACAATTTCACCAAAATTTAGCACAACGTATCTATTTTGTGTTCGTAGGTTGAGATAGTTTCTGTCATTTTCGCACAACTGTCATACAGCGGTGGTAAGATAGAGACGGAGTTAAACTAAGTGCTAAGGCTGCCTGTTTATAGGAGCGGAGCGAGGCAGCGGAGCTGAGAGCGAGTCAAAAATCCTTCAATAGAATCTGGCGAGCGGGTATTTCGTTTTGTGCAATCCGTGCAAATCGTGGATTTTTGACTCGCTAATCGCTCCGCTTCTTCTCCGGGCAGGCAGCTTTAAAGTCAGTATATTTAACTCGGTATTAGTTCTGTAATTTTGAATTTTAAATTAATTAATAAAATATAGTGGTGAGTCTAATACTAACCTTTCGACGACCAAGCGACAGCCGGCTGTCGGAATGCTATTGTCTTTCTTCTGTGTCTCGTCTGTGTGTGTTGTTCGAAGGATTAAGAGGCGTTCAAATGTTTCTCGTTTAATGTAAGAAGTAAGTAAAATAAAAAGTTTTATGAACAGAATCCCCACATGATTTCTGAGTATTTTTGAGGCAATCAATGTAAGCACTGGCAGTGTCACGGACAACAGTTAATATTTATTAAGTGTAATAAATGAATTTCATAAAGAAAAACCTCAATAATTAAAGCAACCTGTAAAAAAAGAAAACTGTATTAAAAAAACGACTTCCCTACAATTTATATTCAAAATGATGACTAAATACATACTCTATCGTCTATTAGTTGAGAAGTGGCTATGCATATGTATGACCATGGGCCGCCTTAGAAGGCTGTGCATACATTACTACTTCTTAACCTCGCTCAGTTGACGCCGTAATGGCACTTAAACCTATTATAAAGTGGGGCCTTCTACCATTTATGTAATCTAAGAGAAAGTTCTAGAGCTAAATCTTTTTGTTGGAGCAAGAGTTGGCAGGTTTATGTCATTTCATGATGGCTAATTTTAAGATTGAAATAGGTACATGGAAATAAGAAAATTTAATAAGAAACAGTAATGACATAAGGCTATAATGTAGTCTTTAAGTTTCCGTAACTCAAAAGTAAAAACGGAACCCTTTTTTTGGGAAATCATCAAATGACTGCCCCCGTCCTGGGTGCGGCGGGGGGGCGTGTCAGACTTTTCCTGACTAAAACCTACTCATGTTCCTTCGGTTGCCCTTTACGTTCCGGGTCACGGTAACTATTATAAACATTACGCTATACTATACATATACCTACAATGTCATAAAGCAATGAAACATTCAAACTTCTGAGCCAAAAGTAAAAAAACGCTTTTGTTCGCTTTTGACGCTATTTGTAACTTATGCCCAAAAGTTCCAAATAAATATAAGCATATTCGACCACAGATTGTGAGAACACTGATTGTGTTAATTAATAGACCTAGACTAGACAGTCTCATTATTTCTGCCGTGACACGCTTGGCGGGACATGACACGCCAACGAGTCACATTCTGCATATTAAACATATCAATTAAGTTGTAACTCATTTACACTGATGTTAAAAACTGATCGAAGTGCGAGACTTGCACTGAAGGCGTTTATAATTTTAAGTAAGTAATTTATTATGTGTTTATTAGTGTAGTGTATTTCCTAATCTACCACTGTGCAATATTAATAAATATCGACCAAAAAGTGTATCGGGCGATATTCACTCACGTTTTTAATTACAGCTCCGTTAAATTTCCTCAATAAATGGCCTATCTAACACAAAAATATTTTTTCAATTCGATCCAGTATTTTCTGAGATTATCACGTTTAACTAAACAAACAAAAAAACTATCATTATTATTTATATATTAACTCTGTTATAATTTTAACTCTCTATCTACTACGATTCTAGATACACAGACCGCTGACAGACGAAAGGCAAAAAAACGGAAGTTTATTAAAATATTCTAGCTAGCTGTACAAGAGCAAAGTAATCGCATTATAATTAACAATCATTATCATTAAATATCACGCATGTTAGACACAGCTCGCCTAAGACACTAAATAAGAAAAATAAACTTAATACACAGCAAGAAAAATCAGGTAATTCGCTTAAATTACGCTAAAACATTGATGTAGCCGATGCCTACAGACCTCAGTGACCAATGAGCATTCTGTTTTACTGTCAGCCAGTTTGCTTACAAAGTTGCAGGTAAAAGCTAATAAAGAATACATATCTACGACCGCTCATTTTAAAGGTATGAAATTTCAATTTCAATTTACACACCTGAATACAAAGAGGCGTATCGATTAATCTACTGCTTACTGTTATTAAAAAAAATCTTTAGGAAAATGCTCGGAATTCATTTGTCCGAAATACCGCACCAATGAATCCATCCAAACTATTCCAGACCGAGCTCAAGATACCCATGACACTCAGCACCACCAGACGGAGCTTCGAGTTCTTTGGCCACATCCACATCGATAAAATTTGGATTGGATTGGATATGGAGGCGATAGGTGACAACCTGTAAAAGTTACTCCTAATAGAAAAGGTGGACGGAAGGAGGCCTAGATTCAGGAGCCTAATTTGCTTGCCAGATCAGATACGTGCTGCTGTAAATAACAGTAGGTCAGTCCGGGACACAAGAGGTGACAACCTGGAAAAGTCGCACGTGATGGAAAAGGGAAACGGAAGGAGGCCTACAGGCATATGAACCCAACTTGCTGCTTAAACCAGATACGTACTGCCCTAAATGTTTCGGTCAACAATGCCGTCCAGGCTGCCAAAGATAGAGCGACGTGGCGTAATATAGTTCGTGAAAAAAAAACATTCAAAGGGGCCACGATCCTCACTAATGAGGATAAACGACGAAAGGAGGAGGAACACCAGAATAAATGTAGGCTTAATGTAGGCGAGATAAATATAATTACTAAGCACTGACTTTGGCTTAGCCATGTTCCCGTCTTTATCGTGCACTTGGCGTTTGGCTGTTGTGTGAAAGTGACAGGTATAGTGCTAAGCCAAAGTCAGTGCTTAGTAACGTCAATTTATCTCGCTATAAGTGTTATAACTCACAAAAAAAAGAGTTATATTTTCAGGGTTTATGTATATGTAAGTATGTATGTGAGTATTTTTTTTCCACCATTACTTTTGAACGCCTGAACGGATCGCATGAGGTATAGCTATAATCCATAGTAATTAGTCCATATTTTGCCATGGTAGAAGTGTTTTCTTTTCTTATCTTATGAGAACAATAAGTCTGTCTAATACATAATACATGTTATTGGGCATAACAGTAAGTGCCACTCGCTTTTTTTTAGTTGACCCGGTATCTCCCTACCTTTTCTTGTGAATTAAATGTGTACTAGGTTTTGATCACTGCTTTGTCCGTTTAAATGGTAGTAATCGCGAATGCATGCGTGGTCTGATAGGCAGTCGCTTCATGTAAAACTCAGGTATCCAGCTGAATCCGGTTAGGCTGGAAGCCGACCCCAAAATAGTTCGGAAAAGGCTAGTGAGATGATGATGATGAATAATGGCGAATGCATGCGGAATCAAAATTCTTCTACGGCATTCTAGTTAACTTCATAATTATTAAAATTGGTTTCGTGGTTAAGCTGTTTAATATGCCAGTTAAGTCTCGTGTACTTCTTTTGTCACATCGTATTTTTTAATTCTTATGTATTGTTTTATGTATACTGATATCTATTAATTGGTTGAACGCGCTAATATCAAGCAAGATCTTTTAAGACGATTTCGAAAAATATTTTTGTGTTCAATATCCTTTTTATCGAGGAAGCCTACAGACTATATAACAACAAGCTAAGACCCACGGAAAAACCGCGCGGGGGCAGCTTTTATATTGTAAAAAATTTCATAATAATTATTATGAAAACTTGCACCTTAGAGCAAACATTTCCCCGAGATATAGATACGTTTTTTACAGGCATTATACATTTATCTCATTAAATTACTGAATTTTATGGTAGATAATAAAATTAAGTAACAAAACGCAATATTATACCGATATGAGATGTGTAATAAAAACAAAATTTATAATTTTTATGGCCAATAAGTTTCAATGAATGGCGTATAAATCAAAACGGAGGAAACGTAAGAAAAATGACAAAAAAATACGGACAAAATAACGAGCACTGTGTAGTGCAATATATCACGCGTGCTGGAGTGAGTGAATAAGAGACAGCGTGATATTTCTTTCTCTGTTATACACTCGCAAATATTCTGGCCCTACGTGGCAGTCACGGCTACAAAAATAATTTATTAGTTATACGGTAGCACGAAAATAAAATATAAACTGTTTATAAAACGAAAAATTTAATTATTTTGTCATAGATTTCCTACAATACAACTAGGTTTTACAACTGTAACTAGGTTTTGCTAGCGATTCCACTCGCATCTAACTCGGCAACAGTGCAGCTTTCTATCGCTAAAAAGTTTTTTTGTTTAAAACAGTTGGTTCTTTAAAGATTTGATAACAAATAAATATTAGCATAAATAACAAGTTTATTTTATATACCTACTGCTACAGTGCATCATAATTATTACAATTGAAATAAACAATGAAAAACAAAAATGGCCTCTGACATTGGCCTTCGCATTATATTTAAAGTATCTTAATTTTTATAAAGCCTTGTATTTTATTTTTTATAAATATAAGCTGGCAGGCCAAGTATTTTGACCATTTCGCGATGTAGGCTGTGGATCCAGCAGTTATTGTGCCGGTAGTCGTAAAGGCGTGAAGACCAATGGCACCAACACCTAAAGAAGCTCTCGCTACGTAGCTAGATTAAGGGTCTGATTCAGAAGGAGGTACGCCAGAACACGGCACACATTATCTGGAGGTTCGTCTCTCTAGAACCCTGAGCACCGGCAAAGCTGTCCTAGAATTATTGCTCTCCAGTGGAAGATATTCCTCTGGTTAACAAAGTCATTGTCGTAATTACTTTAACTATAATTAGAATTTATATATAGCAACTTACAATGGTACTGCATGCATAACAATCAGAGCTTTGGATTGGTACCGGCAGGTTACGATTTATTACATTTTGTAAAAATAAATAATATGTTGGTATACATCTAATAAATAAAATAATAATTTATAATAATATCCTAAATAGTATAAAGATAAAAAAATATTTTTTTATAATAATATCGTAGTTTATTTACCGGCCCGTAGCGACAGCAGGGTTTATCCGTCATTAGTGGCAACACTCACGCATCAACAGTGTTAAAAAAATGGCAAATAAAGCCATTTATTTACTCGCGTGCTAAAGGCGCTTCAGCTTTCACTGGACATCAATTTCTCCACTTTATTCTATTTTTTGCATTTAATGACCGGCTAATTACTGTGTGTAACGTTCTATTACTGTGCCGGATTGATTTATAAAGACATCTGTTTTTTTACTAAAAATTAAGTCGTTAAGATAGTGATTTAGCGTCATTTGTAGTTATTATTAGGGATGGGCCGAAATTCGTTTCACATTCGGTTTAACCGAATTTCGGTGGCTTGAACCGAACTTCGACATTCGGCCGACTTTCGGTTCAAATGCCGAATATTCGGTCCAAGATAAGATTTAATTAATTTCTCCAATTTTACAAAAAAAAACAAAGAACCAGTAAAATTAATAATCAAATCAGTCATTTATTGACCTTTGTTATTAGTTACCACTACAAAATCTTTTTTAGAAAATCAATTAAACTTTTAATTATTATTAACGAAAATATAATAATTATTATTAACGAAATGGACCTCTTGACATAGACATTGAAATAATTAAGGTCTACCAACTAACTATATTTTTAAAAATAACTGTAGTAAGTATTACTTTAGATGTAGCCCGCAGTGTGCTCAGTATCGCAGAGTGAGATAATATAAACTATATTCGCGGTTATAAAATGGATATATTTACACTCTATGTTGTAATATGAAATTGTTATCGAGCTAATGTACAGTTAAACTCAAAAAGCACGTTCACATGTCACTAGTAACTGAAACTATTTTAGCATTAGATAACTGGACGAAACATTTTTTTTTCAGTAGTTTATACATTTGAGGAATAATAAGTAGTCTCACTAAAATATTTTCGACTTGGCATCTGATATTTGGACTTTAGTATAGTCATTAATCGATTAAATCCAGAATCTTCTACAACCGACATAGGTACTATCGCTCCCTAGAAAGCGCTCCAAAAATAACCGAAGTTCGGTCGAATTTCGGCCGAATTTTAAAATTTTACCGAATGTTCGGCCGAAGTTCGTATTCGGTACAAACCACATTCGGCCCATCACTAGTTATTATAGTTTTGTATTTTCTTAATATTTTGTGTTTTTTTTTTACAATATTTACTTGCCATTATTTTCAGATTGAAGGCGAAATGCTCTCGTTTCTTTCAAAAATGTGGTACACATTGTTAGTTAAAAGAAGTACTTATTGCTACTAAATACTTCGTACCTTGTACATTTTGTCCTGTGGCAATCCGGTGAACTGAACCCTGAACTGCCTCAGGAATAGGGATGTTGACTACATCAAAAGAATGACATTCTGTTTAGTCCGTCTGTTAGACAGTCCAAAAATACTGGACACATATTTTTTGCTTGATCAAATTAATAACAAAATACAAAGATAAAGAGCATCAAAGTTTCGGAGAGGGGGCTTGTGACGTCACTTTTGAGTAAAAATTATACAAAGGCGTGACGTTTCACGAAACTTCAACGCACTGTATTGTCGTCATTTTCTGTTTACGAGAAAAAAGAAAAAATACGTGTCCCAAATTTTTTGATTATCTAACTGACGGACTAATTACTTTTTTTTTGTCATCTCGCCTATTGTGCTAAGGGCCGAAGATTTAACCGTTAGATGTACGGATGTTGGCCTAATAGAAATATCTCCTAGTAAACTTGAGAACTTCCAGAAATTTGAGAACTCGAAATAAAGGCTACGTTAACGACACATGGCTGTAAAACTGTCAACAGAAGAGAGCGTACTATTTTTTTCAACAAACCAGGGTGGGTATATTATGGTGGTTATCAACACACAGTTGAAAAGTAATAATTGAAGCTAGAAACACGGAAATTGACGTAGAGGCGCACTGAAAAGGGATCTGAAAATTGAATCCCTAACAGAAAAATACATGAGATGAAATTTTGCATGGTAATGGACGAGCGAAGCTGCTGAGAAAACAGCTGGATTAAAGCCCGACGGTCACGGTGACTTTGCGTTGCGCGTCAGTAACTATTCGGTCGCTGGAGCGCCGCCCGGTTTGCCTATTAGCACGCCACGACTTTCAGCTCGTCTGTCGTCTGTTCTCCACTCATGCATCGCTCTCACTTTGTCCTATCTGCGTACAGCGTATCGTCCGACACACACACATTAAGTGTCTAAACACACTATGCCGAACGTACGCGACCGAAGTTCCGCAGCTGATTTTACGTTCCAACGTATTCGGCTGATATGACACACCATAAGTGCCGAACTTATGCGGCAGAAATTCAGTTGCGCAATTTTGTGTGTATATTCAGTGTTGCAGTGGGCATGCCTGCCTCCCGCTGCTCCCCGCTCCCGATCGCCCGCCGTCGGCAATCTAACCGAACTTTGGTCGCGTATAATGTGTGTTCTACAGAATACGTTGCCGCCGAATTTCCCCTGAACTTACGCCCGACTGAAGTTCGGCTGTACGCTATAACGCAACGTAATTTCGGCATAATGTGTCGCCAGTAATTCAAATAGCATTGCAGGCGTAATCATGCCGAACTTCCGTCGCGTATCCTCGGCATAGTGTGTTTAGACACTTATACGCAAATGTCTCAATGGGCGAGAGCCTTTAGAAATAAACTACAATTCAAAAAAGTATAGCTATTTGAAGTGATGAATGAAGAGTGTTCGATAAGGTCTCGAAATTTTCAATTGTATTCAGATTTTTAAAAAGGTTCATTTAGAATATTCAGAAACCAGCTACCAACCTTTAGGCATTCAAGTAACAAACCATTTTCTACCCAGAAATCACACCTATTTACTTCCCAAATACTGCTGCTTTTACTAAAATTAGCCCGTAGGTAGTGGAAAAGAAACAATTACGCGCCAGTACCTACCAAGCGCCCATTAGTCGATAGTTAGTCGTAACAAGTATCACGCTGAGCGCTGTAGGGCTAGCAGTTAGCACGATACTAATCATTAATTTACATTTTCAATAATTGTGAACGTACTTGCATTAAAGCGCGGTTAGCCAGCTAAGTTTAACTATAAGTTTCAGTTGTAACACAAGCTTTTTATTTCTGGTATTCATACTTTATTTTACTTTAACGGCAATAATGTTGGTTTGCAAGGCCATTGACTTCCGAAATCAAAGATATTTTTTTGCTGGCAGTTTTCTTTTTGTAAATACATTTGTTTTTATTTTGCACTTTTTCACTTTATAGTGCGTAGTTTTTGAGGAATTCCATGGTCTAGTACCGGAAATAACGTTAAAAATTGTACCTACATAATCTTCACAAAAAAAGAATCTTTCGAATCGATTGCAAAATTAGAGTTTCGCATAAAACAAAAAAAACATACCGGAAAAGTTAGACTACTAGGTTTACTGACATTCCGTCTATTAGATCTTTAAAAGAAATGCAATACTTGGAATGATTTTTTCCTGGAGGTATTAAAAAACCTGTGAATGTGTAAATGAAATTGTTCTGGAGAGTACCTCGTTAATTTTATGGACTCTTTTATAGCCGAGTTGCACGAAATGGTCGTATCTTAACATATTGAGCACGCTATTTAGTGCATCGTGCATGTATTTACCTGGATATCGTAAATGGGAAAGGTTTACACTACGACCTCCGGGGTTTAAGATACTATTGATGCAAAAATAAGCGCTCTGAACTTTTATTTTTTGTTTGTATGTCTTCGTTTTTGAAGCACCGAATTGAGAGTCAGCTAGTAGTTTAGGAGATAAAGGAAGCCCTTTTAAAGAATCACATATATATTTCATTAACTCTGTTATTTATTCTTGAACGCCTCATTTCTCCAACGAAAAGGTATGTTTAGATTAACTTAATGTAATTTTGTATTGCAGTTTTAAAAATATTTTCTTATAGACTTAGAATTATTCTAAGCTTATAGATTAGTCTTTGAGATTAGTATATAACAAAGGATTTTTCTTTCTATTTAAAGCCAAATTACTTAATCTATTACTAAAAAAACTTAATATCTAAAATGCGCCAGCCCTACTCCCGTTTAACATCGCTTGCCACAGAGCGTTCCGCGCCGTGCAGTGATTCAACAACACCATCGACAAAGCAACAATGGCTTTGTTGTGAATGTGATGTCCTGCGCATGCGATATCGTTCTGTTTTCAATATCATTTCCATTAAATCAGTTTTTTGTTTTTATAAGTGCGAGTGGTTTAGAACAGTTGTGTGGCATTATTTACACATATTTATTTTTATTATACTTATACATTTTTTTCGTTTTTCAGCTTCATTTTTGCTTCTTTCCAAGAGCCACGTGATACCACGTCACTTCTGTGTTTTTTAAATAAGTCAAATAAATGTCATTACCATTAAATCTGTTATTTATTTTTATACAACTTTACCTACAGGCACAGTTGTGACTAGTTTGAGTTACTTAATTTATACATATCTTTATTTTGCTTTTTATATTTTTTTAGCGTTCTATAGATTGTTTTTTCCTTCCTTCATCTATTGCCAGAAACAAACAAAAAAAATAATAACAAAAAGTACTTGAATAAGTATCTAAAAGTGCCAGCCGTACCGCGCCGTGCAGTGATTCAACAACATCATCCACAAAGCAACAATGGCTTTGTTGTGAGTGTGATGTCCTGCGCATGCGATATCATAATATTCGGTTTTCTGAGAGAACGATATAGCATGCGTCCTTCATGAGAGTCTATCTTTTTTTTAAACCGACCCTGTTTAAGTTAGAATCGTACACGATTATTTTCTGTACTGTTATAGAAATAAAACTCAACATAAATGTGAGCATATCAACTTTACCACAGAATAAGTAACAAGTAATAAGAATCTACTTCATTCGGTTCATGAGAAACCGCCCGCTGACCGACAGACGGGGAGCAGAGGATTAGTAATTGGATCTGGATCCCATTGGTACCCTAAAAATAAAATTTTAGTTAGATATAACAAAAACACATAAACAAACAGGAAGTCAATGCATATGAGTTTTTTTTTTTGTTATATTTTAATCCATCCTGTAATATGATCACGGTCATCTTGTGTTGACGTCGACGACTATAAATTAACCGAACTGTCATGCATGATAGTAATATTGTAGTTATATTACTATCATGCATGACAGTTCGGTTAATTTTTTAAAATAAACTGCCTTTTTCTTGAATAATAATATAACTATATCAATAATATAATAAGTACCTACCTATACAATATTACAAAGCTGAAGAATTGTTTTTCTGGTTGAACGACCTAATCTCAAATTGTTTTTTTTTTTGTGTTGAATACATAGTAGCTTGCAGTAGTATATTTTGTACTATTTGGATGTTTTTTTTTTTCAATATTTTAGACTCATCAGTTTCGAAGGTAAGGGAGGTGGAGTATTTAAAAATAAAAACACTCGCAGTCAGACACTTAAATGATCCTAAAAAAGGCATCGCTTTAAAATCGTACGTATAAGATTTTTCGAAATCAGAAAAAGCCGCAAAATCTCAAATTTCTCGAACAATTTTCTTCTGACCGCACAGCCAAATCGCTCCGATAAATCGTTTCAATCATAACACGGCTCGCAGTAAACTCACTCAACCTAATTGGAGAGACAACAAAGCGTGGTAGTATGCAGTCCACGCACCAGTTTACGCGCGACATACATTTTGTTGTAATTGGATGTTATTTTCTATTATATTGAATGGACTTCGGATTCTTATCTATTACGGCAATTTGTGTGTTTTCGGCTGGAGTGAGAACTCCAGTTGCAAATTGCCCTAAAAATACTCCTCAATTATTCAGTCTTATGGATAGACAAAATGTAGCGTTACCCTTGGTTTAAGAGGCCCAGGGCAACAACCACGCGGGTAGGTTCGTCTAGGAAACCAGAACCTTAGAGAACTGGAGTCCCAGACGAACAGAAGGGGAGATAAAGAAATAAAAACAGATACCAAATGAACAGATATTATATATTACCAAACCGGCAAAATTTCCAATTTCTTCTTCTTTCTGACCGCACAGTTAAATCGCACCGATAAATCGTTTCAACAATACCACGGCTCGCAGTAATCATTCAACCTCGGTAGAGAGACAACCAAGCGTCGTAGTATGCAGTCTTTTATAATTCTTCGACTGCACAGATATAACGTTGCCGTATGTATCGATCCATTAATAATCGCTCCGATAAATCGTTTCGGCCGTAACACGACTCGTAGTAAACACTCAACCTCATTAGAGAGACAACAAAGCGCCATAGTATGCAGTCGACGCACCAGTTTACGCGCGACATACATTTTGTTCTAATTGGTTTCCGCGATACCGCGCCGTAATTAGACTTCGCTTTACTTTGAGCGTGCGACTGTGGTAAAATGTTTTAAACGAATTCATTCGAAATAAATAAATTGAGAGTCTGAATTTATACTACTACTGCAATTTAGGCGTTAAGGTGTGACAAATAAAACGCATTTGGATTTATAATATAGTAACTTCTGTGAAATCGTTCGCGCGAATTATTTTAGAGCATTTAGAACCCATAAATAAAGTAGTTTTCTATCTGTAGTAAGCATTTTGAAAAAGGGTCCCTTTTGCAAAATGCAAAAAATTACCTCTAACAAACATCCGAGATATATTTGCTTAGACTAGATCTATGGACATCATTTCACAATAGAAAGTTGACTTGGTTCTTGGTGGCGAATCGTGACACCTTATAATGCTTATCTACTTTATGAGTACTGCGAGTACGTCACAAATGGGTATCGTGGTACGCATATACTTTCGTGATATACCTTTTATTTTATCGATCGGGTTGTGGTAAGTTAGCAACTAGATTATGTAAGGTTTTAGTTTGTTCAGTAACTCATAAGAAGAATCTCTATGTAAGAGGAAGTAGTAAGAGAAAGACAAATCCGACTGAACTCTTCTCAGTCAAATCCTCCTCCTAAAACCTCAATCTATTCCCAATCACTACAACTCTTGAAGGTTAGATACCGGCCAAGCCAATGATGCTTGACGAGTCCCAGAAAAACGATTCAAATATCTTGGATCTCGCAACGGAAAAAAGGTGGAAAAAAATAATTGTCAGGAGACAGAATAGAACCATGGACACAAAGGGACAATACAACTGGAAATAACTCAGGAGTTACCTAACACTACGGAACAAACTTTTGCGTTTCACTTGATTCTAATATTAAGAAGATATGCCAAAGCTATTGAACTTCTACATTCAGCTGATATGCCAACTGACTTGTCTGGCATTTAGCGTTAGACTCAGTCTGCATAAATCTTTGTTGATACAATGACATTTGATGGCACAGAAGATTCAAAGCCGTCAACAAGCGTAGTGATCGATCGATCGTCGACACCTAAGCCTAACTTTCTTTAATAGTGAAAATATCATGATCTATTAATTATACCTTCTACGTAAAACACACAAAGAGAAGCAAATCATCAACAATCACATGAATTAGAATTCGTGATACCGCAAAATTCGCTTACACTGCACCATGAAAGTGTAGTTTAAGCTCTTGAGCAGTCTTCTTCAACTTTCTCAAAAGGTTTCTTTTTCATATAAAGCATTACTTTAACCTGAGCTCATTGAGTTTCCATATATGGAAATGTTAAAAGCCGAATTGTTTGCCGAAAGCCGAGACTTATAAATGGTAGTTCTTCTTATAGATAAAATCGCTTCACCTTTGAAAACTTGGCGTGATTACGCCAAAGATATTGGCGCAACGCATAGACGATAGCGGTGAAAGGAGAACCTAAATATTTATTTCCTTAATTCTATATTTCAATTATTTTAATCTATACATATAATAAAATCGTAGGAAAGTCAAAACTGTACATTGAATATTTTTTTAAAAGAATACTTGGGGCGTGATATACAATCGATACCGAATTCATAAATATTGTTTTTAGAATTTTTGTCTGTTTGTCTGTTTGTCTGTTTGTCTGTTTGTCTGTATGTATGTCCGGGATAAACTCAAAAAGTACTGCATGGATTTAGTTCAAATTTTGCATGGATATTTCTAAGAGGTCGGGTCAAAACATAGGCTACATATTATCACGCTATCATGTGCGAGGGAGGAGCTGGAGCCTTCACGCTGACGACGTCGCAGGCAGCAGCTATCTTCGGAAGTACTCAACGGATTTCAATGATTTTTTTTTGTTGCATAGGTATTAAGTATGGGCGACATTTAAGCTATAACTTGTCCTGGAAACTTGAACCCCTGGTGCAGGACCGCAACAGACCAGCTAAACTATAAGAGATACAAAAATGGTATCATAGCAAGAATTGCTCCACGTGATAAGCAATTTTTGTTAAGAGAATAAATTTGAAGATCTGGAACACTTGAGGTGGAACTCCATGAGCCCAGCTAAACTATAACATATATAAGTATGACGTCTTAGCAGGAGTGGTTCAGCTGGATGAGCACTCTCTGTTGACGTATAAAAATTGAAGATCTGGAACACCTGTTGTGGACTTCCATGAGCCCAGCTACGTACACTATACCTAACATATATAAAAAAGACGTCTTAGCAAGAGTTGTTCAGCCTGATGAGCAGTCTCTGTTAAATTGAAGATCTAGAACACCTAATGTGGAACTCCAAGCACCCAACTACACGATAACACATTAAATAAGAATGACGTCTTAGCAAAAGTTGTTCGGTCTGATAGGCATGTCCTGGTTTATAAGATCGAGGATTAGAAACAGCTGATGTGAAAATCAAAGCTACCGCTGATTTCAATGTATAAAATACCTTAAGCTGGGAGAACCTACACACGATAAAGGCGGAGAAACATGCATACAAAAAGGTCGACCTACTTTTTTTGAAGAACAAACAAAGACCAAACAGAGAACCTACTTTTTTTGAAGTCGGTTAAAGCCATAAGTGTTATATTCCCCAGAAACGAACACTTTATTGAAAATCGCATCAAAATCGGCTCAGCCAAACACCCATACACACCAGGTCGAACAGAGAACCTACTTTTTTGTCTCATTTCTTCATCAATTTCATGTTTTTAATACTGAATAAACATTGACGGTTAATACTTTTGTTTGGTATTTATCTGTGTGATTATAGCTTTGTAAGTAATATACCATAAATGTTTATGTCGTTGTATACCTAATTATGATGATCATGATGTAAAATGGTGATGTAAAACTAGCTGTTTTTTAGGGTTCCGTACCTCAAAAAGTAAAAACGGAACCCTTATAGGATCATTCTGTTGTCCGTCCGTCCGTCCGTCCATCTGTCAAGACCCTTTTTCTCAGAATTGCGTCGAGATATCAAGCTGAAATTAATATCATATAATCAGGTCTGCTATCTCTCAAAGCAGTGAACAAATCAAGTGTCTAAATCAAAGGAACAAAAAGATACGGCGATTTACATTGCATATTTAGACATTTGCAAGGGAATCAAAACCTATAGGGTACTTCCCATTAACCAAGAATCATGAAATTTGACAAGAAACAAGATCATGAAGCACAGGTGAAGGAAAAACTCCGAAAACCGTAAATTTGTAGTTAGTTCACATCCATCCGTTCTTCCGTTCGTCCGTCTGTTAAGATCCTATTTCTCAGAAACGCGTCGATGGCTAATAAGAAAGCAGTGGAGGCCGTGAACAGAACCCTGCAGGACAACCACACGAATGAACACTTGATGGGCGGTGTTACAGTTCTGTTCAGTGGCGATTTCCGGCAAACACTCCCTGTGGTGACACGGGGGTCTAGGGCTGACGAGGTGAATGCTTCGTTGAAACAATCTTCGTTGTGGTAACAAATTCATAGGCTGCGCTTGACCATCAATATGCGAGCTCAGCTCGGTGGCAATCCACGTGGCCAAGAATTCTCAGATATCCTTTTTAAGTCTCGGCGAAGGCACTCTACCAGAAGAAAGAGGTGAACAGGTGGTGCTCCCAGAGTCTCTCGGTAGAGTGGTGGCCTCCTTAAAAGAACTCATTTGTTGAGTGTATGGGGACATCAGTCGAATATCCAAACCAACAGAATTCTTGGGTGTGCCAGCGAGCCATTTTAACACCCAAAAACGATAAAGCTGCAGCCATCAACGAAAGCGTTCTCTCGGAAATTGAGGGAAACGAAGTAGTTTATACGTCCATAAACACTGTAGTTGACGATGACGCCGAACATTATCCCGTAGAATTCCTGAACTCCCTTACAGCAAGTGGACTTCCAGCGCACACCATCAAGTTGAAGGTCGGCGTCCCGATCATGCTTCTTCGGAACCTGTCCCCTGCGAAGCTGTGTTACGAGACCCGGCTCAAAGTCATCTCACTGCAAAGGAATATAATTGAAGCGGAAATTCTGTCGGGTTGTGTCGTCGGCGATGCAGTGTTACCACGTATTCCTCTCATACCGCACCACTACCCCTTCCAATTCTAACGCGTGCAGTTCCCTGTGAGTGTGTGCTTCGCCATGACTATCAACAAGTCGCAGGGGCAGACGCTGAAGGCTGCGGGTGTCGACCTCAAGACGAGCTGTTTCTCACACGGGCAGCGTACGTCGCTTGCTCCCGCGTCACGAGTCCTGATTCTCTGTATATTTTGGCTGCTGAGAGCAAAACTACAAACGTAGTTTACAGAGAAGTTTTGTAACAATTCACAATCGTTAATATTTTTTTATATCGTTGAATGTAGAAAAAATTGGTCAAGTGCGTGTCAGGCCACGCATAGAATAGGGTTCCATAACGAAACACATCGCATTAACAAACAACGATTTCATCTGAGCCGTTATAGCTTTCTTTTGAGATTCAATTTAAGGACTACTATCATTATTTGTTTTCGAACCAGTCGTTTAACTTTGATAGAGGGCAGAGACTATTTTGATAAAAAAAATCGCTTGAACGTTAAATATCTTTTGTTGTTTGTTTGTCTGTATGCATGTCCGGGCTAATCTCTAAAAGGACTGCATGGATTTACTTAAAATTTTGCATGAATATTGCTAAGAAGTGAGGTCAACATAATTATAATAAGCTACATATATATATTATCACGCTATCACCTACGGGGGCGGAGCTGAAGCCTTCACGCAGACGACGTCGCGGGCAGCAGCTAGTTTAAAATAAAAGAAAAGAAGATCTGAGTCGTGGCCAGTTCCTATCGAAATCAAATTTAGAAAAAAATACCTAGTTTAAATACGAAATTTTTTATATCAATAATATTTATGGGATTTGAAGTAATCGCCAGAAAATTTGAACATAAATGGTAATTACTAGAAATAAACACATATTGTTTTCTATTGAAAATGTCATGATGATGAAACCAATTTTCATATTCTTCATACCATTGGAATATCCTTGGTTCAGAATATAAAAGGTCAAAGTATTAATTATTATCTTTTATGGTTTTATTAAGCGGTATTGGGTATTGAACTTCAGGTATTCAAAGTTAATGACAATATTTTGTCTTTTTCTTATCACAAACCGAACTCAATTCGTCCTTTGAACTACCCGCTATCAACCAGCCTTCATCGTCTTTATAATATCTTTCTAATTATTAGTTAATCATAATAAATCGACTTCAGTAAAACTAAGTTTTTGCCTGCAGCTTCGCTTGCTTGGTTTTTGTACTCATTTCATTTTCATACTTTGTAATTTGGGGCGAAATCTTAACCTATACATTTTTGTAAATTTTCACAAATAATTATTCATTAGTATCTGTGTGAAAGAATAAAAATCATTCATAAATCTATCCGTCCAAGCGTACGTAGTAGGATATTACAGTAGTATTCCAAAAGAAACGTCTTTACATCGCATCTAATTTAGTCCAAAATGTAGTTGGACATTTGACATTTCGATTTCAATTACCACATATTTAAACTAAAATACAAAAGTAGAGAACCTTGACGACAGTCGCTCGGACCACCGGTCACCGACAATTTGTTTTTTTTTCTCGCTCTCGCGTCAATTCTGCGAACGCGAAACTGGTCGAACTGGCCTGTGCACGAGTTTTTTCGGCGAGCAACTCAGGGTATGCGCTGGGTTGCCAGATTAAAGTTACGGGTGATTGGATTAATTACAACCCTTAAGTTTTTATGTGGGAATCAGGGTGTCGAGAAGGAATAATGAGGTTTGTGATCTTTTTGGTACGTAGTTTGTTTGATATTGAGAGATGATAGATAATGGGGATTATGAGTCAATAGGAATTTTACAGACGGTAATAATAGAAAACATAGTGACTACAATTACAATAAAACGAAATAATTATAATTTTAACGAACTCAAATTCCTTAACAACAAACGATTGCAAAAATAACAACTGAAATTCAACATTTAATCCAATCGCTTCGTGCATTATTTAGCCATAATTGAAATAAATATTGAGTTAAAAAAAGGCTCCCTACATGGCAACTTCGAAGTAAATGTGGCAACATTCGCCGGTCTCCTAATTGACGAGCGCCGCTGGCATACTAATGGACAGATTAAAATAGTTTTATGGGCCATAAACGTTAGTCAATAGCGGCTATGTCGTTAAAACGTAGCACAGACTAGAACATAGTGCGCCAGGCACAAATGTCAAATTATTGAACAACATGTCCTTTTTGTGCCTATCAACTGGTTTCTGCCACATAAACATAATTAATCATGCCGTAATCCAGCTAATGTATTCAATTCCGAATGGATTGTCTCGAAATTACCTAAATTGTTAATAAGATTAAATGTCAGATTTTAAAATTGAAATCGTGGCCTCGTTTAGAAGGTTATGTAATCGTCAAAATTGATTTGATTATTGTGATCTCTCTGTCAGAAAATTCCGAAATATGTAGGTTTGCGATCGCTCCGGTCTGATGCGCAGAAGGCAGTCCGCCTCCTTTCACACTTCCCGCTGTTTGAGTCCTACTTATCATATCCAAGCTTGATAGTGATATCTTGTCAGTAAGTTTGGAGTACTATGAGATGAACGTGTGAATGTCGTGGACTGCTATGTCTTTCCCTAACAAAATTTGTCAATTACAGTTTTGTCATTACCATCATCTTAGCCTTTACCTAATTATGTTGGAATCGGCTTCCAGACTAACCGTATTCAGCTGGATACCTCTGTTCCACGTGAATTGGCCGTTTTGTATTAAATTAAAATAAAATAGATCTTCTACCCTTGCCAGTAAGTTTTTTAAGATGAGCGCAACAAATTGGCTTGTTCCGTTCCATCTTGTATAACATTCATGCATCATTGCTTTAGCCTTACTCTTTAGGACGAATTTCTGCCGTTACACAAGCTACCAGATACTACAATATTTGTAATAGAAGCATTAGCATTCAAGATCGGTGGGCGTGTCCCTCCGATCTTAGATACTAATGAGATCAAAGGAGTTTGTGCAGCCAAGATCTCTTAGGAACTGGTGGTCACCATACTGTCACACAGTCATAGACCTCACTAGGCGGCAGTACTTAAAGGTACCGAATAGCACGCTTTGTCAATGCGCAATGGCACATAACATAGATAAAGAATTTGGAATTACTAATATATATAGAAGATTATTATTAGTTTGACGCTTTTTTTGTCACCTTGCTTGCTGCCGTAATCTAGTGTTACACAAATTCATTCATTTATTTCTTCAAACAGTTCATCTATTATCTTCTGTATTCCTGTCCTTCTTCATCCAACCGTACACGAAGACATACTTAAGATTATAAAATAACTATAAATTAACATGATATTAAGTTAAAACGTTTATTTACTTTCTAATACGATCACAAACAACTTGTGCTTTACGGTTGATAGTGTTGATGTTACACAATTTGCATGTAAATGTTCAGAATAGGAATAATCCACTGCTTAATGCAAATCACCTCAATTAAGTATGATAATTCTAACATGACCATTCAGAAATGGCTGTGGGTATCATAATAAGCTAGTTTATGTCCAATGCTGACTGAAGCAGTAATTAATTAAATATTAGTTACGTCATTTGTCCAATTAACGTGGAAGGCTTATGACAATACGGCAAACAAATTAGTGGTTCATGACAATAACATTTCTGTTGTTCGTAAACGAATGTTGGTATGAGCATTCCTGGAATTTAATCTAATAGCAATCTGGAAAATACAAGAATCTTTTACTTTTTTGTGTGAATAACTGGAAAGAAAAAGCGGAAAACCGCGAAGGATGGAGAGATTGGAGCAAAACCTTTGCCCAGGAGTAGAGCAGAATAGGCTTAACTTTATCATTCTATGTCAGTCCAAAGCAGCTGGACATTGGCCTCACGGAAAATGCGCCGCTAAGCGTGATCTATGGCTAAACGCAACCAGTTGCTGCCCGCCGCCATTTGCAGAGCACCATCGCCTCTACATTTGTCCTGGGAACGCCTTTTTTATTCGGAGTGTAAAATCTGCATGGGGGTTATCCGTCCTTAGAGCGAAGAGGTCTGTCATACTCTTACTGACTTAAAACCACCCCGGTGTTCCTACTCCCTCCTACACTAAATATAATGGGCTCTGATGGTTTTTTTTTGTGAGTGGAAAATCATCAAATGACTGCTCCCGTCCTGGGTGCGGTGGGAGGGCGTGTCAGACTTTTACTGACTAAAACCCACTCATGTTCCTTCGGTTGCCCTTTATGTTCCAGGGTCACGGTAACTATTATAAACATTCCGCAACCCCGGCAGGCGTGGCCCTGTTGGCCTCTTCCAGTGCTGCCTTCTTCTATTTGAGGCGCGCGTGGAACACTAACGCGCCGTCGACGCGGTCCTGGTCCTAGCCGGGCGGCGAGCTACCCATCACTCGCCATCCGCAGAACCGCGCCTACGGTGGCCGGTAGTCGTCTTGCGACTCTCGACGTCTTCGCCTGGGTCTTGGTCCGGGGCGAGAGGCTCGTCGTTGCCTCTCGCGCGCCGCCGCTTCCTTCACAAGCATAACTGCTTCGCAGAAGGAGGCGACAGCATCCCATTCCGTCTCGCCCCGCAGCATGGCCTGAACCAGCGCCGGGCGCGAGAGGTCACCGCCGCCGATCGCCTCTACGAGGACACGTCGATGGTGCGCCCATGCGCGGCACACCTCCACCGTGTGCTCGACCGTGTCCTCCAGCCGACCGTTGCTGAAGTGGTGACACCCATGCGACGCTTCCACCCGAGTCCGTCACAGGAACCTCCCGAACTGACCGTGGTCTCATCTGCGTTTTTTGAGAGTTAAAATAGTCCAGAATTTTCTAATTTTCTTTATTTTGTTCCGTGAGAATATTCTACAAAGAAACATAAACACATACTGTCGAAAAAAGTCGACAGTTACAAGCATACACTAGGCATTTACATTATACTCTTGGTTTACGCCTGCTGGAAGCGTGCATACTGTAAAACTATGAAACTTTGTCTACGGAACGGCAGCGGTCCGCTGGCTTCTACGTCTGCGCTCCGACAGAGTTTCATAGTTTTGTATGTAAACTGGGAGTCGGCGTACACCAAGCATATAATGACGTATACGCGTCTATGCAGTTACGCCTGCGTGAACAGAAGGCCTAAGTCGTTCCCAAGCCATGACGACCACGGGCATAAGTGTTCATTTTTAACCCCCAACGCAAAAAAACTGTGTGTGTCTGTGTGTCTGTCTGTCTATAGCACCGTAGGTTTTAAAAGAGTGATCCGATTTGGAACTAACTTCAGCTAACTAAAGAAACTGCATCTTTTGTTAACTAAGTAAGTTAGATCCTAATAACTTATTCAAATTAGTGCTTGGCCAGACTAGGCATTAGTCATACCTATAATAAAAGACTGTTTAGTCATTCATCCACAAAAAATGGAGAATATCACGATCAGTATACAATTCCTCATCAGCCTTTTAACAGTCTATGTTGGGGTCGGCTTCCAGTCTAACCGGATTCAGCTAGATACCAGTATTTTAAGTAAAGCGACTGTATATCAGACGTTCACAAACCAGTTACTAGGCGACACAGTACCACATGGTTAGACTGGCCAGACTTCTGGCTTCTGACTGCCCGTACCGACTGTCAAAGTTCAACGAATGACTTGGACATCACAGACACTCCGTGCCTGTGATGTCCAATTTAAACTTAGGAAGGTCATATGAATTGAAAAAGACTTCATTGGTACTTGCCCGGATTCGCACCCACAACCTTTTACTTGAGATACAGGCGGTTTACCCACTGGGCCATCACGATATACACTAACAAATATAAAAGCTTTATTTAAGGGCCCTCTGCGAGTTGACCTCGGCCCCTCCTACGCCTTTCAAAGGACCAGGACCCCAGGGTCCCGAGAAACTTAAAGTTATAAAACCAAAATTACTTTGGTAGAACCAGTGATGATGCCCGAAGATGTTATCATTCGACAAGAGACAAGGGTCAAAAGTTTTGACAGTTTTATAAGTAGGTACTGGAAATCAATATCCTGAGTTCAACAGAAACGAACAACGACGAGGAACATTTTTGCAATTTCCTTTATGAATACTGAATCTTTTACGAGAATTCAGAAACTGTGGAACATACGACCATTACATACATTCTTGAATAATCGCAATTGTTAGGTCACATAATATGCCGTAAACTATTACTATGGGCATAATCATTTAACTGTTATAGGTTATTCAACAGATTTTGAAGTTCCCCTATCAGAGACTATCTATCTTTTAGCGAATAGCTCAAAAACTACTATTCACCAATCAGATTAATTCATGAGGAAGAAACATGCAGTCGATTGAGAAAAACCCACAATTCAAAACTATTGCAACATCACATCTATCAAAATACAAACGGAATCTATGTAACAGCACATAACTTCGTAACATTTTTATTATTAAAAATTAAAACTAGCTGCTGCCCGCGCCGTCGACCACGTTAACTCTACAAAAGCAGCAAACATCCGTCACTGTTTTTTTTTTTTATCCTATGCGATAATATAGGCTATAAGTCCGATTTGGTCATATTCATGCAAAATTTTAATGAATGAATGATACAGTACTTTTAAGCTTATCTCGGATAAAGAGACAGACAAAAATCTAACACTATTTTTGGCTTCGGCATCAGTTCTGGGAAACTAATCTTTTTTTAAATATTTAATGTACATACGACTTCATTACGATGTTATGATGTTATGATATGTACAGATAACAGTATTTGAAAGTATATTGCATGTCACACACAGCAATCATATTCGCGGCAAGAGGCGACAGATGCAACAAACCGTTATTACCGCAAGTCAATGTGCTTGGTAATGACGTGTTCTTGGTAAAGCACGAGTGACTATAAAGTGCCCGTTACGGAGATGGGCTTGTAACTGGCTATACCAACGACTTGTGATATTCTGGTATACATCCGTGTAAGACTACTGAGCTAGTAGAAACTGAAAATAAAATTAAAATAAAAATATTTGGGAACACTAAATCTCGCTTGCACCACGAACCCACACACGTTTAGGGCTAAACTTATTTCAAATATCGTTCTGTCTCTTTCAACTTCAAACAGTTTGACAAGGATGCAGTGATATGCTAAACATCTTTAATAATTTAAGCTATTTAGCTTTAGTAGGCCTAAATTCAAGATAATTGGAAGTGTCTGGGCTAAGCAATATTCATTGATCATTAAAAAACAGGCATTGAAGAATCATTAGAAAATAGTAGAATAAAATAAATAAAATGGTATGGTGAAGAGTAGACAAGGAACTCCATACTTAGACTACTCTGATTTTTAGCTCTAATATGCTTATGTCCGTAGAAAAGAATGATTTTATACGAACATACGCGGAAAGCTGAACGGAAGCGTTCTTTCTCTTTATACAAACTCGTTCTTTTCCATGGACATAAGCTGAGTAGAGCTGAATAACCATGAAAAAAAAAACTTTGTAACACGATTTTTTTAAAAGAGTTTGGAGTTTCTTGCCCATTCTTCTCCATACGAAACTACATTTTGGAATGGGCAACTAGAATCACTTTTGTAAATGACGTTTCAAAGTGCCTTTTTTGGCCTAATGAAAATAAACGATTTGACTATTGACTATAAGTGTGAGTAGTCCCTTAATCTTTCAAAACCGTAGCTGTAAAAGTAGAATGCTTTTCCAGACACAGAAAATACAAAATATATGTAGTTCCACATTAGGCCAAAGTAATAAACTTTAAAAAAAAACAAGTGAGTACACAATAATTATAAGCAATCGACGCACGATTGAAACACTCATCTAATCTATTAAAAAATCAGTGAATTATACCTTGTTTATTTGAACAATCACAATTACTGCATAAAGTTCTTTCTTAAAGAAACTGCAATATTTTTAAACGTTATCGTAACTTCCAATATAATGTTATTTATTTTGTTAACCTGCTGTCCACATATTTTATCGGCTGTTGGTGCAAAATGTTTTTCATACATGACTGATATTGATATACATGTCTGAACAACTCGTCTCACCGGTGCGTTAATGTCACTAAATTACAGCTCGCAGCGCGTGCGTACGTGCAAGTTTTTTCGCACAACTCATCCAAATTTATGCGACGACGCGACGATACGAATTTTGGTCCGTTCGCTCTTAATTTACTAGATATCTGCAGCTGCAGGTAGGTCCCGAAATCGAGAAGTGTGTATTTAAAGAAAAGATGGTAAAAGTATAAAGTTCGTAGTAATCTAGCTATTGGCCCCTTCTTCGCACGGGTACTATCTGCTCATATACTATCGCCCGTCTAGTCTAATCTGAAGACTATTAAAAAAAATAGTTCGAATGCTTAAGTCATTTTATGGTACATAGACATTCATCTTTATAGATTTAGATAGTTACTACCAGCCTATTATTATTTCAAAGAAAAAATTGCTTCTCATGTAGAAGAAGTACCAACCTTAATCATCACGCTTGCTGAAGGTGA
Organism: Athetis lepigone; assembly: GCA_033675125.1. Taxonomy (NCBI): domain Eukaryota; kingdom Metazoa; phylum Arthropoda; class Insecta; order Lepidoptera; family Noctuidae; genus Athetis; species Athetis lepigone. The sequence goes on along the minus strand of CM066239.1, from coordinate 14,696,464 downwards.
ATTGGCAATTTCCGAATTATACAAATAAAACGTTTCCTCACATTCATTGTCATTCATTTACTTACCGATGTCGGTAGAATTCAAAATAATGTTAGATGATTTGAAAAGTTGTTCATGGTAATATTTTTGCTGGCTGCTTATCATTCCTACTGTTAAGTACACAGTATAATTTAGATATGAAAAAAAATGTGCAAAGGAACCGCAAATATCTCTATGTTCATCAAAATTGTGATAATATCTACCTTGGTTTCGTGTTAATGACTATTTTTCCTGTGTGAACAGAAACAAAGCGAGTTGTAGATCGTTCACGACGATTTGGTAACAACGACAAACTGACAATCAGTTGCTAGAGCCCTTTCTCACTTTTCCCGTGTTTCATTGTAATGGCTATAATGTAAAACTACTCTTTAATGCCGTTTTTAACACGGTTTGTTTCAACACGTGCAATAACTTCTTCGTACGAATTCGGTCATTAGTAAATATTGTTATCCGTACTGTTGTTATGATTTGAGTTCTCATAGTGATAATTTTTCAATTGTGGCATTGAGATCATGACCAGGTAGTTCTGTTCTGCCTCCTGCTTGAAATATTCTGGAGGGATGTGGATCTTTTTCACTACTTCTGCGGCTAATTTCGATGCGGCATCTAAAACAGTTGGCCTGTTTCGCCGGAGCTCATTAAGCTTCATTACCGCTTTACTGGTGCAGTTGATGCTAGCTTCCCAGGCAAATTATGGTTCTGACAAGTAAGAACTGGGTCTAACAGTGTTCTCTACTTCAAGATACTGCCAGCATATCTTTGCAACTAGCTAAACTAGATAAAAGGAGTGCTTTTAGGCACGCATCCCCTCTTTTTGTCTTTGGAACTTCTACTTAATTATCTCTCGCCGTGTGTCACTGTTTAAGTTGGTTTTTACTTAATGATTGTTAGTTGGATCTGTATAGACTGTATCGTATACATTTTGATACGAGGTTATTTCTTGATTCGCACCAGGTTCACTTTCAGTTTCAGAGAGAAGTTTTCAAACTCAAACTCTTTATTTATTTGTTTATTTTTGTTTTACTCTGAGTTGGCGCTCGTTTGTAAACTGCTAGCATTTGGCCTGGACTCCCTCTATTACGACTAATGTATTCTACATTCATATCTACAAACTAATGACATATTGATGCCTGATTAATTAAGAGCTTCATTTCATTGGTCAGTGACTAGCTTTGATAATGTTTTGGATGGTTACTTAGATGATGGATGTTAATACTAATAACGGAATGAGTAAAATGGATATAGAACTGAATGCGCTATGAGCTAAATATAGAATAAATTTCAAGCAGCCTGAAACTGTCTTGGCCCAAATAAATCATCCACCCAAAACTTAGGAGCTAACACATAATGATGATAAATGACATTAAGTAGTTTCCAGCAATAAAAAAGCATTGTAGCCCTAACAATGTTCCGTTCGAATTCGAACCTCAACAAGAGCAAAGTGTGAGGCAATCAACTAAAAGCCAAATCATTTTCCAATCCCATTTCCGTTGTCCGCGGCGTCTGGTGGAAATGGCACGGAACAAAGGGGAATCACAAAGGCTGTCCGTTATCCCCTGCCACCCCGTGACCCCCTCACGGCGAGGGGGTCTCGCCACCCCATCCCTCCCCCCGAGGGATCGCGCACACTAATTGCACGCTTAAATTGGGGTAATGCACGCTCGTACGTATTTTAATAAAATACGAGTAAGGATCAAAGCAGCCATTTATTTTAGTTAGTGGAGATTTTGTTGTCGCGGTTTGTTTAGCTTATTTAAGTTTAGTTCTTCGTGAGTCGTGTGTGTTGTGATGGTCGAGTTGGGTCTTAGTGTGAATCGTATTGAAATGAAGTTGTTTGTTTGTTAGTACTGACTTTAAAAACATAGCTTCAAGTTGATCTAAGCATTTTTTTCATTCATGGCAAAATGAATATAGTACGCTCTCCAATTTTGGCACAAGATAACGAGCACACCATACATGATAAGTAGGACAATATCGAAACGGCTAACAACGTACGTAAGCCAGATCAATATCGGCGATCATAAAAACGATTGCGTGTCAACGAAGCTAATCTCATAAACAACCTATTTTCCGAAGCAATATGCTGCGCCGACGTCACGCTGTCACGCACACATTGCGACAAACACGCTGACTCATCACGTCACTAGCTCGGAAAACCAACGCAGTTCAATTCAAATGCCGTAAATAAAACATGTTGCGCTGTCTCCCTTCTGAGTATTCGCGTTATTGAGTTACGAAGTCCCCGAAGCGTTTTGCCGCCAAAACAACGTACATTTTGCCCCCCGGCGCGCGTAAAAACATCCACAGAAATTCTCAACGCGAGCGACAGAGAACAACCTTGTAGGACAGAAAGGGACGGACGCCTTAATATTTTATCAGGCATCTTCTCATCAGGAAACGTCACGGCACATCAATTTCAGTCTTGTTACCCGGACATAAAGTAGAAAATCGCACGAGTAATTTTTAGATTGCGTGTGTGCCCTTACGTCGGTGAAAGGAAATTACAACCACACCCACGTATAATGTTGCCGCAATAAAAAACGTGTAAGAAGCAATAATGAGCGGTTACTGGCGCGGCGAGAGTCTCGGCCGGCGATTTCATCATTTTACCTTCATCTAATTGATTAAAGGGAATCGTCGGGACGTATAAGCTCGTCGTTAACGTCTCGAGGAGGTAATGAATGATGGATGAAGCTGGGTCCCGCAAATCTGATTACAAATTCAAATGGCGGATGCAGATGAAGCGAGCGGCTGATACTCGCTGTGAATGAGGGCATCGTGATCTCGCATAGACTCGATACTTCAACATTATTATTCCCAACTAGCAAAAAGTGGTTTTGAAACCATCCTAGAACCATAATTATCGAGGACTATATCAAACTTATATCCGCATATAAGTTGCGAAAAGGGCCCACTTTATAAGTCTACTTTTACTTATGATGTATTTATATTAGACCGCTGAAATGCCTTTGACGCCTATATGACTCCTATAATAGAATTATCTCAATACAATTACTCTTGTAAATCTCAATATAAGTAAGTTTTAGTAAAAAATAAGAATAATACGCTCCTAGAAATGCTTCATTAAGTTCATATATTGTAAAAAATCGTATGTGTATTGAACATTGTTGTGCTCTATGAAAAAAATATTTTTAACATCTCGAGTGTCATATTTTATTTGAATCAGAATTTATTCATGTCAACCAATATAGAAAAACAAAATCTTACTTTTGTCAAATTGTTACTCATATAGCTCAATCGTAGGGGAACGGGAATTTTCTGTGAAATCTATCATGGTATCGATCAAAATTTTTAAGCGCCTCTTAAAATTTGCTTATTTAATTTTTATTATTAATTAATATTAAATGAAAATTAGGAAGGCAGCTGCCATTTTATTGGTGAGCATTTCCGAGTGTGATATAGTGCTAATATAAGTATTTTTAGCATTTTTAAGTGTGACATAGTACCAATTTAAGTATATTGGTTCTATATCGGGTTTTCTCAAAACTGAAGAGGAGTCGCCATTGTACGTACAGTACCTGGCCAAATTATTAGGGACAGTTCTTAGATTTCTGTATTGTGGTTGGACTGCTTTTATCAAGAAAATTATAAGGTGTTGGTCCAAGCGGTATTTTTTTATTAAAAAACCTTATTAATTGAGATAATAAAAACAACAAATGTGAAGGGGAAATTAAAACTACAAATTGATAAAAATATCGCGTTACTTAGTTAAGTAAGGAAATATTTTGTGTATAATTGAATATTTTGTGATGCCTTAGTATCAGGTCTTGTAACTACAGGCTATACTTGTAAACACACCTATAATGGCTGACACCAAATGCAGCAATAACGTTTGTGTTTTTATGATTTTTGGTGGAGACGCAATGCAATTTGAAAAAAAAAGTATGCAATCAGAAATATTACCTACTCGCGGTTCTATTAGTTTAAATAGAAAAATCTTGTAAAATGAACACAATCCTTATTTTGCCATCAATGAAACAAAAATATTTTTTAAACGAATTCAACAAAATTGTTATATATTAGAAGCTATACCACTTTTTTGAATATGGCTCTATCTCATGGTGCTATCACATTACAAAAATAATAATAATCATACCAGTGTAGTGCTACCAAACCTTAAAACCTACATATTATATGAAACTATTATTTAGTTTTCTTGATTAAGGTGTTTGAACAAAATCTATGACCACTGTCCCTAATAATTTGGCCACCCATGGTAATTTAAATCGCTTGATGTCAAATCCTACAATAGAATTTGCAAAAGTATATAAAGCGTGTTTACGCCTACGTACTAGTCGTTACAGGCAAAAATGGCTTCTTAAGAGTTTTAACCAGGATTGTTAAAGATTACTTGGGCTATAACACTACTGTGAAATGCCTAAATAAATATTTTTAGGTTTGGATCGGCATACGATAAATAAATATCCTAGAGAACATTAATTTATCCTACCGAGTGTCGTTGATTTATTAAAAACTTACTTTTAAGCAACTTTTAAGCTTATATAAAACCAAACCATAAATAATTTACAGTAATTAAAATTTAATTTACTTATATTGGTCATAAAAATATAGCTTATATGAGGTTATAAGTAAAAATAACAAGAGTAATTGCTCCTCAGTGCAAATATTCTTGGAACATGCTCCTACAGGAGTATTAAGATTTAAATGGTCCGCAGATGTCATCTTATATGCGCATATAAGTCCAAGCAACTGGACAAATTACTCTTGAGTGCAATTACTCTTGTTTCATGCTTTTATAAGAGTCTTGATCCTGTATTTGCCAGGAAATATGATCCGATATACCGATATAAGTACAAATTATAGGATTAATAATACTTGAGTAAAAACAGCATGTATGTATCCTGTTAAAAGCGCAGTAGCAACTACCAAAACCATAATTGGCGCTTTATAATTCCAAACAGCATTATACAATCGCTTTCCAGGATTATTTTGCTTGTTGGGTTGTCATTCAAAATCATTGTGGCAACGCTTTGTGGCGACTCTGCTTTCTTTTATGTTGTTGTTAAGTTATTTGTGTCAATACGGTCATTTTTCATGTTATAGCAAATTTCTGCATCAACTGATTGACTTCAGTTCCCAATCAGAATCCAAATCCCTTGTTAGTTCCATTTTAAATTATACCTTTGAAAATAAATATCGAACACGCGTATATCTAATGCTAATATCGCTTTTTAACACACGCTGAATTCCGCAGAAATCGTGTATTACATACTGTATAGAAGAAAATGTAGTGAAATCATCTGTCGAGTCCTAAAGTGATACCCAAATACGACAACTCAAAAAAAATCCTAAAACCCTAGCTCTCCCATTGAGTTTGCACAAGTGTGCAAATTCAATAAAGCTTAGTAATTTGCTCTGTCACTGTCACACAAATACCAAACTACAATGGCAAGAGAGAGACGAAGCCTAAGAATCGTTTTTTAGCTTGACCTAAGGCTTAGTCCTAAATCCTGATAGATGAAGTCACGAGATCCTTTGACCACTGCTCCCGTGGACTTGTGCGTGGACTGTAGAGTAATGATCAAGCTTACAGTCCGTTAAAAGCAAAAACCTTAATTTGTAAAGATTTGGCTCGTTTCTAAGTATTATAACGCCCTTTTTTGTCCAGAAAACTACACAGATTTTTGAAGGCCAGAGGTAAGGTTCCAACAGAATATGTTTTATACTTAATGACGAAGACTGCATTATAAATGACTGAATACTGACAACGTTAGACAGAAGTCCTACGTGAGATGAGACAAAAATTGGCAAAATAGCAAGGCCAGCATCGTCATACGGAAGAAATAACTCACAAGAGTAAATAAATAAATAATTCTCTAAAAAAAAGACTAGTTACTCCATTAGTGCATGCCGTCTAGTTCAAATGCGACATCTTCAACATGTAAGTACATCTGCAATTCGCCCACGTTTTGGGAACTGCTGCGCTCCTGTAGATGGTAGCGTAATATTTGATAGTCTATATTATTTATCATAAATCTGGCTATCATATATAGAAAGAGATTTTACAACCAAACTGATAGTTTTTGAGATTTGCGCGTTTGGGCTTTTAAGGAAGTGGGTATTAATTTTAGCTACATTATACGATTTGTCATGAGTTCACCGCACTACTTATCATGTATTATATTTAATAAACAAGTCTATGTACTGTTAACTTGACTGTAAAACTTAAGTGTACCTAGACTCAGTTTTAAGATTCGCGTTAAAGGTAAATTCGCGATATTGTGCCGAATTTTCGGTATCTTAGTTCACGTTGGGAACCCTTATAGTTATGTCATGTCCATCCATCCTCGGCTTATTCGCGTAAAATGGTAGCTTCGCGAATCACGTACTGAGTACCAGTTTACCGAATCTTAAAACTGAGTCACACCTCACGTTTTAACGAACGAAACGTAAACCGCAGCGTGGGCAGGCCTCCCGTATGACCGGGTCCCGCTGGAGGTGGGTGGCGTAGGATTAATGCTCGTGGAAATCTTCAAGGGGGGGCCTTTGTCCAGGTGTGGATTTTCGGCTGATTATGATGGACCTACTTCCTACCTTCTTCCAGCATAACTACTTCGCCGCAAGGAAGTGATGCTGTGTTCGGGTTTGAAAAGAATGGGTGCCGGTGTAAATACAGGCACATTAGACATATCATCATCTATGTATTTCAGATGTCTGAAGGCGGTGACCACCTTACATTAGATGTGCCGTCAGCTTGTTCACCACCAAATGATATAAAAAAACCTCTGGTTGCCAATTTTTTTCTCGATTACATAAACCTACCCACTAAATACCAAAATGGGTCCCAACTTTTATATTTTAACGCGGAAACTGTCTCTGTTACTCAATCACGTATGAACGGAACAACGGATGACGATAAAATGATAAACGCGGAAGTCAACTTCCCGGGAATACACGCAACTATTTTTACTAATGCAGTGTGTGGATTGGCCCATGATGGTGATAGATGCGTTTTAGGCGTTTATGAGTAATACGGGCTTTAGAAAGAAACTGTCTGACAGGTATATTAGACAGAGACGTCGCTCTACAAAGCCGTTTTTAGGGTTTCGTACCCAAAGGGTAAAACGGTTCCCTATTTCTAGACTCCGCTGTCCGTCTGTCACCAGGCTGTATCTTACTAACCGTCTTTCTGTCCACTTTGACGGGCCTGTTGGTGTAGTGGTGAGTGGCCCTGACTGCTAAGCCGGAGGTCGTGGGTTCGATTCCCACCCAGGACAAACTTTGTGTGATGAGCATGATTGTTTGTTCTGTGTCTGGGTGTAATTTATCTATAATATGTATGTATTTATAAATTATATAAGTATGTTTATCAGTTGTCTGGTTGCCATAGTACAAGTTCTGCTTAGTTTGGGATCAGATGACCGTGTGTGAGTTGTCCCAGGATATTTATTTATTATTTATTTATTTACTTTGGACGACTTCCATGTAAGACAAGTTCTAAATTGAGCGGAAAGTACTGTTTCTTATTTCTATACTAATAATTAAGCGGGAGACTTTATTCATTTAGTGAGTGTTTCCGTGTCTTTTCCATAAGAAAAGTGCGAGCGAAAGCTAGATTGTATTTTATTTTTCTTGGGACAATACCGCGACACTATTTCCAACCACTGCAATTCCGGAAAGCCAAATTCATCAGTGGAGTCCACCAAGCGCCATAACAATGAAGCTCGAAGAGCCTAGGAGAAGCGATTTAATTGTCTTAAATGCCGCAAAAACGAAATTAATCAGAAAGAACTGCAAGGGTGAAAATAAAAGTTATGTTTTCCACTTCCCTTCATCTATATCAAGCAGGAGAGAGAACCAAACAAAAGCTAGTCTTTAATATATTCTGTTCAATTGTTTTTAACCGCACACTCACTCAGTATTACCTACCTATTTACTTCGTTAATAATTAAATATTTTTTACATTTACATAGTTACCTGTACAATTGCGTGTTCTTGGCGTTATGCCATATTTTAAAGCAGTTGATTTATTAGCGCTTGTACCAATAACGTGCAAGGCAATACTATAATCTTAATTAAAACCCTTGCTGAGAAGTAAAACTGAGATTTTGACTTTAAGTTTATAGGGGCTCAGCTTCACAAGGATGTATTTTTTTTAATTCCAAGCTTTACTTTACCTAATATTGCATTTATTAAACAAAATAATAAAACATCATCTTACATAACTATCTATTACAAAAAACCAAAACCATCCAAATGTGTTGTTGTTTGTTTTAAAGATCTAATTCTAAACATACATAGGGAAAGACAAAACAGCAGAGAGCGACTACTATGTTGTGGTGTGAGGAATCTAATAAGCAGCCGATCATCCAGATGATATGATGATGAAATAAAAATACCCTATAAGTATTTCGTTAACGTCGAACGAAATAACTGTTTACCTATTGCACCTATGGTGAGGTGAATACAGATTGTGTGAATGGCTCTAGGCTTAGAATGTTTCATGACAAACAGGCAAACAGGCAGGCTGAAGGAAAGATAGAAGGACAAACAGTGAGTTGGTAAATAGGGTGTGTAATTAGGTAAAAAACAAGCGTAGTTAGTATTGGCGGCCATTGTTGAACTTTGTTTTCCATAAAGGAGAGAGCCTCGATCCCGGCCGCACTCCGCATCCACCTTCATTCTATCAACGGAGCATAGTGCGACAGCGCGTCCTTTACTAGGTTTATCTAAAACTTACTTGACAACATGTCTCCAACACAATATTTCCACTGATCGTCTGCCTGTCTACATACATGATCTAGATTCAAAAATGCACAAAAAAGTGTAAATCCGAATTTATTTCGTTCGATGACGCTATCATCATTCTCATTAAATGACGCATCGCATGATGAAGCGTCGCCGCACATAATGTTACACGTGAAAACAAAACCTAAACCTGCTGCCATTGGTCAGTATCTACTCCAGTTCGTACTTGGAATACCTATTCGTGTGGGATCTCGGCGTGGAAGGGTCATTTATTTTACACCAAATTTTTAAACATCATACTAAAGGTCTCGACAGACTTTTGCTTGCCTTATCGTTGATTTTATAAAAATGTAGAACCCGATTGCATCGCTACCTGTCGAATCCAGTTAAGAATAAAACCCAAGATGTCACTCAAACACACGTTACAATTTTCATCAGAATATGTCCGACCATTTAAGAGGAATTCAGTCTGATACACACAAAATATTTTTTAATGTAAAGATATCAAGTCTTACGATTTAATTTGTAATTAAACAAGCTTTGAGTTTTTCCAAAAACAATAAATATGCACATAGGGACTTAACTTAAAAAAGAAAACATTGAAATAACAATAAAAAAAAACAAATCTGTCCAAATAGGTACTCGTAAAAATACTGAAGAAGTTTGTTCTCTAACGCGCTAATAAACATTTACAGATAGAAACAATTCTATCTGTATAATGGCGATAGGTTTATAAGAAACTAGCTTCTGCCCGCGGCTTCGCTCGCGTTAGAAAGAGACAAAAAGTACCCTATGTTACTCTACATCCCTTCAACGATATCCACTTAAAAAATCACGTCAATCCGTCGCTCCTTTTTGCCGTGAAAGAAAGACAAACAGACAGACAGACACACTTTCCCATTTATAATATTAGTATGGATAGCCTAGGCTATATAACATCACGCTACAACTCTCGAGAACGGAGCAGTAACCAGAGACGCGGGTGGAAGTGAGTGTGGAAGACAGTCAAATATAAAAAGAGAAAACAAATATTTCTTAGATCGTGTTTTGATAGAAACTCCTTAAAGTCTGAAATGTAAGCTTTAAAAGAAAGAGTATTAGGGCGAGACAAATAAACGTTACTCAGCACGTACTCTGGCTAGGTAATATACCTGTCACTGTTACACAACGGTCAAACGTCAAGAGCACGATAGAGACGGAACAAGACTTAGCCAATAGCTTAATATACTAAACGCCTATTTATCTCGCCATGTGTCTAAAAGGTTACGTTTCAGTTTAATTCCATCTAAGTTTGTATGTCAAAGTTTTACAAGCAATTGCTAAAAACCATTATAAAGTAATACATACTCTTAGCGGGACTCATAAATTCAGCCAAATTCTTCAGCAAAATAACCTTTAAGAAGATATAAAATAAGTGGGATCCAAAAGGATTATCCCACGCACCTTTTAATCCTGTTTCCCCATGAAATTCGCGTGACTTCGCGAACTTGACGAAACTTGGGCTTAATATATTTAACACTTTCAGCGGAGCAACGTTATAATACGTAAAATTTGATAAACGCTATTTGACACAACGTTTAATCACGTCAGTAAAAAATATGTCGTTCTTCGAAGAACGTGTATAAACGGCTGAGGCTTATACAAATTCCTTTAAGCTACGTCATCGCGCCGTATCACTTTGAATTTTGGGACTTCTAGCGCCACTCCAGGTTAGTTTTTTTGTGCAATTTACAAGGCAACTCGCACACATACATTCTAAATACGCATACAGTCGCAACGTCGTAATACGTCCCTCGATGCCTCCGCTCCCATACTTCAGTCGTTCCGTGCGCCGTAAGCGGGAGAGTATTCAATTGCAGTGCTGCGGCCGTGGTTTTGCAAAATTACGTCTTCGAATTATCGTAAGTTTTCATTATTTTGTGTAGGACTTTATCGTAAACTTATTTAGAGAAAGAAAGAAAGAAAAACTGTTTATTCGTGCTTCGCAAGTTTATGTGTATATGCTTATTGTTTGCGTTTATATTTGTGAAAATAATAAGTATAATCATGTTTTCATTATGATAAATATTTATGTAATATTATACATGTAGGTATGTAAATCGAACGTTACCAATTTATTGATATAAAGGGTACTTATTGTTTTAGATGCATAAAAAACAAGGTAAACTGAGATTGATGAGAATTTTCGATGAGGCATCGACGTCACGGGAAACTACTCCAGATTCTTTCAGTGACGATGGTGAACATGGATCTGATGCAGATTATGACCCTGAGCCAGGAGGGTCAGATGGGAGCGATAGTTCAATAAGTTGATGTTAATGAATTACTTTTTCACGGAAGACCACGGGCAAGAAAGAATCAAGGATAAGAAAGACGAAGGTGAAGGACGTCAACGTCGTTAGACGCCGTGCTTTATTTATGTACTACCTGTACATGGATTACATATGACACAACGTGGTTAAACGTCGACGTGTAGTAACGCTTGTGTCACATTTCTTAGTATCTATAGTTGTGTAAAAAACAGAACGTCACTAATCGTCCTTTATTTTGTATGAGAAATTAGTGCGCCGCGGAACAAAATTTTAAATATCCATATGCTCCGCTGAAAGTGTTAAGACTTGAAAACCTTAAGGTTCAAATTAATATGCCCTGCATAACTTAAGATTTTTTGAGCCTTGAGACTGAGTTACAGGCAAAGTTTGTTCGAAACTCCTTACCGGAATATTTCCGAGAGAGCTCGAATTTGTGACGCCGCTCGAGGCTCTACCGTTTACCTTTGCAGCTTGGGCTTAAGAATTTTGGGTTTTTGACAATTTTAATATTTGTGTTTGAGTATAGTTTCTTTTGAACGATAGTTATGTCAAATCATGAAAACGTTATTTTACACAATATTTTCGATTCTTTATGTTCTTGAAAAGTGAAGTTAAATAAACACATACAAAAGAAAGTAAAAACATTAAAATATAGGTTTTAACGTTTTTATAATAGCCTACAAGTATCGGGAAAAGGGTCCAAGGTTCTGGCGGTCAGGGCTCCCAACAGGGTAACCTCCGGACAATGCGCGCCGTGTCCAGGAGGTCCAGTGTCTTCTAAATCAGACTCTTGATCCAGCTGCCTAGCAAGAGCCTTCTCAGGTGTTGGCCGTCACAACTAGCGGCACAGTGATAGCTAAATCCACATCACATATGTGCAATCTTGAGAGCAAAGTCAAGATACTTGGCCTGCTTATTCTCTTCAGTTTTCACGAGGTTTCCATCTTCTGGAACGACTATTTCAACAATCATTATACAACGATCTGATCGATTTATCACCACTATGTCATGTTTATTGGCAACAATAGTACTGTCAGTGATGATATTATATTGATTCCAGTACCACGTGATATAGCCATTTTCAATCGGTCGGGAACATAATGGGGATAGTTTTTCAGGGCAAGTTGCTGATAAATAATCCTGGCTAGAAGATTATGTCTGTGCAAAAAATCTTACGTGTAAATAACAACATGAACTCCGAAATAATATTTACAATGATTTAATTTTTTAACATTCATTAAATTTGAAATATATATAGAAAATGAGATGTCAATTAATTTACGTAAGTAAGTAAGCAGCACTTACTGCAAAGGTGGTTCATTCAAGCAAAAACTGACATAACCATACATGGCGCAATTAAAGTATGTGCGACTCATTAGGCGTACGAATACCGGGCCGCGCATTTTTACATCGAAGGAATGGTAATGCGTAACATTGTTCAGCAAAAACACATCAGCGCTAAAAATATACGCGGCAATCGCACTGCGCAACGACTCCAAGCTAAGGACGCCGCTGGCACCGAACCGATAGAGCGTTTGAAATACGAAGCTCCACGAAGTAAACATGTGTGCGTGAACGAAATTCGTGTTTTCGGTTCGTGTTTTATGCTAGTGTGCGTCGAACACGACAGGTTTGTGTATGTGTGAGTATGTTTTCAAACATTTGATACGTCCGAATGAGGTTATCGCCTCACGTGTGTGCGTTTCGACGAGGGTTTACGTTTTATTCGTTTTGATAATTTGATTCTCGTCGGATGGTATAATGCTGAAAGGGTCAAGTGCGTGAATGGTTTATAAAGACGTCGTCGGCGAGATGACGTGGGAACATGTCCGCTTATTATTTATGCGTTTAGAATTAATCCCTCCTTCGGTGACGTGAATGCGTATTATGTTGAATGAAATGTTGTTTGTCTTTGGATTTGTGACGGGTTGTTGTGGCTTCATGTCTGTTACTTTGTAGGTAATTGAATGAAGGTTAGAAGAGGATTAAAGCATGACAGGAAAAAAATACATTTAGTTAATTGAAAACTTCACACAGCCACTCCTTTAAAAATTAAGATTGTTCATTGTCTTATATAATCCAATGAATGCTGTTATATAATAAGCACAAATCTGATAGAAAAGTAGTTATTAAATTAAAATTGGCTCAGGTTCTGTACCTCAAGGTTACTATATTCTTAGATCAATAAGATATTTTTTTCTACCAATATTAAGTCAATTCAAACGAAACCTTTTTTTGGCGCATGTTGGCGGACAGTTAAATCTCATCTCTTTATTTCAGAACTCTATTTATTTAATGAGAAAAAACATCTTTATAAAATAATATGACTTTCTGGTTTAAATCAGCCAGACTCGCTGACAAAGCTGATTTAAATAGTTGAATCAGCCAAATACTCTACCGATCACGGCATGACTGAAGAAGCAATACACCGCACTGCACGACCGAATTACGAATGCTCTCCCAAAACGAAATTTAAATCAAGCCAATAACAAGCCACAACTGTCAAAAACAGTCAAGTTCAGCCACGTCTAACCTACGGCTAGATAAGACAAGGATATGTCAGCTAGACATCCAATTAGGTTTGCTAATTGACAGATCGTCAATCGTTAGTCGCAGTTGCCAAGAAAGGCATAGGAAACGAATACCTAGCATACAAATTGTTGCATCCGAGACTGTGATGGATACACCTAGAGTTAGTTATGTCATCCGGCAGATAATGCTGATGTGATTTTATTTCAAGGTTCGATAGCAAATTCTCTTCGTGAAAACCACAAAAACTCTCTATATGATTATGAATAAAACACTGAATAATCGACGCATTTGTCGCAAAATGTAATGCAAAGTAAATGAATAAGTACGATCTCTACGCAGGTTTGGTTTTTAGTCTTTGATGGCACATTATTTCAAAAACTACGAAGAGTCCGTCTTAGGCCCGGTTTCCACAAAAAAGAGCGGAGCCGAGAGATACAGTATATTGTGTATTGGACCAGTGGCGCTTCCGTTGTACCTGTAATATAGGAAAAGTACACAGTCTTATTCAGAATGGTCTTGGCAAAATCCAGATGCCCGGTCACAACGTTACATTTGTCTGTGAATATCAATAGAGTGAATGAACTATTATAATATGTTAGACTAGATTTGGCCTGCGTCAAATTTCCAAAAATCCTTTATTAGTGACTACGTACTCTTCACAGAGAACACATCCTCCAAGTTTAATGTCTCTAGGACCAGAGCGGTTTGTGCTTTGCGTTGATGCATCAGTCAGTTTACTATTTTACCTATATGTAGAAGATGACAGTAGTCAGTAGTTAGGTCAGAATGCATCTGGATTTCTTTGTTATACGGACCTTGTAGAAGTTAAAAGGTCATTTAATAAATAATTAATAAATAAATATCCTTGGAAAACTCACACACGGTCATCTGATCCCAAACTAAGCAGAGCTTGTACTATGGTAACCAGACAACTGATAAACATACGTATTTAATTTATAAATATATATGTCGCAGTCATCTGGTTGAATCAGCTATTTGATTGTATGACTAGCGCGTTCATTGAATGACGACATTTAATTGAACGACTAAAGGACAACTCGTCAAGTTGTTTAATGTAACGTTCAACGACTTGACTGAACGTCATTTAGCATTGTCGTTGAATGGGATATAGCCGACTTTGTAATGTTTGTATAAGGTGAACATATGTTCGCAACTCAAAAACTTAATTTCCTTTAAATAAAAAATAAGGACATGACATGACACACTTTATTATGATTTTAATTTAAAAAAAAACACCTTAAAAGTAGCCGGCGGCGGCGTATTAATAGGTAAATCCATGCTGTCACAAAATGCTGTAAATTTAATCAAAATAATATCAAGACAGTGCTATCTGCGCGAGCTATTTTACGCCATATTTGTTTTGGTGGCTACTAACGCCGCAGTGGAAAAAAAATGAACTAAATTACAATCACCTGACTGATTTTACGTCCGCTCTGTTCAAAGGGCTATGCTACAATCTAGTTGGACGTTGAGTGACGCTTGTTAAATCAGCTTTCGGCCTAGCCATTCAATTAAATGTCGCCATTCAATTAACGCGCTAGTCATACAATTAAATAGCTGATTCAACCAGATGACTGCGACATATACATATTATAGATAAATACACCCAGACACATGTTCTTCAGCGGTGTTAGCTAGTAATGCAAGCTAACACCGCTAACAACTCTACATTTACTAAGCATTAAAGTCGGACTAGAAATAAATTTTGACAAAACAAAAGTAATGACTAACAATATCTTAACACCTATTAAAATAAACGGCGAAAATGTAGAGTACGTCAATGACTACATATACCTGGGTAAGCAACTATCCTTCAGAGAGATAGACAAAGAAGAGGTGGAGAGAAGGATCGGCTCAGCATGGAAACGCTTCTGGTCCTTGAAACACATAATGAAATCTAAATTGTCCACCAAACTAAAAAAGAAAGTGTTAGATTCTTGTGTACTACCCTGCCTCACATACGGCTGCCAAACATGGTGCCTAACAGAAAAAACAGCTAGCAAAATTTCAATCTGTCAAAGAGCGATGGAAAGAAGTATACTGAACCTTAAGCTTTCGGACAAAGTAAACAACACTGTAATCCGCAAACGAACACAGGTCACAGACGCAATAGTCCATGTAAGAAAGCTGAAATGGAAATGGGCGGGTCACCTGTCTCGTTATGTTGATGGAAGATGGACAAAGAGAGTAACCAAGTGGAGAGGTCCCAGCACTGGTAAGCGACGTGTGGGCCGCCCGCTCAAGCGCTGGGTGGATGACATCCGAGCTGTCGCTGGCGAGAACTGGATGGAGGAAGCTCAAGATAGAGAGAAATGGTCTGGTCTGGAGGAGGCCTTTACCCGTACAGGGGTTCCCTTTAATTGAGTGTTATTCAATTACAAAATAATATAATTTACAGGAAACATTATTATTTAATTAAAAATGTGAACCTAAAATTTTATTGTGAATGCAAATATTATTTTTTAATTTATAATATAATTTTGTAGTGCAGTGCATGTTGCACATTAAATAATTAATTTATTCTGCAATGATATTTATTAAATGAAATGTATTAGTTACTAAGGGAATTAAATAAAAGGCTTATTATTATTATTATTTTACACCCAGACACAGAACAAACAATCATGCTCATCACACAAAGTTTGTCCTGGGTGGGAATCGAACCCACGACCTCCGGCTTAGCAGTCAGGGTTACTAACCACTAGACCAACAGGCCCGTCATTTGGAACCCTATTGTACCTATTTTCGAATTCCGTATAAAATTTCCATTTATACTCGACCAGCTTCCTTCACCACCATTTACAGCTTCCAAAGATGAGACGATACTTTTAAACTCCTTCCAAGAAACAATCACAATTCCCAAATGTCAAGACTTCAAGACGCAAGTGTTAGTTCTCCGTATTACGCACTTAGCTTGGCTCAGTGGATGCGTATGCGCATCTCGTTAGCGCCACTCTATGCATTTACAAACAAGTTTCATATGTGAATGTTTACTTAGGCGTCATTTATAAGTTATGTCACATGTTAAGGGGAGGTCAAAGACGTATGGCGTTATGTGACGAGAAAAATCTCTCTCTCTCTCTTTGATGTAATTTATATATGATTCCATAATGTCCCATATCAGAATGACATAACTGCACTAAAGATTATTAGGATGAGATAAATAAACATTCGTTACCAAGTGCCTCAGCTCATTAATATGAATGTCACTGTCACACCACTGTCAAACTACGATGGGGAGATAAGGACGGAGAACAGCTTAGTCAAAGTGCGTGCTAACTAACGCATATTACGCTATTATTACAGACAATATTTTGACCGCATCTTCGTGAGCGTGAGTGACGGTACCGAAGTCCTTCCTTTAGGTTTATACTTAATCCATGCCAAATTGAATCTAAGTCGTATCAGTAGTTTAGCCCTGAATAGACAATTAGATATACAGAGTTAGACTATCTATAATTTAAGGTTAGACTAAGCTATGAAGTAATAAGTATAACAAGTTTATACATATTTCGTGGACTTAGCTTAAACAAAATAAAATTCGATTGTTCGAAAAGGTTCATCATCACAATCAAATAATAAGACAAGATTAATATGAACATGCTATCATAATATCACACGCTATTTATATCTATAAAAAAACTAACTCCATACTTTATTAGTATTAAATATTTATGTCTTCCGACTGTCATCTTGCGTCTTAACTCCCCCATTATATGGAGACATGTGAGGCATGTGTGAGTCATGTGTAATGTGTCCATTACTGTCCATGTGTGGAGGACCATTTGAAACAGTTGACAGCCAACTCGTTTGACAGGAATGTTCACAGTGGGACTAAAAGCCCGATTACGTTGGAGTAGACAAATTGCTGGAGTTTTTGTATTTACGCAAGCAACGTTAAGACCCCCACGATGAGGCAGCGGAGCAGCGGTGAGCAAGTCTAAAATCCACCAATAAAGTTCTGTTGGTGGATTTGCAGTTTTATAGAATATCGCGACCGAGGATCTTATGCAATTCTATTGGTAAATTGTTGACTAGCTCATTGCTTCGCTACCTTTCTCTGCTTCTGTGACAAGCAGCCTAATTCACGGTAACCTTGTGGTAAGGACAAAGCATTGTCGACCCAAAGATCTTGACCTCGCCTCAAATCAAGCCTGACACCGCCGACTAATAATTCGAATGTGTATTTTACAAAACAAATATTACTTTTAGATTTCGAAAGCCACAAACTACTTAAGTCCTTTACCAGATCTCTCTAATGTTATCGTATTGAGAGTAAGTAAGCGAATAGAGTGTGCATTTCCATCTGCGAACACCAAGTTTTTTTCTCTTCTTACTTTCTTCCTTGACTTCGACAAAACCTGCAATGACAGAATTGCTATCTAACCAACCCGGACGATCGAAAAACACGGACCGCCATAGCTTTCGAACAGCGTTTCATAATTTTCAAACAAGCATTTAATCCCTAAATTATCTACTTACATCAAATAATCATGTAATTAGTTTGGAACTCTTAAACCTCAAGCGGTGGTCTGTAGACCATGATAGACCTTTATTGTGGTAACCCACATGCCTGGCATATGGCGTAAAGTCGTTGCCACTCGTGGCGTAACTGCTAAATTACAGGCTTTTGTGGTAACAATGGCAATTGTCTCCGGTCCTAATAGTTTAATATACGACTAGAGACCATTGTTTAGAAGAAAAAATGTTATACAAGAAAAGGTGACTAAAGTGACGGTTGATTGTGTGAGAGTTTGGAAAGATAATTTCTGTTCGTTCAATTTATTCTGCCTCGGTTTCTGCTCAGCTCTCGTGTCGTGGGTCGTGGCGTGATGTTATATAGCTTATAGTATAAAAATACTAAAGCTATTATCTCGTTGTATAAAATCACTGAACTTGTGAGCTCTTATCCCGCCATTTTTTTTTAGACTATGAAACTCGAAGAATCCCTGATTAACGATACAGTTGATCACTATCCAAAACGTTTGTCTAAATTCACAACTAAATAAATCAGAAGCATAAAAGAAATAAGTAATATATATACTTCTCGTCTTATGAGCAGGACAAAAAACAAAGCTAGACCAATAGAGGCAAAAATAATGAGCCAGTCGCCCAGCATCATAGATCCATCATGGTAAGAAATGGATCTTGTCTTCTCATTCAACTATGTCCAGACAGGCTATATTTCGTATTTTCACGAAAGTGGGCTACGTTTATCTTAATCTGTCAAAATACTGTACTACATCAAGTCACCCGAATCTGTTAAATTTACCCAATCAACCTTGAATATTAGAGTTTAGCGATAAGGTTAAAAATCTATTACAGTTTTTTTTTATATGCTCAGTTTGTGTATTGTTTCAATACGTTTTTGACATAGCTTGTCGCTGAGATGAGTTATTAATGTTTTTAATTAACCATGAAAATTGATGTTTTAAAGTGTTACCCACCCTCTCAAAGTAGGCAAAGTGTTTCTATATTATGTTAAGTCCACAAGAGTCCCGGACCGGCGCAGTGCGTGCATGACGTTTCAATGGACAACCATGATGGATGGCGACCCCTGTCTCCGACACGCCATTGTTTTGTACATATCGCGGGCTGAGGCGCATTTCATACGCGATTGGCGACAACTTACTAATATTAATAAATTTAATCCTACTAAGTCTACTTATCTTACTAATATTATAAATGTGAAAGTTTGTATGTGTGTGTGTGTGTCTTCACTCTCGTGTGTATTCTCACGCAAAAACTACAGAACAGATTTTGGTGAAACTTTACAGTAATATAGCTTATACATCAGAATAAGACATAGGCTAGTTAACATCACACTATAGCCTATTGGGAGGGAAGCCGTAACCAACAACATAACGCGGGTGAAAACGCAGGCAGCAGATAGTTCAGTATAAAATAACTGAAATATATGAATTAACTACTTAGATTTAAGAATCCTAGCAGGCCGTATGTACGGCTCTACACTCTATCTGCTTGGTTTTCATACAATTTGGAAAAGCAAGACATTTTTGTTGTTGAGGTGAGAATGTCATATATGAAAATATCTTTAGAGGTGTCCGCTATCCCCGTATTTTTTATTATAAACCTCATTCATTCATCATCATCATTACTTTACCACCAATTTTATTTAATCGCACTATACTCAAGGTGACTAATAACTGGGTACTCTCGGGTGGAATCTCAATTCCCAATCCAATTTCAATCTTAGCCTGTAGTAGGAAATCTACATAAAGTAATTTATTTATCTTATTCTTATACCATTAATTGGACTATTAACTGAAAAACTAATTCGTGCGATATAAAAATTATCGCTATATTTAGTTATTTTGTATTTACCCGCAAAAAGTTTTTAAAAATGAACCTATGGGAGAATATTAATTCAAGTATAGAAAAAAATATTTTGTTCCAATCTTAGCTTTAAATATTTAACAAATAGGTACTACGTTTTACTACCGCTTCATATATTCGGACATTTTTTATTATTATTTTACGAAAACTGTTAGCAAACTTACATTAATTAGACACCTAATTACCACTATCATTAACAATACGCCTCAAAATTAAATAAAATTTAACTCTTAACTTATACCAATCGAAACTTCAACATAGATTAGACAGAACTTAATATTAATGATTAAGCCCGAGATAAACATAAGTTACTTAGCACTTATTTTGGCTTAACTATTCACCGTCTCTATCTTGCTGTAGTAGTTTGCCAATTGTGCGACGGTGACAGTGAGGGTAGCGCCTGTTTTGTAACTGTCCTACACTACATGCACATGGAAATTAGCTGTGAGGCACTTAAGTTTAGTGGAGCTCCT
This sequence comes from Athetis lepigone, assembly GCA_033675125.1. Lineage (NCBI taxonomy): Eukaryota > Metazoa > Arthropoda > Insecta > Lepidoptera > Noctuidae > Athetis > Athetis lepigone. Next base: position 14,676,000 of record CM066239.1, on the reverse strand, counting down.
TTAGATTTAAGTTGAGCTCTCGATGCTTCTAGAGGCTGGTTTATCCAAACTGTAAATGTCATTTTCCTCAAAAGGCTAGTCCGAATGTTGTTCTGCATGCTTTGTTGCAGAAAAATATTGAATAGATTGTCTGGACTAAAGAGACGATAATCCCTAAGTCTGTTTCGGAATTTCTTCTCGGAAGTACTCAGTAAAAAAATGCCGCCGGCTCCTGCTAGTTTATAAAAATATGACTTGTAAAAATAATTTTCATCCTTCGAACACACGTGATTTGAGACACAATAGAAAGACAGCTAGATAACAAGAGCAGCCCAACAGTCGGCTGTCGGTTGGTCGTTGAAAGGTTAATAAGATACTACTTGCATAATAAACAATTTTATTTCGTTTTAATTCATTTCACTTGCTGAGCAACGTTTTTATATCTAGGCCTAAATTTAAGTAGAATATGAGTGTCATCCCGCTTGGCCTAACAATTATCCCTAGAGTACCCATACTTTCCAATTCAGCGTCCCCAAATCTCAAAATTAAACTCTCCAACACCACATAAACCCATAAACCGCAATAAGCCGCATTCTCTCACCGTAGACCACACAGCTATTACAATAATAACTCTTGTACAATGGCGCTAGTCGCGATTGTGCGCGCGCGCCGGTGAAAGCGACGCGCTACATCGATGCGGGTCCGTGTGATGATCACTGCTAGTCATTATTTCGTTCTGGTTTCGAGATATCAATGATTTGTCTGACAGATATGGCGAGTTGGAGAAATAATGAGGTTGTGAGAAGAGGTGAATGTTTGCTGTGCTGGGTAGTTTTTTGTGAGATCCAAGCAGCAGTTCTATGTTGCACAATTATTATGTTTAATATTACAAACAGTTTTATGTTAAACATTTAAAGCCAATCCGTTTTGATCCCTTTTTCGCAAACTTAATATCACACTTCTACCGTAATTTATTTACTATTTAGTCTTGATTAGATTACATCATATGCCCTTGTTAACTTACGGCCGTTCAATCGAATCGATAATTCGATATACCTGTCGCCTCACAGAAAAGAAACGTCGTACCGGTTAATCTATCGGTCATCATCAATTAATAAACCACAGAAACCCAGGCTTAAGAGCTACTTTGAACAAACATTGTGACGCGAGGCAACCGACGAAGTGTCCTTATTATATTATGCATATGCATGGAGCACCGGACAATCACGGGACGGGCATATGTATCTGACAGTATTCTATATGTTTTGTTAGTTACATAATAATAAATGCAAGAGTTTTATGTGGCCCATTTGAGTAAAAATGCTCGCCTTGATCTGATAAATGCAGGGAGTCAGACCAATAGCTTTGCGACATGAAAGTGTTCTAATCAATAAACCAATTAAAATATGCTGATACCAAAAAGACAGGCTAAAGGGCTACTGTGCACAAACATTGCGAGGCGAGGCAATCGAGGGAGGGTTCTTTATTGAAGTACGAAAGCACGCAAGGGGGGGACTTTACCGCACTCTCCCCGGTCTATGTATCTGACAGCATCTTGTATGTTCTAATTTTGTTAGTTCCATGATAATAAATGCAAGAGTTCTGTGTTGCTCAGACCAGAAAAATGTTTGCTTTACCAGAAACATGAGAGTTTAATAGCTTTGAGACGTGAAAATTTTCTAATTAATAAACCAATTAAAACATGCTACTTTAAATAATAGATCCGTAATAATAAATGCAAGAATTTTTTTGTGGCCCAGATCAGTGAAATGCTCGCCTCCATCTAATAAACGTAGAAAGTGTAACTGCGACGTAAAATTTTTCTTATCAATCTGAGTTAACAAAACTTCCAATAACTATTCTAACTGCACTAAAACGACCTGACTGCTTACTTTACTCGTTGCTCCTACCAAAAAAGAACCACTCAAAGAAATAACATCGCAAGCAATCCATTGGATCCCAGTTGGGTGCCAGAAACAAGCGAGGGAGGGTCGATGCTGAATGCGAAAATTTCTAAATAAACACCAAAAAAAAACTGATCGACTTTGATTCTGGTCGTTTTTGGACGGAAGAAAGGCCTTATAACCTTCTTTTCTAAAACTAGACGAGCTGATGATGATGAAATGATGAGAAATATTATTTCTACTTATTGTACTGCTTCACCATTTCAACTTTAGAAATTTCTCATGGGTTAGTCTGAACATTGAAAGTGTGTCTGTTACTCCGGTGCGTCAAAACTACGTAAAGCCGTCAATGCCGATCTCTCACCGGTGGTGTCGAACAGTATAAGAGTGCACAACTCATGCACAATTTTTCCGGCCTACTTGGCTAATCACCGTGAACTTGCTCGTTCTTCTTCCTAGGAATCTACTGTTTTTGGACGAACAGACTACTTCTTGACTTGACAATTCAAAGAATAAATAATTAACTAAAAAAATGGAGTTTGAGTTTTTTTTGTCGAAAGAACATTAATATTTTACTCAATGCGCAGTTGCGCACTCATCCAAAGATATCAGCTCTAAAATTATAACCACTCACTTGATAAGTTGGCGAGGCAATCCATCCGATCCCTGCTGAGCGCGGCAGATAACCGGGGGTGGATGCGGCGAACGATGTTTTCAATTTCCGCACCCCACACCCCCCGGCCCTGGGGGTAATTTTATTAAAAACGCGGCGCTCCGGCCTCTGAATATTTATCTCTTCATGCATTCTTAGAGGACGCGTGGGGGACGCTAAAGGGTTGTAGTTTGTTTTATGACTTTTTAAGAGAATGAGAACGGGTTGTGGTGATTTTTTTAAGTGGAGCTTATAACTATTTAGGACTTTGTTCAAAAATGTCGCCCAGAGCCTATGTTAAAGAAGTACCACCTTGAAACATTTATCATCATAGTCAATTAGCCAAAAAAAAATCGCCAGCTCTACATAGACTACCTATCAAACTTAAATCACTAGGCTAGCGCGTATTAAAAATGTTTTTCTAGGCGCTAATGTTTAATCCATTCCTATATCTCAAGATAAACTACACTTGTTCCATAAAATGCTCTTTTCTGACAAAAACATCCAACTAAGAATGTCAAATTCACGAGTCGATGTTTGCTTGATACTATTAAGCCTAAGCCTCTACAAGCCATATAAATTAATTGACATCAGTGGCAGTGTCATTAATTTTAGTCAACCGATAATCACCTTTCCTCCTTGGTATATTTCCAATTATCTACTAAAATAACTGTCATTTATGATTATATTCTTGGTTTCTAATCTATGGGGCTTAAACTGTCAGTGTATAAAATGGCGAGCTTTATTTGAAACGAAACGTTTTCTCTTTAATCTTGTTCGTGCGGAATTATATCGACACGGAAAACAATAAGGTAAGAAGATTCATTAATTTACATTATTTATACTGTCAAACAGTTAAACTTGCTAAGAATACCAAGTAAATATTAATCTGTTCGATATTCTGCGTTCTGCTAAACCACGGCGCCTTCCAAACCACCTTTATGTTCAGATCATTTTGTTTAGCCTCATCTGGTCATTAATAAATTCGATTCAACTGAATTAGCATCATTTGCTTGCCTATCCCCTTCCACTTTCAGGCAAAGAACCAATGGCCAGGTGCCCTTGGTTCTTTTGTGTTTAAGGCACTGTCTTTGAAATCAGATCAATTTATCATAATACGCATCTATTGTATCATTTCCTGATGCCCGTACTTTTCAGAAACTCAATTTAAACAGCGAAAAAAGAGAAGGTCCACTGACGTTCATACTTCCGAAATCTGCATTGCTACACCCAAATTTAAATTTGTCTTAATAGTATGCTAATGAAACCAAAACATTCCTTAATTATTCCATAGAAACCAAAGTCAAAGCCATTGTTTCAAAAATTCCACGTTTCTTGCTGTAATTAACAAACAACTCGTTCCTTTGTGAGTCCTGAGCCACATGCGAAGCCGAAAGTTCGCAAATTTGCGCGGACGTGGCAAAAACTTTGTCGGTTCCCAGAACGCCTATTGTCGGGACGTCATTACAACGCGCAATTTTGTCAGAACTTACATCCCCTTTATGTAAGCCAGGGTTATTACAAAACCGAATCATCACAATTGAAACTCAACTCTATGTTTAGTGCTACAAGATTGCCTCTCGCTTGTATCGGTTTGTAATGCAGGGATCAATGGGATACCCCAGTTATTTCGCTCCGGGTGTCTCGGCTCCAATTTCAACTATGTTTGCGCTGTATCGCTTGCTTTGTGTGTTGTATTCTGAACGGGCTCTACGTTTGCAGCGCTTTTCGCTTTTCGATAGTTTTAATAGAAAGGTGTTCGGGATTTTTCAGTTTCATTGTCACGAGAACCTTTTCGTTTATCTCCGAAATTGAAATCCCTACTATTAGGTATTTACAATGCATCTTTTGTTTTTTTTTCCAGTTTTTGTTGAAGCATATATTTTTTTGTGGAAACCAGTTTGGTGAAGGATCATAAAGAATTTATTTATGACGGTGAAGGCGTGCCATTATGTTATGATTAGTGTACCCGGTAGATAATTACAGATGATGAGATAATGTTTTTTGGTCTTTGTTTCTTTCGTTGTTGTTTTTTTGTTTTTGTTGTACCTATAGAACGATTACGCAAATTGTAATTGTGGCTATTATTGTTTATGGACTTTGAAGGACTATTGTGGCATTGCGTTGATGTCAGTGTCTTTTTTGTAAGATCGTTAAATCTATATACATTTTTACTATTTCAAACAATAACAAAAAGACAACCTTTCAAAAACTAAATAGTTGCTTTGCAAGGCTATCAACTTCGAAAAAAGAAGTTATGTATTTAAAAAGCGATTTTTCTGTTTTGTTTTTACCAAGCAGTAGTCACTTTTTAGCACCTGCTTCTCAACATCTAAATTCTCAATCTATTATGGCACGGTAACAATAGCCTAACCCAATGATATTATAAGTAAAAGGGTGTAGATAGGTTATTTGACCAACATGATACTTTGACGTGTAATGTATGTGGGGCGTTTTTGAAGATAGAATTTCGTTAAGGTAACCTATCTACACCTTTTTACTTATAATATCATTGACCTAAGCAGCAAATCTTTCATCTTTCTATGATTCCCTTTTACTGTCAGTTATTTCATAATGATCACCAACTGCTTTCAAACGATATATGAATAAAAGTAGGAGGGAAGGGTGGGGTATGTATCGTTACTTTACCTCCTCCCCTCTTCCCTTTCAGTAATTAATACACACACACAGAGATTAAGCGAGGACGGACGGACAGACAGACAGACATGGCGAAACTATAAGGGTTCCTAGTTGACTACGGAACCCTAAAAAGATATAGAAAAACCATATGGTCGGCCTGATGGCAAGCAGTCACCGAAGTCTGTTGAAGTTTGCAACACCAGAGGCCCTAGTCTGCTATTACAATCGTGTCTCAATGATCGATTTTTGTCGTGTAACGTTGACGTTACACGTAAAAAATCGATCTTAATGATCGAAAGTCAAAAGTTTGAATTTTTGACACATTTCCCATACAAAAACGGTCAAAGTTGTTAAATATCCGGCCGATGACTGAACATTGAGACACGATTGTAATAGCAGACTAGGGCCCCAGGACTATCACAAGTTTCTCGCCGACCCTTCAAAACCTCTTTACTACTCTTTAGGGTTTTTGAATAATTATGTTATGTGATGTACCCAGTGTGAAAAATATCACAAGAGGTCATTCCACAATTCTTGCGTTCGCGGGTGGCATTTCCTTTGTAATAGCGATGTGCGTGACCGTACCGGCTGCTGTGTGAGGATGAGGTTCCAGTTGGCAAAGAGCATCAAGTCATAATAACTCGGAACACATCCCGTTGTACAAGTATTAGTACAACACGCACAGTCTTCTATATCTATTTCACCTGCTTCATTATCACCCTGTAGATACTATCTTTCGAGTATGGGACAAATGTCGTACTTAAGGTATACCTTGTCTAAAAAATGTATGAAGTGGTTGCCTTGGTAAGTCATAAAAACTTCCAACGCATTCCGTACAGCACATCGAACGTCAATCCCATCAAAAGATTGCCTCAATTTTATTTTATTACCCACTTCGTTCAAAAGCAGTCGTTACGAATTTTCTAAGCGATTAATTCGTCGGCGCTCGGCCAACATCGGGAAGGTTCGATAACGATCTCAACCTGCCCACGCGCACATTTGATACCCTCCTAAACTAATGTTAGAGTCATATGTATTGAAATGTGTTCAAGGATTTGAGTTAAGCCGGTTTCTGCCGTTGGGATTATCAACGAACTTTATTGCTTAAAATTGTTAATTTGAATATTTTTGTAACTTCTTCTTCTTTTTTTTTTACCTGCATTACTAATATCTTGCTTAAAAATCGCCGAAATAAGTCGTTACTGCCTTGCCTACTAAGGGTCTTCGTGCACTGTGCTGCTGCGATCACTGCTAGTTAGTTCCTGCTTACTGCCCAGATCTTGAGATCATTATATCCTTAGCCTATTTTCAACACTCTGACGGCTTCCAGTCTATCCGCATGCAGCTGAATATGAATGTTTTTATGGTGTGACTTCATACCCAGTGGAACTCATATAGTAGTCTTCGCGCTTGTGGCTTGAAATGGACTGCACCGCTCTTCATGTGGATGCATGGCGTCAATTTTTATCAATGCTAATATCTATAATTATAAAATGATAATATTTCTCGGTGAATTGAGGTGAAGTCAGCTTTAGGTAAGCTGTCACGTTACTTTTTATCTAAATTCTTTAGTAGGTATCTGTAGATCTGCTACGAACTAGCCAACTTATCATGAGACTAAGTATTTTTGAATTCGGAGTTTAACTATTCTTAGCATTCTATACAAACGGTAACGGTATTATACATAAAAGTATGTAAGTACAAGTATCACCGGTTGACATGATAAAACATTTAGCTCTTACTAAACAAATAACGAATACTTTAAAATTTTAAATCGATTTAACTCACCTTGCGGCCACTCCGCACACTCATGCAAGGGTCTCGGGAATCAGTCGTAGCGACCAACTGGTCGCATGACCGCCGTTCGACCGATTAGTCGCATACGTAATGATGAAGCTTTCAATCCAAACAGTAATATTCTTAGAGTAAAGTGTTCAAGTTTCAGAAAGGCAAAAATAGTGCGAGAGTTCCATCATAATCGCCTTAGCTCCAATTACGTCCCACAGCACTCTATAACATCGATCATAGCCTTTAGTTTTTGCCGAAAGGATATTATTAACCTTTTTCTTTGGTGAGTGGGAAATCATCAAATAACTGCTCCCGTCCTGGGTGCGGCGGGAGGGCGTGTCAGACTTTTACTGACTAAAACCCACTCATGTTCCTTCGATTGCTCTTTATGTTCCAGGGTCACGGTAACTATTATAAACATTCCGCAACCCTGGCAGGCGATTATTAACCTACCAGCTCGCTACTTTGCGACCATATTGTTATAGAATCTAGTGGCTTTATTAGTCTTTTATTATAGTCGATGAAAATATTATTATACTGAGTTGAAACTCTAAATAATACATCACTTATTCAGAAACTTGTACGTAATGAAAATTGATTTCCTTCGTAACCACGGGATGCTCCTAGCACCAGCAATTAAACAGCGACCTCTCGCCGCGACTTTATTAAAATAGTTTCTGTGCATTTCTAAAGCAATTCCTATCGTCGCTAGCGACACGTCCTTTGCCGCTACGGGCCGAGCGGCAGACGATACTGTCGCCCGACCGCAGATCAATAGTACCACCGACACTGCGGCGACGCCTCTAATTTTTATAAAAAAAAACCAACAAGTTTTTCCTATTTTAAGGAAAATACGTCTCCAAATTTATAAAAAAAAACAAACGAGTTTCTTAACCAGATGGGCTATCTATCCCGTATTGTGCTATATATCTCTTTTCGCGTTTTTCTCCACACATGACACAAGTATTGTGTAAACCAAGCCACCATCGCCTTTTCCTCTTCTAACGAAACTAACAATAGTTTCGCAATCCAATCTAACCATTCGCAAAACACGTAATCTACGCTTGTTATACGGAACTCTCTGGAACCGACTTCACTTGACTTTTATTGGTAGCCAAACACGCAGCAGCAGTAGGTGACAAGTCGCTGTGTCGCCGTGGCTTTTCATGTCTCTACAGCCACATTTCCAAACCCGTCTGTTAGAGTCAGAAGCAGGCACAATCTGTGTCATCGGTCGACGGCCAACGGATTGAGTTTCCCCGCAAGGTTGCAACACAACAGAATAACAGACACGTATACGTATCCGTCGTGTTCACAAACATCCGTACTAACCAGCGCGTCGCGTCGGCCTGTCACCCATTATGAAAATCGATCCGTGGTCCGTTTTCGACAACAAGAGTCCTAACCCTTCAGCTGGCGATTGATATGGTTTGTCGACCAGGCCTGTTGAGTGAACCTCAACCAAACCACAGATAAAACAACAAAATGACAGTGATCATAAGGGTGAATTTCGCGTGTCAGTAATATGACATCGACAATAATGACAGCTGTCAGATTGACAATTCGCCAGGCCACAGGCTAAGGCCGATTGACCACCGCCGCCGTCCGCCGCCGTCACGGTCACGTCACGAGATGGTGACGAGCAGAATTTAGTAAGAGCTGACGTGACATGCGGTGGGTACACGGCTATTGTAAATGTACGAGTATGTATCGCAACTTCGGCGCCGTCATCTTGTTTACGCTACATGACGGTGACGTCGGCGGTGGACAAACAGCCTTAAGCCTAGTATAGTATCGACGGCAACGGCACTCGAATTTATAAGCCGCAGATTTTATTGGACATATTAGATACAATTTATTCATATTTTTTGGAGATGGGATTGGCAGCCAGGTTTATCATTTTCTCTTTCTAGTCATCTGAGAAATCGATTCGGCATGTTGTTGCTCGACCGTCACTACTCAGCATTATAACTGGTTCTGCGATGGACGTTTTTCTTTTTCTAACTATACATAGAAACCAGTAGAGTCTTGGTATCGTACCTTCAGTCGGTAACAGAGAATCGTTACTGTTTAGAAAGTTAGAAGCACTATTCTGTTTAAGTAGTCAATCCGGCCTACATCCGGCCATTCAACCAATCCTGGGCAAACTTTTTGGTCGGAATTTCTGCGACCAAGGTTACACGGCCCTGTGGTAGTAGGCTCCAAACCTTAGGGCTTTTGTACTGTAACATTGTATAATATAACTATGACTAGTCAGCCGTGTGTATACACACGGCTGACTAGTCATAAACCTAAAGTCAGACTTCAAATCTTTTACTCACTTTTTTTGCCGTACTGCCGCACCGCGCTATTTGTATGAAAACACCGCTACGGCGCTGCAGCCGTACGGCAAGAAACGCATAAAGTGAAAGAGGAAAGAGCCCTAAAAGTTACACCGCCTAAGTAGCACCTAAGCTGTTAATTCTATCCTACGACAAGCGCAAAACGTCACCAATCACGCCATATATTCACCGATGATAATAGGTAACTTGTACGAGTAAAGTACGAACAGAATTACAAGACATTGCCGTTGTTTTGGCTTCGAGCCATTAGTTGTATGCGCTGATTCATGATAATCAGCATTCAGTAAGCGCATACTACGAACATGACATCATCAATGCATCACCGCTGAGGGTGTTACAATTTGAAGAATGGCTTAGCGTTGTTTGACGTTGCTTGACTGCCATTTATTAAGTTTTGTTCTCGCGATTTCGTCTGCATAAATAGTCGTTGTAGTCCGGCCTACGAAATGGTGGATTAAAAAAGGTTCACATCGTTTTCTTGGACGTAAAGCTCTACTACTACGTTACCAATTCAATAAAAATCGGGTCGGTGGTTCAGCCGCGTCAGTTATTGAGTTCCTTTCACATTTCTATGTTGTCATTATGGACTAGCTTTTGACTGCGAGGCGCCCGTAACTGTATATCGCAGAATTCACGAAAGATTTTCGGTTTTATGCTTTTTCTTATTTAATTTGTACACAGGGAAAGGTCTACCTCAAACCTTCCACAGTTCCCTGTTTAGTACCTCCTCTTGCCAGTCGCTCACAAGCAAGTGGAAGTTGTCCCTTCAGCGTTTCCTAAGCTTCTCTTGGTATCGCCGCCTGTCTTCCGTCCTCTTCAGTTTTTAAGCTTACCCCATAACAAATTTCATCGTTTATCCCTTACAGCGTAACAAATAGAAGGACACATAGAGTTGCTTTCGCATTTATATCGTTACCATGAATTTTACTAGTCCGAGACTCCGTCTGCTTTTTATTGCGGACCTCTGTGTCAAATTTTATTGCCATCAGTTCAATGATTTTGTCGAAGTGAAGTAAGATACAAAGTAAGTCTGGTTTTTAAAGAAACTATTTACCTAGTTACAAAAGAACCAGAAGATCGCGACTATTGAGACCGTTGCCGTTGTTGCGTAGTTTACCGATATTAAAAAGTTGTTCCTATAACCTACTTTCTCTCCCTTCTTTGGTACGTAGAGTGGCTCTAATCGGTTGATCTGACCTTCTGTAAGAAGATATTTCTGAGCTGGCTGGTTATCTCCATGAAAGATAAGAACAACGCCAAAGTTTATTCCATACAACAGACCTACATAGCCCAAAAATATCCTCACAAAAGTTGACTACACTGTCAGTTGTACTCTATTCAAAACACGGCTCATGCATCAAACGTGACAGTTTTAAAAATAAATCGTGCTATCTAGCGGACGTGTGAACGGTGACGAGGCGACGCAAGCTGTATCTATTTATCGCGCCATATCTCTCTCCCTACAATACAGACAAAATAAATAAATGTGTTTGAGCCCGGATCCGGCGACCCTTCTCTACGCACGTAATCCATTCCAAAATGTCCGTTTATTTTTCTATGTGAGCGATGGAACCGCTCTCAGTAAAAAACAACGCGCTTGAATCGACCGAGCACCCGTGCGAAAGGGACAAAACACTCAGCGGCCGAACATTAGCGGGCGGGGCGCCGCGTCGCGCTCTCCCATTGGCTCGCTGTACGCAGCGCCCGCCGCCCGAGTTTCACAGCCAATCAGAATACATCTTGTTTCTCACGTCCCGCGCCCCGTGAGGCCCAAAATACCGACCTTTCACGAATGCCAACCCGATTCGATACGACCGAAAATGCCTTAGTTACTTCACGCGCGTACTGTTGACTGGTCGCTTTCGCTCGTTTCCAGCGAAAATACTTACAAACCGTTCTCGCCGACTCTATACTTGAGGCCGGTCTTACTAGAAATGTGCATCGCTTCAAGTGGCAGACATCTATCAGCTGATTGACTCAGGTATTAATTATATTTTTATATACAGCTAATCCCTAACACGTCATAATAAGGGTGGTAAAATTAGAATTTCGATATCTATCAAGAATCGTGAGATAAACAAGTATTTTTGTGCCGGATGATCAAACGTAAAAGCGGTGTCCTCGTAATCAACGTAGGCCGTTCGGAACGGCAACGTCGCGCGTAAATAATAGGGTAGGCGCTCGGTCTTTCTCTCGCAGCTGGCGCACAGCGGCATCGTCGCGCTCGCCGGCTTTATTGTGCCTCCACCGCGGCGGCCGCGTGCCGCGCTCCCGTACACCGACACACCGCTGCGGGGAATCGCCGCCAGGCCGCCACCGACACGAGCGAGACGCATTCACAGCGCTCTGCCGACGCAATATACCTACAGTACTGACACCACGACGTACTCAATCACGATATTACCTTGCAATTACATTTTAATACTAACTTAGGGTTCATTCTAGACTTGCCTAATTACCTTACTATTGTTTATTGCTTATATACTCAGGTACATAGTATGTTATTTACTTTGTTATGTACTATATAGATATGTATTTATTCATATCTAAACAGTAAAATATTAATAACACTGAAAGGAGTCTGTCGCATCGAATTATAATAGTATTTTACTGTCGTATTATTAATATAAGCCCTGAAAACACAAAAGTAATGAAAAAAAACTTGTTTACAGAATATCGAGCGGGTGTTGGCGGACTGGTGGCGCACTCTGTCGGCAAGGAACGTAGTGCGGCAGGCGGGGCGCGCGGGGCAGGGGCTTCCTCCCCCTTCTTCAGTTTCGGCTGTGACGTTGTGTAGAGAGGACGTGCTGCTGCGCGCCGTAAAAAAGGATCGTTCGCGCGGCAACTTTGAACAGTGACAGTGTAAAGGAGTGTGTTGTGACTGAGAATGTGTATCGGATTGCAGTGCACTACCTAACGGATGCAGTGATTTGGATCACAATACTTGGATTGCAGTGTTTTTGGATTTGGATTTTTCACCTTTTCCAACAATCAAACTGGGGATGCATAAGATGGAGCTCGGTGACAGCGTGTACGCCGCTGAGCGTATCATGAAGAAGAGAATTAGAAAGGTGAGCTTTATTTCTTTACAAAACATTGGCGTAACAATATCTAACCTTGCGAAACTTGCATGCGAGATCACATATCAGTGGCGGGTTCGATTGGTGGCTTTATTTGTAAACTGCTTGTTTCGCAACGTGCGAACGCTTGATTGTTTTTGCTTGCACCGAATTTCAAAACATGCTTTTATAACGCTTCATATAAATTGCATGCGCATGATCGTAGTTCACATTTTGTTTATTAATCCCAGTATTGTGATGTGGCGGCAGCTGTTCAGAAATTATCGCAAGGGTTTTGTGTTTCTTTTCACTGATGTTTTTCGGTTCTTATTATTATCAGGAGTCCCCTTACATAAGTCTGTATAAAGACTGGGGGCCACAGTGAGAAACTGAATACTTCTTTATAATCGGTGCCCTTCTCGAGATTACATTAAGTTTCTTAACAGTAAACAAGTTTGGACGAGCCGTGTGAGGGGTAACCTTGCCATATTGTAATATGCCTTTTTTCGTTATCTTTTTTGGAGTCGTTCCCCGTTACTAACCTGATCCCGATATTGATAACAATAAATTTTGCTTTTGGGTTGCGTTTTTTATTTGCTTTTTCATAACTGCATGTTGGGGTCAATGGGGGGCTCATTGTCAGTCAATTGTGTCTGTAACGGGAGTTGTGAAACGGGAAATCGGGGCCCATTATATGACTTATCGCCTATCATTTAAAAGACAATTGGCTCAGTCTTGAAATTTTATCAAAAGTACCTCGTTACAATAATATTGACTGAAATGAATCCCACTAGTTGACTGTAATAAAAACAACAACTGAGCGACCAGTGAAGGTAAGTCTACTGACAAGACAACGAGGTGATGATAAGGTAAGTGCAGTCAACCATGTGGAAAGACTTGCCATTACAAAATCGTACGTTGGTATGACTTTTAGTTTGAATGGGCATATTTTGTGTGTAATGGGAATTATTCTTTCTAGTCCCTTACTTCTGACTTTCATTGTCACGCTCTTTATTTTTATTTTATTTTCTATTTTCCTCTTATTGATTTACGTTCAATATTGACTTGAAATTCTTTAAAAGACATTCATGATCGATCTTTAGTTGAATGAAAAATAAGAAAAATGTGGATTTTGATGAATTGCAACCCTTCTCGAAGAACTGAGACCAAAATTAATTAATTGTAAAATGTTTACAGTACAGGTCTTATTCTTAATATATATTTTGGCAGTGTTAGATAATTTCTACGCCTAAGACTGCTTATAATATCAACATATTTGCAAAATTATTCAGACTGCTCTGAAATATCTTTCTCCATTAAATGATTTTCATTCTTCAGTCTTAAAAACGATTGACATTCTAAGCATTATCCCCTGCCAAAGCAGTATTTGCTTGTCTGTACAATATTTAGGTAGTTCTCCAAAAAATAATGGAGAATATTGATGAAATTACGTTGAAATTTTAACTGAATGAACTAGCTAACCTAAAAATTATTGTAAAATGAATGTTTCATATATTTTTAAGACAAGGGTTATTTTATTATCAAGATGCAAATTTTACTTCATTTTAATACATAAATGGCAAATTGTTCCAATGGTCTATTAGTTCGAATTATATTTAGATGTATATTTTAGCTGTAATCAAAGATCACATATACATTGTTGTATTAAATACTGATTTTTGAAAGGAAAACATAATAAGGCACGATAAGTACCGAAACTAGTTTACCGGTTTAAAGGTGGTCTCTGTGTAAAGGAATGAATAGGATAAAATGGTTTTCTTTTTTGTGGTGTAAACTTCATTTGATCGGATTTTTTTTTAACTACCATATGACATAGAAAGATCAATGTTCAAAGACGTTTAATAGGGATGTTGACTACATCAAAAGAATGACATTCTGTTTAGTCCGTCTGTAAGACAGTCCAAAAATACTGGACACATATTTTTTGCTTGATCAAATTAATAACATAATACAAAGATAAAGAGCATCAAAGTTCCGGAGAGGGGGCTTGTGACGTCACTCCTCAGTAAAAATTATACTGAGGCGTGTCGTTTCACGAAACTTCAACGCATTGTATTGTCGTCATTTTCTGTTTACGAAAAAAAAGTAAAAATACGTGTCCCAAATTTTTTGATTATCTAACTGACGGACTAATTACTTTTTTTTTGTCATCTTGCCTATTGTGGCTTAGCGATCTTGACAATTTATGCTAGTTTTGTTTGATTTGAAAAGATCAAATCTTAGATGTTTCCTTTATTCGCCTTCTGCATTGGTATTCTGGAAAGTCTCTGGGTTCTAGGTTAACTGAGTTTCCATTTCGCCCAATCCACTTTACCCAAGTATATTCACAAAACTTAAGTTAACCTGCCAATCCTCAGTATCAGGGTTGCAACTTACTACACTGCTAAATATTTATACTACCCACCATTATACCATTACCATTACCATTTATACCAGCCAAACTTTCTCACTACGGAGCAAATACCTACCTCTTCTCACACAGAAAAGGCACAAGCATCGCTCTTGCTCCAGTAAGATTGGCGATTTTAGACTTTTAATTTATAAGTCCTGGTTTCCTCAGTCCTCACGTAGTTTTCTTGGATTATCTTGTTAATTACATGTGAATAGGAAAAGTCATATTGATAGTTGCCCGTGTCCTATTGTGGGCTCACTGCCTTGTTTATAAGAATTAAGTGCATCAGCCACCGGCCATCACAGCATCATCGACACCAACTCGATATGCTTCTTGCTAACTTCAGCCCAATTTTCCGTGGAAGATATTTTTACCTGATCCCCTTAATTAAGACGGAGAACGTTTCAAAGAATTAATAATTTGCGTAAGAGTAGGATATCGCTAAACGCCCACTTACAACTTATTATGAAAATGATCGTATTTCGACTTGAAATAAAATCTTTTAATCTAGAAAAGCCTTCAACTGAATTGAAAGACGAAGCGAGATACCTACTTCATCAAAGTTTATTGATTCTGAGAATTTCTGTCTCTCTCTTTCGTTTTATATTTTGATCATAATTTATTAATAATGCATTATAGTACAAAATTCTAAGAACCTTATAACTTTCATTCCCTATGAAATTTTATAAAATATGCCAAATGCTAAATGTTTATTCATCAAAACACCAACGTCTGACCAGATATAGATTCGTAAAACATAGCATGCATTCGGACATCAGAATCTATTTTTATCACTTCCGCTTCCATGCCTAAATCTTCACCCACCAAGGCTAACCCGCTGACAAATGGTTGTAAAACAATAACTTCAAAAATTTCCTTAATTGAATTGAAAGAAAACTTGCGTATTTTATCTGGTAGGTATTTATATACCAAGCTTTAAAATATACTACCAGTATAAGGCAATCTAACACGTAAAGCACTTGGTTGACTACTTAATTACTTTCCAAAAACATGGGTCTTATGCACAAATACTCAAACGACAATTAATTTTCAGACTCTCTAAAATCTGTTTTTGTCCTTACTTTATCCCTTCAAAGTGACAAAGACAGCAACAGATTTGGGCACAAATCTTCCAAAATTCTTGTATTACATCATCCAGAAAATAAATCTACAATTTCTAAACCTAATTCTAGATTAGGGTACAGCCAGATAGTAAACTACCGACTACTAGCTAATGACAATTCAATTGTTCAACAAGAGCTAAACTGTAATTTGACTCACAAAGTTTAAGCGAAGAGGCAATATGATAGCTAGCTAGCTGTGGGTCCTAACTTTGTGAACTCTTGAAATTCTGCTTAGCTAGTTTCAACTAGAGTAGTATTTTACTATCTACTTGCTGTAGGACTGTGTCCTATTAATCGAATGTTTTAAAAAGTAGCTCATGTATGAGTATGATCTGACCATGACTACATCTACCAGGAAACGTCATTAAATCCTTAGCAAATTTTAACGTTATCGAATCGTCCATTGCAAGTCCTGTGGAACTGTCAATTTATCTGTTTAAATTTACTGTACCCTAAATACTAAAAAAGAATTCAACATAATTAACCGGCTAGGTTCTTTATATTGATCTTGAAATTGGCTTCCATCATTATTAAGTTATAATAGTTAGTTAACTATGTAAAATATTTGGTATATTTTAGTCAATATCATTCAAAGTATCTAATATTTTGCTTGTACGCCATACTTTATCAATCTTCTGTCTATACTAGCCATTGAATAGACCCACCCACGTTGTGCTATAAATCCCAGATGAGCTTTTAACGCATCACAAATGTACAGCTCTTGAGGTTCCCAATCTCATAAGCAATTAAAATATTTCTCACAGTTCTAACTTCAAAAGTTCTCAGCAAAAGCTATTTTGGCTTCGATTAACGCCTTTACCGCACCTCCTAAAATAGCATTTGGACCACTATGCTCTGCACCGCCGTATTATGGAAATGGACTAAAAACAAACCATGTTTCTTTAATAACGTACAGTTTATTCTAAACACAGACCGTTATCATAAATCCCGCCTCATTAGGTTACAAGAAATACAATCTATTAGTACGACACGACCACAATTTCACTCCATTTCATTATTATGATAGGTCTCACTCATGCCGCCAAAAGTTTCCAACGCCCGCTTGCCAGCGCCCGTGTCAGTTTTAGGAAACTACTTAATATCAAAACAAATTTAATTCAATAAGAAAAAATGCTTTACTGCTAACCGTATAGAGACCAATTTCGTTTACAGCTTACTCGCCTTGTTATCTGCCAGCGTGGTCTAATATAAACGAAACATCTTGAAACAAGGGATTATATGTTTTATCGCTCAAGCGTAAAGTATAAATTCGGTTGGCTTCCAGGCGTCAACATAGAAACTCCTACAGAGCTCTGTAGCCCTGGTATCTCGTAGCAAACGCGCCAGTATTCGGCTTCGACCGAACAACCATCGAGTTGCGCATGCTCCCCGCCGTTTCGTTCAGCCAATCAGCGTCGAGCAGTATTCCGACCGGCAAAATATTGTAGTGTGTTGCAACGATACAAATTAGAACTTTGTTTTTTTTTTTAAAAACAGCTCTTTGTGACAGTTTATTGATAATATGAAACAAAATGTTTCAATGTTTATTCAGTTGTAGTCGATAAATTTTCAGTTTAGTACCAAGCGCCACATTTACTTTGAGTTTTATCCTGCACTCTGCTAAGTGTCGGACGACATAGTTCCAAGGCTATTGGATAGATGGCGCTATTTTACAATTATAAAATGGATAAAATTACTATAATAAACGTTGTGTATCGCCTTATTTTTACGTAGGTTTAGCAACACGTGAACCTTGGGAGCCTCAGAAGCATTTCAAATGAATTACGTCGTGTTGTTTCCCCATCAAGAAATTGGTGATTTCACTGTATAAAGAACAATAAATTTAAAATTAAAGACATGGGAAAAATAATTCAGGAAAAGGTACCCATACCATCAAGTAATGTAACGGCTTTTTACCCAAAATTAACAAAAAAAACAGACAAGACGCAAAAAATAAGCCGTTATAGGGTCACGGCGGTGTGGTGCCGATAATAATTTGAAACTCGTCCGGAGTGTGCACTGGAAGCGACACAAAGCGGCCAAATTTTCTATAAATAATCGCTTCACAATGCTTCACCGTAATTTTATCCATCCCTGTATTGGAATGAAATAAAAAAGTGCCAAAGGAACAGAGCCATATGTGGAGCTGACACTCTATTTATTGGTTTATTTTTATTAAATGTGTGTATTTAATACTACCAAGACTCCAGAATTTTCGGAAGTCATGGATATGTAACTTATAAACTCTGTTAGGGACAAGAAGTTCCCAGGACCACTGCAAAAGCCGTTTCTCTGTCCCTACCTATTCAGCATCATAGTTAATTTACCTTATAAAATAACTTTTATGTGACTAATTATAATTATACATAATTATGTATAATTACTTTTTATACTTGATGATATAATCGTTGATACTCTTTCTCTCTCTCTGTCTTAACTGTCCAAAATTATTGAAGTAAGTACCTATCGAAAGATGTGAAAGAATAGCTAGTAGTGAAGACGATATTACAGAAGATAAGTATGAGTTTCAAATTTTGATAACCTTACGTTGGAAGTGTGACTGAAAATACATATTATTACAACGGGTATTAACGCGAAAACTGATTATAAATACCTTGGAAGGCTTGACGTTTCGACCTGGTTGCACAGGTCCTGATCGCAAGCAGACTACTGCTTGCGATATTTACAATCAGTTTTCGCGTTAATACCAGTTGTAATAACTTAATAAGTAGTAACATGTAACAGTAACATGAAACGCGAAAGTTTAAAAGTGATTAAAAATAATTTGGATGCAGATTCGGAACTTGGTCGAGAATATTGATATTAATTTCTTAGCATAGACTGTAATTTAGTAACAGATTTGTCGTATATGAATGTAAACTATCGCCGTGAAATAATTGTTTCATTTTCGCACAAACCAAAATTGTAGGAAAGACTTCCAAAACTTTTAGCAGCGCGGATACTCCATAGAAACCACTGTCAAGCGTCGCTCGACATAATTTGGGTTTATATACTTACTAGGTAGGTAACAACCACCCCTCGTAATATTAAAAAAAGTCTATGTGAAGGGTTCCCTATATTTAGAAGGCATACTTAATCGCATGCACGTACGCTCCGAATATTAAACCAGTGAATAGGGAAGCGTCATATGGGGGGACCCCACACAATTAAAGCTGAGTCTGCATTGTCTCATGCACGCTCGCGTTCCGTTACAACACAGCCGAATGCC
The DNA here is from genome assembly GCA_033675125.1 of Athetis lepigone. NCBI lineage: Eukaryota > Metazoa > Arthropoda > Insecta > Lepidoptera > Noctuidae > Athetis > Athetis lepigone. The sequence continues at coordinate 14,656,870 of CM066239.1, read as the reverse complement.
TTCGTTGAAAACTAACGATCAGGAGGTGATAAAACAAAGCCGCCAATTGAAAATGGCTTTTATAGAGTTGGCTTACAGACCTCGTCTAATCAATATTAGTCCGATTGTCTGTTGGAAACACGTTCCTTATCACTGACATCGATCTCAATTTATAAGTCTGTACTATTTTTAAGCAGTGAACAGCGACACCCAACAGAATATGGACACCGTTACAGGAGTGCGGTGGCACATAAAAACGTTGAGACAAGTTGGCGCTTGGCGCTCGGCTGGCGTCATTATAATAATGCGCCTGTTGGCTCGCCGGTCGTTATGCCCCACGCATTATTATGTAAATGTAAAACGAAAAGGAAAGGACGGTGGTTTTTTTGTACACCTTTATCTGATTCAGATAAGGATGGTAATTAGTGAAGGATATAGTGGGTCGGCGCCGCCAGGTGAGATGTTCCCACGTGATGCCACATTTCTAGCCATTGTTCGGTAGTGAAACCGCGCTCGTTAAAATAGCTTCGAACATTGTACGCCACGAGGCCTATGATTATTTCACGCTTTAATGTATGAGTAAACCAAATAACTGTACTTGATGTATGTCACTTGACGTGCAAACGTGGCTCGTCTCGAATAACAACAATATTTGCACATTGTTTAATACGATCTATAACAATGGAATGTAATCAGTTACGGCGCTGTTATGAAGGGTAGAAGAGGGTCAGTATCACAAAATATTTGTTGTCTCCCTGCGGCACCCCAACGTTGAAACCACCCGCTCGTCATCATTGTGTTTTTTTTTCTTATCTGGTGCAGAACCCTTATCTCCGTGCCGCCGTGGGGTGTGATCTCACTTAATTGAGTTATTACTGACGTATTTATTACGGGATTATAACGAATCTGTCGTCCTTTTCACCCTTTCATTTCGTAATCCATTCTATTTAATGCCCTCATTAAATAGAATGGATTATGAAACTCTGGCCAGAATCTTTGAAGGACACTTGAACTTGGTTTTATCCAAACAATGAATTTACCTAATCCCACGTTCGATGTAAAATTTAACGAATCGGGCGCCCACTAGCCAAATCTCACTTCCCCTCGTCTAAACTAGTCACAAGTGTTTGCTCTCCGACTTGGCCACAAGTGGCGAGGGTCGGAAGCCCCTTTGTGTCAAACGAGGGACCTGCTTACCTTGCCAGAACCGGTAATTTGTACAAATATCCCCAACACGCATAGATGAATTACGAAAACGCTTTGCTTAGCATTTCGGCTCGAAGGACCAAACTGCCTTACAAGTTCGAATATTGATGTGTTTTTTCCGAAGTTTTCTCTTTGAAGCAATAAGCGTGAAGAAGCCGATGACAATCGGTACTTGACAAGTACGTCGATTTAATTGTCCCTGAGTCGATGACCGTGCGACCGCTACGCGCAGGCAGTCCCCGTTCTGAACAACCGTTTTATAATGCCGATATAATTGTACACTACTGTTCGTTTCTGGGTTTTACTAAAGCCAAAGAACAGTGTCTCCGTTCAAATCTATTCGCGTGGTGTGTGTTGATACTTCCTTGAGCATACCTATGATTTGAAAGCACGTGCCTACCTCTATCTAAGTATAATTTTATATAGCATCTGTATTGTACAATTCATTCCTGAGAAATATAGGATAACAGTTTTATAACACTATAATATTAGTAACTACAAAAAATAGAGATAAACATTGAAACTATTTGAAACACTCATATTTATCAGCCGTTCTCATCAAGCGCAACCATAATCACAACCATAACTAATTCGATTCACACCTCCTGCATAAAAATAGAATTACTATTATTTCATTCATACAGTTAAGATCCACAATGTAGTAAAAAAACATTGAGAGAAGTAAATAAACACGTCCGCATGGCAGCTCAGCCGCGAGCCGACTGACGCCGGGAATGTCTCGTGTGTTCGCCGCTGTTTCGCCGGCCGGCTAGCAGACTTGCTTACCTTGTCTGACATATCAATTTTCTCTCGCACACATAGCTCTGGTTTCAACAGTATACTGTTCAGCGTTTATGTGCTCCTGGTATTTGTGTTACGAAAGAATACGCGCGATACTGCGCCGAACTTGAAACGAAAGAGAGAAAAAAGTCCTCTGAAATTTATACTTTTAGAACACCGATTGTATTTTTTAATCTCTGCGACTAAGGAAGCACTCGTTTTCTTTATAGTTTATTTCGCATTGTGTGCAGTTTATGGTTTTATGACGCCATTCTCTTCGTTCGAAATCGGAATTACATGAAATGTGGAATTTATTCATCTATTCAGAGTTGAGTCTAGTTAGTAATTTGTTTCACGGTGTCGACGTATGCATACAGAAAGGTTGGCATATCGTGGATGCATAGCAAATGGACGCTGATAGGTACGTCACGTCCGGCTTCGCGGAGGTCTGTACGTGGTATGAATAAACACGAGCACGAACGTCGTCCGGGGTGTGAACCTCGTCTCGTCCAATTTAACCCGTTTGTAATGCGCGACGCGAGGCCGACGCGACTACTAACTATCAAAGCTAATTGTTTGCTCAATAAAGCGTCTGGCTATTATCTAACCTCCTACGCTCTATGTATTAATAAACTTACATAAATAGTGTCGGTATGTATCCAACTATCTACTATATAAAAAAAGACTATCCATTAAACAAGTCTTTGTACCGATTTAGTTGACGTATTACATTATTAGTCTTAATTAATACATCTAACAATCTGTTAATTTCACTGATCCCTCCCTTCGCCTTTGAAGTCGCGGACAGCACTCCATAAATCTTTATTTTCAAAGTGCCTACACAAACAGCAAGCTAGCATCAAATAGAAATCGACAAATCATTTCCAAACGCCTCTGAAAAATGAATCACGACATCGTTATTGCGCCAATCGCCCGCGGCTTGCGACCCGAGATTCATCCTGTCATTTTTCCACCTACCCTCACCCTCCAACTCTTCCCTCCATCCCTTTACACCGAGACTCCCCTGGTTTACGAAATTAAACGCAGCAATTGAATTATATTCGAATCTACACCGTCGGGAGCTTAAATATTGAGCTTGTTATTCCTTGCCGTGGATGCTTCTCTAAAGTGCTCTGATATTGAATTTGAGTACTTTTGAAATGAGCGTCACCTTTTCGGCAATTTAATTGATCAGTAAAATTATTGGGTTCGTTGTCTATTTCTTTTTTCTTAAGTCTTACGAATATACTTCTTGGGTACTAATTTGAATCTGAATGAATACTTTGTCCCATGGTTTTTGGCTCTTTGTATTTTAAATTTAAAAATAGAAGCAGAGATGAAGAATGATGAACTATGACATTAGGTACTTACCTTTTCATAAACAAACAGGCTTATACGCTAACGGTTATAGCATGGTCATAAGAACCATTGACTTGTGACAAATCCTCGTCAGAACTAGACGTCTCCAAGAACTCCAGTCCTGTTAGCATAGGTACCGTAACAGGGAAGACGCTAATAAGCAACCACGCGTAGGTCGTGCGTAGACACGACACGCTTTCCTGAGTAAGCAATACGTCTCCAAGCAGTCACGCATTCATTATAACTGTCTGTTAGTGAGCTTAGATTGATCCGAAAAAGAAAACCAAGCAAAACAAAATCATTTGTATACCTCGATAATCTTGTAATGTGTACCGGATACGTGTATTTTCATCTAAACTCCAAATTGGCATTAAAAAGAGGTAAATCCAGATTTAAACAGTATTTGTATGCTATGAATTATGATGGGAATGTATTGTAGCTTAAGATTTATGATTGGATAGGTTTTCTTTCAAAACATTATTAATAATGAATTGCAAAAATCACATTGCTACGCATACGGAATCGAACTCGCAACCACAACACGGGCATCACGGTAAAATTAAAATCAATTTAGCCAAGTATTTTTTTACAGTTTTTTTACATTGATATTAATTTACCTTTTCTAGGTACCACATGAACAACATGTTAATAAATTTCTCGTGGACAGGCAATTATATACTCTGTCACTTTGTTTCCGCTGGCCTTTACATACTTGACCTATCTAATAATTATTTAATTTGCAACTTTGTAAGACCTACCCTCGCGACTCAACTGCATAAGTTTATTTTTTAAGACCGTTCGTGAATCGACAACTACTTAATCATGAATGTATTATGTAGTACGGGTACTATATAACATGAATGCGGTAGAAGGGGGTTTTATTCTACTCGTGATAAAAAAATTGTACTGGTATTTTGAATAAAGCTCTAATACTAGCTTATGAAAAGCAGCCTGTCAGCTCTCCTGATGGACTTTCAAGTTCTTATTTTAGAACCATAAAAATAAATAATAATACTTAATAGTCAAAGTACAGTCGACCAAATGGAATCGTGACCCACCATAAGCTTATTTTCCTACAGAAATTCAAATTCAATTAGGTCGACAATCGCGTAAACATGTATTAAAAATGTCACACGTCTAGTCTTATTATTTTGACAGCTTCAAACGATTTGTCGTCGTAATGGGTCATGATTCAATTTTGTCGATAGTACATGCTAAATGCGCCAAGTAACGTCTAATCCTGGCCTAGTCTATCTCATTACTCACATACTAATAAATTGTTTTCACCACGCCTTATCCCCTTATCCAGCCAAAGCCTCTACAATACAAAATTTTTAATTAAAAACTTAATCAAGACAAATGAACAAACATTTCTGTATGATACACGGTCCTTTTAGCCAAATAAACCCTTTACGTTGGTACCGCAGGCGTCATCCGGGCAATTTGAGAGGATTCATGTTTAAACGCGTGATCGGTCCCGGGTGGGGCAGCTAACTGGGTTCGAACCATTAATCTAACCCTCCCGGCCCTCCCCGACCCTCTGCGACCCTCCGTAGCGACCTCTCCGGCACGAGAGCTTGGAACAATTTGCAATAGCTTGATAAACGACCGGATAGTGTTCGGACGGCGTTTCTTTGGCAGAATTTGTAGTTAGCGCCGTGGTGGGAATCAGTTTAACTGTGTTTTTAACCGACTTCAAAAAAAAGTAGGTTCTCTGTTCGACCTGTATGTATGTATGTATGTTTGTCCGCGATTATCTCGCGTTTGGCTGAACCGATTTTGATGCGGTTTTCAGCAAAGTGTTTGTTACATTCTGAGGAAGGTTTTAGTATATAACACTAATAGATATCCCGTGACGTTGCCCGCATATATCGTGTTTTGCTTTCTTGGATTGTAGATTTTTATTATTATAAGATTATAAGTTTTTTTGAGAGCTACCCTAAAACGTAGACAGACACTGAGACTCTAACTAAAAAGTAAAAAATAAAAAGCTTTTTTTAAAAAAAGATAACCGACTTCAAAAACTAAAAGCTCAAAAATAACTATTTCGGAAGTCGGTGGCTTCTCTTCTGCCGGTCGATTTGTGTTGCCACCGACTTCCGAAATAGTTATTTTTGAGCTTTTAGTTTTTGAAGTCGGTTATCTTTTTTTAAAAAAAGCTTTTTTGGTGTCTCTAGTTAGTAAATTACTCGTAAAACTATTATTTATTTTTGGATAAGCAATTCCAAGGCGAAACAGGTAACTGTCCCCCGCGTTTTCACCCACATTAGGGTATACCTTTGGTTAGGTTACTACTACGCTCTCGAGTGTGATGTTACTACCTTCATGAATTCGACTATCATAATATAAGTACAAAAACATTTTCCCAATCCAACTGTTAGTTCCAAACACGATGTGAGATATTCAGACAAACATTCCCGATGTTTTAATAATATTATGTGTATCATAACACATACACGCTGTAATCGTACGCTCAACTGTCAAGATATCACATAGTAAAAATCCTGCCTGCAATTCCAGAAATTAACTCCTCTTAAGGTTATTCTATTCTAATCTAAGATACAGATGACTAAATAGTTACTACGTAACTCGTACTGTGAAGCCTGGGAAAATCCGCATTATGATTAGGATGATACCCATATATACTTTAAAATGCACCATTTTTATTTTTGATTTAGATGTAATCAAAGTACAAAATACACACTATGATAATGTCCACTCTATTATGCCATGAGATAAGATTTTACGTCGGTGCCATCGATGTATACATGTGGAGCTATACCAAAGCTCCGCATTAGCTCTCACGTGTCACATGTCATGAGTGCATGGCAGTGGCATGTGCGGTGGTAATGCTTGTTGCGTAAAATCGGGCCCCGACACAGACCAAAATGGCGCAATATAATACCTATAATCAGTTGTGCTTGTCGCTTTCTACGCAAACACAAAACACTGCGCGAATTGCGGTGCTCTATATATTCACGCCGTATAACACATAGACTGGATTAGGCTTACAAAAGTCCACTAAACGAATGTTCGAGACACAAAGAATAATGAGCAATCTGATCATGCTTGTGTATACGAATCAAAGTTGTACTATTTACATTTTTTTACGAGAATCCAGCTAGTTTGCATTTGAGTTTCCGACCCAAAGTTCTATGCAAAGCGAATACTTGGAATAATTTAATGGTTATATTCATCATACCCACAACTGTGAAACCAAAGAATCCTACATTTTAAGAATAATCTACTTTATTCATTTTTAATATGCTTACTTACTAGTATTTCTCTCGCTTCTGAGTATCTTGCGATTTTTTCTGTTAACGTAAATAAATTATTCAGGGCTGCATTGCAAGCAGACTGGATTGCGTGTAAGCAAGTGAATAGCTTTAGCTTGCAGCAATGCTTTCTCCCTGAGGGTAAACTCGTAGAAGGGGTATTCATTCCAACTTTGATAAATAATGAATAGGTTATGTAGTTTTAGGAAACTAAAATAGTCGTAGAGCAATAACGGGAACTAACCTAAACCGTTGAAATAATACGAAACTCGGTTTAAGTATCGGGTGTCCTCAAAGTTAGTGATATTTTTAATACCGACTTTTTACTGTTACTGTTCTGTCAATGTTTTGTCAGGTTTTGCCCAAGAATTTTTCATCAGCATTAGAAAGAGGATCGATTGTCATCTAAAAAATATGTTGCGCTTTCATACAAATTGTATGGAATACCTTTTTTTAAGTTTTTTTTGGCAAATTCTGACTTTTTTAGCATTCCAACCTGGGTTGATTCCATAGGAAATCATTAGAAAATGTTTTGTGTAAAATGGATACCTGTACAGATTTTCGAAGTCTGTGTTGGAGAACAAAATTTCACGAAAGCTTAGATAGTCTCCCAACCCATTTTTGTATAGCTACCATGGTTAAAGTAACGCCCTTATCGCCCCGTTAAAAGTCACCTGCCCCCTATAGTTATTAAAATTTTCTTGTCACAGTTACTCATAAAATAAGTATATATAAATTATAATTTGTATCGTAATAAAACAGTCTAGTAGCACACACAACACGTTCAATGTGATCTAAAAACTTGCTCTAGGCACTTTGCTATAGAGTGCAGACTCCTCGGATACACGGGCGGATTTTGGCTCCGTGCCAGCACTACTAATATTGTATTCGGTTATTCACATCCCCTCTATCCGTCTGAGTAGGGTTGCTAGTTTGCCAGTTGTTGAAACCGGAAAATTGGTTCAGCTTTAGAAGGACTTTGGTGCAAAATTGTGTGATAATCATGGACTTTTTGTTTTGGATCCGAGTTGAGAGTCCGAGAGAGTTTGAAAATTATAATTTGCAACTGGTTTATTTTTCGATTCACCAATTTCAGAAAGTCGTCTTAATTCCTAATAATAAATCTAGATTTTTGTTAAGCCATTTTGTATTATGCAATTATCTTTTTGCCACGACTTCTTTCGTGTTAACTTTATGCACTCGATTAAAATGTATCTTTCTACCACTAAAAATATAAATAAAATAAGAATCTTTCTTTATTGTATTAATGTAGATTAGCGATTTAGAACAAAGTTTACTGATTAAATGAGAAAGACAAAGCTCAAAAAGCTGGGTGGGCAGTTGCCCAAATACAAAATCTAAATGCTTGCTTGACTGGTGGTATATTTTTTAAAATTAAATATAGAACACCAAAAGCTTTAAGTCATCCTTTGTACCTTTGTGCAAAAAGTATAAAAAGGTAAATAAATATGCCCGACGTTATCCATACTCCTGGCAACCCTAATTCTAAGAATGTCTCCACTTCGCACAATATTAAAAGACATTTTGACGCGATCGTTGTAAACGATTATTGTTATTTCACGTCAAAAGAGGGAAGTTCGTTTTTATTAACAGAATGCAGAAAGACAGTGAAAAGAAAGAAATGAAGCCGCCGTGACATCTGCTTGTTATTACACTGTAATAATTGTGAGGGTGAGGGAAACGGGAGGGGTTTATGTGCTAGGGATCGGAAAACGAGTTTTCATTACTGTCAAGTTATAGATATTATTAATATTACTGACTGGGTCTTTATTTCTAGTTGGCCAATTAAAGCAGAGATATCGGTTAGGATCTGTGCGCAAGGCAATGATGTATACTACGTACGTTGTTTGCTTAGTAGGCGCATACGTTAACTGTAATATCGCCCACACGTCATTATAACTGCAAAAAAAAACAACATAGATTAACATTTTGATCGAATACTCACCGTTCTCATCCTATAAAAAACTGAAAAAGAAAAGAATACAAAGAACATGCAAATTGCCACCTAATAATACCTAGTACGAAAACTCAAACGTGACATTATCTTATCATGTCAACAATTATTTATATTGCATATCTAATCTTCAGAAACGCATTTTATATACGAATTTGTAATCGCCATTTAAATAACGAATAATTGTCTCTTAATTTTACATTATTTTCTATCTTTGTTTGCCATTGCGTCATAATTTTAAACTCATTAAAGATTAAAAATAACAAAAGATCAAAAATGGTACGTCCATGTAATATGATATCAATGCAAATATGTCTATTCTGATTTATGGAGACGACAGAACTAGAGATGTAAAGTGACCGTCAGGTTATATGTGACCGATGAATCTGACCGAGCATATTGGACATTTATCCAATATGACCGGTCACTTATGGTCATTTATTGTCAGGAACGTCAGAAACGTTTTTTTGTGTATAAATAGACTTTATTCTATAAAACTACGGAAGTTTTAGAATCATCGAAGCTAACCATGTCATTCATCGACCTTTAACACAAAATCTATACTTATAATATACTGAACTGTAGAGAGGTCAGTTCTGTACATTGAAATATATATCCAAAATTAATATTGGAGGATAATTGGTGATCGATACTGATTCCAAAAATGCAATCAGATTTTTTTGTCTGTTTGTCTGTCTGTCTGTATAAGCACGCATGGATTAAAAACTACTAAAAGGATTATAATGAAACTTGGTACGATTATAATCCACACTCCTGGGCAGGTTATAGGCTATATAACATAACGCTAAGACACATAGTAGCCGAGCAGTTATGAAAAGTTTAACAAAAACGGGGAGAAAATATTCCTTTTGAGAGATTCCGTTGTGTGCGCTACGTAAATGGTTGAAATTACGCAAAAATTATGTACTAGAATATTGTTCCTCTTAAAAAGTTCAAAAAAAAAAGTCCGCAACAGCATATGTCTATCACTATGACCATTTTATGGCAATGAAATTAGATCTAAAATAATGCATGATTTGCGGGGGTGTTTTCATGAATATAGTATTAATCCTTATAAATATAAATACGTTATCCAATACAAGTTTTTTATTTTGTACAAAATTGCCGCTTACATAATTTTATTTCAATAAAATATCTTTAGAGATATCACAGAGTTTTAAAATTACTCCGCAGCAATATAATGATGGTACGCACGGGCAGTAACGGAAAGTAAAAAGGCTAGCCGATGACTTTGCAAGATATTCATTGCATATACATGAGAATAACACATAACATCGTGCTACATAACATTGCACCATGAGCTACGGGAGCCGATCATTAACCAAAAACCTAACATAACGCGGTATACGAGGATCAACGGGGCACCAGTGTGAGCGCCCAACCTGGCCTTGGCCCCGGCCCGGCAACTGAGAGCATCCCAGAGGGTCATGGCGATTCCGATGGTGCGGGGATACCGCACGATCTCCTGCGAGGTGGCGAGCCTTCTTGCCGGACGGCATACCGCCGTGGGATGAGGCAACAAACCTTGAACACACGTACCAGTGGCGCGTGGAAGTGCAATGCCGGGGCGAAGTTCCGCTGCTGCGGTTAATCGCAGTGGGAGGACTCAGCTCCGGCGGGATCTCATGGCGGAATGGAGACTGCGACTGTTGCAACGCAGTGCTGGGCACACCTCTTTGAGGAATGACTGGACAAGCGTCACGGTACTCTTACGTATAGCCGGAAGCAGGTCCTCACCGGACACGGACATTTTGGGAGGTTCCTGTGTCGGAATCAGGCAGAGGCGACGCCTGGGTGTCACTACTGCAACGGCCGCCTGGAGGTCACGGTGGAGTATACGGTGGAGGTGTGCCCCGCATTGGCTTGCAGAGGCGATCGGCGGCGGTGACCTCTCGCGCCCGGCGCTGGTTCAGGCCATGCTCCGGGGCGAGACTGAATAGGAAGCCGTGACTCCTTCTCCGAAGCAGTCATGCTGGCGAAGGAGGCGGCGGCGCGCGTGAGGCAGCGTCAAGCCTCACGCCACGGACAGAGACACAGGCGTAGGCGTTGAGAGTCGTAAGACGACTACCAGACATGAAACTTGGAGGGTTTATTCTTTGTGAAGAGTAAATAGCCACTAAGAAAGGTTTTTTTTAATTCAACCCTTAAAAGTTTAAAATTGTGGATAGAAGTTCGACATCCACGCAGGCGAAGCCGCGGGCGATAGCTAGTACCTAATAAAATAGTTTTGAAATCAAATAGTTTTAGAATAGTTGTATGGCTAAATTGAAAAGAAAGACACGTCATATTTTAAATCTGTGAAAAAAAAGTGAATCGGTCAGTTTCAGCGTTTGTTTTAAATTTCCATAAAGTGTAGCCTGTATTTATAACACTAAATGTTGGTTTAGAAAGTCAGTAGGTATTATTTCACATTCATAAAGTTTTGAATTAGCCTGACATTCAATATTTTACGAAAATAATAGTTACACCAAGTAAATAATACTAATTTAATATATCTGACCAATATGACAATAAATGTCCAATGTGACCGGTCATTTATTAATAAATGACGGTCACTTATCGTATGTGACCGTCAGTTTACAACCCTAGACAGAACCAAAACGATGATCTCATAAAACGGAAACAATATTTTTTTTCGTAGATATTTGTCACGAGCATTTAATACTTTGCCATATAAAAGTGTTAACGTATTCAAGAGAAATACAAAGAACAGTTCGTCAACAACGCCATATTAAATCTTCTGTAGCTTTTAAGGTATAGTTACATGACGTTCCTAAGTGCAATATCACCACTTACCACCCTCCGTTATTTCATTACTTGCCCGAACAACTCGATCGTGTCTCATGGCAACTCTTTATAACTCATTACCTCCCGCTAGCAAGCTTTGAGCACTCCATACAACTTGATGCCTACCAGTCGTCATTTCGAATTTCCGTACTTTGCGATGAAAAACACCTGTATTATATAGCAATAAGGTATAAAACATGACGTTTTATATAGCAATAAGGTATAAAACATGACGTTTTATACCTTATTGCTATATAATACAGGTGTTTTTCATCGCGAAGTACGGAAATTCGAAATGACGACTATTTTCCCGACTAGTAGATCAAATATATTACAAACGACGATATATTAACTCGATAGCTATTCACGTGACCCTCTTAATCCAGCACCGTTGCAATCCAGAAGCATATTTACTTAACTAACTCCGAATGTCAATCCCGTTGCACTATTTCGCGATATGCTAACATCGCGCAACTGAAATTTGTATCAATCGAAGACTTTCCAATACAGTACACAAAGTCTAATAACCAAATTCGAGATGTATTGCTTCACAAGTTTGAAAAAAAATGACCACTAAATTCAAGATACCGCAATGGATATCGTTAAAATGCCAAAATAAAAGCGATCACATGGGGATCGAGTATCGTAATACACCAGCAAGCCTCATCGGTTCTGTCGTGAACGATGTATGATTGTTAATTGAACAAAATGGGATTAGTGTCAAACCAATATAGATAAAAGGGGCGACAGGATTACGTCAAACATGAGTCAACACTCAAAGTAGAAAATAAAAGGCTCAACGTCAATGGCGTGCAATTAAGCAGAACTTCAATAAATTATCTTGTTAGATGCAAAATAAATTACAGCATATAATTTAATTTTCTGTACTATAACAGAAAAGGCTATGATTCAGAAACTTGCATTAATTTTTGAACTGAAAGCATAATTTTTGAACTGAAGGCAGTGCCTATCTTCAGTGTACGCCACTACTCAATGCATAGAGCTTGGCGCAGAATAGCCCCTAAGTTCGAAGGATTTCCAGATTGTCAAGATTCGCATGAACTCTCCCAAAGGATCACACTATTCTCGACAAGATTACCTAACTCCCAACGTATCCTATATCTTCGTAAAGATCAAACTAATAATGTTCAATGAATTACAATTTTCCAGCGCTTTATCGTTCACTTTACTTGAAAGGAAGGGATTTCTTTCCAACAATTATCTTTCTCCTACATATCTCTTGCTATCTGCCTGCAATCTTCTATAAAAAACTGTTTTCCTTCTTATATTATACTTTAAACTTTCGCGTTGCATATTTATACTTCACTGCTTATCGGGATTTCCTTCTTATTGCCCTACCATTCGTCTCCCGCGGTTTCACCCTCGTTTCGTTAGGTCTTTAGATACTGCCCCGTTCTATTATGAAGTCTATGTTTTATTCTTGTGTACTAGCTATATTACTCTAGATTTTCATTAACCTTTCGACGACCAAGTGACAGTTGGTTGTCAGGCTGCTATTTATTGTCTTTCTATTGCGTCCCGAAACATGTGTGTTCGAAGGATTAAAATCCGTTCAGTAGCTTTCCCTGAAAGAGTAGTAAACATCTTTTTAAGTCATTCCATCCTCCAAAACTTTCACGTTGGTAGTAAATATGTTATTAGTAGGATTATCGAAAAAACATCTTCTGCAGTACTTACAGTATCTAGTTCTTACTCATATATCTGAGTATAAGTGGCCAATGGTACTGATTCCCGGAAATTTAATTTAAATGCATCTTTCTCAAAAAAAGGACAGAAGATTCATTTTAGTTTAATCCTGTCAAATTAGACAGCGCCTGATGAAAATTGACTTATATTTAGTCGCCATCTTTTTAATCGCGTCTAAATTATCTATGGAGCTTTCGAAATAACCCAAAGGACTTCCACTTAACCTCCATAAAGTGTTCGTATAAAATTTAAATGATTTATTCCCTCGTTACAATCACTGCTTTATTTGAATATGCGGGCACCTTATTTGTGTGCACATGGCCCTAATCATATGCACTTAACTGATATTTATTTATCAGTAAACGATGATGAATAACAATTCTTATTCTCTGTCGATAACGAGTCTGAGGTTGGAACCCCTTTTTGCTTGAAACTGGTGACAGAGCTAATAGAGCTTTTGTTTCAGCCAATAGGTTACAGGATTAAAAAACTCTGTAAAGACATACCCCTTGGCATCCTGTCACCTAGTAACAGAGATGTAGAAGACAGATAGGCAGATTGGGCAGGCCCTACACGTAAAATATGGGTGTTGAATTGAAAACGGTTAGTCGTACACCGATCCTTCTTAAATAGACTGCCTAAAAACTAATGATGGCAGACCAATAAGCCTACATTTGCTAGCTTGTGCAAGGGCAGAATCCAAGGATCACAGGGAAACTCTTGCTGATTATTTTTGTAACGTGCGATTGCTAGGTATTGATCAAAACCAAATATAGAACGAATCTAATCTTCGAAACGAATCAAATTCTTGGAATGGGCCATCTTGCTGTTTTGTTTCATGTGTTAGAACTTGAAAACAATGACCGTTTTTTCGTTGCTTTGCTTTTGAACTTAATCAAAGTATGACTTAGCTCTTATTAAGTGATTCTCTCTCAATTTATTAGCAAAAAAAAGTCTCGAAGATATGCGTAATATCCAATACAAGGCCATCAATCTCTCGATCAACACCGGCTATCAACAAACCGATCCTATCAACAACTCTCACCTGCGTTGATAGGGATTATCGTTAATTATTCGCGTTAATTGCGACGCGGCTTCCGATCAACGCTAATTGGCGTCTGTGCTTCCGTCCGAGACACGGTCCGCCCATGGCGCGATTATAACCATCAAACTTCCCATCGACCAACTACCGCCCAACAACCTAAAATCAACCTTAACGCCTGCGTTTAAGGGCTTTGTTACCGTTATAGGTAAAGTTGTAGGCCGGCACAGGCGCGCGGGGGTGGAGTGAGACGAAGCGGGGGTGGGGTTCCTCTCCCTTCGCCCCGCCCGCCCCGCGTGTCGGCCAATCACCGCGCGACAACCGAACGACTTCACCTTGCCCACACGTCCCGGCGGATCCTTTTTATTTATTTTTTACAGTTTTTTTAACGATTATGTCTTTGTTTGGTTTCCGACTTTGTAGTTTAAATTGACTGTCGAGTTGGGTATTTATTAGTATTGTTGAATACAATAGAGACTTTTGTTTGAGAACGTTTTGGTCATTTTTCCTGTGGTTTGAAATAAAACTTGTTGTTTTGTTTTAATAATTTGATATTTCTTTTTGTAAAATGGATATCAAGGCATAGAATATTTGACGTGAGCTTTTATTATTCGCCATCAACCACATTTTAAGTTTTTTACGACACCAGTTGGAAAATAAAACCTTGTACTTTGAAAAGCTGAACATCTGAACTGTTGATTTAAGCTTCAAGTTTGTAGATGTCAACATTGATTTTTAACAATTTTGAGTTTTTGAGACAGTTGTAGTTATCTAAGTGCCTTACTGCACTTACCTACTTTGATTGTGCGCTTAACGTCATCCTCACAAACTCAAAAAACGCGTGGCAAACGAAAAAATAATGAATTCCTAGAGAACGCCGCTGCAAAGTCAGCGCTTGCATCACAGTTTTCACTCACCCTCCGTCTGCAAAACCAATAAGACGCGAGGGTCTGAAATCCCCGCTTCATTTGCGAAACGCCCTAAACACCAAACGCTGTAAACGGTTTAGGACTATATTTAAATGGAGCTTAGGTGTAATTTGGTATGGCTTGTTCAATCAAATTAAGTGTCTAAGGTTGGCAATAAAATATGTTATTTCATATTGGGGAATGTCCTCGAGCGTGTTGTTATGGCTCAGCCACAGATGTTTTTGTTGATCGTTCGTAGTTTTGAAGGCAACTTTATTATTGTATTACTTATTTTTTTGGTTAAATAGATGGTGTGTGTGTATTTAGCCAATTTCATAGGTAAACGAAAGAGGTGTATTTTTTATCCGTTATACCCGAAAGCTTTTCTTAATCTACGTACCTGTGTTAATGATGTTCCTAATAATTTATAGTAGTTTTATGATACACTAGCTTTCGCCCGCGGCTTTGCCCACTTGGATAACGAACATCAACGGCGTGTCTGCGCCGCGTCGCTTCAGTATAATTCAAAAACGTCGCCTGCATACATTTTGTATGAAATCGTTTTGAAGCGGCGCCGGCGCACGCCTGCGCCACGCCTGTTCCACGCCCGCTGCCTTACGTCGCTTGTGTATGTTTTAGGCCTTAGACCACTCCAAATTTAGACGAAATTAAAAACATGGCGACTAAAAATACGCCAATCTTCTTCAGGAGCTATCTAATTTGACAGGACTAAACGAATCTTCCATCCTTTTCTTAATAAAATGGAAAGAGAAAGACGCACTTAACTTAAATTTAGGTTAGTTTGTGAACAACAGAATCAGCACCAATATTTGGATTCTCCCAACATTCTTGTATTCCTAACCCAGATCACAGAAATAGATGAGGTGTTGAAATAAATGCCCTGAATAAATCTAGCACCGTAGACCTGTGAGTTTTAGTTTCCAAAATAAACCACGAGCGTCTATTTGACCAAAAGGCCTTTGGTCATGCGCAGTGAATGAATACTAAACACAGTTGAATCTGTTAGTACGATAGATACAGATTATACTAATAATCCTGATATTGGTGCAAGTTGTTTCTCTAGTAGTCTAGTTAGTCTGTCTTTGAATAAAGTGCTTGTTTTGAATGAGAAAAAAGTGAATCTCTATGGAAATTACAACACAAAAAAAGAGTTAGCAAAGTATGTGTATTGATTTATAATCTGCACGTTTTAAATAGGAATTTCAATAATAATATCTTATTAATTGGTGTTCGCGATCGGGTCCGGACCCCCGTTGATTTGCCGCGCATTCTTCCGTTCTGCGCAACCTGTTTTTTTTTTTGCAACTTCACAATACTTTCTAAATAAAAAAAAACATTTGGATGAGTTTGAAAATCACAGAACTGGAATCCAAATCGACTCTCTTTTAAAAACCCTAAATCAGTTGCTGCTGTGACTTACTTTTTTGACATTTTTTTTTATTATGGCTAAGACAAGGTAGCAAGATGCTAGATTTTGTACGTTTAGTACGTGTAGTAGTGTGTTTTTTGGTAGACGTTCAAGTTCGCGAATTTAACGTGTTACCTATATCAGTTCCTTTTCAAACGTTCCAAAATGTTTCGAATAAGTACATAGACTGGTACCTGGTTAACCGGGAGTGGTAGCATTAAAAGTTAGACGAAGTTCTTAAGTTCCAAGTAAATTACATTATATGCTTTTTGTACCAACTATAATCGCCTAACCTAATAGTCGCACGATATCGCATGCCAATATATTCCCGCGCTCATACTTGCTAAAAAAATGATCAGGCTTGCTAAAAAAATGATCAGTAGGTACAGACCTCCCTAAATTGGTGTAGCATGTGCATGTGAGCGCAGGGCTCGGGCCGCGCTAACGGTACCTATGTGCGTATGTGCAGCGGGCAGCGAGGGCGCAGCCCGGCGGAGAGCGCAACAGCTGGCCGGCAGGTGTCCCCGAATCAACAGCGATACACTTCGCGTGCTTTCTCGTATGCTACTCCTTACTTCATTTAAACATCACTCGCTCATTGTGTTGGGTTACGAACTCTCCGTCTTCGATAACTATCTTTCTATTATAGATATCGTTTAAATTTCAAACAGGCACGAGAAAACTATGGTGCACCTAAACATTCCTTTTCGCGGTAATAATTATTATCATCGAATAAAATCTGCAAGGCTATGTGCAACCCTCCCGTCGCTGTGCACGCCACCGGCAGTCGCGCCACGTAAGCGAGCGAGCAAACACCCGCCCGCTGTTCGCTTGTTATACCTCAATGGATAAAAGTTTTTAACCGTCACGTTCTCTTTTTCCAGAACAAAGTGGAGTACTACGTGAAATGGAAAGGGTGGAAGCCGAAGCACAACACGTGGGAGCCGGAGGAAAACATTCTGGACCCGCGGCTCATCGAGAGCTTCGAGCGCGGCGAGGACCTGCGGCGGCAGGGCAGGAAGCGCGAGCGCGAGCATTCGCCCGCCGAGCGCGTGCGCAGCCCGTCCGACGAGCGCCACCCGCCGCCCGGCAAGCGCAAAGCAGAGGTGCTGTCGCGCGAGTCGGGCAAGATCGGCGTCACCATTACCATGAGCCCGCCCGCCTCTAAGCGCCACTCACACGACTCCTCTAAACTCAACGGCGGGCGCACCGCGCACTCGCACACCACGCACGCAGCGCAGCCCCCGCCGCCGGCCGCGCCGCCCGGGGGCGCTGCCGCGCCTGCCTCCCCTGCCGCCGAGGCCGCTGCGCCTCGGACGGGCCCCAGACGAGCACCGCACTCCCCAGAGGAGGCCGATGCTCATACTCCTCCTCGGAACGCGAGCGCCGCACCGAGACCCAACCGACCGCCGCTGCTCCTGCGGAACCCAAGGGCACACAGCCGCCTCCAACGCCTGCGCCGCAACCCGAGGACGAAGAGGACTCGTGGGGCGAGGCGCCGGTGACGGTTCCGGCGCCGCCGCCGCCGCCCCCGGCCCCACGGCGAGGCGCCGCCTATTGGATGGCGCGCTCGCCCGTCGCCGACCAGATCTTTATCACCGACGTCACCGTCAACCTGCAGACGGTCACGATACGCGAGTGCCGCACCGAGAAGGGTTTCTTCAGGGCGCGCGAACACCGGCCGCTCGACGTCACGTAGGTGTGCTTGTCAAGACTATGTGGGACTTGTACAGTTATAGTTAACTAGTATTTATTTAGTTGCTACGAATGTTAAAACCCGAAAGAAGAAGTGAGTGAAATGTGCTTGTAGGCCTAATGGTAACGACACCAGTGTTGTGCTGGTCTGTCTACCTGATGTTGGATTGAGGAGATGCGAGTTATTGTATGTACGTAGATGAAAATAAACAATAATATGTCCAATGTAGACAAAGCTACAGGGAAAGGAGTAAAAGTGACAAGATATTTGTGACTTGTCTTACTATCATAAATAAGTACCTGCTTTACAGTTTCCCTGTGACTTTTAAACCAGACAAATAAGTATAATTAAAATGACCACCAGATGAAACAATTAGTAGACAAATTGTTGTCAATTGTTAAAAATAGAGACTTCTATATTTTATAATGTTGAATTTATGACTGGGTGTAAGTACCTCCAAGTAGATAATCAATTAATGATGACTAAAACATACTATTTAAAACCACTAATACCTTCTGTATACCTTCCATTATTAATTAAGAGGTATCTGTGTACCTAAATATAAGAAACTATTGTTTTATCCATTATACCTTTAAATTACAAGAAATAGGTTGTGTGTTTGTAGTTTTGAACTGAATCTCAGATGAAATCATCATGTGTCAAGTGTCAGTAAAAATGTTTTACTATAGTCTATCTAAGTACCTACTCGAGCATTAAAAATAATAATTTATCCCCATCTCTATAAATTATTTCCTAGTTTTGTTTTTTCTTTTTATTGTTGTTGTTATTTATGTATACTTAATTTAATGTTAAATAATTTCCTTTCACAATTTTATCCCAGTCTAGGAATATTCATTTCACTTTTTTTGTAAAAATATTGGCAATGTAAGTTATAGTTATTATTTTATATCCTCTTTTAAATTCTTGCAACACTGTATGCATAAAATTACCACTTATTTTGACAATAGTCAGTGTTGCCAGTTTAAAACATTTCCTAGTATCCTATAGAAAAAATATTCAAACTTGTATTAGTTTAATTAGGTAATTGCGCAGGTAACTACTGTTGGTTTATAAAATGAACTGATTGTTTTTTTTCTGTAAATACCTACGTATTTCTGTAGTCCTGTGCTAATAAGTTATTTTTTTATTAATACCTATAATTTTAAGATCACAAGATTCCGAACGCTTTTTGTGTTCCTCTTAATTGTTATTTGGTTCCTTTTATAATTAAATAATAATATTATTGTCTTGAATGGACGTGGAATGAGTACCCTATTATTTGAGTTGAATGTACCTATATTTTACTTTATGCATTTGTATGTGGAAATGGTAGATATGGTTTATGTAAATAATGTAAATATAATTTTAGAGAACTTGTTTTATAATGTGATAGTTTTCACATAATAGTCTGTAAATAAATGAGAATGAATTAGCGGCAGTCTTTTATTTTTTCCTTAGCTTTGATGAACAAGAAGGTCCACGCAGAAAAGAAACTGAATTCAGGTTAGTTCTGCGTATCGATCGAGCAACACACTGCACTTGTTCAACCTGAGTTTGATTCCCGGGTCGGTCTGTATAATTGAGTTATTCACCGTGGTTGGTAAGACGGACATATTTAAGAGGCTATGCAGAATTCGATTTTCATTCTAAATTATGTAAAAATAGTAAGTATAACTTAATTTTTAAGAACATTCACAAAAAAAATGGTTGACAGGCGCGCGGATATGTGGGTATCCGATCCTAGTTCTATCTAAAGGCCCCTCTTCATGTCTGCCAATGCGTTTGCAGACGTCTTCTGACGCATCCGCAGAAGGATCTGTGCGAACCGTCCACACGTCTGGTCTGTAGGTCGCTCAGTCTATGTTCATCCTCGACAGATGCAACACGTATTTAAACATTTTTATTTTTGTGGTATTTATTTTTTGGATACACACACATACAGTTTTCGGCTTGATATAGCTCAAGAAACTTACAAATAAATAAATATCCTGGGACAACTCACACACGGTCATCTGATCCCAAACTAAGCAGAGCTTGTACTATGATAACCAGACAACTGATAGACATACTATAAATACATACTTACATATTATAGATAAATTACACCCAGACACAGAACAAACAATCATGCTCATCACACAAAGTTTGTCCTGGGTGGGAATCGAACCCACGACCTCCGGCTTAGCAGTCAGGGCCACTAACCACTAGACCAACAGGCCCGTCAAATTTCCACGGTGCTCATACTGTTAGCCATTTCTGTAAACTTTGCGCGCAATGTGGGTATGAAATCGCAAGAAGCACGCGTGCACTCTCAACCGCAACTACAATCAGACTGATGCATCCGCGATTCTGCGCCAAAAACCCTTTGATCTGTGCCACGAAAACCGCCAACTATCGGATTGGAGGCAGACGTCTGTCGTATGCAAAGTAAAATTTGAATTTCGCGGGCTACCGTGAAGCATCCTATAAAGTTCCATTGAGATACACCTCAAGTAGGTAGTGTAGTTGTTTATTTTTTTCTTAGTTGCAATGATCTTAGTTGTGAAAGAATAGATTTCGTCGCAAATTATTGTACGAAAGATCCAAAGCAGCAATGTAAAAATGTAATAAAAAAAACCACATTATACAGTTAAGTGGGAATTGTGTAAAATCCTAACAAGTGATTTCGTTATCGTGAAAAGGAGAAATATATATATATTAGCTACTAGCTAAATAAAACACAATTTAATTACATACTGCATTGATTCTACCATTTGACCATTTCTACTGACTGAGGTTTAGCTTTGTGAGTTCTGTGTTTCAGTCGCTGTAAATTTCGTAATATATACTCTGTGGTTACTACAACTTTGCGTCAAGTCAAGCCAATCAAGAAGATTGCGTTCGGCTCGAACGAACTGTTGTAGTGAACACAGTTTAGTGAATAATCTAACGATTGGTCGCTAACTCTGTACTGTTTATGTTTTAATTCGATCGCAGTTATACAAATCGGGCGATGGAGTGGTCGAAAGATAGAACGTTGAAGTTGATTGAATTGCTGCAAGTGAATGCCAGTTTGTGGAACCCGTCTTTATGCGAGACGAGGAGAGACAAACAAAAGCGGCGGGAAGAGTTGCGAATGATTTCAGATTTATTAGGGATATCAGTGCCGGACGCTACGAAGAAGATTCAGCATCTTCGAACTCAATATAACAGGGAATCGGCGCGAGAAGCTCGAGCGTACGCCGAAGATCCTAATGACCGATATATTAGTAACTGGTACGCGTTTGAGTATCTACACTTCTTGAAGTACTCCAGCAAACCGTACAGGGTCTTACAATCGGTCAGTACCACCAGCGTCTTGATTATCCTTTTGTATAATTTAAATAAATCCAAAACAAATAATTTAAATGCTTCTGTAGTAAAACCTTAGATCTATCCAATCATAATGTCTTATAGTTATTATTTATCGATCTAACACACATTTGAAGAAGTTATTTACTTAGCTGCTTTTTCATTTTATAATATTACAAAATAAAAAAGTTTACTGACATTCATATTTGTAACATTTCAGGAAGACAATTCAGAAATAGGTGTTCTGCCTCCTCACTCAGAGAATGCTGTGAGTGACTGCAAACTTGCCAGCCTGTCACCTCCTCCCAAAATATCCAGGACAGAGCCACCTCCTGCGGTGCCTAAACCAGAAGTTGTCTACCCCACAGCACATAGACCAAGAGATGAATTCTCAGTATTTGGGGAATACATAGCCAATGAACTACGGTCATTGAAAGGTGAAAAGAACCTGCTCGTTGCAAAGAAGAAGATACAAGACATCATATTTGAAGTAAAGATGGAAATGATTAGCGAACAGAGGACAGAGCAGCTACCGTTAGCAACAGTGTTTACGAACACATCACAACCGCATAACACTACTTTACACAGTAGCAAGTTATATTCTACTCCAGTAATGACAACAACTGCACATATAGAACCATTGACAGCATCTCATACTCCGCCCACTACAGGCATTAGTGAAATAATCATTAATGGTGCATGTCATTACTCAAACTTCAAAGTTGATACTCAATAGCAATGCCATCCACTTCCAGGCGAGGAAGTGGATAAGAATGAAAGATATACTTTAAGCAATTAGTTGTCCTCAGGCAAAAGTTCAATTTTAATCAAAACATTTGAGGGATCAGAAGATTACCCTGACCTGTAATGTCAACTAAGGGCCGATTTTTCAATTGTCAGATAACTTTTATCTGAAGAGTACGTTTGACGTTTTGACAGCTTTTGTATAGAAAATATGCCAATCCGTCATATTTATTCCTCAGATAGAAGTTAACTGATGATTGAAAAATCAGCCCTTATAATATTTTTATCACAAGATTATTGAGCATAATAATGTAGAAGCTAGTATTAAGAAATGATTGTGAAACATTATTTACTTTGAAGTAAATAGGAATTTGAGATAAATCACAAACAATGGGGCACCTAGTCAATATTTTTTATGATCTATTGGTAATATACTTTGTATTTTTTATTGGTTTATTAAGTACTAGCTGTTCCTCGCCGTTTCACCCGCGTTACGTTAGGTTTTTGGTTACTGCCTCGCTCCTGTGAAACATAGCGTGGTATTATATAGCCTATGTTACTCGGGGATAATGTAGCTCTCGAATGGTGAAAGAATTTTTAAAATCGGTCCAGTAGTTTTTGAGCCTATTCATTACAATGGAACAAACTAAGTTTTCCTCTTTATAATATTAGTGTAGATGTATGCAAATATAACTTATAATTAATTAAAACCAATACCTATTTCAAAAAGGGAGTAGAGTAAACCACCTTTATCAAGTATAAGTAACCAAGAGCAGTCAAGAGCTTAGGGCCTCATAGAGGCTATGGCCTAAGAATATGAGCTATGACCAGCTAGATTCACTGCTTCATGAATATAGCCCTTAATTCAACTGCCTAATGAGAGTCACCTTAGCTTCTGGCTTAAATGACAGTATAGATAGTCTGTTATTTTTAGCATTTTTATTTGTAAACTGAAACATGCTTTAGGCTTTCTAGTCATGATTTATTATTACTTTTTCATTAACAATGCGTCAATTAACATTATCAAAAGTTAATGAGTAGATAATCATGGAAATTAAATTTTTATTGTTTCATTCTAACTACACTAAATGAAACTTGTTTTTACACAATACCTGTATTACTTTATATTAGTCTATTGTAGGTATATTATTTCAGTAAGTATTAAAACTCTGATCTCAATGAAATACATAGTATGTAAGTATAGCCTAGTTTATAATGCCTAGACTATGAAGTAACTAGCATAGGTAAGTCATAAAATTATAATGTATAAGAACTTTTTAAATATTTTTTTTATTGCCTACATTCTTTGACTTACAGGAAAGTATTTGGTTTACAAGGAGTAAACCAAATACATTTATTTTTTGCATTAAACCTTCGAACACACGTGATTCGAGACACAATAGAAAGACAATAGCAGCCCGACAGCCGGCTGTCGCTTGGTTGTTGAAAAGTTAATTAATAGCTGTTGAGTCCCATTTCTGCCAAGGGTAGTTTCGGAGGCGGGGGGGGGGGGGGGTGGGGGGTTAAGACCCCTGGTAAAAGTCTAGGTCGAACACCGAAATTTTTATTCAAAATTCCAACAACTACGATTTCAAACTATAATCGGGCTGCATAGTCGGTATGCAGTTTTTTTTGCAGTCGTATGAACTGCATTTAAACTACATATTTGCAGTCAAGGTGGAGTTGCAGTCCGTCTGACTCACGAAGTATGACTAGAGCTTGAAGTACCCACCCACTTTTGTTTAACATAGTTTTATCAAATGTGTAACAACCACTACACTGTGATATCAATAGGTAGGTACCTAACTACTTTAGAAAATATTATGTATGTAGGAGGTATTCGATAACAACAATATTTTTAAAACAGATAAATGTTGCGGGCCGCTGAACTAAACGGCCAGTATTCAATTAGTTGTGGTCGGATTCGGATAATGGTTTCTCGCGCTGGCGGGAGTAATCATTATTTTAGTCACCTAGCAAGTGTACATTTAGCAGGAAAATATTCCATATTATTTATACCGATTGCTTGAAAATGAAGTTCAGGTAAGTTAGATACTCTCATGTGCCTACTTATTTTCACTTACTAGGTATTTAGTTTAGATATAGGTACAACGCACTATAGAATTTATTTTAAAACAGTATTTATTTATTAATCCGAACCCGTGATGCTAAGAACAGTGGGTGTTTTAGGTACTTTATTTTTTTCCTCTAGCGCTTATTAAATTTGGCTGAATTTAGTTTTTATAACAGACTTAAAAGAGGAGGAGGAGGTTCTCATATTTCGATGAGTTTTTTATGTGCACGTACACTAAGGCCCGAGTCACACCGGAATGGCAGCGGCGCGGCGAGCACCTCCAGTGTGAAATAAATTTAAACTTTAACTAGGTACATACTTAAAAGACTAGTATCGCTTGAAAAGGTCGCGAGGCCGCCAGCGGCGCCGCGATCGGCCGCGCGCCTCTTGTTTCTAGCGACCGACGCTGGCGGCCTCGCGGCGCCGCGGGCGTCCGCTGCCATTTCGGTGTGGCACCGGGCCTAATTACGTTTGGATTTATGATCCGATTCACGAGATTCGTATTAGGTTTGATGCAGAATAGTTGCCATTTGGTCCCATATAAACAAGTTACATAGTTTAGCCTAGTAGGTAGTTTTCATTTTATGAAAATTTTTACCTATTATGTAAGTATATTTGTCTGGTTTATCCCGACGTCCGATTAATTCGTTTAGCATCAACCTGTATCAGCAGGACTAGATACGGAGCACACAATCAGACAATGAAATTTTGAACTGAAAATTAAAAGGTTAGTCAATTAGACAGAAACCATAATAAATCAAGTGACAAAATTTCGCCAAGTGTAATAAATTCTTAAGCAAGGCATAGCCTGATTACCTACCCTGTAGCAGATGACATCACAGCAGATTGTTCATTTGACTACATCTGGGAAGCATCTTAAATTCAGAAGCAAGTATGTTTTCTGACCAAATATCTAAGGGTCAACTCACACCGAAAGAGCGGCGAAGGTCAGCGAAGCGCGGAGTCCCGCGCTCCGTTTATGACATTCGCCGGAATTCCCGCGGCGTCGCGGGCATCCGAGCGACTCCTTCGAGTTTCTCATGCGATAATAAGTATTGGTGGCTCTCTTTCGGTGTGAGTTGACCCTAAATCATTGATAAGCTTTTGAATTTAGAAGACTAAATTCAGCCAAGTGTAATTATTACGCTTAGATTAATAAGAGCCTTAAGGTCATAGATCATTACAGCCACCAGGCAGTCACTCCGCGCCGACTCTCCTTATAAGCGCCAGGCCACACGGTGCGGTGCGGCTCCGGCGCGGCGCCTGAGCGGTGCCGCAACGGTTTGCTACATATAAAATTGGATGGTATGCCACACGGTACGTCCGGCACCGCTCCGGCGCCGCGCCGCACCGCAGGCTCACCGGACAACGGCGCGAGGCAGACGAGGCGGGGAGGGGTGCAAGCAGTGCGGTGCCGCAGCGGCGCCGCTCAGTTCATGGGGATGTTCATGATTGTCGTCAACTGACTAGTAGGCAAGCCGCCAAGCTTGTTGCGGTGCCGCAGCGGCGCCGCAGCGGCGCCGTAAGAACATTGCGGTGCCGCAGCGGCGCCGCACTGCTCGTGTGGCCGCCAGTGCGGTGCGGAGTATTGCGGTGCGGCGCGTTGCCGCATCGTGTGGCCTGGCACTAACCGAGGCGATCCGGTGCCGCTACGGAGTTGATGTAGTGAGCGCATGCCCATACAAGTCCATAAAGAATACTAGCCGCAGGAGGCGAGGCGGTGCGGAGTGGGTGCCAGGTGGCTCTAATAAGCTATGACCTATTATATTAAACAGTGATACACAGTTTCATTAGTTTATGAGCCTGTGGCAGAGGCAAAAAAAAACCTCGACGACCTGACACTGACATAAGTGTCATTTTTTGACAGCCGGCCGGCACTGTCAATACTGTCAAGTCAACCAGTTGTTTTGTGTTTGTTTTTTTATCACTATCATTTGTTATCTTTCCAGAATGATGAGATTATTATTCCTAATCTCAGTTTTCATCTGCTTAGCGAAAGCTAAGCTAAGAAATGTTAGTATTGTCGATATCCATAATGATATTGAAGAGGATATCCGTGAAATTAAAAAATTTCGCCCAACCTGGAGCGATCTGGATACCCGGCCGTTACCAGAGTGGTATGATAGAGCAAAAATAGGAATATTTCTTCACTGGGGCGTATACGCCGTGCCTAGTTTTGGGTCAGAATGGTTCTGGTCGAACTGGAAGGGTACTACTATTCATTCTTTCCTTTTCCTTTGTGTCCAAGTCAAAATTATAAACTAAGTTCTTACCTGCCCTATTTTATTTTCCAGCAAATAAAGACAACCAGAAATACAAAGACTTCATGAGTAAAAACTATCCACCAGGCTTCACATATCAGGAGTTTGCCCCCATGTTTACCGCTGAGTTTTTTGATCCTGAGGCATGGGCACAACTTTTTGCTAAGGCTGGAGCAAAGTATTCATTTATTATTTATTTAATAGAAGAATAATAAGTATTGATATTTCACATACTGCTAAAAACTAAAACGATTTATTTGTAATTTTTTTCAGATACATAGTCTTAACAAGTAAACATCATGAGGGTTTCACTCTATTCCCATCTAAGCGTTCATTCAGCTGGAATTCAGTAGATGTTGGACCAAGACGGGACATTGTAGGTGAACTTGCAGCTGCAGTAAGGAAAGAGAATTTGAAATTTGGAGTATACCATTCTTTATATGAGTGGTACAATCCCATATATAATCAGGATAAAAGCAACCACTTTAAAACTCAAACATACACCGATACCAAGTTATGGCCGGATATTAAGCAACTTGTTACTGACTACAAGCCTTCAGTGATTTGGTCTGATGGTGATTGGGAAGCTTATGATAGCTACTGGAAGTCAACAGACCTGCTTGCTTGGTTGTACAATGATAGTCCGGTAAAAGATGAAGTGGTTGTCAATGATAGATGGGGTATTAATATCCCTGGGCACCATGGAGACTTCTATAATCATGCTGACAGATATAATCCTGGTTAGCTGACTATTTATCATATTTTTTTCATAATACAATATAAGATCTTTAACATATTTATAGTCACCTAGCTATGCCACGCAATGTGAAGGGGCTATGCCTTTTTCAAGTCGCAGTTTCCCGTAAATTCTGTCATGCCGCGCTTTTTCGCATGATGAGACGCCAGGCGTATTTAGGCATTATTTGATTTTTTTAATTTCAAATTAAATCCTTTTTTCTTTTCAGGTAAACTGCTAGATCATAAATGGGAAAATGCCTTTACTGTTGATAAAAAGTCATGGGGCTACAGAAGGAATATTCCCATTAATGAAATAATGACTAACAAGGAATTATTGTACCAAGTAGTTTCCACAGTCAGTTGTGGAGGTAATTTCAGTTGCATTATTTGCAAATATTTTTTAATTTGCTATTTAAATATTTTAATGGTAAAATTTGCTATGCAAAAATTTTATTTGCAAATATTTTAATAGCTGTGCCTTTTTCAGGAAATGCTCTAATCAACGTTGGTCCAACTAAGGAAGGTACAATAATACCAATATTTCAAGAACGCTTGTTAGCTCTCGGAGAATGGCTGTCTTTGAATGGAGAGGCCATATACAACAGCTCTCCTTGGCATTCTCAAAACGACACGAAAAATGGCAATGTTTGGTATACTTGCACAAAGGGGTCATATAACAAGTCGTATCCTACTCACCCACCAAGCAAGAATGATAAAATAGGGGCCATCTATGCTATTGTACTTAATTGGCCAGATAAAAGTGTCCTCACTCTTAGAGATGTTACACCTTATCTGCACAGTGGAAATTATAAAGTCGAGATGTTAGGCAATGAAAACCAATACTTGAATGTGAGTATAAATTTGTGATACAAGTATGTTTATTTGTGATAAAAGTGTATTGTTAACACTTAACTAATCTATCTGGATCTTTAACCTTAGCTCAGATTGTTATTGTTGTATACCTTCAGTATCTATTTACTTGACCAAATGTTTATTGTGAGATTAATTTTATACAACTAACAAGTCAATGGTGCTGGTTCTCTTGATCATTAACATAACTAAATTTAAGTTAAATGCATCTTTCTCTTTCCATTTCTTAAAGATAAGGACAGAAGATACATTTTAGTTTAATCCTGTCAAATTAGACAGCGCCTGAAGAAAATTGGCGTATATATAGTCGCCATGACTTTAATCGCGATTAAATTATCTTTGTAGTGTCTAAATTTGACAGAACTTAACTAATATTTTATCTACTGTCCTTTTCTTAATGAAATGGAAAAAGAAAGATGCACTTAAATTTACGTTAGTTTGTGAATAAGAGAATCGGCGCCATTAGCCGTTATTTCTACAAAATATTACTTGTAAAATATGGTTTGTAAGAAAATAATTTTGCTTATGCATTGAATCAAACAATTTCTTTTTTCATTTTGTTTAACTCAATATTAGTTAAATCAAATATATCTGTTACTAAATCAAAATTAGCTGATGTATGACTGCTTTCAAGCTGTAAAGTAGTGAGATTTTATAAGGCAAACCAATTGATTGTATACATCTTTTATCTCCATTTTCGTTGAAATGGAGCTATAAGGTTGTAGATAAGTTAAATACTTTCTCTTATAAATTTTTATTTGTTTCAGTGGACAATAACCAATGGGGAGGTTTCAATACAGCTGCCAGATAAAGCAACTGTTAAATCCAAACATGCTTGGACGCTAAGGTTTACTTTGAAATAAATTAGATTGGCTGTACATGCCTATTGTTGTTTTTAATTTACGTTTTTTTTTAATAATAAACTAGGTGTATCCCGCAGTTATTACGCATAATTTATGTCTTTTATTTTACTTCGTTTCTATAGAACCTTCTTCGAATGAGACCTTACTTGTCTGGTCTTTCAGAGATGAGTTATTCAAACATGTATCAATCAATCTATATTATTTTAGATGAAAATCATAAACTTCTATGGAGATTAAAAAAGTAGGAAAAGTTATAGCATATTTCTTTTATAAGCATTATATTTAAAATTCAGGTAACAAATAAAATAACGAGTGCATTTAAATAAACTTGTTTAAAATATTTAAACATTATTACTACTAATATGGACATGGTTAACCTTAAGAATTAAAATCAAATATATCCAATGTTTTGTGCTTCAAAGTACTCTGTACAAATATTCATAAAAAATAACTTTACATAGTGGGAAAGTTAAATACATTGAGATGATACAAAGAAAATATCGTTCTTTTTTTTTGCTTAGGATCAGCTCAAGCAACAGCGAAATGCCGAACATGCATTACAAATAGAGTGAAAAGTAGAGTTCAAGGTACGATTCTGTGTGTACTCTTTGAACCTGTTTTTATTGTGTTATCAATTAAACATTGATAATCTCGACCACAATGTCCGCAGGTTAACAAGTTTCCTCAGTTTTAGTCGATTAAAGCTCATTAGAGCCACCCGGCACACACTCCGCACCGACTCGCCTCCTGCGGCTAGTATTCTTTATATGGACTTGTATGGGCATGCGCTCATTAAATCAACTCCGTAGCGTCACCGGCTGGCTTATTACCTATGAAACAGCAATCAGCAATATCTGCGCAGTGATCGCGCGATCAATCGCTTAGCGTCAAAAAAATCGTATTATGTATGAATCGATTGCTAATCGCTCGCCGATCGTTCTAATGCACTCACTGCTTCGATGACGATGAAGTAGCAATCGCTGGAACTAATTAAATATCAACTTAAAAAAAAAACAAACTAAACTTTGCTCTTAAAAACCATAAGTTAGCGAAATCACCAAACGAAAAATGCAAGTTTTAGTTAACTGATTGCTCCACAGAGGCAGCACTATGACTTAACGTATTGCTATTTGACTTAACGTATTTTGAATTGACGTTTGAGAAGCAAATATTGCGGAATTATCGCGATCGCTCAGCTTCTGCAAGATAAGTAATCCCGTCGCGGATCGCCTCGGTTATAAGGCGATCTGTGCGGGGTAGGTGCCGGGTGGCTGTAATGAGCTATGACCTTAAACATAACCTTACTTAGTTACAGAATTTCGATCTGTTACCTGTTCTGGCAAAGCAAACATCTAGTACTTACGTATGAGCAAGCTTGTTTAGTATTTGGCCTAATATCATTGATATACAAAAAAGCAAATGACATGACCTCGTAGCTCCGAAGAATGTAAGGTCACTGAATGGCATTGTCACTTGTCACATATATGTGACAACAAAGCGCATCCGTAGTGCACCGACACAAATAGGTGCCAAAAATGTGCTGCAATATAACACGAAGTAAATATAATTAATCATTTCTTTGTTTCCATACTGGTTTATCTTAAACATTGCTCACATTATGTATGAAAATAAAAGTTTGTTGACTTTATTCATATTATTTATGTTGTTGTTAATTTATTGTTCTTTGTAGGTACATCAATGTGTAAAAGTGATCTGAAAGCTTCTTTGAAAATTAGTAAAAAAAAAACAGAAATAGCTTATGATTGTCTAGACATGAATTTAAGTGTATTGTCAAAAGATTGTGCTGTACAATTCTAACACAGAAGTGAGAAGTAATTGCTTATTTTCACCTATTAAACACGGCATTATATACGAAAATTCGACTTCTCCCTTCTGCAATCGAATCTAAAAGCTTCTACATGATTGTACCAAACTTCTTACTTACATAATTATTACTCACATTTAATATAATATATCGTGGCTTATAAAAATAAATATGATTAATATACAGATGCTTATGAAGATATTGCTTATTTTGTATATATCTATTTATTTTATAATCAGCTAATATTACGAATGAGGCAATTTATTTCGTTTAATTAATTATGCCCAGTTTGAGTTTCTACAAATTGGTGGAGCAACTGGGCAAAGTTTATAAATAATGTAAGTAATTCATATTCCTATAATTATTACCAAATATTTCATTATAAGCACAAACTGGATATTTCATAAGCAACTCTGTATACACATGAACGCTTTTAGTATAATTCAATAGGTATTTAAAATATATTTTCTTTCTATTAATGGGTTACTTGGTTAAACAATATTCTTATAAGTGATTGGAACCTGCAAAGATTTTGATTTTAGGGCGTACACACACTTATAGAGCAGCGATAAAGCCGCAGACAGAAACACATACGTCGCGATTGCCTCTATACGCATGACTGTGTGCTGCAATCGCTACTGTGAATTTTATTAGCGTTGCGGCATTTCGTTTATTCTATAGCATGCGTGATGCATGCTTTACAGTGTCTGTATGCGGCTTTACAGGGCGTTCGGCGCTTGTCGGAGAACATTGGCCCCGTAGACTCGTGCGAAATTAAACGTACGCACTAAAAAGATCACAACTGACATAAGTGGACTGCAGGCTATCAGCTGGTAATGACCGCAATCGATTTATTTCTAGTTCTTCACGCACCGGTAGTTCGTCATCATCGATAATTCCTTTATATATAATAAATAATTCCTTTTATATATGCGTATGTGCGTCACGGCCTGGCTAAACCCTGACTGCATGATGTGCGGTATCTTGCGGTCGTAGTTGCCGTTTAGCCAATAGCGTCCTTGAAAGTCCAGCTATCCCTAAGTAAAGGCTCTATTTCATCCATTATAGTCAAGCACATCATTTCGTAAAGCACCATTCACTGAAGCACTAACATGCCTGTGTCTACATAGCACAGTTATGTACATATCATTATCTCTTTAATTATCTTACTAGAAAATCATTCAACCTCTATACTGTTGAATACACTGACATTTCGTTGCAATGAAAGAGATAGCTATACGTGGCCGATAGTACTGTCTCATTCTCACAACGGAACTAAAGGAAATAACACTGTATAATAACACCGACATATTTTTTTGATTTCTTAATTTTGCTTTACAAGCTCATTAAAATACCTAACGTATTAGGAAGCGAAGCTAACATCTAAGGAAATGGTATTTATACTAGTGTTATGTAATATAATATTACAAAGAAAATGCTATTTTGTACTAAACCTAGTGTATATTTAAAGGATGTGAAATACACCTTGTTAAAGAAAATAGATTACGTACAAAGGTTACATTAAATGGTATTTATGTTACAGATTAACTTATAAAATTAATATGGCTATACATATACAGTATACTGAAAATAATCTTAGTACAGGAGATTAGTTTTAATGCTTTTGTTGGTTTTACAGCGGAATTAGCACTTTTTTGTTTCTCAAAAAGCTACTATATGCCTACCTTTTTTAAAAGCACGAAGTACGCATTCTGTGATATTTCAGTAACAACATTTAGTATACGAGAGTTATACTTCAATTTATTTGGAAATCCCACAATAAACCAATACAAAAGCCATTAAAATCGTTATCTTCTACAATATTATGGTAGGTACTTAAAATTAACCTTGGAATGTACAGTCAGACATGTAGTTATAATTTCTATGATAAACGACAAGCAAGCATAGTTTAAATTCATTGCATGGTGTCTATGTAAGAACTATATTTTAATTTATACAATTAAGTTTATATAGGGGGCTCTAATGTATGCTAAGCTACATTGGTCTTTGGAAGATATATTAAATATCTATTTATTTAGGTCTATACGTATTAAGAGCTTATTGTACCACCCCTGTATATTTGGTGCAACCTAGTCATCTTACACTTCTAACGTCTTCTATAAGCTATCTTTCGACGCTTTTGCAATCTAAGATAGCAATTTCGGCCACATTAAAATGTTGCAAATATCGATCTACACATTGCCTTATACAAAACGTCCGTATTTTTGTTTATTTTGATATTAATTTTGGGTAAAATAAAACCTAATAAGTCATAAACAACAGTACCTATATTTAAATACCTAGTCACGCTATATACAATGTTTATATTGACATAAGCAACACTAAATGAACTCGTGGTACACGTTAACACGGCGTTAGGTGACATACATACACATTCTAACATACTAAGGCCATGATTTGTTAAGAAAATATTGGCGGCTGTTCCTATATGTGCTCCTTGATTAAATTATATTTTAACAATGCCAATTACAATATCATTCACGTAAAAAAGGTAGGACACAGAATTCATAAGCGATTAAATTTTTTTTTACTTTTATTAGTATTGGTTACAAATTAATGTGAGCCTGTTGGTGTTTCTACAACAACAAACATGAACATGAGTGATTAAAAATATATGCCCGTGTGATCATGGAGCGTCTTAAAAAAGGTCATTCTCAACTGGTGATAGGGGCCCGTGGCATTTCGACCGGCTTGCCACTTTGGCTGCGAAGTTGGTCCATTTTAAATAGAGACTAAAGTACAGAAGTAATAAATGGAAAATTCATGACAATTACATTACTACTAACATTCTAAATACTATGTAATATTAAGCATTGTTAAAAATACATTTAACTGACCGAAACACTCACACAGCCCAAAACCAGAACAGGTTTAACAACATACCTTCACAAGCAGGGTTTGGTGGGTCTACAAACTTATCCCAAGCAACCCGGCTATTTCCTTCAGCTATGAGACTGACTGAAGTCTGTCCCTATGTCTTAGGAGTTCTAACTCTGGTAATATCGACACCTCCTGGTTGAAGAACTCTTCGAGAGCAGGTTGGGAGAGCATGGTGGCTAGGAACTGCTCCAATGTGATTGACCAGACGCCTTCTGACTCCGTTTCTTTGGATGGAGAGGGTTTCTGGCTTTCTAGCTCCGGTTCTGTTGCGTTGCCATTGGGGTCCAACTGGCGAATGAAAAGGAACATTAATGATTAAGATATATAAATTGAGTGATTATTCATACAAATGCTGGTGATACTTTAGTGGATATTTTTCAGGAATTCTTAATTTGCGTTCATAAATATTCTAGAGGTCAAGACTTTTTTTTAAATTATGGTTTGCCTATGCGTATTATTATGCACTACAGTTTTAGTCATATTTTTATGCAGGTCATGTGCTCGGTCGTCATATTTTAGGTGTGGGTTTTACCTGTGCTTCAGGCTGCTTAGCGGCGGCAGCTAGGAACAGGCTGTCTTGAGAGATCTCGCGGTCTAGTAGTGGGCGGTGGTTCAGTTCGCCCAGTTGTAGGAGTAGAGTACCTGCACAGTTATAAATATTCTTTGTAGTACGGTTAGTTCAGAATTTATTTTATTTTTTTATATTACCACATGACGACTGTTTAAAAAAGTGATTGTTAAAAATAAAAGTGTATTTTATTTCAAGAACGCTCCTGCTTGCAGTATTTTAATGGGCTTCAATAAGGGTCGTCCAAAAGGTGTTTTAAAAAAAGTGTCTGGTGTCTTTATAAAATTAAAAGTAATCCGGATCAATTGAGAGTAAGTAACAATTTAATTGTTAATTTATAAACTTTATCGTAAAAATATTGTCCTGAAAAAGAACTCGCACCTAAAACTTTTTAAAGCTTTAGGCCTAAGTTCACCAAAACAAAGTTAAACGTTGATTTTCTGATCGGCCAGTTAATATTTTAACGACGGTTAAACTAGGAGCGGTTTTTTGCTGTTCACCACCACGTTTCGAGGTCCGGTTAGAAAACCGAGCGTTTTTGAATGAACGAGTGAGTATAAGTGCAATACCACAAAATAAAATGTAAGGGTATAATATGAAATAACGCTGACGCACATGACTTTTAAATATGGTTGGTTAACATTGTTAAGCCATAAAGTACCAGTATTATATGTATTATCTATGCCATAAAGTGTGAAAGTTGCTGTTCATTATTGTCAGTGTCATCAGTGATTCTGTCGTGGTATTTTATTTATTTTTGTTTGTTAACAAAGTGTAGTGAAGTGATATTTTAATGTGGAAGATATGAAAAGGAGTACCGCAAACATTATTAATTGTGAGAAAAAATGGCAGAGCTTGTCATGAAATACTAAGATATTGTCGAAAACAAAGTGGAGTGATGTGATGTCTAATATTTATTAAATATAACTTGGCAGTATTGAATTCTAATTTATTTTCTATCAATCCACCATCCATTATATCCAAATTCACCATCCATTATAAAGTAAAAAGTAATTATTTCGTCACTTGATATACTTTGTTGGTAAAACGAAACCGAACAAAATAACCTACAAAAGTTCTGTCAAACAGATGTAATCAACGGTTAGGCGCTTTAAACGGTGCATCGGAGCTCGGTTAAGATAACCACCCGATTATCGACAATAACCCGAGTTTCGAGTGTGGTGAACAGGAAATATTGCTAAAACGACTGTTTAAATATTTAAACGGTCGGTTTAGTGTTGGTGAACTCGGGTCTTAGTCGGTTATTTAGATAATAGTAGTCCTTGACTGTCCCTGCATCTGTCACACTCACCAGCCAGCACGACGGCCTCATAGACGCGGTGGTCGCGCTGCGTGAGGTCGTGCAGCACGGCCAGCAGCTGCAGGAAGTGGTCGGTCCCTACATCTGTCACACTCACCAGCCAGCACGACGGCCTCATAGACGCGGTGGTCGCGCTGCGTGAGGTCGTGCAGCACGGCCAGCAGCTGCAGGAAGTGGTCGGTCCCTACATCTGTCACACTCACCAGCCAGCACGACGGCCTCATAGACGCGGTGGTCGCGCTGCGTGAGGTCGTGCAGCACGGCCAGCAGCTGCAGGAAGTGGTCGGTCCCTACATCTGTCACACTCACCAGCCAGCACGACGGCCTCATAGACGCGGTGGTCGCGCTGCGTGAGGTCGTGCAGCACGGCCAGCAGCTGCAGGAAGTGGTCGGTCCCTACATCTGTCACACTCACCAGCCAGCACGACGGCCTCATAGACGCGGTGGTCGCGCTGCGTGAGGTCGTGCAGCACGGCCAGCAGCTGCAGGAAGTGGTCGGTCCCTACATCTGTCACACTCACCAGCCAGCACGACGGCCTCATAGACGCGGTGGTCGCGCTGCGTGAGGTCGTGCAGCACGGCCAGCAGCTGCAGGAAGTGGTCGGTCCCTACATCTGTCACACTCACCAGCCAGCACGACGGCCTCATAGACGCGGTGGTCGCGCTGCGTGAGGTCGTGCAGCACGGCCAGCAGCTGCAGGAAGTGGTCGGTCCCTACATCTGTCACACTCACCAGCCAGCACGACGGCCTCATAGACGCGGTGGTCGCGCTGCGTGAGGTCGTGCAGCACGGCCAGCAGCTGCAGGAAGTGGTCGGTCCCTACATCTGTCACACTCACCAGCCAGCACGACGGCCTCATAGACGCGGTGGTCGCGCTGCGTGAGGTCGTGCAGCACGGCCAGCAGCTGCAGGAAGTGGTCGGTCCCTACATCTGTCACACTCACCAGCCAGCACGACGGCCTCATAGACGCGGTGGTCGCGCTGCGTGAGGTCGTGCAGCACGGCCAGCAGCTGCAGGAAGTGGTCGGTCCCTACATCTGTCACACTCACCAGCCAGCACGACGGCCTCATAGACGCGGTGGTCGCGCTGCGTGAGGTCGTGCAGCACGGCCAGCAGCTGCAGGAAGTGGTCGGTCCCTACATCTGTCACACTCACCAGCCAGCACGACGGCCTCATAGACGCGGTGGTCGCGCTGCGTGAGGTCGTGCAGCACGGCCAGCAGCTGCAGGAAGTGGTCGGTCCCTACATCTGTCACACTCACCAGCCAGCACGACGGCCTCATAGACGCGGTGGTCGCGCTGCGTGAGGTCGTGCAGCACGGCCAGCAGCTGCAGGAAGTGGTCGGTCCCTACATCTGTCACACTCACCAGCCAGCACGACGGCCTCATAGACGCGGTGGTCGCGCTGCGTGAGGTCGTGCAGCACGGCCAGCAGCTGCAGGAAGTGGTCGGTCCCTACATCTGTCACACTCACCAGCCAGCACGACGGCCTCATAGACGCGGTGGTCGCGCTGCGTGAGGTCGTGCAGCACGGCCAGCAGCTGCAGGAAGTGGTCGGTCCCTACATCTGTCACACTCACCAGCCAGCACGACGGCCTCATAGACGCGGTGGTCGCGCTGCGTGAGGTCGTGCAGCACGGCCAGCAGCTGCAGGAAGTGGTCGGTCCCTACATCTGTCACACTCACCAGCCAGCACGACGGCCTCATAGACGCGGTGGTCGCGCTGCGTGAGGTCGTGCAGCACGGCCAGCAGCTGCAGGAAGTGGTCGGTCCCTACATCTGTCACACTCACCAGCCAGCACGACGGCCTCATAGACGCGGTGGTCGCGCTGCGTGAGGTCGTGCAGCACGGCCAGCAGCTGCAGGAAGTGGTCGGTCCCTACATCTGTCACACTCACCAGCCAGCACGACGGCCTCATAGACGCGGTGGTCGCGCTGCGTGAGGTCGTGCAGCACGGCCAGCAGCTGCAGGAAGTGGTCGGTCCCTACATCTGTCACACTCACCAGCCAGCACGACGGCCTCATAGACGCGGTGGTCGCGCTGCGTGAGGTCGTGCAGCACGGCCAGCAGCTGCAGGAAGTGGTCGGTCCCTACATCTGTCACACTCACCAGCCAGCACGACGGCCTCATAGACGCGGTGGTCGCGCTGCGTGAGGTCGTGCAGCACGGCACTCAGCTGCAGGAAGTGGTCGGTCCCTACATCTGTCACACTCACCAGCCAGCACGACGGCCTCATAGACGCGGTGGTCGCGCTGCGTGAGGTCGTGCAGCACGGCCAGCAGCTGCAGGAAGTGGTCGGTCCCTACATCTGTCACACTCACCAGCCAGCACGACGGCCTCATAGACGCGGTGGTCGCGCTGCGTGAGGTCGTGCAGCACGGCCAGCAGCTGCAGGAAGTGGTCGGTCCCTACATCTGTCACACTCACCAGCCAGCACGACGGCCTCATAGACGCGGTGGTCGCGCTGCGTGAGGTCGTGCAGCACGGCCAGCAGCTGCAGGAAGTGGTCGGTCCCTACATCTGTCACACTCACCAGCCAGCACGACGGCCTCATAGACGCGGTGGTCGCGCTGCGTGAGGTCGTGCAGCACGGCCAGCAGCTGCAGGAAGTGGTCGGTCCCTACATCTGTCACACTCACCAGCCAGCACGACGGCCTCATAGACGCGGTGGTCGCGCTGCGTGAGGTCGTGCAGCACGGCCAGCAGCTGCCGGCACGCGGCTCTCCCGACCTCTGTCACACTCACCAGCCAGCACGACGGCCTCATAGACGCGGTGGTCGCGCTGCGTGAGGTCGTGCAGCACGGCCAGCAGCTGCAGGAAGTGGTCGGTCCCTACATCTGTCACACTCACCAGCCAGCACGACGGCCTCATAGACGCGGTGGTCGCGCTGCGTGAGGTCGTGCAGCACGGCCAGCAGCTGCAGGAAGTGGTCGGTCCCTACATCTGTCACACTCACCAGCCAGCACGACGGCCTCATAGACGCGGTGGTCGCGCTGCGTGAGGTCGTGCAGCACGGCCAGCAGCTGCAG
Organism: Athetis lepigone; assembly: GCA_033675125.1. Lineage (NCBI taxonomy): Eukaryota > Metazoa > Arthropoda > Insecta > Lepidoptera > Noctuidae > Athetis > Athetis lepigone. Next base: position 14,618,179 of record CM066239.1, on the reverse strand, counting down.
GAAGTGGTCGGTCCCTACATCTGTCACACTCACCAGCCAGCACGACGGCCTCATAGACGCGGTGGTCGCGCTGCGTGAGGTCGTGCAGCACGGCCAGCAGCTGCAGGAAGTGGTCGGTCCCTACATCTGTCACACTCACCAGCCAGCACGACGGCCTCATAGACGCGGTGGTCGCGCTGCGTGAGGTCGTGCAGCACGGCCAGCAGCTGCAGGAAGTGGTCGGTCCCTACATCTGTCACACTCACCAGCCAGCACGACGGCCTCATAGACGCGGTGGTCGCGCTGCGTGAGGTCGTGCAGCACGGCCAGCAGCTGCAGGAAGTGGTCGGTCCCTACATCTGTCACACTCACCAGCCAGCACGACGGCCTCATAGACGCGGTGGTCGCGCTGCGTGAGGTCGTGCAGCACGGCCAGCAGCTGCAGGAAGTGGTCGGTCCCTACATCTGTCACACTCACCAGCCAGCACGACGGCCTCATAGACGCGGTGGTCGCGCTGCGTGAGGTCGTGCAGCACGGCCAGCAGCTGCAGGAAGTGGTCGGTCCCTACATCTGTCACACTCACCAGCCAGCACGACGGCCTCATAGACGCGGTGGTCGCGCTGCGTGAGGTCGTGCAGCACGGCCAGCAGCTGCAGGAAGTGGTCGCGCGGGAGGGGCGGCGCGGCGGGCGCGGCGCCGGGCGTGCTGGCCGCGCTCGCCAGCCCGGCCAGGCCGCACAAGCGGACGCTCTCTGCGCTTATGTATGTGCTGCTACCTGTAAAATAGTTGTTTATGCATTAAACGCGTAGGCGTATGAACTGACTTCATCGCGACTGAGGCGGCGGGCGCGGGGCTGATGACCAGCGCGCGGAGGTCGAAGAGCCGTGCGGGGACTTCTCGGCTTAAAAGGCCTCTATCGACACCACACGGTACCGCTACTTATTTTATTTTACCATTGCTCAATATTGTTTTTAAAAAGTCTACAGCTTATTTATTCATCACTTTAAGAACCTAAACAATTTATGAATTATATTTTTTTTTAAGTTGTGTTACGAAATTGTGGTAAAGGTATATTAGAACTGCGGGAAAAACCATGTTGCGCTATTTTTTTGACGTGGATGGATAAATAAACAAACCTATTTGGCTATTGTCAGAGTCGCTCTTGTCCATTGGCGCTCCGTCTCCGCACACTTCGCTAATCGAACGCTGTAACGGTCCCGGTTCAGGGCTCGCGGGTTCTTCTTCTGTGCTGTAAGAAATGTGGGTCATAAGGTCTAATATACTAGATTTAGTATAAGTTAAAAACTACAGTGAGATCGTTAGTCGCAAAGATACTGGATTATACATATTTATAAAGTCCTAATGTGATTTTTTATTTCATTTGTACGTTTTCTAGTTTAACTAGGACATGTCGTGCCTTGGACAGCACATAAAGCCATTGGTCCTGGTATTTTTTCATAGATTTTTGACAGTCGTTTCGTGTAGACACTATAATAAGAAGATAGCAAGTCTGACAATAAGGGTTTTTGCGTATGAGAAATCCGCTAGATGGCAATACGTAGGCGTCAGGTCCAACTGCAGCATGATTGGTGAATTTTTGACATATCTGTCAATGTGATGCCGTTTTATCGACAGGTATGTCAAAATTCGCCAATCATGCTGCAGCTGGACCTGACGCCTACGTGCTGCCAAAAAACCCTCATTCTTCTAATTAAGGGGTATTTGTTGTTGAAGTTTGATAGACAGTCGTTCTATGTAAAAGACTCGTATTCAGATGCATCAAGTTAGATTGAACGTCAATCCTAACTCGGATGGGAAAAGGCTAGGAAGATAATTATATTCTTATACTTCATAAAAGGTTGTTAGGGAATGAAAAATTAAGAAAACTGTGCAAACACAATCGAAATTTTTAGTACGATTAGATCACTTACCTATCAAAGAACGATATAGCATCAGTGGCCAGCTCTTCTCCGGTATCAGTGAAGTGCGTAGGCTGTAAATCTCTTCGTGGCAGTAAGGGCGGTGAATGCGCGGCATACAAAGCTCTTAGTCGTCTCGCCGCGTCCGCGCGACAACATAGTCCTAATGCTACGCTAAGACCACGAGCGCTTACTATACCGTCATCATCGTAGTCCATTAGCTGCAATCATAAAACTGATATTATGAATGTTGCGGAATAGTTATAATAGTTACCGTGACCCCGGAAATAAAGGGCAATCGAAGGAACGAGTGGGTTTTAGTCAGTAAAAGTCTGACACGTCCTGCCGCCCCGCCCAGGACGGGAGAAGTCATTTGATGATTTCCCACTCACCAAAAAAAACTGATATTATGATCAAACTTCTGAAGAATGTGTACTCGTGACTTTGTTCTCGTGTAATGTATACGATAAAACAATTGAATAAACCGTGACTATTTTCAGAAAATAAGGGTCTGTTTCTCAACTTCAAATGGATGCTACACTAGGGACTACACACTACACTACACTAGTGATTTTCTGAGATCAAAGGCCTGTTTCACGACCTCATAATAATAGACGCTATTTTTCATATTTATTCAAAAATGGAACAAAATTTGTGTGAAATTATCTGCCAGTTATTTTATTTTCCAGATATATTAAAAAATGAAACAAAATTTGTATGAATTTATCTGCCAGTTATTTTAACCAGAACTAATTAGAAGAATGAGAAACGGGCCTTTACTCTATCAAAAAGGCCTACTAAGTCATAGTCGAAGCCAATGAATAATGTTCCTAAACTTATATGTATTTTGTGTTTTATACACGTGAGCTTTTTATTACCTTAAACATCCTAGCAGTGATGGCTTCGGCGAAGTCTCCCTTGGCCCAGGGCGAGAGGGCGGAGTACAAAGTCTTGAACTGCGTGTAGTCCAGTCTGTATGATTCGTACGGAGCCTCTAACCGTTCGCAAGGCACCCGTTTAGCCCAGAGTAACTCTTCCCGAATGGCGCTTAGTAATTCCTAGAAATATCTTATTTATATTAAATCTTTCCCATTTTTAAACGAGGCAGTGAAGGGAACTATTTTAGGCTGTTGCAGTTGCATGAAAATATTCTTAGGCTAGCCATAATTTTTTATCCCAATTCACAGTTTTAAAAAATATACACAGTTACAAATCATATTTATTGATGCCATTCGATCTTATTTCTAATTGTTTCATAATTTTTTAGGGAAAACACAGATTTGCGTTCTAAAAAGTCAAAAATTGCAAATATTTTTCCCTACACATTTTGTGTGAAATATTCCCAAAAATGTAAATTATGGCCTCGAGATCTGTGATACAGGTTCCGAACCCAGTACAGATTCCAGCTCATACTCCTCAAAAAGAAAATGGCAGTTGATCCTGTTTCTAATACTGATTAAATAGTTTTATGGGATCAACCATAATTGAACTACTAAAAAAGTCAGAAATTGCATTAAACAAACCTGTAACTCATTAAGATCAAGTAGCTTATCTTGCTGCAGCGCTCGAAGAGTGTTCTTCTCGAGACTGTCTTCCAGCTGTCTCACGACCCTCAAGCGGTGCTTTAGACGTAAGTGCTCGATGTTTTCGCTGGAAACGCTGCCCCCGTACGAACGGTAGGACTGATATATCAGCTCTTGGATTTTTATAGTCTGCAAAATAAGTTAAACGAGGTTAAAAGGCAACCGTTTTCGCGTTAGTAGGTAGTTTCCGTAAATCCGTAATGAAAAAGGCATGTAATCAAATCATCATTATTCATCATTAGTTATAGATAGATTAGTTAGATAGATAAGTATTAATAAAATTTTAGTAAATAAGGTGCATTTATCGAATTGGGTTAGCCTGTAATGGTAAATGTTTATAGATAATAAATAAATAAATAAATCATTTGACCGAATATCAACATAAACAAAAACAACAACAATCGTCAATGAGTATTTGAGTTCAGCTGTATCTTTGACAGTCTGTATCGGTATAAAGGTCTCCAGCAAGAGTAGTTCCTCTGAGGGAAGGAGACAGCTATACAAGTCGTCTAGCGCCATCTCGTTCCCTGAAAAGAAGATGTCATGGTAGGCCACTTGGGTAGCCAGAAGCCCGTAGTCATACTTTTCAGAAAGTTTCAATCTTAAAAGCTTTTGGTCACAGCTTCTTCTGCATTTAGTCAATGATTTACGTCTATAGTCAATCATAATAATACAACTTTTGGGAATCGGCCATACTTCTGTAAGACAGTTTATCTAGCGCCGCCGTCACCGCACGTCAACAAGAACCAGATGACGGCGCCGAAGTGACGATACGATTGTGGAAAAACGGTCTTACTTTCGATTAACCTTTCAACGACCAAGTGACAGCCGGCTTTCGCGCTGCTGTTGTCTTTCTATTGTGTCTCACTTGTGTTCGAAGGTTTAATAAAAATGTATCAGTAATCAGATCGATAATTCTGGAGAACGCCACTAACCTTATCAGCAGTCCTTGGTTCCGTAGACAGAGCCATAGCTTCCTCATTGTAAATGCCTTGGAGGTAATCGTTCAACACCTGCATAGCTTGGCCATCTTCAGTACATTTGAGGAGTATTTCCCGGTTTATATCTAGGATTGTGAGGGTCACCTGGTAAGAGAAAAAAAAGTCAATTGACTTGTTATTTAGCATTGTTATGGTCTGAGAGAGCAGCAGATTATTATTACTAATGAACTTAAGAGCACCAGCAATACAGTCGAAAATTGGGTATACAATTTTTCGAGGTAATAAATGCCGTGCGACACCAAATCTTGAACATTATTTTCCACATAACTTTTATCCATTTGAACAAGAGTTCAATTGGATAAAAATTAAGAAAAAACAAATAAAATATTCATATTTAGCCACTTAAAGAAGTACCACTAGTTACCAATGTTACAAATACTTAAGCCGAAAATATATTATTTTTCATGTAGATATGAAGGTAAAACGTAACAAACCTGGAATATAACCTTAGCGCCATCATAAAAGAAGCAGTCCATGACGTTGACAGCGCACTCGTAAGGCATGACGCTGATGAACAGCGTCAGGAACCACGACAGTGAGATCATCTTCATCATGCCCAACTCGTCCAGTTTGGCGTGAAGTTCCGGCAAGTGGACTTCTGTTAACTCCTCTAGAACGCCTTGATCCACCTGTAAGAATTTTTACATCATATTTATATAAAGTTGAGGAGTAAAAGCGAAACATAACTACTGAATCGATTGCCCTATCTCATATGAAAAGTCCAGAAAAAATTAGGACACAAAAGAAGAAGTAATCAAAATATTTTCTATGAGTGATGGCAAGAGCGAAGGCTTGAGCAACTTGAGGCAGTCAAATCATTAAGAGAATACAAATAAAAAGATTTTATTTTAATTTTGTACGAATATTCCCTGGGGTTCAGAAAGCCAATTTTTATTTTTGTTATAGGTACCTAGGCGCCCGTGATCAAACCTAGTACAGACTTCAATAACGTAATATACAACCTGGATTTTAATTCTGACGTACTATAAATACAAACAAAAGTTGTTAAAAAGTAATTCAACTTTGACTATGGAAGTAACTGTATAAATATATGACAATGTGTTAAAGTATTTTTTTATGATTTAGATTCTAGTTTTACCCATAACGAAGTAATGGGAGTTCGAAAAGGGTCTGAACACTCTGAACTGCTTCGAGAAAAGGATGGTACGGCCGTGCCATATTATGCTTGACACTGCGGTGCCCCTAGATAGAAGAATGAGATATTTTTCAAGTATTGCCAATGTCCCATTTCATGTGAGGAGAAGGATTATTGGAAGATTAAATTATTGACTATAGACTTGAAAACTCAATTATTAAAATTATATTGGCCTAAAACTAATAACTGAGTCTTATAATTTCGACTCGAATGACAAGGCTTAACTGACTAGTAAGAAAAAATGTTAGTTTTCACATTATGTGTTTTTTCCCGTGATATTGTTGACATCTATACGACATGTACCGACATCGTCCACTCACCTAATTGAAGGTTCTTACACGGATTGTGAAGCGGTAATTAACATATCGTTTTCAAGGGCATTTCTAGGACATTGAAGTGACCTCGAATAAGGTCGAGTGGAGGCGATCTCGACGTCCGACTATACATTGAGTGTATTACTCGTACAATAAATGCCTGTTAGTCTACCGAAATCGTGGGTACAATTCCCACCCAGAACAAATCTTTGTGTGATAAGAATGATTATTTTTTCTTCGTCTGGGTATTTCACATTATGTATATGTCACCGGAAAATAACAAGATCCGTAAGTTTATCAATCTACTAGGAAGTTTATAAACTTTCGTTTATAAAGATTCTAAACGGGAGATAAATTGTAATATTTTACGTCCACATTTTCGTAAATTGATAAACTTACTGGACTCACTCGTAAAATAATAAGTAAGCAGTAACCAAACGCTACGCGCGATCTGATTGGTTGACTGTCACGTGTCACTTCTCCTTCCTCGCGGCCGCCATTGTTCGCCACGGAACATAAATAAACCACTTTGCTTGTGCGTTTTTATTAGTTTTAAATGTTGAACTATGTTGCAACTCAAAGAAAACTCAACTCACTACATCCGTGCATTGTTGCTTCAAATTTATAGTTTGGCAAGTCTGATTATACCAAAGTCTTTGGACACAAGCATTGCCACTATGAACATTGACCAAACAGAGAGCAGTGTGTTATTTTACGTATTTCAAAGATCGTATATTTAAAAGAGTTTCTGTGTTTGGTCGAATCATTTAAAATCTTACGAATAGATATCCGTTAGTTTATAAATTTACCGTATGACGTCGGAATTTGATAAATTTACGAAAATGTGGACATAAAATATTACAATTTATCTCCCGTTTAGAATCTTACGAAAGTTTATAAACTTCCTAGTAGATTGATAAACTTACGGATCTTGTTATTTTCCGGTGACATACATATATTTATAAATTATATGACTTTGTACCTGTTGTTTTGTTACCATACTACAAGCTCTGGCTAGTTTGAGATCAGAGTTATCTTAAGATATAATATATTAATATTATTATTTTTATATAAAAAAAGAACTTACCAGAGCGCCAACCACCCTAGTATTATAATAATCAGGTAACAGAGTCTCGCAAATGGTGGCTAACAACCAAAAGGCTTGTTCTTCAGGGCAGTATATTAACAACACTGATGCTACAATATTCATAGCTTGGCAGTATCCAATCTGTGGATTCTTCAGAGCATACGCGCATAGGACGCGACGAAGCGCTGAGATTCCTGAAAAAATATGGGGATATTTAGTTAAAAAAAAAAATTGGTTGCCTGTAAAGTCGGTATACGGGCGAAAGTTTTACGTGACAACGACTTTGCCCGAGTGGAAGGGACGCGTGCCTCTCACTCGCTCTCATTGTGAGCGCATAACGTGAGCGGAGCGTAACGCAATTTCTTGAAGTGTCACCCGGCAAGCCAATTTATAAGAGGTTGTCACGTCAAAATATATATTTTTTAAATATCTACCTAAAGTAGTGCTGTTTGTCCAATACCACAGTCATAGAAAAACGATATTATTGAATTTCCTAGCCTCTTCTTGACGACAGCTCTTGGACAAGATCCATGCTAATATAACGCAAAGGACCTCTGTCTATCTTTGTTGCACTTTTATAGCCATGTTTGCTTGTTTTTTTTTTGTAGCCATGAAAGTGTTTGGAAACTTGGTATGGGTAAGCTTGAATCAAAAAATAAAAATACACTACTACATGCGATATCTGAAATGGACGCATGCAGCGTTCCGTCACTTCATTCTAGATGACATCACAGTGATGGCGGCGGCGGACAAACAATTCAACTCAAGCAATCATCATAAAGTCTCTTACCAACATCATTCTGAAACGCCCTATGTTCGGGCAGTGACCGATGCAAATCCCTTTCAATCTCATCATTGGCCTGGTTCTTCGTCGACAGAGCTTTATTCACGAGTCTTTCATACAAGCCTTTGTTCTGGGCTTTCTGGAGTATGGACCCTGAGAAGACACTCCATAGTTCTCCTCGTAATAACTCTGGGATACCGCTGACGACCAGCTCGCTGCCTTCCGTTGTTTGGTACATGCTGACTCCTCGGCCCACTTCTGCCATGTGGTCTTCCCATTGTTTTTCCTGCAAAAGGTTTTGTGGTTGTCATTCGTAGGACTTTGAAAGTCTTAAGAGGTAGTTGAAGCCATAAAGTGACCAGTCTAACCAAGGGCTATCATGTCGCTCTGTAATTCGGTTGTGGAGGTCTGATTTGCAGTCACACGTAAAACACTGGTACCCAGCTGAATCCGGTTAGGCTGGAACCTCATCCTAACGTATGTAGCTGGAAAAAGGCTAGGTAGATGACGATAAAAAGGCCAGCAATTTCTGTGTTAACTAAAATCCGTAGTAAATCTGTCTGTTACGCTTGCACGTCTAAACCACTTAGCCGAATATTGTTAAAATAGAATGGGCAAATCTTTATGGCCACTATTTCAAGTATGGTATCACTTCATGTTCTCCAGCATTTTCAAGCATCTCTAGCAATTAGAGTCATCATCTAAATATATTTCAGAAGAATACAAACAACAAGGTTGTATCAACCAACCTTTTTCAGCTGGATCTGTTTAATAGGCGACGTCTGATGAGTCCTGAAGAGCGTCATAAGCGGCGGCTGCGGAGTCCAGCCCTCGACTTCAGTCTGTGCCACAGCCTTCGTCGCCTTCTCCCTGTACACATCACTGCATATTCACGCATTTGTATTAGTACACGGAAAACTGAACCTTAAATATAAAGACCCAAAGTTGAGAACCGATGTTCGTGACGCAGGCTCGACCATGCTGAGTTAGATGAAGCGCCCTGTTAAAGGAATATAGGAAGAACACAGACAGTTAGTTTAGATTATTTTTAACAGAAAATCTGCACTTGAAAATGTAAGATCGAAAGACAATACACAAAATAAGTGATTTTAGTAGAAAAAAGATTAGTAAGGACTATATAAAATTAGAAGCGAATCAACATAAAAAAACAATTTAACATAAAAATACAGACTCAGGAACTAGAAGAAAAAATACAATGTAGGGTAAAACCCGCATTATTAATAAATATGTTGAAATGTCTTTCGGTTAAATGACAGCATCACACTGGAAGAAAATCACTTACCAAAGTAATGTTAGTCATCCCAACATGCTTAGAACTAAACAGTAACTTACTTCGGCAACTTAGCAAGGAGTTCCGATATCTTGTGCACCAAGAAGTCCCTATCGGATATATTTCCGAAGAGAAAGCTCGTGTGGTGTGCTGTGGTTATGAGGATACTGCCGGAATCGCCTGATGAACTGGCAGTGCTCCCAGAGTCTGCCCGTTCCACTTGGTGGACGTTGCGAAGAGGTATTGTAAGGCGGACTAGGTTGCGGACCTGTGAGGACATTTGCGGTTTAAAATACTTGCTAAAAGCGTTTTCGTGGTATGGCATATCGTATAAACCCAAATCTAACGAAATAATAGAGCTTTAAAGTGCTTAAAGCCAAATATCTGGGCCTAAAAGTTTATTGAGACGCCTGTACGATTATATGCTAGTATAATTTACTGTTCATCCATACTAATATTATTAATGGGAAAGTGTGTCTGTCTGTCTGTCTGTCTGTTTGTCTTTCTACCACGGCAAAACGGAGCGACGGATTGACGTGATTTTTTAAGTGGAGATAGTTGAAGGGATGGAGAGTAACATAGGCTACTTTTTGTCTCTTTCTAACGCGAGCGAAGCCGCGGGCAGAAGCTAGTCGTTTATACTTTCACTAAAACAAGCTATTCTTGTATGGCTCGTGCCGCCAATGAAGATAGTAAGGTTATCTGTAGCCAATATACAAGAACAATGAATTATTTCATTGACGATGATTGACTACAATATTATTACTCTTCGCAACCCATTCGTGTATCTGTATACAGTCTCATTTGTTGGTACAACTATGTTTAATCATGATAGTTATTTCAATTTGGTAGGTATGTATTAATACAAATATTTACGTGAAGTCGTTAATGTAAAATGTCATTTCTCCAAATAGAAATAAGGTATACTTTGTAAGGAACGCAAATATTTAAACAAATATGTAAGTGCTAGCACAAGACAACACAAAGCACGTAAACCCGATCGGATTTGTCGGACTACATTTCTAATGAAATTTTGTTTTCTTTTTTTCCGGCAAGAAAAAAACAAGTTGAAGACCTTTTTCTTTGTATATCTCTTAAATAAGTTTTATGCGGAAAGAACAAAAGCTGCTTCTTAAGACCTGGCCTCCAGCAGACGCACATGAACTTCTTAAATATACAGGCGTGACTGAAAATCAGAAATAACTTCTTAGAATCCTCAGAGTTTCTACCCAGAGTAATCTACGAAAGATGATCTGCTGCTGGGAGGAGGTGGGCTGACTGGAGCAGCAGCCACCGTGGCTCACGCAGAATGGTCCATCCTAAAGTGACTGAGTGCTGAGTGCGAAAACCAAACCCCCCACAAAGGTCTACATATTGACTACCGGCCAATTAAAGTTGTAATCACCGATTCTGTCACATATGTGTTGTTGTCACTGGCTAAAGTTAACACCGCAGTCAAATGAGAAAATAAATTCCACTTTGTTGCCAATTAGAACATTGTACCTGCGTAATCGATAACATTATTAACTAACCATTAGATAAACTTCTAACGAGCTACTAATTAACAACAAAACCGAAATCCTACCTAACATTAAACAACAAATGACAACAACAAAGATTACATAAACATTACTTATGACTCACATGCGCAATGATAACAAACTTAGTATAATAAATTATCTGTAACGATAGGCATAACGATAAGGTCGATAATCGTATGTGAAAGGTAAATTGATACTGCATTGTCTGGCATTGTATTTTGTATTGTTATCTTTATTTATTATCCGCTATCGTAACGGTTTAAGTTCGTAGTTTTTGTGCAATTATTTGCGTTGTTCGAATCCCTTTCAATAGTATTATTAAGTTTACTCTACCGATTATAATTTACCATGTTTAAGAACCATCGTTGGTCAACTTACTATGAAATAAATAAAAACCAAATCGGTTCACCCGTTTGAGAGTTACGGTCACACAGATAGGCAGACAGACAGACAAACAGGCATTACCTAAGGAGACACGTGAACTAATCAACCGCTTTACTCACGCGTTCATTTATAAAGTGAACGTAAAGACGAACGAATCTAACCCTGCTGGGTCTCGCATTATTATGATAACGTTTTCCACACAAAGAGCGATACACAGATCTGTTTGTAAATATTTACTGCGGTTGAATAATTGTACAAAGGATTGTTGGCGACTATCTCTCTAAGTCACAGTTGGTTTCAATCAAAACATATTTGAATTTTATTGATCTTTTGTTGTTCTACGATTCTATAATTTTCTTCTAAACGTGACTGCAAGGTGACACAACTAATTTTATTTTGATTTTATTTTACTGGCATATTAATGGCTATATTAAAGCGAAGGTAAGTAAACGTCCATTAGTATTGGTCGAATCATGCGAGGACCATGAAGGTTAACAACTAAGCTGCTCTCTTTATGAAAGAAACACACAAATTTGATTGGGCCTGCGCAAGCAAGTGTATCGAATGCATGTAAAGCAAGGTAACCTGCTGCAAAAGAAAAGGCGAATATAAGCCTTAAACACAACAAATTAAAAAACAAAACTCACTCGACTATCAAAACAAATGAAGTTCTGCGACAGGTACAGCCTTCCCCAATTATGTCTCTTATTGTAAGGAGTCCATAAGGTGCATTCTTCCGTGCCGTCCAACTTTTCATTCTGTGGTAACCTGAACCTTAAAGTAAAGAGGTTAGATTGCTTTCTGGCGTCTAAGTCTCTCTTTAGGAAAGAAGGCTTCTTTGGCACATTTTTGCTGAGTTTCGTCAACAGTTCCTTGTCACAGTTGAAGGATCCTGTCTTGTCGTCGATAAGTCTGCAAAGACAAAGTTCTCATTTTAATACGCTGAAGAGTTTTCTTATTTGGTTGGGCGAAAGTGAGTGTGTACGGTGTAAAGACTCAACTGATTGCCTTGAATTTTTGCATGCCTCTTATTAGAAGTCTAGAATAGGATAACCTTTAACTAGAAAAAAATAGCTGTTCCCGAAAGATGACCAAAAAGTGTTAGGTCAAATTAATGCAAGCGGATTCGCGGGCAACAGATAGTAATCATTATAAAATTATCAAACACATAGCTACATATATTATCATGTCATCCTATATTAAGATAACTAAAGTGAACAAAACACAACGAACCCAAACGAATCAATAAAATTTAACGACTGTGATGATAACATACAACAGCTGATTCATAAACAGCCGGTTTTGTTACAATTTATCCTCAAATTCGTGATAAAATCGTGATCATTTGTATTCTCATTTTACTCCAATTATCGAATATTCACACCTCTTTTGTTATGCAAACTGTGTTTTCAAGGTCAGACTCGCGCCGAACAATTGAAAAACATACATTAATTTCTGAAAGCGTAGACTTTAGCTGAAGTACTAAATGTCGTACGAGGGGAGCCGAAGATTAATATTCTTTATTTTTTAACTAATAATGGCGTATTTAAAATATCTGAAATATGACCATTTCGAAATAGTAGACACTGATGAAAGTGCTATATTTCGTATTTATGTCAGTAAAGCAGCAACTCAAACGAAACCGAAAGGAATCGAATTGTATACCAATAATATAGTTCTCGTGATTGGAAGACAGAGGTACACCTACATTTCGACATTATTTTTTAATAGAAACTTCTACAGTGTTCGCTATTGTGAGTGTTTTTACAAACATATAAACTAGCTAGGTATAACCCGCGGTATCAGCCTCATCTTTGTTACTGATCCGCTCTCGTGGGACGTAGCGAGATGTTATTGTACAGCCTAAAGCAGGAATAGTACGGACAGAGACGCGGCCACAAACTTGTGTAAAATAAACTTCAAACAAATACCACTGCAACATATTGCGCACGTCACAAACGTGCAAATGACTCCAGCAAGCATGTTCATCTCGCTCGTTAAACATCACTTATCTTAATCCAGTTCACACAAAACAAGACTTTGTTACATTGTAATCTGTGTTTCACGAGATTAATGTGGCATAATCACCCTATACACTAAGCTTAATTAAGGTTAAAAGTATGTACTTTCGCCCTTAAAAGTGCGAAAACAGTCGAATAACTGTTGGGTCTATCACCCTCAAAGGGGTTATAAGTAAAGGTTAAATATCGCAACGAAACACAGTCTTGATCTTATCACATGAAATATGCCGCCTACTGCTAGACTGCTTTTGATAGTAATAAATACAATACAACAATCCAACAATAACGATTTATGTAAATAGAAACCATCTGAGATAAATCGGATGTGGAAAACCAGTCATGATGACGTCACTCGCTAGTCGCCGACTACTATGCTTATACGAAAATATCCTATACAAATAATTCCTTGGTACACTTACTGTTTCATAGCAATATTCGCCAACTGCTGCATCAGAGCAAATGACTCATTCTTCCTTAAAAACAATGTGAAGTAATGTTCTCCATCCCTGGTCACTACTTTGATGGAGTCAGGGAATACAAGACTGTTGGTCTTCGCCAGTTCTGTGACGTCAGCCCACCGGATCTTGATGGATGTTTTACGTCCAAATATGTAGGAGTAGAAACACATGTAGTGAACTGATAAGTACATCCAGCCTTGACGGGGCATCTTGCCTTTCCAGTAACTAAAAGGTTAGAATAGTTTAGTATATTTTTGAGTACAACAGGTAGTGATTGGATATTGGTGCCGATTCTCTTGTCCACAAACTAGATTAAATTTCTCTTTGCATTTAATTAAGAAAAGGACAGAAGATAAATATTAGTTTAGACCTGGGAAATTAGCCAGCGTCTGAAGTAAATCGTCGTAATTTTAGTGGTCATATTGTCGATATCTGGTGGAACGATATATTAAACAGTAAAGTAACATTCAAATATGGTATTTAACAAGCATATTTTAGAAAATATGATGGCTAAAAGTTATCACGGTGAAACAGAAGAATCCGAACATAAATCCGCCGCGCGCGAAGGTAAAATTAGAATTTAATTATGAGTCATCAAGTCACCAGCAATAAAAAATAATCAATCGCCTCCTTGTTCTTTTTGTTTTCTTATCTTGCAATTAGTCTTAATCCTTGGTTTATTTAAAAAATACAATCAGCACACGTGATAATAAATTCTGATTCACCCTAAATACCGAAACGGCAAGGCTAGCCCTTGCGTGTAACAATAAAAATAAAATAGCATGCAATTTTGACCTTGCCACCCTAAATTTGGCCGGCCGTTGCGTCTAGAATGATTCACCGTAAGCACAGGCAATCAATTCATTAAGTTGTTAATTTTAATTAGTATTGGGGACGGACACAAATGACAATAAAACTGTTACTTACCTACAGGAGTAGTAGCATACCAATTTTTCGTCTTTGGGCATGCGGAACCTTTCATGGAACTCGTAGTCCACATTTTTGTATGTAACTGTATCTTCATCTGAACAATATTAATAAAATGATTTAGGTGACGTAATTAATTATTTAGTTGGAATGAATGATTTATTTCCAGCTATAAAGAGTTTCAAATGTGTTAAAGATTGATTAACATAATCTTAAACTTTTTGGATAACCTATTTATATTGATAAGGATTATATTATATTCATGAAAACACCCTGGCAAATCATGAATTATTTTAGAACTAATTTCATTGCCATAAAAATGGTTATAGTGAGTGAACTATAAATATTAGACATATGCTGTTGCGCATTTTTTTTTACAACATTTTAAGAGGAACAATTCTTTAGTACATAATTTTTGCGTAACTTCAACCTTTTACGCAGTGCACGCAACAGAATCTCTAAAAAGGAATATTTTTTCCCCGATTTTGTCACACTTTTCATTACTGCTCAGTTCCTATGTGTCTTAGCGTTATGTTTTATAGCCTAAAGTCCTCTATAAATGGACTATCCAACAAAAACCGGTAGTTCCTGAGATTAGCGCGTTTAAACAAACAAACAAACAAAAAAACAAACTCTACCCCTTTATAATATTAGTATAGATAGATAAGCTATCTTATATTTTAAAATCTATATAGATATAAAAAATCCATAAAGATAATCTATTATATTTAAAAGGGGAAGCTGACTAACTTTTAAACTGACTTATTGACTGTCTTGACATGTCAATGCAGGGTGTAAACTATATGAGTTAGAAACTAAAAATTTTGCCTACTATGAGGTAGGGGAGCACTACCAAAAGGAGTTTTGAAAATTCACCACCGAAGACGAAATTCACGCGACAAAAATTAATATTTCCTTAAACACCCACAAAGGCCATAGTTACAAAATCTCTCTAACAAAAAAGCAGCAAAATCGCTGAAAGCAAGTATTTATTCATTACCTTCGGTAATCGTTTCTTGTTCCGTTGCAATGATAGAGTTTATTTTGCAGCACACAAACTCTGTTACTTCTTCCTCGGTGTCGAACGAGTGTAGTGTTGCACTCACATTGTCAAACAACCATTGCCAGTCCTGACGTATCTCCGGTTCAGTTAACGCAGTTGCTATTACTGTAATAATTATTTAAATTAAAGGTATAATGCGTAATGCCATGAATATCTTGTTTTGTATAAATTTGAAGGGTGATAAATTAGGTAACTAAGAGATCTACCAAGATACCCATGAAGTCCCATGTAGATAAAAAAAAATTGTTGTATGTACAAAAGATCTTACCAATTTTAAACCATACTTGGTTTAAAATAGTGTTGAATATTGATGACATAAAATAAAATATCAGAGTGTACAACTTTAAAAAAAAGGAAGGTAAATAATAATATTATGACTGGATACTAAGGGTCTGGGTGCTTACTCTTGACTTCAATTTCAATCTCACTGAAATTCTAATCCGTTCCAGTTTCAATCCAGATTTACGAAAAATAGGCACTCTCGAACAAAATAGAGATTGAAATTAGAATCGAGTGCACAATCGTAACAAAATAGAGATTGAAATTGAAATCGAGTGTATAATCGTAACAAAATAGAGATTGAAATTGAAATCGAGTGCATATATCGTATGTAACAGAAAAATAGGGTAGAGCCATACAATGAAACATAAACTCCCTAAGATGAAATTAAGTATTGTTACCCGACTACTGAAAGGAAGGTTATGTTTTTTCGTCATAATTAATAACGAAAACACCTTAAACCTTATAATTAAAAACGGAAAAATAGTTCCCGTTCCCGGGGGATTTCCGGGATGAAAACTATCCTATATCCTTTCTCGGGTCCCAGACTATATCTGTACCAAATTTCATTCTAATCGGTTCAGTGGTTTAGGCGTGAAGAAGAGACAGACAGAGTTATTTTCGCATTTATAATATTAGTATGGATAGTATATATGGAAAGTATGTATTAAGATTAGTTTGCGAATAAGAGAAACGCGCCATCCTTTTTGTACTTATGAAAGAAAATAAATTTATTATTATTATTAAAAAAAATGTCTTTGTCTTACATCTTCGTATGCGAATTTTGTAAAACGTCAATATAAAAGCCAAACGTGTCATTATAATATCCGAATTTACAAAGAAATCTTCAAAAACCTCAAAACAAACACACTCGAACACAAAAAAGTTAAACTTTTGTAACTGTAAAAACTCGATCGCAAACTCGAACTCAAGCTCTATAATCAGTTTCAAAATCGCGTCAAGAGTAACCTAAAGCGCATTCGGATTGTATTTAGTCGATCTTGTTTTAGTTCCAAAAAAATCCACTGAATTTGAACTCGATCGTGCGCTAGTGTTGCATTCAAGAGTGCCAAATGGTAAAATTTCGTTACGAATTCGAAATTACGATTGGAATCGAGCGTCAAGAGTAAGCACCCTGTTTCCATTGTTCTTATAAGTTCTGGTTAAAATAGCTGATTATTATTTATTTCATACAAATGTTCTGTTCTATTTTTAAATACACCTGTAAAATTGTGAGGTCATAAAACCGGAACTAATAATTATTTTCTATTGGATTGGAAAAATATCTGCACATCTCTATATGTATAAAATTGTATCAGATTATTCAGATTACACAAAAAAGAAGATATTTCAATGTAATAGTGATTCATGTCTATTGAAATTCAGAAATCAATAAATGTATGTTTGGAGCTAAAATTAAGTTTTATTTAGCTGGCTACTCAGTGCCTTGCATTCCTAACTTTTCATAGAAAAAAGATAAGGAAGGGGTCATGTACAGGGGCTATAACTTAACTGTGAGGAAAATTACTCATTACATTGTTAGCACACAATAATAATAATGTGTCAAATACATCCAATTAGTAACACTTTATAGTCTGTATGAAATTGCTAGCGAAGTATTGTGTCTCTGTAAACAAGAGGAACCTGGTTCTTCATTAATTTAAAATGGTTTTATTGTAAAATGTAAAGCAGATTTCAAAGCTCTTGACAACCAGGCTGATTTATAGCGCTCAGGTAGAAGTAATGTGTGGAATAATGAAGAGTAAAATTATATTAAAATATGCCTTACCATAGTAAACTTCTGAGTTTGGTGTCTGGTGTAATATTCGATACGGCGCAGGTTTTGTATCTCGAACGCTATCTAAAGTACCCACAAGAAGCGAGGAGAAACCTTTTGATTTTCCGTGGCCTTTCCTTCTTTGTAGGACGAAGTACAAGGTTGTTTCATCGGTGTCCCTAAGGGTAGTACGAAAATATTAATGCAATTTCGCAATCAAGCCAAAACCTAAGATAAGCGGCCATCGTAAACATAATTATTACCAGAGCGCAGTTTTAAGGAAAATTTCTTGAGGTTTAACCCACATGTTGATAATTCACTAACACAGTCTAGACTCAATAGTTAATTTCTGGTATTACAGTACATCGTAGTCTAAAGGTTTTAAAAATCAAAAAAAATCGACAAAGGCATACAAACAACAAAATATCTCGTCTCGTATTTGACACTAGGATTTTTGATAGGTGCCTGTTTTACGCAATGCAAGTACAGACTAAGGGTGCGTTCCTAAAAGGGTAATAATTACACGGAGTAGTGCGAAAGTTACTCTAGAGCGTTCCGAAATGAGCCGAGTGAAACCGAGGGTAACCGAACAATTACTCGACAGCTACCCGAGCAGTATTTTGGAACGCTTTCGGTAGAGTAATTTTCGCACTGACAAGTGCGATTTCTCACCCTTGGCTGAGCGTCGTTAAAAATTACCTGACATATGTCAAAATCATATATGCGCCAATGTTGAAGTTTGATGTTGAAGAATGGATTTACTAAAGTAGAAACGAACAGGTAGTACTTGTTTATTTGCAAAATATGCTTAAAAACTCAATTTTCCTTCTTTGCAATAGAAATAAAAGGTTATGTTGACAGTGTCATCATACGATCCTAACCATCATGACCCTAACCCAGGGGGGGGACAGTTGCCTACATCAAGCTCATCGGTAATTGAAGCAGCGCCATCTAACTTACTGATCATTGAAACTTATGATAATTTGTCTAGTCAGCAATAGATGGCACTGTGAAAAAATTTTAAGAACAACATGTTTTATTTTATAATTAATTCAACATCAGTATAAATATATTCAACTCTTTATAGAATCAATTAATTATTGTTTTATCTCTTAATTTAATATAATAAAAATAATTGTGATAATAATAGCAACACTGCTCTTATATTCACTTGTGTCAACATCGGATTCTAAAGTCACACACACACGTAAAATGGTCGCCATAGCTTGCGCACACGCTTGACTATATTTTGCGGTTGTTTTATGTGTATATCCTAGTTTTTGAGATAATTGTCTTTGTTATAAACGTTGAGTTGAGATTACTCCTCCGTTTCGGTACCCAGATAATCATCCAGAAACTGTGTTTTACTACGCGCTAGAGACGCTATTTTGTGTTGTGTTGTGCAGTGAATGTTCATCTGTTCATCATTGCTACAATGCCGCACCGATGTACACTCAGATGTAAAAGCACAGGTAAACTCAAATCTACCTAAGTTAAAAACCGGCAGCCTCATTTGTTTTGCTACATTGCTGGTTCAATGTTTTATTATAGTAGAATATAGTTCAAAAGTACAAAAACAAAAATAGATTCCAATCCAAAAACAAATTCATATTTCTCGATTTTTTGGTATGCTACGTTATTTAGATATCTCAAGTTTATTGTCTGTTGGTCCATTTATCATCATAATTATACTAAGGTACATAACGCACTAAGGAACATAGTTGTGATAATTTTAATGAAATTCATCAAAGTTATAAGATACATAATCTATTCAACAATATTATAATCATCGGTCAGTGGGTCATCTTAGGGGTGGAGAAGTACAGTTTTTTTTTCTATATAATAAGCATATATTTTATTTGTTTCAGATGTGCCTTTGCATGTCTTTCCAAATCCAAACAAGTTTCCTGATCGTTTCAAAACTTGGGTGTATCTTGTTGGAGGAAAGCTTGAAACACCATCTGACTATGAATTTTATAAGAAGCAGCGGTTATGTGACATCCATTTTACTATTGATCAAAAAAATCGCTTTAAACGCCTAAGTGCATTGGCAGTACCAAGTCTTCATTTACCAGGTGAGTTCAATTTCATAATATTCCTGTTTGCCTATATTAGACTTTCCTCTATATTCTTGTAGGACACTACTACCCCTCGCAGACCAAACTTATGCCTCAATAGTCCTGGGCTGAAAATGTAATTTTGTAGTTAATCCTCTTAACACACATGATTTGAGCCACAATAGAAAGACAATAGCAGCCTGACAACCGGCTGTCGGTTGGTCGTTGAAAGGTTAAGAGTGATGATATGAATATCCACATTTGCATATTTTTTGACATTCACAATCGCCAGAATAAATGCAAATGTTTTTAATTAATTTTACAAAAAGGTTCTAAATACTTAGTTTGTCTATATGTTGTATATGATTTTTCCCCAATAAAAAATGGAAGTTTTATTTTTAAAATATTAAAGCATTTACTAATGTTTCCTATACATTTTCTTTTATGAAGGTTAATATTGACATTCTCAATCTAAAATTAAACAGTCATAACTTCACGAAAAGGTTTATAAAAAAATTTTTGAAATTGGCCGATGTTTTTGAGTTTACTTTTTACAAAAAAACAAATCTTTGCTTTCATGCATAGTAATAAAATCAGTGTAAATTAATAAACATTTTTATTTTGATATAGGCACATCTGGAATTCAACAGCCTGCTGTTGCTAGTGATGATCAACCCGCTGCTTTCCTGCCAATTCCTGTTGGTTTAGGTATAAAATAATTTTATTTTTGAAATAGCTTGTCACAATCTATTCCATTATAATGAATGTGCCGCATAAATGTAATATTTATAATTTTATATCATTAACTAAATTTTAATAAATATGCCTACTGAACCTGGCCTGCATGTATAATGCAGTCCTCTTGTTTCTTATGGATTATAATTAACCACTACTGTAATATCAAGATTTTAATGGTGACTCTAGTACTTAATATGTAAATATAATTATCTATTCTATATTATAGTGGGTACCAAAACAGAATAATTATAATATTGATATTTATATTTCAGAGGTATCTGGAAGTCTCCCGACAGAAGCTACTGATGATGGTCAGCCAGCTGCTATACAGCCTGCTGCTACTCAACCTTCTACTGATGTATTAGGTATGTAACTTTTTTTACAAAAGTTATACATGAACTGTTTTGTAACAAACAGATAAATTGTTGGTTTGGTTAAAAGACGTCTCTGGTATTTATTTTAAAAATAAAAAATTATCTATTCTATTATGGCGTGTACCACAGCAGAATTATTATAATATTGATATTTATATTTCAGAGGTATCTGGAAGTCTCCCGACAGAGGCTACTGATGATGGTCAGCCAGCTGCTATACAGCCTGCTGCTACTCAACCTTCTACTGATGTATTAGGTATGTAACTTTTATACAAAAGTTATACATGTACTCTTTTGTAACAAACAGATAAATTGTTGGTTTGGTCAAATGACGTCTCTGGTATTTATTTTGAAAATAAAAATGTATCTATTCTATTATGGCGAGTACCACAGCAGAATTATTATAATATTGATATTTATATATTTCAGAGGTACCTGTAAGTCTTCCAATGGAGACTACTGATGATAGTCAGCCAACTGATACACAGCCTACTGCTACTCAACCTTCTACTGATGCATTAGGTATTTAATTTGTTACTAAAGTTAAACATGAAATGTTTTATTAACAGATGGATAGATTGTTGGCTTGGTTATGAGAACAAATGTATTAACATTGTGCTAACTATTTTTTTCAGGTGAAGTTAACAGGGTTGCTGTATGTTATGCATTGGCAGAACATAACTACTGTGCAATAAGTGAAGACAAATTAAATAGAGCTGCTAATGGTAAGCTTTAAATCTATATGTTGTTTTAATGATGAAGTAAAAAGGTGTAGATAGGTTATAAATATAAATATCTAAATATCTTGGGACAACTCACACACGGTCATCTGATCCCAAGCTAAGCAGAGCTTGTGTTATGGTAACCAGACAACTGATATACATACTTAAATACTTTATAAATACATACATATATATAAAAGAAAGTCGTGTTAGTTACACATTTTATAACTGAAGAACGGCAGAACCGTTTTTGCTGAAATTTGGTGGGGAGGTAGCTTAGGACCAGAGGACGGACATAGAATACATTTTATCTTCTTTTTTAGTTACCAAAAATCTGATATAACGCGGGTGAAACCGCGGTGGACAGATAGTTATAGATAAATTACACCCAGACACAGAACAAACAATCATGCACATCACACAAAGTTTGTCCTGGGTGGGAATCGAACCCACGACCTCCGGCTTAGCAGTCAGGGTCACTAACCACTAGCCCAACAGGCCCGTCAAAATGCCGTATAGGCATTCAGCTAGTGGCACTCTAAACTGTGGTGATTTCACCCCGTTTATCTCAGTCTCAAATTATATTTGCCTCTTTTTCAGTCGCAATATTTGAATCATGCCAACCTACTTTGAAGTGTAATCGTAATTATACTGTGCGTTATTGTGCCGTTTTTGAAGATAGAATATATAAGTAACCTGTCTACACCTTTTCACTTACAATATCATTATAAAGTATATGACGCTTATTGAATACAAGTTAATTTCTTTATTGGATTTGGTTTAATTTACAACTACATTCATGCAATTTGTTTTTTTAGTAAAATGTAATGAACACTAACACTGTCTGTATGTTACTATGACTCTTTTATTTATCTTGCTCTATTTTGGTACTCGAAAATGCCTAAATATCATTTTATTTTTTTATGTTTCGTAAGAGTCCAATTCCTTATTAGAATTGCCTATTTTACTATAGTCTATTTTTTTTAACGAACGAGTACTGACTACTGAGTATATCTCTTTCACATTTCCAGTATTGACAGAGAGAGATGGGAAATTAGTCGAGGCGGAGCCAACGCTTTTAACACCAATAATACACTTATGCTGATTATGTGGACCAATAGAAACGCGGTCAATTTTTTTAGTACTCGTTTGTTAAAAAAACAGACTATAGTGATCACTTTTACACCTATCTTAACCATTCAACGACCAACCGACAGCCGGCTGTTGGGCTGCTATTGTCTTTTGAAACACGTATGTTCGAAGGCTTGATTATAATAAGACTTTGGTGTACAATATAATGATAATCATATAAGTAATTTTGTTCGTTTCGCTATTTTCAGTTACTTCTGGAATATCCTTCCGCACCAGATCGAATGCTGTACGACCATTCCAGAAGAAAATTAAGTATCTGCAAACCGAGATAAGCGCTTTACGCAAAAGGGGTCAACTATATAAGGAACGACTGCATAATGCACAGAAGTTGTCACAAAATGTCATGTTTAAGCAAGTCACACAACATATGACTAAACCTGCTCAATTGTTTGTGCATATGCAGCAACAAGCTAGATATAAACCGAAAGGAAGACGTTTTACAGTTGAGGAGAAAATCCTAAGTTTATCTTTATACAAAAAAAGCCCGAAGTGCTACAGGCTACTATATAAATATTTTGCTCTCCCTTCATGCAAAGCTATGAAACGGTTACTGAGCCAAATAAAATTAACACCTGGCATCAATAAAATAATTTTTGATAAAATAAATAAAACTTTGCTCAAAAAACAGATTCCAGATAGGCTGTGTAGCCTCATTTTTGATGAAATGTCAATCACGCCGCAAATTTTTTATTCAGCTGACAAAGATAAATTGGAAGGTTTTACTTCGGACTCGAAGGAAGTATTTGCTGACCATGTACTGGTTTTCATGGTGAAGGGAGTGAAAAATAATTATAAGCAGCCAATTGCGTATTACTTCACGAATTGCCTTAGTAAAATCCAATTAAAAACTAAATTAAAATCAGTAATCGAACAATGTTTTAAATGTGGTCTCATTGTATTAAACACTGTTTGTGACCAAAGTCCTGTTAATGTCAGTGCTATAACAGAATTTGTTCAGGAAACTAAAGCAAATTATTTACGCGAAGGTAAAGAATGGCGTCATGAAGTGATGCGTTTTAAAGGTCACGTAGTAGTCCCCCTTTATGACACTCCTCATCTAATAAAAGGCATTAGAAATAATTTATTAACAAAGGATCTGAGCTATGTCACCAATAATGAGGAGAAAATCGTAAAGTGGGACTACTTCAAAATGGTGTATGATGCCGATAAATCGTACGGAGAGCTGAGACTTTTAAATAAGCTCACAGAAGAACATGTCAATCCAGAAAAGATAAAAAAAATGAAGGTCAAGTCGGCAACACAATTGTTCAGTCACAGTGTGGCTGTTGTGACTGAACATTTGACAGCAAGAGGCGATCTGCCTATAGAATGCCGACAACTAGTTGACTTGACCCTTCTTATAGACGATTTGTTTGACTCCCTAAATGTAAACAGTTTCTCTATACCGAATGGCAAAGTTTTCAAAGGACCTGTAAAACGCAACACGCCTCATCATGAGCTATGGAAAAAAGCAAAAATAGTTCTAAGGACCATAAAATTTTTCAAAAAAATTACTGTTGGAGACAAAGTCCGATTGGTTGAGAAAGTGGTGCCGTCTGTTACGAATTTAATTAAAACGATAGAGGGTATGGAACTCCTTTGGCAAGTGTTATCTTGTAATTACAGACTCGATGCTATGATGACCAGGAATTTTAATCAAGACCCTTTAGAAAATTTCTTTGGAAACATTAGGAGTTACGGAGTAAGAAACATAGCGCCTAATGCAGTTAGTTTTGAGGGGGCGTTTAAAGCGCTTCTTTTAAATAATTACAGCTCTCCTCATTCGGGGCGAGGTAATTGCGAGGAGGATTTCAATGAATGCCTGCAAAATTTAGATTTTTTTTTAAAAGAAAAAAATGTTACTCCTAATGTTTCCGAAGAAAAAAATACAATTACTTTTAACAGTGAAGCTTGCTTTGATCAGCAACATGAAAATGATGCTGGTCAAAGCAACTACGTCTGTGGTTGGGTCTTGACTAAATGTCTGAAAAAAGTTGTCAAAGGTTGCAAAAATTGTAAGAGTGAATTATTTGGGGTGCGTTCCAAAACGTGCAATGAATTCACTCGGAAATTAAAAAGAGATAGAAACAACGAAAGAGAGAGAACGGCTTTACTGTTTTTGAACGCTACAGAGCGACTTTACTGTTTTGGAACGGGTAAGGGTTATGGTTAAGGTCGTATGATGACACTGTCAACATAACCT
The DNA here is from genome assembly GCA_033675125.1 of Athetis lepigone. Classification (NCBI taxonomy): domain Eukaryota; kingdom Metazoa; phylum Arthropoda; class Insecta; order Lepidoptera; family Noctuidae; genus Athetis; species Athetis lepigone. The sequence goes on along the minus strand of CM066239.1, from coordinate 14,593,368 downwards.
TTTCTCTCTATTGCAAAGAAGAAAAATCGTGTTTTTTAAGCATGTTTTGCAAATAATTAAGTACTAACTGTTGGTTTCTAATCCATTCTTGAACATCAAACTTCAACATAGGCGCATATATGATTTTGACATATGTCAGGTAATTTTTAACGACGCTCAGCCAAGGGTGATAAATCGCACTTGTCAGTGCGAAAATTACTCTACCGAAAGCGTTCCAAAATACAGTTCGGATAGCTGTCGAGTAACTGTTCGGTTACCCTCGGTTTCACTCGGCTCATTTCGGAACGCTCTAGAGTAACTTTCGCACTACTCCGTGTAATTTTTACCCTTTTTGGAACGCACCCTAGATAACACTTCAAATGAAAACAATTCTTTTATTACAGCCAAAGAGTACCAAAAAAAGAAATGGCTTTGCTATCCTAGTAAGCTAACCGAATATTTCTTTAAAGAAATACAAAGTATGGCCATTTCTTTTCTGAAAAGAAATGTACCCAAATCGTTTTTAAAAACAAATATAATGTCGCTAGCAGATTTACTAATCACAAATTTATTTAAATGTCCCAGTCACAAAGATGACCTTTATAAAATGTTTACCGACACAACAATAAATATAATTATTTACAGTTGGTGTCGGTCTGTCAATCGGATTTTGTCTGGGAAAATAAAATATGAAGGCGATGATGAAATAAAAATAGCTGCTGTAAATTATTATAATAAGCACAAAAATTATAAAAATAGAAAATAAAGAAAATTACCTTAAAGTACTCAGTTGTTTTATTAAAACCCAATTTTTGCATTTAGCCAGTATTTCCTAGTACCGAACTATTTTGTTCTTACTTTCTTGATGTGAATATTTGATTTCCTAAATCAATATTTGGGAAATCAAATATTTTGCAAGAAAATTAGAACAAAATAGTTCGGTACTAGGAAATACAAGGCTAATTTTAATTCCATTTACATCAGTGTGTGTAGGTAAACATGTGAGAGTGTGTGTGTGTGTATAGATCGGCAGCTCTGGTTCAGAAATAGAGATGGCGCTTCAAACATGTCATGGCTGAAAGTCACGAGAGAGGGCACTCTTTTCCTTTTATATTATAGTACTCTGTGCCCTAACCCGTTCCAAAACAGTAAATCACTCTGTAGCGTTCAAAAACAGTTTAGCCGTTCTCTTTCTTTCGTTGTTTCTATCTCTTTTTAATTTCCGAGTGAATTATTCGCACGTTTTGGAACGCACCCTAAATGTCATTTGCACATGACATTAAAGACATTATTGACATTTGATTTTGAATTTAAAACATGGGTCTTTTGACTACAATAAACGGATAGTTGCCGTTTGTCATGTTCAAGAATTTCATGAGATGAAAATTCTACATAGTATTCTAAATAAGGGACAACGCAAACCGGAATGGCAGCGGCCGGCAGCGGCGCGGCGAGCACTTTCAGTGTGAAATAATTTTAAACTTTAACTACATACTTAAAAGTCTAGTATCGCTTGAAAAGCTTGAAAAGGTCGCGAGACTGCCAGCGGCCGTCAGCGGCCGCCCGCGGCGCCGGCGCCGCGAGCGGCCGCGCGCCATGCGCGCGCCTCTTGTTTCTAGCGACGCTGGCGGTCTCGCGGCGCCGCGGGCGGCTGCTGCCATTCCGGTGTGCGTTGTCCCTAAGGGCCACAATTTCTGCATAAATAAAAGCTTAAGATAAAAACCAACTAATTGGTAATAAAAAATGCCTGGATGTCTATCCACGGACGAGTATGCCATGCCAAAGCCGCTATTTTGAGCTTTGGCTTTGGTACTTTAGTTAGTTTATATGTACCAGTAACTCATGACAAAAAAAAAGTAAAACAAATAATGATTTTTATATGGTATTGTTGTCATGTCATCTGTCAAGTGACATTACGTTTGTTTGTTTACATTTGTCATTTTCATAAAATCTTTAGTAAAAAGTGAAAGAATGACTAAGAAACCACCGCGGTCACAATCCAGAAGCACTGTTTATAATGTGTACTGATAAATCTGTAAAAAAAAAAGGTGTAGCTTACACGCAATTTTCGATTTTAGACCGCGTGTTTGCGTTTATTGGTTAGTATGACTCGCCAAAGTTGATACTTTGTTTCATACCCATATACAGGGTGTCCCACGGCTATGCCACATGGAGGGAAAGTACATTAAATATTGTAGATAGAACATTTTACTGAAAGAAGACATTATTTTAATTTTGAAATAATTTTAAACTTTACTCATAGATATTAAAATAAATACATAGTTGAACCGGGAATCGAACCTGTTAGTGTTACTCGAGAAAATTAATCAGCCTGTAGTTTTATCCTACCGATCGAAAGGCTTCATTACAAGGATTATTTTTTGCTAAATAACATAGTATCCAAAATAAAAGAAAGACCATGAACTTTAACATTTTCAATACAGAATTAGTAAATTTTTCAATTGCTCATGTTGAGTCCCTTCTTCTTGAATACAAAGTGTTGACTTTAAATTATTTCGTTCCCTGCCGATTTTTTGGTTTTGTTGTGGTGGATATTTATTTATTTAAATAATGCGTTCTACTCAAGTGGGTAGATTAATTAGTAATAAGTGGTTATGATTGTCAATTGTATGTCCTTACGGCAATGTAAGCTTTTAACTTTTCTAAACAAAATTTCACATCAAATGTTAAAATTCACGGTCTTCCTTTTATTTATGACACTATGTTATTTAGCAAAAAATAATCCTTATAATGTAACCTTTCGATCGGTAAGATAAAACTACAGGGTGATTATTTTTTCTCGTGGAACAAGTTCGATTCTCGGCCCAACCATTTAATTATTTAAATATCTATGAATTCAGTTTCAATTGTTTTTAAAATTCATATAATGTCTTCTTTCAGTAAAATGCTCTATCTACAATATTTAAAGTACTTTCCCTCCATGTGGCATAGCCGTGGGACACCCTGTATATGAGTTTATCATATATGTATATTTAATGCGTAACATATAACTTTGGCTTATGACAGGGGCGTGTACTAATACTATGCGACGAATTATTGCAGAAGGCAGATGAAGAAGGCAGTAGCCTTGGTGTCAGTTTCGCATGAGCCGCCTAAAGACGTTTGATTTTCCTTATGTGATGATCACTACTATAGTCAATGCCTTAAACAAACGGGGATACCAATTACAAAGCGAAAAACCATTTCTTTAATTTTTGTTGTGTAATTAAAGTGCTTATATTATAGTGATTGGCTTTTTCTTAATTTATTTTATACTACCTTTTGCCCGCGACTTCATTCCCGTTTCGGGGGGATTTCCGGGACGAAAACTACCCTATGTCCTTTCTTGGGTCCCACACTATATCTGTACTGAATCTTATTCATATCGGTTCAGCGGCTTAGGAGTCAAGAAGAGACGGACAGATAGTTTTATTTGCATTTATAATATTAGAATGGATGAACCAGATATATATTTTGCTATATATCTCACTCTTTTTTTAAAAATGTCTTTATTTTGGTCACTCACTATTTATTGGTCTGGTCACTATTTATTTGATTTATACGGCCTAAGACCAATAGGGTATTACACTGTATAAGAGAAAAAATATAAAAATATATTATTGAGGTAGCTTAAGCAAAAAGCAGCCGAACAGTGTTAGTTTTAGTTCATAAAACTAGAAAATATTTTTTTAAATTCAATTCAAAGTTTTCAGTTTTTTTTACCTGTTCTTGAACACACCGAAATACAGACCATAGACAGTGACAGCTGTCGACTGTCAACAGTGTCAACTAGACGTCACTATTTGTTTTATTTATAACCTCCTAATACGATCTTTAATAAAAAAATATACTTTTTCATGGAAGTTATTGTGAAAGATATTTTAGATGGCTAATGCACATGTGTACTTACATCAAAGAGATATTTACAACAACAGTACAAACGGTACAAACGGGTTTTTATGGTGTAATAGTTGGAATACTCTTCCCACAACTTTTAACTATGTTTTTCTTAAATTTGAATCAGTTAACACTAGAATTCACAATTATTCCGATGTTTTCACACTTGTGTTCTTGCATTCCGAAACGCACACCAACGGTAAGTCGAACAGTAACTAATTTTTGAGATAAAAACAATAAAACTTATGTAAAGTATCACAGCGCGTTTGTTTATTTACATGACGTAAGGACGTCATATCGCCAAAGCAAAACCACGCCCACGGCGTTTTCCGTTTTTGGAAATTTCCGCGCGAAATTTGAAAATACAATTTTTAAAAGCGTTTTTAGGGTACTTAGCGCTTAAATAAAAATTTAGGATTTTTTTTAGTGGTTTCTTAGTACTGTAGGAGTTATTTGAAATACTTAAAAAAAAAGAGTGTAATACCCTATTACATACATCAACAAGGTTATGGGTTTAAATTAGTGCATCAAGCATTTTTAGCTTTATCCATAGTAGGCTACAAGTAGGTAGGTCCCAATCGTCTCATCGGCTCATAGAAAAATACAACTAATCAAACATCACTGTTGAATAAACTGCACAAATTATCACCTAAGTCTTATTCTGATATATAATAACTAATAAGAAAGAGTAAGAAACAAAAATACATACAAAACTTTCCTCTTTATTTATTACTAGCTTCTGCCCGCGGCTTCGCTCGCGTTAGAAAGAGACAAAAAGTAGCCTATGTTACTCTCCATCCCTTCAACTATCTCCACTTAAAAAATCATGTCAATCCGTCGCTCCGTTTTGCCGTGAAAGAAAGACAAACAGACAGACAGACACACTTTCCCATTTATAATATTAGTATGGATATTAGTATAACAATAAGTGTAATAAACTTTTAAGGGAAAAATACAAGTATCAAAACATTTTAATCCTTCTTCCCCAGTGTTGCTCTCATCATATTTTATTTACCATTTTTGTCATCAGTTACTGGTAATGATAACGTTTAATTAACGGACTGTAATATTGTATTTTGGTGCAACCTTTGATAGGCTCTTGCCAACGAAAGGTGACTGCAAGAAAAAAAGGTATTTTTTTTTTAATCACAGCTCCTAGTTTATACGGAACAAACTGAATTGATACTGCATCATTTTGAAATAGTAGCAAAACATTCTTCCGGGTATCAATTCTGTCTTCCTGGGTTAAATATAACATATCATCTACTATCTATATAGGAGAAGAGAAGAATATCGATATAATTGGCGCTCTTTTTATGGACAGCTTCTTTGGTCAGGTCAGACTCTAGTAATAATTTAAAATCACCACGGGCCAAGCGAGCCATTTGGGCATATTTTTTTAATTGGAACCTACCCATTTTTTAATAACTGCATCTACTGTATGTGTCCACTCGTGCTTTAACTCGATTACACGTCGCACCGTTTCACATTAACCTTTCAACGACCAACCGACAGCCGGCTATCGGGCTGCTATTGTCTTTCTATTGTGTCTCAAATCACGTATGTTCGAGCTAGTTCGAAGGATCCGCCATGAGACTCGATCTCGATTGATTCAAGGTGAACCACCCAACCTGCCTGAAGTAGCTCGGGCTGAGAATGCTCAAATAGATAAATACCTAACTAAAAAGAAGAAAACAAATTTTACGTTACACAGCTTCAGTTTTATTTTCTAAAGGTACAAATAAAATACTTATACATATAACAACTAAGATATACAGTATTCTTGTAATCTTATTCATATCCGTAGGCATAGTCGTATACATTTTATTTATTGTCAATAGTATGAATTTCTTTAACTACTGAAAAAGTTGAATCAAACGCTGAGTGAATTTGAGTAATCATGTCTGATGCTAACATTGCTCGTCCATGTATAACGTTAGCTTTGTAATTACATAATCTAGTTATTTTTGCTGCTGCATATGCAGCGACACTTTGGGCGAGTTGTGTGTGACTTTCGTTTTTGCAAAGATCTGCATTTAAAGCCCAATGGTAAAATGTACCCAATGATCCAGCTAATAAGTCTCCTTGTCCGCCAACACGTCGTCCCGATCCTCCTCCTGTTGCAATCCAACTGTAGGAAGTCAGGTTTGTATAGAAATGATCCTTTTCACCCTTCACCAATATAGATACGCAGTCTCCCCAGTAACTGTACCAATTACTATCGTTTTTGGAAACGGCCTCCATTAACTTGTTAGCTTCACGATGATTTGGTGTCATGATTACACCAGGACAAGGATAATCTTTTATTATTGATGTGTTCTTAGCAATAGCGTATAGTCCATCGGCGTCTATTACTATAGGTTTCTTTAAGTTTTTGCAGTCCTGAATAATATCATATATCAAGTGTAATGTTTCCGGTTCTCGTCCTAAGCCAGGACCGATGACGATAACATTCATTTTTGGTAATAATGATCTTATTCTTGACGCATATTTAGAATTCAAATAAGGATAGACGATAAGATCAGGACTGTAAGCCTTAATTATATTAGCAGCAGTATCTGTAGTTATTACGTACGCCAAGTCTGCTCCAGCCTGAAAACACGATTTAGCATATTATAATTAGATTTTTAATATTACATAGAGTAACAATAAACGCCTGCATCTTAAGCGCTTTAAGAAATTTAATTTAAAAAGGCCGCCTTTATATCCCCAAAAGGGTTGGACCAGAGGATCCCAAAGTTTACGCCGCTGCTGCTGGTCGACCGTAGAGACTAAAGAGAGGCGCCGGCGCCGCGCCGTAAAGTGATCTAGCTTGACTATGAATAGTTTTCTAATTTGACTAGCTAGGGCATTGATGCCCAAAGTAGTCAAGACCTCGTGCATGACGTCATCAACTCTTAGAGGTCAATAAATTCTCCTAGGGTCGATTGCGTCAAGCATAAGGGCCCTTGAGCAAAAAGAAGAAATCGGGAAGGAGTAAAATCGTGTTTGTGATTTTATAATACTAGTGCTCTTTAAAAATATATTATATTCTTCCTTAATTTAAAGCAGACTCCTTATGCCAAATATCTTCAAAATTGGTTCTGTGGTACCCAACGAAAGCGAAAAAATATAGCAGGATGGTAGATAAACAAAACAATTAATAATAGTTTGGGTATCTCTGAGTTAGGGCGTTGCTAGAAAATACAAAAGTCGGCCAAGTCGGCCTAAAAAGTTTGGAAACAAGTGTGTTACTATGGTCTGATAATACTGATATGGTCAAAGGTTGAGACAATAGATGGGGAAGGGCAAACAGCCTAAACTTGATTTAACTCGCTTTCTTTGGGTTTCCAGCTTTCTTCGTACAAAATTTTAAAAATCACTTCTATGGTTAAACCCTATTGGTGTAACAGACCAACAGATGAACAGATAGAGTTAATTTGGAAATAAATATTAGTATGGAAATTGTAGAAGCGTAAAGAATGAAATCCAGTAAAAGGACGTATCTTTGCAATCGTGAAAATATTTTAATTTAACAATAAGTTAATAGTACATACCTTTAGGGACGTTATCGCCGCAAAATACGGTGCTCCGGTGTATTCAATGGAACCACCAATAACTCCAATTTTACCCGCATCCCCTTTTACAGCATCATCTTTGTTAGGAACAATTGATTTACTGAGAAGTCTAAAAGTATTTGCTTGAACTTTACTATCTAAAAAATTACACATCTCTTCGTGTTCCTCACATTTGACTAACATTAATGATAAGTAAATAAAAATAGAAAAATATAGTTTCATTTTGTAAACCAACACTAATCTAAAAAAACACTAAATGGTATTTGTTCGGTGTACTGCGTGCGTTATCAATACGTCAAGAACAATAGCTCACCTATGTTCATGCGCATATACCATAATACTATACATAGTACCAATAGTACGTTGACTTCGGTTTTTAATAGCTTGCGAAACTTAAGATGAATGCGTGGGTGAAGGTCAAGATAACAAAATCGACAAAGTTAAAGATATTCTGGTTGGACTTTTTTAAATATGTTATTTTAATAAACAAACTAATTTTTTTTGCAGATTACCTATTCGTTACGTTGATCCGTATAAAATCGATTAGATAATGCAATACGCTTAATGAATGAATTTAAAAATCTCGCTTCGAGTTGAGAAATTAAACAATAACTAAACAGTTAGTACATACCATTTCCATGCTCCAAACTATGTACTTACAAAAAAAGTTCAAGTTTTTGACCACTGATTTTGGATCAAAATTGTAGTTTATAATGTTAAGAGAAATCATAGCTAAAATCCCCATATATTACAAACGTTATTGACAGACCAATGCTTTTAATTTACACATTAATTTGTTTAGAGGCCTTACGCACGTATGCATATAAAAACAGTATAATAATACCAGCCTATAACTGTCCCACTGCAGGGCAAAGGCCTCTTCTCATACAGAGAAGGCACGAGCATTGATCACCACGCTTGCTCAAGACGGGTTGGCGATTTCGGACTTATATTAACTACAAGTCCAGGTTTCCTCACGATGTTTTCCTTCACCGATGTCTGTGATGTCTAAGATAAACTTTAGAAAGTACATATGAATTGAAAAAGTCACATTGGTACTTGCCCGGAATCGAACCCGCGACCTCTTGCATGAGAGCCGGGCGCCTTAATCATTCTAGCTAGGCCATCACGACTATTAATATAAAAACGTCAGTATTATAGAACAAATTATCCGCATAAAAAAAAAACTGAAGTTAACGACATTTAAACAAGTAATTCGAGACACAGGCGCTAATTCTCTTGTACACAAACTTCACTTAATTTAATGTGAGTAAAGCGTATCTCTCTCTTTCCATTCCTTAAAAAAAAGGACAGAAAATACATTTTAGTTTATTCCTGTCAAATTAGACAGCGCCCGAAGTAAACCGACGTATTTTTAGTCGCCATATTTTTAATTGCGACTAAATTATGGTTTAGGCGCATTAGGGCTAATTCTCGTTTTGGCAACCGACTCTCAAATGAACTACTTCTCACTTGGGCTACTTCTCACTTTGGCTACTTCTCACTTTGGCTACTTCTCACTTGGGCTACTTCTCACTTTGGCTACTTCTCACTTTGGCTACTTCTCACTTGGGCTACTTCTCATTAGGCTTGGCTTGGGCTACCACTCATTAAAGGGCTACCAGAAACTGATGATAAAAAAAGTAAAACAAATAATGATTTTGATGTGGTCTTCACTGCAGTAACGGTCGCCTAGAGGACTCGGTCGAGCACACGGTGGAGGTGTGCCGCGCATGGGCGCACCATCGACGTGTCCTCGTAGAGGCGATCGGCGGCGGTGACCTCTCGCGCCCGGCGCTGGTTCAGGCCATGCTGCGGGGCGAGACGGAATGGGAGAAAAGGAAGCGGCGGCACGCGAGAGGCAACGACGAGCCTCTCGCCCCGGACTAAGACCCAGGCGAAGACGTCGAGAGTCGCAAGACGACTACCGGCCACCATAGGCGCGGTTCTGCGGATGGCGAGCGATGGGTAGCTCGCCGCCCGGCTAGGACCAGGACCGCGTCGACGGCGCGTTAGTGTTCCACGCGCGCCTCAAAGAGAAGAAGTCAGCACTGGAAGGGACCAACAGGGTCACGCCTGCCGGGGTTGCGGAATGTTTATAATAGTTACCATGACCCTGGAACATAAAGGGCAACCGAAGGAACATGAGTGGGTTTTAGTCAGTAAAAGTCTGACACGCCCTCCCGTCGCCAACCTTGGTGTCAGTTTCATATGAGCCGCCTAAAGGCGCTTCACTTGCCTTATGTGACGACGATCAATACCATAGTTAGTAATCTTGACCGACAACGGGCAATTAGATCCGTTCAAACTTGCAAGCAAATATTTTATATTTATTAATAGTTTATTAACAATACTAATATTATAAAAAGGAAAAATTTGTTTGTTGGTAACGGATTTTGATGAAACTTTACAGAAATATAGATTATAAATATATCAGATTAAGACATAGGCGATAATTTATGCAGTTTATTCAACAGTGATGTTTGATTAGTTGTATTTTTCTATAGTGTGAGCTGATGAGACGATTGGGACCAACTTGTTGGTTTTACTTTTTTATCATCAGTTACTGGTACACCTATACTTATTTCAATAAACATTCCCAAATTTTGAGAAAAAACCCTTTAAAGGTGAACGCAGATTTGGCCGCACCGCACGCGCCGCAGTCTCCGCATTCGAATTCTTTATATGAAGTTCTATGCCACCTCGCACACCTACCCGCGCCGCAGTTGCCGCAGACCCTGAAACGACCGAAATCCCCAATCCGCAGCTGATGACGTCACCCGCACGCAGCGGACGCTGCGGCTAGCGCGGCGCGGATGACGTCATTCGCATCCCCGCCCACAGCAGCGTAGCGCGAGCCGAACCCGGATGCGTGCGTAGTGCGTAAAATATCGATATTTACACGAGGGATATCGATGTTAAAAAAATATCGGTCCCAAGACCGATACATCGATATTCCTGACGATATTTAAAAAGAAATATTAAGTTTGGCCAATTTAATAAAAATAAGTCTATTAGAAACAGTCTACAGTCTAGTCCATTTAGCACTAAACTATTGTTTTAAAAATTAAAATAAAAACACATATTGTTATTTAAGAAAACGTTTACTTTTTTTAATTAAAAAATCTAGTGATAGAATTAAGAAAAAAGAAGCTTAGATAGTCTTGTACCTAGAAGTCTATTTCTTTCTTGGGTAATGCTCAATACGTAAGCGCGTGACGGCGACCAAACGTGTTGACAGCTGTGTGATCCTCAAACAACTAAAGAGCGATATCTTTATTTTTTACTAATGTCGTCGATACATCGGCTATATATCGTTCATAAAAACATCGATGTTTATATCGATATTTATGAGCGATATATCGATATTTTAAAACAATCGATGTATCGTTTTCATCCCTATGCGTGCGGCGACGGGAACGACTGCAGTGACTGCGGTGCGGATAGATGTGCGAGGCCATTAACAAAATGCGATGACTGCGGGGACTGCGGCGCGTGCGGTGCGGCCAAGTCCGCGTTCACCTTAATGAGTGATAACCCTAAAGAGAAGTAGCCCAAGTGAGAAGTAGCCCAAGTGAGAAGTAGCCCAAATGAGAAGTAGCCCAAATGAGAAACAGCCCAAATGAGAAGTAGCCTAAACGAGAAGTAGTCAATTTGGGAGTCGGTTGCCAAAACGAGAATTAGCCCTAATGCGCCTAAACCTAAATTATCTATGGAGTGTTTTAATTTGACAGGACTTAACTAATATTTTATTTTCTGTCCTTTTCTTAATGAAATGGAAAGAGAAAGATGCAATCAACTTAAATTTAGTTAAGTTTGTGAACAAGAGAATCAGCACCAATAGCAGCCCGACAGCCGAGCCGGCTCGCTTGGTCGTCGAAAAGTTAAGGCATAACCATAATATTATTTTTTTAAAATGACGCAAAATCATTGAAATCTTAAATTGAAATAAAGGATCGTACTTCATACCTGTATTTATCCTAGCAAGTGTGTAGACTTTATGAAGCTTCGATATTTAGTTCAATTTTATCTTTTCGAGTACGTGACAGACATTAAAAAAGTGTAAATAAAAAAAACCCGTCCCCGAAGATCGAGGCTACAGCTAAGAAAGGAGTTGATAACTTTGAAACGGCGATTTTGATAAAACATGTGAACCAACAAACACAAAACTGCGTCCAAATCAGTTCATCCGTTTAAGAGCTTCGGTGCCACAGACATACATACATAGTGGTAAAACTTGGTAACACCCCACTTTTTGCGTTGTTAAAAAAACAGGTGCTCAGTTCAACCTATTTTTATTTTTAGGGTTCCGTACCTCAAAAGGTAAAAACGGAACCCTTATAGGATCACTTTGTTGTCCGTCTGTCCGTCCGTCCGGCTGTCAAGACCCTTTTTCTCAGAAACGCGTCAAGATATCAAGCTGAAATTAATATCACATACTCGGGTCTGCTATCTCTTAAAGCAGTGAAAAAACCAAGTTTTTAAATCAACGCAATAAAAAGATACGGCGGTTTATATTGCAAATTTGGACATTTGCAAGGAAATCAAAACCTATAGGGTACTTCCCATTGACCTAGAATCATGAAATTTGGCAAAAAGCAAGGTCATGTAGCACAAATAAAGGGAAAACTCCGAAAACCGTAAATTTGTAGTTAGTTCACACCAGGCGTCCGTCTATCCGTCTGTCTGTCAAGAACCTTATTCTCATAAACGCGTCGAGATATCAAGCTGAAATTAATACCACATACTTAGGTCTGCTATCTCTCACAGCAGTGAAAAAATCAAGTTTCTAAATCAATGCAATAAAAAAATACGGCGGTTTATATTGCATATTTAGATATTTTCCAGAGAATCGAAACTCAAAACCTATAGGGTACTTCCCATTGACCTAGAATCATGTAATTTGGCAAAAGGCAAGGTCATGTAGCACAAGTAAAGGGAAAACTCCGAAAACCGTAAATTTGTAGTTAGTTGACATCAGGCGTCTCTCTGTCCGTCTGTCTGTCAAGAACCTTTTTCTCAGAAACGCGTCGAGATATCAAGCTGAAATTAATATCACATACTCAGGTCTGCTATCTCTCAAAGCAGTGAAAAAATCAAGTTTCTAAATCAACGCAATAAAAAGATACGGCGGTTTATATTGCATATTTAGACATTTTCAAGGGAATCAAAACTCAAAACCTATAGGGTACTTCCCATTGACCTAGAATTGTGAAATTTGGCAAGAAGCAAGATCATGTAGCACAAGTAAAGGGAAAACTCTGAAAACCGTAAATTTGTAGTTAGTTCACATCAGGCGTTCGTCTGTCCGTCTGTCTGTCAAGAACCTTTTTCTCAGGAACGCGTCGAGATATCAAACTGAAATTAATATCACATACTTAAGTCTGCTATCTCCCAAAGCAGTGAAAAAATCAAGTTTCTAAATCAACGCAATAAAAAGATACGGCGGTTTATATTGCATATTTAGACATTTTCAAGGGAATCAAAACTCAAAACCTATAGGGTACTTCCCATTGACCAAGAATCGTGAAATTTGGCAAGAAGCAAGGTCATGTAGCACAAGTAAAGAGAAAACTCCGAAAACCGTAAATTTGTAGTTATTTCACTAAAAAACAAATTAACGGAACCCTCGTTGCGCGAGTAGAACTCGCACTTGACCGGTTTTTTTTAATTATAAATCCTATGTTACTCGCACTACTGAGACAAATGCAACGACACTTCATCATGTTTGTGCACTTCATAATGTCGTTTGGTGAGCAGCTGTATAGCGTGACATTACATACATTTTAACCCACGTTTATACATAACGCTCGAAAAACATAACCCTCTTTTCGGCAGTCGTGTACAAATATGTCTTTTTGTACCCACAATAAAGCTATCATTTGAAAATGAAAAGAAACATAATTAAACACAGGATTTATTTTATCAAGTATTTAATAAACCTAATACAAAATCATGAAACTTACTTTTGAACATTAACTTCCACGCCTTCATTAATTAAATATAAATTGCAATTGGACGAAATAACAAAAACATTTTAGAAGTGCGTGTCACTAAGAAGAATTAATGATGTTTGTCTTTTTCAGCATTTTTTCTTTGAGATTCGGCCCAACTTTTCCTATTTTGCTCGGAATTAGCTATTCTATGAATTTTGAAGAAAACGTAAAAACCTCCTAATATACCGAATGGCCAATACATCCAAATCCAATTGTGTTTCATGTAAAAAAATAATGGGAACTGTGCCACTTTCGCAGAAAAAGTATACGGATATTTCATGTGACGGCCAGATTTCCTGTAAAGCAATTTATTAACTGTTAAAAAGCAACAAGATCGCAAAAGCGGCCTTACAGTAGTAGTATTACATCAGTAATTGAAGTCCAAATTCATATTTCAAGATTATGACTTAAGGTGAACGCAGACTTGGCCGCACTGCACGCGCCGCAGTCTTCGCATTCGAATTCTTTATATGAAGTTCTATGCCACCTCGCACACCTACCCGCATCGCAGTTGCCGCAGACCCTGAAACGACAACAAAGAAAATGCGATGACTGCGGGGACTGCGGCGCGTGCGGTGCGGCCAAGTCTGCGTTCACCTTTAGACTACGACTTTTGTGACCTCACTTTTGATGCAGGTTGGTGAAAACATATTGGGACGCATTTCTTGGACTTTCATGTACGCTTCAAGAGTGTGACAATCACTTCGACTGCGCGCAACACTGCGCACTCGATAAACTACGGATCGTTCCACACGTGGATATGCACATGCAGGCTTTGATCACCATAATTACAAATACCACCCTATGTGAATTAAATATAAAGTGACACTTTGCTGCAATCAGCATTGAAAATTCTTTTAATTCATGGAACTAATAAATGTCGATCGGTGCCACACTAGACGGAATTTCCGCTGCCTATCGAGCTTTTACCCGCAGTGTGCCGTGATTATATTTTTTTATGCAATCCGATGTATAAAGGTAAGTGCCCACAGGCCTGCATCGGACGCACCGCATCAAACGAATTAATTAGACTACGCACGCTGTATCGGCAGCCATCGGATTGCCGACGCGCGTATCAGCAAATCAGATTACCGATGCCACCTTCATTCAGTTTTTGTAGTGATCGTATGTACGGAAAGTGTTTGTGAGGAAGAGGAGAACAAGAACGGCTGAAAATGAGGAGCCAGCGCGCGGGGCGCGTCCACTGCTCGACATTCCGTATGACGTCATCGGTACTCATCGCATAAAGGCATTGCCGATGAGCGACCCGTACGATGCGGATCAGTGGACGCTGTTGTTTAAGTTTTCGTACAAGGCAAACTATAAGGTGTACCAGTAACTCATGACAAAAAAAAAGTAAAACAAATAATGATTTTTATATGGTATTGTTGTCATGTCATCTGTCAAGTGACATTACGTTTGTTTGTTTACATTTGTTATTTTCATGAAATCTTTAGTAAAAAGTGAAATAATGACTAAGAAACCACCGCGGTCACAATCCAGAAGCACTATTTATAATATGTACTAATAAATCTGTAAAGAAGAAGGTGTAGCTTACACGCAATTTTCGATTTTAGACCGCGTGCTTGCGTTGACTGGTTAGTATGACTCGCCAAATTTGATACTTTGTTTGTTTCATATCCATTTATATGAGTTTATCATATGTATATATATTGCGTAACATATAACTTTGGCTTATTACAGGGGCGTGTACTAATACTATGCGACGAATTATTGCAGAAGGCAGATGAAGAAGGCAGTAGCCTTGGTGTCAGATTCACATGAGCCGCCCAAAGACGTTTGACTTGCCTTACGTGACGATCACTACCATAGTCAATGCCCTAAACAAACTGGGATACCAATCACAAAGCGATTAACCATTTCATTCATTTTTGTTGTGTAAATAAAGTACTTATATTATAGATTGGGTTTATCTTAATTTATTTTATACTAGCTTTTGCTCGCGACTTCATTCCCGTTCCCGGGGGATTTCCGGGACAAAAACAACTCTATGTCCTTTCTTGGGTCCCAGACTATATCTGTACCGAATCTTATTTAATCGTCTCATCGGCTTATAGAAATATACAACTAATCAAACATCACTGTTGAATAAACTGCACAAATTATCACCTATGTCTTATTCTGATATATAATAAGTTAACTAATAAGACATAGGCGATAATTCTTTAATATTCTGTAAAGTTTCATCAAAATCCGTTCAGTAGTTAATGCGTGAAAGAGTAACAAACAAAAATACATACAGATCTTTCCTCTTTATAATATTAGTATTGTTAATAAACAATAAGTGTTATAAATTTTTATGGGAAAAATACAAGTATCAAAACATTTTAATCCTTTTTCCCCAGTGTTGCTCTCATCATATTTTATTTACCATTATTGTCATCAGTTACTGGTACACCTTATAATATCCGTTACGTGCGATGCGTCCGATACGTGCGATGCGGGCCTATGGACAGGGCCGTCTTTAACTAAGCTGGGGCCCTTGGGCCCATAAGAATTGGGGGCCCTTTTAGAAAGTAAAGAACGCGAATTATACAAACGTTTTTAAAATGAGTTAAAACATTTTTGACGTGACAACGTCTTAAATTAGGTTGCGGCTGGGAGTCACTTATGAAAAAGTGTAACGCTCGGTAACGTTACGATGAGTCACCGAACGAGAGAGAGGCCCGCCGAATGCCTTGCGTCTCTCTCCCACTCAACTATGATCGGTAAAAGACGTTGTCACGTAAAATCTTCGCCCGTAAAACCGACTTTACAGGCAACCATTTTTTTTTTTTATTAGCCTATTCTGTCCCGCTCTTGGGCAAAGGCCTTCCTCCACTTGTTCCATGTATCGCGAGATCTCGCTTCCTTTTCCCAATCCCGTAGGAATCTGTCCAGTTCGTCCCGCCATCTCCTTCGTGGCCTGCCGCGACCTCGTCTTCCCGTCTCAGGGCACCAGCTTTGTGCTATTTGAGCCCACAGTTTGTCTGTTGTATGCGGCAGACATGGCCTGCGCACCCAGTCCCATTTTAGTTGGAAAGCCTTTTGAGCCACATCAGCTATTCCTGTTTTGGGGCGCACGCAGTATAGTGTTTCGAACTCGATCTGTTAATTTAACACCTAATATACTGCGCTCCATTGCTCGTTGGCAAACCTTGAGTTTGGACTTCTGTGCGTTTGTTAGTGACCAAGTCTGTGCGCCATAGGTTAAGACAGGGAGGATGCACATGTCCATGAACTTCCGCTTCAGAACCATGGGCAAACCGCATTTGAATAGTTCCTTTATAGACCAGTAGCTCTTCCAGGCGTTATCTTCAGTTCTTCTAGACTTCTTTGTCTTGCCTCGCCTGGAAAGAGACTACTTGGCCCAAGTAAAGGTATTCTTGGACATGTTGCATTACCTCCCCGGCTACTCTATGCTTTGTGGGGGTACGTTGGTTATAATTTTGGTCTCCGCCATATTCATCTTCAGTTCAACCTGCAGTGATTTATTACGATAGTTCTCTACTGACACAAATAGACATGGCAGTTAGGAGCATTGTCATGCTCGCTCAAAAAGTCTCGCTGATGGTGGCGGGTGCGTTGGATCATTCGGTTCCCTTCAAAATGGTTGAGCTAAATGGTGCTGATGCCACGCGTCATGCTCGTGAACGGGCGCTGTCAGTTGAGATAGGTCATCTCTTAACTGCCATGACTTTTTACTTTTTATTTTAATTTTGTATTTGTTTATTATTTTGTTACATACACATTGTTTTCACATGTAGAAGCAACAAAAATAAAATGTAACCAAGATTTTGTAAAACATGATATTTTTAAAAAGAGTGTCCGTGGAGTTTCTTGCCTGTTCTTCTCCATAGAGATCTACGTTTTGGAACAGGCAATTAGCGTCACTTTCCTTTTCTGACTGACCGACTGACTCTTTGACAATTCATAAGTACCTGTAAATGGTCTAAGTGAAATAAATGCTTTGAATTTTGAATTTTTTGACCTGCTTAGGTCTTGGAGCATGCTTTCAAGCTCGGTGGCTGATGAAGAAAAGAGGACAATGTCCGCGAAACGGTTTTGTCATTCTCGTCTCTCCAAGTACAATGCCTCTTTCCCTCCATTCGGTTGCCAAATTCCTGAAGATTTATTCAAGGGTACTGGTGCACAGCTTCGGAGATAGCGGGTCGCCCTGTTTGACTCCTCTCTCTATGTGGAATTTTGGACGTGTGGTTTTTAGTTTAATGGCAGCTGTGCTGTTTTAGTGCATGATGTAGGTGGAATCAACGTCTTGATTGTCTAAGGCGTCAAAAATGGCCGATTGTGTGATGCTATCAAAGGCCTTGGAGTAATCGACTAAAGCAAGGTGTAGTTGATTGATTTTATGAAAGGTATTGTTGAGATCACCTCGAAAAATAATTTGGCATTTTTATGTCAACAATTTTGTTAGGCCTTGTTAAGACGGTGCAGCTAGAGATGTGGGGCGGGTCACTGTAGGATATACTGGTAAATTTTGGGTAAAATACCAGTCAAAAACTGATAGTTGGCAGTTCGTATAATTGCGAATTCGCATTATTGTGGTTCAATAGGGTATTACACTGTATAAGAGAAATAATCTAAAAATATATTATTGAGATAGTTTATGCAAAAAGCAGCCGAACAGTGTTAGTTTTAGTTCATAAAACTAGAAAATATTTTTTTAAATTCAATTCAAAGTTTTCAGTTTTTTTTATCTGTTCTTGAACACACCGAAATACAGACCACAGACAGTGACAGCCGTCGACTGTCAACAGTGTCAACTAGACGTCACTATTTGTTTTATTTATAACCTCCTAATACGATCTTTATTATAAAAATATACTTTTTCATGGAAGTTATTGTGACAGATATTTTAGATGGCTAAAGCACATAGGTACTTACACCAAAGTGATATTTACTAAAGTACAAACGGGTTTTTATGGTGTAATAGTTGGAATACTCTTCCCACAACTTTTAACTAAGTTTTTCTTAAATTTGAATCAGTTAACACTAGAATTCACAATTATTCCGATGTTTCACACTTGTGTTCTTGCATTCCGGAACGCACACCAACGGTAAGTCGAACAGTAACAAATTTTTTAGATAAAAACAATAATAATGATGTAAAATATCACAGCGCATTTGTTTATTTACACGACGTGAGGACGTCATATCGCCAAAGCAAAACCACGCCCATGGCGTTTTCCGTTTTTGGCAATTTCCGCGCGAAACTTGAAAATACAATTTTTAAAAGCGTTTTTAGGGTACTTAGCGTTTAAATAAAAATTTAGGATTTTTTTTAGTGGTTTCTTAGTACTGTAGGAGTTATTTGAACAACTTTAAAAAAAAGAGTGTAATACCCTATTTCATTAACATCTCATTAACTCTGTCTGTCTCAACCCCGAAACCATTGAACTTATTTGAATGAAATTTAGTATGGATATACTCGGGGAGCCAAGAAAGGACATATTATGCTAGTTTTCATCCCGGAAATCCCTGGGGAACGGAAACTATAAGTTCAAGCGGTTGAAGTCGCAGACTAAAGCTAGTATTTAATAAAACAAAGACACAAGTTTTATGAGAGTTTAAAAAGCGATGTACAAAGTTATTCTATTTTTATGCGTAAGTAGTAATATGTTTATTTGAAACTGATGAATCTTAGATAGTATATATTTTGTAAGAAATTGTAGGTCCTTCGGGGCCCCCCTGAGAATGGGGGCCCTGGGCACGGGCCCCGTGTGCCCTTATGGTAAAGACGGTATTGCCTATGGACGCTTACCTTAAGCGTTCCGTAACGAAAAATCGTCGGCAATATTTCTGTCACATGTGGCTACGGCTGTATGACTACCCAGCCTTCCGGAATGCCTAAAAAATATGATAAAGCAGGGCATAGGAAGAGGAGAACAAGAACGGCTGACAATGAGGAGCCAGCGCGCGGGGCGCGTCCACTGCTCGACATTCCGTATGACGTCATCGGTACTCATCGCATATCTATATGCGATGAGCATCGCATATATATATGCGATGCTCATCGGCAATGCCTATAGGCATTGCCGATGAGCGACCCGTACGATGCGGATCAGTGGACGCTGTTGTATGAGTTTTCGTACAAGGCAAACTAATATCCGTTACGTGCGATGCGTCCTATACGTGCGATGCGGGCCTATGGACGCTTACCTTAAGCGTTCCGTAACGAAAAATCGTCGGCAATATTTCTGTCACGTGTGGCTACGGCTGTATGACTACCCGGCCTTCCGGAATGCCTAAAAAATATGATAAAGCAGGGCATGGAAGGTGAGTAAGATGTATTGATAAACTAAAAAAGTGACTTTAAAAACGCATATTACCCTGCGATTACTCCTTTAGCCCGACAAAACTTTTCCAATCTGTCATAATGCCGTTTCAGGTCCTTAGGGAATATCATTTTACAATATCTTGGATGTAAATTATTTGTAAGTATAACAAAACTGTTTGTCCGACTAAAACTGTCAACTCTGAAAACAGTTTGTACATTTTAATAATAAAACCTTTTTTATTCACCAAAAAGCTTTAACTTTATTAAAAAAAATAAGGGGTGCGTTTTTTTTGTGGTATGGCACTAGTTATAACGAGGTGCGTTTTATCTGGTTTTATCGGCCAATAATGTCGCATTCTTTTTAGGGTCCCCGATTTCTTCCAATATAACTGTGATAATTTATTATTCGTCGCTGTTCTAATACAAATTCCATTTTTTAACCCATTAATGCGTAACATAAAGTCTCTACCACACAGGTTCCAGGAACCTGTGTGGTAGAGACTTGTTACGGATCTTCGCATTGAACAAAATTTTTAAATTATTACTAAGTCTGCTAAAAAAATGATGACGGAATATAATGAATCCCGTCAAAATTGCTTTGCTAATTTCGAAAATGCATTGAATATTGTAATTAAACCACTTTTTGGATTTGTTTTTATAAAATTTCCGGACGAAATTAGTCATTTCATCTGAAACTCTCCTCCCCCTCCCAAGGTTTCCGACTTTCCGTACCCCCTTCAATTTGTGATTTGTAAAATTCTCGTGCAACATTCCTAGCTTCACGTACTCGAGAATAATTATTTTATATTAGACTTATCAATATTCCATTGAAATGTGTGACAACGAAAAAGAAGAAGCAGCTAATCTGGTTTGTCAATCAATTAGTCTCATCTGTTGTGAACCGAGATCTGTGTAACATAATTTATTGTTACGATATACTTGAGTTATTATAACATTACTTTTGAGTTCCTAATATGTTTTAGAAAGAGGAATTCGAATGGGTTCTTCGAGAAGAAGTCCACGCGATACTACATCAGCTCCATACAGTTTTAGTCGTAAGTGTCAAGTTAATGTTAAAAATAAAAATATCAATAATTTCAGATGTGGTTTACTAGACAATTTAACATTTTTATTTCAGGAATGCGCTCACAGGTTTCCCGTGCCTTTGTACGGCAACGAAGGCCAGAAACAAGATAAATTCATACTGACATCACAGCCTGAACAATTGAAATGTATTGTGACACTAACTGGAGACAGTATTACCCATGCTGTAAGTACCATTTAATACTAGCCTATTGTTACCCTCCTGCAAGGCACAGGGTTATTCTCTGTGCCCACTTGCCACATGACCTAATCACCCCAGTTGCAGAAAGTGAAGTAGCAATGGAGATTTTCATGAATCATAAGCTTAAGATGAATGGTGGTGATGTCCCAGAAAAACTTTAAAGGAAGTATAAAACCTTTTGTTTGCGGGCCATTTCAACCACCTATACTGTAGAATTTTGATACATGTATGCTATGATTAAAATTAATTTTTGTAATGTTGAATGTAATAGATGCTGTTCTCTTGTCAGGACATAAGTTTCAAAGTGTTACGGCAGATGCACACAATATGCCGTACATCAATCAACCAGGATGGACCATGGAAACTACAGCAGATACAGGATGCCGCCAATCATTTGCAACAGGCAATTGGTTATATTGATAATGTGGATAAACATTATGTATTCAGGTTTGTGCTAATATATTTAGTATTGAAAAAATGTATGTGCAATTTAAACAAAAAATGGTATTGTAAGACAGAGTAGGATTTCCTCTTAAACTCAATTTGGTAGTGTCAGCTAATTGTTATTAATTTAAAAACTAGTTACTGTATGTTTACAGATATTTTTTTTTTAATCTGCTTTAATTAACATGGCTTTAGCCATCTTTGGTGCATGTTCCTCCATTTACCAAAGGGTAATCTAGTAGTGCTAGTGGGTTTTATCTCTGAGTTGTTATGTGATCCACTGGTATCCCTCTACATCAATTTTAGATTGGATGCGGACCTTGACATAGTTTAAAAACGCTAAGCAGATGATGAGTCAACTACACTAATTACACAAACAATAATTATAAATAGTAATTATTAAACTAGACAGCTTAAATTGAATTCTCAACAACTGTATCATTTAGACTAAGACTATACATTTCTCAACTAATTGAACTATAGTCTACCTTTAACATATAATATTATGTATGCATTCTGTCTAGCTTTTATATTATTATGAAAGGAGATTGCTAGCATCCTGTATAGTAAAACATCAGTCATGAACTGAGCAGCACTACATAATATAATTATGACCTCAACATACATGACAAAGAGCTCAAGGTTATGCATATTTATTTCACCTGAATAATAATATCAGATATTGTTTACCGTAACTGTAGACTATTTAAATCTTAAATGTAAATTTTTAGTAGAAATCTCTCATTACACAATTTTGTTTTGTTTGTCTTTCATATATCTTTCCATCTGATTTTTAACTGTTAAAATTATCAATATTTAATCATTTATGATTGCATTTAATTATTTTATGGATCATTTATGATGGCATGTTGTGAGATAATGCATGATTATGATATGTTTATCAAAACAGAAACACAGTGTTTACATCTTTATTCAACCAGTTTTGCAGTTTTGTTAAATTAGACCCTTTTTTGCAGATCATCGGAAGAAGTCCTACACATAATACAGTGTTTGATTGGCTCGTTGCAACGAGCCCGGACTGCTTTAGTACTGCCTAAGAAAAAAGCAATTGATGAGCTTATGAAGAGTAGAAATATGGTAAAACACATATTACATACTTTTTTTTATCTCCAGTTCCGATGCACATTAGTTACAACATAATATATTAATATTTTTCAAATACTGTACCAAGCATAGTTAATGAAAACTTTGATTTTGTATATTGGGCGTCTTGGTTTAACCAGTTTCTTTTATTTATTTTCAGAAGGCCTTATCGCCTAATCTACCAGAAGACTTAGCAATATCATTTTACATACAGTCACACAAACTTATATTTGTTGCGTATCAACTGAGTTCTGTTCACGGAACGATGAGGATTGACTCATGTCAGGCGGACTGTGCCGTACCATGGCTGAGTGATGTGCTGTTCATGTTAACGGCAGCACTTCATATGTGTCAACAACTTAAGGATAAGGTATGCAGCTGTATTACTAGATAGTGTAACTAATTGAGAATCTATTTGATTAAATAACTATAATGGGTGTACAGTCAAGTGTTGGACAGATATGAATAGTTACAAATAAAAAAAGTTACAAATTAAAACATTTATGCTGTATAAAGGTCATAGCTCATTAGAGCCACCCGGCAGCCACCCCGCACCGCCTTGACGCACGGTGTCAACTCGTTGTCGATGGGTGGACCACCCGCGGTCAACAAGTGAACGCCGAGGCGTCCACGAGTTTACGCCGCTTGGTCCACGACGTTTTCGAGTAGTTTGTTAATAAAATCAATCGCGGGTAGCGCGCGGGCCACTCGTGCCCCGCGCATTGTCAACGCAAGTCAGGCATTCGAGCAGCGAGTTGTCACCGAGTGGCCCACCCGCCGACCGCGCGCGAAGGGCTTATAACCGAGGCGATCCGGTGACGCTACAGAGTTGATATAGTGAGCGCATGCCCATACAAATCTATATAAAGAATACTAGCCGCAGGAGGCGAGTCGGTGCGGAGTTGGTTTAAACTGTTATAAACACTTTTTTGCCCAATCATTAATATGACATAGTGGTTGTAGTGTGGGTACCCTTTATTTGTGACTGTGTATAACTTGACCGATGGTTGAAAATGTTCTCTCAGTATTTCGTTTTGATTTTGCTAGTTGTGATGTTTTCGCCAGTCTTCTTAATCAGTTGCCAATGACACTCAATCATGTTATTAAAATCACTTGTGTGGCCTTGACAACCAAATTGCAGATACATTATAGAAATATATTTTTGTTTGATAGAGATAAAGCAACAGATTTACAATCCAAATATATTTGGAATAGTTATTATTGCTCCTTTATTATGTAAAACACTACATATTCTTATCAAAGATACCTAAAATATTGTTTGGTAAATATTGGCTTTCCGTGAAACTTAAAGGTGGCGGTTCGCGCCGCGACAGAGACAAGCGACCGAGACAGGAGACCGCGACCGAAGACCGCGACCGACTTGACGTTCGGCATCGGCGTAGATCTGTCTCCTGACTCTGTCTCGCTCGCGAACTGTCGTCTATACATTGCCGAACGTCAAGTTACGGTCGCGGTCTTCGGTCGACCTTTAGATTTTCGAGTCTACATTAAAACGCCCTTTTCAAACTGTTTTTTTTTATCATTAGGAAGTAAAACTATGCAATCAGTATTTTATCTTTTTGACGTGATATGACAAGCATATAGCTTTACAGATAAGAGTTCGGCGTTTCGATTTTAATATTAATCAAATTACCCAAATTGTGGATTATTACTAATTTTATTGGTGTTTTTAAGATAGTGTATCGCATGACTAAATGATAAGTCCCGTCTTACGTCATATTTTTTTCCCTTGATCATTAACAGTAGCCTATTTATTATCAGTTGGTTTATCAGTCATCAAACTTAACAAATAAATCAAGTAGGTTGGTGTTGTATTGTTTCATAAAACATACCTGAACATTACATGACCTTAATGGGCTAATCAATAAGGAAAATCTGATTAGAAAATGTTTTGATAATTTAAGTGTTGTTTCTGTTATGTTGTTGTGACAAAGTGACAAACGCTTTTCAATGCCACTTTTGTAGACGCCAGCGTAT
Organism: Athetis lepigone; assembly: GCA_033675125.1. Taxonomy (NCBI): domain Eukaryota; kingdom Metazoa; phylum Arthropoda; class Insecta; order Lepidoptera; family Noctuidae; genus Athetis; species Athetis lepigone. The sequence goes on along the minus strand of CM066239.1, from coordinate 14,568,810 downwards.
CGAGCTACACAATCTGTCAAATCTTCAATAGATTTTCGACTTTATACCCAAAGCTTTAGGTTACATTTTAGATTAGTCGCTGTTTCTAGGCAAGAATTCGCGTAGTTTCTACGTACGAACGCGAACCGCGAATCCTTGCGACTGACTAAGTAAAAAATCGTACCCTAGAGAACACACTTTGTCTTATCGATTTCGTGCTATAGTTTATTTTCGATTTCGTGCCTTGATTCATATTCTTAGCGTGGTTAACTGTACAAGCTCCTTAGGACCAGATCACACCTAGACCCAACTGAAAAAAAGACCGCAGTTATTTTTAAAGCTCTCTTGTGCAACCGATTCCTATTTAGGAATATTTTCCTTTTTGTGAAGACTGTTTTTTTCGTTTAACACTTGTATGTACTACGACAAAGGAAATAATTACTCGTCGTCACTGTTGCTGTCTGTTTTCCTTATTGAGCAGGACCTTGTCATGTCTCCGTGTGAAATTGCCCTTAAAACTTCATTTGCCTTGTTCACGATTCGACTTATAGAAAGTTGGTCAATGAAATTATTAATAGAGCTTGGTAATTGGTTTTCTTATACTAATTATAATTATTTATTTTTTCAGCTGTGTGTCTTCTCCCAATACAAAGATTTTACAGTGGGATCAAGATCTGCCTCCATGGTATTTAACTAAATTACCTGCCAGGATGTTACCTATTTCTCAAGTGTATGTTAGCATTATATACCTAGGTATGCGTAATATACAAAACAATTGTATGTAAGTACATGTATTTATTTAGTTATAGTTATTGAGTCCATTGTTGATATTCTTGTTGAGTATGATGTAATATAATGTATAGAAACTAATGTTACAACTAACTATAGGTAAACTAATCTTGGGTCTGCCGTGAGTGTATATTTTGAGTAATAGCAAAGGGGAATTAAGTATTCGTTAATTTATTTCTTCTACTTACCTTATTTATGGACAAGATTACGTTAAATTATGTTTTATTGTTTTAAAGTTGTAAGTAAATCGTTGCAGGCTTTGACCGCGTATTTATAGTTCTAGTTATTTAATAGAGAGCACAGTATCAGCCATCGTCGGGCAAAAATAACTGAAAATATCTGTAGGCAATCGAACAAAGTTCAACGACCTAATGTCCCCAATTGGAAGTAAATACTTAGCTCGAATTCGCGGGAAGTTTAGTTCAATTTTGATTCAGTTTATCCGCCGGATGGCTTTACTTAGATAATTTACACAATGCGTTGTAGAATACGACAAAGCAATAATATTTTCTACAGCCTAACAAATTAACGTTTTAAATGTAAGTGCAAAGTTATAGTCGAATAGCCCTTGTGTACGATAAAGGTATTTATGGCGTGTTTGTAAAGTCCATTTCAGAATGAAGGTCCAAAGAATAACGAGTTCTTTTCGTGCGGTATTATTTAACGTTTTTGTTTTATTTTATTAAGAGGCTGTGTAAGGAGATTGAAGCCTTTGATTAAAGGTGGTTTGGAAGGTGCGTGGCTAACGGCAATTCTCAATAATTTATCTATCGCAGGATTTGCCTAGAGAAATAATTTTGACATCTAATTACGAAGCTTGTCTGAAATATATCTTTGGTACCCAACCCACAGATAAGTTATTGAAAATGGCCGTTAAACTATGATTATCCAATTAATGGCTGTTTCATCTTAATTTCACGGGCAAACAGTTAAAATGTTGTTTTATAACATTTTGCCAGTGTTGTTAAAAGGGTTTTAACGAAACGCATAACACATAAAAAATATTTATTTAGTTATTTATTTCTATACTTATTAATAAATAGATCTGAATGTATAGTTAAAAGAATTATAAATTGTATAACTTGAAGCAATAATGCTTCTATATTTCGTCTGTATTGCCATAGTTAACGAAGATACTAATTTATAATAAATTACATGTAACTATATTTATTAATAATGTTATCAAATGGTAAGAAAATATCCGTCAAATGGTATAATACAACTATTAATATCTTGCTTTTGTATATTCAGAAAAGTCATTCAAGTCCATTGTAGGAAAAGTGTCTACTATTTCAAAAGAAAAAAATAATAGTTGCCAAAATGTCATTGTTTTTCCAATCTTGAATTCTTATATCTGTACCTAACATATTTCAAAGTCATCTGCACATTGCATTAAAATTTAAAATCGTACAAAATGATATGGATGCTTTTGCCTTAAATATTTGCAAATTATTTCCGATTTTCATAGTCAATTAAATAATGTGGTGTTTGCACCAAATATATTATAAACTTATTAATGTTTCACAATTTGTATCTTAAGTAATTTGACTTGAAGGAACTGCAATTTCTTATAAAAAATGTGATAATAATTACATCTTCTATTAAGGGGTAGATAAGGGCCAGTTTTGCTTCACAAACAGACTATTTATTGAATAATGAAACGAATTTTCTTTACACATACAATTATAAAACATTTTTTCTTAAACCGGATGAAAATTGAAAATCAAAACACTTTTACTTTCTAATTTCGGACATTAAAAGATATCGTAATAAGGACTCCCTCCTGTATTTCCAAAACTTTTGAAACAACGCAGTTGTCTAAGCACAATTTGTATAATATGATATCGAAAATACCTTATCAACAACCTGTCTAATCATAATATGTATTGTGTGAATACTCCAGGTGATACTTTACACTCACTCGATAAAAGAAGAACCTAATGTGTTATTATTAGCAAATTACAACCTTTTTTGTTGATGAAGTACAGTGATGTCACAATCTTGCTATGTTAAAGCAGGTGCCAGACATACCTTCAATAAGCAGTCACCAAAAATTACACATGATTTAAACCTCCTAGAGCATAGAAATTTTAGGCCGTTAATTAAAAATATAAACAGATTTTTCTAAATAAAAATATATAATACCTGTATGGGATGTTTATCTCAGCAACAAATTCTACGTGAAATACACATTTTTTGTCAGATTGGGGCAGATTACAACGCTAATGTTCCTAAAGTTAGTAGAATTTCAAGTTACGCGTTGATATGGTTCACTCTAATAATATTTGGACATGGCATGTGTCCAAAGTTTTGAACTTGATACACAAATTTTGTCCACATAATCTCAGTTTTCAACAGGCCATGAATTTGCATCGTCACGCATTGTCATTTGGTTGAGATAAAACTGTATAGAGCAAGCCTCAGTTCTGCTGGGCTAAGAAGGCCACAGCTCAAATTTAGATAATCATCTTTTTCCAAAGTCTTCAAATCTGTATTCAAATATTTGTAGGTGTGTTTGGCGTCTGCGTTATATCTACTTATGCTTAGTGCTTTATTGCTTCTAAATCATTCTATGTTAATATCTTATACACATTAATAATAAAAGGTTGTGTATTAAATGTTGTTTAAATTAGTAAAGTACCTATTATGTAAAAAATATAGGGTATTTGACTACTTTTAATTACTTAATTTGTATAAGTCCATAAGATAATGGACATTAAAAAAATTGATTGTTTTACCAGTGATTAAGAATTATAGTAAAGTCGTTATTTTAAGTTAATACCTTATGGGACAACGCAAACCGGAATGGCAGCGGCCGGCAGCGGCGCGGCGAGCACTTTCAGTGTGAAATAATTTTAAACTTTAACTACATACTTAAAAGTCTAGTATCGCTTGATAAGCTTGAAAAGGTCGCGAGACTGCCACGCCGCGAGCGGCCGCGCGCCATGCGCGCGCCTATTGTTTCTAGCGATGCTGGCGGCCGCTGGCGGCCTCGCGACGCCGCGGGCGGCCGCTGCCGGCCGCTGCCGGCCGCTGCCATTCCGGTGTGCGTTGTCCCTAAGTCCCCACAAATAAACATTGTTTAGCTTCAGCTAAGCAATGTCACTATTGCACAACTGTCAAAGTACGATGACAAGACAGAGATGGAGAATAGCTAGACCAAAGTACGTGCTAGCTAACGTATATCTATCTCGACCTAAGTCTTAAAATAGCTGTTTCTTTTCTTATTGAGATTATTATTGCCATAAGTATTAGTACTTACACATATTTTCTGTTTTTCAAAGTGGTCATCTACCCTATGAGCTTTTAGTGCATTAACTCATATTTTCTATAAACATTACAACCATAATTTCGAGTGGGTAAATAAAACCAATATTGGAAAACATTAAAGTAATAAAAAAGATTTTCTAAAATAATTGTATGATTGAAATTTATTAATTGGCAAAGGAATTGGGGCAATGAATGATTGAAATTGTATTTTTATGCACATATTGATAACTTTTAATAAGTAATAAAATTGTTAACGCACTCTCTAAAAATTCGCTACTATTTTAGTCTTGTGCAGTTTTATCTATTCTATAAATTCATTTTTAAATAAAACACTGTACCACACATGTGGTTGTTGTCTGTCTAAACTCTAAGGTCATTATTGAGATGCATTTAATTGAACAAATATTCCACAGTTTATTATTTTGAGGAAAATGGCCTCAAATGTGTAAAGTACCATCATGTTCATATTATTCATTCGACATGTTTGACAATAAAGTTATTGTACTAGTATTATTAGATAGTCTCAAGACTATTTTTATCTAAACCTACTGTATAAACAGTTTATGTGATTGTGTTGTATATTTCAATAAATCAAAATGCTGTTATGCAGACTTTTTTTTATTTATTATTCTATTTATGTAAGTTTATTGGTCTTATTTTTCTTAGTCGAGCTGTTGTTTATAGCCATGAAATATTCTAGTGGACACCTCCGTACGTTTTGGGAGCGGGCAATCGCTTCTAAATGTTTTCATTTATATTATTTGATTTTAGCCTCTGCCTAGCTCATTATGGAACATTGTCCTGGTAATATCTATTATGCAATGGTGTCAATCTCAGCTAAGTATTGAGGTGTTCGCCAATGATATTATAAGTAAAAAGGTGTAGATGGTTACCCAAACGAAATTCTATCTTCAAAAACGGCACACTAACGCACCCATACATTACACGTCAAAGTAGGATGACATGATTGAAGTAGAGCGAGTGACGAGAACGCGGTACTCAGTATCATGTTGGTCAATTGGCAAACTTTTAATGTGCCACTTTTTGACTGCATATAACCTATCTACACTTTTTTACTTATAACATCATTGGTGTTCGCCGTCTCTTTGGTGCTTGTACGTCAAGTCTGTTGTTTATAGTCCACTACCTAGAAAAAAATATCACAGGTCAATAGAGTTCAAATTTGCATTACAACTCGACCAAGCAAAGTTTGCACATCGCGTCGATTACGTCACATCACACACTGATGTTTAGGTACGGTCTGCATGTACGAAAACTAGACGAACTATGACGCGTGTCCTCAAAAAAGATGCTTACCGTACGACGAGAGACGGGTGTGACGAGTGACGCGACAGGGCGATGAGGGCTATCGCGGGAAGGCGAGCAGAAGCGGAAGGGGCGCCGCATTCCAGTGAGGTGCAAACATAGCTTGGTAGAGTTGTAGGTATGTAATTTTAAAAATGAAGTATTTACTATTTATTAACTACTAGCTTTTGCCCGCGACTTTGTCCGCGTGCAATAATAGTTCCCGTTCCCGAGGATGAAAACTGTCCTATGACCTTTCTCGGGACCCAGACTATATCTGTACCAATATTCATTCAAATCGGTTCAGTGGTTTAGGCGTGAAGAAGAGACAGACAGACAGACAGAGAGAGAGTTACTTTCGCATTTATAATATTAGTACGGATTTGCAATGAACTTAACTGTTTATCTCTCTCAATAAACTATTTTTTTTTGAGGATTTATGGCCTGGTCCATAAACTATTATTTTTCGTCAAAGCTAGGGATGGTCTTTTCGTTTACCCTGTTAAATTTTTTTACGTCTAAATTAACATAAGGCCCTGTCCAGGAACGGCGAATTCGCCGCGATTCTCTCGCGCGTATCACGCGCGTCCAGAGCCAACGCGTATAGAGCGTATATACCTACGCGCGAGTCGTATTTCCTTCTCTTTTATACGTGCACTGGCTCTGAAATTCGCGCGAACTCTGTCGCAACAAGGCGGCCCTAGTATCTCGACGCGCATTACGCGCGAATCACGCGCGAGTCGAGAGTTCGGTGAATTGCACGCGTATTACGCGCGAGTTTATTATTCGCGCGATGCTTGTGGACGCGATGTATTGGTGCCTAGTATCTCGCCAACGCGCGAGTTTGTCCTGGGTGGGAATCGAACCCACAACCTCCGGCTTAGCAGTCAGGGTCACTAACCACTAGACCAAGAGGCCCGTCAAATTTATTTAGATTAGTAAGTCTATCCTGTCTTACTTCCAGTCCTCTAGGGCTAACGTAGGTCAATTCTTTCTTCAAGCGTCTTTCTCGTCCAGACATCTTCGCCTGGGTCTGCCGCAATGTCATTGGACGTTTTCTAGGGTCCAAACTGTGGTGGATTTAGTGGTTCGTTTGACATGCTGTACGCCTAGCTGGCCCAGTCCTGCTTAAGCTAGGATGCTTTTCGGGTGAAGTTGGCGATTTATGTATTAGAACGCAACAGTCCGTCTGACTCTCAAAATGTTGCGCTCCCTAATCCCTTGCTCACTGGCAAACCTCAAGTTTGAACGTCTGATGTCTAAGTTGAAGCGTTATATGTAAGGGTAGGTATTATGCGTACGTGCATCAACTTACGTTTATGGCAAGTTGGAAGCTGACTAATGACTAACTATCCACTCATGCCTGCTTTTATTTAACAATTGCTCATTTTATTTTTCTTTTTTTTTCTGTCTTGCCTGGAACGAGACTATAAAATTGGTTGATGTATTCTAGAATATAGTAGATATATACTCCACTCTCGACTCTTAGCTTAGAGTAGTTTGGATTGGACTATGACACAATCTTTACAATACGAGCTATGAAAGCAGTGTGATTAAAGACGCAGATACCTATACCGCAGAAATTGCTAAATGCTGAATTGATAAGATAAGATAATAATTTATTGGCACTTCAAGACACAGTTATCAGTGTAGCTCTGACTCTTGTACTAGGATGTCCTGTATCACAAGAGCCAGACCTCTCAATTTACAGGGTACATAAAATCAAAGAAGTACAATAGACAGGTTCAAAAGGCAATTACTGGGTGACAGAATTAGGGACAACGCACACCGGAATGGCAGCGGCTGTCAGCGGCCGCCCGCGGCGCCGCACGGTGGGCTGAAAATCGGCTTTCATAGACTTAGGGATTTCAATTTGCAAGTGCTTGTTTTTATGCCGGATATCGCTTCTATTAGTCATTACTATGTACAAAAATGACACCCGAGTTAATTCTACCCAAAAACGAAGGAAATATAATTTTTTTACGAAAAATTTGTATGAAGCTAGTATGAAAAATCGAATTATCTCCTAAACGGCATGTTTAACCGTAATATCCTTGGAGATGGTCATAGTGCTAATTATTTAAGATTTTTTGGTTGGCAATTGGACGAAAAATTTAATGCCGTTTTTTTTTTAAAAATCGTCAAAATATTTTTATTTGTTTTTACGTATGAAACGATTCCTTTTGGTGTTTATGTTGAAGAACACGGACTTTTAACTACACATAACATAAAATAGCATCACTCCTATATTTCCGAAGGAGTTGGCAGAGGTTTATAGTACACCCACACGTAGCCAACTATGTTTGAGCTAGATATTTAACAGCACAAAATGAGTTTTAAAACTTTTCATACAACCAAATTACCAATTGTCTTCTAATGAGTCCAAAAAGAAGTGATTAAGTAACTACACTGATTAGGTCTTCTAATGAGTCTTAATAGGTGATTTAATGATTTTCAATATCTCACGACAATGGATTATATTTAACATTTCCTGATAAGTAAGCTAATTTGTTAATTAGCAGTGCTATGAGTTCTAAGAATAGTTAGTGACAATTATAGATTTTCATTAGCTAATGAGGAGATAACTAATGAGGGTAGTTACCTAATTATTGTCGTTTTGCAATAAAAGGGCTAAAGTTTTGTTTTATAATTTAATTTGTTCACAACTGTGTAACTGCTAACACTAAATCTGCGACTATAAAATCTTAAAATGGAAAGTTTAATCACCAATTTAGACTTGTTTGTTCTTCTACGAAGTGAGAGTACTTCATTTAATCATGAAGTATTGTTTAGTGCAGTTGTATCCCGCATAGGCGATTGCCTGTCTGACGAAGATTATGTTGTTCTCAAAGAATTTTGTCGGAGATTTACGCGAGCCGCTTTACAAAGGTGGGGGAAATCCAACCGATTCCTTGATAATTTCAGGAGAAAGTACGAGAATTGGTTGGGAGCAAATATTGATTGGCCGAGTTTTGTGCAAACTTTAGTTAATCAAGAACCAAGTGTTGATGAGATACCAAGAGCGCCCTCAGTCTCTCCAGAACCGTCGACACCAACGTCCATTGGAACAATGACGAAAAGATCCCGTAAACCATTCGAAGACCTGGGAAGTAAACAAAAAAAGAGAAGATCTGATGAACACACAGGCGAAGGTTCCAGTGAATTGGCATATGCAGCTGCAGCACGTTTAAAAGAAGAAGGCATGGAGATATCGCCTCTGTCATCGAATACATGATGAAAAATCCTGAAGCAGCCGCTAAATTAAATGAAACGCTTAAGAAACCAGCGAAAACAATCATATTTACGCCAGAAAAGGCGCTTGGATTGCTTCTTTCGCTAAAACTCTTAAAGTGGCAATATATTACGTTGCGTGAGGCTGCCATTCGAGAAGGTGCTAAAGATATTTATCCATCTTACTATAAAGTGCAACAAACTAAGCTTGATTGCTACCCTCCGAAGCAATCAGTGACAGTTACTGATTCATCGGCTAGGATTACACTTCAAGCTTTACTTGATATCACGGTTACAAGAATCCTTCAAAGCCTTTCTAACGAAGAGCATAACAAGCAGTTGAAGCTGATATCCAAGTGGGGATTTGACGGTGCTTCTAACCAAAGCCGATACAAGCAGAAAATTGAGTTAGAGGAAGATGATTCAAGCATTTTCATGACCTCCTTGGTGCCACTAAAACTGACAGATGGAGACAACATTTTATGGACGAACCCAAAACCATGCTCAGTTTTGTATTGTCGTCCAGTTCAGTTTACTTTTGTAAAGGAGAGTGAAGCAGTTGTCCTTGGGCTGAAAAAACAAATGGATGAAGAAATTGAGGCCCTTATCCCCACAGAGTGCAATAATAATAATAGGGTGACTCATCAACTAATGATGACGATGATCGACGTTAAAGTCTGTACTTACCTTTCTGAAGCTAGATCAAATGCATCGTGCTACCTGTGCTTAGCAAAGCCTACAGAAATGAACCGCTTAGATGCTGTAACATCAAAAATTGTGTGTTCGGACCTGTATGAGTTTGGCTTGTCATCCCTACACGCCCGTATAAATTGTATGGAATGTCTGTTACACATTGCATACAAACTGGACTTCAAACGGTGGGCAGCGAGAAGTGATGAGCACAAAGAAATGCTACAGACAAGAAAGAAAATAATTCAAAATAAATTCAAAGATGAGCTCAATCTGTTGATTGATATAGTAAAACAAGGCTCGGGAACCACCAATGACGGGAATACTGCAAGAAAATTCTTTGAGTTTTCTAATAAAACCGCAGCTATAACCGGTTTGGATGAAGACCTCATCAAAAGATTTGCTGTAATTTTACAAGCAATTACATCTGGAGAGCAGATCGATATAATAAAATTTAGAGATTATGCTCGCAAAACAGCAGAAAAGTACGTATTACTATACGACTGGTTCTACATGTCGTCAACCGTTCATAAGTTACTAATCCATGGGGCTGACATAATCGAGAAAAATAATATTGTGCCGATTGGGACTCTCTCGGAAGAAGCCTCAGAGTCTCGAAACAAAGATTTTAGGAGGTTTCGAGAACATCATTCGCGGAAAAGAAGCAGGCAGGATTCCAATCAAGACATTTTAAATATGCTTGTTGTTTCTTCGGACCCTTTGCTAAGTGCACAAAGGCCTAAGTTAGATGCCAAGAAAAAGCAGAGCTTTTTTGCTGAAACTCTCGACTTAATTCAATTTCAGGAAACTGAGTTCGAATTTTTGGATATATCCAATCTGGATGCTGACTCAGAATTGGAGTCTGACAACGAGAGTGATAAGGAAAATTTGTAAAAAAGATATATATGTACATATTTGTAAATTTGTATTTGAGTGTGTTTGGGTTTTTTTGTAATATTTAATGATATGTTTTATTTTTTTTATTTATTTTACTTTATTTTACGAATGCTTAGTATTAATTCCTTAAATTAACTTATTTTGTATAAAATATAACTTCATAATGTTACTTCAATATAAATCTTTTTTTATTTAAATTAATATAAATGTGTCAAAAACAGCAATTTTTTATTTTATTTTTCTTGTTTCGTGTGTTCTTAATATTTGGGTTAATAACATATCGAACTTTTTAACTTAGACACTAAAAGGGATCGTTTTACATGTAAAAATAAATAAAAATATTTTGACGATTTTTTAAAAAAAAACGGCATTAAATTTTTCGTCCTATCGCCAACCAAAAAATCATAAATAATTAGCACTATGACCATCTCCAAGGATATTACGGTTAAACATACGCCGTTTAGGAGATAATTCGATTTTTCATACTAGCTTCATACAAATTTTTCGTAAAAAAATTATATTTCCTTCGTTTTTGGGTAGAATTAACTCGGGTGTCATTTTTGTACATAGTAATGACTAATAGAAGCGATATCCGGCATAAAAACAAGCACTTGCAAATTGAAATCCCTAAGTCTATGAAAGCCGATTTTCAGCCCACCGTGCGCCGCGAGGCCGCCCGCCAGCGGCCGCCAGGCGTCGCTAGAAGCGAAAGGAGCGCGGCCGCTGGCGGCCGCGGGCGGCCTCGTGACCTTTTTAAGTATTTCAAGCGATACTGGTCTTTGAAGTATGTAGTTAAAGTTTAAAATTATTTCACACTGAAAGTGCTCGCCGCGTCGCTGCCGGCCGCTGCCATTTCGGTGTGACTCGGGCCTTAGAAAAAAGCTTTTTCCAAAAAAAAAAAAAATAACCGACTTCAAAAACTAAAAGCACAAAAATAACTATTTTGGAAGTCGGTGGCAACACATCAAAAAGACCGGCGAAGAAAAGCCACCGACTTCCGAAATAGTTATTTTTGTGCTTTTAGTTTTTGAAGTCGGTTATTTTTTTTTTTTGGAAAAAGCTTTTTATTTTTGACTTTTTAGTTAGTCTCAATGTCTGACTACGTTTTAGAGGAACTTTAAAAAAAAAAATTTACGTTTTTCTATAAAAATTGAGGAGTTCCCTCGATTTCGGCATGATACCATCATCAGATTCTGGACCTGATGGCAATGGGACCATTTGGGAAGTCTACCCTTTCAAACAAAAAAAGAATTGTTTAAATCGGTTGGTAAACGACGGAGATATGCGCGAACAAACAATAAAAAAAAACAAAAAAAAAATACAAACATTCGAATTGAGAACCTCCTCCTTTTTTTAGAAGTCGGTTAAAAAGGAGAAAAATTAAAAACAAACAAAATAATATTTAAAAAAAAAATTAAAGAGAAATGAAATGAAATGAAATGAAATCGTTTATTATGCAAGTAGGATTTTAAAATCACTTTTACATGTCATATTTTTTATAAGCTAGTTGGAGCCGGCGTTTCCTAACTGGACTACCTCTGAGAAGAAACGCCGAAACAAACTCAGGGATTATCGTCTCTTTTAAAGTCCAGACAATTTTAAATCTTTGTGCAACAAACCATGCAGAATAACATTCGGGCTAGCCTTTTGAGGAAAGTGCCAGTAATAGTTTGGGTAAACCTGCCTCAAAAAGCATCGTGAGCTCAACTTTAATCTAAAGGAGCTCCACAAACCGATACCACATTACTGCTTGTAAAATCATGGGCTTAAAAGTCGCCCGCCGAATAGTCATTATGTGCATTCTAGATGACTTGTACACTTACAATATGGTATGTTTTATTAACAAATATATATATATTATAGTTGGCTAAACAGTGCATAGCAGAGCGAGCAGTTCAATCCCAAGCTTTTTTGTCTTCTAAATAATCTGATATTTTATAGTACCCTTTTTTATAGAGTTTTGTTTTAATACAGTTTTTATATCTTTTGATTGGTAAATTTCGAATATCAATAGGAAGTTTATTGTAAAAGCGTATACATTGACCCATGAACGAGTTGCCTACTCTGTGGAGGCGAGTGTGATGTACAGCAAGATTGTGTTTGTTCCTGGTATTTACACTATGAATATCGGAAATTTTCTTAAAGCCCGATATATTTTTTTGTACATACATTAGATTTTCAAATATATTATACTGTGAAGCTACAGTCAGAATGTTCACTTCTTTGAACTTTTCTCTAAGAGAATCCCTAGGACCAAGGTTGTAAATGGCTCGAACAGCCCTTTTCTGTAAAATAAAGATGGTATCGATGTCCGCACAGGTTCCCCAGAGAAGAATTCCATATGACATGAGACTATGAAAATAACTGAAGTAAACAATTCTGGCTGTATCCACATCAGTTATCTGTCGAATTTTTTTCACAGCGTATGCTGCTGAACTAAGCCTACCAGACAATCTTTCAATGTGTGGACCCCACTGTAACTTGGCGTCAATAGTTAGTCCAAGAAAAACTGTCGATTCAACAGGGCTCAACTCTATTCCATTTAGTTGAACATTGGTACTCAGCTGCCTAACATTTGGCGTAGAAAATTTAATTAGTTTAGTCTTTTTTTCATTTAAGAGAAGATTATTTACATTAAACCAATGAACAACTTTAGAGAGCGCATTGTTAATTTCGTTATATTTTATTAATTGACGTTTAATTTTAAAAACGAGAGAAGTGTCATCTGCGAATAACACTATTTTATGATTGTCTCTTACGTGGAATGGTAGGTCGTTAATATAGATTAAAAACAAAAAAGGACCTAGAATTGAACCCTGCGGAACACCCATAGTAACCGCAGATCCATCCGATCTCTTACCATTAACATCAACCCTCTGAATTCTATTACTCAGGTAAGAAGTCAGAAGGTCGAGAGCCTTGTCCCTCATACCGTAGTGGTACAATTTTCTGATGAGTGTGTCATGTTGTACGCAGTCGAAGGCTTTGGATAAATCACAAAAAATACCAAGAGCATCTTGCGATTCCTCCCAAGCCTCGAATATGCTTTTCAGTAATTCCACACCCGCATCCGTAGTTGAACGACCTTTAGTAAAACCATACTGTTTCAGGTGAAACAGATTATGTGTATCAAAATGTCTTAACATTTGTTTTAAGATTAATTTTTCAAAAATTTTACTCAAAGTTGGTAATATGGAAATGGGCCGAAAATTTGTAGGATCAGTTGTACTACCAGATTTGAATAATGGAATCACTTTGCTAAGTTTCATCAAGTCAGGAAATACACCGGATGTGACACAAGAGTTAAAAACAATAGCTAAAAAAGGTGATATAATATCAATTATTGAGGACAAGGTAAACACAGACAATCCCCAAAGGTCAGCGGTTTTTTTATATCGAGGTCTTTAAAAGATTCTATAATGTCTTTGGCAATAACAGTTTTAAATTCGAAGTGTATGTTACATTCCGGTACACATTCAGTGAGAATTGAGTAAGCAGAAATGGAGGAAGACGGCAAATCCTTAGTTGTTAACAAGGGAATATTAGTGAAGAAGTTCTCAAACTCTGTAGCCACCTCCATGTCTGCCTTAACATCTTCATCATTAATTCTTAAATGGAAGTCACGGTTTTGTACTGTGGTTCTTCCAGTTTCAGAATTAATAATATTCCAAGTAGTTTTAATTTTATTTCCTGCAGATTTTATTTTATTTTTAATATGTAAAGCTTTAGCTGAGGAACAGGCTCTTTTGAAAATTTTTGAATAATTTTTGACATATTCAGTAAAACTAACATTGTGGTTATACGTTTTCTCATCATACAACTGAAATAATTTTTGCCTACTTTTATAAATACCTGGGGTTGCCCAGTCACTAAACATAACACGGTCACTAACAGGCAATGTTTTTTTTGTGAAAATCTTCATAAATTCACAATTGATTAGGTTAAATAACAATTTATATGCTTGGTCTGGGTTACTATGATATGGTAAGTTTGGTAGCTTTTCCATTAGGTTATTTTTAAATTGTCCTAGACGGCTTTTGTTTATAGGAAAAAAAGTCACAAGTTTTCTTTGAGCTCTGACATTGCTGTTCTGGGAGAAAGTCACCAACTGGCCACAGTGATCAGATTCTAACGCATTTATAATTAAATGGTCAGAAGGTCTTAAGTTTGTAAAAATGTTGTCAATGCAGGTAGCATTTGTGGCAGTTATTCTAGTCGGCTCAAAGAATCTTGGATACAAATTATAGGACTTGAATATGAAAAGAAGGTACACCATGTGTAGGGCATGTGTGTAGTGTGCGTGTGTGAGGGTGTGTGGTGTGTTTGAGGGTGAGTAGTGTATGTGCGTTAGGGATGGGTATGCGTGAGAGCTTTGAATTGCTACGACTATGTAGATGAGGTCCTTTAGTACATGATTATTTGGGACCGTATTGTGACTAAACAGTTATTATTAGTACAATCATTTTTGACTTGAATGCAACACGTAAAACAGAACAACACTAAAGCTTTTGACAGTAGGCAAATGTCAGTTTCAGTTGTCAGATTTACTAAAATAAATCGTCCAGAGTTGAGGCGTTGATTGAAGTTTGTTTTCACTTTTATTTTGTTATTAAATTGTAAATTGTAGTTGTTTCCTTATAGAATACAAACATGGCTTATAGTATTTTCGGTTGGTTCGGTCTTGTAACCATTATCATCACTGGTTTGTTTGGTTTCGGTTTCTATTTAACATTTCTTGCCTTCATCGTCTCCTTTCTTGCTGGGTAAGTTAATAAGAAGGCGTAATTTGTGTTTTTAATAATAATATTAGTGTTACAGAGTAGTATGTTCTGGTATTAGGCTTTACGTGTGTTTTGAACGGCGTTATTGGTTGCTGTTAGGTCTTCTTTCAGTATGTAGGACACCTTTTGACAAAAGATAAAGTCAGCGAAATTTGAACATTGATCAAGTTCATAGATCGCTCTAGGTCTACAAAAAACAACCAACCATGAGTCTTTAGGAATAAAATAAAAGTTTGTTTCTGTTTTCAGGATAATAACAATTCTTTACTTCACATATGACAACAAAAAAGTGTTTTCTGTTGATTTGGATTGTCTGGATGATCCATTGCAGCAGACAAACTTCTCTATTCAAGTACCTAAGGTAAGCTGCTAATAAATTAAATCAAGTCACATTTGAACTTATTAATTTACTTAATAATTAATTAGTATTGGCATGTAAGACCTACAATAGGTAATTTATTGTTATTACTGGTTATTATAAACTCTATCATTGTGAATAATTTGACATTAAGTATTCAAATAGATTATTTTTATGATTTCATTATTGTAGTTAGGTTTTTATGTATTTGCATAATATCTCATTGGATTATAATAATAATTATAATACATTGTAGCTTCTATTCTTTTGTAACAATTTTATGACAATGTATTCTGTATGTAAACAATAAATTCTTGATAACTCTTTGTTTAAGAGTTATCAAAACAAAACATAACAATTCCATTTTGTTAAGTTTCTTAAAATTATATGTACATAAAGCTGCTTTAAATTTCAGGTATTAGAACTATTTAAAAAGGAAACTCCTTTGCCAAAATATGACAACAGAATCACAGGCAGTGAGACTGTGGATTCATTCCTGAACGAGATTATAACAATAATTATCAATGATTATGTGACCCCATGGTACGAGATTTTGACAAGTGATGAGGAACTTACAAATCATTCTATAAAACGTTTGGTGCTGGCAGCTGGTGCTAATGTAGCTAATAGGTAATACAAAATAAAGTTTGGAGAAGCTATTTTTGATGACCTACTGGGGGCCCAAGTCTGCTGTTGCAATAGGGATGATGACAGCATTAAAAAAATGGCATTCTGTTTAGTCCGTCTGATAGATCGGCCGAAAATACGGGACACGTATTTTTTGCTTGATAAAATTAATAAAAAAAATACAGAGATAAAGAGCAACAAAGTTCCGGAGTGGGGGCTTTTGACGTCACCATCCTGCAAAAATTGTATTAGATCGTGACGTCATTCGCAACTTCAACGCACTGTATCGTCGTCATTCTTTGTTTACGAGAAAAAAGAAAAAAATACGTGTCTAAAATTTTGTGATAATCTATCTGACGGACTAATTATTATTTTTTTGTCGTCTCGCCTATTTTGACTAATTTCCCATAATAAATCCATCAAAGTTGTCTAATATCAAGTCAATGTCTGGTCATTGAGGCACAATTGCTATAGCAGACTTGAGCCCCTGATGAAGTGGCCACCATTGTCTATAACCATCTGCAAAACCAGTGGCCTGTCGGATTTGCCATATTGAAGGTAAAAAATCAATGTATATGCCCTACATGCTTGTATTTTATTTTAGAGAATCAGTATTAATTATTAATACTTGGACTGTTGTATACTAGGTGTATTTTTGCAACCAACTCTGAAATTTTAATCACCAAAGAAAATCAGCTGTTTCATACATTATGGTCAGGAGGGCATTGAACTTTTGTTAGAAACAGCTGGTTTTTTTTCGCGATTTCAGAGTTGGTTCCGTAATAAAAGTTGTTGGTTGGTAGAATCATCTCCTATGGAAGGGGCCAACAGGGCCACACCTGCCGGGGTTGCGGAATGTTTATAATAGTTACCGGAAGGGCAACCGAAGGAACATGAGTGGGTTTTAGTCAGTAAAAGTCTGACACGCCCTCCCGCCGCACCCAGGATGGGACCAGTCATTTGATGATTTCCCACTCACCAAAAAAAAAAAGAATCATCTCCTAGCAGGTCTTGCACAAGACCAAAAATACTCCCAGTATGTTGACTAAACAATATTACAGTCACCATTGCACAAATTAAACTATGATAAAGATGAAGAATAGCTAACCCAAAGTATGAGTTATGTAATGTATATCTTTGCTTTAAATATTTCAGAGTCAAATGTGTGGATTGGATCCACCTTCTCTCCACTCGGGTTCCAGAAGAGTTGACAACGCATTTAAAATTATTTAAACAATCAAGAGTTAGATTGAAACACATAGATTTGATGAGTGCCAAAGAAGTGTCCAATGGGACGACTAAGGCTAGTCCCAAGAAACAAGATGAAAAGAAAACACACAGAAGAAATAAAAGTGACACTGATGTGTCATGGCCACCAGGTATAGTGTTATTATTTTTCTTGGATACTATCATCTAACTTTGATATTAGAAAATCGAAATCGAGTAAAAAATACAAATAATTCTGCTTTTTGTTAGTTTGTAATTGTGTTTAAGTCTAGAGATCAAATTCAGCATAAAACAAACTTTAAATTAAACTCTACTATATTAATTATGAGTAAAAAGGATGATCTTTTTATTGTTTATACCATAGCATATTTACCATGATTGAGGTTGATAAAAAAAAGGAATAATAAAGTATTTAGGAAGGAATAATAAAGGATATATTTGCAGAAAAGCTTTAGTAGACATAAAAATCCTGTTCTTTTTTGTAAGCTCATAAAATACCATAGGGTTGATATGAGCTTCCCAAGTTTGCAATAAAATCTTGCATTGTTAAGATCCAAACTTCAATCGCTTTGTGATTTACAATTTTGCAGAAGCACAAACATTTGGCAAATCAAAGTTTTATGACAGTTCAGAAAACATAAGTGGGAAGACACTGAAGGATATATTTTTTGAACTGGAATGTTCTATAGAGAACAGACAGATATGTCGAGATATTTATTGTATGGATGCTGATAAAGAGTATGGTAAGTTACAGGAATTATTGAATTTGGTTGTTAGAGTGTTATCAATGAAACTTGTGAAAATGAATACTGCTAAACATCATCAGTATATCAACAGGGTTTTCGTATTGAACCAGTTCTACATCATTCGTAGCTCGTTCGTAGTTCATTAGACTGACAATCGTATATTGTGGCCATCACTCTAAGATCTTTAAGCAGTGTGTCCAAAACCGTTTCTGTAAATATCGGCGTGTATGCAGAAAAAACATTTTTTAGGAAGTCTTTTTTTTTCGGCTGAGATATTACGTTTATAATTTTAATCAGTCAATGTTTTTAGTTGATCTTAAAGGTACAGACGCCACATCAGTTATCCAAAACTGTACAATTATTGAATTATCCCAATCCACCTTGAACCCAAAGCTTTAGCGATAAAGTTGAAAATAATTTAAAGAAATTTGACAGATTATAGAAGCTCGATGTGCTGATGGTGCTGTGTGGAATACTTGTCATAAAAAAGTTTTTATTAAAAATGTATTCAATGCAATTTGTTTTCTTAGAATTGCTGTGCGAGGTTTCCGAGGCCGTGTTATACCTGATCGCTCCAGAAGAAGCTTGGCGATGCCACGCTTTAAAAGTGATACTGATCGAGTTGATATCATCTGTTGTACTGAGACCAATTATCAACTTGCTGAGCGACCCTGATAATATCAACAGGACTATTATTAGAAGTGTGAGTTTTTTAAAAGCTTTTCTAGAACATTTTCATAATAACTTTCCGAACATTCGTCCGCGTGGAATAATAGTTCTCGTTCCCGGGGGATTTCTGGAATGAAAACTATCCTATGTCCTTTCTCGGATCCCAGACTACATCTGTACCAAATTTCATTCAAATCGGTTCAGTGGTTTAGGCGTGAAGAAGAGACAGACAGAGTTACTTTCGCATTTACAATATTAGTATGGATAACTGCTACTCCTTACTTGCTGTCCCCTGCGGTTTCACCCGCGTCTTTGAGAGTCAAATTGAGATTATAATTTGACTTATAAGATTTGAGATAATATTTTATTGTGAAAAAAAATGTCTTGCCATAATCACAACTGCTATTTTAAAGAAAGGCTTCTATTTCTGTTAACAGTGTTGCAAAGATTCGTGCCTGCCATCGGAATTGTTTCTTGTTGTCGTCCGATGCTGCACAGATGCCGAAGAGTTGGACGCAACGCTAGAACTTGTACAAAAAGATATACAGAAATTGGTAATTACACACGACATAATTTTATATTTTAAAAAGGCAATTTTAAATTTGTTGTACTCATTTACAATAATATTAATAATTTATTCACAAAATACAAAAACATTTTGCATTTTTTATTTGTGTTAACATGGTTTTCGAAAGCCCAACAACACGTATACAAAAACATAGCTCGTTTTTGAGTTTTAGTATGTGTTGATTTTGATTTATTGTTGAAAACAAAACTTAAAACTAAGAGTACATTTAATCAGCTTCAAATATGAAAATTGTTACATTTACTTCAAAAATGGCAGAAGTTTTGGGTTAATTAACTTAATATTGGCAGAACGAATCTCAATTCAAGTTAACAAAAGTATTAGATATTATACTTTTTTTAATATTCTATATTATTAGCATTCTAGAGACAGCGCTGGTGAATGGGAGTTGCAGGACCGTCAAAAGCTATCGTCTTTACAATACTTGACCCGTATTCTCCAAGCCAGAAGAGCCACTTTAGGGCCGCAAGAAGGGCTGGCTTCTAGTGCTAATGTGGATAAAGTTTCAGAGGAAGTTTCAAGGTCGTTGAAGTTTTTAAGAGCAACTGCGGCTTGGAGATCAAACGCGCAATATTTGTTAGAAATTGAGTTGAATGAAGCTGGTAGGTTATTTTGCTAGTTACATATTTGTATGCTTGAGCGTTTTTAGCACTCTTTCTCTATTTCTTTCTCTCTCGTATTCTCTGTCAAAAATGAAAACTACGTGAAAAAATATTTCGGTGTATTGATGAATTATTTTCAGATTT
Organism: Athetis lepigone; assembly: GCA_033675125.1. NCBI lineage: Eukaryota > Metazoa > Arthropoda > Insecta > Lepidoptera > Noctuidae > Athetis > Athetis lepigone. Next base: position 14,548,909 of record CM066239.1, on the reverse strand, counting down.
TAGTTACTAAATATTTACTATCAAGACTGAAAAAATCCAAGTAGTTACTCTACATGCTCTCTTTGAATTAATCGTGATACAGTCAAAAGCATTTATGTATAGACATGTTGAAGTGTATACGTAACTTGTCTACTGGGTTTAAGTTCCACACATTTTTTATAGAGAAACGAGAGTTATTGGTACAACAAAAATAATCTGCCCAAAAATTTATCCAACCTATTTTACTGTTCCCCTATAGAAGCTTTAAGCTATGCGATAGATAGCTACATACCAGCTAAATCGAGGACTTTTTTCAACTTGTTTGGTTTCAACAACAAACTGACGTTTAAAGTAAAAATTACTCAAATCACAAATGTCATAGCAATACTCTAATCTAATCCCTATTTTATAAGTTTATTCAAATATTTATCTTTATTCTACGTAATGTAACAATTTTACCATAAATCTAGATGCGTCGCACACATCAAAAGCCGTCCTAGACAACTTACGTTCATCAGCATTGGAACTATGCGACCTCTACCTAGCCCCCAACCGCCCCTCCGTGATGGGGCTACCAGAGAACGGCTATGGTGAGCTGGTGAGGAAGATCACAATGGAAGGAGAAGAATTCACCAATAACCCTGTAATATGCTTCGACGATGTGCAGAAGTGTGTGTGTGATGCTTTAGAGGTGAGTGGAACACATTTAAACTCTTAATTATTATAATATTACAGTAGGAAAAAGCCTTTTTTCATGCAGAGTAGACGAAGGCTGGAGCATAGATCAGTCTGACCGATTGCTAATTCAACTATAAAATCACTGAATTGATTGTAATGAATTTGGCTAAGACTCCTTATTTTATTATTAAGTCGTTTCATTGTCTACGTCTGCAATAACTGTCATACTAGCAGATGAAGTTGTTGGTAAAAACCAGTCATTTGAAAGCCAAATATACTATGTAAAACATAACCTACTTATAGCAGTATTTTCTTAATCTTCTGCCTGTTTTCCAGAATCTCTTACAAATATTATTGGTGTCACATTTGTTTAATCATGTTTTCAGGATGACCCGTCATGGCAAAGTGACTTTATGATGGACAACGAAGACCTTTCTGAAAAAAGCAGGTGTGTATGTACCGTAGTTTACTAATTATAATAATTTTTAGCTGTCCCTCGCGGTTTTTAGGGCGTTGCGTAATGCTGTATCGCTTATAATATTCGTATTATGTTCTTGACTTTAACACATTTGAAAAAAAAAAACCATCATAATTTTATTAGTATTTATTAGTTACACAAAATAATCAAGTTTCAACATAATTTATTCCAGTAACGACTTAAAAAAGGACGACAAACCCGACACACGGAAATACAGCGGTAAGTTACACGTCAAAACCTCTTTAATTCCACTAATTCTTTCTAACTGTCCGTAACGTCCAACTTACCATACCAACCCATCCAAAATGTGCAGACAAATGCAAGAAAATTATGAAGTCATGTCTCAATCAGTTGCCAAAGTTGTTCTTGAAGTCGAAAGCCAAATACGACCTGCCCAGCAAGTCGTCGACGTTTCCTCGGTCCCTCACGCGAAGAGTACCAAGTAACAAGAACCACACACTACCTAAATGCAATGCGTTTGGTATTACATTTCAAAGTGAACTACTAGACCCTAACACATAGTTGTATGCGTAATGTAGATCCTTGCATTGGCAACTTGACATTTGCTAGTTAGATACCTTTTCCTTCTATTTCTTCTTCTTTTTGACCACTCTGTTGTTTTGGTTCTGTTGTCAGCGTTAAAGTTTCATTCTCTTGCCGTATTCGGAGCTATTCGTAAATTATGTAACAAACAAGTTAAGTTAAGGGTTAACGAAATGTGACATTGTAAGACGAGGGAAAATTAGCTTCGTGGCGTTACGTATAGAATCGCAAAGCATTGAATGAGCGAATTTTTCGTATGTTTGGAAATGTTTAATTTGATGATGATCCAATATAAATAAAAAGTACAATAAGAATTTTTAAATGTAACCACCACTAATTTGGGACCACGTTTTCTGGGTTGAAAAAAATGTAACCCCTACTTTCCTTTATTATATTACTAGCTTTTGCCCACGGCTTCGCTCGCGTTAGAAAGAGACAGAAAGTAGCCTATGTTACTCTCCATCCCTTCAACTATTTCCACGTAAAAAATCACGTCAATTCGTCGCTCCGTTTTGCCGTGAAAGAAAGACAAACATACAGACAGACAGACACACTTTCCCATTTATAATATTAGTATGGATGGATCTAGCTTCTTAGGCAATTCGGTCTTATACCACAGATTAATAATAAATAGTTACGACGTAACAGATACTTCACTCCAATACAAAAACGAAAATACCTACGCTATAATAGCCTACAAAATCATAATAATAATCCCAGCTGTTTGCAGCGAGGAGAAATGTACCATAAGTACGCACAAAGACAGTTGAGATTCTTTTGCTCGCCGCGCGACTAACGTGTGTTCGTGCCATCCAGTAAATGTGCTAGGGTTATACGTATGATGATAATGGTAAAAAAACGGATGTTTTAGAAAAACAGTTATTTTTTTATTTGTCGATCATATACTTTTTTAGTTTAATAAAATGACTGATGCATATTTTTCGTTCCTTGAATTCCCGATTATTACTTATATTTTAGTGTCAAAAACAAAAACAGGGGAATTGCACAATAATCACGCAATAATTACGTGGTTTTGGCGTTTTGATAGTCAGCGCTGTACCCGTGACGCGCGAGCACTCAGCCGGGCGCGCGACAGCCCGGTGTTCGTTGTACCGTCGACGGTACGCGAAGCGGTAGGCATAAAACGCGTGGCCTTGAGCGAGTGACGGACGCCTGCTTAAACTTAGTCTCCTAAGCTGGGCCATTTTGCGTATGCCGTGATAGTGTCTAAGTTGACTGGTCCTCTTCAACTTTCTCTGAGCTTTTGTTGCATTAGTGATGTCGTACAAAGAGATTGACAAAACATATTTAAATTCTTGTGACATAATTTATCGATGGTCTCCTATTATACAAGGTGTTTTTCTTGAAGTGCTCATCCTTTCAGGGGGCAAGTATGATAGTGATTCTCGACCCAAATCCACAATAAAATTGGTAGGTAATTTTTTTTAATTTTATTCATATCGGTAAGTGTGCAATTACCGTTCTGAAAATGCGGCCAGTGTGTAGCCTCTCTATGACCGCGCGCTCACGCACACAAACAAACGCAAACAAAATTCATAGACCCTACGCGCGGCGATGGGGATGACGACGTCCCTTTCTATCCCACAAGCCACGCCCCGCGGCCGCGCACACGCAGAGATCAATTTTTCAGTGTCATTGGAATCCCCGGCGCATGCGTACGTCCGTCCCTCAGGTGCGCCGGTTAGTGAGCGCGGTATCGGAATACTACAATGTTGACTTGGTCCTCCAGTATGTCTTCAGTGGAGACACCGTGTCTCGAGCCATCGCGATGTTCAGAACCTCAGCCAAGCTGATAACGTTACGCAAGTTACATTTTGTCACCAGTGTTTCACAATTAGTTACGTGCAAAAGTGATCAGTGCTTTCGACAATTTAAAAACGAATGTGTTTGTGTTACGTAAGCTGAAAAATAAACAATCAGCAACGTCGCGCTTGACTGCGCCTGGAGCGTGAAGGAGCAACCTTCAAACAAATTCTCGAAGTAAGTAACAAGTACGTAATTTACTTATTTGTACAAAGACAACCATTAGTAAGAGGTTGATAGCTAAATCACCGCCCCTAAGACGACCCACTGACCAATCAATGTTATTACTCTAATAAGATTATTTAAAATTGTTAACTACCCTAAAAATACCTACCTAACAGGCTAAAAATGAAACACTTAAAACCCTAACCCGTAAATACCTACTTATCTGGCACAAATTGTCTTGAGGTATTTTTGTGGTACAGCTCGATAAAAAGAACGGATTGAAAATTTAAAATCAACCAATTTAATTCACGAATAAACACGAAATTATTACGGACCTTGGGGCTGAATTTACCTACAGAGCGCAATGAATGCGCCGAGCAACTACATGCCGAATTATTATTAGGTATTAGAGGCCTAAACTTTCCCACTGCAAGACCTCCCTACCTATCACTTATTTTGTCGAATGCTGGATTGTACGAAAAACATACACAATGCGAGGTCAGCTAAAATACCTACTTCTTAGTGCGTCTTAGTAATACTAATAAAGCAAAACTAAATGAGCATTACATGCCTACATGCATACCTACCCATGTTTCATCTTTATCTTGCAATCATAATTTCACTTTCATTTCACGTTTGTTTATTTTGTATCACAGCTGATTAGGTACTTAACAATCGATGCCAAATCGCCAACGTGCCTATTAATAAATTATGTAAGGCTAAGGATTTCGCGTCATAAACATTAGGTTGCGGATTCGAAACCTAGCAAGTAGGTAGGTACCACTGTTATTTTTCTAATTCCGCAAGTACTTTTTCTTAGTCTTTATCTTTAAATAAGAAAAGTCTAAATAAAAATATCTTTTAACATTACATGCATAGGTACCCATGTTTCGTCTTTATCTTGCAATCATAATTTCACTTTTATTTCACGTTTGTTTATTTTGTATCACAGCTGATTAGGTACTTAACAATCGATGCCAAATCGCCAACGTGCCTATTAATAAATTATGTAAGGCTAAGGATTTCGCGTCATAAACATTAGGTTGCGGGTTCGAAACCTAGCAAGTAGGTACCACTGTTATTTTTCTAATTCTGCAGGTACTTTTTCTAAGTTTTTACCTTTAAATAAGAAAAGTCTAAACAAAAATATCTTTTAATAAATAAGAAAACTCGTTTTATCATACACGAGTCAGAAAGGGTCAATGACCGTACTGTACAGCTGTTGTGTCGTCCTTGGCTAGTCCTAGGATAGTCAAAAGCCAGAAAGCCTAATAATGTACAAAGAAAAGTCTAAGTAAAAATGTCTTTTAATAAATTAGAAAACTCGTTTTATCATACACGGGTCAGAAAGGGTCAATGACCGTACTGTACAGCTGTTGTGTCGTCCTTGGCTAGTTATCTAGTCCTAGGATAGTCGAAAGCCAGAAAGCCAAATAATGTACTTACATGACTGTGATTATCGAATTAAAGAAAAAGTTGCTCTAGGTACCAGCGCATAAATAAATTACAATTAGTTTTTTTTACCGCCGCACTTCAATTTACGAAACTTTGAGTCCACGTGGACTGAGGCGGCTAAGCCAAAGAAAGTAGTGAATATTTAGCCAAAAGACAACCCGTCGTTTTAACATTTTGACATATTCATAAGAAATAAGTTCATCGCATCATATTATGTCTAACTACAGGCTTACATGTACTTAATAAGGATCCCTGATGCCCTTGAGCGTGTGTGCGGAGTGGGCGGAGCCTCGTACAGGCACTTACACACACAGTGACATATTGGGCGATAGATCTAGAGGTGATTCTGCATTTTTTACGAGGTTTATGATTCTACATCATTCTGAAAAACAGTCAAATTTAAAAAATAAATATCTCAAGTACTATTAATTGTTGACCAGGTATCGTATTTTTATATGATTATTTACGAATGTTATAAAAACGTCCTGGGAGGTTAAGCAGTATAAGAAATGCACCTTGTATACTGGGTTTTAGTACTAACAAATCTTTAAAACTTTCCTCCCTTCGCTGACAACAGGATTTATATTTCTTTCTAAACTATTCTAGTGAAATGATGTGATAGTGTAGTTCTACAGATTATGTCTTACGCACGTCTATGTGTGCGTAGTGTTAGTTATTTTAAAGTTGATGTTTTATTATAAAAATGAGTGTGTTTTCAGGTGATATGCTGCCGGTGCCAGGAACAAGACATAATAGATCTAGATCTGATATTGTTGGAAATCTGGCGCAGAGGATGATCAATGAAAGTGCAGGTTACATTTTTGATATATTATTTTCTTTATTCTGTGCTGTCCAATGCTAGGCAAAAGCTACCCCCAAGTTATTCCAGATTTCCTTATCCCTCGCCGCCTCAAACCAACCCTCGTGTTTTTATAATTAAATTGGAATTTTCATAAGTTGTTAATTGTGGTTTTACTAATTTTATTTATTTATCTTCCAGGCCCTTCCAACTTATCGTCAACAAACAGTAGCAATCTATCTCTGTCTCATTCTGAAATAAGTCGGAACGCGAAAAATTTGATGTCGCCATTATCAGCTTGTATTATTGAAACTGGTATGTATAGATTATAATAATAATAAACAAATAGACATCCCGTAAAAGTTCGGACATTTAACATTTTAATTAGAATTAAATAAAAAATTAAAACGTAAGATTAAACAGACCTAAACCGAAAACTTAGCTTTAAATTGTATTTTTTTTTTATATTTTTCAATTTTACCTAAATATTAATTACTTAAAATCAGGTCGCATTTCGCTCGCAACCTAATTATTCTATAGTCTATGGTTATCTTATAAAAAATATACTGACTATGACTTGAAAAAAAAGGTCTAATACAATCAAAATATTTTGTATTCCCAGCGTTAGTACAAGACAAAGGGCGAGCGTTTGGTATATACGCTATAGCGGTGACGAGGCTATCAGACAACGAAGTTTGGCATATTTATCGAAGATATAGCGATTTTTATGACCTACACGCGTCTATAAAAGATAAGGTCAGTATATCCCGTTATTACGACCTCTCACTTCCTCGCTATACAGTGTGAGTGAAATAGCATGGTGAACATATTTTTCCGCTGCCATTTTTATTTAGTATCCAGCTAAGTTTACACTTTAAAAACAAGCTAACAAGACTCAAATTCCTCCGCAGTGGCCCGAGCTGAGCAATCTACCGTTTCCGGGAAAGAAAACATTCCAGAATACATCTCGAACAGTATTAGAAAGTAGGAAACGAATGTTGAACAGCTACCTACAAACCCTGACTAGTTTAGCGAGAGACGCAAAGTATATGACGTTGTTGTCACCGGGTTATTTAGGAGGATTCCTTAGTCCTGAGAATCAGGCTGAGAAACATAGTAGCACGGTAAGTTTTAAACTAACAAAAAAAAAAAAAACAAATGAATTCTGCCTACAAGTTCGTTTGGGTGAAAATAAAGTAATACTTACTATAAATCACTATCGCTTGTGACAGTTTCTACCAGGGAAAGATTTTTTATTATTAAATGGACTCAGTAAAGTTAGTTTTATTTATGGAATGAATAGAGAGATAGAGGTGCCGATTCTCTTGTGCACAAACTAACGTAAATTTAAGTTAAGTGCATCTTTCTCTTTCCGTTTAATTAAGAAAAGGACAGAAGATCAAATATTAGTTAAGTCCTGTCAAATTTAGACACTCCATAGATAATTTAGACGCATTTTAAAAACATGGCGTCTAAATATACGTCAATTTTCATCAGGCGCTGTCTAATTTGACAGGATTAAACTAAAATGTATCTTCTGTCCTTTTCTTTAAGAAATGGAAAGAGAAAGATGCACCTAACTTAAATTTACGTTGTGTCCTTCGGCCTCATTCGGGGTCATATAAACAATATTTGAGTCTAGCATCTTCCGTTTCCGCGTCACATCTATATAGGTACATGCTACAATCTCCCACCATCATGACGTATTTCCGTTTTCGTTCACCAGGTGGCTACAGCGCGCCAACTTGTTCATTGGCGTCCTGCAGTGGTCTCGAACCTACCGATTTTTCGGTATTTCTACCGATATGGGCTCTGTTCTACCGAAATACCGAAATATAACGACTTTTCTACGATTTCACAGAACACCCGAAAACACATAATTTATAATGAAAAATTACTGGAACATTAAAAACTATTTTTGATTGTTTTTTAAAAAGAGAATATTTAACTAGCACTTCAATCGAAAATATTGATTTAAGAATCCCAGAAATTTTATGGATATTGATGACGTATACTATGGTACTGCCTGCGTCTAATACACTACTAAGTAGTTCAGAAAATCTAAACTCAGACCAAGTAAAGTTTAAATGCAGATGCCTAGATTTTTATATCGAAGCTTGTAAACAAATAACCACGCGGTTTCCATTGAAAAATAACCCAATAAAAGGTTTAGACATAATTAATCCAAAAAATGTTAAAATTGGCAAAACTACTTTGATAGGTTCTGTGAGTAGGCTCTTTCCCAATATTGTTCACAGCAATGATTTCCAGGAAATTGATACTGAGTGGCGCATTTTAAGAAATTGTGAACAAATCAAAGCATTTCCTGATGATGTAGAACTATTTTGGGATGAAGTAAGTTTACTAAAGCGTGGCGATGAAACTCAAATGTTTCCATTGTTGTCTAATTTCGTCTTTAATATTTTATCACTTCCCCATTCATCCGCTAACGTTGAACGCATATTTTCACATATTAATCTTTTGAAAACAAAGCAGCGAAATAGGTTCTCTACTGAATCAATCACTGGTCTATTACATTCAAAACGACTCTTTAATACAACTAATTGTTACGATTTTGAAATTAATTCGAAGATGACCGCGGCTATGGCCAAAGAATATTGGTATAAAAAATAATTATGATTGTTACAAATTAGTCTGTAAGTTTTTTTTTAATAAATAAACGAATATTATTGAATATTGTATTTTTTTTTGTCAAATACCGAATTTGGGTACAAATATACCGATTTTAGCTGGCAATTCTACCGATCTCGCTCTATGACGTTCGAGACCACTGGCGTCCTGTTTTTCGGTCGGTTCACATCTTTTAAAGTTTAACGTTGTTAACGTTCGATACTTTATAGAATAATTTTAGGTATATGCTTCAAATTATAGAGTATAAAAATAAAAATATAAAATACAGTTTTTTAAAAACGTAAGTTTAGAAATTAGATTTTATTACGATTAAAGATGGCGGATAATGTACGTAACCGCAATGAATCCGATTCGTCATTGGATTCGTTGAGTTCAAGTTCTTCGGAGTCATCGCTGTCCGAGTTGGGAGATTGAACAGGTGGAAAGATCCCGTAAAAAGAAGTAAGAAGAAGAAAAGTAAGCGTAGCCAAGGACAAAGCAAGGTAAAAACTTGCAAAACAGGTCAGTGATTTGAAACGTTTATATAACTACCCTCAACATCCGTATTTTGAAAAATTATAAAAACAGTAACCATAATTTTAAATTGGTGCATGAATATGACCTTGCAGTAAATAATGAAATCAAGTCTTTTGAAAAAGTTTGTCATCACCCTCGGCAGATAGATTCCTAGGCATTGTAACTCGCGCTCTTGTAATGCAAAGTGAGGCTGTGCTATTGGCAGACAGTTGACTAGGTCAAGGTGTACACCCAAAGTATTTGCATTGCTGACCAACTGGACAGCCGAGATTTTCAGGAATCTAGGTATTCGAGTAGTAGTTTTTCTCGACAATTATCTTATAGTAGCTCAGAACAGAGCGACACTTATAAAACACGTCGAGACCGTTCACCGGGAACGTTGAATCAGACCAGTTGGCATTCTCTGGCGGTTATCATAAAAGTTACGTGATTGTTTACCATTGGTTTGCAGCCGTAGAGCTGATACACAGGCGCGAAGTATTTATTAAACAATAGGGTATTACACTGTATAAGAGAAAAAATACAAAAATATATTATTGAGGTAGCTTAAGCAAAAAGCAGCCGAACAGTGTTAGTTTTAGTTCATAAAACTAGAAAATATTTTTTTAAATTCAATTCAAAGTTTTCAGTTTTTTTTACCTGTTCTTGAACACACCGAAATACAGACCACAGACAGTGAGAGCTGTCGACTGTCAACTAGACGTCACTATTTGTTTTATTTATAACCTCCTAATACGATCTTTATTATAAAAATATACTTTTTCATGGAAGTTATTGTGAAAGATATTTTAGATGGCTAATGCACTTGTGTACTTACATCAAAGTGATATTTACAACAACAGTACAAACGGTACAAACGGGTTTTTATGGTGTAATAGTTGGAATACTCTTTCCACAACTTTTAACTAAGTTTTTCTTAAATTTGAATCAGTTAACACTAGAATTCACAATTATTCCGATGTTTTCACACTTGTGTTCTTGCATTCCGAAACGCACACCAACGGTAAGTCGAACAGTAACTAATTTTTGAGATAAAACAATAAAAATTATGTAAAGGGTCACAGCGCGTTTGTTTATTTACATGACGTAAGGACGTCATATCGCCAAAGCAAAACCACGCCCACGGCGTTTTCCGTTTTTGGAAATTTCCGCGCGAAATATGAAAATACAATTTTTAAAAGCGTTTTTAGGGTACTTAGCGCTTAAATAAAAATTTAGGATTTTTTTTAGTGGTTTCTTAGTACTGTAGGAGTTATTTGAAATACTTAAAAAAAAAGAGTGTAATACCCTATTATGAGAAAAATCGTTGACGCCAACCGTTGTTTTGTGCGTCTAATATATCGAAACCGATTACTGCATATGACTAGTTTGCTGTTTGCCATTTGGCCTGGCCAGGGGATCTACCCCTGCACAGTTTCAATCATTTGATTTTGATTTGGCAACGCAATTTAAGGAGCCAGCTGCTACCACTACTCCTTCAAATCAGTTGAAATTGTTAAATTCCATTCAATACCTCATAATGATAACTGGAATAACGTTAGATACATGGAATCGCAAAAAGTTTACAATGCTCGTCCTTGATATGTTTAAAAAAGATACCGCCGTCAAGTGTATTTTGACAGAATACCTTTTAGTAGATAATTATAAGATATTTTTTTTGTAAAGTAAATTTTTTTTTGGCATGATATGAAATACCCTAGATCCCAGGCGGCGTACCCTGGACCTAGTGGTTATAAATTGTCCAGTCGCCCGTCGGCACTGACGATGAATTATGGATTTCCTTTTTTCCACAGATTGTAGTATCTTTTTATATACCACCGTAAAGTGTAATTCTGTTTGATAGAGCACCTTTTTAGTGAATTTGTTCATATTAATGGCGGTGTAAAATTTTTTTTTTTTTATTGCCATACAAATAAATTTATTTTCTGTCTGGGCAAGATAAGAAATACCCTAGATCCCAGGCGGCGTACCCTGGACCTAGTGGTTGTAAATCGTCCAGTCGCCCGTCGGCACTGACGATGAATTATAGATTTCCTTTTCTACCGAGTGTATTATCTTTTTATATAACGCCGTCAGGTGTATTTTTGTTTGACAAAGTTCCTTATAATGATTTTGTAAAGAATAATGGCGGTGTCAACAAAATTTTTTATTCAAGTAAATATTTTTTTTTTTTTTTTTTCTTCGCAAGATAATAAATACCCTAGACGCCAGGCGGCGTACCCTGGACCTAGTGGTTTTAAATCGTCCAGTCGCTCGTCGGCACTGACGATAAATTATAGTTTTCCTTTTCCACAGAGTGAATAGAATTTTTTATAATTACCATGCGTTGAATCAGTCAAAATAGTCCCAGGTTTATCGAATTCAATTTCGGAAGAAACCGCCTCTGGTCCTACCAAGGCAGGTGAAACATTGCAATCTCACTGTACCATCTCCAGAGATGGACGTATTAATTCAAAATTTGTTAAATTAAAACTAAAGATTTTATCAAACTAACTCCAATTTTTGTATCAAATTTCTTTCCGATTCGCAAAACCGACGGAACGTATCCTATTTACAATTTAAAAAGTTTAAACAATTGATGAGCAAATTTCGTTTGATTTCGGTAAATCGGATTCCAGATTTCATTCAGGAAAGGGATTGGATGGTGAAGATGACCTCCGGCAAACTTACAGCCATGTAAGTGTCGCAACTGCTCATCAAAGTCTGAGCCGATTGGGTTGGCAGATGAACAGGGAGAAGTCGATTCTATCTAATCCCTTAAAATAATTATAATGATAGACTATCTGTGTTTTATTTGAAGTCTCTGAACAAATCAAAAAGGTTTGCCAGAAAACGTGATTCGCAGTATACAAATAATGTTGTCGAAGTTGCTTCTACGACAGACAACGTCTCTGTGAGAAATGCAGAGTATCATAGGCGATCAAAATTTTGCTCGACTGGTAGATCCGATGGGTCGCTAAAATTTTGTCACCTCTTGGCCTATTGCAACCTAGGCCTGAAAATGCCATATCAGTCGACTTATCCCTTGCCAGGCGGGGGTGCAAACAGAACTGAGATGGTAGAAGTTCCACTGTGTGGCTTCATCCTCCACAAGTAGGAACTTTTTTTTTTTTTTTTTAAACTTCATATGTAGCAGACTTAGGTTCGAGGGGCGGAGTTGAAAGGTCTGCACATACCGGGCAGCTGGACAGAAGAAGAGAGATGTTATCTATCCTGAAATGTTTGTTAGAATTCACTCCGTCTCTGAGTCACACCTCTCTTCTTTTGCAGTGCGACAACAAGGTTATAGTAGCGTACTCACCCTGATGAACTTTATATTTATATCAGATTTTTCAAATTATTCAAGATTACGATATTGACGCAATTCCCCATCATAGTCTTTGCGAAGTGGGGTGTTCCCCAGATAGATCGGTTTGCTTCCGGCACAGCTCACGTACTAACTTGTTATTTAACTCTAGATCAAATGGATCGGCGAGCATGGAGGCATAACGCGTGCACATTCAGATGGAACTTTCGTTTCGCATGGGTCTTTCCTCTTTCGAGTTTGATACGTCGTGTACTGATGCATCTAAATCAGCCTCGACGGGTATTTCTACTAATCGCACCGAGAAGCTCTCGAGCACTCTGGAGAGCAGATTTGAAGACAAGAGCGATAGCGCCTCCATTTACGATCCACAGGTTTTCAAAGATACTCGTAGACACGAGAACCGGGCTGCCACCACCACGAGTGAAGGAGCTGTATCTAGTAGTTTGGAAATGTGGGGGTGGTCTAAATCCTAAGGTGGCTGGTCTGAAGAACAAAAGTGCTTCTCAAAGAAGATTGGAGGTCGTCTACGTTGAATACATATAGACAAGCATGGTTGAGATGGTTAAATTGGTGTTCCTGGTTTGGGTAAATTTTTCAGATCTATCAGGTAGTGAAATAGCTCGATATTTAGGTATCTTATTGTACTGTTCTTCATCATAAATCTGTTGTTTCTAAGTTGTGCAATAAAAAAGCGAGGCCCGTTACAGTTCAAATATTTTGGTAAACAAATAATTAATGTCCACCCCCTGCCTGAGACCCTCAATTGCTGATAGGTTGGTTTGGCAGTAGGTCTCTTCAGAGTCAATATCAATTTCAAAATAACAAGGGTCTATGCGGTGCTACTGTTGTGTTAAGGGCAAATGATTCACGACCTTACATTACTTAGCGTCTCCCCAGATAGATGTATGGTAAGTGAGGATAGCATTATGTTTTGGCCGCATTTTGGTTCAAAGACAGATTGGAAGGGTCAGGTTGGAAGTTGTTTGGCAATCTTGGAAAGACCAGCAGTCGATCCCGTGTGTTGGCTTAAAAAGTTTAGACACTGGAAAACCGCGTCGATAACTTTGTTCTAGAGATCGATCATTTATTACTACATGTGGAAAAGCTAAACAAGTTACTATTTATTATATATTATTATATATAATAGAACTATGTTGGCAGGTTGGGTTAAATCTATTTTGAAGGAAGCAGGAATAGAAGCTACTCCAGGTAGTTTCCGTTCTGCTGTAGCTTCATGAAACTGGTTAGATAATGAGCCTCTTGATGATAAAGGCACGGGCTAACTGGAAATCGGGTAATATTTAAAAAAAAAAAAAAAACATTATAGGAGGGAAGTTATCCCACCAAAAGGAAGCTCCTTAATTCATCTTTTTCAGCCAATTAATTAAAATTATTCAAAAATATGCCTAATAATATGACAATAAGGGTAAGTTGATACGATACACATAATTACAACAAGTAAGGATATGGTATAAGGTATGTAAGTGAATTTTTGATTATTTTGTAATCCAAAGTCGACATTATAAGTATTTTGTCATTACTATTTTGCTTTGAAAATATAAAATGTTATAAATCCATTTATTGATTCTTTATACACATATTACATAATGATTTACTGATCTAATTTTAACTTTTATACTTTACAACACATTGGCGTCCCGTTCACCAGGCGATAACAAACAAAGCCTCAAATATTGTTTATATGACCCCGAATGAGGCCGAAGGACACAATAGCAGCGTTTTACCTTAAAATAAAACGCATGTTGTGTCCGGAGACTCATTCGGGGTCATACTTTTAAATACTGCCTGGTGCGATTATTTCTATAAGTTTTAGGATTTTGAGGCCACAATGAACAAGTTGGCGCGCTGTAGCCACCTGGTGAACGAAAACGGAAATACGTCATGATGGTGGGAGATTGTAGCATGTACCTATATAGATGTGACGCGGAAACGGAAGATGCTAGACTCAAATATTGTTTATATGACCCCGAATGAGTCTCCGGACACAACATGCGTTTTATTTTAAGGTAAAACGCTGCTATTAGTTTGTGCACTAGAGAATCGGCAACAGAGACTACTAATTAAATGAAGTTATTTTTATGATCTGTTAAAACGTAATTAGGTAATTTCCTTAAAAAAAATAATTGACAAATGTGAATCATTTGCATATTCCCTATTTCGTATTAATTGATGAAAATGAACCGCTTTTTAGGGTTACAACGATTAATAATGTTTGTCTACTACCAAATTTTATGTATATAGGGTGTCTGGTGATTGTGATCATAATAACAAACAATTTTTATTATGGGAGCAAAGCCGCAATCGCAAACAAAAATATCAGCGGTTATTTTTGTCAAAAGTATCAAGAGCACAATCACGAGTTTAAGTATCATACACTAATTATCAGTCACCTTATATAATAGTATTAAATTTTTGTCATAGCTCATCCCTCTAGCGTCCGATTAGTAATGGCTGCAATGACCTTGGCTTTAAAGTGCTTTATATTGCGTATGCGCACGACAATAGATCCAAGATCCCACCTCCCTTGGCCACAAAAACACCGCTTAGAGCGTTTTTCTTTTACGAATGTCAACAAAATGCTTTTGTAAATTAAGTTGATTTTGACTTGTCACTGTCTTTTAAAGTACAAACTGGCAGTACATTAATCGTCTACAGTTTGTCAAATTTCTTTAATCGATTTTGAACGTAATTGCCTTCTAGCATTCGGTTCTAGGCCGATTGGGAAAAATTTTCACTTTTTGATAAATCGTTGTGCGTTTCTACTTAATTAACCAAGCGACAGCTGGCTTTCGGGCTGCTTTCTATTGTGACTCGAATCACGTGTGTTTGAAGGTTTAAGACCCTACGAGCGTTGTGGTTCGTGGCCCTAGGTTCTAGTCTAAAAAGATAAGCTATGAACTATTACATAATAATATCCAATTTTTTATCAGCTTGATGCTCTCCTTGTGAATTCTCTCAGAGCCGGTATGAGGACTTTGAAGAATATGCCTGATCAGTTTGCCAATACTGTGGATGGAGTCATGGACGGTAAGAATAAATGACTAATATGCATGGTGAGCATTAACAACAAGAATTGCTCTAAAGTCTTGCATACTGCAAAAACTGTTGCGCGTTTCTTGTTATTTCTGCCTTCAGCGGCCACAAGGTGGTAAAAAAAAATGAAAATCATGTCACTTTAGAAAGATTAGACTTCATGTCTGCTTATTGTTTTGTAGGTATTTCAAAAGTATTCCAAGGCAAGAATGATGAAAATTATTACGATGGCTTTAAAAGTGGAAATTCTTCCGATGGACAAGAGGTGATACATATTAATATTTATAATAATATATTCTGGTATTTCTTATCATCTATTTGGTTCGTAAAATTTGGGTATATAATTATGTTTTCCAGGAAAACGACGAAAGTGTGGCTCTGAAACTATTCGAAGAAGTGTTAGGTATAAGAGGTTTATGGTTAAGAAGACGTCTGCTTGCCCCTATTAGGACATTGATTGCAGATAGAGTTAATAAGTAAGTATTCAAGATTGTTTTACGGTCTCTTTACATAACCCAGCTCTTTAGCCATTCTTTTTATTTTGTACTACGAATGTTAAAAGTGAGTAGGAGGGTTTAATATCTGGTAGGATGACAGCTTATCTAAATACTTACCAAAGCATGCCGATTGGATGTAGTGGTTTGTTACGGAATATAAGGTAGGTTCTTTTACACTCTCTACTCTTCGCATAGCCTTGCAAAAATAGCCTTGCAAGAATAATTTAGATCAACGGTATGAAATAACAACTGAATAATTTAGAGAAACGGAATGAAATAACAACTAATTATCTTCTTATAAAATGGTAAACTGACAGAATGATTGACTGATTTCTGATATATCAACGCACAGCCCCAACCGTTGGTCTTAGTGGCACGAAACTTGGACGGTGTGTTTTGTGAAGAGTAGGTATCCGCTAAGGAAGAGAGTAAAACAGAGGATGGAAGTTTGTCATCTGCATATTTGAAAATATCGTGACGATATGTGCCAAGCTAGTTACGATGAGTTAGGAAATAATATTTTATTTACGTAACAATTTCATTTTTGCAGAAAGGTGCTAGAATTCGTGTCGTCGCTTACTTCGCCCCGAAACGTAGTTCAATATTTGAAGACTTTCAAGTAAGTATGCAACTTAATACGTAATGAGATAACTTTATATCGCTTTTTATAAATATTGGGCGAATAGAGAACAATAAGATTTGTTGTCGAAAGTTTATATGCAGAACAAGAGCAAAGCTAAGTAAATAAAACTTATGTATTTCGACCGAATGTCGATTTTAAAACTAGTGAGTTTTAAACACAATTGTCACATATACGTGACCAGCAAATTGATGCCCCGTACGCCAACAGCACAAATATGTAATAAAATATTGTAGCCCCGCTAAAAAAATGCTAATTATTATACAAGGGAGTTTTGGAATCCCTATTTCGATTTATAGATGTTTCAAGCGTTCAAAAGGATCTTACCATAATCATATGTTTTGTTTTTTGATCTTGAGTGTGCTTAATGAAAAATAATTGTTTTAGACAATGGTTGACCAGTCGAAACGGCTCGAGTTACTCTAACAGAGATGCTGCAACAAAAGCTAGGACGAGAGTTGCCGCTAAAGTTGCCCTGCTTTCTGCTTGTTCAGGTAAATAAATTGGACAAAAGATCAACTTAAACTCTAATAATTCTTTATTAGTTTTTAATTAACCGATGAACTGCTTTAAATTCATTGAAATTTGGCTTTTCAATAGTTAATTTAGTTGACTAAAGTGACGTCTCAGTGTAATATTAGCTTACTAGCTCATAAAAAGTTGAGTTGAGTTAGCAAATACGGCCATAACATTTTGCTGCTTCAGTAAGGTTTTAAGTATTGCACTGTTCGATAAATATAAATTTACACCAAACAAACTTAATTTTCAGATGATTTACGCCACATAGTGGGGTCGGACACAGCTCGAAGAGGCTTGCTGACAGTATTTGATCTTTTCCAAAACCAGGAGATCAATAGGCGTCTTATATTTGTGCTGCTTGAAAGTGAGTTTTTTATTATTCGGTTTTGTATAGCGCTATCCCTTTTACACATACGGTTTCTTTTTTTTCGCTATTTTATTTAAATACTTTATTGGTTTGTGGTGGTTGAATGCTATTGGGATTTACATAAGAAATTCTTCAGTAGAACAGCCCAAAGTTTGGAATTGTGGAGACACTCGTAGGCCTCAGAAAGAATGGAATGGATCTCTGTTTGCCGTTCTTTCGGACTATGAGAGTGAGCGAGAAGGCACCAGGCTTTAAATAGTGCACCTGTGTTTGCGTACACTATAGTGCATTATAGTATTTAGCGTCTTCTATCTATTTGGCTAACCTTCGTCACCAAGGCCAAGACATTTAGTTTTAGGAATGTTATTGTGTTTTTCTAAATTTGTGTAATTCGAGTAGCGTGCCAAATAAAAACGTAAAAATTGTTTTTTTGGTGAGTGGGAATCATAAAATGACTTCCACCGTCTGTCGTGTCAGACTTTTACTGACTAAAACCACTCATGTTCGTTCGGTTGCCCTTTATGTTCCTGGGTCACGGTAACTATTATAACTATTCCGGAACCCGGCAGGCATTGGCCCTTCTTGTGCTGACTTCTCTTTAAGGCGCGCGTGGAACACTAACGCGCCGTCGACGCGGTCCTGGTCCTAGCCGGGCGGCGAGCTACCCATCACTCGCCGTCCGCAGAACCGCGCCTACGGTGGCCGGTAGTTGTCTTGAGACTCTCGACGTCTACGCCTGAGTATTTTAATTAATTTGCTTTTATTTGTTCCAGCAATGCTAGCAAATCTGTTTCCCGACAACAATATACCAGAGTTATTCAAGAAGATATACTCACATTCACCGCGTGTGCCTCCGCCGAAGAAAAATGTTAACGTGTAGTTTTTGTTTAATTACTATTTATTTCGATTTCGATGGTCTCAAAGTGACTTGGACGTCCTTATTTTGGTCTGTGATTCATTTTTCTTTACTTTGCCTTTAATACTTCTCGTATATTTTCGATTTTATGACTCAAGCATAAGATTTAAAATTGTTTGCGTCATCTCTCGAAATGCGTCTGTCATGAGATTTTGGAATAAAATACTTTTTATTAGTGATACTCGACGTGCATAAATTACGTTTTTTTACATAATTCGAAATTGGAATCGTCCATTTAGAGTTTTAGACCAATGAATGAATTGAATAGATAGTTTTATTATATTTGATTGGCTTATTTGTTTAGAATTGGGCCAAGCGATAACAGCGCCATCTACGAACTTTATTTTAAAATACAGTTACTCTTATAAATTACGAAAAAAATAACAAAATTGTAATTAGCACAGTGCCAAAGACATTAGTCATTACTTGATTGGCGATGTTCATACGAAATTGTGATATATTATGAAAATGTACCTAAAACTAAATTCTAAATATAGGAATTCCTCTTTATTAGTTAAAGATTGATTGATTATTAGAAAAATATACATTAAATAGTTAATTTTATCGATTTTTTGTCGTGGAATGACGTTAAATGTACAAGCCTTTTTTTGTATGTTTTGTTAGCTGAATAGAATCAAATTTTCTTCATTCTCTATGGTGTTATGATTACACCAGTCTAGATTCGCACTAGTGCCTTTCACACCAAGTAAAAAAAAAGTGAGCCGTCACGGGGCGCCTGGCAGATGTGAAACATCGCAAGAGAATCGCAGTCGATTGCGCGTGGCGACGCGTCGCCACGGCATGCGTCGCCACGCCAGAAATTTGTTTTACGTGCGGCTATAGATGTTTCACATAAAAAAAAACATAGATTCACATTCAAGTTAGATCTGAAGAAAAATGTGCAATCATAGCGAAATATTTCTTTTATACTAAGTTAATTTATTGACGGTCATAGTTGAATTTATTTATTTTGTCATGTACATTTAAGCAAACGACGGTGATGGGTGTAAACAGACTATAACCGCAGTGGTATTATTTTATAGCTGGCAATTTTACCTGCGTCTCGTCTTTGGTTACTATACAGTTTCCCAATAGGTTGTAGCGTGATGATAAATTGCCTATATTATTATCTACTATTCCTTTTAAATCTATCTATCATAATTATATAGACTTTTTTTCCATTTTAACTAGTAGATCCAGGAATCAACGCGTTTAACAAAAAAAAAATACAATATGTTTAGCTATATTATTCTGGACCTTGACCTTACCTTTGTCTACTGTTATACATAGAAAGAAAGAAAAGATACATATTATTACTTTTTTACGAAACCATAAGCACAATGTTTTGCGTGGGTATTACTGCGATATGAAATGTGATTATTCTCACCAAGAGGAAAGATTATTACGGTGCAAAAATGTTTTGGGTATGATGAAATAGGGTAATAATAGTTTTTGTTAACGTCTTTTTAATTGGTCTTTTTACACCCCGCTTCAATTTAAAGTGCCTAAAACAGTTTAGATTTTTAATACATAGATTCGAGCATAAGCCATTTTTATGTACATTATCATATTAACGGCGTTCTCGAGAATTATATTCTGTGTAATTAGGTACAAAAAATAAACACAAGCAATATGTAGCAATACATGTTTTCTAACAAATACATATCATTGTTTCACAATAAATTATAATTACTTATAGTTACGTACATTCCATCAATTCAGATTATATATTTATTGTAGTTAAGTACCTAAGTATTTATTTAATTATTAATAAAGCCTTTTTTATTTATTAAAAACTTCTTTTATTTATCCTCCTCGAAAACTTAAAATTATTATAGGCATTTGGTTTAGAAATATATTTTATTATTACTTATTTGAAAGATGTTCTTTCGTTTCAACGTTTAGAAATTCCAAAAATATCAAACGCACAATTTCGATCAGCAGATGTTCCACAAGCTTCTCGGCGCGTTCGAAGTTCAAACTTTCTCTTATCTTTCTTAACATAAAAGATAGTGACACAAAATTATTCAAAACCTATAATGATGCAACATGAATTGAACGCACATTACTATGCAGTGAAAGACTGCCAAATGGCTGGTAAACGTTGCGACCACTTCTCTACAAGGGTTGGGAGGACGCCAGCGGCGCCCCGATGCCAACTCGCTCCCGTAAATGTGCCCATATTCGGACCGGACTAATTACCTACAATAAATTCTTCGATACGTCTCCAATCTGCTTAAAATGTTTGACCTAATTAGGTTTTTGGAGATGTGCGAGGAAGATATTTTTTTTTAGTTTTTTTTGATGAATGGGTTATTTTTACGGAGAGTAGGTACTAGCAGATTTAAATGTGTAGGTAGTTCCAACATCCTGTCTTGTATTCTAACGTTCCTACAACCATGCTAAAGCTTCCATTTTATAGGAAAATCCTGTTTTTGGTGTAAGGCTTTTTAATGACTCGATCTAACGAGGCATATCTGGTTTGGCATTAATCAATATTATATTACCAAAGGTTGAGAATGCCGAAAATTTGTCCCGATCCATTTAAATAAGTTTTCACACCATCCTCTCGCTCCTCCCCTCCCGGGCCAGGGGGTTATTACCCTTCTACATGTAATACAATCTCCAAACATACAGAAAAGTTAGATCATTTTCTAGGAATTAAATGTTGTGGGCGATCCCTAGGGTATAAAATTATATTCGAATTTGGGACGGCAAAACCGATTGAAAACATTTTTTTTGCTGAATTAAACTTTCGACGACCAAGCGAAGCCGGCTGTCGCGCTGCTGTTGTCTTTCTATTGTGCCTCGAATCACGTGGGTTCGAAGGTTTAAAATGCAATGAAAGTGTAAAAGGTTGAGTACCCAATACGGAAATATCGCGACTTGGAATAATTTCTCACTTCAGTCAGATTCCCATAAAACTCATTCGCATACAAAGATTTAACTTTAAAATTCTTCATTTTTATCAGAATTAATTATGCCACCCGTCTACTTAGACACAGCTTTGTCCCCTAGTTATAAAACCTACCATCATGCTCCCCTTACGAAAAACATTCTACTTATTGCGGACATTTTCCATTGCCTCCATACATTTCAATTACGGACATTAGCGTCGAATCGCAATTTATAACAGGGAGTGCGACAATTTGAGCACGTTTGCTGACGTTGGGGTTCGTCTGCGGGACCCGCCACCCATTGTCGTGTGTCCGGGTGTACTTGATGAATTGATGGGAGATAAAAAACTTCAAATACCTACTACGTTCTTTTAACGCGGGAAAGGTTTCCATGACAATGCTGAAATTAGTTACCACGATATATGTGAAAATAGCTAATGTAGGGTTTAGTGTGTAAAATCATAAATAACAACCCTAAAATAGTATTACTACGCTAGTTCAAGGCGACGATTTCTGATTTATATTAATAACAAGTTCGGGTATCCACAGTGAGTTTTCGTTCACCGGTGTTAGTGATGCCCCCAAGATAAACCCAAAAAACGGGACCCTAATACTAAGACATCGCTGTCTGTCCATCTGTCTATCACTAGACTATAACTCAAGGACCGCGATTGCTA
The DNA here is from genome assembly GCA_033675125.1 of Athetis lepigone. NCBI lineage: Eukaryota > Metazoa > Arthropoda > Insecta > Lepidoptera > Noctuidae > Athetis > Athetis lepigone. Next base: position 14,526,946 of record CM066239.1, on the reverse strand, counting down.
GGCAGTTGAAACTTTCACAAATTATGTGTTCTGTTGCCGCTATAACAACAAATAGGTACTAAAAACAAAATCGAATGTTTTATAAGGGGGCTCCAATACAACAAACATTTTTTTTGCCATTTTTTGTCTAAGTGTAATGGTATAAAACCGTTGGTGTGCCAGTCCAAGTCGTACTTAGTAGACTTTTTTTAACAAGAAATAATTACGTAAGTAGACAACAGTGTTTAAAAAAAATACATTATTACATAACATTTAAACCTGAAATAAAACTTCTAAACAAGATAAATCTTCGAATACTTCCAAGAACTTTAAGTTTCGTTCAAATAACCAAACTTGTCTCTTCATGTATCTATCTTTGTAGCAGAGTACACATTTGCCTATACATATCTAGTAGAGCGTTAGGTTGTCCCGGATCTTAGTTCGCACGACATATACAAGATACAGGTCATGTTCATTGTCTAAAGGGAAATCACAGATATGTACCACTCAACTTACAAAGTACGACCTAAGCCATGCAAAATTATGGATGTTTGTTACGACTTTTTGACATTCCTTGATACTAAGTAGCGAATTATTATTGTCTGGCTTTCTGGCTTTCGCAACTTTGAGTGCCTACTTAAAGACTACAGTGGATAACTAACCTTAGTATCACTCCTAGTACCGTTACTTGCTAGCTTTCGTAGAGAGAATCCTGGCTTAAACTAATAAAAAACACCAGCAAAAAAATAAAAAAATATACCTACATGCATCATACATTTAAAAAGTTAATAGCTATTGCAGTTGCAGACGTGTCTCAGTCTCTAAAAGTGTCTCAATTGGGATTTTTCCTAATCGAAGTAATCTGTAAAAGATCCCTAGGTACGCCATAGTCTCTAACCATACGTAACGCCTGCTCATCAAGCTACCCGAACGAAACTGTCAAATTTCACTATTAAACCTTGAACCCAATACTTTAGCTACAAATACTACTATAAAATTGAAAATCTATACTTATAATTTTTTTTATAGATTGTTACTCGATGTGTCAAAAATGGCCTCCATTTTTCCTTGGCGCGGACAAAGACACGGGTGAAAAGATACAGGCACTTAACTTTTTTTAATTGCTCATTATTTCACGTCTTTTTCACGGTACCACATTATGATGATTTCTTTTCCTTGCCTTACATTTCAATATTTCCTTACTGAAAATTGTAGGTAGGTAGGTAAGTCTGATTCAAAAAATTCTTTACCTCAAAAGGTAAACAATTTCATGGGTAGTGGTTCAATTTAATTGGGGGATTATCTTTTTTCCGCTTTGCTAGGGACGGACCGTTGTCAAGGGCTCGGTGACAGACGACAAATGATGCATCGCCGATTGTTTAATGTGCTCCAGTTAAGGTCTAGGCAGGTGATAAGTATTCAAATATCTGGGTGATAGCCCCCAGGGATGTCCTTGGAGAGAGATTTTATCCCTCTACCTGAAAATTTGTCGTACTGTAGTAATTTATGTATATTTTCACGTGTAGTTCTAACTGTACAATAGAGTACAATGTAATTAATAAAGCTATTTTCAGAAACTGTTCGTTGATAAGAGTATTATAATGTTTGACAAGTCCTGTCTCCTATTACTTAACAAAGTGATAATTTAAGTTTGGTAACATTACTCAGGCTTCAACAAAACCTCTTTGATAATAAGCACTCAAAGATGAATAACGAACTGCCTGCGTAGGTACCCACCCCCATTGTACAAAATCGAGTCTCATTATTTTCACTTTGACATCACTTTAAATCACGTAAAACACGCAGTTATGTACTCGTTCAACGGAAGCGTTTATAAACAAAGGCACCCACTGTTTTAAAAGGCAAAATTGTTTCCGCCATTACACTGGCCTTCCCAAAGTCCCCGCGCCAATAAATGTAGGTGGGTATTTAGCAGACTATTTACTGCGCGACACTCCGCTCGCCGACTCCACTAATACTCTTAATTATTTTTGCTAGTGTAAGCTGTTTTTCTGACGGGGAAATGCAATTGCAACATTTTGCATCCCGCCGGCCCCCTCCCGCGCCGCGTCGCCTCGCCCCTCTCATTACGTACTCTGCAAGCGTCCGCTACGGCTGAGATCGCAGAATAATTAGACTCTAAATCAAGAGTAGCAAAGCGGTCAACCGCTTGAATGTGGTATGAATAGTCAATCGTCATTAAATTGTTCAGCTTTGGTAGTCTAATGCGTTCGGGCAATAGTCTACTCTCGTCCACTTTCATCTTGAATGTGGGTGGCGTTATTGCTCTCGAAAAGTCGAAATCTTCCGGCTGCGGGTAAAATATTGTGTTTTTTGTGCGATTCCTGATAAGTGCTGAGTCGACTTTATCTGTGAAGGCCCAAAGCATAAATATCCTTTTCTTTTCAAGAAAATTGTATCTAAATTGCGAAGGGATTTTGTTTTTGGGGTGATTTAAAGGCGGCCACAGAGCGGCACGTGTGAGTGGGAGCACAATGGCCGCGTTCCACTAGGAGAGGCGAACAAAATTAAATTAATAACACGGCCTCAGTGAAGTTCGCTTCAAATTTAAGCAGTGCAAGATTTAAACGACAGCTCACATTTCGTAGGTACGTAATTATGCCGTGACTCGCCCCCGCCCGCTCTCGGGCGCAATGTGCCAAATCGCTTACTCGCGGCTCCGCACCACTAACATTTGTTTCATACGCTCCATGGTGGAAAATGTTGAATAAATTAAAAGAGATTTTAACAGGATGTAGTGACGCGCGACGCGACACTTTGTTCACAATCTCTTGTAATTTATTCACGTGGTTAACAGTTTCGCCATCGAACACCTCTATCGCGTCGATCACAGCACTTTGTTGCTCGATAGTAAAATCTAATTAGTTGATGGAAGATTATTTTGTTACTGCACTTTTTACTTTAACAAGTACATACAAAGGTGCTAAAGACAAATCACATTGATAGTCTCTATTAGAAAAAACTTAACGATGGCTTACGATGGAATGTTTTTTTCAGTCTTTTCCAATTCGCATTCAATGCGACTTTACTTTCTTTTTTCTATTAGATTGCTGTGTGAAATCAAGACTATACATATTGTTAAAAGCTAGGGGTTTGGGATAAATGAATTAAACCTGAAGCATTCTAGAGCTTTTCAGAATTTTCCAGTAAATATGTTCCGCACGATCGGCATTTGAGTCACCTTTCCTCTTTACGTAACAATAATAAACTACTCACAGGCCTATCAGGGTCAAGAAGTTTTCGAACAGTGTCAAGAAATCTTCGACAAAAACTCACGCCAAAATAGAATTCGCCGTCTAGATTCGAGTTCGTATGATAGTGGTATCTCTATCCTGAGTCAGCGGTGTTCGCCGCGCTCCGTTGCACCCCGCTTCCTGTCACCTTTGCTACAGACTTTCAGTTGATTTCATCGCTGTACGCTGTACTTAAATGCCATAGAAAATTGTAGTACCTGTAGTTATTATTTGCCAAAGTATCTACAGTTTCTAAAAAAAGTATGATTTTAAGGTTATAATTTTGGCGTCATTATGAAAACAAATAATTTTTATGAAAAAAAAAATAGTAGAAATAGTTATTTATTTATTTATTTATTAAAACTTTATGCACAAAGAAAAACAGTGCACAATGGCGGACTTAATGACTCAGGCATTTTCTACCAGTCTACCTTAAGGTGATGCAGAGACAAAACATGGTAGGTGCAAAGACATTAAAGTAAAAGAGGAAAAAAAATGAATTATTACAATAAATACATAAATACATACATACAAAATATAAACAGTAGAGAGATAACAAAATATAGATAGAGAAAAAGAATAAATTACATGTGGGATGAATCTGCCAATTTCTTGCGTAAGTATTCGCGAGCTTTAGCTTTAAATGTGTACCGACTGGTCAACGTTCTGATATCCTGAGAAAAATCATTCCAAAGGAAAACCGCCTGGACAAAAAATGAAGACTTAAGAAAACTAACCTGAAGTTATCTATCGTTATTAAAAAAGATTTTGAATAGAGCTGTTGTAGACTAGACTTTTCCCAGGTGCAGTTGCGTACAGAGAATGATAAGATTAAAGTGACAATGTTATTTCCTAAAAACAGTCTATTTTATTTGAATAAATATTTTTTTGTGTATAGCTTAGGAAATTATCAAATGACTTCTCCCGCCCTGGGCGGAGCGGGAGGGAGTGTCAGACTTTTACTGACTAAAACCCACCCATGTTCCTGAGGTTATTCTTTATGTTCCGGGGTCGAGGACGAAAATTGAAAATTATGCTGTGTTACATAAAAAGATGCAGATAGAATACTGATTATTAGAATGAGGTCCTATTATTCCCGCGTATAACTATACAAACGAATCTATCACAACTATGACATAAATATATCATAATTAAGGTAGTAGGTAGTATGTATTAAATATTTCATACGAGTATATTATAAATTACAAGTTACAACTTAATCGGTCTATTCGGTCTAGTAAATTTGGAATAACGCTTCAAATTCCCTCTGACAGACACAACTAGGAACACACGCAGAACAGATTCCTAGAAAGTCATCATTACGTACATAAGCGTAATTTAAAAACAATAGCTAAACTGCATTCCTAACTCACCCCACAAGATACCTAATAGTCCAAGATCCCAGGCCGGCAGGCTATACGTCACTTGGCATGGCTGAAATTTAAAGGATAGGTAGAGCATGGTGTCGATTCCCTTGTTCACAAACATCCATACTAATATTATAAATGGGACAGTGTGTCTGTCTGTCTGTCTGTCTGTCTGTCTGTCTGTTTGTCTTTCTTTCACGGCAAAACGGAGCGACGGATTGACGTGATTTTTTAAGTGGAGATAGTTGAAGGGATGGAGAGTAACATAGGCTACTTTTTGTCTCTTTCTAACGCGAGCGAAGCCGCGGGCAGAAGCTAGTAACTAAATATTTATTTATTTCTTACTTACAGCTATCATTACAGGTTATTAACCTAATGCAATAGCGTAGCTACCTTAACTTGTGTCTACTTAATGTATTATCCTAACTTAAATTAATTTTATAACAGATGGTATACAACGTAATCCATACTAATATTATAAATGGGAAAGTGTGTCTGTGTGTCTGTCTGTATGTTTGTCTTTCTTTCACAGCAAAACGGAGCGACGAATTGACGTGTTTTTTTAAGTGGAGATAGTTGAAGGGATGGAGAGTAACATAGGCTACTTTTTGTCTCTTTCTAACGCGAGCGAAGCCGCGGGAAAAAGCTATTAAGTTCAGTGCATCTTTTTCTTTCCATTTCGCGGCTGTCGCGCTGCTATTGTCTTTCTATTGTGTGTATTCGAAGGTTTAAAAAAAGAACAGAAGATAAAATATTAGTTTAGTCCTGTTAAATTAAGATACTCAATAGATAATTTAGTCGCGATTAAAAACATGGTTATTAAAATATGTCGATTTACTTCAGGCGCTGGCTGACTTTATTTATTTATGTTAACACGACTTTCAAAAGTCAATTACATTAACACAATATTAAGACATCATAATCATCACAAGACATCATGACAAAAGGGAAATATAAATAAAAACAAACACAAAAACATATCAGAATAAAAAGAAATACTAAAACGAGATCGAAATAAAACCAAAATAAAAACACTATACTATTACAGAATAATAAATTATGAAAACAAAACGCAATTATAAATATACTGTAAATAAATATACTGGGACAACTCGCACACGGTCATCTGATCCCAAGTTAAGCTCTGATTAGAGCTTGTGTTATGGTAACCAGACAACAGATATACATACTTATATAATTTATAAATACATACATATTATAGATAAATTACACCCAGACACAGAACAAACAATCATGCTCATCACACAAAGTTTGTTCTGGGTGGGAATCGAACCCACGACCTCCGGCTTAGCAGTCAGGGCTACTTACCACTACACCAACAGGCCCGTCGAAAATTAAATGTTAAATTTTGTTTTCACAAACACTAGGCATGTGCGCATTACTTTTGATTGTGGACTAGAGAATCCGCACCATTATGTTGGTAAAAAGGTATGCCAGTACCGTACCTGAAAATACTTAAACGTGCGTGTTAATTTTTTAAATGCGAGTTAAATATATTTTATACATTAAAAACAACCCAGTATTTTTTTATTCAAAATTTTCAATTGCAAATTCACTTATACAGAGAACGTCGTTTCTGAATGTCCTCTATCCATTCTCAAAAACTTCAGCCACACTAAAATGACGCAAGTTTAACGACTCTCGACTCTCAGACCACATTGTAATCCTACATCAAATAGTTCGGTAGTCGGTACAGTCGGCAGTAAATAATCAAATCAGTTTGATTTATTAGTTTAAGCCCAGTATGCTTATTAAACTGCGCATTGGAATAGCAATTTGATTGTGTTCGTCTGCGGTGTCTAATCATCGTACCCGTAGGTATAGCGTTGTTAAATGAGCATTGTTTGACTTTCAGTAAGCATACGGTGCATATTTGAAACTGTGTTGTTACTTGGTATTAGTATTTAGATGAAGGTTTTGTGTTGCAATAATATTTAGAGCGAATCCGTTTCACTGCCGCCATAAATAAGTGTTAGCCAAGTGCGCACCCCATGTTGCACTATTTATTACATTACATATTACACCATTTTAAACCTTCGAACACAGGTAATTCGAGACACAATAGAAAGACAATGGCAGTCCAACAGCCGGCTGTCGGTTGGTCGTCGAAAATGCTTTTCACAAAGCTTTTTGAAACGTCATTTATTGACACTACATGCTACTCTGAAAAACTAATAAAAATATTTCAATAGCAATTTATTACTTATTAAATAAATAATATGAATAGTTTATAAAAACAATGTCTACATTGCAATTTAATGTCTATCATTGATTTGCACGACACGTCGAAAAACCTATTTGGTTTCAAGAGTCTTCAGTAGCCTAGCAAGTTCAAACCTGCTGAAAAAATATCAACTAAAAAAAGTTCTATCTCTTCATATAAACTTTGAACATTTATTACTGCTCTAATTAAAGTTTGAATTTAATACTTAAGAGTTATCTATAAAAGATTTAGCCTTTATTAATGGAGTTTGGTTTGAAAAAATTTAATGAATGTAAGCAGTGCTGCAGTATTGCCGGAGGATATTTTTTTAAACTTTGTTTTTCGATTTGAATTTCAAGTAGGTAGGCACAGACAGGTTATAAAAAACCTTATTGAAGTAGGGACTTGATGTATGACGGTTTAAATATTGTAATACATAGTTTAAAAATAAAATAGTAATATGCATTAGCTTTAGGAGGCTGTTTTGAAGTAGGTATTGCAATATTATATAAAAATAATTATGTATATGTATGAATGAACTAAATAATAATTTAATATAAAAACGATCGAATTGAGAACCTCCTCTTTTTGAAGTCGGTTAAAAACACTATTCTTTTCTTAACCTTTCAACGACTAACCGACAGCCGGTTGTCAAGCTGCTATTGTCTTTCTAGGATTCACGTGTTTTTAAAGGATTAATGTGTTTATACAAACTCAAATAATTTAATCAACCATAAACATTTCAAACATGGAACATAACCAAACCAGCCAGTACTTACATGTAACACCAAACTTAGTGCTTACACGGCAACTCCAGCCTTTTTCAAGAACCAATAAAAAATCTCCTAGATTGCCCTGAATCAACTGGCCTGTCCGTCCCCAGTTGGACCATTTATTGAACTTTTGCCAAAACAAATGTGTAGTACGTGTGATTCGATTGCCCTGTCTCACTTGAACCAAGGTTACTAGTTCAGGGCGTTTCAGAATAATATTAGTCTTTAGTAAAGCCGTCTGCAGCGGATGTCGGATGACTAATATTCACTGGTGGCACTGGCTTATGATTTCTTGTTCCAATATTTGTATGCAGGATGCTGTCTCCGACTATTTCTTCGTCGTACTTAGACACAGTTGAGACTAAATGACCTCTTTGGTTGGAATTTGAAAGCTAACCGGTGGCTAGTAGGAGTTCTGTTCATATAATTTTCTCTATTCATGTGTAAGCATCGTTATTAAGGTATTAGACTGTGGAATCTATTCATACTAGTTGACTTTGAAATGCTTAGTATGTCAAGCGTCGTGAATATTAGTTTCTATATGTGACGATACCTCTGTGAGAATAATATTATATTATATCAATAAAATAAGGGTTGAGCGATCGTGAAACAAGCCAACAAGGATATTTGCCACTTTAAAATTGTTTTATGTAATCAATTGAATAGGGATGACGACAACATAAAAAAATGGCATTCTGTTTAGTCCGTCTTGTAGATCGGTCAAAAATACGGGACACGTATTTTTTGCTTCATCAAAATAATAAAAAATACAAAGATAAAGAGCAACAAAGTTCTGGAGTGGGGGCATAGTGCTTAGCTTTTGACGCTACCGTAATGCAAAAATTGTATCTGATCGTGACGTCACGCACAACTTCAACGCACTGTATCGTCGTCATTTTTCGTTTACGAGAAAAAAGAAAAAATACGTGTCCAAAATTTTTTAATAATTTCAATGACTGACTAATTATTTTTTTTTACGTCGTCTCGCCTATCACATAGAGCTTTTAAACCTTCAAACACACGTGATTCGAGACAATATGCTATCACGAATTTCTTTTTTCACTGTCTTTTGAAGTGCTAGATCCTACGTGTACTCTATTAAGTAGTATCAATTGTTTAATGGAACTTATCCATTTTTTCCACGTGTACGCTGTCTTTAGGAATGGGCGACAAGATTAAATTATTTCACTTGGAATTAGTTTTCATTTTCTTTCTTTTACTTCTATTTTGTTTGTCTCGTTTCGACGAAATTAACTGCAACTATCACCAAATCCCACCAATTTTTCACCACCAAACGTCTCCACGAATTAGTTTCATGCCCCAGAACACTTGTATAAGTATCCTAAATTCACATGCTGATCCTTGCCTGGCAGTTTGTGGCTTCCAGCTAAGACTTGCCAGTTAATTGTCATCAAGGAGAGCGGCCAATTTGAGACATCACCCTTTTCCTTTATCTTTACCATAGTTAAATAATTTCAATAAAATTTACTTCATCTATCATCAAATCCCACCATTTTTTTACCACCAAACGGCTACACGAATTAGTTTCATGCGCCTGAATACTTGTATCCTAAATTCACATGCTGATCCTTGCCTGGCAGTTTATGGCTTCCAGCTAAGACTTCCAGTTAATTGTAATGAAGGAGATTAGCCAATTTGAGACATCACCCTTTTCCTTTATCTTTACCATTAATAGTTAAATAATTTCAACAAAATTTACTTCGTCTATCACCAAATCCCACCAATTTTTCACAACCAAACGTCTTCACGAATTAGTTTCATGCCCCCGTACACTTGTATCCTAAATTCACATGACGATCCTTGCCTGGCAGTTTGTGGCCTCCGGCTACGACTTGCCAGTTAATTGTAATCAAGGAGAGCGGCCAATTTGAGACATCACCCTTTTCTTTATCTTTACCATTAATATTAATAGTTAAATAATTTCAACGAAATTTACATCATCTATCACCAAATCCCACCAATTTTTCACCACCAAACATCTACACGAATTAGTTTCATGCCCCAGTACACTTGTATCCTAAATTCACATGATGATCCTTGCCTGGCAGTTTGTGGCCTCCGGCTACGACTTGCCAGTTAATTGTAATCAAGGAGAGCAGGCCAATTTGAGTGGCGTCCACACTAATGTCTCGTTACTGCCGTGTCCTAGACTGGTAGGATTGGCTTCCATTAGTTTATAAGCGCCGTAATCGATCGTATTGCGTTACTTATGTAAAGGTATGAGTAATGGTTGTTCTTTACTTGGTTTTTCGATTTTCCTTCTCTGCAAGACTTCTCTTAATCCTCGATTCGAGGACACATTAGAAAGACAGCAGCTCGACAGCAGGCTGTCGCTTGGTCGTTGAAAGGTTAAAGACTAATTTTGCGTGGCAAAAAAATAATAATTTCCAAATTTAGTTAAAAAAAAATAGAACATAATCTTCTACTTGTAGCAAGAGGTTGTCTCTTTTAATTATTATGATACACTAAAAACAGTCGGTCATACCCAATGTGAACCACATTGGGTATGACCGACTGTTATATATATCGTTGACCGACTGTTGATTCTGTCGATTACACATTGTTGTTCACACTAAAAGCTGCCGATCCGACTTATACTTGCAAGTGTACGCTAACATTACGTCCGCATCGCACAAATCGTGGATGAACGTCCGATAAAAATGACGTATCCGATAGTTTTATCGGGTCGCCCAATGTGAATGGCGCGAATAAAATAATAAATAAATATCTTGGGCAATTTACACACGGCCAACTGATCCCAAGCTAAGCAGAGCTCTTGTTATGGCAATCAGACATACGTACTTATATTATTTATACACTTGAGAGAATAAAATATCTTAGCAAACTTTTTATCTTCAATTTAAAGGTCTATTCGTATTTTATAGGGCAGTTAAAGTATCAAAATGAACGTTTAAAAAATACATAAATTGGATATTTATTTATTTAGTGCGAGTAACTTTGGAGAGATAAGCAATGGCTGCGTGCCATCCACGCAACAACCTGACAGCTTGGACATTCTTAGGCAAGTTCGTTCTATTAAAGTCCAAGTCTTTTACTTTACGTATAAAGTTTGCTATCTTTTCGTGGAAATATTTGATGGCTTCTGTTAAAGGTAGTGGATTTTTTATTGTTGTGTTGTTTAGTCGGATAGATATTTTGGTAATAATCAGTTGCTTTAAAGTCAATAAAAGTTAGTCGATGGAGTTGCCAGTTTAGTGACGTCATATGGTGACATTGCCATTACAGAATCTATAGGAGAATCGCGTTATGACAGCTCATTGAAGGTAGGTCAATTGCTGATGGTGTAAAATACCGTATTATTTTAAAATCAAATAAACTCAAAACCACTAAATCTTCAACACGATTACATTGAAATCCTCAAGGTATTAGGTAAACCAGTAATGTGGCGAGACAATTTGATAATAGATTCGTGTGACGCCTATGACTATGATTAAAGCTCTAGGGATTTATCTCACGGCAACGACTGGATCTAGGCAGAATATTCCAAATTATATCTAGAATGGTCTGTGACACAATTGTATTATAGGATATGTTTGTAGCTTACAATTACATTTGAATGGTATAGAATTCTAATTCTTTAATGATGTCGTGATGGCTTAGTGGTTAAGGCGCTCGCCTCTTATATAAGAGGTTCATCATCACCCTAGCCTTTTCCCAACCGTGTTGGGGTCGGCTGCCAGCCTAACCGGATTCAGCTGGATACCGGTGTTTTACGTGGAGCGACTGCCTATCTGACCTCCACAACCCATTAACTGGGCGACCCGATACCTCTTGGTTAGACTGGTCAGAGTTTCTAGCCAACCAGTAACGACTGTCAAAGTTCTACGAATGACAACCGGGACCAAGGGCTTTACGTGCTTTCCGAGGCACGGGATGTCAGTGATGTCCAAGATAAACTTTAGAAAGTATACATATGAATTAAAAAGAGACCTCTTATACAAGAGGTTGTAGGTTCAAATCCGGGCCAGTACCAATGTGACTTTTTCAATTCATATGTACTTTCTAAAATGTATCTTGGACATCAAAGACATCGGTAAAGGAAATCATCGTGAGGAAACCTGGACTTGTAGTTAATATGAGTCCGAAATCGCCAATCCGCCGTGAGCAAGCGTAGTGATCAATGCTCGTGCCTTCTCTGTATGAGAAGAGATCTTTGCCCCGTACTGGTAATATTATTATTTGTTGGGAGGGAGTTGGGAAGTATCATTTCTTCTGTTCATTTTAAAGTAGGAATCTATTTGTGAATAAATAACTCGCAATTAACATAAAAAATAATAATTTTTATTATTATTTCCTACTAAATCATCCAGATATCAGACATCTTTTTTAATTGTTGTGTTTCTTTTGAATTCTAATTCAAATAGTTTGTTTTTAACAAGAAACTTTGCGGCATTCTTCAAGTAGAGTACTTTTAGGGTATAATCACATAATTATTAGTATAATCATTCACAACTAAACAAAAGCGCCCATACTTACACATATACTTAACAGTAACACTGAAAAAACACTTAAACAATTTTCTCTTGATTTATGAACTTGATGCGTTGCATACGCCTATAACTTAAAGCTTTCAGTCTGGAAAAATATTACCTCCCCTAAATTATAACAGGCTTCTAATTATAAACTTGAATTATTATGAATAATTTCTACATTACCTATAAAAAAGATGGCGTAAAGAACGTTCGTTCAGTCTAACCCTGACATTTACCTGTGTCACCAGTGACGTCATAAGAAAAATATTCATTCATTCGTTCTTTTTGTCGATGGTTTGTCGGTTGGTTTGCACAGAAGTCAGTACATTAAACTCCCGAAACTGTCAAATTTTCTAAATCAACTTGAACCCTAATACGTTAGCAGTAAAGTTCTATTAAAGAAATTTGACAGAATGTAGTAGCTAGATGTGCTGGCCTTTGTGCAAAATTACAGAATCCATATCGTAGTTAGGTTTTAAATCGTTCGTTTTAATTGGTCCAATATTCGCGTTCCGTCAATTTCTTCGATAGGTGCACATAGGAGTCTAAAATCCATTTTTTACTGCTTTATTTTCTTTCTGCTGTCTGATTCTCATTGTATCCTTTGTGTGAAATCATGATTTTTTTATATTTGTTTCATCTCAGTTTACCGGACGATGTTTTGTGATCGATTCTCTGGTTTTAATATAAATATTATAATGTCAATAATTGCATGCAGGCACTAGTCCAAATACAGGGTTCTTCGACAACGCAAAAAAAAAAACAGGCGACAAGTTTTTTTTTTATAAAAGCCGTTATTTATAAAATCAGTAACACAGTCTTTCGAAGTAGTCTCTAAAGTGACCAATATTCAGCCCGTAAAGCCTCCTCACACCTAAGATGTTGGACTTTTCCTTGCATTCGGACAATAACAGGTTATACATTGACGGTCCGATTCCAGTTGCACGCCCACTAAGACGGCTAGTTAGTGCGACACGGAGACAAGCTGTGTGTATGTATGTTAATACGGATTATATGGCATGACCCGACAGTTGAAAGCCGGGACATTGGCTCAGCATTAATTAAATGCAGTGTATGCAACACGTAAATGCACTTTAGTCAGCAGTAGGTATAGATGCTGAGTTATTGGATTTTTTGTACAGAACCTTTCTGGATTACTGTTGATTTATTAAATAGTTGCAGCGTGTTTTAGCGTAGATCGGGTAGTTAGGTATGGGCTTATATTAATAACTATGCAGTGACTGCTTAGTGGTCAAAATTAGTAAAAGAACAGCAGCTTTTTCCCCAGTAAAGTATTAAGGTTCTGTAGTTAAATAAAATTATTTTATATTTGTTAAGTGACAAGCTTATATTGCGATTAAAGATTCCGTTTATTTGTCTTCATGATTTAACTTAACGATTTTAGATCTTTATTTAACGTTTTCTATTTTTTATTAAAATCAAGTATACTCTTTCAGTTTTCAGATAAATGTCATAACAAAACAGAGTTTTAATTTTAATACGAACTTACAAACGTAATATAAACGAACAGACATACGAACGATCCTATACGATATGTTTTTGATTCGGATATACGGAACCTTAAAATTCACCATGGTCGGGGTGGGTAACTGACACACAAACCAACACAAAACCAAATGTGTGCCACAAATACCAGGCCACCAGAAGTCACATGGAACATGAACTTAACTCACAAACAAAATATTCGAAGCAGCGGCGACGAAAACGTGATTTAAATATGGAACACACAAAAACCGTCCCAATGTAGTTTGTAAGTTATCGCATAGATGACATCAAACGAATCGACAATTCAATTCAATGTCAGAAGTTGCCAGCGTACTGGCCGGGAAATTCACAACTAAGTTGAGGCGAATTTTTGAAAAATATGATATAACGGGGCAAGGGGGCGCGGCAGGGTTGGCTACAAGTTTGAAGAGGAATCGGGCCCTCGGGGGCTGTGATGAATCTTTCACGCGTTTTATCGCTTTGCATCGGGAATCGAACCTCGGAATCTTCGCTCCGACGCTCAGACGGACAACGTAGGTATTTACGCTGAATATTTTGGATGAAATGTTAAATTGTGTTATTCAATCGCCGATTTTTTTTATCTGAAGTGTGTGTTTCGGTTTTATTACCATTGTTTGTTGCAAATGGTATTTGTAAAATTCTATAGGTATAGTACTAGCATATCAATTTGTATATAAGCTACTTATATTCAAAACCACTACATTTGTCTGACTAACTTTGGGTGTTGTAAGGTTATTTAGAACAGAGGCTATATTTACTAAACAAATGACGTTCGAATTCAAATGGCAAAGTAATCTAAACAGCAATCAACTCCATAAAGATGTCAATGTTTCGGTGAATAAGGATAAGTTTCACATAACCCTCTAAACAAAAACTAAAATTGTAGTTAAAAGTTCCTTGAATAGTTGTAGTATTGAATATCAGAATAGTAGTGAATTAAGTTGCATTTTGACTTAAACAAACCGTCAAAAGTCGTTGTTATTTAATTGCATATTTTTCAATTACGGTTTTTAATAATACATCTGATCTGTTGGAGTATTATTTTATTATCGTCATTACAATCAGCTTGCGACAGTCCACTTCCTGTTAGAGTTCCATGGCATGTTTTTATAGAAAGTACATTAAAAAAAAACTTAAAATAAAATACACACATCAAAAGTATCTAGGGATATTTCAATTAAACCTAAACAACTAAAATTCTATTAACTTTTTGTTAAGACACCTTCACATTAAAATAAACCTTGTTTAATAGCCTATATAATCTGATAACAAACATTTAGATAAAGTTAAATTAAAAAAAAAACTTAGAAGAAAAGGAAAAACTCAAACAAAATTTCAATCTTAACTTTATTTTTGAAACATCAAAACCTAAACAAAAAAAACTATTTTTTTTACAAAAATTGTTGAAAACATAAAATTAATAATCCTTGGATCCACTTAAGACTCTCCAGACACATCTGCAGCGGTTCTGCATACTTAAAACAAGGTGGCAATATTCTGTTGTGGAATACTGTCCCAAGTCCTATTAAGATGCAAGAAAAGCTGGTTTTCATCCTCGATATCTTCAGGGAATTTCCTAAGAGCTCTTCTCAGAAGCATATCCCAGGCATGCTCGATAGGATTTAAGTCAGGGAATTGTGCAGGCCAGTCTAAAGCTTGGATATCATGCTGTTGTAACCAACTTGTGACGATACGCGCCGTATGTGGACGGGCATTGTCGGGCATTAACTGGAAATTTTGTCCCATTTGTTGTCTGTGGGGCAAGATAACAGGCTCTAGCACCTCATCTCGGTATTTTAGAGCAGTCATATTGCCTTGTATCCAAACGAGGTCCGTTCTACCGCCGAGACGAATTCCTGCCCATACCATAATCGTGCCACCTTGATATGCATGAACTTGTTGTAGGTGCTGCAGTCGATTCCAACGTCCAGGTTCTCTCCAAACGCGAAGTTTTCGCGCGAATCAGGATGAAATCCAAACCTGGATTCATCAGTGAAAAGCACAAGTGACCATTGAGGATGGTTCCAGTTTTCGTGTGCAATAGCCCATTGTAATCTTCTTCATCGATTGCCTCTCCTTAGCGCTGGTACCCAAACTGGCCTACGAGTACGTAGGTTGACTTTATGCAGTCGTCTTCTCAAAGTTTGACCGCTTACCAACAAACCATACTCTCTCTGTAGCCTTTGAACCAATTGCATTGCCGTTACATTTGGTTGACTTCGTGCAGCATTTACTATGAATCGGTCCTGTACATGTGTTTTAATGCGTTGAGGTCCTCGGTGCCGTTCCACCACTTCACCTGTGACACGATAACGTGACCGAAGCCTGGATATAACGCTCTGACTAGTCCTCATGGCTTCAGAAACCGCAATTTGGGACAGTATTCCACAACAGGATATTGACACCCTTGTTTTGAGTATACAGAACCGCTGCAGATGTGTCAGGAGAGTCTTAGGCTGATCCACGGATTATTAATTTTAAGTTTTCAAAAATTTTTATAATAAAAGTGGTTGTTTTGTTTAGGTTTTGATGTCTCAAAAATAAAGTTTAGATTGAAATTTTGTCTGAGTTTTTCCTATTCTTCTAAGTTTTTTTTTAACTTAACTTTATCTAAAAGTCTATTATCAGATTAGATAGGCTATTAAACAAGGTTTATTTTAATGTGTAGGTGTCTTAACAAAAAGTTAATAAAATTTTAGTTGTTTAGGTTTAATTGAAATATCCCTAGACACTTTTGATGTGTGTAGTATTTTACAAAAAAGACAGTATTTTACAGAAAAGTTTTACAAGTTTTGGAAAAATCATCTTTGATACTGTCAATATTTTGCACTGCTGACGCGATGACTGTTGCGACTTTCGTCTTTTTAAAGATAGTTCTCGTTCTCCATTCTTCTTACTTACATACTCTTTCTCCAGTATTCTTACTAACATTTATATATCTATTCTAAAATATGTCTAATAACTCCATTATGTCTATATTCTGCCTAAAATCTGTCGAAACGTCAGTCTATCTATCCATCAAGCCTTATGCACAAATGTGATCTATTATTCTCATAGATTACTGGTATTCGTCGGTGCAAATGGTACATCCCACATCTCTATAAGTACAAGTCTCTCGAGGTAAACATAGTACTAACATATTATTGATAATGTAATAGTCTTGTCACAGCTGTACCTGATTCCCAAATGATGTCTACACTAAGTATAATCTGTTACAGTGGCTCCCAACATATTTTTGACAAAATCGTAATGGTCCCCATCGTTTTGATTTTGTAATTATTAACAGTCTCATTGGCTTTGCCTTAATTTTAATCCACAACCTTATCTATTAAAGGCAAATATTTCAAAGATTTAAAGTTTTCAAAAAAACATGTTTTTTGCCCTCGAAACGATCTTCTTTTTTCTCCTCCTGGGCCAAAAAATTGAAAATAGACATTATTGTTAGAAAAAAAAATTGTCAAATAGTCCCTGTTTTTATTGAGATACAGCTTAAATAGTAAAACAGTAAAGATAATGGCAATTCAATGTATCTTTTTCTGAAATAATTTGTAATATTTCACAGTGACGAATGACGAAATTAGCATCGTATTTGACAAAAACCGACATATAATTCTTCTTTCCTCCAAACAAACGTTAAGTTCATTAGACGAGGTAACAAGGGGTAAAGAAGTTCAGGCAGCCTCAAGTGTGGGCAGTGTGTGGCCGACCTCCGGTGTTCTAACTATGTCCTACACTCCTCTAAACAAACCGCGACCGTAAGAAGTCGAAATGCTCGACAGTGTACTACTAAGTATGGCAGGTAACTGTGAACTGAAAGATTTGAATAGTGCCCTCCAATTTATGAAAGACAGTGTACGGATCGTGAAGGCTAGACGTACAATATCAGAGACAAATATGGAAATGACACGAACGAAGCGATTGGAGTGACGTCACAGTAAAGAGACTAGTACTGACAAATACAGATGTGTGATATGACTATCCCACAGTTTCATGTCTTACCGAATGGAATCTTCTAATATAACTACTTTATATGTAGGTGTGAAGAGGTATCGTGTCGCCCAGTTACTGGGTTGTGGAGGTCAGGTGGGCAGTCGCTCCACGTAAAACACCGGTATCCAGCTGAATCCGGTTAGGATGGCAGCCGACCCCAATACGATTGGGAAAAGGCTAGGGAGATGATGATGATGATATGTAGGTGACGTTTCAAAGTATCTCCATGGATTTTTTATTTCCCATCTAAATGTAGTGTAGTGTGTAAATTCAGCTGGATAGGAATGTTTTACATGAAGCGACTGCCGATCAGACTTCCACAACCCAGCTACTGGTTGACCTTGGTTAGATTGATCAGACTTTCTGGCTAACTAACCAGTGACGAGTGTCAAAGTTCTACAAATGAAAACCGGGACCAACGGCTTTACGTGCTTTCCGAGGTACGGTATGTCAGTGATATTCAAAGTTCTACGAATGACAACCGAGACGAGGTTTTACGTGCTTTTCGAGACATAGGATGGGAGTAATGTTACAGATAAACTTTTCGAAAATACATCAGTCTAGTAATAAACTAAACGTTACATTGAAACTCGCTCAGATTCGAACCCGTAATTTCTAAATGAGATTTTTACAAGAAATGGTGGGAAAAAAATGACTAACAACATGTCAAAAAAATTAAACAATTCGGCTGAAACAACTGAGAAGTGGATTTAAAGGATTACTTTGGAAGTCTGTGACGTCATACCTCTAAATTAAACGTAAGATTTTGCTGCATTAAGTAGTGTATATCTACCGAGATAAACAAATCTCTCCGAGCTAAAACAAAACACTGAATGTCATTACCGTTAAATCCATTAATTTCCTTGTATTTAGTCTTACAATTTGCACCTAAAGATAGGCATCTTATCTACTCCCCTGCCGGGTTTGCATATTTCTTTTGTACTTGAGACATTTACAAACGGTACTTTTTCCTTTATTCTACGAACACAGTTGTATTTTAATTGAAAAAGATTTATTTTAAAGAAGTCGGCAAAGGGTTTTTATGGCTCACGGGACACCTGATGCTGAGTGGTCATCGTCTTAAATATTTGTACATAGTATACTAGCAACCCAACCCAGCTTCACACGGGTGTTACCAATCTTTAAATATCTCGGCTTTACTGCAATAAAATATGCACGTTAAATACATTTAAACTTTCCTTTTGAAACACTCTATTCATTTAAAAATAAGTTTTAAAGATTAAGTATTCATAGGGATAGACAGACAGCGGAAACCGACCTTGTTTTATACTATGTATTGATTTTGAATATTGTACCAAAAGAAACAGAATAAACTTAATGTAAATAGCGGAACCAAGTTATTCAGTTACACCCGCGGTTCTGCGGATGGCGAGCGATGGGTAGCTCACCGCCCGGCTAGGACCAGGACCGCGTCGACGGCGCGTTAGTGTTCCACGCGCGCCTTAAAGAGAAGGAGTCAGCACAGGAATGGCCCAACAGGGCCAACGCCTGCCGGGGTTGCGGAATGTTTAAAATAGTTACCGTGACCCTGGAACATAAAGGGCAATCGGAGGAACATGAGTGGGTTTTAGTCAGTAAGAGTCTGACACGCCCTCCCGCCGCACCCAGGACGGGAGCAGGCATTGGATGATTTCCCACTCACCAAAAAAAAAAAAAAGTTATTCAGTTAAGTCATCAAAACAGTCGGAAATTAAATAAATTCAAGACAAACTTTCTTAAAGTTTAATTCAATATAAGCAGGTGTTTTAACATTTTTGGAAACAACACACGAAAAAAGATATGTAATATAGATTCAGAGAGTTAGCCGAGGGTCGCAGTGGCGCGGGCCCCGGCTTCGCCTAACTGCAGTAAGTGTCGGAAAACTTTCGCGAAACATCTTTTACTAGCGCTCGATCGACATGTTAGGTTTTTAGATTTTCACTCGAACGAGCAGCGCAATCCCATAGTTATGGGCCGATGTCTTACTTGCACGGCTATTTTGATTTTATTTTGTTTTGCTTTTCTTTTGCATTTGCTTGAGTGAGCGTTTCACTTTGTCGTGCTTTTCTTTTAGAGAAACAATATCAATAGAATGAGTTCCATTATTTTTAATAGACACTCAGTGACTTCTTGGACTGTATCTTTTAGGTGCTTTTGCTTCGATCAATTAAATTGTTTTACAAATAGGTATTTAGTTTTTCTGACGCTCTTTGTGTTCAGTGTGATTTTTTTAATACAGATACTTTTATTTAGACTTAATATTATAAAACCGAAAATTATGAAACTATTACATGACATCACAATACTATCGATGGGAGCAGAGCAGTAACTAAAAACGGTGGTGAAACTGCTAGTCTATATTTATAAAATAACTGACTGACCAATTGTTGAAATATTAACGCATAAACCGCTGGTCCTAGAGACATGAAACTTGGAGTGTATGTTTTTGTATAGAGTGGGTAGCCACTAGAAAATATTCTTGGAAATTTGGCCACTAAAGGGGAAAAATATTAGATAAAAGTCTGAAATCGCTAATCCGTGCTCGTGCCTTTTCATTTCTTCAACATTATTATTTTTTATGTTTTTAATACAACTAAAAGGGTGATGGCGGTCCATCACCATTTTAGTTGTAAAAAATAACTAGATCTAAAAACACTCCAACACATACAAATACACAAGTCAATTTAATCCTTTGAAAGCCATGATTGAACAACAAAATACTAATTGAATTCCACCGTGCAGCGCACGTGACGGCACAAACCAGTCGCGAAACAAACATCGTTAATTACGCATAAATTACAAATTCCTTGTAGGTTTCAAAGTCGCAACCGCACCGAGTTTTATTAAGTGCTGTTCAAACGAGACATCATTGCAAAGCATTCTCCAGTTACCAAGAAACACTGTAGGAACTCGAAACCGTGCTGACAGACAGGAATAACTTAATTCCGATGGAGAGCACTTAAAAAAGAATAGACCGGCTCTTAAAAGACGGGCACAATTGTTACCGCTCTTCAGATGTGCAGACGCCGTGAAAATCCGTGAAATAATACCCCCGCACTAGTTAAGCCGGTCCCTAGCTGACGATACAATAAAATAAGCAGTACTCAGGGACTAAACTACAAATTACGAGAGCTTGCTCGGCTTAAAATAATTAAGATTCTTTGTTCCGCTTGATGGGAGAACTGGAGACGAACTGCAACTCGATGATAGCACATCATGAGTCTTTGCAGTGTCCGGTCAACGCAGTCAAATCTAGAAGTTTCTTATCGTGTTCCAACTTTGAAAGTTTCCGTTTAATTTTACCGTAACAATCGCAGCGTTTTATCAAATGAGCGGACTTGTTATTTTTTATTGGCGCACAAAGTTTTTTCGACAGATGTTGAAGTACTTTGCTAAGTGAGGCTGGCTGGTACAGCGTTATACTGTTAGTTTTACCCGTAGTCATATTTTTTGTGCGGACTTATTTAATTTCGTTTTTTCGTCTCAAGGTTCTGGAATGTTATATAATTTGTGATTGTTGTGCCTTTACAGTCTCATTTTCTCATTTTTTTATGTTGTGAAAATATGTCAGAATGAGAAATTGAACGATTTTTGTTATGAGCTTTTGTGGAAACTATACAAATATTTTAAATTTTGTTAAAATTAAGTTTTGTTGATACTCTTCGAATACCCTAAAACTGCACAAAAACGTGAAATAAACCAGCCGCCTTTTACGTTTCAGGCTTAATCCTATTAAGTGAATTAAAACCTAGTAAAAATGCATCATCAGTTCCCATCTGGCTTTGTTTTGTAGCTACAGAAAATTTAAAGAAAAATATAAAGTCTAATGTTATTTATATTTCTACAATACCACAATATTATTCTGACTATAGCACGTCTATAGTAGAATTCGCAAGTCGTAGTGCCAAAAAGTAGTTGGAATTTCACACAAGGTAAATTTGAGAGGTGTCAGATACTAACACACAGATGCCCAAGTGATCCTATAAGGGTCCGATTTATCTGTTGAGGTTCGCCACACGGTAGATGTCGCCACAAAATTCTAAAAATACTAGCTAAGTATAATGGGGGGTTGCGGAATGTTTATAATAGTTACCGTGACCCTGGAACATAAAGGGCAATCGAAGGAACATGAGTGGGTTTTAGTCAGTAAAAGTCTGACACGCCCTCCCGCCGCACCCAGGACGGGAGCAGTCATTGGATGATTTCCCACTAACCAAAAAAAAAAGTATAATGTTATTTATTCGTTATTTTCACAAATCATTGTGACAACAGCACCTCGCAAATTCGCAAGTCGTAGTGCCAAAAAGTAGTTGGAATTTCACACAAGGTAAGTTTGAGAGGTGTCAGAGTCGAGTGGGCGTGGAGCGTGCAAACTATGTCTTTGTTTAAGACGCTGTGGCAGCCACGACTATGTGTTTATTTGATGACACCCATAAGAATTTCACAATAACACTTGCATGTTTTGAGAGCAGGAGAGGTTTTTTAAGGAGATTAGTAGATTTCGTTTTTGATTAAGTTAGTTATATTTAGGTCGTGGTCCAATTAGCGGTGCCTTTGAAGTTTAAAAAAATATTCCTACTTCAGAAAGTATAAGCCACTTGAGTTTCAAATTATTTTAGGCGCGTCTGTGGCAGCCACGACTATGTGTTTATTTGATGACACCCATTAGGATTTAACAATAACACAGGCATCTCTTTATGGCAGGAGGGGTTTTTAGAGGGAGATAAAGTAGAGATTTTGGGTTAAGCTCGGGGTTAAATTAGCGATGACCTTGGAAAAGTAAATATATACTTATGCCCTTACTAATAATCACTGTGTAAAGTTATGCAATGAATAAAGCCTGTGTAACCATACATTTTTTGACGTATAAACCTGTCATAACTTTATGCAGCGATTATTAGTAAGGCACTTAATTTGGAAAAATAAAAGGACGTGTCAAGTTTGTTGACATTTCGATAATAACTTAAAACGATAGGGTAAATGTATATTTTACTTATGGAAACAGAGATGTCTCTGTGGCAGCTACGACTATGTGTTTATTTGATGACACCTATAAAACATTAACAATTATACTTGCATGTTTTGAGAGCATCAAATTAGCGGTGACCTTGGAAAGGTGTAGTTTGCACAAATATACCTAGTTCAGAAAATATAAGCCATATGAGTTCCACATTTATTTAAGATGAAGTTTATTTGATGACTTGAATTTGAATTTAACAAGATGATTAGAATTTAACAATAACATTTGAAAGTTGGAGTGCAGATTTTGATGTCTTCAAAGAGAGCTGAGGTAAAGAAGATTCAGATCAAGGTCAAATTGACGGTGACTTTAGAAAAATATACCTACATAGTTTTAAATAACTAATCCACGCAAGTGTTACTCAACGACTTAGTGCAGTGAAGTTTGCTGAATAACTTTAATATGAGATCGCAAAAAACATTGTATAAAAATATCAATATAATAAAATTATAACAGCCCATCAGAATAAACGTTAATGCAAATTGTAAAAACGTTATTCCCATTTTAATTCCCAGAGTGAAGTCCATAAACAACGCTTCCAGCACAACAAAGCAGGAAAATGAAACATTCTACTGACAAATGTTATCGAATTTGACCGCCCATTCTCCAATCAACGATCAAAACAACTCATTTTCATCTCACTGCACACCAAAAATGATTCCATTAACGATATTTCAGTGCCCCTATCTGCCACCAATCAAGACTTGTTATCAACACAGTCAATTCTCAAAGTTGCGTCCTAAAAACGTGATACCACAAAGAGTGCCGTTGTGAGAGGGAACCGAGGTCACGCCAGCCTCGGAGGGCCCTTCGCTTTGTTCCACTGGCAACAATGCCTCACCGAGGGTCCACAAGAGCATACTTGTATCGGATGCAAGCGATGTTTCGTTGGCGAGGATTAGGGCTTGTGGCCAGGACTGTACTTAACCACGAGACTTTAATGCCAAGGAAACGTTTCAAAGGGTCGTTGAGAGGGAAAATTGACGGTTCGATGAGGGGATAAGGTACAGATGGGCTTTTGTGTTTTTTTTCGGTGGAGAGTGTATGTAGACCTTATGACAATTGATGTGTCAAGCACTGCCGGGTTGGTAACACCCGTCGGTAACAATCACTACATAGTATAAAACAAAGTCGCTATCCGCCGTCTGTCCCTATGTATGCTTAGATCTTTAAAACTACGCAACGGATTTTGATGCGGTTTTTTTTTATAGATAGAGTGATTCTTAAGGAAGGTTTATATGTATAATACATGCAATATAGTAGAAAAAAGCCGGGATTTTTAAAGAGTTGACCCGCGGGGCGGGTCGCTAGTAACTTGTTAATGGGTCTGTAACAGTAACTGTAAGACGACATAGGTTGATACACTTTATCTGCCAAGCTGTCAGTTATCAACCCATATTATTGTAAATCATTTCCAATATATTTCGCGCATAAACGCCAACTAATACGATCTGTCTGACTGTTGCGCACTGCTAAACCAAGAAACCTTGTGTTTTTAAGTAATGTATTATTTTATGATTATACATAGTATGATTTATCCCATAACCATAACTTTGTAAATCTTAGGTAAATACGATACATGACTTTATCAGATATTCGCAGTGTTGAGGTTTTCAATCTTGATTTAAGATTGAAACAAAACTTCATTGAGAACAAATAACTCACTATATTGACACGCGATAGATCTACGAGTAACTCCCTTGAGAGGAATAATGTGCCGGTACAGATACTCAAAGATTTGCCCATATATTCTTCTCCGTTATAACTTCTCAAAATCTCGGCTTGTCAAGTCCGTCCCTGTTCGCAGAGAGTAGTAATTATACGATATTTATGCGAGTTGCCCCTCCCCTACTCTTGTCTTGAGAGCTTGCTAAGAAGAAAAGCGATATGAGTGTCGAAACTTATGACTCGTAATTCTCTTTTAGCGAGCGAATTTTTGTCAACCAAGGAAATTAATTTTTCAACCAACTAACTTACAAAACAACCTCAATATAACGATCAAAGCGATCATAAGGCTTGTGAGCTAGAGCCTGTAATAATGCTATAAAGCATCCTCGTCTTTCGTTCCTCTATTAATAAAACTACGCTATGCTAAAGCCGCGTTCGGAAAGCCACTAGGTAAAAGCTTCCTGTAGGAATTGTAAAAAGTTTCATATTTTTTTAAAGTTATTAATCACTGCGTGGAATCGTAAAATTCTTCGCAAAATACGGAGAAACAAATTTTTACATTTCCAAGTCCCGCTAGTGTAAAAAGTTTTCATAAAATTTAATTAATCTCACACGTATGGTGTTCCGTGCATTTTTACATGAAACGTTTAAATATATCGCCGGTTGCACTCTGGCCGAGAAGTAGGCAGTAGGCATACCACACGTTACACACTGCGTAGGAGTACAAAGTCCAGCTAAATACCGGAAGATGTGGAGCCCTCCTCGCTTTGTTACTGCGACAATGAAAAGGAAATGTCTTTTCCATTTTTCCAAGGTTCAAACCATTGAATACCTGCCCATTTGATAATACAAAGCGGCCTTACTGAAACACGGTACGGATTTTCAGGATTATTAACGGCAAACAGTAAGAATTATTTATTACCAGGTTCACTTCCGAAGTGCTTAACAATAAAACCGCGTAATCTACGTAATTAACCATCGCGCACACACGCGCGAACCGCCTTACCTAAACGTGACGTGTAAACCAAATTAAACTAGAACCGTATGGGTTTTTAACAAATGTAGCACTTAATTATTATTTCCTTGGTCACAAGCCGTTCGGAAGGAATGAGACTTTCGGAAAACCACGTGTTCGTGGGTTGGTCGTGTGCAATTGTGCAGCACCGAGCACCTTTATTGCAGCGCCCACTATTTTCTGCGCAACGGGTGTACAGCAAGAAATAAAGGAGCCCGAACAAAAAGGACATTCTTTTAAAGTTCTTTATTTCAAGGGATTGTAACAGTAAAGTGCGGTTTAATTGCATGGTAGAACTTTCACAGTTCCACACTTTTATTTGTATTCGATGAATTTAGATTCGATTTCTTTTAGTTCGCGGATCGCGCCCGCCTCGCGTTCGAGAAATATAGAAAAAGCTGCAATTTTCTCGGCATCTCTACTTTTACTGTAACAATAATAAAACTACGGCACTTAATGGAAACTCGTTTACGTTTGTTCCTTTTTCAAGTAATGAATTTGCAGCGATAGGTAAATTTGTAAGTTTACGATTGCGTCATTGTAGCTCAGGTGATGTTTGAGAATTTGGCGCGAGCTCGACTTTGTTCTGGAAGAAGGTCGTGTCATAAAAATTATCGAAGTTTCTTGTGTCCGGCGAGCGAGTGGGAAGTTGATTGCTGGCAGCGAGCGGCCGCCTCCGCCCCCGTCATGCCGTGCCGCGCCCGCTCACCTATGCCGCGAGACAATAGCGAGCCAATAAAACTTTTACTGTGAGCTATGATTTTGGAAACATTTTGCGAGATGAGTTCTATAAAATTCGTAATTTATTCAAGCCGGTTAGGACGTTACTTCCACTTTATTGACGTTTAGCGTTACCTACAACAACAGGATTTGTTACTTTTACTCTAAAACGTAAACGTTGACACGATTTAAAGTTAAAGTTTTATAGAAAACATCATTTAGCAAAACACGTTATGTTGTGATTGATGATTAAAGACAGATACTCCCTACAACAATATGTGCTAAGTAAATTATAGTTACAGAAATTGTAATAGTTCAAGTAATTTTTTTGTTAAATATAACACTGAAGTTTTATCGCAAATCAGTCAGTAACTATTCCCATTAAGGTACGCAGAGTATGAAAGTTCTATTTAGTTAGAGATTCCATCATTTTTAGGGTTCCGTACCTCAAAAGGTAAAAACGGAACCCTTATAGGATCACTTTGTTGTCCGTCTGTCCGTCCGTCCGTCCGGCTGTCAAGACCCTTTTTCTCAGAAACGCGTCGAGATATCAAGCTGAAATTAATATCACATACTCGGGTCTGCTATCACTTAAAGCAGTGAAAAAATCTAGTTTTTAAATCAACGCAATAAAAAGATACGGCGGTTTATATTGCAAATTTGGACATTTGCAAAGAAATCAAAACCTATAGGGTACTTCCCATTGACCTAGAATCATGAAATTTGGCAAAAGGCAAGGTCATGTAGCACAAGTAAAGGGAAAACTCCGAAAACCGTAAATTTGTAGTTAGTTGACATCAGGCGTCCGTCTGTCCGTCTGACTGTCAAGAACCTTTTTCTCAGAAACGCGTCGAGATATCGAGCTGAAATTAATATCACATACTCAGGTCTGCTATCTCTCAAAGCAGTGAAAAAATCAAGTTTCTAAATCAACGCAATAAAAAGATACGGCGGTTTATATTGCATATTTAGACATTTTCAAGGGAATCAAAACTCAAAACCTATAGGGTACTTCCCATTGACCAAGAATCATGAAATTTGGCAAAAGGCAAGGTCATGTAGCACAAGTAAAGGGAAAACTCCGAAAACCGTAAATTTGTAGTTAGTTGACATCAGGCGTCCGTCTGTCCATCTGTCTGTCAAGAACCTTTTTCTCAGGAACGCGTCGAGATATCAAACTGAAATTAATATCACATACTCAAGTCTGCTATCTCCCAAAGCAGTGAAAAAATCAAGTTTCAAAATCAACGCAATAAAAAGATACGGCGGTTTATATTGCATATTTAGACATTTTCAAGGGAATCAAAACTCAAAACCTATAGGGTACTTCCCATTGACCAAGAATCATGAAATTTGGCAAGAAGCAACGTCATGTAGCAAAAGTAAAGGAAAAACTCTGAAAACCGTAAATTTGTAGTTAGTTCACATCCGTCCGTCCTCCCGTTCGTCCGTCTGTCAAGACCTTTTTTTTTCAGAAACGCGTCGAGATATCAAGCTCAAATTAATATCACATACTCAGGTCTGCTATCTCTTAAAGCAGTGAAAAAATCAAGTTTCTAAATCAACGCAATAAAAAGATACGGCGGTTTATATTGCATATTTAGACATTTTCAAGGGAATCAAAACAAACTCAAAACCTATAGGGTACTTCCCATTGACCTAGAATCGTGAAATTTGGCAAGAAGCAAGGTCATGTAGCACAAGTAAAGAGAAAACTCCGAAAACCGTAAATTTGTAGTTATTTCACTAAAAAACAAATTAACGGAACCCTCGTTGCGCGAGTAGAACTCGCACTTGACCGGTTTTTTTTGTTGTAAAGTAAAAGTACGTCACAGAATTTCCTGAAAAAAGATAGACGATCTTGTCTTTGAAATGGACTTTTTCTTTACAAAGAAAACATTTTACCTGTTTATATTTTGGATGTTTATGGGGGGGTGGGGGTGTAGTGGGAGTGTGTGTTGGGTGGGGGGTGAGATAAGAATCAAATAGATGTTGTTTCGCTGCATGGCGCGGGCGCTCTGTCGCAGGGCTATATGCACGTGCTGACGTCTGGACGCTACGTCTTGACACTTGCACTAACATATTGTAACACTAGTGGATAATATCTTAGCTGCAGTTTTGGGATATTTGGAGCTTTTCCTTTACTAGGTTAGCAGAACACTCGAGTTTCTTAGACGTTGCAGTTTTAGAAAAGTTGGTAACGAAATATTGGATTGTTTCTCCCCACCACTTCTCACCACGTTTTATAATCTATAAACTCAGAAAACTTTAAGATGTAAATAATAATTATGTTTATTAATTAGAGATAGATACAGACATGCAAATTTATTAAAATATGGTTCTATAAATGTTCTTAGTTATCCCAAAGCCTTAGAAAGGTATTTTTAGCTTAGTACGTGATTCGGTTGCTGGATTTCGCCCGCTCCGGCCGAAACAGGAAATTATTTAATCATACTAATATTATACTAAATACGAAAATGACTCTGTTCCCCACGCCAGAACTACAGAACCCACCTACAGGGCCAACAGGGCCAACGCCTTCCAAGGGTTGCGGAATGTTTATAATAGTTACCGTCACCCCGGAACATAAAGGGCAACCGAAGGAACATGAGTGGGTTTTAGTCAGTAAAAGTCTGTCACGAAGGACGGGAGAAGTCATAAATGATGATTTCCCAATCCCAAAAAAAAACTACAAACCCCATTTATAAATTTGGTACAGAGGTAGTCCATAGCCTGAGAAAGGACATGGGATTAAGGAGTTTTTATCTCATAAAGCCCTGAAAATTCTGTTGAAAGTCCCAGTTTAACCGAACCGGACGAATGTCACCGGCCGAAAACCTGCTAAGCCGTTTCGCCCACTCCTGTCGAAACAGGATTTTAATTGTTACTCATATTTTTGAGGAGTGTTTGAGATAATATTTTTTAAACCTAATTTTCACAATAACCACAAAATTTAAAAAAGCTACTTTACTAAATAAACCGTACAAATTTAATTAAAATAACTTTATTTTGTGCGCGTACGAAGATCAGCGGCCGAAACACCGGCTAAGCCATCCCAGGCACTGATAAGTCATATATGTATTAGAATATTTGTTTAAGATTATTTTATGTATTTTGCTTTATGGGCCTCCGATGCCTGAAATAAAACGATTATTATTATTATTACATATACTTTTCATTAACATAGCTATTTGATTTTTGGTCCAAATTCAATTTTAGTACGGTTCATTTCTCCAAAATAATTATCGCTAGTAATATTCATGATATCACTGAAACAGGCGAGGCATACCTACATGGTAAATTTTCATAATAAAGTCTAGTCTCTAGTGATCTCAAGATATTATTTATTTGTCTGACAGACAGACAAATGAGTCGTGTGATAAAAATATGAACCTTAAAAATATGACATGTAAATAAAATACAATAAATTACAAACTTTTCACAACAAAAATGTGTAAAGGAAAATAACTTATTTACCGTTAAAAATAAACTGCAAACTGTTACAAAATGGAATAATGTAAAATATGAGGGAGAGTGCGATGGGTCCGTAACAACATAAAATATTTCTGATAATATTGCGGTTACCTACAACAAGCACTTGTGCGGCGTTCAAAGAGATTTTTATAAATAATAGCTTTTTGTGCGTAGTACTATGTTTTCACGGAATATTTAACAAAAACAACGCGTTAGCGAATGTGAACATTACTTTAATACCAACTTTCCACAATTGTTCCTGGTTTTATATGGACACAAAGTTGCGGTAAAAATATTTGCCGCTAGCGACGTGCAATGGCTTGCGACTTTATTTGCGTGAAAACTTTAAAGGTTTTCTATGAAATACCTGCATGTGAAGTTTGCATTTAACACGAAAACGATGATATATTGAGTCATTTTTTTGATAAACAAACAAAATGAGTAAATCGTTAATTAACCATAATTCAATGCATAAAAGTATCAAGACGACAAACCCGCGCTATATTTTTCACCTGAAGTATGTTTCGGCTGACGTAACAGTCATGAAACGTATTTTGGCAGAGCGATAAGGAAATGACACAAAGAAAACAAACTACAGTCCGCTTCGGCCGAAAATTTGTGAGGGCGGGAGGAGAGGCGGCAGCGGGAGCGGGAGAGGACACGGAGCGATAGCGTCGCGGGGCGCGTCAAACTTATTGGAACGGTGTCAGAGATCGCTCGCACTATCTACCTTTGCACTCGTTTTGTTCCTCGCCCCTCAAACAAAGAGCGCTCTAATTAATTTCGAGTTTTTTAATATCGGAATTCGTATTCTGTCTTACTTACTGCGACTCAATTAGCGCGGTAGGAATTCATAAATAGTTTGAAAGCTTTTTAATTAAATGTTCGTTGAACGACGCATTAAATAACGCGCTAACTTAATGATTTAATTCGGTTTGGGTTGAAGCATGTTCTACTTATCTGTTGTCTGTTTATCTGTAAATATAAATTTCATGGAAATCGCTGATAAATAATTTACAGTTTAATTAAGGGTTTAAAAGCTTTTCCCTCGTTTTTCATCTGCAACGACGAGAAAATCCGAAGGACTAAAAATAGTTTTTATAAAAATCCATCAAGCTACAACGGTCACTACGGAAAACCGCCAGAGCTTCGTTCACTAAGCCTTTGTCCAGTACAAAGCTGTTAAAGAAAGAGCTATAATAGGACAGACATTTGTAAGATTGCCTCCACTCGTAACCCAGATCGATATATCGCAGGCATTGTATATTCACCAGCCTATTTCAGGTTAGAAATGTTAGAAACGAACGGACACGCCACGCGGACGATTGACGTATTATAGCTTTGTCTTGAAATAGCCTTCGTAGAAACGATTTCAATGGCCGCCGACCCATTTAATTTAACAGACAATGTATACTGAGTGCAGAGCGGCGATTTGTCAAGGGAATGAATTTCAACAAAGGGCGTATTCATTTGAATGGCAACTTGTTGTACGGGACCGTTTTAATTTCATAAGTCGTTTATCATAATCAAGGCGCGGGTGGTGGGCCACCACCAGCGACCAGACCCATGTCAGTGTCTGAAGGAAATGTCACATACCTGCTCGGACAATGCGGACATTTTGTGGACACGGCTTTGCTATACGTTTGGGGCATTTGGATTTGGCTTAAATGATTTAGCTGGTTATTTTGTTGAAGTGTATGGCAAAACTCCTTTATCGTTCGGGTTTCGCGCAGAAATACGTGTGACCGAGATATTTGTCAACTCGCTTGGGTGATTATAGGCACCGGCGGAGTCGGGCGGAGAATTTATGTCGAGACATTATAGCCTACGGTGGATATAGATTATCTGTTTTACCTACTTACGTGCGACAGTGATATAAAGCCAAGCCAGTTTCTTTTTCGCGGGTAAACTTGGGCTACATTTATTTGGAGATACCTCAAGCCTATAAGTATCAATTAACATAAATAAATGGGCAAACAAAAGACGAAAATCTTCGTTAAAGTTTCGCTAAATTGAATTCATTGAGGTTCTCAAAATACTTAAACATTCTGCTCTAAACGATTTTTTTTTTATGTATAACTTGTATTATGTAATAAGATAATAAAAGAGCCTCCTCCACAACATTCAATCATCGAGACATAGCCCGGTTTCAAGTAGATCGCTAAATAGTTGGAGGTAGCCGACATCCCTCATCTAATATTCCCGATTCGGACTCTCGGCTGGTACTGCAATCTTCAACCTACTGTATTCCCTCCTCTAACAGCACACTAAGACTTTTGTCACACGTTAAATATCTTCCAAATATATCACCGCGTCACTCTTTCTGGAAGAATTTAAATTAAACCCCGCTGTACTAAACGCCCTCGTTCAATACGATGTAATCAATACCTATTAATTATTTCTAGAACGGCAGGTGTAATTGAAGAAAATTTCACGATGTAATCTGTTACAATCTATCGATTAGATTTTATTTCCGCGAATTCTTCTTCATGTTATCGTCAACAAGTAGATTAAATTCAGTTCCGTCGTTCTAATTGGAGTTGTGAGCGGGGTTTAATGTATATGTACACGTTCTTAGGCTAATTTTAAGCATTGTAATGTAATTTGTGTCCTAATAATAGAGAGGGAAATAAAACATTTATTTCACTAGATCTTTTCATGGTAGCAATGGAGTGAATTAAGTGCGGAAAACATGGTGTTTGCTATAGAGTAGTTAGTGTTAGACATAGAGGAATATTCAAATGTGCAGTATATTCGGAGCATGTCGAGTCAGATTGTTGACTTGAGACGATCTCATCGCTATTGTGAAGTGCGCCATAGGGGATACCCATAGTACGGAGCGTCGGTAAACGATCGAAATCTAAATAATAAAGATCGCGAACCATCCCCCTAGCTGGATAGGCTTAGTCGTACAAAATTGGAGTAATAAAAGAGGAATGCTCGCAAAAGTTTTGCAATAAAGCCAACGAGTATCGACTGTTAAGGAGTAAAGAGTTCTTCGCTATAGCTACATGAGGGTACGCTGTTGCGTGTTAGCAGACCAAGGATTTCACGTGTAGTGTGTGTATTCTGAGGAATTATTAACGCTGCTTTCTTTGGTTTTGAGAGAAATGTGCTAAGATTTTTTTTGTGAACCTCAAGTTCTTTGGCAAATTATTCTTTAGGTTTCTGCGGTTAGGGAAGGTTGTAGTCTGCAACTCACATCTGCGCCCGTAATATAGGTATAATTGGGTGGAAATTGAATCATTAAGATCACGCCAGTTTTTCAAGGATGCCAGCAGGGTAAACCGGGTAACCTGGCTAGACAAGCTCAATTCTTTACAGACTAATTTAATTCACATCTTAGATCAACTTGGATGGACTATGTAACCACAAAAATATCTTCACCTCCTATAGTTCATTGGTAAAGAATGCCTTGGGCATTAAGTCCGCCTTTATACGTTTGTGTATAAAGTGTGAATAAATAAATAAACATAATATTGGTCAATATTTTTTAAAATTTCATATTCGTCTACTGAAAAGCTTTCCACGTTCAGTAGACGTTATAATAAAAGATTAAGAACTTACCTTGGCCGTCCTCCATATGTAAGTAAACTTCATTTCCCGAGTAACATCTAGAAAGTTCGATCTTATTTCCAATTTTAGCTTACTTTAAGTATATAGGACACAGGAGAAGGAACAAGGGTAGCGAGCTAGACTCGTGGATGCATCAACGAAATTACAATGATCGTCGGCGAGAATTTCATACGAGATTCTTATAGATGTATTGAGAAATACTTTAAGGAATTCGTATGGTTTAATATTATACCCTTGAGCAAAGAAAATGATATATATTCTTGTTAAAATATAAGCTACTAAGTACCTCTTTTCGTCACTGTCTTTTGTCTTAATATTGTTACTTTGACCATGGGTTATAACGAGTTTTTATGGTTTCACTTCCGAAGGTTCTTACAGGACCCTAATTATTATCCATACTAATATTATAAATGGGAAAGTGTGTCTGTCTGTCTGCCTGTCTGTTTGTCTTTCTTTCACGGCAAAACGGAGCGACGGATTGACGTGATTTTTTAAGTGGAGATAGTTGAAGGGATGGAGAGTAACATAGGCTACTTTTTGTCTCTTTCTAACGCGAGCGAAGCCGCGGGCAGAAGCTAGTTTTCTATATTTCGATTGTTGTCTCATGAGATACAAGTCTACTGTTATGTAGTATATAATTTCCACTCTCAATCTCTCAACTTTCTACCCAATACGGTTCATGAACCGTGCCTGCCTATTACGGCTCAGAATTATAATAGGTTGAAAATTTAAATTTCCACAAACTGTATATTTGCTAGAGCAAGGAATAATTTAAATACGTTCAAACCCACTTACGGTCAAAATCCCTCAATCATCACTAAATAATCCAACTTAACAAACACGAATTTAAAACCTGCTGCATCAATAGTCTGGTCCCACCGTCCATTCAATTTATAGTACACATCGCCAAATCAGCTCATCCACAGCGTTCAAAATCACCCTCGCCCATATTTGAGCACGCCCTTTGTAAGTATGCCCTAATGAAGGCGAATAGACAAATTAAACAGAGCCCATAGAGTAACGAGTCTCGTTCCAAAGATGCTTCTCTAACGTTTTTCGAGTGTTTCACGTGGAAAATAATTACATGGTTTCTG
Source organism: Athetis lepigone (assembly GCA_033675125.1). NCBI lineage: Eukaryota > Metazoa > Arthropoda > Insecta > Lepidoptera > Noctuidae > Athetis > Athetis lepigone. Next base: position 14,492,751 of record CM066239.1, on the reverse strand, counting down.
TGACGTATGGGTGCTATTTAAGCCCGGCCCTAAGAGTAATGTCGACGATAAACAGGAGCAATTAAAACATTGCCACGCGACGCACGCCTTTCTTTACACCGTCGGTAATAGAGATTTGTTGTGAGCGCGTTTAGTTCTACAATTGCGATGTTTAATTTGTTGTTAGTTCGGAATAATCATTGTGGAGATAATGTTGCGTTTTGTTTATGTTGGGTTGTGCTGAATGCGATACTTTAGAATCAAATATTTATAGGATGATTGGTAATAAGTGGCCAACTCAAAGGACATGCTTGAACTCATAATATACAACGTTTTCAAAGAAATCTTTTATTTTTTCAATTAAAAACTGCTGCAATGTGCTATTTTTTTGTTACAGGAAGTCAGACTCTGATTTCATGTGTCTACTGAACAGTTTCACCTTATTTAGGGCTGTTATGACCTAATCACAGAAGATAGCGTATTTTTAGCCACTCATTTTAAGTAACTCGCTCAAGCGTTTATTTTTGCTCGTCGCTCTATCAATGAGAAAACAATTTCACATTGTAGGTACACACAGCAAAACAGTTAAGTGGACAGGCAATTACCGAGCATTGCTCTACGCATGCAATTGTCATTGCTTGTGTGCGTACAACTTTTATTCACAATACACGCTCAGAGAATGACAAAGAGTCACTCACTCACTTGCCACTTAACTCACGCACACTGTTAAAATGTAGATGGAAAGGCGTAATTAGTAGCATGGTTACAGTATTTTGAATTATCTACCTAGGATTTATTTACTTGCATTTTGTACTTGTTAACTCTGCCACGAGTTGCTGCAGTAGTCGAAATAAAATATGACATATCTTTCAAGTTGGATCAAACTGTACCTACACGTTGTGCCAATTTGATTAAATCGGTTAAGTAGTTTAGGAATTAATCGCGGACAAACAACGTGACGGGTAATTTATTTATATTAAGATGAGTTGTGATGTCTATCTATTTGGTAGGATTTTTGTGACTAAATGAAACATAACATATACCTAATCTAAATCACTGATATCAAACTTTTATAGCTGGTAAAAGTCTGTTGACTTTTTGATAGTTACCATACAGACACTTTTGGGAAAAACTTCTAATGGGTATATCATTTGGAGCCCTTTTAAGCATTTTAACTGTTTTAACACCGAGTCTAATCTATCTAAGCCTATAGTACCACTTATATCCTGTTCGTGTCTACACCCTTGCTAAGCAATGACGATGACAGTTCATTATTTTGCACGTCGATCATAGAACTTGGCAGTCAATACATTAAAGCCTTCAGTACTTTGTGTCTATATGATACCGAGGTAATTGTTATTTGTAAAGATTATGATGAGTATATCGCAGACATTTTGTATTAATCCGCAGTTTACATAATACCTAGGCGTTTTATAAACGGCGTAAGTCGGCTAAATGTCAAAGCAATACAAATTGAATTTATTTCTGGGTGGTTTTAAAAAATAACCACTCTCTGAACTAACCTAACCTGTTCAAGTCGGTTTGCTATGGCATTTTGCTTATATACATTTTATTTATATAAAATGCCGAAGCATTATGTAAACGGCAAATTATACAAACTGCCTGGACAGATAAATTTGAACGGCCTAAACATGTAGTTAGTAGCCTATACATTTTAGATTTAAAATAGAGTAGTTATTTTGCAGGATTGTCGATTTCACAAATATTTTACAGGGTTATGATCACGGTTATCTTTGGTTTTTCCAGTAAACAAAAGCAAAATATTTAATGTAAGAGGTTCGGGATGTGGAATATGAGTCCTGATGCTGATAGTCGTGACGGCCAATGGGATAATAGAGTAAAAAACCAAATAGACCATTACATAGTAGTATGTATAAAACATAGTCACTTTTCTCGGTCTGTACCTATGTATGCGTAGATCTTTAGAAATATGCAACGGGTTTTGATGCGTTTTTTTTGTAATAGATAGAGCGAATCACATGTAAGGTGTATATTATGTGTAATACATAAAAAATATAGTGAAAAAAAAACCGGGATTCTCAAAGATTTGTAACATTCGTGCGAAACTGGGGCGTATTGCTAGTGGAGAATAAAACAAGTCAATATCTTTTATAACAATAACTTTTTTCATTAAAAAAATGAATAACAAATGTCAGATAGCGTAAATATTATTATTTTAGTCTTTGACGGCAGGTTACGCGTGATAGGGGAGAATTTGAATCTAAAGGTTCTGTACGCAGACGCGTCATGTGTAGGTAGGTATAGTCGTCTGGAACGAGTGCTTCTAGTTACTATTATAGAACAAGAACGAATCATGAAAGAAAAGCTTGTGTCTGTTGTGAATTTTATTGTGTTCATCAATAACTCCATTAATTTTTGAAGTTAATATTTCTCATTATAATTACATTTACTTAACTAGCTGTCTTTTTTTTACCCGCATATTTGGTCGTAGCATGACATAGTATATCAACTGCCTCTATGAATGGTTATCTAACTTAACAAGATAACTTTTTGCAAAAAGAAACCGACTTCCCTTGATTTCGGCATGATACCATCATCAGATCCTAGACCTGATGATGTTGGGACCATTTGGGAAGTCTACCCTTTCAAACAAAAAAAGAATTGTTCAAGTCGGTTGGTAAACGACTGAGGCATGTCTCAGTCGTTTACCAACCGACTTGAACAATTCTTTTAACAAACATAAAAAAAAATACATTGAATTGAGAACCTCCTCCTTTTTTTAGAAGGGTGATGCAAATATTTGGAATTTTCGATTTTTCTCCGCTATATATGATACATATGTGTTTAAAATATTTTTATCTATGGAAATGTGCGGTCAAAGCCGCAGAAATATGTATGTTTGTATCATTGGATGGCAAACCACCTACCGTTATGTGTAATTTTAGGCATGAATAGGTATGACAATAGAACTTTCCAGAACCAACTTATAGTCACCGCAAAATAACCATTCTTAACATCCCCATAGAGTATGAATTAAATACACAAGTTGTATATAAATTGAATCGGTTTCCATATCCTTCCAGTTGTTTGCGAGCGGTTGTTACTCCATACAATTCCGGCAACTCCAGCAAGCACAGTTATTGGTAGCTTACAATTTCCCGAGAAACTTTAGTTAACTGGAAGGTAACTGGAATCTGGCAGTTAGCAGTTGTACACTTAGTTTGCTTCTAATACATATATACTTGAAATGGAAAAGATTACACAGGAAGTTTGGTGATTAAATGTTTTAAGTTTTGTAAGATGTAATTCTTTTCTCTTTTCTGTTTCCATTTTACTTGGGGACGGCGCAACATGTCTTTCTCCCTCATGTCAGCCTATCACCCGGTATGCTATCACTCACTTCCTTTTTCTTCATTTCTTTCTTAACAAAACATATTTTTTCTTACTTCCCCGATGTGCTTTTCTGATTAATTTCGTTGCGGGATCCAAGACAGTTGAATCGTTTCTCCGGGACTCGTCGAGCTTCATTGCTCGGCGCTTTTCTGGCGGACTCTACTGTTAATTCTGGCTTTCAGAAGTTGCAGTGGTTGGGAATAGTGTGGTGGGATTGTCCCAATTAAAAAAAAAAACCGGTCAAGTGCGAGTTCAACTCGCGCAACGAGGGTTCCGTTAATTTGTTTTTTAGTGAAATAACTACAAATTTACGGTTTTCGGAGTTTTCTGTTTACTTGTGCTACATGACCTTGCTTCTTGCCAAATTTCACAATTCTAGGTCAATGGGAAGTACCCTATAGGTTTTGAGTTTTGATTCCCTTGAAAATGTGCAATATAAACTTCTAAATATGCAATATAAACCGCCGTATCTTTTTATTGCGTTGATTTAGAAACTTGATTTTTTCACTGCTTCGGGAGATAGCAGACTTAAGTATGTGATATTAATTTCAGTTTGATATCTCGACGCGTTCCTGAGAAAAAGGTTCTTGACAGACAGACGGACAGACGGACGCCTGATGTGAACTAACTACAAATTTACGGTTTTCAGAGTTTTCCCTTTACTTGTGCTACATGACCTTGCTTCTTGTCAAATTTCACAATTCTAGGTCAATGGGAAGTACCCTATAGGTTTTGAGTTTTGATTCCCTTGAAAATGTCTAAATATGCAATATAAACCGCCGTATCTTTTTATTGCGTTGATTTAGAAACTTGATTTTTTCACTGCTTTGAGAGATAGCAGACCTGAGTATGTGATATTAATTTCAGCTTGATATCTCGACGCGTTTCTGAGAAAAAGGTTCTTGACAGACAGACGGACAGACGGACGCCTGGTGTGAACTAACTACAAATTTACAGTTTTCGGAGTTTTCCCTTTACTTGTGCTACATGACCTTGCTTTTTGCCAAATTTCATGATTCTAGGTCAATGGGAAGTACCCTATAGGTTTTGATTTCCTTGCAAATGTCCAAATTTGCAATATAAACCGCCGTATCTTTTTATTGCGTTGATTTAGAAACTTGATTTTTTCACTGCTTTGAGAGATAGCAGACCTGAGTATGTGATATTAATTTCAGCTTGATATCTCGACGCGTTTCTGAGAAAAAGGTTCTTGACAGACAGACGGACAGACGGACGCCTGGTGTGAACTAACTACAAATTTACAGTTTTCGGAGTTTTCCCTTTACTTGTGCTACATGACCTTGCTTCTTGTCAAATTTCACAATTCTAGGTCAATGGGAAGTACCCTATAGGTTTTGAGTTTTGATTCCCTTGAAAATGTCTAAATATGCAATATAAACCGCCGTATCTTTTTATTGCGTTGATTTAGAAACTTGATTTTTTCACTGCTTTGAGAGATAGCAGACCTGAGTATGTGATATTAATTTCAGCTTGATATCTCGACGCGTTTCTGAGAAAAAGGTTCTTGACAGACAGACGGACAGACGGACGCCTGGTGTGAACTAACTACAAATTTACAGTTTTCGGAGTTTTCCCTTTACTTGTGCTACATGACCTTGCTTTTTGCCAAATTTCATGATTCTAGGTCAATGGGAAGTACCCTATAGGTTTTGATTTCCTTGCAAATGTCCAAATTTGCAATATAAACCGCCGTATCTTTTTATTGCGTTGATTTAAAAACTTGATTTTTTCGCTGCTTTAAGAGATAGCAGACCCGAGTATGTGATATTAATTTCAGCTTGATATCTCGACGCGTTTCTGAGAAAAAGGGTCTTGACAGCCGGACGGACGGACGGACAGACGGACAACAAAGTGATCCTATAAGGGTTCCGTTTTTACCTTTTGAGGTACGGAACCCTAAAAAACACAATAAATTCATAAGTTTTCGGTTTTTCTTTCCCCCTCTATCCCTCTACATTCATACTCATAAACCTCAGTTACTTGCGTTTCGTCTCTCCTCCTCTCATGCACATACCATGACAAACGATTTCTTAACTGGTGCTACTTTCAAACTTTCTCTAATATGCTAATTTTGTAAGTTTTGCAACATATTACTAATACTACTACCAGCTACTACCAGCCTATTATTGTTCCACTGCAGGGCAAGGCATCTTCTCACCCAGAGGAGACACAAGCATTAATCACCATGATTGCTCGAGGCAGATCGGTGATTCCAGATTCTTAAATCACCGATCCGCTTTCTAAATCCTCCTCCTTACAATTTTCACACACAAACAAAAAGGGTACATATGAACTGAAAAATCACTTTGGAATATCAACACTTTTAAACCAGTAGGAGTGACGTCCTTATAGCGTTAGTTTAAGCCGAATTGATTTACTACATGTAAAAACGAATAGGTAAGATTATTCTCTGATCACTCCACTGCGTACAATAGGGTGCATATACTACAAACACCACTCTCATATAAGCGTCTAATTCAGAACAAATTGCCATCATCCAACAATAAGAACCGACATCTTTATGATGAAAAACAGCCCTCGTATAACGTTTGCACGTATTCTGAGCTTTATTTTACCACCACTCGTATACACAGGTGAATTTTAATTCTGTGCGCATCTTTCATGGGCTGAAAGTACAATAACAATAACTTTTACTACGGGGTTATTGATTTATATAGTAAAGTTACGGTTGTCTGTCGGTACATTTGCCTGAACTCTTCGTTTAAGAAACACTATAACCATCATTCGGAAGTCGATTGTGTAAGAGGGGAAAGTACGGTTTTGGTCTATTCGATCATTCTAGCGTCATTTAATTTATGGTTGCCCAGCCTTTATTTATTTAAACCTTATCCACAAAAGTACAAAGGCGTGCACAATGCCTTAAGCAGCGTTTACCAGTTTACTACTAATATATTAGTCCCAACTTTAAAATATTAAAGTATAATAACATATATCCATACTATCCATACTACGAAAGTAACTCTGTCTGTCTTCTTCTTCACGTCTAAACCCCTGAACCGATTTGAATGAAATTCGGTACACATATAGTCTGGGACCCGAAAAAGGACATACTAGGACCAATACATAGACATAATAGGATAGTTTTCATCCCGGAAATCCCCCGGGAATGGAAACTATTGTTTCACGCGGACGAAATCGCAGGCAGAAGCTAGTTATATGATAAAAGTAATTTCTGTTTCACAAACTTACTGTTACTGTTTCATAGACATGATCCTAAGTTTTTTAAGATATTTTTACTTAAAAATGCAACTTCATTTTAATTACAATGTGTTCTCGCTAAACCTTGCAGTTTGATGGCGAGAAGCGCTTGTGTCTCATCCAATAACAAATAAATTAAACTTTAAACACAAATACATAACATAAGCTACTACTTAGTCACTACATATTGCTAATAAAAAATTTAATCATTTTAACCTTTCGACGACCAAGCGACAACCGGCTGTCGGGCTGCTATTGTCTTTCTATTGCGTCTCGAATCACGGTTTTCGAAGGTTTAATGAATACATTCATCCCTAAAAACACGCATTGAATTAAAAATCATCCCGTACAGCCATGCAAACGCGTGCCGTTAGCGAATTTATATTAGTTGAACGCACTTGTGTACGGTGAATGCGCGCAAAACGCGTTTAACAATGCAAATTTATTCTAGTTACCGTATTAACGGTTCATCATCGAGGCACTTGCGGTAATTATGTGAACAGGCCGCGGTATCCTCGCGAATATTCGATGTATCATTCGCTGGGATTAACTGGTACTGATTAATAAAGCGGCTGGTTATCAAATTAAGGTGTTGCTGTTTCTCTAATTTGTGTTTTGTTTGGTTGTAAGTAGGGTTGGTTTTGCAAGCAGATTGCGGTTAGTTTTAGGGGGAGGTTGTGAAGCGATATGATTTTGAACGATGTAACTTGTAAGTGATAAAGAACTTGAGTAGGAATCACCTGTTTTATTCTCAATCACATTCTAAATCTCTTTAATTTCTGTCTCTGGAGTATAATGGACTGAAATAAAGTTTTTTTTACTATTATCCCTACAGTGCATAGAACTCGTTGAAGGCACAAGATGCCTATGCACTCGTCTCTTGAATACAGACGCCGGCAGGGAATTCCATTCTTTATTAGAGATTAGATTGACATAGGTCTCTGTTTGCAAGTCGAAGTTTCCTCATGATTACCTTACCTTGACCTTTCGACGACCAAGCGACAACCGGCTGTCGCACTGCTATTGTCTTTCTATTGTGTATCGAATCACGTGTGTTCGAATGTTCAATCCATGTCAAAATTGGCTTAGAGAGTACATAGGCAAAAAAATACAAATAAAAAATTTACTAATTCACAACCACTGAGCTACTTTTAACATATAACATTGTCCCGCGGATTGGACTTTGTGGGGTAACAGAGCTACCTAATTAAATTGTGCATGTAAAGTTCTCAACAGCGGCCGCGTGTCATCATTCGCCAGACTAAAGTACTACGGTTCAGTGTGAAGCTGTAGAAATGTGTAGAAAAAAAGTATTTTTCATATGTTACGTTATAACGTAGACAATTACGTGATGCGGTGCTTTAGTGACACTGTGTTTAGTTGTAAACGTAATGGCGCACAATTTTTGCTATCTCATATTATGTGCGAGAAAAATTTTGAGGTGGCTTTTTTGTTGGGGAATTTAATGAAGCATTTGAGAATGAAAGATAAAATAAAGTTAAAACAATTTCTTGTATACTGTGTACTAAATATAATTATGACGTATTCTTAATCACCGATCTCAAAGATTTAAAAGCGATTTTCCTTTCATATGGAGTGGAAATGCAAACCAAATCATACCTACAGAGTATTACGTTGATATAAATTGTGATAATGATGTACATGACATTCAGGAAGATTAAAAACCTTTAACAAAGAAGTAATATAGCGTAGCTTTACTTGTGTAAAAGAAACATTCATAAACTGTTTTTAGTTACAACTCAAAACAAAAAAAATAACTTCAACAACAATAAATATTTTAAAACTCAACTTGGCCATTTTTTTAATTCAACCTCTTTCTTCCACTACATAACAACAAGGTGACTTCATTACCTTTACCCTTAACTCTGAAACAAACTTAAAACAACAGGCCTTTGACATGCGATTAATCGTTGTCCTTGTACAAGCACACCGATATTAAACTAAATATTTCCATCAATATAACACACACGAAAGTTAAACGGCCGACGGCTTCATAACGGTCAAACATCCTAATAAACCGCTCCCATATATTGTAGTGTTGCCGCAAAAACATTTTCATATTAGCATTTTATTGAACTTGTTGTAACTGATTTACGTGCTGTCCGTTCCGGCCGTTTTTAACCTTTCCGAGAGCCGCATCATAAACGGTTTAGTGCCGGTTATGGAGCTCAAATTACGAAGAATGGAAGTATAGCTCTCCCTCATTGTCTGCCCTTTATGAAGGGTTTCAGTATATAAAGGAATACAAGCGAAATGGCCCGTAATTCGAATAACATTTCTGTGACCTATAAAAACTTGGTGAGTGGCAAAATTGTTTTAGACTACATACACTGTATATATTTACTGGACAGAATAAATGTGTTTCGTGATGTAAGTAACTTTTCTATCTTTTGTTGAGCAAAGGGTAAAGGCTTCCTTTCTGCCGCTCTTGAAGTTTGCACAAGCTAAAGAGAGGTCACAATCACAATAGATTTTTATCTAAAAGTCTCGGCCTTGGTTATGTGAATTTTAAAAACCTTTTTGTAATCATTACGTGGAAACTAGGTTGACTACCTATGTGAGTGATACGCCTGACATGCCCAAAAGAAATTAATCAGGAGTATCGTAAGAAAGGCCAGTTAATCGAGTCTGACATCGGCTACAATAAAATGGAGACGTCCTAAATTGCGCGCTACTTGAATGCGTTAATAAAAATCGTGGGGAGTCGAAATTAAGGCTCCTATACGAAGCGTCGTCATTAGGGCCGAAATAGGGTTGTATCCTGGTGGTTGTAATAAGTCATGTCTGCCGCAGGACCCCGCCGCCCCCGCCCCGCGCCCCCAGCCCGCCCCGGACGATCCCGCACCATTTCTCGCCCTACCCTGAAGATTATCGCGCACTAAGTATGATCAATAGTCAATTTAACGGGCAAGTGGCTAAAACTGGTCAGATTAATCAGTGACGAAGCAAGACTTTTAGTCAGTTGTCATTAATTAGTGCTGTGCCTAATGACATGTTAGTAACATCACGCGTGATTTCGCTTTGATTTTGATTGAGCGTGTGTCCCAAATTGCCTTGTTTTTCTATCATATCTCAGTGAGATTACGTTCTAAAAGCGAGGATTTATCGGCATTAGTTTTAGTCGTACTTTTTGCTTTGCGGGGTTTACTGGTTCTCCAAAATAAAAACCGCTCGCAATAATTTTGGCACGCATTTTATCAAAACAAAATTCCATGTAAATTCGTCGCGCACACAAATCCTAAGCGTAAGCTTGGGGCACTTCCCTGGGTCCCCGGTATCAGTTCAGTCCATAAACTACCATCCCCGCCTCCCCCGTGCGCCCCCCTGCCGCATCCTCGGTGGCTCTTCCGCCCGCTTCCGCTCTCTCGCTCGGGAACATAAGCTGTGCCATTTTTTAAAATGCGTGCCTCGGACCTAGTAGTTCTATGTTATATCGACGCTTTGAACTTACTTTTATTTTCTTCATGTAGCTCGTTTTGCTCAGTCAGTGATAGCGAACGGTGCAGTTATTCAAAGTCTGTCAGGTGCAAACGATCAGTTTATTTCCTTGATAGAGCATTGTTGTGAGTTATTGGCGTACAGGACGCGAGTATGGAACGGAAAGAATTTTAACTACCTACTTACATTGGTTTTGATGATATTGAAGGTGATAATTGTCTCATACGTTACTGTTAGTAAGTAAATATGTGGTAGTATTTTTGGCTCCTAGATGAATAGAGTGACTGGTAATCAATTACCGATATTTTGGAAAAGTGGATTATTTTCATGAGTACAATATCAGTCACAATTTATAAATTTACAAATTTACGGTTTTTTTTAAACACAATACTTTTAAGATTTTCTTTTAACTTAGCATAAACTATGTTGAACAAAGGTCTCCCTATTATTCTTTTCAAATATCAATGTCTTGCGCAATCTTTGTCCGCGATGCTCCACAAACGTGACAAGATCGTCACACCACGATAAAATGGTTAACCAGCAGCTAGGTGGAAATATTTCAATTACATTTTGTATGTTTTGAAGCATATATTTACTTTAAAAACTCTTTAAAAAGATATTCTTCTATCGAAAACAGCTAAGCGTTCTTAAGCGCCACCAAAACCCTTGATAGCATCTGATATTAATTTGTTTACCGCCGTTAAACCAGGTATCATCTTTATGCACTATCGTAACTATTCATCCCTGAGGTGTTACCGTATAAAAGTAAATTTAACAGTAAACTATTGCCAAAGAATGAAAAGCATTACAGAAAAAAAAAACAAATTAATTTACACATTGTAAGTAAGCCAACATATTATTTTGTAGGAATTATTGGAATTGGGGTATAGGTATTATACCTGCAAAAGGTATCCCCAATATGATTGGGTTTTTAGTCTATTTTATTTGCACAAAATATACATATGTCGTATCGTTTTTCTATGATTTCTTACCTCAAGGTGCCAACGAAAGATGTTACTACTATTTATTTATAAAAGATATTGAACTCTCTACCAGTTGCACTAACACATGACAGAAATATGACACAAAATCTAAATATATCTTAAATACCTTTAAGTAAGCGTAACGCCTTTCCGTCTAATATATATATATATATTTTTTTAAATGGGACAATCCCACCACACTATTCCTAACCACTGCAACTCCTGAAAGCCAGAATCAACAGTGGAGTCCGCCAGAAAAGCGCCGAGCAATGAAGCTTGACGAGTCCCGGAGAAACGATTCAACTGGACTTGGATCCCGCAACGAAATTAATCAGAAAAGAACAACGGAGGAGTAAGAAAAATATATTTTTTCCACTTCCCTCCATAACAAGCAGGAGACAGAACAGAACTAGGCCGATAGGCACAAAGGGGCAATTACAACTGGGAGAAGCCCAAATTGCCTAGCACCACGGAATATGATCTGTTAAAAATTAATGGGTCCTAAATTGTGAGCTGTTACGAATGATTCCAATAGTAGGTATGGCAAAAACGCTTGAACGCACGGAAATTGGTTCTGGTTTCCATTCCACAAGGTCCGTATAATAAACAACACCGGATGTAACCTGTAAACTATCCAACATAACATGGCCGCTAGGTGGCGCTGACATGTAAACATTTAATTGTATTGTGCTCCCGTTTAAATAATTCCGGAAAATAGTATTACCAGGCGATGGACCATAAAAAGTGAACAAAAGTGAATGTGGAGACACAAACGTGCCGTGAAAGTGAAAGTAACAGTTTTTGGTGCATATTTAAAACAATACAAGTGAAATTAAAAACTATCAAACTGATGCCTATTTAACACATTTTTCATGGACGTAACATATAATAGAAACGAAACTATTTACATAGACCAAATTCAAAGTGCAAAAGTGTAAAAAGACCTGGATGAACTGCCGATATTTGTATGTTAATGAAACTTTTCAAAATGTTACTCATTCCTGATCCGTTTTTTATTTGAATTGTGAAGTTATTGATGCGATACAACACCATCTAGCATAAATCTGAAGAACTAAATCGCATTTGGTGTCGCCTCACTAAAAATAGTGTTACCGGCACTAGTGACCATCTCCGAATATACACCTGTTGTAACCACCAAAACCAAAACAAACTATATAATCCAGAAGGTATGAACCCAATGACTACAGTATTATTACAAACTTCTATTAAATATTGTTATTGAACCGAACCAATCAATACTTCCATTTATCGCCATCTGTCATCAACAACTAGTATTACACAGACAAATGTCAAGCCGAGATTGATGCACTTTCCACTACTACACGTTAGAGGTCACTTTTAATATTTAAACGATCAATACAACACCAAATTCGTTCACGAGATGGCGCCAGCACCCTTTTGCGCAGGGTGCCAGCAAAAAGTGCCCATAAGAGAAAATCTTACTTGTGTGCTGTGCAAGTGCAAATATGACCTAGAGTGTGCGGGTGTCTCTAAAGAATATTATGTTAAAACTATGACCCTCGAACATAGAAAAATGTGGAAATGCCAGACTTGTATATGTCAACAACCTAAATCAGATAACACAGATACCCCTATACGTACCCCGAGAGAGCCGGATTTTATTCAAAACTCCATTACACCAACGGAAGAATATAAGGTCACAATGCGAAAGAAAACTACAAACTTAAATGATGACACCATATGTTCTGAAGACTTGAGTATATTAGGTGACACTATCCGTACACAAGAAAATCCTGGTATATTTGATGATACTCGAGCCCAACTAACTATGAAAAACTTGAGCGAGTTAATAATGTCACGATTAAAAGAAAATAATAAATCTATCATACAAGATCTACAGAATACAATTCAAACAGAAATTAAAAAAGCTATAGTTCAATTAAGAGAAGACTTCAATATGAAAACCGAAACCCTAATACTTCAAAATAACCAAAGAATACAAGATATAGAAAATATTAACATCAAGATAGAAAATCTGCGAACTGAAAACGAGAACTTAAAGAAAGAAATAAAAGAAATATCATCACATACCTCTCCACCATCAAGCATCCCTGAAGTAAATCTAAAGAAAATCGTACTCTATGGTCTTGAAGAATACTTTAAAGAACCTGATTACGAGCTTCATAACAGACTTATAGAATTGTTTCGCGATATTATGAATGTAGACCTTTCAGGGTACATCGAAGACATGTACAGATTGGGAAGAAAAGGAATAAAGAACCGGCCATTAGTAATTGAACTCCTCAGCAAAAGAATGACTAAGTATGTAATAAATAACAAACAGCGGTTTCAAGGTACGGGTTTATTCATTTCAGAATTCTTAGATATAAATGGACGAAAAGAGAGGACACAGATGCGAGAAGAACTAATTAAGGCCAGGAAAAAAGGCCTACATGCAATAATAAAGAATAATAAACTATATATAGAAGGAAAACAGATCAATATAAAAGAATACATAAATAAACAACAACACCTAAATTCGACAATACAGGAAAATAACTTTGAGCCTAACTCTACTGCTCATCTTCGTCACTCAATCGTGATCGAAGAAATTAAGAACAATACATTTCGAAACTAGCGACCAACAATTTAAAATACTATTTCAGAATATACAAAGTCTCAACAACAAATTGGACATACTTGAAGCTTTTATTTGTCAAAATTTATTGTATAAAGCTATAGGTATCTCGGAGACATGGCTTTCTCCAGATAAGTTAGAAATGATTAATTTTAATGGATATAAATTCGCAGCATCCTATTGCCGTAAAAGCCGAACAGGTGGAGGAGTCTGTATATTGGTCCAACAGCACATAGACTGCATACATAGAAAAGACATTACGGACATGTCAATAGAGTACATTATAGAAGTATGTGCCACTGAACTGCCAAACGAACAACTACTAATTATAACTATGTATTGGAATCGGAGAGAGGAAGAAATTTTCTATAAACAATTGAAGCAAATTCTAAAATATGTAAACACTAAGTACCCTAAATTAAATATTATTATAGGAGGCGATTTAAATGTTGATGTTTTATCTAATAACTTAAAAACAAATCAGCTCCTAAATCTAATGCTAGAATATAAATTAACACAACACATACATAGCCCTACACGCATCACACCAACAACAAAAACATGTTTAGATTTAATATTCACTAATTTCGAATTTAAGGATATGTACACAACAGTAGAGGAACTAGGTTTTTCGGATCATAATAGCACAATTTTACATTTAAACATCCCCCAACAAACAAAACAAACAAACTGGTTTACAAAAAGAAGGCGGTTCAATGATAAAAATATATTACTGTTCAAATCTAAGTTACAGGAAGTAAATTGGAACGAAATTATTACGCCTGAAAAAAACGTTAACGAAAATTATGAAGCTTTTAATGACACACTAATCAATATTCTAAATCAATATATACCAGCTCAAAAAAATCTAATAAAATTGAATTACAAGAGATACTGGCTTTCTAAAGGAATAAAAACCTCTTGTACAAATAAAAGATTACTAAAAGTATTAGTAACTAAAACTAAAAATCCAGTTTTAATGAAATACTACAAGAAATACGAAAAAATATTAAAGAAGTCTGTAGTGACAGCAAAAAAACAAAATTATAAAAATAAAATAAAAAAATCCAATAATAAAATAAAAACAATGTGGTCAATTATTAACGAACGAACGAATAAAAAAATTAAACGTGAAATCCATAACATAACCCTACAAATGAATAACCGCGTCATTTCAGAACCCACGGAGATAGCCGAAATTTTTAATAACTTCTTTGCTTCTATTGGAGAAGCTAAGGTAACCCAATCCGATAGCAAGCAAAATGAAACCTCTGTCCCTACCTCTTCCACAGAGAACACAATCTTCCTAAGCCCAGTCGATCCATATGAAGTAAATGCTTTAATAAAAAATTTAAAAAATAAATCTAGTTATGGTATTGATGAGCTTCCACCAACCTTACTGAAACAGTGCGCAGATGAACTTACTCTACCATTTTATAAGCTTATAAACCAATCGTTTGAAGAGAGCACATTTCCCGACCTGTTAAAAAAAGCCCTTATCAAACCAATTCACAAAAAGAATACAAAGAATGATCCAAATAATTATCGACCCATTGCCCTCTTACCAACAGCGTCAAAAATATTTGAAAAAGCCATGTGCAATAGAGTCTACGCCTTTTGTGAAAAGTTTAACATATTTAATGACTCTCAGAACGGTTTTCGAAAAAATCGATCCACTATTTTGGCCGTCTATAAGTACGTACAGAAAGCCCTCAATATCATCAACGACAAAAAATACGCCATAGGCTTACTACTAGACATGACAAAAGCTTACGATAAAGTACAATTTGAAATATTATTAAATAAACTATTCAATATAGGAATCCGCGGCAAATGTCACGAATGGTTCACATCGTACTTACAAAACAGAGAACAACAGGTAGAAGTAGAATATCACAACCACAAAACAAACGAAATAGAATTCTTCCGTTCGAGTAACATACAAATTCAATCTTCTATCCCACAAGGAAGCGTTTTAGGCTGTTTTCTATTCCTTGTGTACATAAACGACCTACCTAACCATATTAAAGAACCCTGTGTTTTGTTTGCGGACGATATATCAATAATAGCCTCGTGTGATTCAAACAACGATCTAAACAATAAACTAAATTCCATACTGAATGATACCACAAATTGGATGACGGAACACAACCTAGAAATCAACTTTAATAAAACTAAAATAATGACATTCTACCCCCGCCAAAAAACACCATTACACATAAACTTTAATTTTAAAGGCTGTAAACTAGATACTGTTAGCAAGTTTACTTTACTAGGCTTAGACATAGACTCACACGTAGATTGGAAGTCTCATATCCAGAAATTAAGGGGGAAGTTATCTAAATTCTCCTATGCATTCCGTGAAATAAAGAAAACCACAGACCTCAAAACCGCGATGGTCACATATTATGCGTACGCTTACGCATGGCTCAAATATGGTGTCATCCTATGGGGTAATAGTACTGACGCGACCACATTATTTACTTTACAGAAAAAGCTTATGAGAATCCTGGTTAACATAAATGAAACTGACAGTTGTAAGCCTCATTTTATAGAACAGAAGATTTTGACCTTACCTTGCATTTATATATTTGAAATTTGTAAATTTGTGCGCAAATATCCCGAACTATACACAAAAAGAGACGACATACAGACTAGATTTACCCTAAGACACAAAAACAGACTAAACATTCCAACATCACGTATTAAAATGCATTCATCAAGTACATATGTAATGTCAATAAAAATTTATAACAAACTACCGGAACAAATTAAGAATATAACCAAATTTAATAATTTTACTAATAAATTAAAGCTATTTCTAATAAACAAAAGCTACTATAATATAAATGAATATATGAATGACAAATTATGACTGAAACTGTATAAATAATAATAATTATCCAATTCTCTATACTTAACGAAGACATTACTACATTTATTTTATTTTTCACACACATAAAACAGACATTAAAATATTAAATATATTTTATTATTTAGATACCTAAAATTAATGATCTCAATAAAATTTGCCTAATTGTGTTAATATAGATTTTGTTATGTTCTCAATGATATTAATTTAATTGCAATGTTTAAATAATTATTAATTTATTACTTTATTTTACTTTTCTTTTATTATTTTATTTTCCATGTTAATGTTGCTGTGCCCTTACAGGGTCCATAACACTGTACTGTAGCTTTAAGCCATTGTAACATCTAAATTCACATTATGGTATGCAAATAAATGAATATGAATATGAATATGAACATTGCGCTCATTCTGCCAAAGAATACACTCCCATAGGATGTGATGTGCAGATTGTTCGAATTCACAGTTCGATACGTGGAACATTGACACAATGGCGAAGCAACAAGTTTGAAAGAATATAGTTTACTTTTAAAATTGCCATGACCTGTGAGAAATTGAGCAACGCAATGATCAACCTCGAACCATGTCTTAGCCAGCCGCTCACGAACGGATGGAAAGAACAGATGGAGGTGACGGCCCTTCATGGAATTATCCCACCTACTTTGCCATTCGGATAAGAGTTCCTCCCAGACTTCAGTCTGCGGTTTAAATAATCTAGAGATTTTATTAAAGTCGCGTTGTGGTATAAAGTTAGTGTCCATGGTTTCCCGCGCGGAATAGTACATTGAAGCACGACGCTGTACCTCAAGATCGACTGGAAGTACACCTGCGAGTACCGGTAGGGCTTCAGTACTGACCGTTCTATACGCTTTGCATAAAAATATCAAAGCTAATCGTTAACTTTGAAGTAGTTTACGTCGTACCGCCCCTATTGTGGCCCTATCGGCCCAAACAGGTGCACCGTAGCACATACAACCTAAGTAGGTAGCCCCATATATAGTTTTTAAAGTTAAAAATGATAAACCCCAAGTTGCTTTGGATATTCTCGTTAGGGCATAAAAGTTCCTTTTAGCTTTTTCACCTACTGTTTTTATATGAAGGACAAATGAAAAATTTCTTTCTAAGACCATGCCAAGGTAGCATACTGCTTGTTGTTTTTTGACGGGAACGTTATTAAATTTAATACTAGGCCATGATTTAAGATTCCCTTTTAGTATAAGTTGATATGTTTTTTGCGGTGCGAAGGTAAGACGATTACGATCACCCTACTGTGATATTAAACGTAGGCATGTGTCAGCCAAGTTCTCAAGTCCTGCTCGAGTACTTGACTGAATGAGCAGTAGGCCGTCGTCCGCGTAACCGGTTAGGGAACAGCCGCTTGGAAGCGGAATCGCGAAAAAATCATCAAAACCTAGATTCCATAGATAAGGACCGATAACAGAACCGTCTAATATATATCGAAGGTAACATATATACCTCTCATGACATAACGCCGGTGTGCGCCGCACATGATGCTTATAATGGTCTAAGACCCTAAGCTTCCTGGAACTACGTCTTATATTGGTGCCGATTCTCTTGTGCACAAACTATCGTAAATTTAAGTTAAGTGCATCTTTCTCTTTCCATTTCTTAAAGAAAAGGACAGAAGATACATTTTAGTTTAATCCTGTCAAATTAGACAGCGCCTGATGAAAATTGACGTATATTTAGACGCCATGTTTTTAAATTGCGTCTAAAGTATCTATGGAGTGTCTAAATTTGACAGGACTTAACTTATATTTGATCTTCTGTCCTTTTCTTAATTAAAAGGAAAGAGAAAGATGCACTTAACTTAAATTTACGATAGTTTGTGCACAAGAGAATCGGCACCATTGTATCACCATCATCTGTCTAGTGTTTTCTCAGACATATTCGGGTCAGGGTGCAGTTTAACCGAGTGCAACATAATACCATTGTTTTACACAGAACAACTGCTCATTAAACTTCAACAACCCAGTGCCTGGGGCACACAAAAGTCCTTAGTAAGTAATGGCTGTCAGACTTTCTGTCCTCTAACTTTTAACGACTGTCAAACATGTCTGAATGACAACTAGGACCAATGGCTGGTCTTCTTTAAACCTTCGAACACACGTGATTCGAGACACAATAGAAAGACCATAGCAGCGCGACAGCCGGCTGTCACTTGGTCGTCAAAAGGTTAATGAAGAAGCGGCCCTGAAGCCTAGGATTCCTTTTTTTTTGGAAATCCTCAAGGATACTCTCCGTCGGATGCCGAAGGGTAGTTTCAACCCCACGGTTCCTTCTTCTACCGTGAATCGGGAGCATAGAATGCACTAGACGCATGATCCGCACCCTCGACTAGAAGCCTAGGATCCCTAATTTAAAGTGGTCTGCTTCAAAAAATTGGACTGGATTAACAACCGCCGCGGTTTTCGCTTTATGGTCCTGGATCCATGGAAAAGCAAGAAAGAGAGTTCCAGGATTTAAAACGGGAAGTGCGGTCTCCTTAACTACTTACTCTACGATCTATTCTTCCGATTTAAAGCATAAAGCTTCATTAGGTGACATAAATCGGACGACTTCAGTATCTAGGACTACAAAGTTAGCGTGGCCCTTGTTATTAGTAAGGAAAACCCTTCTTTGACCTTATACTGAGACGCACAATTTTATCTAAAGCGTTTCTGAAGTCATTTTACTTTCCTGAATATAAGCATAAAAGTGATGTAGATTATGTCTCATAGAATGTCACAATTATTCATTATTTTTACTGATCTTAAAATTAAAGCTTCTAATATAATCTAAAAAATTAAAATGTTCGTAGTAAATAAGTGTAGAGCGTAAGTATAAGTTTTTATTCGCCGACCGTTTTTTTTTCTATTTTTTAAGCTATTATTTTTATAAAAAATCAAAAGAAAGGACTCGTCAAGTCAGCTTATTGAGCCTAAACTCGACGGGGTACTATTTACTACCGGTTTTTATTTACCGGTGAAGTATTTCACCGTCTACCTCCTAACTCTTTCAACAAAACAAAAAGTTGAAATTATTTTACTGTTGTATTGAGACAGGAACTCATATAGTATGTGCAAAGTTTGATCAGGATTGGTACAGTGGCAGTAGTACTGAGACTAGGACCAGTTCATGTTAACAGAAAAATTGCATTGTCATTAGAACTGAACCAACACACAAGCTTTCTGTTCAATCAGATACATAGAAGTGATTGAAAAATAGTTTGCAAATTTTAAAGGGGGCAACATACATATGTGTGGAACGGTGCATGTTAAATAAAAGCCATACTAATAAAATAACCTTAGCCCAAACGAATGAAGAGCAAACAGAAAGATTAATTACTACTTAATTGGGAAATATAAAAATATTATCAGACAGCGTTAATTTAGGAAATGTCATACGTGTCAACTAATATTGACGGCTTTGCAAAAGCTAAAATATTAAACTTGAATTCAGTTTTGAATTTAAATTGGCATAAAGCAGTATATTGGATTTATTTTCATAAGGCAATCACGTTTAGTGTCAGCTATTGATATTAATAGAGTATTCGAAATAAATTCATGTTATAAATTGGGTTTCCAAATCTCCGGTCACTATTTCAGTTTTTAGGGTTCCGTACCTCAAAAGGTAAAAACGGAACCCTTATAGGATCACTTTGTTGTCCGTCTGTCCGTCCGTCCGGCTGTCAAGACCCTTTTTCTCAGAAACGCGTCGAGATATCAAGCTGAAATTAATATCACATACTCGGGTCTGCTATCTCTTAAAGCAGTGAAAAAATCAAGTTTTTAAATCAACGCAATAAAAAGATACGGCGGTTTATATTGCAAATTTGGACATTTGCAAGGAAATCAAAACCTATAGGGTACTTCCCATTGACCTAGAATCATGAAATTTGGCAAAAAGCAAGGTCATGTAGCACAAGTAAAGGGAAAACTCCGAAAACCGTAAATTTGTAGTTAGTTCACACCAGGCGTCCGTCTGTCCGTCTGTCTGTCAATAACCTTTTTCTCATAAACGCGTCGAGATATCAAGCTGAAATTAATATCACATACTTAGGTCTGCTATCTCTCACAGCAGTGAAAAAATCAAGTTTCTAAATCAATGCAATAAAAAAATACGGTGGTTTATATTGCATATTTAGATATTTTCAAGAGAATCAAAACTCAAAACCTATAGGGTACTTCCCATTGACCTAGAATCATGAAATTTGACAAAAGGCAAGGTCATGTAGCACAAGTAAAGGGAAAACTCCGAAAACCGTAAATTTGTAGTTAGTTGACATCAGGCGTCCGTCTGTCTGTCAAGAACCTTTTTCTCAGAAACGCGTCAAGATATCAAGCTGAAATTAATATCACATACTCAGGTCTGCTATCTCTCAAAGCAGTGAAAAAATCAAGTTTCTAAATCAACGAAATAAAAAGATACGGCGGTTTATATTGCATATTTAGACATTTTCAAGGGAATCAAAACTCAAAACCTATAGGGTACTTCCCATTGACCTAGAATTGTGAAATTTGGCAAGAAGCAAGGTCATGTAGCACAAGTAAAGGGAAAACTCTGAAAACCGTAAATTTGTAGTTAGTTCACATCAGGCGTCCGTCTGTCCGTCTGTCTGTCAAGAACCTTTTTCTAAGGAACGCGTCGAGATATCAAACTGAAATTAATATCACATACTCAAGTCTGCTATCTCCCAAAGCAGTGAAAAAATCAAGTTTCTAAATCAACGCAATAAAAAGATACGGCGGTTTATATTGCATATTTAGACATTTTCAAGGGAATCAAAACTCAAAACCTATAGGGTACTTCCCATTGACCAAGAATCATGAAATTTGGCAAGAAGCAACGTCATGTAGCAAAAGTAAAGGAAAAACTCTGAAAACCGTAATTTTGTAGTTAGTTCACATCCGTCCGTCCTCCCGTTCGTCCGTCTGTCAAGACCTTTTTTTTCAGAAACGCGTCGAGATATCAAGCTCAAATTAATATCACATACTCAGGTCTGCTATCTTTTAAAGCAGTGAAAAAATCAAGTTTCTAAATCAACGCAATAAAAAGATACGGCGGTTTAAATTGCATATATAGACATTTTCAAGGGAATCAAAACTCAAAACCTATAGGGTACTTCCCATTGACCTAGAATCGTGAAATTTGGCAAGAAGCAAGGTCATGTAGCACAAGTAAAGAGAAAACTCCGAAAACCGTAAATTTGTAGTTATTTCACTAAAAAACAAATTAACGGAACCCTCGTTGCGCGAGTAGAACTCGCACTTGACCGGTTTTTTTTGACATGGTTATCAAAAAAAGTACAGATATATTAATCAGTCTTTAATTTAGGGTTACTCGTGTCAAATTTAACCAACTCCCGTCAAGATGTATTCCATTTTGTAAGTTCTGTATCCCAAAAAAAAAAACTCCTAGAGTAACTTTGTCGTACCTCTGTTTTTGTCAACTCAAGACACTCACATGAGCTTGACGATCCTTTTTTTAACCGACTTCTAAAAAAAGGAGGAGGTTCTCAATTCGGATGTTTGTATGTTTTTTTTTTTATGTTTGTTCGCGCATATCTCCGTCGTTTGCCAACCGATTTGAACAATTCTTTTTTTGTTTGAAAGGGTAGACTTCCCAAATGGTCCCATTGTCATCAAGTCCAGGATCTGATGATGGTATCATGCCGAAATCGGGGGAACTTCTCAATTTTTATAGAATATCGTTTTTTTTAAAGTTACTCTAAAACGTAGTTGGGACTCGAACTAAAAAGTAAAAAAAAAACTTTTTCAAAAAAAAAAGATAACCGACTTCAAAAACTAAAAGCTCAAAAATAACTATTTCGGAAGTCGGTGGCAAGGCAACACAATTCGACCGCCAGAAGAGAAGCCACAAACTTCCGAAATAGTTATTTTTGAGCTTTTAGTTTTTGAAGTCCGTTATCTTTTTGTGGAAAAAGTTTTTCAGGAACATGTGACAACCTCGAGTTGAAATTCACACTAAATACTCAGCATTCTCAAGTAAACCCATATTTGCGCATAAATATCTTAAAGTAAGCATGTAAAACGTTCATCGTTGTGTATTTTAAACCTTATATAATATTTTATTAAGTTTTTAAAATTAATTTTAACCTTCAAACACCCGTGATTCGAAATACAATAGAAAGACAATAGCAGCGCGACAGTCAGCTGTTACTTGGTCGTTGAATGGTTAATTATGAACTGTTAGTAGGTCGACTCGAATAGCCAAACCTCCTTTACCATAAAAAAATAATTTAACTGAACAAAAACCAAACCCCTTCAACCTATTCAAAGGCTAACTACGCAATACTTACGTACTAGCCACAATAAGTGATAACCCAAATCTCAGTACATCTAAACCAACATTTTTGCCCACACTACAGTGTGTTTACAACTGAAACGTGTACATGGTGTAGTTTTTGCGAGAGCTTAGTCGTGACGGGCGACCACTCAAACCGCTCTGCTGCCGCCAAGTATGGCAATTAAAACTTGCGAATGTCAAGTGTGGTGTTGCCAGGACGGGGTTTATTATTATATTTTTTTACTAGCAAATAAAGGCGTACCTGTCTAAGTTTTAGATGGTTGTAAGCTGTCGTTTGGTATTTAATTTAATTTAGAGTATTTTAAACAATTTTGCTAATTCTGCTCCCACTTAGTGTGTACAGGTATAAGGTGGTAGTGAAATTAAACTAAACGATGTCGGTTGTAAAGAGCGATTTTGTTTACTGTTTTTTTTTTAAGTTCGTTAATGTCTGTCCTGCAGTGGGGCAGTAACGGGCAGGTATAACTATTAGTTTTGTTTATATCATTTGTTTTTTTTTGTATTGCAATATATCATATCTTTTATAGCCCAAATGAAGACCGAAATTGAGTGTACAATTTTCAAAAAATCAAAATACTATGACAGTAAAATTCAGTACAATAAAACAGATATCTTTGGGAAAGGCAGTAAGTACAACAGATACTTTATTTAATTATGTTTATGCTAATAAGTCCCAGTAAACACCGCCTAGCTTTTAAACTAAGTCGCACAAACAATTTAAACATTTTCGTTCTCAAAATTGAGTTCGAATTTGTGAACGACCTATGACAAATCAAGTCGGCTATCTTGACATAGTCATAATAATATGTAACAAACAACTGTCAGACATGTATTCACGTTTTTATGTTCATATTGCTAAGAAAGTACTTTGGTTAAGCAATATTAGGCCCGCTGTCCACGGAGCTTATCTGCATAGCTGCAAGCAAGGCCAAGCAGGCCTTTGTGAACAGCGGGCCTTACTGTCACCGTTGATCAACTGTCAAACTACGACTGTAAGAATGAGACGGAGTATAGCTAAGCCAAACGTGTACTACGCTGTGTGTGCTACGCATAATTCTCGGCCTAAAAGCCCCTTGCGCACTTTTACGCAAGTATTTAAGTACTCAGCGATATATTTCAATACAACGCGAGCATGAATCCCAATACGGCAACAACATTTAGAAACGCACACAAAAACCGTGTAACTGCTACGAAAGGCTCATTGTGTGCCATCAAGTAGGTCATTAACGATTTCATAAAAGGCTTAGAGGGCTCGCTTCCCTTTCCCCGTGTCATATTTTTCATGGGCTCGACCATTTCCGAAGCGCTTATGGAGCCCACGTACTTCAGGTAAATGCGACGTCCTGGGCGCCGAATCGATTCGGTACGTCCCTAACATCGCTCGTATAACTTCACCTTTATGTTTTTATACGCCCGAAATCTTGTTATTTTTATTCTTATACACAATAAGTTTAACCTCATAAGTATACTTGTGGACTGTATGCGAAATTGTTGGTAGGTACTCATTATTTTTCTAGTGAAATTTTGTGTTTTAAGAAATGTATATCTGTAGTGTTGTTTGTTGTGTTAAACTGATTTAAATTTTTTAGACAAAATTAAATTTTCGGGCTGTGTTAGTTTCGGCCAAAACAAAGTAATGGGTTGAAAATGAGTTAATGAAAACTCTATGCACAAAATATAAGTAAAACATTGTAATAATGGCGGCATTTTCTACCAGTCTACCTTGGAATGATGCCTAGCCTGAACTTATCAAGTTGGATTAATAATATGTAAAAGATTTAGTAAAATAGTAATGTAGACTTTAAGTTACCTATATAGAGTCTAAACTGCATTTTAGCGTATTTTTACACATACCAGAGACATTTAACTAGCGTTAAACAAAATAAAAACCAAAATAGAGGCATGCAACAAAAATAGTTTTCACGCTCACGAGTCGGCGTGATTTTTGGCCGAAACCGAAACTTTGGCCGAAACCGGATCTTTTGTACCCTTTCATTATTTGTTCAGTGACCCTACATGAGGATACTTCTCGGAAGGTTGTCGGTAAATTGTGCTGTCTTTACGGATATGCTGGGTATTACTGGTCATTATTTTAGTTTACATTTGGTGTACACGTAATGCTATAGTGTGGTGTTTACTGTAAGTTAGTATATGTGGTGGTTTGTTTTTGTTAAGTTTTGAAAAGCTTTTGCAA
This sequence comes from Athetis lepigone, assembly GCA_033675125.1. Lineage (NCBI taxonomy): Eukaryota > Metazoa > Arthropoda > Insecta > Lepidoptera > Noctuidae > Athetis > Athetis lepigone. The sequence goes on along the minus strand of CM066239.1, from coordinate 14,467,702 downwards.
GCTGAATTTGGAGTTGTTTTACAAATAATTTTATATATGAAAATGAATCGCTAAATGTTTTGCTAAAGGCTACATTTAAAAACGGCTGGACGTATCCCGCAATTTAAAAAAAATATACTTTTGAGAGAGGTTTCCAAAGATAGAAAAATTGGAAAAAACGTCTGAAAAATTTTCAAAAAATGTATTTTTTTTTGTATGATTTCAAAACCGTAATTATGACTAAGGGGATAGCTCTTGGTTTCAGTTAGTTAGAATTACAAACATATGCTCTAGATATTGACTTCGTAAATGAAAATATATACCATTCAGACGGCTTTCAAAAACTTCCCAATTAACCATAAATCACAATTATGAGATTGTAAATTCGTTTAAATATTGTATCAAGAAGTCAAAAGCCACATTTATTATTTAAAGTATCTTAATTATTTTACTTGTCAGAGAAATAAAAGTCCATTAAAGAAGGTTAAATAAAAGAATAATTAATTATATAATGAGTTCCTGTAACAAGAATAATGGCGTATGTAAACTTAATTTCTCCTGGAGTTTCATTACGATGATGTATTCAATATGAAATAATTGCTTGTATTCAATAAGTTAAACGAGATATTTACTTACCATATTAACCTTTCGATTACCATTTCTTAAAGAAAAGGACAGAAGATGCATTTTAATTTAATCCTGTCAAATTAGACAGTGCCTTAAGAAAATTGACGTATATTTAGACGTCATGTTTTTAAATCGCATCTAAATTATCTATGGAGTGACTAAATTTGACAGGACTTAACTAATATTTTATCTTCTGTCCTTTTCTTAATTAAATGGAAAGAGAAAGATGCACTTAACTTAAATTTACGTTAGTTTGTGAATAAGAGAATTGGCAGCATTGTCTTTCTGTTGTGTCCGAATAACGTGTGTTCGGAGGATTAATATTAACTTGTAAATGTTGCAGGCATTTTGTATAAATACACCGTTTACATAATCCACCGTCATTTCGTGTTAAATAATATTGTATTTAGTTAATTAGTTTTCGTTGAATGTATTTCTTTCTATAGACCACAGTTGCCTTAATTAATTAAATAAATAAATAATGCCCGGCGTTGTATACCCGGCGTAAATTTATTATGTAATATGCCGAAGGCAAAAGTCAGATATATATTTTTTTTAATTTATTGAGCTTATGCATTTCGGATTCTTTTGACATTTTGACAATGATACTGATATGATACATAACTGCTGGAGAAATTATTAATTAGTATTAAAAATACAGTGATATTATTTTTGGTCTGGTCCGAGTTGGTTTGCAGTAATATAGTTATTACATCTATTAGCACATAGGCTTACATACATAACATCACGCAGAAGCGGAGCAGTAACCAAAAACTTAAAACCGTTTTTTTAAGTTTTTGGTTACTGCAGGAGAAACCACGGGGACACCTAGTTCATGTAAGAATATAAATCCATACTAATATTATAAATGGGAAAGTGTGTCTGTCTGTCTGTATGTTTGTCTTTATTTTACGGCAATACGGAGCAACGAATTGACGTGATTTTTTAAGTGGAGATAGTTGAAGGGATGGAGAGTAACATAGGCTACTTTTTCTCTCTTTTTAACGCGAGCGAAGCCGCGGGCAAAAGCTAGTGTTACAATAAATTTACGTCTAGACAGGCACAGTTGTAGACACATGTGTTCTTGTTCGATAAAAACTAATGCTCAGCATTCGAATTTTCTAAAAAAAAGCATCTTTTGTTCAGTGAATTCGACATTGATATTTTTAGTTTAACAAAAAGTAACCTCTAAGGATTTTCAAGTCAAACTTAGGTCACAGGAGTCACCTTTTAAAATAACTTAAATCTGATAACGCAATATTCGTGACAAGATTTTAGGCTAGGCACGGAAACTGAGAATGTGTATTTAACCTTACAAAAGGCTAATTATAATAAATTGTAATAATATATTTAAAACAATGTTAGGGCCTTTTCATTTGAAAGTACTAGAAACAATGTAGTATTACAGCTTACATCATCACATTCATACTATTATTATAAAGCTGAAAAGTTTGTTTGTTTGGTTGAGCATGTTAATCTCAGAAAGTACTGGTCCGTATTGAAAAAAAAATGTGTTGGATAGCCCAATCATGGAGAAAGGCTAGGCTATAAGAAGGAACAGAGCACTACCCAAGAAGTTATGACACATACTTTATATACAGGAACGATAGCCGATAAATAACGCAACGGCGACCGGTTTTTACTTTAAAAAAGTTTGAGCATGTTGTTCATTATTGTGAGTGTCTATCCGTCACCTTATATTGTTATACCAACAGAATAGAACACACGTATATCTAGTACCGTGTATTTTTTTATTTAACCAAATTAAATCGTTTATTGCAATCCATATTGTACACTTACAGGTGGTAAATAGAAAAATCCGTACTTAATATTATAAATGTGAAAGTAACTCTGTCTGTCTGTTTGTCTGTCTCTCCTTCACGCCTAAACCACTGAACCGATTTGAACGAAATTTGGTACAGATATAGTCTGGGACCCGAGAAAGGTTTTATCAAGTTTTCATCCCAGAAATCCCCCGGGAACGGGAATTATTATTCCACGCGGACGAAGTCGCGGGCAAAAGCTAGTTTAAAACGGTAGTAAGTCCTCTCCAACTTACTACTGTTTTAAGAAATGACAAATACTTACTCCCCAAGTAACTCACAGCAAGCAACTAATACTTTTTCTTCCACGTCTACCCCAGAGTGTAAACTAAATCTTATTCAAAACAAGAAAACAAACACTAAGCAATCTCCTTCCTTCATCACAACTACTTTACAAACAATCAAGGGAAAATTGCAACAATTTATAAAACCAGGAGACGAGTTGGTGTAAATAAAAACTATAGTACTTGTAATTGACAGTGTAAAATATTTTTGCAAAATAGCGTTGTTTAACATCACGCCTTTATTTCACAAAGGTAGCGGATTGAACCTGCACTCATATTTACAAACATATATAATTATCTATATATACTACTGTTAACTGAAAAGTCTTTTTTGGTTTATTTCGATCACTGCAAGATGGATTGGAATATTTTTTCTTATCTGATAGCAAGATTTGTGTGGAATAGAATAAAATACATAAAAATTCTGTTACAACACGCGTGTTATTTAACAGTTTGAGAAATATGTTTTATAATATCATATGTATCGTAATGGTTGGTATTTAGTTTTAAGGTTTATAGTATATAAATTTTTTATTTGTAGCTCACAATGCACGAAGAAATTGTTTTTGTTTCTTTCTTATTTCTAATATAAAGTATATGATAAAAAAAGCTTACAGACTTTAAACTAATATTACTCATTATATATTATTTGAATTATTTCACGATAACGCTTTAAATATTCAGAAATGAACCTACTATTTTTATTTTCTCCTTTCTTAAAGGATAATCAATAAAATCACCCAATCGCATACTAATCCAGACTCCAGGTTGCACCTGTAATTGACAGCGTAAAATATGATAACATTCAAAAGTGTGGGTATACTCAGATCTCAGTTGAATCAATTGCCGACTCGTAGCTAACGGGCCACGGAAGGCGATAAGCTAAACTTACGACGTCTTTTGTATGCAATTCTGCTTTTATTTTAGATTTTTGAATGCAACCTGTCGTGGAAGCAGTTTAATTCTATACTTCTGTGCAATATATAGTGAAGAGGTTTTTGTTTGTTTTATTTCTGAAATTGTTAAAGGATTTTAGATGGATATGTGTATTTTTGGATTCGTCAACAATGTTTTATATTGTACAACTGGTATAATATAAAACATTGTTTTAACATTTTGTAAATATTATATTACATTTAGTAAATTGATTACTCTATTATATTATACATGTAGTAAATGTCGAAAAATCCAAGATTTTATTTGGAACATTGATTTATAGTTTTATTGAATAAACCCAAGTTTTTAATAAACGATTCCCTTTCACTTTTGTTCTAAACCCACTCTGTCAGCGAATGTTGCAAATGTTCTATTTTGTTGCATACTTCATTGCTTGAAGGTGCTGCTTTTGCATGAAAAATGTAAATTTTGCTGATGGAAAGTCCCCAGAACTCAGTCTTGAAGCGAATTCGACATATTTCAAAACATTGTACATAAAAAACTTGAAATAAAAATATTTAATATTTTCTACAATGTAATCTCTGGATATTTAGGTCGGATTTGAAAAATATTTCTGTACATAAGAGAGCTAGATTTCTACGCCAGGACCCAAGAGAGCGGAGCAGTCACCAAAGACGCGTATTCGACTCTTAACATGGTCACATCACACAAAGATACAGTTGAAACAAAAGGGGCAAGCTAGTACTTTTCCATATACACACATCAAAAGTGTCTAGGGATATTTCAATTAAACCTAAACAACTAAAATTCTATTAACTTTTTGTTAAGACACCTACACATTAAAATAAACCTTGTTTAATAGCCTATCTAATCTGATAATAAACTTTTAGATAAAATAAATTTAAAAAAAACTTAGAGGAAGAGGAAAAACTCAGCCAAAATTTCAATCTAAACTTTATTTTTGAAACATCAAAACCTAAACAAAACAACTATTTTTTTTATAAAAATTGTTGAAAACTTAAAATTAATAATCCGTGGATCTACCTAAGACTCTCCTGACATATCTGCAGCGGTTCTGTATACTCAAAACAAGGGTGTCAATATCCTGTTGTGGAATACTGTCCCAAATTGCGGTTTCTGAAGCCATGGGGACCAGTCAGAGCGTTATATCCAGGCTTTGGTCACGTTATCGTGTCACGAGGGAAGTGGTAGAACGGCACCGAGGACCTCAACGCATTAAAACACATGTACAGGACCGGTTCATAGTAAATGCTGCATGAAGTCAACCAAATGTAACGGCAATGCAATTGGTTCAAAGGCTACAGAGAGAGTATGGTTTGCTGGTAAGCGGTCAAACTTTGAGAAGACGACTGCATGAAGTCAACCTACGTACTCGTAGGCCACTTCGGGTACCAGCGCTAAGGAGAGACAATCGATGAAGAAGATTACAATGGGCTATTGCACACGAAAACTGGAACCATTCTCAATGGTCACTTGTGCTTTTCACTGATGAATCCAGGTTTGGATTTCATCCTGATTCGCGAAGAGTACGCGTTTGGAGAGAACCTGGACGTTGGAATCGACTGCAGCACCTACAATAAGTTCATGCATATCAAGGTGGCACGATTATGGTTTGGGCAGGAATTCGTCTTGGCGGTAGAACGGACCTCGTTTGGATACAAGGCAATATGACTGCTCTAAAATACCGAGATGAGGTGCTAGAGCCTGTAATCTTGCCCCACAGACAACAAATGGGACAAAATTTCCAGCTAATGCACGACAATGCCCGTCCACATACGGCGCGTATCGTTACAAGTTGGTTACAATAGCATGATATCCAAGCTTTAGACTGGCCTGCACAATCCCCTGACTTAAATCCTATTGAGCATGCCTGGGAAATGCTTCTCAGAAGAGCTCTTAGGAATTTCCCTGAAGATATTGAGAATGAAAACCAGCTTTTCTAGCATCTTAAAAGGACGTAGGACAGTATTCCACAACAGGATATTGACACCTTGTTTTGAGTATGCAGAACCGCTGCAGATGTGTCAGGAGAGTCTTAAGTGGATCCACGGATTATTAATTTTATGTTTTCAACAATTTTTGTAAAAAACATAGTTTTTTTGTTTAGAATGTGATGTTTCAAAAATAAAGTTGAGATTGAAATTTTGTCTGAGTTTTTCCTCTTCTTCTATTTTTTTTTTCTAAATGTGTAAAAACTTTATCTAAATGTTTATTATCAGATTAGATAGGCTATTAAACAAGGTTTATTTTAATGTGTTGGTGTCTCAACAAAAAGTTAATAGAATTTTAGGTTTAGGTTTAATTGAACTATCCCTAGACACTTTTGATGTGTGTAGATAAATTCGGAAAACAATTAAATAAAACATGATGAAAAATACAAAAAAACCACGCTTCACTCTGCCATACGCGCGCATAAATAACTGGTAACGACGAAAAACGAAGAAAAATTTTCTGATGACATCTTTATCGCTCGTGTCATAACCATACTCGCATCTCCATTAGTATGTCAAGTTCAGCTAGTCTAAACAGATGATGTTGAATATAAACTGAACAGAAAATATACAAGCCGAGCAACTTTTTCCATGTTTCTCGACTTCCGATAGTAATTTGAATAATATGATGTAATATTGTTAGATATCGATCACGCGATGTACTTTGATGCAAGAAGCAAGACTCATTGTATTTATACAAGTCACGGAAACCAATAACATATACATTTGAATGTTAGGAATTCACAAATTTTGTTGAGTTGGAAATAAGTGATCACGCTATGATAATAATGTATGGGTATGGCGTTTACTTTGGAGTAGGTATGTGGATCAGTGGATTTACAGGCGGCCTAACGAGTTTGGGTCGTGGAATCTAAAGTTGGTGCTCCGAAGTGTCAAGAGGTCGCGGTAGACCACAGAGGACTGGCGAGAATACTTGAGGATTGTGAATATAGCTCAAAATCAAGGGGGTATGGAATGAGACTTTTGGATAACTGTGAGACAGTACTAAAAATATAAAGAATCATGTAAATAATTTACTTGGAACAATTCACGCTAGGCCATCTGATTCCAAACTAGGCCTAGTTTGGAATCAGATGGCCTAGCGTGACACTATAACCAGATAGCGGATGCACATAAATTTTTTAAAGATATATACTTATTATAACAAAATTACACATCGGCCGGGAACAAACAATCATGCTCATGACACAAATATTTCTCCTGGGTGGGAATCGAACCCACGACCTCCGGCTATCAATCCTAGCAGTAAGGGTCACTAACAACTAGAATTTACTAGACTAACAGGCCAGTTGATAACGGATACAAATATTTTTTATTTTTGATGTTTATTGTTGCAGCACTTGAATGTCCAACATAATTTTGTTAGCAGATTTGCCTTTACGTATAAAATTACGAACTATATACATAATGTGTATGTTTAAATTCAAGTCACAACAACAAACATATAAACTGAACAAACATAACAACAAGTGAATCCAACATAATGGCGTTTGCAGCATAATCAAGTCCGCATTAGAGCATAGTATTTTATTTCACAGCTTTTATAACTATTCACTGAAATGCGTGTAAAGCGAACCTTTTCGGAGGGCACAGGGTATCGGCAGGAAGTCCCTCCGGCCTCGAGGGGTCATTAGCCAAAAAATAAACGATCGCACTCCATGTAATGGTGGAAATTTTTGCTTATTTTACCTTTTTTCGGGTTAAGCTTATTTTTATTTTTGGATTTGCATTCACTTTAACGTTTAAGTGTGGCTTAGTCGTTTTTTGTTGCGTTTTTTTTGTGTCAGTGGCGCTTGATTGCAGTGATGTGGGTTGGGTAACTTTAATTACATGTATTTTTTAAATATGTGTTTAGTTTTCAATTTATGTACTTTTATATGTTTATCTAAGACGTCGTTGATGTTGGTGGTTAAAATCATTCCTGATTTTTATCTAAACAACATGTGTGTAGTTTGATAATAAAGAAAGTGTGCTATGTGAGAAATAAAGCTAGATTTATTATGTCTATATTAAATGTATTTATTTTTAATAATTCTTTTTTTATACCACACTTTGACGTTCGAGCTAACTGAAATGAGTCAAAGATCAAAATCAAATTCAAAGTCAAAAAAAAAATGGTTGCCTGTAAAGTCGGTTTTACGGGCGAAGATTTTACGTGACAACGTCTTTTACCGATCATAGTTGAGTGGGAGAGAGACGCAAGGCATTCGGCGGGCCTCTCTCTCGTTCGGTGACTCATCGTAACGTTACCGAGCGTTACACTTTTTCATAAGTGACTCCCAGCCGCAACCTAATTTAAGACGTTGTCACGTCAAAAGAGAACTTGTTGTGGAGAACGAAGTTACTTTACTTTTAAGTCTTTTATTTAAAATTATTTAAAATAAACGTTTGTTGCTTGTTACATAAACAAAAGTTTGTTGTTGTTTGTTACATACACAGAAGAGCGTTGTTATCTATATGACTACGTATATATCATATTCTCCATTTTCTCCATTTGAACGAGAAGATAAAAAGCTTACTCATTAATTTTCTCCGTTCCTATCAGAAAACGCAGACACAATTACAACATTTTATATTTATAGAGCTGTGTTCGACGTTAGTATTGCAAAAGAAATATTCCCTACTTTTTTAATTTTGTTGGTATATCTTTTGATTGTAAACAATATTGAGAGATTTTTACTGTGTGAAAATTTTCTGCTTTATACATATTTGGATAATAAAACCGGCACAACCAAAATTATTGAAATTATATAGAAGCGTTAATCTTTACGTGGACAGTAGTCTTTTATAAAGTGAGGGAGAGATTAAATAAGAAACGATTTTTCGATCGAAAATTCGACCTTACACTGAGTAAAATAGAGCTTGAAAGATTGTATGAATCTACGGGTGTAAGGCAATCGCTAGTAAATTAGAATAGGACCAGTTTATTAAAAATATAAATAAATAAAATAACGTTTAAATTTAAAAACGCTACAACGACAAAGGAAAAGTTTCTAGTCTAAAATAACGTTAAAAAATCTATAAGTATGAAAGAATAATCATAACCCCCCCTGAAGTTTCCATTCTATTTCTTACAAACTTGCTTTCCAAACAGTTTTTTGACATCGTCGCAGTAAAGAAAACGGCAAGTTTCAATTGTTATTGTTTTAGTTTTTGGCATCGCGTGGGTTATTCATGATCAGGATATTATTGTGCAAGCCTTTACGTTATATGTACAATATTCTTGCGTTATTTCCATGTACGTAGTATGTATTATTCAAATTAATTTTCTTTGGAAGTTAGTACGACGTCTTTGGATTCGTAATAACGCAGAATCTTTTTGACGTTATGTAAATTTCACGGAATATAATTCACACGGTATAAATATGTTGTTAGGGATTTTGGTCGGGAAAGAGCATGAAATTTGTATAGATAAGAGTTTTATATAAATAATACATGTAATACGTGGGTATATAAATGTGTTTGGGACTTTTGTGCGGCGATCGATCAGGATTCTGGTTGATATAAAGTTTAATAACCTTGTCGAAGTCAGAGATTGAATAGGTAAGTTCCTTACATATAAATGGAGAACCTTCTGGGGGTATAGATGTTTTGCAGTTGACACCCGTTGTCGTGAGAATTTATTAATATGTGTCTAGTGATGAATGGTAGAAAGTATCAAATTCTGTAAAGCATCACTTTAATTATAAATACAAAAGTTAAACTCTTCGTTTGTTTCCTCATCACGAATAATTTTCAATTCTATGTTGGTTTCACAAATCTTTAAAAATCACAAAATGTCTCTACTGTGCTGTAGAATTCATGCATATTAACTTCTATAAATAAAATAATCTAATATCTTTTGAAAGATTCAAACCACATTAATGTCCGTACCGTGTCTGAACGTGTGGTAACTTCATTTTATACTGTGTAAAAGAGGTTAAAAGAACAAACTTACCACATAATCAGTTGTATATTATAGTCTCCTAGTTCCCAACTATATTTGGGTCGGCTTTCAGTCTAACCGGATGTCAGTGTTTAACCCTTAGTTAGACTGGTCAGACTTTCTGGCTTCTGACTACCCGTAACGACTGTCATAGTTCCACGAACGACAACCGGAAAGCTTTACTTAATTTCCGAGGCTCGAGATATCAATAATGTCATTATAACCTTTAGAAAGTAAAAAATAGTAAAAGTAGTGTAAAAGTAGTTGTATAAATTAAAAAAGTAACATTAGAACTAGCCCGAATTCGAAGCCACAACCCCTTACGTGAGGGGTAGGCCATAACCACTAGGCTATAACAGTCTCTCTCTACATAATCCGTTGTAAAATTAACCCAAATTGTATACTTCGGTTACGTAAATCGGCTTTCTGTCTTTGCGATGAATAAATATTGTTTTTAAAAGCGAGCTCTGTTTTTGGTGGAGTTCAAGCGACAAAGTAGCGGTTGCTATGTCCACGTTGGTACATATATCATTTTTATCGGTCGCACTCGGGCCAACCGTTTATTCATTGCTTACCTATTGCATACGAGGCTCAGTGACGACTGATACTACTATTTGTTTTCGTGTTTTACAGAAAAGGGGCCTGGATGTAATTTTTTAAAGTAATTCATAAAAAAAACTGCTGTAATACATATTATGTGTAGTACCATCTCCCATGTGATGAAATAAATTTATACTTAAAATTAAATAAATTAGTATAGTCTACTAACTACTCATAAACTGTATCTATATTAATATTATAAAGCTTGTGAGTTTGTTTGATTGAACTCGCTAATCGCAGGAAGTATGCCTCGATTAAAAAATATCTTAGTGTTGCACAACCACTTATCAATGAAGGCTTCGCTGTATAACATTACGGCTCTACATACTTAAGAATAGCGAAATGCTAAAAGAAACTCTTTTAAAGCGTGGGGAAGAGCTAGTTAAAAAATTTACTCCTTTAAGCTTATAAATCGAATAAAGGCACCAAACGTTTTTTTTTGTTTATGAAAGGGTTTTACTTGAAAGTTCTTCTGGCCGCTCTTTAAAATTGCATATTGCTGAAAGAGGATTGTAATCAATCGAATGCCCAGAACAAGCTCAACTAATTTTTACAGTTCAGAAAAACCCAATGAGAAAAGTTTTCCAAAATTTATGAACTTAATGCCATTTTTTTGTATTTGTTTACTGCTGTGATATTTCATGATTAATACCAAGCGACTTACACAGTTTGCCGTGTATAAATAAATATCACTAAAATGAAATAATTGTTACAAATATCCGTTCGCGGTCATTATTTTTATTAATGTAGATAGAAAATACAAAAATAACATAATCGCACAAAAACAACAACAAAACAACCTCTTCGATTATAAATAAATTCACACGAGCACATTTAATTAGAACTAATTATGTACGAACACTGGTATTCTTCGTAGCACTGCTACGCTTTTCGTAGCAGGTGCTACGAGACTTAAGTGAGAATAATTAAGACTTAAATCTAAAATCCAATAATTAAAGCACTTCCCGTTTTACCCTATACTAAGTTTCAAGACTATATATACCAAGTTAGTATAATCCAACTTGGAACAAACCCGTATTAGTAACTCCTTACAAGTTCGTAGCAAACCGCTACGCGGGCGACGTAGCACACTGTTCTTTCTCTTTGTAAACTAGCGGTTTTATTCGCTTGGATTTAGATTTTTAAATAAGTTTTAAGTATTGGACGTATTATTGTTGTAGTTTCTTTGTTCTTGGATGGATTTCTTATTTAATTTGATTTTATAATGTGTAGTGGCGTGGCTACGGATTTTTTTTTTATATTAATAGTTTAAGAATAAATGCTGGTATTATATTATATCATTTATTATTATTTCATATTTAATTATATCATTTACATAATATCGTACTGATTTCAATCTAGGTTTTGTCAGCGGATTTGTCGGTGTGAATATAAAAAAAAATGCCATAAAAAGTACCCCATGTTATTTCTCAGGTTATGGACTGTCTCTGTAACCGGTACAGTAGTTTAGGCGTGAAAGCGTAACAGACACGCCGACAGATAGTTACTTTGACATTTTTAACTTCAGTGTAGATCATTTTCTAAATAAGGCCCACTTTACGTAGTAAACGAAAAAACGAATAGTTTACTCGAACCAACCTTGTTTCCAATATGTCGAAAACCTCATTGTAAACTCACTTCCCTCCCACGTTTAGACTCACAGTACGGCCCAACTGGGTACCAATCGCACATTCAAGTGAGACCATATTTCTTTTTTTAGAAAACGCCGTTTAGTCAACTATGTATTGAAGATGAATGTTTATCGGTTTAACATTCGTTCTGAAAAAGGTACCGCACTGATTTATTGATAACTAACATCAGTTGTTGAGATATTGTGCTTTCACAAATTAGACCCTATTTCTTACTGCGACCGAAGGTTGAAATATTGGTGTTGGAGGTCGAAAGGTGAATGAATGAAATTATGTTCACTGCTGGGGATGTTGACTTTGGAATTAATGATTCAGGGATATTGTTGATTATGAAATAGTGTAATAAGCTTCTGGGACGTATGCCAGTATTATGTATGTTCTAGTTCTACTATATACTAATACTAGCAGCCCGTGCCCACTTCTTTGGGCGCCAAACATTTTAACTTAAAACTCGAAAACATGCGCTTCCCCAGACATAAGACTGAGCTAAATCGATTTCTCGTCCCCGAAAACCCCCACATATCAAATTTCAGCGAAATCGTTAGGGTCGTTTCTGAGATCACATGCTTTTTCAAGCAATTAGCGCCATCTGCCGGGCTGATTTGTGAATCTAAACCATCCAGGGCGCCACTCAAACGCATACAGAAAAATTCATTTAAATCGGTCAAGCCGTTTAGGAGGAGTTCAATGACATACACACGCACAGCAGAATTATATATATAAAGATATAAAATAGTAAACAGACTGAAATATCAACGCATAACCCAAACCGCTGGTCCTAGTGACATGTAACTTGCAGTGTGTGTGCCTTGTGTTTTGGAAAGAGATACCTACTCTTTACTAAAATCTATCTCTACCACTAAAATTCCAAAGGGGTAAAATAGGGCATGGAATTTTCAACATTAATGCGGGCAAAATCTTGTCATATTGAAGTAGAATGGATAAATATGTTTCTGCCTTCTCCAAGAAATAACTACTGGCCCACCAAATATCTAATATGTGTGTATGTGTGTAATAACACAGCTAAAACCGCAACGGCCAATAAATAAACAAAAACGATGCCTTTTCAACACTGCATTCTCCTGTTTGTCTAAACCGACTTCACAGTGGGAAACCCCTTCATATTAAATGCGCATATGTAACACTAATCAGAACATTAATCGCGTGCGCATTACGGCCCGCCGGCCAACGTGCTATATATAGGCGTTCAGTACCAATAATTAATGAATACTAGCAAACCGGCAAGAAATCGATTGGAGCGTCGAAACGTACGATTAAAAACTTAAAATAGAAGTCAATTGTACGATAGTTTCTTGGAGTAATCATATGTTGGAAGTTTTGCCTTTAATTGTGTTTCAAGCCTTGGTAGGTATTTTCTTTTTTATCTTTCCTCATATTATAAAGCTGAAGAGGTTTTTGTTTAGCCATAGTAACATCACATTACGTCCTACTGGAGTACCAAAAATGCGGGTGTAACCGCGAGGGACAGATAGTTAAATGATAAAATTATATTTTCTTTTGTTAATTGGTTCAACACACTTTTAATCAAAGTCAATATTGTGTTTTGCTTATTTTAGGCGAACGATGGGGCCTGTGTTTTTATTCGATTATTCGGAGAAGAAACACCAAACTAAGAGGGAAAAATCCCTTTAAAGTCCATACTAGTCATATTGGTCCATGTTGATCAAATGATGCCAAGAAATGCTTTCTTAATAAGAGACGCCATTGATTTATATGGACTTGTTTAAGCAGTGCTAGCTAATGTTTGTAATCGTTTAGCTCAAATAAATGCGTAATTAACCCAAAGTATTCATTCATGAAGGTAAGGCTTTTTACAAGCAGTGCATTTGGTACGTCTAAACTGTTTTTTCCGAAGAGGGCCATGCTCGAAACCGAGCAAGTACCAATTTGACTTTCTTTCCTGTCATTCGTAAATCTTTGATAGACTTTAACCAGAAGTCTGACAATTAGTCTAACCGAAGAGCACCGTGTTACCCAGTAACTGGGTTATGGAGGTTGGGTTTGCTGGGAAAAGGTTAGGGAGATCAACACTTGTACATAAAGGGGCGTCCATAAATAATTAATTTCACGTATGTACAAAATAGAAATATAAAGTGATATTTGTGTAAGTTCCACAAATTACACAAATTATAACTATAGGAGTTGTATTGGATACCCAGAGTGTACACATGCTCACTTAACTTAGTTAACTTATACCCACCTAAGGATGCCACCATGCTGAGTTTTGGTATAAAATCATTTTAAAAGGTGGCAAAACCCTTTATAGTTAAATTATTTTTATACCAGAATTATAAGAAAACTGTGCCCGGGAACTTTCGCAGTGACATTTTGTCAACTAAAAACACCACGCAGGCTAACTATGCCTCAGTCTGCGTCGTACTGCAGTAGATTTTACATATGTATACCTTCTACATATGTATGTGCGGGAAAATTCAAAGCGTGAACTATTTAATCAACTCATGAAATATGCATTCGCCGAAATTCTGGCTGGGCCCGTCCATCAGCAGACGGCCTTATCGACGACGGCGCTTATCATCAACAGGTCTCACTACCGACTCGTATGCTGTTATCTCTTGCTACAAATACTCACGACTACATTACTGCCAAGGAGCCGTAACAGCGCTCTAAATATTCATAGAAAATCGACTGTATATTTAAGAGGATAGGGTTTGTTTTTAAGGTGTACCAGGTCAGTGGTGCGGTGCATAATCACGGATAAACGCATTGTCACAGTGTATTACGGGGCCGCTCGCCTAATGCGCCTAATTCACGACAATGTAGACAAGTCGTTTGCAACTATACTTGTTATTATTTCAATTTGGGTGTGTTTACAAAAGTTTGTTCGGGCTCTAGGCTGGCGGTCTGTTTTAATGACGTAATTTCAAGTGTTTTTCCCATTTTTGTGGCTAAAGCAAAGCTTTGTTGTTCGGCATAATGAGGTTTAAGGTTCCAAATGAATGGAATAATGGTATATGTGTACATTTGGGCGGAATTTTTCATGTTATGGTTAAAAACTGTGTTTTATGTAGTACATTATAACATTTGAAGCGGAGTTTGAACACTGAAGTTTGCGCTTGTATGAATTGCTGTAATTTTACAACGGTTCAACCAGTGGCTTGCTTTTCATATAAGTTGAAAAGTCCAGTTTAAGCTCAGAATATGAGCCTAATCTGAGCTACCAATAAACAAATACGTATCTTAAACGTTTGTAGATATTGAAGAAGTGTCCCAACGACTTGTTGGTTTTTTATGGGCTTGCCCTAATTTAAACCCCAAGCCACGCCATTGGTTTAAATATGTATTCAGATCACTACTCCACTTGTGTACTAAACGTTGTGATCAGTTTTATAAATAAACACAACTCTCATTAGTAAAAGTTATGGTAGTGAACGTAGTTGTTAAACAATAATACTCTTGTTCTACGTAACGCAGGTTTGATCTCAGCAAGAGGCACATACTTATATGATCTACATGTAATGGTGCTACCTTACATGGTGTATATAGCCATATATTTGCGTATTCGTGCAATGCCATATATAAAAAATTCTAAGGTATAGTTGGTTTTACCCGATGCTCTGTCGTAATTAAAAACATTTAAAATTCATTGTCTCGCATAGATCTGCACCTCCGATAGTCTAAGGGTTAAATTATGTGTTTTTAAACGTAGAGTAATTCATAAGGAAGGTTATTCAACATTCAAAATAAAATAATATCTGAACAAAGCGTAAAACAAATGTAAAAAATATCACTCGTTTTCAATAACTTGAGTGATTGGAAAAAAAACCCCTTTTAGTTTTAAAAACTAGCAATATATCTGTAAAAATATATTTGACTAGCTTCTTCGGGAAAGCGTAACAGACAGACAGACAGAGTTACTTTCGCATTTATAATATTAGTATGGATTATATTATGGAATAGTGTGGTAATTGTAAGTTCAGTTTAGTTAGAGTCCTCAGAATTAAAACTAAATTCTTTATTTAACAGTTTCTGGACTTACTGATTGATTGACTGCTCAATTAGGCACAGCCTAGATTTTAAGCTACTTAATACAGAATCGTATTTCGTAGACGAAGTTTTGTAGTGAATATATTTTTATTAAAATTCATAAAAATATACTTTTTTTGGTGTTGATGCCTTGAAATAAAAGTGAAGTAAGGTTTGCAAAGATTTGCAATTAACTTTTTATTAAAGAAAGGTTTTTTTTAATCCAACGAATATTTCAAAGATTAGGTCCTTTAAGTAAACAAAACATCTCTTACTTATATTACATGTATGTATTATTTTAATTCTGTATGCATTCACATGTTTGAGCAAATAAAATTTCTTATTCTTATTCTTCTTATTCTTACCACTGTATGTTTTACTCGGGAAAGACTTGTTTTCGATATTTGTGGAAACGTGTTATAAAGTTCCGGTCTACGACATATAAAATAAACTTTTGCCGCCTTATTACAAAACAAGGTTTTTCTCTAAACCAGGTTTAAATTTGAATCTTATTCTGATACGATCAAGATTCGAAATACAAAACCTAGCTCAATGAGGTTTTGTATTTCGAATCTTGATCGTATCAGAATAAGATTCAAATTACAAAACCTGGCTCAATGGTTTAAACCTGGTTTAGAGAAAAACCTTGATTTGTAATAAGGCGGTAAGAGTTTTATATCAAAATTTTCAATCTATTGGTATAAAATAATAATTGACTGACTGTTGACATAACAACGCACATTTCAAACCGCTGATCTGAGGCCCGTATTAATAGACGTCTTTCAACTCCGAGACGCTCTCAAGTCTCTTGCTGTCCTTGTCATTCTAAAGGGAAAAAATAAGGCCAGCAATAAACTTGAGAGCGTCTCAGAATTAAGTGACGTCTATTAATACGGGCCTTAGTGACATGAAACTTGCAGGTTGTTTCTTTGTAAAGAGTAGGTAACCACTAAAAACGAATTTTTGGAAACTCTAACCTGGATATATCAGGGGATGGAAGTATAGACAACCCGCAGGCAATACCACAACCAAGGCCTAGTCCAATATAAGCTTGGTGTAACCATAGTTAGATGTATGTATCAATTTTAGCCTACACAATGTTCTAGTCACGACCAGGCGTCTATCCTTATAATGTAATAATTTACCTCAAACATTTAAACATGTCAAACGCGCCTATTCAGTAGCCGTAACAGACCAAAGATTTATTACACCGTACATATCTGGCTAACAGAATCACAGTAACATTGTCACGCGTTTACTCCTAACATAATGCTCAATGGACTACGTTTAATTACAATACAATGTTCCAGATATATGAGGGTTTGCGACACATGTATTTGACAAATGTTCAAGCAATATCACCGATATGTCACCGGCAGAGTTAATGAATTTCTCTAGTGTCGCGTTTGGGCAGGTAGTTGGGTATGTGGGTAGGTTGGTCCATAAATCTTTAGAGTTTGATTTGATATTTGTTAGTAATTATAACGATACTAGCTTCTGCCGGCGGCTTCGCTCGCGTTAGACAGACACAAAAAGTAGCCTATGTTACTCTCCATCCCTTCAACTATCTCCACTTAAAAAATCACGTCAATCCGTCGCTCTGTTGTGTGTGTCTGTCTGTCTGTCAGACAGACAGACAGACAGACAGACACACTTTCCCATTTATAATATTAGTATGGATGTCTGAGAAGGTTCTTGCTTTGCTGCTGGCTCAATACAGAAACTGGTATTCCTGGGCACATCGCTATTGTCTGGAGGTTCCTCCCTTTGCTTGCAGCCCTGACCAGTGTACCCTTTTCTCATTGGTAGTAGGATGCAATTTTAATATTCGTAATGCGTATGCATAATGTAAAATTAATTAAAAATAGTTTGTAATGCTAAATAAAGCTTGAAAAATAACAAACTCAGCTTTTTAAAGTTTAATTTAATTGAACATTATAAAGCTATTCTGAGGAACTTCTGATCCGGTACGAAATATGGAAGTGGAGTAGAGTACCAAAGATGCGGGCTTTTGATAGATAATGTAGTTCAAATATGAGATCTTTATCATCATGAGATTTTATTCTATACTACGCTTCAATGGTTTTTCGTTACTTGCCAAAATAGACAACACTTTGCAAGGTTCTGTTCCACGACCCACGACGTGTATGCATTTGGGATGAGTCATCCACCTATTGTTCTAATATATGCCAAAGACAAAAGCGACACTATACCATAACTCCATCAATCTTTAACGTTGCAACAAAAGTGTAACAAAAATAATCGCAACACTTAAAAGACAAAGTAAGACGCAATTGAAGAGTTGCAAGTTTATGCGACGAACAGTGGCTTTAATTACATTCTCCGTACGTCGTGCGACGCGCAGTTACGACAAAACGCTGCGACACGCGATGCGACGACGGTAAAACGCGCGCTTTATGATTATTTGCTCAACAAGTAGATAGTTTTGATGGCAACGTGTTACAATTACATAAAATGGCAATATTGCAGTGCAGGTAATGCGATCATTAAAATATGTTACGATGTTTGTGTTATGTAGTATGTTGCTCTTATGAAATGTATTGGAAATCGAAATTTATACTTTTATTCTTTATTATTTTAACAATTAAGTTTTTATTACTATGTCCAGTTAATATCTCTCTGTAGCCGTTTTTCTTTTACACAAAACCCTCGTTACGTTTAGAAGTTTGCAAATTATGATAGTTTTTACTGTCGTAATCTTTTTTAGTTTTATTCAAAAAACGTTTGCAAATTTTGAAGCGAAATATTTGCAAACCATTTTTTGACCACTTCTTGATATTTGATTGAGCGTATGCTGTTGGTTGGTTGATGTCAGTTCAACTCCGATGACAATACATTTTTGAGCATAACCTGATACTAAAAGTCATACCAACATACCTCGACAGTCAATAGCATACATATATTTACGTAAATGTGTAAAAGTTTAGTTTTAACAAAAATTAACTAATTTTAATATTTTAATCATAATTTGTCTTGCTCCCACAACATTCTGTACTAAAGTATTTTAGTTACTTGTTTATTGATCGTTGCATTTTCATACTATTTTGATCAATAAACGCTTCTTTTCTGCATATCTAATATATTTTCTCTTCAATTAATTAATTCTTGCTTTCTCCACATTACCATAAAACCTTTTTACCACCATCCCTACGCTATTAAAATTTTGTATACGCTTACATTACACCCTAGTTTTCAACCCCGAAAATGTTCTAAGAAGGCAACAACGGAATATCTCAAGGATATAGCTATAATCACTAAACTTGCTGGCGGATAGTTGACGGCAAGATGTTATCACTTTAATTAGTATACCTACCTTCTAAAGTTAGTGCCTGGGAGATGACTATATAAATGAAGGCACAGCCGCTATAATACCTACAAAGGTAGGGTTACATCAATCCTGAATTAATGGATTTAGCTCAGATTTATGGCCTTTCACTTTCTATTGTTAGGTAAGATTATGCCGTTATAAAGTGGGAAGGAACTAGTAACATGAACATCTGCTTTACATGATAATGAGAGCTGAGAACAGGTCAATATTTTTAGAATGATCGCTTTCGAGTCTCAGTTTTTTAATCGGTCGATAATATCTTCAGTTTGTCTACATTTTTAACCGTCTTGGTAACAGAGAAAATTATCTATTCGTCTGTTTGTGTTACAAAACTTTTTTTGCGAATGGAAAACCGGCTCCAAAGATCAATCAACATTAATGTATTGATTGAGCCGTATTAAAGTCAATTTTTCTAAATTATTGTCAAAATTATTAAGTCACTAATGGTTCAAAACTCCACAATCGCCAGATCCGAGATAGTAAAATATGTAGTTTATAAGTCGTTATTTTCAGACACTTTCAGCGAAACAGATTCTTAAAAGTTACGACTTTTAAAAGATTTCTGCTGAATTTATGGCCAAAGATATTTTGTTGGTTTTGATAATATTCTGGCTAAAGTACAGTAGAGTTAATTTAGTAGATACTTTCAATTCCTTTTAAGGGCTTAATTCTACCATTATAAGGTTTGGCAACTGAATTTTATTTCATGCTGGCAACATTTAACATTAGAATAAAAGCCGCTAATAGAATTAAAACAAAAATGCAAATTTGATTCCAAATTCAAAAACCCCAGTCGTAAGCGCTTTATCGTCAGGCATTGTGTGGTCCTGCCCTAACGTGACCATAATTCAGGATACCTTGCTAAGTTATCGCCAGTCTTTGAACCCATGTCCCGTACGCTAATCGACCCACTGTCAGAAGCACTTGCCCCTTCCGAATGATCACACAGGCAGCCACATATCCTTGAACTTTTGCTATTAATCTGGACGAAAATGAACCTTCCGTAGACGTCATAAGGCGTGGGCGAATGTTTATAGTGGGTTATATGGGTTGTCAATAACTAGAGTAAACAATATAATTAGATCTATAATTACGCTTTGATGATGTATGCGTACAAAATAAAAAAAAACGCTAAAAATCTTTTAGGCCTCCATTTTAAGAACCACCTACATTACATTACAGTTACGACTATCTAAGTAATGTACTATTGCGATATCGCGATAATATCATTAATAAAACGCATGTGTGATATTCTCATAACACAATGTATGAACCAAATTACCCAACACAAACATTACAACAGTGAAATATCGCCTCTTATAACTATAATAGTTACATTAATATCCTCTTTAACAGTATCGTACCAGTCGGCAACAATCGGCGTGTAAAAATACGACCTATTAACTGCACCCTGTACATTATATTTTACAGGTGAAGTCCCACACTTAGATCAGCTATAAATACGGCAAACAGCGTGCAAGATACAATAAAAATGAATTATTATCACAAAATGTATTCGTACGTAGCGTATTTATTTTTATGGTATTTCTTCTGTTATCTTTACTTGATATAAGAAGGCAAAGTTGTTTTTTTAGGCGTTCTCAGGACTGCTAAAGCGATTCGCGCTCTTTCGAGGTTTTCTTTCCTCAAGTGATAATAGAAAAATATTATTATGATGTGGTTGATGCGGAATGAGAGAATGAACGTAAATGCGCATTCAAATGTTTATGGGGTTGCAAGCTTTGTGATGATGTGATTGTTTCTGTTTTATTTATTAGTTTCTTGTACGGCTTGTATATGTCGCAGTCATCTGGTTGAATCAGCTATTTGATTGTATGACTAGCGCGTTCATTGAATGGCGACATTTAATTGAATGACTAGGCCGAAAGCTGATTGAACAAGCGTCACTCAACGTCCAACTAGATAGCTGATTGTAGCATAGCCCTTTGAACAGAGCGGACGTAAAATCAGTCAGGTGACTGTAATTTAGTTCATTTTTTTTTCCACTGCGGCGTTAGTAGTCACCAAAACAAATATGGCGTAAAATAGCTCGCGCAGATAGCACTGTCTTGATATTATTTTGATTAAATTTACTTTAAAGTGACTTATTCGTGATAAAATAGTGCGACAGCATGGATTTACCTATTAATACGCTGCCACCGGCTACTTTTAAAGTTTTTTTTTTAATTAAAATCATAATAAAATGTGTCATGTCATGTCCTCATTTTTGTTATGAAAAGGAGGTTAGTTGCGAACTTATGGTCACCCTAAACCAACATTACAAAGTCGACTATATCCCATTTAACGACAATGCTAAATGACGTTCAGTCAAGTCGTTGAACGTTACATTAAACAACTTGACGAATTGTCGTTTAGTCATTTAATTAAATGTCGTCATTCAATGAACACGCTAGTCATACAATCAAATAGCTGATTTAACCAGATGACTGCGACATATACATTGTGATGTGTTGTTTGAATCTAGCTTCTGCTCTTGACTTCGTCTGCATCAAAGTAAGTATATTTAGTAAAGACATTGAAACATCCATACTAATAATTATAGATAGGAAAGTATGTCTGCTTGTTTGTCCGTCTTTTACGGCAAAACGCGAAGTGGACAAAAGCTAGTTTTATATATGGAATAGATGGTTGGAAACCGGGAAGTAAGTACCAATTTGACTTTAGAATTTTATTTATACTTTTTAAGTTTATATGTATACGTCATCACTGAGACCTCGTTCTTCTGAAGGCACGTACAGCCGTTGGTGATGATATTATTTTGACAAGAAGTGGATTCTAACAACAGTAAAGGCTAAAGAGATGACGATGACACAAAATCATATTATGCCATTCTTTATTATCATAACTTTATAACGGGTTTTTATTATTCTTCTTACAAACAAACACTTCTTCTTCTTTACAATATTAGCTGAGATAATGGAATAAAAATGGGTTCCATGGACAAACGGTGACCCCCACCGAAAGTGATAATCGTGCCATCATTCTGCTGTCGTAGGGGGACAATATCAGGATAATACGTATCATTATATTGCAATAATCAATCTGCTAGGGTGATATAGCAACATTTCTTTGTGTTTGTGATTTTTCTGAAACTAAGACGTCGTCACACCAGCTTGTGAGACCAATGTAATTACGAGGATTTTCTTTTTCCTCTTTCTCACTCGGTTTAGCAAAATTTTTTATACAAAAATCGGAAGTTGTAAAATTTAAACTAATTGGTTTATTTATTTATTCACATAAACATGTGTATAAATATAAAATGTACGAATATAATAGTGTTATAACTGTTTTCAATACGCCATCAATACTCAAATAAATTATTTTAATTATTGTTGTAATAGAAGTGAATCTTTATTGTGACCTTATTACATGGTTCACTAAGATTTTTGTACACACTTATTTAGTTTCATGTAAAGGAAATAAGGTCTTTTCAATAAATATCTAGACCCTCATGCGGCTTTAATGTATTCTTCTCAATTTTAAAGAAAGTAACGAGGAAAAAAAAATCGGTTCGGCGTCCAGCCTAACCGGATTCAGCTGGATACCAGTGTTTTACATGAAGCAACTGCCTATCAGACCTCCACAACCTCGTTATTGGGCGACACGATACCTTTTGGTTAGAGTTTTTGGCTTCTGAAGATTGGTAACTACTGTCAAAGTTCTACGAATGACAACCGGGACCAACGGCTTTACGAGCTTTCACACTTACCAAAATAAACTTTAAAAAGTACATTATCAATTGAAAAAAAGTCTCAATGGGACTACGGATTTGAAGTCACAACCTCTCACTTGAGGGGCAGGCGCATAAACCATTGGACCATCACCGATTCAGTCACCGATATTTCAGTCTAGTGGTGAAGACAGTTCAGTGGACATCTACATACAGAGCAAATTGCTAGAGAAATTAATTTGCGTGAGACGGCGTGGCGTTAACTAAGCGTGTCAGTTGAAAATAAATTAAATTCAAATGGACTGTTGAGTGTTGAACGTACAGACTCCAAACCAGATGAACTCCTTGGTTAGTTGGTAATGGTACATCTTGTTTTAATTTACTGGTAGAGATTGCGTCAGCGTTTGTCAGTGTGCGTGCTTTCGGTTGAATTGCATCTCTATCTGGCACGTTATGGTTTTGCCAAACAGCTGCGCTATTATGGATGGGTCGATAATAACGAAGGTTTAGGTGTTATGACGGTTGGATATCATAGTTCATATGACTAGGGTCCGATGTATCTGGAGGAGTCATATGCTGATTTCTCACCCACAAAAAATCAAAAAACCAGATCGATAGTTGAAAATACTATATCGCCTTTGATTTTGTTAAGGTTGCTTTTGGTATCTCGTGTGATATTAAAGCGCCTTAATAGCGATGAAGCACACTGTTATTATAATGCTAAATAAAGTAAGTGTCCGTGTTATCTCATTACGTGAACATACTAAACCGTTTCTAATGAATATTTGTGAAGAAGTAGCTTGGTTTTGAGTAAAAACAAAGGCTATAGAACGCAGTCTCTCGATAACCGATATTCATACAGACCAAGTTTGTGCGCACTATATATTTTACACGCACTAGTTTTGCCTTCGAATAACTTTTATCCAATGTTGCATATTATGGGTATACATATAAAAAGAAATAGAGTTTTTTTACGACTAGCCAGTTGGTCTAGTGGTTTAACCCTGACTGGTAAGTCGGAAAACAATTTTTTTGCATAATATGCATGTATTGATAAATTATATAAGTATGTATATAATATAGCCAGTGGCTCTGCCTAGTTTGGGGTTATATGGCCATGTCAGACTTATCCCAAGTATTTTGTTATTATAGTAACCTTTTGATGACCAAGCGACAGCCGGCTATCGCGCTGCTATTCTCTTTCTATTGTGTCTCTAAACACTTGTGTTTGAAGGTTTCATTTCGACATATTTCAACCTTATTTGTTTAAACTGTAAAGAAATAGATCTTAGCTTCCACAGATTGATGATTCTCCAAATTTTCGGCTACACCACAAGTAATACCCAAAAAGCCCTACCTACTTTATTCCTACATCAACGAAACATACTCCTACACAACAATAGAGTGATTAACCCCTCAGCTGGGCCTTGGAACAAAGAGTGCTCGCGTACACTATCTGGCACTAAAGGTACCGCACTTCCAAGCTCCGTACGCGTATCATTAGCATGCAAATGAACGTACCAAGTCTTCGCTGAATATGTTGTACATATACGCTGAATAATCGATGGTGTTGAGAGCATAAATTTTAACGCTAATATTCTACGGTGTAAGTAGTTTTTGCAGAGCGTTTTGTTAAACTGCTGAACACTTATGTTGTACTAAAAAGTTTAGTTTTGTTGAGATGTGGACACATGTGTGCTTCCTGCTAATATTATAAATGTTTGTGAGGATGGATCTATGCTTTTTACTCTTTTATGCAAACACTGCTGAAACGATTATGTTAAAACTTTACAGTAATGTTGCTTATACTAGAATAAAGTGCGCGGATAAGTAACTACTTAAATACCTGATATAACACGGGTGAGACCGCAGGGGACCGCTAGTCTGGTTATATCCGTGCTAATATTATAAACTAGCTTTTGCCCGCGACTTCGTCCGCGTGGATTAATAGTTCCCATTCCCGGGGGATTTCCGGGATGAAAAGTATCCTATGTCCTTTCTTGGGTCCCAGACTATATCTGTACCAAATTTCATTCAAATCGGTTCAGCGGTTTAGGCGTGAAGAGGAGACAGACAGACAGACAGACAGAGTTACTTTCGCATTTATAATATTAGTACAGAAGTACGGATGTGAAAGTGACTCTGTCTGTCTGTCTGTCTCTTCTTCATGCCTAAACCTGTAAACCGATTTGAATGAAATTTGGTACAGATATAGTCTGGAATCCTATTCCTACTTTACATCCCGAGAATCCCCCGGGAACGGGAACTATTATTCCACGCGGACGAAGTCGCGGGCAAAAGTTAGTTTTTTATAAGCCGAGAAATGAATACGAGTCTTTGGTTATTACCCCTATTCTGTAAGTCTGAACGTATACCACCCCTCAAAATCTGTATATTATATACAAAAAGAACGTTCTCATGAACTGGCATTTCTGAAATTAAAGCGACATAACAAACAGAAAGCTCTCCTGCTTTATTATATTAGTTTACTTATGGAATAACCTTCTTATAATTAACTACTAATTGCCACGTAAAGTTATGTCACGAGTAACGCCGGTGTGACCATATTTTTTTATGTTTAACAGCGCTTATTAGTAGAAGATTATATAGATATAGGTATATAAACGCAAAGGTCACTTTACTTCGAAAACTATTTGACCTAAGCTATTTAGTTAGCATTAGTTTGCTATATATTAAATTAGTAATTTAATAGTCCGTTCATATAGTGGGACGTAAAAAACTTCACAAAAAGGACGTGTTCGTCAATACATCTATACTAATATTATAAAGAGGTAAAATTTGTAAGTTTGTAGGTTTGTAAGTTTGTATGTAGGGGGAATCTCTGGAACTACTGGTCCGATTTGAAAAATTCTTTCAGTGTTAGATAGCCCATTTATCGAGGAATGCTATAGGCTATACCATCACGCTACGACCCACGGGAGCGGAGCAGAAACGAAAAATGCGGGTGAAACCGCAGGGGACAGCTAGTTATTTATATATTAGTATATTATATATTTATATCTTATTTGCATATATTGCATGAAACATATTTTAGACCCTGTCCAGAAAGGCCGAAATTCGCCGCGAATCGATTTGCGCGAATTCACTCGCGCGTTGGCGAGATACTAGGCACCAATACATCGCGTCCACAAGCATCGCGCGAATAATAAAATCGCGCGTGATTCGCGCGTAATGCGCGCGAGTCGAGATACTAGGGCCGCCTTGTTGCGTCCAGTTAACGCGCGAATTTCAGAGCGAGTGCACGTATAAAAGAGAAAGAGAGGGAAATAGTACGATAAAGAAAAGATATTAAGTTTTTATTTAGAAAGAGATTTTTTAAGAAGAGATTTTTTATTTTGAGGAAGAAGGAAGTAAATGTCTGTTGGCTTTGGTCAGTCGTCGCGTTTTTACTCAACGGTTAATTTAAGTTGACATAAATATATATTGAAATGATCTTGTTCTCAAGAAATAAACCCGTGTTAACTGGTGATTATAAACCGGATCGGGGAGTATAATCCCGTAATGTTCTAGGACATGGGATTTTATTAGCATAGCTAAAAGTCTATGAAAAAATATGCTACTAAAATACCTCAGATATTTATAATTATTTTCTAAGTTATTTTCTACTTAAGACTCTATACTTTAAACACAAATGCGTTTTTATCGTGCGATAATATACGCAGCAGTATGTAATTTTATAGCCGTTTTTAGGGTTCCGTACCTCAAAAGGTAAAAACGGAACCCTTATAGGACCACCACTTTGTTGTCCGTCTGTCCGTCCGTCCGTCCGTCTGTCAAGACCCTTTTTCTCAGAAACGTGTTGAGATATCAAGCTGAAATTTATATCACATATTCAGGTCTGCTATCTCTCAAATCATTGAGAAAATCAAGTTTCCAAATCAACGCAATAAAAAGATACGGCTGTTTATATTGCATATTTAGACATTTGCAAGGAAATCAAAACCTACAGGGTACTTCCCATTGACCAAGAATCATGAAATTTGGCAAGAAGCAAGGTCATGTAGCACAAGTAAAGGAAAAACTTTGAAAACCGTAAATTTGTAGTTAGTTCACATCCGTCCGTCCGTCCGTTCGTCTGTCTGTCAAGACCCTTTTTCTCGGAAACGCGTAAAGATATCAAGGTGAAATTATTATCACACACTCAGGTCTGCTATTTCTCAAAGCAGTGAAAAAATCAAGTTTCTAAATCAACGCAGTAAAAAGATACGGCGGTTTATATTGCATATTTAGACATTTTCAAGGGAATCAAAACTCAAAACCTATAGGGTACTTCCCATTGACCGAGAATCATGAAATTTGGCAAGAAGCAAGATCATGTAGCACAAGTTAAGGAAAAACTCCGAAAACCGTAAATTTGAAGTTACTTCACATGCGTCCGTCCGTTTGTTCGTCCGTCTGTCAAGACCCCTTTTCCCAAAAACGCGTCGAGATATTAAGCTGAAATTAATATCACACACTCAGGTTTGCTATCTCTCAAAGCAGTGAAAAAATCAAGTTTCTAAATCAACGCAATAAAAAGATACGGCGGTTTATATTGCATATTTAGACATTTGCAAGGGAATCAAAACTCAAAACCTATAGGGTACTTCCTATTGACCAAGAATCATGAAATTTGGCAAAAAGCAAGGTCATGTAGCGCCAGTAAAGGAAAAACTCCGAAAAACGAAAATTTGTAGTTAGTTCACAACCATCAGTCCATCTGTTCGTTCGTCTGTCAAGACCCTTTTCCTCAGAAACGCGTCGAGATATTAAGCTGAAATTTATATCACACACTCAGGTCTGCTATCTCTCAAAGCAGTGAAAAAATCAAGTTTCTAAATTAACGCAATAAAAAGATACGGCGGTTTATATTACATATTTAGACATTTGCAAGGGAATCAAAACTAAAAACCTAAAGGGTACTTCCTGTTGACCGAGAATCATGAAATTTGGCAAGAAGCAAGATCATGTAGCACAAGTAATGGAAAAACTCCGAAAACCGTAAATTTGTAGTTAGTTCACAACCGTCCGTCCGTTTGTTCATCCGTCTGTCAAGACCCTTTTTCCCAGAAATGCGTTGAGATATTAAGCTGCAAGTCTGCTATCTCTCAAAGCAGTGAAAAAATCAAGTTTCTAAATCAATGCAATAAAAAGATACGGCGGTTTACATTGCATATTTAGACATTTGCAAGGAAATTAAAACCTATAGGGTACACACGGCTACACATCAAGCTATACAAAACCAGTTTTAGCTTACCTCGCATTGTGTATGTTTTTCGTACAATTAGAAGTCAGCTTATACTAGTTATGTATAACTTGATGAGTAGCTCACCGTACTTCCCATTGACCAATAATCATGAAATTTAGCAAGAAGCAATGTCATGTAGCACAAGTAAAGAAAAAACTGCGAATACCGTAATATTGTAGTTATTTCGATAAAAAAAAAAACAAATTAACGGAACCCTCGTTGCGCGAGTCCAACTCGCACTTGCCCGGTTTTTTTATACATAATGTGTTAAAAACGAATTATCGCAAAAACGCATCCGATATTATCGGCCGATAACTACACACCTGTGTGGTAGAGACTTTAATTAATTGACAAAATACTTATGACATAACATGCTTGGACATCTCTATAGATACATCCCAATGGATAGAAGATATTTAAGATATTTGACGTCTTCTGTTTGAATGGACGCTATGTATGTTTTGCAGACATAATTCCAATATTTTGATATATTGCAATTTATATTGCTCATGATCTTGCGATCTTTAAGAGATGTCTAGAAAGCAATCTGCACCACCGTCGGCACCGAGGACAAGAAGTATAGTTGTACCAAGTAATGTATACACTGGTAATGTTGGTGATGCCGAAGAAACAGAAATCACTGCACAAATATCATTACCGGCTGAAGGAGGATGGGGATGGGTAGTAGTAGCAGCAAGCTTCTGTTGTATCTTTGTAACAGACGGAGTTTTCTTCTCGTTTGGCAGTTTTTTTCAAAATATGGTAGAAGACCTTGGATTAAATGAAACTATCGTATCACTTAGCAACTCTATAGCAGTGGCAATGTACTTTGTGGCAGGTCCAATAACGTCAGCTATTATTAATAGGTTTGGCTTTCGGGCTACTTGTATGACCGGTTCAATGGTGTGTTCCATGGCTCTCGTGTGCACATATTTTGCATCCGGTTTTGCGACAATCGTAGTAGCGTATGGAATCATTGGTGGATTTGGGGCGAGCCTCACGAGTATGTCATCTGGATTAGTAGTGGGCTTCTATTTCGAAAGACTAAGAGGTTTGGCAATGTCAATAGCAAGTGTTGGCTCCAGTTTTGGTATCATGGTTTTGTTTCGATTAAATTCATATATCGTAGAAGTGGCTGGATGGCGTGTCATTATGTTACTGCATTCCGGATTATGTGGAACGATGTATTTTTTAGCTATGGCATTTCGACCATTGCTCTCGTTAACTGTAACGACTACCGTTGATACTGATCGTACTGTAACTTATTTGCCAAACGTATCTAACGTTCGAGTAGCGCCATCACAAGCAAAAAAAGAAGGTCAAGGATCAGAGCCAAGTAAAGTGGCACGGCTCTTAAGTACAGTATCTAATGTATACTATCCAACTGCTGCAGCTGTCGTTGGAGAAATGACACAAGCGCCGGCTCCGACTCAAACTCCAACGGGTCAAGGTCAACCGGGTCCATCCGCCGCAAATCAATCAAAGTTTACAATAACAGCTTTTGGCCCCCGAGGTAGCATAAGTCGTAAACAGTTACAACAAGTCAAATCTTTAATGTCTAAATCAAGAGTAAATGTACCAGAGACAGGCGAACCAGAAGCAGGATTTAATATTTTAGAAGAGAAAGCGAAAAGAAAATGGTGGCAGAGATGTTGTCGTTGGGAGGAGCATGTTACTGAAGCTCGACCGATGTATCGAGACGATGCGTTCTATTTGAGTAAAGTGGATAACTTACCGGCCTATCAGAAGACAATGAATGAAACCGCACCAGAAGAAAGAACTGGCTTAGAATATCAAATGGCTGTTTCACGTGCTGTAACCGCTGCGGAGTTAAAAGAACGTAGGGGATTCTTAACAACTGCTGTAAAAAGGATTCTTGTTACTATGCTGGATCCAAAACTAATGAGTCGATGTTCGTTTTTATTATTATGTACTAGTGGTTTTTTAACATATTTAGGGTATCTAGTGCCCTATATCTTTTTGACCGATAGGACTAAGCAGGAGGGCCTCCCTCACGAACATTGCAACTTATTTGTGTGTGTCATCAGTTTTGCAAATATGTTCGGCCGATTATTTCACGGCACTTTAGCTATGAAAGTCAACCCCGTTACTTTATACTTACTTATTTGTATAGTATCTGGAATTGCGGTAATAGCTTTTAATTTTTCATTTAACATTTATTATCAATATGCAATATGTGTACTTTTTGGTTTCCATATTGCTAGTGTAAGTATCGTACGAAGTGTGTTACTAGTATATTTGTATGGATTGGAAATGTTGACTAATGGAACTGGTATAATGTTATTGTTTCATGGTTTAGGGAGTTTAGTAAGCACACCAACAACCAGTATAATCAAAAATATGTTTGGATACGCGATATCATTCTATGTGGCCGGCACATTTCTTATTCTTAGTGGCGTAGTATTATTGCCAGTTAATGCATTGAATAAAAGGGAACAATTGAAATTATCACCACCACCTGCAACTCCAGCTACGCCACCGGCTGCTTCGACACCGCCTGCTACGCCGCCGTGGGCTACGCAACCGCGTGCTACGCCGCCGCGTGGTCCACCGCCATCCGCCCCGCCGTCATCCGCCCCGCCGTCATCCGTCCCACCGTCATCCGCCACGCCGCCATCCGCTACGCCGCCGCCACCCACGCCACCGTGGGCTACGCAACCACGTGCTACGCCGCCGCGTGGTCCACCGCCATCCGCCCCGCCGACATCCGCCACGCCGCCATCCGCCACGCCGCCATCCGCTACGCCGCCGCCTGCTACGCCGCCACCTGCTACAACTCCATCTGGTACGTCGCTGTCCGGTACACCAAAAAAAGCTTCACCAACCGCCAAAGATATAAAATTCAATGACGTAGTTGAAAAAAAATGATTTATTTTCTTTTGTATGGGTCTTAAACGTCCGAATGAAAATCGAAAGCCTTGTGTGGTGAGCTTGATTGTTTGTTCTGTATCTGGGTGTAATTTGTCTATAATATGTATTTATAAATTATAAAAGTGTGTTCGTCAGTTGGTTGATTGACAACAAGTTTTGCTTAGTTTGGGATCAGATGACCGTATGTGAGTTGTCCCAGGACATTTATATTTATTCGTGTGTATATCACTCCAAGACTACTGACTCTAAAATAAGAAGAATATAGGGAATGTTATTTTTTTACTTATAGATTACAGAAAACTTATAATAAATGTATTCTTTTTTAAATATTATATCAAATTTTTAACAGTACAAGGTAAACTTAAATATGCAATTCAAAAATATGTGAGAACGTATTTGTCAATAATGTAAGATTGTTTTTTTTTGGTACTGATAAATATTGTACTGGGGTACCAGGTGGTATAGACCCTCGTATGTGCGCTATGTTTGTCGATTTAGGGTCCCGTAGTGAACAAAGAACCCTAAAAACTGTTTAAAAGTTAGGATTAGGTTAGTACGGTTTACTTCTCATATTACAGATCGAAAGACTTTTTTTTAAAAAAAACCTGTTTGTTGGATATTAATAACTATGTTCTATAATCTTGTCCTCATCATTTTATACATATTTAAATTATGTAGATATTTGAAAAAAGTATTATTTCTCTTAGGCAAAACAGCGCTTCTTTTCTTATAATTTAATAAGTTTAAATTATAATAAATCAACATTATACCAACAACATCAACATTATACTTACTACCAAAACTACATGCTACAGTTACATTATTTAACTTTGTCCTCTGTGTAAAGTTTTAAAACTATTAAAATTCAAAACAGACTGCAATGTGTTTCTTTTATACCAGTTTAAAAAAAAAAGACATACAGACAGACACACTTTCCCATTTATAATATTAGTATGGATTTTTGGACTGTCAAATAATATGTATTTATAGCATTGCTTTAGAGAAACTGTTACTATGGTTTGTTCCCGTTGTCCCCGACTATGTATATTGGTCTAACAGAGAGAAAATAAAATGAAAATAATTTATTTAAAAATTCTAATCTTATTAAAAAATGGATATCTAAACAAATGACAGTTTGTATGCATTTTAAGGCAACATAACAAATATAAAGCTGTTATTTTAACAGCGAATTATTATTTTCTTTTTCTGATATCAACAAGATCGGTTTGGCACAGTTCATACCACGAGGCAAGTATTCGACCTCATGTTCGTATATCACAAGTTATCTGAACATTCAAGGATCTTAATTGTATATAGTTGAGTCGTTATTGGTCCATTGCATTGGAATACTATTTAAATGTGATCAAAATACAAGTTTCGACGGCTCGGAAAAACAATTTTTTTTTCACTTAGGAATGCCTGGAAGTATCCTGGAACGTTTGAATATTTACTTGATACAAATACAATTTTTTTTGAGAAATTTCGGTTGTCATTTAATATGGTATTTCATCTGAATGCAACTGCTAGGCCCAACTATTTCCTATATATACTAATATTATAAAGAGAAAAGATTCGTATTTTTGTATGTAACGAATAAACTCAAAAACTACTACACCAATTTCAAAAAATCTTTTTTCATTAGCAAGCCACTTTATCCCTGAGTCATAGGCTACCTCTATTATATCACGCTATGTTCCACGGGAGCGAAGTAACCAAAAACCTAACGTAACGTGGGTGAAACCGCGAGGAACATCTCTAGTAACAAATATAGAAAATACTAGATTCACTTTGTGTGTATCTACATTTTTTGATAGATCTCATCATCCTCCTCTAGGTTCTGACCTGGTGTCAATCAAATCATCCTTTGAAACAATTTATTTTTTTGTAGGGTGACTTTTTCATGAAATAGCGATTGAATGACTTTTTCATGAAATAGACAATCAATTGAGTTATTTGCACTTTGAGGGCTATTTTGATGATTTAATTGGTTATAATTCAAAAGCATCCCCCTTAAGAAATTGGCGCAAGGTTCTTCGAGTAATCAGGGAAAAACATACAACTTTTAAAGGCACAGCCCCCCTAGACAAGTGGCATTGAACGAGTACTCGTAGAATAGATAGCGAAATAGAATAGATTGTCGAATGTATGGAGATGTCAAATTATTTAGCTAAAGCTTATGTCCACCCCATACATTTGACAATCTTTTCTAATCTACAATGCCACTTGTCTAGGGCCCAGGTATACTTAGATCTTTAAAATAGGCGAGACGACGAAACAAAAGTAATTAGTCCGTCATTGAGATTATTAAAAAATTTTGGACACGTATTTTTTCTTTTTTCTCGTAAACGAAAAATGACGACGATACAGTGCGTTGAAGTTGTGCGTGACGTCACGATCAGATACAATTTTTGCATTACGGTAGCGTCAAAAGCCCCCACTATGCCCCCACTCCAGAACTTTGTTGCTCTTTATCTTTGTATTTTTTTATTATTTTGATGAAGTAAAAAATACGTGTCCCGTATTTTTGGCCGATCTACAAGACGGACTAAACAGAATGCCATTTTTTTATGTTGTCGTCATTTACGAAACTTTGAGAAACCAGTCAGTTAAATATGCTTGCAGTCGCTAGGCTAATCCACAGTTCGTGCTAGGTATATTTATCATGTCTTTAGTCTTGAGGTGTAGATTGTTCAAAGGCAGACTTACTTGAAAATGTCTCCCAGTTTTTTCATCCTGTCCTGCACTTCATTAATTTACTTAATGAGGAAAAGGTGAATTAGTTTCGTTTTGCAACTACAAAGTTAGTGTTAATTAAATTAAGATTATTCAACATAACATTCATAGTGTTAAGTCAATTTGCAAATTGAGTTAAAGCTAGTTGTTTTAAATGCACCTTTTGAATTTCCTTCGTGTTTCAGCAAACTTTCTATTAAGTTTGTACTTAGTGCAAGTGAAGAATATGACAACTATTTCTTATGACTGTTTTAATTTGTATCACTTTACTTTCTTAATGGTGTACTGTGACATACGCGGGGGTGCTCGGTTCGGGTGTGCGCTCCGAACATTAGACGTGAATTTGCACACAAGCGCGAATCAGGGCAACAATCCAACGCAGACAACGACTTCGCAGAAAAAAAATAACCAATACGGCTCACTTATTGTATTATGAAGCAGAGCCCTTTAATTGCTGAGTCGTTGTCATTTTTGGTCTCCGTTCCGCAAAATACGCTGTCAGAGAGTGCTACTCTAAAAGTGTTATCTAATGAAGAACTTTGTATTGTTTAAACTGTCTTAAGAAAAAGTAGGTTATCAATTCAATCCGTATGGGAAGAGAACACGTCATAAGACACAGAGTTTAAACACTTTTTATATGAACCTGCTTCTGGGTACCTGGTGGTGTAATTGAGAGAGATGTAGGATACTTGTAAAAATTAACAATATAAAGTAAATGTTATTGTGTCTATTTACCGTCTTTTCTATTTTGTAGACTTTTGATAATTATTGTTTTATAAATATTTGCATGCCATGTCAAGTGGCAAACATGTTTTTAAGCGCATTGTACTTATATCATCCTACATGCATGCACCTGCGTGTGTATGGATGTATACACATGTTTATGGCAAATAAATGATCCTATTCTATTCTATTCTATTCTAAAGCTTAACATTTTACAAACAGTCCTTTGTTGTCGACCAAAAAAGACCGGTAACTCCACGTCACGCGTCAATCAAATCAAACAACCAGTAAATTGAAAAACAATATTTACAAAAAACAGATATACAAACTGTAGGAAAAAATCCGTGCAATAACGATGTTCCGTATCCTATACCTGTGTGCAATTGTGATGTACAGGCCAATATACCTTTTGCTGTTGACATGCAGCCATGGTGCAGGCATAGTAATCCGATTAGCCCGCCTGTGGGCCGGGCTGAGGCTCAGTGGGAGTTCTAAAAGGTGATAGTAGGCTGTTCAATATTTTGGTTAGCCTAACGATCGAAAGCGGTTTTTGGTGAAACGAAGCGACAAAGCACTGGTTATACAGGATGAAATTGAAAACTCGCAATCTAAACCCGGTTCGGAAACGGTTGCGTTTGTGAATTTAGGATTGTAATTTTGCAAAAATGTGTGAAATGTGTTAACGTGCTACGTCCGGTGGTAGTAAGTAATTGCTGTGCGTAGTCTTAGTCTTAAGTCATTTCATTAGAAGTAGTAGCCCTATAATCTAGATTTGTGTCTGGTTTATGGCTATAGGCGTGCCCGCTATAACCTACAGAAGGCTTAAACATACCATTCGAAATGCGTGCTACCCTTTATACTGCAGTATATCTGATGCTGACGTAATGTTTGTCTTTAAGTTTTGTTAAGTTATAATATAGAGTAATAATAAGGTAATTTTTTAACTTACTGGCATTTTGTTATTTGTATACCTCTTGTTAGATTTGAAAATCACGTAAAGTTCGGTATCTGTAATCTGTATTGTGTATACCCTGCAATAATAGATTGTAGTCACGAACTCGTCCACTCATTGGCTGCAGACTTGAAAACTACTTAGGCAAATATTTTTTAAAAAGTGATTATTATTATTGTTTTCAAATATAAAGGAATTACATATAATCCATGCACAATGGGCCAATAAATCATGCAACAACCACAGAAAAAACATACACTTCACGAATTGAAAACTTCCTCCTTTTTCCACTAAAAACTAAAATCCTCCCATTCAACATTTGAAATGAAAGTCGATTAAGTTAAGTTTATCTTGAGTGTTACTCTCCCAACGGTTAACACCTGAGTTTAAACTTTATGCCGACGCAAGACGAGGGAAATGCCAGGTTAAACTGTTATAGCGTCCTTATATGATGACTGGCTACCTGTTACTGGTCTACAATTAAAAATTTAAAGCCTGTTTTGAGCTTTAAGTAGTACTTACGTACGCGGAACCTGTTTAGTTATGTGCAACTAACAGGAGATAAATGTGTAACTCATTCGTTTTTGGTTTGTTTTTTATTTTATGCATGTAAGCAAACTGGATATTCTGAGAATCTTTTAGATGGTTTGAAGAATTTATATGTACTTAATATTATAAAGCTGAAGAGTTTGTTCGTTTGAACGCGCTAATCTCAGGAAGTACTAGATCCAATTAAAAAATTCTTTTTGTGTTGGATAGCCCATTTATTGAGGAATGCACCCTACGGGAGTAAAACCGCAGCGTCGGCTAGTTAAGAATAATATATAAAGTCGTGGGATATGATCTCGAGGTTTGACCTTTTTATGTGTATAGATAGGTACGTCAGCAAAGTACATAGGTATGCAGGGCCGTCATCTATAATTGAGGTTTTCTTGAATACCGATGAATATATTCAAATAAAATTTAAATCAATAAAAGAAGTTTTTATTTTCTACTATAGTTTAAATTTTATTAGAAAATATCTATGAATTTTTGAGAAGAGTTAAATTGTATCTGACGGCCCTGCATACTTTTCTACTTTTCTGACCGTACTTATGTAGATAAAAATCGGTCACTAATAACACATTATAACTAGTCACCTTATAACCCTAATACATTCTACCGTTTTTTTTTCTGTCGAGAAACAAAAATACAACACAAAAATCAAATAAAGCAACACAAATTAAATTAATAACGCCTACTGTAACAACGGTGTTATAACTAATATATTGGCGTTATTAACGTAACTAAACGGTTCACATTTATTCTGGCACATGTGCGACCGGCGACACTTCTAACGTTTATCTGAAACGTTACCACCATTTTAGATGTAACAATAATTGTAATTATAACAGATTACTCATTAATAAGTAAGTATTTCAAGTTAATGGCCACATAAACAGCAGTCGTAGGGCGGAGGGGACATTTATCAACAAAAAGTGGTAATTTTGCTTCGGACGTATTTCCAGTGGCGCGGTTATGACGACCGTTACGAAGTTGTTATAAGTTTCCCGTGGTTTGCGCCGTGAATCATTTTATTTTCTATAATTATTGTGGAAAAGGCGTACGAAATAAAAAAATGTCATTGTGGTTACGGGAGTATTGAGTTTTTTTGCTGATTTTTTCTTGCAAAAACTGCACGGTGAAAAATTAACTTCGGTGAAACGCGTGACTTTTTATTGTTTTGAAAACTATTTCGTTCTAATTTGACTCTTTGAGTGAATATTGCACTTTATTTACTACTAGCTTTTGCCCGTGGCTTCGCTCGCGTTAAAAAGAGACAAAAAGTAGCCTATGTTACTCTCCATCCCTTCAACTATTTCCACTTAAAAATCACGTCAATTCGTTGCTCCGTTTTGCCGTGAAAGAAAGACAAACATACAGACAGACAGACAGACAGACACACTTTCCTATTTATAATCTTAGTAAGCATGGATAAGTAACTTGCTCCAGGTTCAGAAAATTATTACTACTTATCAATAACTGTCTTAACCTTTCAAAGAACAACCGACAGCCGGCTGTCGGGCTGCTATTGTATTTTTATTGTGTCTCAAATCACGTTCGAAGGATTAATAGTCAAAATAAGTGTATACGCCATTACTTTAAAGACACGTATAGCAGTTGATCCAGGTTGTCATTCGTAGATCATGACTTCAAAAGCCAGAAAGTCTAACAAACAGTCAAACCGAGGGTTATCGTGTTACCCAATAACTTGGTTGAAGAGGTCTGTCAGGCTGTCAAACCACAGCCTGATACAGCTGGTTCCGATTAGAAAAGAAGTCTTCTACTCTTCTTCTTCTTCTCGATTTTAACATACCTAAAGTAAATCCTGGGAGATGATGAATGAAGTTTACGAGACACATAATCTGTGGTAAAAGTAATAAAAATACAGACTATTTGTTATTACAAAATGGTATCAAAGGTTTTAAAAAAAAATTTGGTAGTGCTATTCATTTCCGTGAATTGACTGTTTTTTCCATAAATAATGCTCATTTAGACATTTTTTTTATGCATTTTTTGTGACTGTTATAAATTGTAATGTAATATTTTCAGTAATGAAGAGTTCATTAAGACACATTTTTAAAAATATTTTCATAGAATTTGAAAATAAACTTGTAAAAGCTAGTAACTGCGCAATTATTTTGGAGACTATATATAGAGCAAATAATGAAAATGCTTAATATTTTATTGTTTTTGTAAAAAACAAACGCATCGTTTACGTAGTTCTTACCTAACTTCTTTTTACCTGACTGCCGAAAGGAGGCCTATTTTACCTTAGTCCACAGCTAATGTTATCAAAACTTCCAGAATGTGCTGAAACCTCAAACCATTTTCTATATATACCGTGTCCTTCCAAGATTTTCATGACCACATTACCTACCTAGCACGTTCTTCCAAGATTCTCATGACCACATTACCTTATAACCTTCTAATATTACTTGCTCACAAACAAATATCCAATCTATAGAAGATGAGAAGAACTATTAACATCATTAACCGATGCAGATAGCGATCCACGTTAAGCAATAATGTGTAGGATTACTGACAGATATAATGCATTGCTTGTGACAGCCGGGATTCATCCACAGCGACGTATTACGTTCATCATCATCCATTTCTGATACCCTAGTACCAGCGCTTACGTTAAAGGGATTGAGTCCATTTTTGAATTGGAAATACGACTATGTGGTAGCATTTTTCAGGTGGATTTAGCCAAACTAAGTAACTATTTAACTACTGTGCTAAACGGATATTTACGATTTCATTATACATTTAGCAAAAAAACGAATAAAAGAAACTTGACGAAGATTGTAACTTGTTATTTGTCAGCTATGTTTTAACAGGTTCCAGGTTTCAAAAAAATTCTAGGGTAGCTTTTGCTTGCGACTTCAATCCTGTGAATGTTAATCGTAGATACATACAAAGGCGCAGATTAACCTTTTGACCAAGGGACAGACGGCTATGGCGCTGCAATTATCTTTTTATTGTATCTCGAATCACGTGTGTTCTAAGGCTTAAATTGTATATACTTCCTTGACTGATCAATTTAGCGATTGGAGAAACGGCTCGCCAGCACTCAGATAAAGCCTAAGAGGTTTGATTTTTGGTTGTTTCTGTAAATATAAATAATTAAATATTTTTTCCAGCTAAGGGGCAGGCAGAAAGACAACCAGTCAGACAGA
Source organism: Athetis lepigone (assembly GCA_033675125.1). NCBI lineage: Eukaryota > Metazoa > Arthropoda > Insecta > Lepidoptera > Noctuidae > Athetis > Athetis lepigone. The sequence continues at coordinate 14,428,570 of CM066239.1, read as the reverse complement.
ATTACTTTTAAATTTAATATTTGAGATTTAGTAAAAATATCCTTAAAACGATTATTATAAATGATTATTATTATTATATAAATTTTCAAGTTAATTATTGTGGTTGTCTGACTCAACATAGCCTAAAAGTTCACATTGAGAAAAGACTTTTCATAAAGTTTTTATTAAATTATAGCACACACACACATAATACAGCCTTAAAGAAACGCAACTAGCTACAAAGTCACCGATAAACAAAACCCACTATGCATTTCATATCAGTTTCAATAGAAAACTGAAACCAATTTACAAATGTCACAAGACTGGTAGACTTGCATGTCGGTGTCGTGTTTGAAGACGAAAATAGATCGCAATCGATATCCACACAGCGACAGAACGGCTCCCACTATTGGTTATAACAGTTTGTGACAACTGTCTTTAATTACTGATCAGTGTCGATCGATATTCAGCTGTTAGTTCAAAAATAGGAACTCTGTTGTGGCTTGTACTATCGACCAAATTGAATCGTAACCCATTTCGATAACAAATCGTTTGATACAGTCAAAATAATAAGACTAGACGTGTGACATTTTTAAGACATGTTTACGCGATTGTCGACCTAATTGTATTTAAATGTCTGTAGGGAAATAAGCTTATGATGGGTCATGATTCCATTTTATCGATTGTACTTCTGAATAAGGTGACTAACCGAAGTTCACCGAAATTATTATTAAGTGTGAGAATTTTGAAATGTTGTGTATTTTATTTAGGGTGAGAGAAAGTATAATATATTTAAATAACAATAAGTAAATTAAAACTAATCAATGGTACTATCTGATTAAGATGGGAATCAAAATTATTTGTAATAAACTTTTTTACTTTGTTATTTTGAAATTGTGCCTCCAGCAAAATTTTTGACCATTGAGGAAGAAAACAAAATTTGCAAATTGCAAAAATGTCGAACTATCAAATATTTAAAAAACGTCAGAGCGGAAATATATTACAACCAAACGTCAATGTTGCCGAGTGCGTAGTTGTTAGGTGTTTGTGTGGCATAAAATATGACGTCATACGATGCCTAAATGGTTGACGTTTGAAGTGACCCAGTGGGTTGGACATTTTTAACACTATAAATTAATTTAGTGTTAAATATTTTTAAATTTAGTATGGTATTACGTATATTCATACTACAAGCCTCCCGCGATTGGGCGGACCATCGACGTGTCCTCGTAGAGGCGATCGGCGGCGGTGACCTCTCGCGCCCGGCGCTGGTTCAGGCCATGCTTCGGGGCGAGACGGAATGGGATGCCGTCGCCTCCTTCTGCGAAGCAGTTATGCTAGTGAAGGAAGCGGCGGCGCGCGAGAGGCAACGACGAGCCTCTCGCCCCGGACTAAGACCCAGGCGAAGACGTCGAGAGTCGCAAGACGACTACCGGCCACCGTAGGCGCGGTTCTGCGGATGGCGAGCTATGGGTAGCTCGCCGCCCGGCTAGGACCAGGACCGCGTAGACGGCGCGTTTTGTTCCACGCGCGCCTCAAAGAGAAGGAGTCAGCACAGGAAGGGGCCCAACAGGGCCAACGCCTGCCGGGGTTGCGGAATGTTTATAGTGGTTACCGTGACCCTGGAACATAAAGGGCAATCGAAGGAACATGAGTGGGTTTTAGTCAGTAAGAGTCTGACACGCCCTCCCGTCGCACCCAGGACGGGAGCAGTCATTGGATGATTTCCCACTCACCAAAAAAAAAAAAAAAAAAAAAGCCTCCCGCGATTTAACCCGCGTTAAAAATGTTAACATCCTTATCACTTATTGGTATGAAAAAAAAATAGATAGTAGCCGATTCTCAGACCTACTGAATATGCATATAAAAATTGGTTAAAATCGGTAAAGCCGTTTCGGTGGAGTAAGGTAACTAACATTGTGACACGAGAATTTTATATATATTAGACTCAACTATCAGCCGAAAATAGTTTATTGGCCATCCGCAGATTCAACAACTTATATAAACGTTGTCTTCTTACTTTGATTTGAAGATTATTTTTTTGGAAATTTTGCGGTCTAATTTAATAAAAGGCCGAATGATAAAGATTAGAGACAGTTAGTATAGCGACATCGAATCTACAACTGTAGTCAAACTAAGTCACCAACACTTCGACAAAAAGTCAATCATTTAGCTAGAGTACCGTCCATGGAAGGAAACAATGCGCATAATAATCAGACAATCTGAATGGCGACGCTAATTAGGTCTGACAGTGACAGAACGAACAGTGTTTGCGTAGTGCAGGCCGCACTCATTGTCCCGCCGCCATTGTGCCCGCCGCTTTGTCGTACGGAATACACTGTTTGTTACTATTGCCTGTTTAGTTGCAGATTTGTTTACGAGGATTACAGAGTTCACTCCATGGATGACGAATACATTTTTCACATTGAAAATATCAATCACAAAAAATCGATTTTTGAATTCGTTACAGTCATCGATAGAATGTACCCCGCTCAACGCTTCAGCAATGTGAGTAACAACGGAATAAAATAATGAAGATAAGCCAATACTATTCGTTGTCGCTAACTGTCGAACCAACTTAATCGTACAGTCACACATAACTAATTATGATTTATGTATTTGGTGTAGAGATTATAATCGCTCGGCTTTTATTTAGTAGAGTTAGTATTATGTTTGCATGTGTGTAATGTTCACCGCTTAGTGTAACTCTGTCAGTGTCAGGCCTAATTAGAGCCATTGAAATTGGCTGATTAATATGCGTAATGCCAACGTGGTGTATGTGCGTTGCTCTATTGTGGAGGCGACCGAGTGAATTATGCACATGGAGTGAAATGACGTGATTATATTCGATATTATCGTAACATATTGTCCACACATCATTATTAAGTATGTGCTAAGGATGTGGGTCGAAAAGCTTTAGAATCCTGTTTGCTTTTACTAGATATTGGATTACATTCGTGGATTTAGCCTGAACACCGATTATATCCAGCTCGGTTCCATAGAATCCTGTACTAGTGTGTAGAAATGACAGCTATGTCTCAATTCATCAGATGTATAGTTCCATTTTGAGTTCGAAGCCAATTAGTTTGTGCTAAACAAAGGTGTTTTCAGAAAACAATAATGAATTTTCTATAGAAAGTGGTATTTTAGGAACAACGGAGTGTCAACTGTACTAAGAGTAGGTAATATTTGTTATGTTGCCTAATGAGTACTGGGAATGTGAAACGAAATTAGTTCTGATTACTTCAGAGTTTGTGTAATTAGATCACGGATTCTATTCACAGAATTTGGAAATAATATTATGTGATGAGTAAGAGATATTCAATTATTTTATTACTCTTGTGAAAATTAATGGAATTAAAATTTATTTCTGGGTGATAAACGTTCTGTGGTTGCCACCACGACTATTGACTGTTGAGCACATGGTTTCAAGTTTTATTACCATGCCAGCAGTTACTAAGTAACCAGGAATTTGAAAGATTTAATTACTTAACCAGCAATTTCCAAACTAATGCGGCTGTACAAAAAACATTACAAACAAGGCACCAGGTATAAATAATAAACCACATAAATGCGACGGCACGCGTCCCATAATATCAAAGGATTATTACGAAAAAAGTCTTGTCACACAAGAATATTAAAAAGCAGAAACACAATTACGCCCATGTCCACAACGCTTAAGCCAACATAAAAACAAACAAAATCCTTCTAATTTCAAAACCCGCATCAAGCGCGACTTTAAACCCTCCAAAAACAAGGAGTCCACACGTCAAACTAATCCAAATATTACAAACGCTTGAGCGTCGCGCACAATGGGATAACCATCTGTCATCCGGACATAACGAACTTAAACTGTGCCTGCCTGTACAACGCTACGAGGCCTGTCGGGGCCAGGCCTCGCAGCCGGATTGATTTGTCAGCCCCATTGTTTAAACGGTATGTTACATTGATAGTTTTAATTGTTTAGCTTATTTGCGTGTTTTGAATTGTTTTGTTGTTGATAAGGGTTTTGTTGGCGAATGTACCGGTGGGATGTCGTATTCTTATTAGATAGAATCTAACCTAATACGTAGGTTAGGTAGTAATCTTCAAAATATCATTAAAAATTCAGTTCTCAGTGCCTTGTATGAGAATTTTCATGATCTCACAAGAAGTAACGTTGTATCAGCTCGAGAAACTCCTGAAGATAGAGTTGAGCTCATGATGGCTCATGATAGTTAGTCTGTTTAGAAATGCCAATTCTAGCTAGAAAAAGTGATGATCAGTAGAAATTATTTTTAAAATTATATTTCTTGAATAATGAACTTTTAATTCAACACTTATTTCAATCAGTACGCATGTTTGTCATCTGAGATATAGTCAAATGATATTTACTAGTATATCTATTTTGTAAAAGTACCTTTATTCAATGAAATGAACAGGCAACGTTTTCAATTAAAACTTGTCGAGAAAACAAACAGTTTTTTATAGAGCTGCTAGGAATGGCGAACCTTATTGATCAGAGGAAGTGACACAGACACGTTTTTATGTCGACGAGATGGTTAATAAAAGAAGTATTCGAATGTTCGTGATTCATTCTATCAAGCGAACGAGTGTTGTCTGTTGAATATTTAGAGAGAATTCTCAAGTTTAGAAACCTTTAATGGTACCAAGAAATCACGTTCTATTAGTTTGATGAAACAAGATCTCAATCAATCGCGAACTCTTAAACAATAAAAACCATTTCTCATTGCGAGTAACTTCAATCAATTTAAGATCAATTTACGGCAGCGTGCGGCTGCTGACTATGAGTTGATTGCTCTTGTTTCTATTAAAATTAGAGGTTGCAATCGCGCGGCACCTCACCGACAACCGGCTTGATTACACCTTTAATTAACAACAAAACTTGGAAACACGGTCATTAAAAATTGAAGAGCTCTTTTGAACTAATTAAAAATGGGCGCGTCTCCGACACAATTTAGACTATTTAAGTGCTTACGCGGCCCGCTTCTGTCCAAGTCCAAGTTGTTTCGAATGAAGAATTAATTATGAAGAGAATAAGGCCAAGTTGGCGGGCGGGAACGGCCGACTTGCGAGTTGAAACCGGTTACAATTTGTGGGAAAGTAGCAGGTGTGACGCAGCCCGGAAAACTTGGGGCGCTCCTACACACGCTTTGTTGCCTTCTCGGATGATAAAGTTAATTTGAATCGCAGATTGTACGGTAGGTGTTTTAAATATTGCTCCGCTGTGACACTTTGTGCCTGTACTTTGTGTTTCATTGTACATTATTTGCAGTTAGCACGCCCACATAAAATTACGACTATTACTAACACTAAAACCGACCTCTATAAACATTCTAAATTGTTTGTTACAACCTCACCAAAATATGCTAAAGAGTTTAAGAGATTTAAGTGAAGTGTACAGACAAACATGCAGGGTAACTGTTATAAAATTCATAGTAATTCCTTGTGTCATTATTTTGTTTTAAAATTTAATGAAGGGCGTTATGAAGTAATTTAAAATGAAAGCGGGCGTTATTGTGGGAGGACCGTTTAGATGAAGAGTTTGAACAACTTTTGTACTAAAAATATCATAAAGACATGTAGTATTCATAGCTTTTTGTTGTCCGTGGGTTTTTAATCCATACTAATTTTATAGATTAGTGTCGTGATGTTACAGTGGTTATTGTGCCTCTCATACATGTACGTGGTTTCGAAGCCGAGCAAGTATCAATAGGCCTTTCGCAATCATCTATATTATATATGTATTTAAAAATATATAAGTAGTTTTGTCAGTTGTCTGGTTACCATAGTACAAGCTCTGCTTAGTTTGGGACCAGATGACCGTGTGTGAGTTGTCCGAGGATATTTATTTATTTTTATTTATTTAATCTTATCGTACTTTTTAAGTTTATCTAGGGCACCACTGATTTTTTATTTTCATTTTCGTAAAGCACGTAAAGCCGTGGGATAGGAGCAAGGAAGCTGGTAGTCCGCCTAGCCAAAGGGTATCGTGATACCTAGTAACTGGAGGGAAGATTTGATAGGCAGTCGCTCCGCGTAAAATATTGGTATTTAGCTAGATACGGTTATATTTGAAGCTAAAATGTAGGGATCATCTCTCTAGCCTTTGCCCAACTATTGGTTCGTTAAAATGTGTATACGCTTTTATAATAAACTTCCTAGCCAGATTCAAAAACTTAGCAAAACCAAAATAAAATTATAAATGCGAAAGTAACTCTGTCTGTCTGTCTCTTTCGCTTTCACACCAAAACTACTGAACCGATTTAAATGAAATTTGGTATAGAGATAGTCTATAGCCTGAGAAAGGACATAGGATTGTTTTTATTCTGAAAATTACACAGGGACGGGAACTACGCGGGTAATACTGCGGGGGCAGCTTGTTATTTATAAATGAATGTTTTTATTCTGTTAAAGAATACATTATGAACATCATTATTTTCATTGACATTGTGATTATTATTATCACTAATGTGTAAGTATCTTTTATTTTGTATACCATATAAATATTTTTTTTCCTTGACATTATAATGATTAAACTTCAAGTTAAGTAATAATAACATATATTTTTTTTTAAGTATATTATTTTTCCATCAAATTTCTTTCTATTCTTCATGGTCCTCACATAATTTGACCAATATAATATTGTATGGACTACTCAGAGTAGTCAGCGATGAAAGACCGCTCCATCGTTCAATTAATAAGAGAACAACAATAATCACGTGTAAAAGTGTTATTTTTAATTAAGTTACCAAATAAATATATTTTATTATTTTTTTATCATTATAAATATGAAAGTAACTCTCAATTTCTATTTGTAACGAGTTGAGTGCCATATATAAATGCAGTACTCGTAAAAGCTTATTAATATTAACAGGTCTTTTACCGTAAAATATACGTATTTAAAGTATTATATATTAAGCTTAAACTTAGTTTTCCAAAAAAAGAAATAATACGTGACTAGCTTACGCCCGCGGCTTTGCCGGCGTGAATTTTCATAGTTTGATCCCCAAGCCTCTTTAGGGTTGAAAATTTCAAAAATAATTGTTACTGTTTACCTACTCATTATAAAAAACACACCCTGCAAGTTTCATGTCTGTAGAAGCAGCGGTTTGGGCTGTGCGTTGATTTGACAACTGTCAGTCAATCAGTCAATGTTTTATATTTACCATGTTTTATTTTTACTAGCTTTTGCCCGCGGCTTCGCTCGCGTTAGAAAGAGACAAAAAGTAGCCTATGTTACTCTCCATCCCTTCAACTATCTCCACTTAAAAAATGACGTCAATTCGTTGCTCCGTTTTGCAGTGAAAGAAAGACAAACATACAGACAGACAGACACACTTTCCCATTTATAATATTAGTATGGATAAAGATAAACCAGCTTTGATGTGGGCAAAGTGGCCGTTAAGATACCTTTCGTTTGAAAGTCCGACTTACACTTGTCCGCCTTTTTACCAAGCCAGTACTTATTATTAAATCTTTCTTGAGAGCAACACGACAGAGATTGCGACACAGGTGTCCCGCACTGGAGCCGCAATTTGTGTCGCGTCCGAACATAGCTGTCTGAGATAATTTGACTACTTATTAAAAAGAAACATTCTTACTTTTTTGTCTTAAAAGAAGAAGTTATTCAGTGATCGTTGTTTTAGAATTATAATGTCTAAAAATTTTAAAACCTAAAGTAACTTTAACTATATGTGTGTTTGTTATTACAGCTCATACGACTGAACAGGTTACTATATAGTTTTTGGTACGGAATATTTTTAAACTCCAAGGAAACATAAAGCCGCTTTAAGTGACTTTACGCATACAAGGTCACGGGCTTGTGAATAAATAATATATACCTAATAGTTTATAGTTGTCTTTCATCAACACATTACATTAAATTTTATTGTTAGAAATGTGAATTGTGTTTGGTTTATTTTTAGTATGCATACGTATTTAAACATATATTTTTTAAGTATTTTCAAATGATTAATCGGAATATAATTTTACTTAAAAGATTTCTTAACTTATTTTTATTTCAAAACTAAGTTACCAGTCACAAATTCAGCTAGACCCCGTCACACTGAATCTAATAAGAACCGATCCACGCGACATACTACAGTCACATATAATATAATTGTATACCCATTAGCTACAATAAAGGTAATTGCCGCTGACAACCCAGTTTATCAGTATTGTCGTGCGACATTATTTCAATGTGACAATCTAAACAATGCATATCCAATGTCGTTGCGATTAATGCCCTATTAACTGGTTCAGTATTGAGTTTCATTTTACGTTTATTAATAAGTTAATGAGGTGTTTCGGGAGACTTTGATGATGATACTAGTTTCGGTAAATTAATAAAATGCGCTTTGTGAATGCGATTGATTTTTATTGTTATGATTTAATTTTACCAGCAATGGTAAATTAAATTAAGCTTTATTTGGTTTTACCTGTCTCACTGCAAGGCAAGGCCAATAGGAGCAGTAATAGGTTTTCTCATACAGAGAAGGCATACAGGCCTGCTTTTAAATCTCTAGACCAATAAATTATTCTTATTTTTTATTTTCATTGATCACTACGCTTCTTCTAGGCGGTTAGGCTTTTCTAAAGTAAAAATATATCTTCCTCATTTACTCAACTGAGACGGCCGATTTGAAATTTTGCAGGATATTGTAAAATATTGGTCAAGTGACCAACTTATACATTGTTAAAATCCATCTGCGTTTTAATTGTAGTTATGACTGCAGTCTAAATACACATTTTTTGTAAATTATAACCCTGGCGCAAACGTAAGTTTTACAGACACACACATACCAGACACTTCCCCTCTGTTATATTTTTAGCCGTATAAAAATAAAATAAATATTAATATTTTGGCACAACTCACACATGGCCATCCAATCCCAAGTTAGGCAGAGCTATGGTAACCAGAAAACTGATATACATAGATAGATATATAGAAAAATAATAAATAAACGATTTATTCATTTTAAAGATTAATCACACCCAGACAAAAGACAGACAATTATGCTCTTCACACAAAGTTTATCTTGGGTGATAATCGAACCCTCAACTTCAAAGTCAAAGTCAAAGCATTTATTGCGAACTAAGTGTACAGTTGGTGTTATTATATGTTAGTACTTATGACTTACCGGCCTTTTACAAGCATTGCAATTTTCATTCACCTGGCCTTATCAGTCTTAATACATGCACATTTAATATTGCAGCAGATTTGATTAATACAATTATTACATGAATACCAGCGCTGCGTCTTTCTGACGCAGCTACATGCTGAGGTAGGTGCCTTTTCTGGCCTCGCACAGGCTTATTTTGTAAGCTTTGTTTGTTTTTTGTTATTGTTTTAATTGTGTGTCTGTGTGTGTCCAGAATAAATATGTTTTCTTTCTTTCTTTCTTACATGCAGATGCACTTGCGGCTTAGCAGTCAGAATCAACCACTAGACCAATGGTTGGTCATCAAATGCCCGTCAGATACTCAATATTTCCACTGTTTAAAGAATATTGCAAAAGTTATGAACTATGAAAGTTATCTGACATTAGTATATGATATGTATCACTCTGAAATCTTAATATCCTTTAGGGCCGATTTTTCAATCGTCAGATAACTTTTATCTGAAGAGTATGTTTGACGTTTTGACAGCTTTTGTATAGAAAATATGTCAAACCGTCTTATTTATTCTTCAGATAGAAGTTAGCTGATGATTGAAAAATCAGCCCTTAATCACAAAATTTTCCGAATTCCAATACAGAATAATTTCTACACAAAATAGAAGTCTGTTTCTCTGCTATATTTTTAGGAGAATCGAGTTTAGCTTCACTATTTTTTCCCGCTTTAGACAGGGGCTAAAACATTTTTTCCTTGAAACAAATTCGAAAATTCCTTTTTTCCGAACCATCGCTTGGAATACCTAAAGAGATAAAGTGCTTTTAATGGCATGTATAAGTACCTGGCCACATAATTGATTTTGACTGTAATTCCGGAACGAAGCCTTTAAGCACGGGCGGAGCGGAAGCGGGTATAACACAGACTTAAGTTGTACATTATATTATACTATATGTATGTTATAGAGACGTAAATTGGGTCGTAAATGTTCAACTTAAGATTTATTGATAATTAACACCTTGGTATGATTTATGTACCACACTGTGGAACGCTCTGATAATATTTTTCCGTTTTTGATGAATAGGTATTACTTAGTGTTTTATTTTATTTTTTCTATATACTGTCCGCCTTGTGGTGATCAATGCTCGTGCCTTTTCTGTATGAAAGCATTGGGCCTGCAGTGGCCCAGAAATAGGCTGGTATTATTTTATTATATTTAATATATACTAGTTTATGCATGCGGCTTTGCCCGTATTATAAAAGGTTAATGACCGTAGGTGTATGTTATTGTTTTTAAAGAGCTTCAATAGAAGAACCATTTTTCAACCATTGAGACTCCAAAAGTTAGTTCTAAACAAAAACCATAACAATAATTTTCAGTCATAAAAATGAATATGTTACGAACAATATTAAAACACTGTACAATTATTTACATTCCTAGTATTGTTAAAATATTTATAATATTTATTTTATACATAATTTGCATAATTGCCTGTACTACCGCTTGCCATCGAACATCAATATTTTACGTACCAGGGGAATAAGGTAATACATATCTACAATATATAATTACCAGTGGGGATCCGATGTCTGCATTAAACCGATATCCTTATGGGGGTAAAATTACATAGAACGTTTCCTTTAGGCGGGGGAATGAGGAGTAGGTACTATTAATAAGTAGATACATAATACTTATTATATTGCGCGACAATGACAATGATAGTTCATTAAAATATTAAAAGGCAATAGGGACATTTTTTTGAAACATCTGACATTATATAACGTAGGGTTGCTTTTCATCAAAATCACTGAAAAAAAAAATAGGTGACATATATGAAATGTGCACTCTCATCATGATGTTAAGGTTTTGAAAAGGGCAAATACTAGTTCTTTTTTCCAATTTATATGTTCTTTTTAACTTTATCTAGGACATAACTTAAAGCTAGTGCCTCAAAAGGCACGTAAAGTGGTAGTTGCCCGTTTTCATCCGTAGATCTTTGACAGTCATCTATTTCAAGAAAAATCAAAACATACAGGCAGACAAAACCACTCACCACTACATAACAGCAAGGATCACGTAAAGCGGAGAGCTCAATCAATTTATTTGAGTTCTGTCAACCAGGACACGGTAAGGATTCAGTGAAGGGTCCCGCTGTCCTGTCGGCCATTCGACCCAACTGCAATTAATCCACGTAATTGCTTGTCATCTGTTGATCTGCCTTGCACATATCATTAGTCAAAACGAACATGTACGTATGTACATATGTTCTCCTAAATACAAGTCTAACGGATATAATTAGGTAGTAATAGGTGAGGCGTGATCTCAGGATTAATAGCCTGCGAGTAATGCGTGATTGATGGGCCTTCAAGGGTTATAGATATTAAAATAATTTTAGGGTGACTAACGTTGAATTTTGGTGATGAAAGAGTTTAAGCGTAATTTTCGCTTGGTAGTTTTATCTGTACTAATTTATAGCGTTGCGGTTGGTGGTTTAAATGGAAATTATTTTTGCAGTTTTTAATGCTTTGAAAGTGTTATCGAGTAATATTTTAATCTCGTTGTAATGCGACTATTCGTTTTTAAAATCGACTGTGTGTTTAGATGTTTATCGATTTCCATGTCAATAATGGACCGATTATAAAAACGAAATACAAATTTTGGCTTGCACGAGACAGGTTTACGGTATTGTGCCAACTATTGGTTCAGTTATTGAAGCTAATTCATCCCAACGCTGCAGTACATAAGACTCATATGATACAGGGAAGGCACGAGCATTAGCCAGCGTTTTGAGACCTACGTTAGCTATAAGTTCTCACTTTCAATCTATATCTACGCTATGCTTTTTTTCACCAATGTCAGTGATGTCTAAGATATTTTTTTTATGCACGTTTTTTTTTCAACTCGTATCAGTTGTATAAAAAAATATAGACGGGTCCTAACTGGAAAATAATACTACTTTTCTTGTTGTGAAAACTAGCGCCATGTATACAAGTACATAGTTAAGTGCAAGGCCTGCATAACGTCCATCACCAAAAACGATACCCTCAAACATCCCATCAAAGCCCTTTCTCGCAATAGCCTTTACAAAGTTCATCACGACATGTATAATCACAGCCTGTCACAAAACATAAAGGCAAAGGCTCTCAGCAGAATCTATTTACCGGATTTGTAACAGCTATGTCGAAAACAATTTTATCAGGTTGCGTAAGCGTGGATGGAGAGCAGGACGGTAAAGCGAGGACACACGATTACGCCTGACAAGGCAATTAATAAGGGCAGATGGCGATTGAGCACGAGTCACCCGGTCGCTTGGAATTAATCATAGGCACGACGGTATTGCGTGTGGAAACACTATTGCTATTGACTTACTTGTACGTATGTTTCTTGAGGAAGATCTTGGTAACTTTTTTGTTCTTTCCTTTTTGAATAATATTTTATTTATTGACATAAGAAGCCTCTTATCTCCAACCCAGATTCTCGTTGCTCGTTGAGATTTATTTATGTATTTAAAACTGTATGCACATGTAAAAAAAAAATGCACAACAGTAAACTTAATGCCTTGGGCATGTACATTTACATTACATTTGTATTAGCTTTAATCTCTAAAAATTCATGATATTAAATTTTCTTAAAAGTAAGCGTTAAACGCATTGATAACAATACTGATGTTCAATTTAAAATAAATGTCTGAGGTCACTAATTAAACAAAAACCGCAATTTTGTGAACCAAAACAACCGTTCCTGATGCAAGAGAGTAATGGGACAATTTCAATTCATTTGTATTTCCTAAAGTTTTTTTAGGCATCATAGACGTTGGTGAAGGAAGAATATTGAGGGGAAACCTGGACTTATGGTTTAATGTAAATCTCCAATTGCCAATGCGCCTTGAGAAAGCGTGGTGATCATTGTCTTCTTTGTATAAGAAGTGGCAATGACTTTGCAGTGAGACAGTGACAAACTGGTACTTTATATACTTTAACTATTTGAACCACGATTGTGGGCTTTAAGTGAGATATAGAGGGAAGTAGGCTCGAGAACAATGAAAACATTATTCAAAAGTAATTTTAAAATGGTTCAAAGACTCTCGTCTATGTAAATTAAAAATTTCACGAGAACTCCTTTCAGTAATGATTCCTAGAATTCAGTGATTGTGAACGAGACTCAAATATTTACAAAATATTTATTATATTTTTAAGCAATTTACAAAGTAATGATTTAATTTTTAACGTAAATACATCTATACTAATATAATATATTAATATTATTAACATTATGAAGCGGAAGAGTTTGTTTGTTTAAACGCGCTAACCTCAGGAACTACTGGTCCGATTTGAAAAATACTTTTGTTGGATAGTCCATATATATAGAGGAAGGCTTTAGGCTTACTATTTAACATCACGGTACGACCTACAAGAGTGAAGTAGTAAACGAAGATGCGGGTGAAACCGCGGGGGACAGCTAGTAATAAATATTCTTAATCATTAAATAGAGCTGAATCGAGTAATGTGCTATTTTGTAATACGTCGGGTTTAATTGTGCGACTTCATTTGGAGTATTTGCCAAACTATTGGCGTGTTCAATGCAACGTTATAAAAACCTTATTTTAATAATAATTTAGAGTATAGTTTGTTTATAGTGTCGTGTTGATCCAGTGGATAAAGCTCCCGCCTCTCGTGTGTGACCCTTGATGGTTTGAATCCGGGCAAGTAACAATGTGACGTTTAAAGTTTATCTTGGACATCACTGACATCCCTTGCCTCAAAAAGCACGTAAAGTCGTAGTCCCAGTTGTCATTAGTAGAACTTCGACAGTCGTTACAGGTAGTCATAGCCTGAAAGTCTGTCCAGTCTAACCAAGGGGTATCGTGTCGCCTAGTTACTGGATTGTGGTGGTCTGGTAGACAGTCGCTTCACATAAAACACTGGCATCCAGCTGAATCTAGTTTGGCTGGAAGCCGACCCCAACATAGTTTTGAAAAAGAGAGAGGTTAAGAGTATAGTATGTATTATCCAAGTAACGCAAATATTTTAGAAAATACATCAAGTGAAGTCACACCATTAAGCAGATTGAAGTTTAAGAATGTAATAAACATCCTAGTACAACAAATATAGAAGAATTATTCTGTTGTTGCAAAAAATGCAGTTTGAATCGAATGTAACCGCAAGTTTATTTTTTTAACTGGAAACAAAACCTGTATCGTTTATTGTCTATTGTAGGTACATCCATACTAATACGAGTATTATAAATGGGAAAGTGTGTCTGTCTGTATGTCTGTCTCTCTGTCTGTCTGTATGTTTGTCTCTCTTTCACGGCAAAACGGAGCGACGTATTGACGTGATTTTGTCACGTAAGTGGAGATAGTTGAAGGGATGTCTCTTTTTAGCGCGAGCGAAGCCGCGGGCAAAAGCTAGTGCGTAATATTTTAGCAAATCTGTCTGAAAAACGCCTTGAAATGTTGTACGTTTTGGCGTACGTTAAAACATAGAAAACAGTAATGTTGATATAATATATACAACCTATTTCCCGAGTTATATTATACTATTTCCCGAATAGTCCTCGAGAAATTTCTGGAAAAAAAAAATCGTTTTGTCAATCATTTGCTATTCTTCTTCTCAAATAAAATCAATCTAAAATCTGTACAATTTGTAGTCTTCTAGTAAATTTAAATTATGAGAATGTTATGCATACCTATGATTTGTGTATTACTTCTATGATATACATTGTTAGTTTTATAATAGTATGTTTGATTTGTGTGATTATGCAGTTGGTGTGTTTATTGTTAAATAAATAAAACCGGTCCGGTCTTTTTGACGGGCCCATTGGTCTAGTGGTCAGTGACCCTGACTGCTAAGCCGGAGGTCGTGGATTCGATTTCCACCTAGGGCAAACTTTGTGTGATGAGCATGATTGTTTGTTCCGTGTCAGGGTGTAATTTATCTATAATATGTATGTATTTATAAAGTATAAGTATGTATATTAGTTGTCTGGTCATCATAACACAAGCTCTGCTTAGCGTGGGATCAGATGACCGGGTGTGAGTTGTCCCAAGATTTTTTTATTTCTCAGGCTCAGGCTATCTCTCTACCAAATTTCATTAAAATTGGTTCAGTAGTTTTGGTGTGAAAGCGAGACATACAGACAGAGTTATGTTTGCATGTATAAATCTTAATATGGGTTTGCTAACTTCATCCCGCGACTACGTCCGCTTGCTTTACGGTTATCGTGCATTGTCTTATCTTGATCTGCCCTAAATTCTATGAAAATCGTTTCAGTACTGTAGTCATGAAATTGAGCAGAAATTTATCGAGAAACAGAGGGAATAACTTCTACATTTATAATATTAGTGTCAATAGTTAATTGACAATAAAATTAATATCGAAGAACCACCATGGAACAAATCGCTTTTCATTTTTCATCTATTAATAGTATATTATACTGTAAATCATTTATTCGAGTTTACAATATTTTTTATCGCAAGACTTTTTTCCCGATAAAGTCTGACTTTCACAAAGCGTAATCCATTTTCTATACGTTTCCTGCTCTGATTAAACAGTCACGTATAATTGCAGAAGCCAAACATTTGTGGTCTCCTGAATCCACTCAGTGAAAACACGATAACGCAAAAACTCTCGGCAATGTTGTTAGCGATAGCAAGTGTACACGTAATAAGGGTAACGTATCAGTCTTCGTAATGACGTTTTACTTGCGTGATTGTTGCTGTCAGTGCGTCGATGCGAGGTACCCTCATTCAAACTTCTTGGTATAAGGGAACTCGTTTGAGAATGGACGTCTTATGAATAGGTACTTGTGATTGCATTACGTACTGTTTGTTAGGAGTTTGCTACTATGATTCTGTTGATGCATTAGTTGATTGGATTTTTTTAAGTTTTGATGTAAGTTGGAATGTTTGCTACATGTTTCGTAGAGGTTTGCTACGAAGATGCTACTGTTGGAAAATAATCGTGAAAAATAAAGAATACGATGGAGATTTCAACAGATTAGTTTATTATATCGGAAAAACACATACATGACACCGAAGAGCGAAAAAGGAAGTGAGCCAGCTGTCAAAGCAGTGTGGCCAGTAGCTGAGACATATTAACCTTTTTTTTATATTAAATATTAAGCTGTGTTTACATACTAGAAACCTTTCCAACACTGGCCCTTAAACACAAGCTGAACTATATTTCACAATATAAAAGAAAAATAGCAAAGGTATATTTCCTACCTATGTATGGCTCACATCTCACTACATTAACATACATCAGTATTACATATAAGTTACACAGTTAAGTATATCTAAAATTATAATTTTACATTTTAATTTTGCACTATAAACTTGCATAAAACACAAGACTCTAACTGAGACACCTACACATTCTTACATGTAACAGTTTTATCAACTAAAACAAACTCAATAACATATATTAAGTTATAAAACCAACAAAACAAACTTAAATTACAGTTAACATCTGACTTACAAACTGACTATGTTTTTCTTTACAAAGTGCTTTGGTCAGTACATCCGCTAACATAAGTGTGGTTGACAAGTATTTAATTTCAACAATACCTTTAGTTACAATCTCTTTAATAAAGTGATGACGTATGTCAATGTGCTTTGTTCTAGAATGAAACATAAAATTCTTACACAGTTTTATAGCAGATTGATTATCATTATGAATCGTTATTTTAGGCTTGGTACCAAATATTTCAAACATGAACTGTCTAATGAAAAGAGCTTCCTTACATGTGTCAGACAACGCCATGTACTCCGCCTCAGTACTAGACAAAGCAACAGTGCGTTGCTTACGACTCTCCCAAGCGACGACAGACTCACCAACAGTAAAAACAAAACCTGTGTAGGACTTACGGTCTATGTTGTCTGACGCCAGCATAAGCTGAAATGTTCATGCCTGTTTTAGAAAAAACAAGAGTAAAATTAATTGTACCTTTCAAATAACGTAGGATTCTTTTGGCAGCCTTCCAGTGACTCTCGCCGAAGCAATCGTTGAATTGACTGAGGTAGCTGACTGCATGACTTATATCAGGCCTTGTGCAAACTGCCACATACATTAGCGAACCAATCAAACCTCTGTAGTCATAGGTACCTTCTTGTTTAGGTTCCTTGGCAAGTTTCAGTCCTGTCTCCATAGGTGTTGCAATAGCATTACAATCCTCCATTCGAAACTTCTTCAAAATCTTCTGTATGTAGTTTGATTGATTGAGGAGAATTTTATCATCTTTCCTCATCAACTTCATTCCAATTATATAATGAGCTGACCCAAGATCAGTAATGTCAAACTCATCCTGCAATTCTTTCTTTATATTATCTTTCCCTGGGAAATTTGGAGAGGAAAATACAATCAAATCGTCTACGTATAATGCTATGATCATCATCAATCCATTTTCACTCTTAGAGTAAACACAGGGCTCGGAAGTCAAGCGGCTAAACTTTAACTTGTTACATAGAACCTTGGTAATCTTGTCATACCAAGATTTGGATGCCTGTTTAAGTCCATAAACAGCCTTATTGAGCTTGTATACCATTTCTTCACTCCCTTTGACCTTGAAACATTCTGGCTGTTCCATGTATACAGTTTCTTCCAGGTCTCCATTTAAGAACGCTGTTTTTACATCCAAGTGTTCAATGTCTAAGTTATACTCTGCCGCAGCAGCATCCTGATTGTTGAGTACCGCACAACCGGTGAAAAGGTATCTTGGTAATCTATTCCATATTTTTGTGTATACCCTTTTGCAACCAAACGAGCTTTAAATTTCAATAACTCACCATCAGCACCATACTTCCTTTCAAAAATCCATTTACATTGAATGGGCTTATGGCTTGGGTCACGTTTTGTCAGAGTCCAACATTTATTTTTAATAAATGATTCATACTCATCAGTCATTGCCCTGCTCCAGCTTTCTGAATCTGGTCCATTCAGCGCCTCGGTTGCAGTCTGAGGTTCATCCGGGTTTCCGTTGACCGGTCCCACAAAATTGGCCTGCAGGGGAGACTCAGGAGCTTCTTCATAGGAGGTATCTGACTGCTCCGCCTCAGCTATTGAGTCTTCACCTGGAATATAAGTTTCATCCGAACAATTCTCTATTTCAACACTTATGTCTTCGCTCTCAGAGTCATCTATTGTGTATGTGCTGATTCTTTGCTCATTCTGTGATAATCTCATGTCATCAGAAACATCAGTACTCATAGTGGATGGCTCTGATTGCTGATTTTCATCTGAATTCACATTGTTGAAGTCAACAATTATATGCTGATCAATATTTTCATCATGTGACATGTTTTTGTTGTAGAATTTATTTTCTAAAAATACAACATTAAGAGAATTGACACATTTTGTGGGATTGTCTGGATCAATTAGTCGGTATCCCTTGGACTCTTCATTGTAACCAACAAATATGTATGCTTTACTTTTTGAATCAAGTTTTCTTCTATTCTTCACTATAGAATATGCAACACAACCAAAAATTCTTAAATGGTTTAGATTTACCTTTTTACTAGTCCATTTCTCTTCAGGGGTTACTCCAGCAACCGCCTTTGTAGGACTTCTGTTCTTTAGGTAAACTGCTGTGTTGACCGCCTCAGCCCAGAACTTCATTCCGAGTCCAGCATCTCGCAGCAGACATCTGACCTTCTCCATAACGGTCCGGTTGGCGCGTTCTGCGACGCCATTTTGTTGTGGACAGTCTGGTATCGTTTTCTGGTGCTTGATACCACATGTCTTGAGATGTTCCTGAAACTTAAAACTCATGTATTCGCCGCCTCTATCACTTCTAAGTACTTTCAATTTCTTTCCTGTTTCATTTTCGACAAGGGCTTTAAATTGTTTAAAATATTCAAAAGTCTCATCTTTCGACTTTAAAAAATAAATAAACTGCTTCCTCGTGTAATCATCAATAAAACTAAGAACATATTTAGCACCACCTAGAGATGGCTGTTGCATGGGACCACAAAGATCTGTATGAACCAGGCCTAGTACCTCTGTGGCTCTACTATATGACCTTTTGGGATAAGGAAGCCTACTCTGCTTCCCTTCTACACATGCAACGCACTGCTGAAAATTAGAAGTGTTAAAAGAAATACCATTTGCCATACCTTTCTGTAGTAGTTGCATACTTCTCGAATTCAGGTGGCCGAGACGTCTGTGCCACAACTCCTGGGATGACGAGTCCACTGCTGCTGATGCCATCATAGTACATTCCTGTTCCATAGCACAGCTGTTGTCTGACACAGTATCAAGCTGGTAGATACCATTGACTTGAGTACCTGTAGCTAAAATTTCATCATTGTCATAAATAGTACAAGAATTACTATTAAAAGTGACAATGTATCCCTTTTTGGTCATAGCACTGACAGATAACAGGTTAGTACTTAAATTAGGCACATAATAAGTATCACTTATTGTCCTTACGCAGTCTTTCAACTTAATCTGCACTTCCCCTAAGCCCGCGGTTGACAACCTTTCACCGTTTGCTATGCTCACATCTACGGATTTACTAGGATTACACTTAACCATCACTTTTTCACTATTGCACATATGATTTGTCGCTCCAGAGTCTATGTACCACACGTCACTATTTACTTTCACCGAGAGAGCCGTCAGAAGAGCCTTCTTGTTGTTCCTCGCTGACTTCTTCACTGGTTTTTTTCTGGGTTGGTGGGACATTCCCTTGGCTTTGAACTTTTGCTGTTCCCTCTTTCTTCGGACAGTTCCTTATCATATGTCCCCTGGCACCACAACCGAAACACTTAGGTTGCTTCTGTGTGATGAGTGCTGTTTCTTCAGATTTTTCTACCCGTCTTTGGGTTTCCTGTAGTAATTTTTCTGAAATGATTTCCGTAGATAGCTTGGTAGTTGAATGCTCAATCGCCATGATCAATGGGTCGTAGTCATCTGTAAGCCCACTCAGCATGATAACTGCAACGAATTCGTCGTCTAGTGGCGATTCAATCTCATTGAGTTGATGTGAAATCTCTTTTATTTTATTCAAATAGACTTCCATTGAGCTATTCTCCGACAGCTTAGTACTAAAGAGACTACGCAGCAAACCTAATCTTCTGCTCAGACCTCGTCCCTCGTAGGCTTTTTGCAGTATTGTCCACGCTTCATGCGCACTCTTCGCTGTACGAATGTACGGGATTACAGCCGGTGTCACGGAAAGCGCAATACGAGCTAACGCTTTGTCAACCTTTTTCTTGTCGCAATCTTCGTTGGGTTCTGCTTCCACGCAACTCCATAATTCTTCGTGGACAAGCAACATGCGCATTGTGAATTTCCACGTTGAGTAGTTCTCTGCACCTTTCAGTTTCTCAATGCCGGTTTGCCCGATCGCCGTGGAAGCCATCTTGCTTGAATGCCGGCTCACGCCGTGTTGTGCCGGTAATTATTTCAAGTAGGTACGATGGATCTTGCCACAATATGATTATTTTTCACTTTTTCCAACCACGCTCTGCTACCATGTTGGAAAATAATCGTGAAAAATAAAGAATACGATGGAGATTTCAACAGATTAGTTTATTATATCGGAAAAACACATACATGACACCGAAGAGCGAAAAAGGAAGTGAGCCAGCTGTCAAAGCAGTGTGGCCAGTAGCTGAGACATATTAACCTTTTTTTTATATTAAATATTAAGCTGTGTTTACATACTAGAAACCTTTCCAACAGCTACGAATGTGCTACGATTGTGCTACGATTGTGCTACGAGGTGTACGAAATTTTGTTTTGCGCTTTTGTGCATGTTTTATTTATTTAGCATTTGAAAATCAAGGGTAAAAGTAATATACAATACAGTATGTACTACAAAATTTGTACTACAAATTGATATAAGGCATTATGATTGTTTTAGGCATACAGTTATTTAAAAACAGGAAATAAATGATTTCTACAAAAAATCCGTCGCTTTTACAAAACATAAACAAAAAAAAAAAAAAAAAAAAAAAAGGGCCAGACATCCAAACGTCAGCAGACAACCTGCCTTCATGCCGTACATCAAGGGTGTGACAGACAAGATTGGATCCGTCCTTAGGAAATTTTCCATCCCTACAGTCTACACACCTGAGGCCAAAGTTCTCAATAAGGTAGGCACGGCGAAGGATGTACTGCCGCTGCAAAGCCCAGGTGTTTACAAGATCAACTGCAGCTGTGGTAGTTCCTACATTGGGCAAACGAAGCGGACCATTGCTGAGAGGCTCAAGGAACATATCGCCGCAGTCAAGAACCGACAGAGCAACAAATCAGCGATAGCAGAACACCTGCTCCAGGCTGGTACTAATCACTGGATAGAATTCCACCGACCGCAAATTCTCTCCACTGATCGCCACTACTATACAAGACTTGTGCGTGAAGCGGTTGAAATAAAGAAATGCCCAAAGAATTTCAATCGGGAGGATGGCTTTAAATTGTCATCGACGTGGAATCCAGTGATTCGCATAACACAACCTCGTTTTTCTGCAAAGTCGGTTAACTCATCTGTGGATACAGTCAGCGTAGTGTGTAGACGGCCTAATATGGTAGAAAGTGATAATAAGGGGGTAGATGAAGATTCATCGCCCGAATGCAGGGAGCTGTGACATCGCATCCTCAGTCTGCTTGCGACCACGACCTGTGCAACCAGGTCGAAACGTCAAGCCTTCCAAGGTATTTATAATCACTTTTCGCGTTAATACCCGTTGTGATAATATGTGTTAACATGAAACGCGAAAGTTTAAAAGTTAGTACATAAACAAAAACCAAGATACAAAACACATGCTACGTAGGTCAAAAGCTAGTACGTCGAATGGTATTATGCACAATGCAAGCAAGACAGCAATTCCATCAAGTACGGAACGGGCGGGTGATCTCGGCTGCGCTTATCGGGCACCTGTGGACTCTTGAATAAACCCGTCCATTTGACGAATGGGAATTTTCTTGGTACCACGTACGATGGCGTACGTCTGATAGTGTTTGCTTTACGAAAAATTGTATTATTTTTGGCTTTGGATGTGAGGGTTTTGTGGACTGGTTTGGGAGAGGTTGAAGTTCAGTTGGAGGTTGTGGCAGGCTTTTTGCTGTTTTGGGATTTATTTGGGTGTCTCCATCAATGTTGTAATAAGGAGGTTGAGGCTCTGTTTTCACCCGACTTCAAAAAGCTCCTCCTTTTTCATTTTTGTTACGCCATTTTTTCGCTACTTATACATTAATTCTAAAGTTTTTTTTTTGAAAGATAACCTTCCCAAAGTGGACAGAGTGTATAAATGTTGTTGAGATCTGACAGAGAACTATAGACTTAGACTGTACAATACATCGTCAAGATTAACATTTATGCTAGTAGTTAGTTCATATTTTGAGATGGCAGTCTGGTTTTCGTGTTTTTTTTCTAGTTACTAGTAAACATCGAAGTCGTAAAAATTAGGAAGCGAATATATTTAAAAGGTTTCTTTTTAAAAATTACCTTTCTATTTCAGGTTCAAATTCCATAAAATTTAACTGCATAATTCGGCTCACTCATTCAAAATTACAGCCTATGTAAAGGGAACAAATGATAAACAATTCAGTTGATACAACGGCGATAAGCCGACGGTTCACGTACGGTATGTTACATGGCTAACGATTATAACTCTGGTCCAAATGAGCTCTGTGCCAACAGCACTTCATCAGCGCATTGGCAAACATTACTGTTGACTAAATAAACCAAATAATTTATTAAGTATTTTTGAAATACATGTGCGGGTAATTTTGTGGTGTTTTCACCCAGTTCTCGTGTGTAAATTGTTTTGTGAGATGTGCAGCGCAGTTGATGTCATTATTTCGATCACTGCCGTTCTATCTTTTTGTTCGAGATTTTACTTTTAGTTACGGGCTTATAAAAAAAAAAATCATTTATTTCAGGTAATTACCCATATACATTAAGATTAACTAAGGATCCTTATCCTAAGGATTTTATAAATATACTAGCTTTTGCCCGCGGCTTCGCTCGCGTTAGAAAGAGACAAAAAGTAGCCTATGTTACTCTCCATCCCTTCAACTATCTCCACTTAAAAAATCACGTCAATTCGTCGCTCTGTTTTGCCGTGAAAGAAAGACAAACATACATACATACAGACAGACAGACAGACAGACACACTTTCCCATTTATAATATTAGTATGAATGTGAAGATGCATAGACAAATGTGTATCAGATGTTTATTACTTTTTCACACAGCTAAATCCGTTCAGTATACCTAATACATCAGAATAACACGTAGGCTGCATGACATTACGCTAATTCTTAGAGGAGCTGAGCTGTAGTAACACCACGCAAAAAAACTATGTGGTTGATTATAAACGCCCTAACTATTTTTCACAAAAAAAGCCTTTAATGTCTTTAATAAACATACATGCAATGTTTTGACTATATTAAGTTCTACACAAAACAGTAATTTTCTTGTTCAAAATAAAAGTAATTTTCCAGTTACAGTTTTTGCTTAATATGTAAGTTTGACGGTCAGTAATCGTATTTAACTGCTTTGTTTTTTTTATACTCCGCTGCTTGGAATATAGCGGATACATGTTTTCTAGACAGGTCAATGAGTTTGTACATAGCATGGAACAATTAATGTAAAAAAAACGACACCTCCTACAGCAAAGGATATCTATAAGTATTTTCAACTCAACTATCTAATAAGATCCCCATCCGTACTATCCGTACTAATATTACAAAAGCGACAGTAACTGTCTGTCTGACTATCTCTTCTTCACGCCTAAACTACTGAACCGATTTGAATGAAATTTGGTACAGATATAGTCCGGAAATCCCCCGGAAATGGAAACTATTATTCCACGCGGACAAAGTCGCGGGAAAAAGCTAGCTTTTTAATAATTCGCTTTAAATGAGACATTATGGCTCACCCTGTCCTATGTATTTTTGATTAACTTGTCCAAAGTTGCGTTCCCACTTTCCTAAAAGGAAATCTAACCATTCGTATACAGCTAGTATGTTTATCACAAGAAAGAGCATTGACCTAGTTACTATCTCCCTATAATACTCTTAATGAGAAGGATCAAGTAACCACAGAATTTGCTAATGAGCACATAAGCACCTCCACAATAGATCCGTTAACATAAAGACAGACAGATTGATATATTAGATGTCTGTAATCCTTTAAACTCTATGTAAACTATAGCTTACCAAGAAACTACATAACCAATCAAAATAAACTGATATATATTATATTTTCGTAAATAAAAACTGTATAAAAACCGGTTTCAATAAAACTGTTTAGCACAAAAACAGATTTATAGCGTTCATGAAATAGAAGTTGATTTGATTATACCGTCACATTCGTGCGTAGTCGCAAACAAATCTACTTCTATTTACCATAAAATTCATTGAAGCCAAAATAAAACTTATTTTTGCACTATCCCCGAACGAAAACGTAGGAATTGTTTGCGCAAAATTCCTGATTCATTAACCGTGTTCGCGAAATAACTGGTGGAATTTCAACGATTCATATCAAACAAGCATTAGGCGCAGCACATTTTGCGCTAACAATATTCGAAGGCCAGGTGTTAGGCCCGTCTCAATTTCTAGAATTACAACACCACGAAATCTGTCGACGTCAGCGCTGGCGGCGCTCGGGCTGCACTGCAAATTAATACACGTTGCGACCCTGGTTTTAATTTCGGTAGGCGCCTCTGATTTACGATGTCCATATGAAAGAGCGGTCCGTGCGTGCGTCCTGTCAATTTGGAGCTTCAAATTAATATGACGGTCCCCTCTGGCGCCGTGTTGCAGTCAACCTGCGGGGGGCAGGGTAGTTTACAAGTCGGTGGAACTATAACTACGCCTTTTCATGTTGGTAACGTAGAATTAGTTGGTGGCTATTCATTACGCGTCGGAACGCGGTGTGATGTTGATTGCTTATTGAAGTTGTTAATAGTTCCGAATGGGTGCAAGCGTGGAATTTTAGTTCATATAAAATTACCAAGCATTTTGTTGTTTTAAAATGGGTCGTAATTTTCAGCAAATGGATGTTACTATTGTTTATGGAATGTTTCTACAGGTTGATTAAAATAAAAGTTTTTTTTATTGTAACTATTAAAATAATTTATGACTGAGCGATTGACTTTTGCACTTCGTGTCGAGGGTTGGGTTCAAGTTCGGGGCTTATATTTATTTTCAAGATATTTGTTCCGAGTTTTACTATTTATAAAATGATTTAAACTGACTGATTGTTGATATATCAACGTACAGCCTAAACCACTTACCTTCATGGTTTTCGCATGATTTGACAATATAATTGTTAAACCTTTAAAAGAGACTTTGACCTCTGAGTTTGTTACGGATGTTTCTTCTTAGAGTAGTCAGCTAGGAAATACCAGTGTATTTCCTCATGGTGTGTTTTACCTGGGTCATATTTTGAACGATGAGAACACCCAAGAACAGTGTTATATTTAACCAATTTACAAAATAAATATCGCTTTATCATTCTTTATTTATATAGAAACACATCATAGTAGTCGGTAATTACCATTCACCTTGCGTAAACGTTTTTGAAATATAAATCTAATAATAACAAACGAAGTATTTCACTTGATTCTTCGAATTTCTTTCAATCTCAGACACAAACAAAATATCAAGCAACCCCTGCATTTAGCTTTGATATTTTAGCGAAATTGAATGCAATAGCATTTATAACCAGTGTTATTTCTTTAAGTTTCTTTATAAAAAGCGCAGATACATTGTGAAAGGTGCAGGTTGGCACATACGCCGCGCAGTCGGCATATTTCGATATTGAACGCTTGAGTTTAATGCAATCTTGCTCTGAGAGGTACTGGCAATCTACTTGATGTAGGTACTCTATGTACTTTTACATCGTCTCAGCATTTTACCGTCGATTAAATAATAATATCATTACGTTATCGATTTTTATTCTTTTTAAATATAATAGACCCATTCACGAGGACCATTTTTAGAGTTAGAGTAAGCGTTTTAAACGTGCAGCCTAGGTAAGCAAAAAATGAAAGCACTTTTTCTAATGTACAATCCGACTCCATCGTTCACTTAAAATATGAAAAACAATAATTACGAGTAAAACACGAATGTTCAGTGTCCAGAAAGGAACTAGCCAGGCTTTAAAGAGTTTAAATAGCACCTGACCCCATAACCAAGTTAGAAATAATGTGTGCAAAGTTAGGATTACACACCTTACATATTTAATCAGTCAATCAAGTCAGTTTACCAATTTATCCATACTAGTCCATACTAATATTATAAATGCGAATGTAACTCTGTCTGTATGTCTTTCTGTATGTCTGTCTGTCTGTCTCTACTTCACGCCTAAACCACTAAACCGATTTGAATGATATTTGGTTCAGATATAGTCTAGGACCCGAGAAAGGACATAACTTAGTTTTCATCCCGAAAATCCCCCGGGAACGGGAATTGAGCCACGCGGACGAAGTCACAGGCAAAAGCTAGTAAAATATAAATTTTGATGATTTTTATGATTATTATGATTATTGCAAGTCTTAACTTTTTCTAGTAATTTTTACGCGAAAGCCTAAAAACATCTTCCCATCTTCACAAACCTACACATTTATAAGTAGGATTTGTCATCTTTCATATCTACCATGTGATAACAAATCCAGCAAGCACACAAACAATAGTACCTCTCATAACTGATTGCCAAAAGAATAAGGATTTTGTTATTATTTCTATCCTTGTTCAGGAAGTAAAATAGAATACATTTTATGCAGAGTCAGCAGTATGAAACAAGAGATTTAAACACCAGGTGTTACAATATTTTATGTAAAATATTAAAATTGTACCGCGTCTGCTGCAAAGTTACAAATTAGAGATTCGAATGACCTTTGAGTTTACGGTCAGGCTTCGTTTTATATGTTGGTAGAGCCACGACAGCTATGCAGCTTAAAATATTTTCGTTGTTATTTGACCTTTATGGGAAAATTGTGGCTTTAGGAAAAGCATAGAATATGAGTGGTTTTTTTTAACATTTTTTTATATACCTCTAAAGTGTTTCACTTGATGGTAAGCGGTCAGCGTAGCCTATGGACGTTTGCAACAAAAGGAGTCAGACACGCGATTTTCCGAATCTTCAAATGCCTATTCACTTAATTTCTGGAGAACTTTATGATTAAGCAAGGGAAAATTAAGGCAAGGAGTTCATTCCATAAATCAGGGCGTTCGCGGAAGTCTTCTAAATTTAAATTATTTAGTCTTAGAAATTAATAAAAAGAAAACAACTAAATATGAATTCAATGATTTTAAAAAAAAAATTAAGTGTTCATTCTAAAAAGTTTAGTATTAGAGATTTGCAGTACATTGGTAACTGATATATTTGCAAGGTTAGCAACTAAACTTCAGTTTTTTAAGCATTATACTTTTTAATGAAAATAAAAGATTCTTACTATTAGTTACTCTTAAATCTAAAATGTTGTATATAATATGTGCGTCTATTTAGGTACAAAAAAAAATGTTACAGTGTCAATCATATCTAGATTTTAATTTAGAAAAAATTAAAAGTAAATAAATAAATATCCTGGGACAACTCACACACGGTCATCTGATCCCAAACTAAGCAGAGCTTGTACTATGGTAACGAGACAACTGATAAACATACTTATATAATTTATAAAGACATACTTATTATAGATAAATTACACCCAGACACAGAACAAACACTCATACTCATCACACAAAGTTTGTCCTGGGTGGGAATCGAACCCACGACCTCCGGCTTAGCAGTAAGGGTCACTAACCACTAGACCAACTGGCCCGTCAAATCAATTTGTCAAGTGACAGATTTATTCATTACAGTCATAAAACTTCTGCAAACAAATGGACATTAAACATAAAAGTTTTATTTTTAGTCAAAGTCAAATAACATAAGTTGCTCGTACGTTACCAAATAAATTGAAATTACACTAAACTGTATTTGTCTAGCACTGTCGATCTCAAATAAATCTGTGTAGCGAACTTCTGAGAGCCCTTAGCTTCACTTTGTTCTTTGAGAACAAATAAATAAAAGTTAGTTGCCACGAACTTTGAAAGAGCAGGTTTTTGGATTTTATGGATGTGATATGCAATATTAGATAAAGTAGTTGTAGTATTATTGGGAATAAAAATTTAGTTGTACTATGTTTTTGAAACTTTCCTGGTTACTAAAATTCTCGTCATCAAGCAACAGCACGATACTTTGATCTCCATTTTTTGGAAGGTCAAAGAGAACTAGAAAGAGGACTAGATACTAGGTACTTTGTTCCAGATAACCTCAGAAAGTACATAACATAAATTACGTATGCATGATATACTTACTAGGAGGCTATTGAGCTTCTTAGTAAGTACGTAAATATTTGAGTAGTAGGCCTACTACGACATAGAATAAATCTCCCTAAAACACTCGTAATAAGCGACAATTCCGCCGGCTATCGCAGTCCGTAAATTGCTACAAAAATGAATCTTCCTAACACACATCTTATAATACATTTTGGCTCAATGTGCGCACGATAAAATATGTGAACAGGTGCTTTATCATATCGCAAAGCCTCGTGTCACGCGGAGCGCCCGCATGATGTACAGGCTTCTTAGGAGCTTACCCCCAGCCCGCTGCATCTCCAGGGGAAATTAAGACAACGCCATAATAGATTTTTCTTCAACCATCTTATTTAACAAACTTCCCAACATTTGTTACCGAAAACACCTTTTCAACTCAACAGTCAGTTGAAAAGTTGCCGCTTTTTATTATTATTTATTTAAAGGTGCATTTCGAGTTTCGACCCTTCGCACTGGTTCTAGAAGGCTGTGCGATGAAAACTTAACGCAATTTGTTGCTCCGCAATAATTAGAGTAACACAGGCTATTTTGCGCCCATAATCAAAGGAGAGCTAAAGAGAATAACTTATTCGATTTATCCGCTAATAGACCTAGGAATAAACAAACAAGATTAAGTTGGAGTAAGCAGGCTTTATAAATTTATGGAGTGAATCCCTTAATTCCCAAAACTGATGTTAGAATTTTAAGTTGGCTGTCCGGCAAGATTGCGGGAACTTGGTTAATCCACCGGAGCTTGCACCTACTTCAATAGTTGTGCATTATAAAGCGTATTACTTGGGAACGGCGGGGTTTTATTAGCGAACCTTGCATCGGATTAGCGGAAGGGTTTTCAAACTTTAAGTATTTACCCCTTCCCTAATTGTGGCTAAAGTCGGTACTGTTATGTCTTGGCTGCCAGAGACTGGTTTTGCATATTCGATAGTTCAATATAATTATTATACTGGTTTGTCCCGCGTAACATTTTTCGTGGATGTAAATGAATTTGTGAATTGTAAGAATAGTGAAAGAATAAGCAGCGAAAAGAAATGTATGGGGAAATAAGTTGTCTGAGTGCTATAATAATTAATAAATAAACAAATAAGCGTCTTCCCTTGGGGATACAAAAATAGATAGACAAAGTCATACAAATAAACAGAGTTACTTTGGCATTTAGTATCAGACAATTTCATATGAAAGAAGAATGTAATGAAGTGTCATTGTACTCTTTCTTAGAATCAATTTTCGCTAGAAATAAAAATATTCACTTCGTGCAATTCAACTGATTTTTTTTTTTTACGTTTATTGCTGTAATGGTGAGTGCAATGAACCAATTGTGGTTTTTAATAAATTCAATTACATTTGGTAGGAGTATATTCCCTACTGGCTGTCTCCTGCGACTTCACTCGTGTTTTAAGTTTTTAAGCCGCTCTTGTGAGTCATATTCATTTAGAGAAACATGTCAATTTATACTTTTATATCCAATCCAATTAAAGAAGTAGTAGTGAGAAAGTGGTAGTTTAAAAAAGTTTCTTCAATAGCAGTAATCTTTGGTACTGCTATTGAAGAAACAAAAACTTATATAGATTTTTTTTTCGATAGTCTCTACAGATGAATCAATTTTGATTAAAAATACTGATTTAAAAAAATAAAATATTGCTTTGTAAGTTACATTCTAAAATCCAGCTTTAAAAACACAAGCAAAATACAGCTTGAATGAAAGTTTAGGAGTAATGGTTCTAACTTTAGCGTAAATATAATTAGACTGAGATGCATTATCGCATATTTTACGTATAAGTTAAATGTTTGTTAACTAAATTACAATTAAAAATTTTATTATTAGAAAAATATATTAAATAAATAATAATTATTATTATTCTTCATTAAACAAGAAAAAAGTAGCAAAAACATGAATAATATACAATGGCGATATTAACCCAAAGTTTTATTATATTATAATAAGATATCATATTTATCATATTACAAATCAAGTTAAAATGAATTTAAGAAATTTAATTCTCGCATTTATAATAAAAAAAACCAAGATCTGTAAGTAATATTAATTACATTGAAAACTTACTCCAACACATCCTCATTCAAACTGTACTAAAAAGCAATAAATTCACACATTACTTATAAGTACATATTTGTTCGACTTAGCTAAGTCTCTCGACTTTAGATAACACACTCTCACGCTTTGTAATGAATAGCTAAACTAATATAACTTATGGAACAAAACTGACTGGGTCAACCAGTTAACGACGACCTTCCTTACCCCCTTCACTCACCCAAAACTTATACCACACAGAGGCCACACCAATGGATCCTGAAGACCTAATGAAACTGGTGGTATTTACAGCTCTTTCATATAGACCTCGTAAATCAACGAGTCCTAGTGAAATTAAAATATTTCTACAGATTCGGGCAGGTACTTATTGTGTTAATAATTTGAATGGTCGTCGCCGTCTTGGTATTTAATTTGATTTAGATAATAAATTGTAATTAATTTCAAATAATTGAATTTCTCGGGTCACGTTTAGTTGCAATATGTTGTAGTTAGGTACATTTGTAATATTGTTTCGTATTGGATTTGTAGACAGGAATAAAATATTCTATACAGTTTCAATTAATATACGTACATTGCGACGGGCCTATTGGTCTAGTGGTTAGTAGCCCTGACTGCTAAGCTGGAGGTCGTGGGTTCGATTCCCACCCAGAACAAACTTTGTGTGATGAGCATGATTGTTTGTTCTGTGTCTGGGTGTAATTTATCTATAATATGTATGTATTTATAAATTATATAAGTATTTATATCAGTTGTCTGGTTACCATAATACAAGCTCTTAGCAGAGCTTAACTTGGGATCAGATGACCGTGTGTGAGTTGTCCCAGTATATATAGTATATATATATATATATATACATTATAGTTTTATTAACAAAAATGGTACAAGACGTTTGCCATTTCTGGCACATACATGATTTCTATTTCTACTTCGTAATTCATTTGGAATACTACAATTACATTAAAATTGAAATATACTTAGCAGCCTGTTCGTTTTAAAAACATAAGCATCCAACGCGGCGCACGCACTTCTGACTACGTGCTACGCTACTATGCTACGGCGTAGCACATATGTAGCTACGCCGTAGCACGCTCTTAACTACAGCGTAGCGCGCACTGTGCCGTGAGCGCGCGGTCCCCAAAGAGAAAAAACAATAATTATTCTACTGTAATTGAAGTTAGTTCTGACATAACCAATCGTCTAGCAATTTAAAATTTAATTTGATATTTTTAAGTAATTGAATGTTTCTTTTACATTTATTAATGTCAAAACAATATAAGCATAACTTTTGAATGTACCTTGGATTGTTATTGTTGAATAATTACGTAATACGTAGCATATCGGGTGGGATCGTCCAACTAAGCTCAATTTACTTTACTGTTATTAATCTCGTTTAACAACATCAACAGTCAAATAACGTATCCCAGAAACCTTTAAATGAAGGTGACCTCTCAACTAAAGTTCCTAAGTCATTAAGGATAGATTACCAGATAAGAACCTACCCACTTAGTGAGTCTAAGTAGAAGATAATTTGAGTTACCCACACTCTCGTATTACAGCACGTTCGTACACATAAAGTTGCTGAAACTCAAACCGGAAGTCGGGCCCACATCAATCTGACGCTAATGTGTTGGCATATGTAACTTGTGTACAATGTTGGCATACCCGAAAAATGTGTTGGGTTTATGGGAACTGACTTTGAGTGGTCAGGATTTCTATATAAATATCGAAATGTATAAGTAGCCGGACCCATCGTTCTATTTAAATAAGAGAAAAATGACGATTAAAAGTGTAATTTTTTACCTATCTTTAATATAAACATCATTTTAATCAGTAAGTCAAGTTATAATGTTGCAAGGTGGATGTTCAGAAATAAACAGAAGATTTTGGGATTTATAGGGTATGCACAAGGACGTTAAATCTAAATATAGGTCAAAAGTATATTTAGTTAGTAAAGCACACAGCACTCTGACGCTAATGTGTGGCATATTATTATGTGACTTGTGTACAATGTTGGCATACCTGAAAAATATGTTGGGTTTATGGGTAACTGGGGTGGTCAGAATTTCTGTATAAATATCGAAATGTATATACATACAGAGTAGTCGAGCTAGGAAACACCGGATCCATTGTTCTAAAATAAGAAAAAGTACAATAAAGAAACTAAAATATAATGTCCATAGAAAATTAACATCATTATAATAATTTTATACAGGGTAGGTCAAGTTGAAATGTTGAAGGGAGGATGTTCCAAGAAAGAGAAGAAAATTTTGTGATTTTTAGAGTGGGCACATATCGGAAGATGTACATAAAATCTAAATATATGTCACAAGTATATTCAGTTTATAAAAAACACAGACGCTAATGTGTTGGCATATGTATTTAACTGTGTACAATGTTGGCATACCCGAAAAATATGTTGGGTTTATGGGGAAGACTTTGGGTGGTCAGGATTTCTATATAAATATCGAAATTTATAAGTAGTCCAGCGAGATAACACCGGATCCATTGTTCTAGGATAAGAAAAAGTACAAAAAAAAAGACGTGTTGCACTCCGGGAGTGCCGGCAGAAGTGAAAACTTGATTATTAACAGCGTGCCACGCGCATCCATGGATGGTGACAGCTGTCTACTATCCATCCGTCCTACGCTTTTTCGATCAGGTCACGTGTCCTGACGCGAGTTTAAGATTTTATACCCATTACAGAAAAAGTGCTCAACGCCGCTAAAGAAGTTTTCACTTCAAAAAAAGACGGGTTGCACTCCGGAAGTGCCGGCAGAAGTGAAAACTTGATTATTAACGTTGAGCATGTTTGATATTTTGGAATGGTTAGGGAATAATTTTGCACCAATTGCTTTATCAGTATAAAAGTACTATCATTTATGTGGTAGAATACAATATTCATTTATTGCGCTATCGTGCACAAACATGACAATTTATATTCAATTAAAAATTTAACACTTTAAAGCTATTACAATTATTTTACATTAAAATCCATCCGTCCTACTCTTTTTCGATCAGGTCACGTGTCCTGACGCGAGTTTAAGATTTTATACCCATTACAGAAAAAGTGCTCAACGCCGCTAAAGAAGTTTTCACTTCAAAAAACTATAATATAAACCACCACCATGCCACGGAAAATAAACATCATTTTAATCGTTTTTAATCAGGGTAGGTCGAGCTGAAATGTTGGAGGGTAAATTTGGAGATAAAGAAAAGAAAATTTAATGATTTTTAGGGTTCCGTACCTCAAAAGGTAAAAACGGAACCCTTATAGGATCACTTTGTTGTCTGTCCGTCCGTACGTCTGTCAAGACCCTCTAACTCAGAAACGCGTCGAGATATAAAGTTGAAATTAATATCACATACTCAGGTCTGCTACCTCTCAAGCAGTGAAAAAGTAAAAATTCTAAATCAACGCAATAAAAAGATACTGACTGTGTATTACAGTATCTTTCAAAGTATGTAATATAAAACGAAAAGAGAAACTTGAAGTAACGCACATATTATCGTCAATGTATATTTCTCGATTTTTTTTGTTCTTGATGAATTTTTCAAGAAGCACTGAACCGATCGTCTTAAAATTATTATATATGAAACCACCTCTGAATCATGACTTATCAAACAAAAAAAGAATCATCAAAAATGGTTTATAAACGATCAAGTTATCTGCGAACAAATATAAAAAGCATATAAACGGTCCAATTGAGAAACCTCCTCCTTTTTTTTAAAGTCGGTTAAAAAAGGTATGGCCGTAGTGGCTTCTTAGACCTCTACTACATAGCGGTCAAAAACCCTTTATTACCAGCACATCAAAAACAAAACACACAACACAGTTCCAACAACAAACAAACAACGCTACCCGGATTATCCAGCTCCAATATAACGTAATGCAAGTTCAGTTATTATTGCAATAACATTTTGTTTTAACCGGATAACCGCCCCACTCGATACGCTGCAAGGAGCTTATCTTGGATTTAGCGGAACAATTCTGCCGACCAATAGATAATCGATTAAATTCACTTGTAAGTCGCACATGTGGGGGTATTAAATGGAGGTAATTTATTTTGTTGGATTTTGAGCTTTTTGCTGCTGGTTTTAGGTATAGTTGTATGTTACAGGTATTAGATTATTGTTAAACTTTTAACGACGAAGTAACAGCCGGCTGTTACGCTGCTATCGTCTTTCTATTGTGTCTCGAATCACGTGTGTTCGAACGTTTAATAGAAGGCAAGTGTGTTCTTCTCATTATTGCGATATTATTCATTTGTTGTGAATTGTTTCTGGCACCTTTCAGGTTTTTTTACAAGCCCCGGAAAAAAATCCACAGTCTTGAATCTCGCAAGGATGTATCAAATATGAATAGTAGAGGGCTTAGAAGAACATAATTTTTACTTCTGACTATATCTAGACGGAGACAGAACAGAACTAGGCATAGGCCAAAGGCAGCCCCCCCTTGGCCTTTGTCTAGTTCTGTTCTGTCTAAAACATGACCTATTGAGTGTGTAATACGTGCAATTATAAGAAAAAGAGTAGCAAAAATGCTTACCAAGACACAATAAAACTAAAACATGCCTTTGTTTTAGCAGCAAAAGAAGCAGCATAGCAATACTTCATGAAGTGTCAAAACATAATTAAAAAAAAAAACTTATTTTAAATACTTGGCATGTATTTCGGCTTACCTATTTTTCTGTGTATCTTTCCATCGTACTTTGACAGTGGTTCGACATGACAGTAACATTGCTAAGTAAAGTTTATTAATATAATTCTCAATATTTTTATGCCGAGATTTTTAACCCCTACAAATAAATAATTTTAGAATAATAATAAATACAATATCCCTATTATTCAAGATAAAATGAATTCAAATACATAATATTAAATACAAACACAAAGGTAAATAATATTATTTATAATG
This sequence comes from Athetis lepigone, assembly GCA_033675125.1. Lineage (NCBI taxonomy): Eukaryota > Metazoa > Arthropoda > Insecta > Lepidoptera > Noctuidae > Athetis > Athetis lepigone. The sequence continues at coordinate 14,393,184 of CM066239.1, read as the reverse complement.
AACAGGAATCCGCGGAATCCTAATAGCTTGTTAGGATTATATGAAACACATTAATGTTATTTGATTTAGATTTAACCGTTGCAACCGGTCACTAATGCACGGTATTTGATTAGATTTATATTAATGCTTAGGAAGCTTAAGGGTATGTGTACACGGCGGATAAAAAGCTTAGTGCTTATTTTTATTTTAGAATTGTTGATACATTTGTACATTAATTTATTGGTCTGCGGCAGGGTGTAGTTTATCTATAATGTGTATGTTTTTATAAATTATATAAGTATGTTTATCAGTTGTCTAGTGACTATGGTACCAAGCTCTGCTTGGTTTGATGCCAGTGTGTGAATTGTCCCAAGACATTTAACATGATTTTTTGATTTCATGATTTTTTGAGTTTTTGATGAGTGATCTAGGCTGCAACTTCAAACTTGGCAGTTGTTGCCTCATATTGCCATTTAATAAGGAATGAATTTCGAAGTACTCGACTGATATCTCCAATTTAAAAAATACATTTATTGGTCAAAACGGTTATTTTCAGGTTTCGTGCTTACTCTGTGAGAGACCTTTCACACATGGCAGTCCGAAAATCTCAAACATGCATTTTCTATTAAAAAATCAATTTCACAATATTTATTTGCATTGGTTGGTGTCATCCTTTCCCTCCACTACGTAAAAAGCAAAAAAAAAATTTTTTTTTTCATTAGTCTACAACCAAACTTCTTTGATCCAACACGTTTAACCATTTTTTTATTTTTCTTTTTAACCATGCTAATAACATAGCAAGAAATGTCCACAGAATGTTCTAGAATAACACGTATCCCATCGAGTGACCTAACTAGCCTCAATTGGTGTATCCCAAGGCTAATTGAATTCACCAGATATGGAAGTGCAGTTCAAATATTTTATGTCTCAGTGGTTTTAATCTAATGAATAGTTTGTATTGCTTTTGCGGTTTGCTTAGAATTTATTGTTAGAATAGATTTTGTTTTGTTTTTAGTTCAGAAAATTTATAAAGTTTTTTGTAGTTTGTGGTATATATTTTACTAAATACATACTTCTTAATAGTTGTGTTTTTTTTAAATTAGATTAAGAATAAATTAAGGCGCATTTATCGCATTGTATTAATCTGTAAGGATAATAGGTGGATAGATAATAAGAAACATTAAATTGTGTTTAACTGTAACTGCATCCTATTAGGAAATGTAGGTGAATTAGAGCCAGCAGATATAAAATATTAAATGTTCCTCGTGGTTGACAGGTGCTTTAACATTGTAAAAGAGTGATCAATGTGTGTTTTTACAGAAAGACAAACACATATTTATACAAATTTATATATCTGTAGGTTATACTAGCTGCCACTCACTTTTACAATTTGAAACATTTCTTTTTGCAGTGGGAAATCATTAAATGACTTCTCCCGTCCTGGTCGCGGTCGAGGCATGACCTTATGTAGGCTTCACTAATCTATTTATATAAGTATGAGCGAAATGTTCGCGTCATGCGAAATAAATTATTATACATTAGTACATTTCAAGTCAAAAACTACCCGTTTTCCATTGTAACGGTTCAAAAGTTCTTCAAACATCATCAACAGAACTCAATCCGTAACACGGTAACTACACCTCATCTTAATCCACACAGTGTAGTGCAGTAATTGCCAACTTTTGTCGCCGGACGAATCGCTTTCATTATCCGCCTGCTCACTCGAGTGTGAAGATTATTTATTTTATTATATTAGTATACTTAGATACTTCAAGTAAGAAGAGTAACAATGTTTCACAAACCGTGCAAAAGTTCTTCATACATCATCAACAGGACCCAATTCGTATCAAGGTAACTATACCCCTTACTTTAATTCATAGTCTTATAACGGCTTTATAATGCATAGAAATTAAAAGTTCTTCATACACCATCGACAGAACCCAAACTGTAACACGGTAACTACACCTCATCTTAATCCACACAGTGTAGTGCAGTAATTGCCAACTTTTGTCGCCGGACCAATCGCTTTCATTATCCGCCTGCTCACTCGAGTGTGAAGATTATTTATTTTATTATATTAGTATACTTAGATACTTCAAGTAAGAAGAGTAACAATGTTTCACAAACCGTGCAAAAGTTCTTCATACATCATCAACAGGACCCAATTCGTATCAAGGTAACTATACCCCTTACTTTAATTCATAGTCTTATAACGGCTTTATAATGCATAGAAATTACAGTTAAAACTTACAGATTAAAAGTTCTTCATACATCATCGACAGAACCCAAACTGTAACAAGGTAACTACACCTCACCTTAATCCGCACAGTGTAGTGCAGTAATTGCCAACTTATGTCGCCGGACCAATCGCTTTCATTATCCGCCTGCCCACTCGAGTGTGAAGATTATTTCGGCTGCCAAATGCAGAATATATTCGTTTTAATACAGCACTGCCGACCGACAATGCGATACGCGAAATCTGATTACTTTATTGAACAGGAACCTGTTCATGAATGAAATTGATACGTAATCGTCTGCGGTGTGAATGGTGCGATTTATATGAGTTTTCAACGATATGAGTGAAGGAATGTTAGATTGATATTTTAGATAGTTGTGTTCTGTTGTTGATGTGTGTGGAATGTTATGTGTATCGGTTGTTGGTTTAAGTTTATCTACATGTTGTTTATAGTTTGTTATGATAGCGGTGTTTGTTCAGTTTAATTTTTCTATTTGTTTTCATTAGTTCTTTTTCATTTTCGTTACGGACAGGTGCTGTGCAGTGTGATTCTCCGAGGTCGATTCCCGCAAGGATCAAATATTTGTATGGCATGCAGACATTTTTGTTGAGTCGGCCTGTTTGTGAATGTAGGTGAAATTTATGTTTTGCCTCTAATAAATAAATTGAGCGATACATTGCAACATTAAACATTGTGCACCAGTTGAGTAAAGTAAAACTGTAAATGAATATCTTACGTGGCTCAACTGTTGTAGAGATTCAAAATGCTTCATATTTTATCATTGAACTCTATTCTTGCCATTTCAATTACAGCAAGGCAACTACAATAAGTCCGATCTATACACTGACGCCATACGCCATCATATTCTATCACAGCTCTGCCTATTCACCTTATAGAAAACTCATGCGATATATTTCTACAGCTTCCGACAGCGGCGACACGGAACCTATTGAAATTGAATCTAATAGTCGGCCACCTCCATCCAAGTTTTGTATAGAATTTCTTAATAATTGGACGTCTGACCTCTGTATCCAATTTAATTCCCCTAGTTACATACTCGAATAATACTTAAAGTAATTGCTCGTACTCAATCCGAGTTTCGACAAAACCACTTTAGTTAACATTGCACAAATTGTATATGGCATCACAATGCCTTAACAGATTGGTCCATTTTCGTTGGGCGGAGGTAAATTGGTAGAAAGAGGTCGGTTGCTTTCTAAATAGAGTCACGTATCGTATAAGGAGGTTCTGTATTACAGGCAAAGGTGACTCTGTTAACAGGCGTGGGCTGGCTCGAATAAAGGCCACTAGGCTGAACGAATGAACGAAATTGCCTCTAAGAACGGAAACACATGTCTTGAAACTGAATTTCAATTTCAACTTATGAGATTTTCTTTTTTCTTTTTGGTTTTTTCATCGTTCGTCATTTTGGTGCATGAGCCTTTTTAAGCTTTGTGGACTAAACTTTTTTGGATTTACTTATTTAGTCTTCAATTACCGAACTTCAGAAAAACAGTTGCCGTTTACACAAATGATGGCACACCTATACAATGTGTAACTGAATTAATGCACTTTGAGAAAATAGTTTGTTCAGAATCGTGTACGGAATCGATTTTTTGTAATTTTTAATATAGGTAATATTTTATCCCAAAAATAATTAAAACTACGTAAACTGCTGTCACACTTCCGCTGGATAGTCAAAACAAACTAAAATGGATGAAATACCTACTACGCTAGACCCTTATGCAAGTGCGACTGTGTGCATGTGTAGATTTGTAATGTGACTATAATTTTCTCCCACAATCTGTACAACTAATTTATAAAAAACAGTGTTTTAAACATAATAATAAAAATTTTGTGTATGTATTATGATTAAAAAATAATATTCTAATTGGGGTGTCTGGTGGTGTGCGTTTATAAACAGACAAATAATCCTGTTGTTAAAGTAGAACTACCATTATGGCAATTTCATTTCATATATATTCTAAGTTTATCTTACAAATCACTGACATCAGTGGAGGAAAATGTTGGTAAAATCACCAAACGCGGATGATATATAGGCAACGTTTCTGTTCAGTATGCGATGGTGTAGTAGGCGTCTTAATTATATGTTTTTAAGCAGACGAGTACTGTCACTCGACAAATAAGTAATCTTGGTACTCAAAACTACATTTGTATTATATTTAATTGAAATACCCACCACCTGAGCAACAACCAGCATTTCGTTGCCTTTAAAAAAAAAACATTTTCTCTACGAATTAGAATGATTTCTGGAATTCACATGTATTTAAATAATACTGATAGACCGTATCAATTCCTACTACCAATACCTATTAATAGCAGGTTTATACCAGATATTGCTTTGAGTCAATGATACGACGTGTGGTCTAGAAAAGCACACTATTAATTATCTGTAATTGTTCCTAGAATACGAATGTGAGACCGTTTTTAGCCGCAGGCATATTATAGGTATCAAAGACTTTGAAAACCTGATATTGGTGCCGATTCTCTTATTCACAAACTAACGTAAATTAAAGTTAAGTGCAACTTTTTCTTTCCATTTAATTAAGAAAAGGATAGAAGATAAAATATTAGTTAAGTCCTGTCAAATTTAGACACCCCATAGATAATTTAGACGCGATTTAAAAACATGGCGTCTAATACGTAAATTTTCTTCAGGCGCTGTCTAATTTGACTGGATTAAACTAAAATGTATCTTCTGTCCTTTTCTTTAAGAAATGGAATCAGAGCATCTGATATCGCATGTAAGTAAGTAATCAAGTCTGAGTCTCATTGTTTTATCAAGAAATATTAACGATTCTTGTTGTTTTAACAATGTTTGTTTGTCCATTTAATAATATTTCCCATATCATTAGGATTCATTAATTATTGCAATATATATCATGTTTTACAAGACGGCTGGCCCAGGCTGGATGCAAACTGCTCTAGATAGAGACAAATGGACTTCTTTGGAGGAGGCCTTCACCTGCAGAGGGGTTCTTGCAGACTAAAATATAATATTGAAATAGATATAGTGTAGCAACTAGCAAGTAAGATACAATAGTTAGGCAAACATATTTTTTATTTATCCATACTAATATTATAAAGAGGTAAAATTTGTACGTTTGTAAGTTTGTATGTAGGGGGTAATCTCTGGAACTGCTGGTTCGATTTGAAAAATTCTTTCAGTGTTAGATAGCCCATTTATCGAGGAATGCTATAGGCTATATACCATCACGCTACGACCCACAGGAGCGGAGCAGTAACGAACAACGCGGGTGAAACCGCAGGGGGCAGCTAGTTAGTTATAAATTCAGTGTTACATTGTGTTCTGTTTATGCAAGAAATATAAGGCATTTTCATTTTTTATTTTATTTTTATATCACGTTTTATTGTTTGTTAGTGGCCTGTCAATAATGAGTAGTAATAGTGATTGTACCGACTAAACATCGGATATCCTAATAGAGACTTTCCGTAGATATTGATATAGTTTGCAATTGTATGCGCAAACACAAGTGCACACCCTTTTCCCCTAACCACAGTTAGATGGAATCGCAATTCGAAACAATCGGAAAAAAGCATGGGTGCTTACTTTTTAGAGCACCGATATAATTCAAATCCAAATCTTTACTTTCTAAAACCCTACTTCGTCTGGCTTTTTTTTTTTTGGGAAATCCTCCAATGACTGCTCCCGTCCTGGGTGCGGCGGGAGCGCGTGTCAGACTCTTACTGACTAAAACCCACTCATGTTCCTTCGATTGCCCTTTATGGTTCAGGGTCACGGTAACTATTATAAACATTCCGCAACCACTTCGCCTGGCTTAGAAATCCAAATCAGCACCTTACGTAAAGCAGTCGCGCTTAATCTACCATGGTCGCTATCCGATTTAAAAAAAATACACGAACTTACCAGAATACATCTTGCTTTTTTAAATCCAAACTTTCCATTTTCAGGTTCCAAAACTGATAAAAGCTAAGCATCATCATTTATCTCAAACCGTAAGATGCTCCTCAAAACAATGTCATACTAGGTTTAAAATATTGAAACAATATACAAGGTAAGCCAACACACATTAGTGGGAGGACGTTTATCGTCTAAAACAGGAGTTGTCAACCTTTTTCGACTAGGAACCGTTTTGATTTCATTAATATTAGCTAAGAACATTCCAAAGTTCTAAAAAGCTGGGCCGTACACCAATTGGTCCGTTCTATAAGTTTTCCTACCTTTGTGGTACAAATCAGTATTTGTAGCATTTTTTTAAAGTCTCAATAGATTTAAAGCACCATAATCCTATAATAAACTGTATCACCCAAAAACAAACTTTAGTCAAAATAATTAACATAAGTAAACTTAAAAATAAAAAGTAACTTTTATATCTGAAAACGGATAAGTTTCAGGATTTAGGAGGATCAAATTATTGCTCTAGAGGCCCAATGTTTAGAACCCCTGGTCTAGAACAACACACTTACCCTTATATATTTATTTTTATATATTTATTCAGTATTACCGCGATTCGTAACACCTGTTAGCTAGTGTTCGGTACAAGGTCGTTTTGGGGCATATTGGCTCGAAGTATTATTTTTTTGCAGAAGTAATGTGATTTTAGATGTATTTGTTATTTGTTTGTGAGATTATTGAATAATAGGAGACGAACGTTAGGTTAGTGAAAAATATTTTCACAACGTTAGATATTATCAGTCATGATTTAATCTAGAACTTTCTACCAGTGTAAGATTTCTCCAGAAATAATTGGAATTTTCTAGAAATCTTTACACGCTTTCTGCCTATAGACTAGGCAGATCAATATTTAGAAGGTTAGACGGATAAGTTTTAATTAAATGGATACCTTTCATATCGGGGCATATTAAAAGTTTTCTGTAAATACCCCGTAGGTCTTGTAGATGCAAGCGATTGCTGAGCGTAGTCTTGGTTTCGATTCCCAAATCAGGCAAAAAGTCGTATTGAGTTTTTTTTTATTAAGAATTTTCCATTGGACTTTAAAAGTGAAGAAATAGCCATCATCCGAAATTCAGTCTTGTCATATTATTACTAAGTTTTCTATCAAACTCGCTCTTAAGACTTATGTCTTGCGTATGTACTTACGTGAAGTTTAATTAAAATCGGTTCATTAATTTTCAAGATTTCGGATTTCCAAAGTTTATATGAAGCACCGCACTGAGTAAAGGCTTTGAAGGAATTTGGTTGGTTGAAACTAGTTTTAAGTAATGCTTGAGTCCTAGGTTAGTTATTAGATTTCTAACTAAGATTTCTAACATCAACTGGGTGTGGCAATAAATCTTGTAATACTTCATTTGTTTTTACACCTTGTTCGATTTTCGAAAACGTTTCTGACGCCATTAATTGTTTGTGTGTAAGGATTACCACATAGTAAAGTTCTAGTGTGCCACTCGGAGAACGCTTGAATTTAATTTACTAGCTTTTGCCATTGGCTTCGCTCGCATCCCTTATGTCGCAATAATAAGTATCCTATGTCCTTTCTCAGACTATGGGCTATCTCTGTACTGGCGTAACAGTCAGACAGACAATATTACTATAGTCAGAGAGATAATATTTGCAAGTCCTCTTGTTTATATAAACTTTTTTATTACTAAGTACTGCAAAAGATAAAACTAATAATTCTGTAATATTATGTATGAGATCCGGCATGATGCATCTTATTCTTTGAAAGTACTTATTTGATCTCAGGTGAATATTATCTGTCCTAAACGTAACACTAACTCTTATTCTTTTTCTTAGTTCTTAGTTTAGGTAGAAGTGGAATGGACTATAAAATAAATCCTTTGAAACATTGCAATAGTGTAACGTTATATAAGTCAAAGATATAGTTTTTATTGGTGAAGTTTAGTACTTTTACATCTAGATGCTTTCAGAGTCATTGCTTAAGTACCTATAATACTTTTTATTCTGTTGTTTTCGGTAGGTTCTCAAATTTTTATAATTATTTGACTAGTGTATCTATACAGTGTGTCCGGGCGTGGACTAGCGATATTCTAAACACTTAAACATAAGCTATTTTAAAGTACAATTACACTCTAAGCTTGGGTCCAAATCACTTCCCTGCTTTGTGGCAGCCATTTTGTTTTTTTTTGTTGAAATGTTCCATATAAATGTACAAAAAAAACATATATCTCTGAGTCAAACTGTGTGTGTGTCTTATATTGTAGCTTAATTTTATGTCATATTGTAGTTTAGCTCAAAATCAGTCGAACTAGCAAAAAAATAAAAAGGGTCGGGGGTGTTTTTCAAAAGTTATGGAACTGGGAATGACAAAAACTTAGAGAGATATGATTTTTTTTGTACGTTCATATGGAATATTTCTACAAAAAAAAAAAAAACAAAATGGCTGCCACAAAGCAGGGAAGTGATTGTGGAGTGTGTGTGGTGGTGTGATTGTGGTTGGGGAGTGACCCAAGCTTAAAGTGTAATTGTACTCTAAAATAGCTTATATTTAAGTGTTTAAAATATCGCTAGTCCATGCCCGGACACATTGTATATACAAATTTTTGTAAAACCAATTATTTTAAAGACTATCATGTATGGACTTCTTTACCCATTCTTCTTTACACGAATCTACCTTTTGGAATAGGTGAATAAATTCCATGATTTACTTATAAATGACTTTATAAAGTGCCTTTTCAAATTACCGAGGAAAAATTAACAATACACTAACTTTTACAAAAAACCAGGCGATAAATAAATATAGCTCTCTCTTTATTTATAGTTGGCGGCGGGCAGTGCGTTGATGCAAGCTGCCCAAGGCCGGGATGACCGGTGCTCTTAAGGATTGGCCTATAACGTTCCACATTAGACAGCATTAGGCTGATTCTAAATGGTCATACTATATCAGTTAAGTTAAATACTTACGACTCACATACTTACGATAATCCAAAGCACTCTCTGTCTTCTGTTCTCTTGTCGATATAGAACGATGTTTATGACGCCATAGTTTCTGGGCCTGAAGACCACAACGTATTTATTTGTATTAACACCATCATGATTCCATTGCGAAAAGGGGATGATGCTATGAGGCCTCATATAGCTCCATCTCTCTTTTGCACGAGAAAAATTATGGCATTAATGCTTTTAAATAGCCAGTCGGATTCTTGAGAATCTCTCTAGATGATCCCCTGATGCTTGAAGTTTTTTTTTCAGAGTAGCTCCTTGAAGGTCACTCTCTGTGTGTTGTATAAATTGTTGTAGGCCTTTTGTGTGATTCTATATTTATTTTGTAATTATATTATTCAATGTTGTGTACTTTTTACAAATGTCAGCTTGTTTTAGTTTGTTTGCTTGTCAAATCACTATTAAACATTATGTGTGTAATGTGACATCATTTAAATATGCGTCATAGCAAACATTTACTGAACATTTCATGACTGTTTACTAATGTAATCAATTCAAATATGCATATTGGGATTGGATGGGTTTAGATTAGTAGCGTAGTAAATAAAACAACTGGTTATTGTTTGAACAATGTCCATATTATATTTATTACCACATACACACGGCACGATGTGAACCTTGTCTTAAATCATTGTATTATATAAGGTATATGTACATTGCACAATGTGTATACATACATCGCCATACACGCGCGCCCCGAAAGGCTGTATGATTATATATCTCATAGTATTATGTACGTTATATAATGTAATATTCCAATAAGAAAGTGCATTGGTGCACGAAATCGGGGCGGCGGACATACCCACCGCTTTTTACAAAACGTTTTGATATTATCATTATTTTAATAAAGAGATGCCGTAAAAACTAATTTTATTCATCATTACGATTTATATCCATATTGTATACAGATTCATGTAACATATTATACACGAAGAAATGACGAAAATAATGCGCCGACGCCGCGACGGGACAGTCGCGGATCGTTCGCCTATCGTTATCTCCTTTCTCTAATATTTTAAATGTACATGACACCAAATTCGAACGTATATAAATCCAAATTTATTTTAATGTAAAATCTTAGGTAATTGATTTTTATTGCTATAGAAAATCAGTCAGCACGCGAAGCACGCAATCGAGAAGTAACCGCGAGAACGAAACCAAGCGGGCGGCATTGCGCGGGGGTGGGGCGGGAGCGGGACGGGGTGCGCGGGCGCGGGCCCGGTGCTCAGCTGACGACCATCGGCCGCTCGGCTCGGGTCGGAAGGGTTCGTGCGGAGCCAATGCGCCTCCGGTTCTACGCGAATTAGTATACCTTTGGTCCAAGAAACTCTTAGTTGGCCATCGCCGAATATGCAAAGCTACTTGATCTATGGCCGCCGCGGCGACTCTACGAACTTTACCAGTCTGTCATTATTAGATTAAAATTAATTATTATCTTTAATATAAAGTAGATCGAGTGTAAATAAACGTAGAATGTTATACAAAATATAATAAATTATCTTTTTAATTTTATTACATACATATTATAAATACGATAAGTCGCAATATTAGGATCACATAACGAATTTTTAAAATAAATTTGAGATCTCGCTTATTATTACGTAGTCTTTATTCTGATATAGAACACGTCTAAATGGTGACTGAAGTAACTCAACTATCGCGTATACGAACAAGCGAGAGGGATTGTGTTGCGCTTGCGGTGACCGCACGACCACTTTGCGGTCACCGTACGGTCACCGTAAGCGCAACCTTAGAAGGAGTGGCTTCTAACATTCGAGTCATATTAATTACCAAATAATTGTAAAGACAATTATATTTTTAAGACAGGGTAAGATATAAAAAAACTGTATATCAAAAGAATGTACTCCAAACAATAATTGAAGTTACAAAAGCGTAATTGAAAAACACAAGTAAACAATCATTTTCGTACATAAATACAACAATTGATATGACAAGGCCGGTAAGTAACATGGCCCGAACACAGAAGCCCTAAAGGTGATACTAACGAAACTCACAAACATTATAACTTAACAACAATAATGAAACTAATATCCGTCAGCTAATCCTGATTGCTGAATGAATCTAATATCGACCAGATGGTAACGTAATGCGTCGCCAGACAATATTATGACATATTTTTTGACACTCGACGGAAAAACTTGTCGAATAATTCGCGTTTTATGTGAAAAACTGTGTCATTGCAGATTTTTTGGCATGAACTAAATGCAGTTTCCACATTCAATATTGTTCAGTGTCTGTTGTTGTCAAAGTGGATTATTGATTTGCTGTTTTTGTGTGTAAGTGTTAAGCTGTGTTTACACTAGGCGAGCGCAAACGGACCATTATGTAGAACATGAATTAGTTTGACGAGACGTGCTCATTTTAAGCTTCCAAGTCCGACTGTGACGCGGATCCGTGCTCCGTTTGTACTCAGTTCGCCTAGTGCAAACGCAGCTTAAAAAACGTGTCATAATATTAGGGTGGCGCCACACTGTCGGCTCGATGGTCAGCGCGGTGGGACACTGCGCTTGTGCATCAACTGTCGCATACATTTACACGCCACACTTCGGCGTCTACCTAAACGTCTTTTTACACATGCGGCTAACTATGTATATACAATAATTGTCATTATGTATCGTCTCGATGCAATCGCGGCGAACCGATGGCTTCTCACGAACGCGGCGAAACGAACGTCTCTCACTATATGTTTGTTTGTATGTTTGTACTCGTACTCGCACGGGGACAAGCGGCCGTGTGCGCTTCTCCTACATTAAAAAGGTCGGTAAGAAAATATAATTATAGTGAGGATGTGAGAGTGAATGAGACGGCCGACGGCGGCGAGGTGCGCGCGCGCCGCTCCGCCGCCGGCCCGGGCCTAACAATTATAACATCTCATCGTAATAATTAAATATTCTAAGAAAAAATGTCTTAAATACCTATAACACCGTAAATATAAAACAAATAATTACGTTAATTTGTTAGGTATGATATCGATACTCCGACCGTCCTAAAGACTCACACCTTTCGATTTCATTATCAATTTCCTAGCTAACGTTTTAACAACATAATCGCGGTCGCGTCTCCTGCGGTGTGTGCGGCGTGGCGCGGCGCGGTACGGCCCGGCGCGGCTCGGTGCGGCCTCGATACGGCCTCGGTACGGCGCCTGCCGCACGTGACGTCATTTCAGCGAACGAATTCGGCACGAACGAACATAAAACGCGAAGCGAGCGCGCCGCTCGGCGACGAACGCACTCCATCTAACACTCCTTTATTCAATTAACTACATACTCATAAGTAATAAATTACCTTTAAAAAGAATATTGATTTATTTCGTATCATTTTCAATATTTTTTTTTGTAACAGGAAACATTTATATTTATAACGTATTTATATAATAATAGCTTTAAAAGATTGTTTATTATTATTACCTAAAATTTAATACCTAGATTTATAATATTAATGTTTAATTGATGTAGGTAATGAGTAATAATAATAGTAAATAACGAATGGATGCAACCGAGTGCATGTATGTAGGCGAGCGGCGAGCGCATGCGCGGTCTGGGCGTCTAGCAGCCGGGCGTCTGGTACGCGCGCACGCCGCGTAGCTCCTACTGCTGAACATAGACGAAGTGGTCGATAACATGTCTCCAGTACCTAACGAATATGATTAATGAATTGACTTCATATTTTAATCTATTACCTCAAACCTGCGCCTTTGGCTGTAATTTTTTAATATCCCTGTCTTTATTTTATTGAAATGTTTGTGTCGTGTATGTAACTATACCGTCTGTACGAAATATTACTGTCATTAATTATAATTTTGATTAAAATTTTAAATACAACTAAGTACGGTGTGACTCCACACTGCACGTGGAGCCGTGTTTTCCTCAACAGTGGTCTTATATTACGGTAAATACAATGTAAGAAACAATGAAATTTTTATTACGTAATGCACAAAATTGTTTTATATTAGATATAATTACAATACCTACGTTCAAAGGTACAAGATAGAAACGAATTACCTTAACGCGATGAGAGATATTCTGAAATGTACCGACTTAGCTTTCCGAACGTCCTTATGAATCGTAAATATGATCATATTATCCTTAGGATAAAATTTTATATCATAATACATAATATTAGAAAGTATGTATACGCGTAACTAACGTAGTCTTATACGGAAGTAATCGAGAAACTTGATCGCTACTGAAACAGAACAGCCGTTCAAAGAGGTGATTTTATACAATTCGAATTAGGCGAAAATAATTACATTCATAGGTAAAATATGCGTAATATAATTATAGTAGTATAATAATTATGTTAATATTTGACATTAATATTAAAAATAGATAGAATAAAATATGTGTAGGTGGACGAGCGACGAGGCGCGCGGCGGTCGCGTTATTGTCGGCGTGCGCGCAGCCCCGCCTGCGCGCTTCAGCCCACCCACCGGTACAATACAACGCACAAAGAATAACACCTTCCACTACTAGTCCCGCGCGTCCAGGACCATTTACACCTTACGCTGTAATTCAACTATGAACCATAAAATATTTTAAGATATTACCTCCCTGCAATAAAATCGTCTAGATGCACTTTATATAATTATGAAATGTATTTTTTTTGGAGTTTAAATCGTTTATTACTCTGACAACACATCTACGGTACAGTCGAAAGCGAGAAAAATTTGAAAAAATACCTGTTCAATCGATAGACTATCTCTCGTTCACACGACAAAAAGTAGATTATCGTTATTTACAATAGACGGGGTCACAAGACCGGGTCGGTGGGGGAAAGTGTGTGTGTGGGGGGCGGGGGGAGGGGGGGTGAGAAGGAGGATGAGGAGATATGAGGAGGACGACTGGGATCTGGGAGGAGGTGAAGACGCCGCGGTTGACGGAGTGGTGTTGAGAGGAAGTCCGGTGGTGTCCGGGCTCCGTCGGTGGCGCGGGGCTGGAGGTGCGCGGGCGGGCAGCGGGGCGGCGGGCGGGGCGCGGGGCGCGCGGGCCGGGGCCGGCGCACGCGACTCCGGGCACAGGGACGCTAGGCGCCGCCACACCGCTCGCCACCTACGCCAATACGGGAATATTACCAACAGAAAAAAATCGCTGATACTAATGTTAAACTCGATCTTACAGTGTTACAAAGACATGAGGTCGGCGCTCTATATTGTCATAGTACATTAAGGTTCATTATGAGCTTTAAAAGGAACACTAGTCATAAACCAATGAAAAATTTAGCCATAAGTCTTGTGAGACCATTTAAAAAACATTTTGTGTAATTGCTATACAAGTGTTCATTTTCGCGGCGCTATGAACACACGCCGACGTTTTTATTCAGCGTAACGACATTTTAATAGAGTGGAACGCAAAAGCACATTAAACACAGTGTAATACTCACGTAAAATATTTGTGCTATAACACTTTCAATGATAACCGTTGGTAAACGCCGCAGGAATCAGGGGTCCCTGAAATGAGAAAAATGAACAAAAGTCAGAACAAGGTATTAGAAGAGTTCCGCCCAAAATTATTGGCATGTAGTCGAGGTTATAATTGAATGGAAGTATAAACCGTTCAGGCGAACATTAAACTCTCCGGGGGCAGATTTAAAGGCAGTAAGTTTGGTGTTTGCAGTCGATAGAGTGGTAGCCGGCTCGGCGGCCAACAAAATAAAAACAGTGAGTGGATGAGTTAGAGCAACGCGCGCGACCGCTCGGCAACGGTAATTACACCGCTTGTTCTCCTTGATTTACGGTTATTGCCCGTGGGGGCATTCCCGTTACCTAATAAGACCGTTTTACACCCGGGAACCACATGCGCTGCCGGTCCGGCCCGCCCGACGGCCGGACCGTTCATTCTCTCATTAGCGACGTATTTGTTTTGCCCCGGCGATTACGGACGATTGAGTTAATATCCCGTTTGATATATGACGCGCCTGAAACGGAAGGGTAGCTCAGTGTAGCGCCGCGAGCGAATGACTCAAATTAAGCCTCGGGTAACAATTAGTTAGCTCGCTCGTGTCCAATACCTGTTTTACATTTAATTACACAGCGGCCCTTGTAGATTGACTCTATCCCGATTATTTGATCAACGGAGGACGGCCACTTCGAATTAGTCAATGTTCTAAAACAAAAGTGGGATCGCTCGCTCGTGTGAAAGTTCATATGACCGTATAATAAGTTGGCAAAGCCAACGTTGTGATAGTGTAGAAATTAAAGCAGCTTTCGAGTACAGTTTGAAAAATGTGTCGAGATAGCACGACGTGAGGAGTTAAGATCTCGGCGGCGGCGGTGGGTGCGCCGCGGCTGGCGGGCGTCGACAAGCAATGAAGACTGATGGCGTCTCAGGGAAGCAGTTATGGAGCGCGGTCGCAGTTTTAAAAAGCCATTACCCGCGGCAGTGCACCGCGTAGATTGCGCCGCCCGCCCCCCGCCGCGCTCATATTTCGGAACACTTTATAATCGCATCTCTCACGCTTCACTCGCTCGCTAACTTATGGTGATTACGCTTTAAGAGCGACAAGGAAGATCGGTTCCATAATGAGATTGGACCGTCTCGCTAAAATTTTAGAGTGTCGTCGGCTGCTAATTGCGTCTGAGTCTGGAGGCTCGGCGCGCCCCGCGACCCCGCCCGCGCTCGGTACCGCGCCGCACCGACATCGCGCGCACTTAGTGCCTTATCCCGCGATGACTAACTGCTAATGAAATTCTTACACCGGCTAGACACACCAAATTTACTACAGCTCCCGAGAAATAAGATTGTGTAAACACACAGTTATTTTTCTTTGCTGTTATCATGAATAATGCAAAAATGAATTTTAACATCAGAGAACGCGAATCAAACGTCCTGGAGAAAAACAAAACAGAACAAACATTAATTTGAATGCTGTGACAGTTGAAAGTTCTCGAACAAGGACAATTTTGGGAATTGCCTTCATTTGGGCGTTACTGAAGGCATTTTGAACATGACGTAATAAATGAAAAAAGTTAGAATCAAAAGTTATTAACTTTATCCCATTCATCATGAAATAAAATAAGTATGAGAAACTTTTCTTATATTCTTTCTATAAAATACTTTTTATGTCTAGGATTGCTATATAATTTCATTTCTCAGTTCTCGTTTCAGATTCGAATTCCGCTTTTATAAAATTACAAAACAAAGAAGTTTGTGTCACGAGCATAACATTTCGTTTGCCTCGAGTTTTGCAACAGGTGCCTAAGGATTGTATCAAGACTAGAGTATGTATATATCAAGTCACTGCACTCGCCTGCGTGTTAATAATATCATACTGTGATCACCGAATTGCTCGACAAACGTGACGTCCTAAGCTAGGAAAGCTCTTTGAATCGTGTTAGTTAGAGATAGCACGACATTCAGTAGACTAGGTCCGTTTGAGCTGTAAATTTATAGTTCCACTTACTGGGGTGTAATTGAGAGGCGCGCGGCTGACGGCGATCGCCGGGAATCCAGAGGGTTGCGGGCTTGCGGCTTGCACGTAGCCGACGCTGTCAGCAGCCGAGCCGTACACGTCAAGCGCCGGTCCCGGCGAGCTCGCGGCCGGGAATCCCGCCCGTCCTCCGGCGCCGTGCGGTGACGCCGGCGGCCCGAACCCGGCCGCTGCTGCTTGGTAATTGTTCATCACTGGGGACATGACATAGCCTAAATTAAGAGTGTGTTGTGTCTTCTTCAACAGCCTATCTGTCTGCTTGGGTAGGGCGTTGGACATGTCGAAGGCTTTCCTGCTTTCAGGTTTGGGATAGCCTTGTAAAATTAGGCCTCTCACAATATTAGGAACATTGTCCCTATTAATGCGTATTCTTTCAAAAATCTATTTAAATTTCTACAAATATATTCTTCATATAAATCTTCATCGTCAAAAACTCTTCATAAGCCTTCCGTAATAGACTTTGATTCAGTGAAATATTCCCATCTGGATTCACCGAATATGCGATTTTAAGACTAAAAATCGTTTAAGTCGGGCTTGCTCTGGCTGGGTAGAGCTCAGTGGCTCGGTGACGGAAGCGAGATAGACAGTGAGCCACGTGTTTATTCAGCCAGCGAAAATTCGAAACATTGTGCCATTCGTATTGGCCTTTTTTGTATCACTGGGCGACGCTTTTCCAATTCCAAGGTGTAATTTTAACTCGGTTAATACCAAAATTCTAGGTGGAATTAGAAGTTTCATTGCTTTCTACTTAAAAAAAATCCAACTCATGGATTAAAAACTATAATTATAATCATTTGAAAATGTAGCACTGGTCTCCTTTATCTACAAAGAAGACAGGAGCAAACAACATTCACATAAAACAGTAATATAAGCGCTTATTTTCGTAAATAATGTTATGATGACTTGTCACCGGCGAGTGATGAATGATGTTGGTGTCAAGTAGGAAGTCAGTGCTGTCAGTGTGAAATATATACAGTGGTGTGTCCCGGGGTCTGATGTGTGAGCTCTGTGGAATGATAAAAGTGTGTCCTGTCAGGGATGATGTTAATGGACCAGGGGGCTTACCACGAACTCTTGACTTGCGACACAGACTAAAAGAAACATGAACGAAGTAAAAGTGATTAAGGGCAGGTTAATGAACACCCTCAGTGTGTAGTGATGTAACGGCATGTCGGCGTCCTCACCTGAGAGCGCCTGCGCCAGTAGCGGTGTGTTGTTGTTCGGTGTCAGTTGGCCGTTGGTCAGGTCAACTGCAAACATACACACGGTTCGCATCCGCTCCACATACACGAGTGACGCGCACACTCGTTAGTGATAGCACACACACACATTCATGACTGAACCATCGAAATTTTTGAAATTCTAAAACTCGCTCCGCCATCCCGGCTACACCTCATCTTTCCTCAATTTAGCATATTGAACGGTAAAGTGACTATCGATGTAATCCCAACTCAATATTAAAGTTTTCTAGCGCGGATAAAGTTGAAGCGCGTAAATGCATGAATAATTTAACCGTTGGAGACAGATGCGGGGCTGACGAATGAGGACAGAGTAGACTCCCTGGGCTCAGATTATGTCGGAACAAAAAAATATCACGTATGTCACGTGCATTCAAATGAAAAAGAGAGCTCGAAGTTTCGCGGGCATAAATCACAGAGGGCGAAAAAACTTTTACAAAATATCCAGTAAATTATCCGACGTGAGTTCTCGGTGGCACGCGGCGGTCTGCTTATTGAATAGGGAAGGGCATTAGCATACGGCGCACGTCGTCGCAACGTCTTGCGACGCGCCGCGCCCGGCCGCTCGGCCGCCGCACGCAGCCTCACGCGCCTATTTAGCCGACGTAAACCAGAGAATAAATAACGATGAGAGCCGTAACTCAGTTACACAAACTTCGGCCTCCAGTGGCAATCTCCATGCGTACATACATGACTACTCATTACTTAAACATTCCTACAGACTTGGAATTGAATTTCAGCCAAATCTGAAGAAACTTAGGCTGTAGATTCATTATAAACGTAACCCGACATCTCGACAATAACTAGATTAATATTCGTCCCACATTTTTTGCTTGCTCATAGTGTCACCATTTACCCCTATTGGCTTGTACGACAAATTTTATTTTTGTCAGATGCGCGAGTTATGATTTAGTGTGAAAAATGGAGGTCCGCGGTCGCACCAGGTGATTACCGGCCTGCGAGTGACTTTGCGAAAAAAGTACAATATAAGTAATGGAGGATGAATGATAGATGGCGCGCGGGTGCCCACTCCCGCGCCTGCGCCCGCTCGCGCCCGCCCTACTAAAATGCTGACACATTTTAATAACATTACTTTGCGATGTGAGAGGCTATTTATTTGAGGGCCCAGTGTAATAAATAAGAATTCGAGTGTTGGCGCAGACACGTCTCGGGATCATTAATATGTCGATCGGTCTTAGTTCATTCTTTTCCCATTACAGCGAAGCGGTCGGCGATCGACTCCTTATACTCATTAATTTAAAGGTCTTCTCCAAGAAACACGCAGACTACTGCAGTCAATGAAATATTTCTGATTCATCAGAAAGTTGTAAAAATAAAAGTGTCATCCGTTAACCTGTAAAAGCGCGACGGTTTTATTGTTATTAAATGTTGTTTATCGCTTCAATCATACTTCACGGGTCGGTTCACAGCAAACAAAGTCACAAACAGGCCCAACTAAGTTGGGTGCGAGAGCGTGTTCCTGACCTCAAATAATTTACGACTTAAACAATCCAGTTTACATGCGAACGGCGCGAGACGAGTTATCTACAGCGGTCATATCTGTGTCGGACGTAGCTCCCAGCTAATAGATAGTTGCTACAGGCATGTTAACGCATGTTCACTATGTAATTTGTGCGTGTAATAGTTAAAGTTTCTTGACGCTTTGAACGTACCCGAGGAGGTAGAAACGAAGACGCAAACAAAGTTTAAAGTTCAGAAAGTTGATGCACGTGTAATTACGGAGTTTTCTTCGTCGATAAACTTTCGGCTATCAAGCTTGGTATTCTAAACCGCTGGCATACTCTTCGTTCGCTACCTAATTGTAAGTTACTTTGTCTAGTTAATATCTTTGGTAAAGTGGTTCATCTAAATTATCTTTACGTAGGCGTATAAGTTGGTGGCAGAGTGTCTCACCTTGCGGGTAGCGGCGCGCGGGGGGCACACATTCATCTATAAATTCAGAGGCCGTCTGGTGAGAGCTATTCGAACTTTCATAATTGCAAAGTTCGGGCAAACTTAATAATTCTTCTTCAGAAGTAGGATGACGGCCGAACGAAATATTCACGGAGCGTACAACCGACGTAACGCCCACCCTTGGATCCACTATATTACGCGGGACTTTTTATGTGTTACAATGTCCCCGGCTTCGAAAATCAGTTCCGAATTTTAAGGTAGGAGAGGTAAGTATTTTATTAGCTTTATTCATGGAAGTAATAACAAAGAAATGGAAAAGTTAGAATCAATATTCTTTTGTATGGATATTAAAGCTTTCCATATTTCGTTTTTGCTCCGTAATGGATGTAGTATTCATGGAAGTGTACCTGCAGATATCAGAAGCAATAAGCTTCATGTTTTTGAAGATATAATCTTTTAAAACATTCATTTGTTTTTGCTGTTTAAGATAATATCTAACAGATCTTCTTGTCATTGCTTATAAATAAGCTAATAGATAAAAAAGAGGAGTAAGTGTGATAAAGTACTGCTGTAACCAAAAGTAGGAACTTCTCATCCGTCACCTACAAGATCGTAATACTTCATTTCCCACTTGGCGCGATTGAAATGTTTTATTTCAGCGTTTACCGGAGATCTTCGCACACGCCTCGCCCAAAACGTATATTTAATAGGTGCCATCAATAACTCACCGTGAAGATGATACGCTTTTGCGGGTTTTCGATCGTTTAGCCGCTGGGACTTATCTCAATTGCAAATTAATCGAATTTCTATGCTGGGTGTTGTGGGGCAGCACGCACGCTCCGCGAACACATTTGTAATTCAAAAAAGGAACCTCGTGTCCTTTCTCTAAATCTCAGAAGTCTTCGAGTCTACCTTTTATAGCGGGTCGCCGCCACACTCAATACGGTGTTTATTTGGTCACACGCGCTTCCGTGGTTCAGCCATAGAATGGAATTAGTCGGATAACACGTAAAGCGACATTAAAGAAGCGAAAACAAACTCGAGAAATATGAATATTCATAAAACACACAGATTATGGAATTAGGAAAATTTCAAATTATCTCTCTCTACTGAATTACTAAAACTCTTCAATTAAAATTACTACCCATGTAGTCAAATTATAATGTTACCTACTTGCGGATTAGCTCCGCTTACAACTACGAAAATAACTACTGCTTATATAATTACAATATTTTTTTTCTATTCTATGATCAAATATTTCTTTTCTAGTCTAATTGCGCTTTTATTTCAAGATTTAACACTTCAATTTGAAACTAAATTATACAAACTCGCTGCCTAAGGCAAAAAATCACAAAATTACAATAATACTAAGTATTCTAGAACAAAGTCTTAAAACTAAACAACAATAAATACATCTAAATATAAAAAGTTTGCACCACCAATCACATTATTTTCTTTTACCACCAATTACTATTCTAGTCGCTTACATTGCTACGTTTTGTACAAAGAAAAAGCAATTTTATTTTTCAGCTTTTAAAGTTGTTATTTTTTTCACAAAAACCTTGTAAGTCGACACTAATTTGAAGCTCGTCTAATATACAATAAGTAATAAAAATCGCCCGTAATAATTTAATGTAACTAGTCTAG
The DNA here is from genome assembly GCA_033675125.1 of Athetis lepigone. Lineage (NCBI taxonomy): Eukaryota > Metazoa > Arthropoda > Insecta > Lepidoptera > Noctuidae > Athetis > Athetis lepigone. The sequence goes on along the minus strand of CM066239.1, from coordinate 14,371,798 downwards.
GCTATCGGGAATTCGACTATTCTTAAATTTGTTACACGGCCAGAAACTTCTACAGAGACAGCCTACGCGGTATCTTCTTTTAAACTCTAATTCTTGTTCTAATCTAGAGTCTATGTAACATTTCGGCTACTGTTGTTCTAATTTACTTCTTAACTCCGAAACACTATGAAATGTCTACCACACTTCAGTCTTTACTTGTTCAAAATCTTCCAAATGTTACACACATGATTACACTATTCTAATGTTCAACGATAGTGATCAAACGTAATGTTCAAAATCAAAGTACTCGCCCTAGAGTTGTAGAGGACGTCACACTCCTTTGGCGTACTGCTGTTCTCTTGGTAATCACAAACTGTTTGCTCGCACACAACGTGCGTGGATAGGTATAGGTAGGTTCTAGGTACTAGGTAGGTATTTACACAATTTGTGTGTATGTAAATCCCTTATCCCCGACCGGAGCAGTTTAGAGAGTGTATCGGCTCGTTGGTGAATGCGGACACGGTCTATAGGCTATTAGAGCGGCGGCGGCTCACGTACGCAGCGTCCTCGTGCAGGGAGAAGGGACTTACTGTGCGTACTCCGCACATTGCGCAGGATTTGTGCGCTCAATACGACACTAACTAGAAGAGATTAGTATGCTAATATAGTGCCCATTATGGACTCACGGACACACTCCAATTCGGTAGAATTCTACAATAAAAATTTATGGACGATGGAGCTCGCTAGACTAGCGCATTTATAGTCAAAATCTATTGGCATCCATAAAACAAAATCTATCTAAAGTAAATAAAATAAAGAAATAAAAATTTCTGACCCATCCAAACACAGCACTCGTAATGCTAAATCAGCGTGGGACGCTGAGCGCTATGAGGTACACTATTAACTAGTATTTACATGAGTATCTAAACAAGTGCTGTAGAGGTTGGTGCGGAACGAGGCCGCACTCCACTCCGACCTAAGCAACAAGCACTAAACGTAACAGTTACTAACACAATTAACGGTCAAATATCTTAAATTACAAATGGAGTTGGCACAGTTCGCGACGCGCGGCCACTCGCCACCTCGCCAGCTAATTATTTGGATTCAAACCGACGGCCGTGTGACCCTTCAAGGAATTTCGTTTCAAGGCGCTAATTTGTCGTAACGTCGCTTCCTTATTTTTTTTTGGACTTTGTGTGGGACGGGCTGTTAATTCGACTCGATACCGGGAGCTGCAGTGATACGGAGCGCAATTCGTTCTGGTTTAAACGTTCACGGTTGGGTAAGAGTGCAAGTGAGGATCGAACTATGCAAAATAGTTGTGTGGGTGTGTTTGGTTCGCGGGCTGCATTCTGAGGGCGAGCGTGTTGAATGTGCGGAATGTTGGCGATGCGGCGGCGCGGGGGCCGCGGTCGCGCGTGCCTCCGGGGCTGCTCACATGCTTACCGACTTGCTGGGCAGGGCCGCGGCGCGGGCACCACGCTGCGTGCATTGGATGAGTCAGAAAAACGAAATGCCAACGTTAAACGCGTCAAAGATACGCCGATAGTGACGGCTGACGGCATAGTAAGGCTTAGTAACGAACGCCGCACGCTAGCCAACTCCACGCTTACACACTATCTCTTCCAGTTTATTTCGGTCGCAATCGATATGCGATGGTAAATAACTGAGGCACTGATCGACCTCCATTTATAAACGATCAATTGGACAATAAACGATAAAACGTTTTGCTTATACAACGGCAATTTCCTTTATTTTAAAATATAGCGGCTTCACAATATGATAAACTTACGAATAATGATATAAGACGATATGTCGGAACAGCAATAAGAACAGTAAGTACATCCTATTATAAACTTATGATTATAAAATAGACTTAATTATTATTATAAAGAATTTGACACATGGGTTACAATTAGTACAATCATGAAAGATTTGTGCATTATGAATGACCCTAATTAATTAATTTACGTATTTAATTTTAAAATATTGGAATTACTTCCTGAGGGATACCGCAACTCAATGAATTGAAATGTTTCGATATCAAAATCGTTTACATTTGAGTATATTGTATCGTGCTATATGGGCAAACCTAGTCGGGCGATTGTGACACGCATCTGCGAAATCGGGCCTTATTGTACAAAAACATTTGTTTTTGCGACATTGCATTCCTTGATTCGAGAGGGGAACGTGGGGCGATAATACCAAAGAGCTATTCGCTTGAGAAAAGATTTATTTATGTTCGTAAGAATTTCCGGGAGCCGTTAAGTGGGTGTTCCGTGTACGAGAGGTGTGGCCGGAGCGCGGCGGTGCGCGCGCGCCTCAAGAGCCCTGGCCGAGCACGCCCGCGTTTACGTACTCCGCACCGACCAACAGACGACTTTCCGGCGGTATTACTCCCACTACACCTGCGGCAACAAAATAAAAAATGCTACAAAGCCGGCTACGGAGCTACGAGGGTTCCACCAACAGAACCGCGCTTAAATAAACAAACACTCCACATGAAAGGAAAAACGTTACGCGGAACCCTGATAAGAACTCATAGTCTAATTCAAAATTAACATGAAGGGGAAAAACAAAAGATATAAAAAATATCATTACAGCGAGGAGTAAAAGAGGAAGAACATCGCCCTGGGCTCCACTCATCGAATCTTTATGGGGAAACTTGGAATTGATAGTTTCCTGTTTACTGTTTTCGGGCTATTTAAAATTGTTTGCACGCACGAAATGATGGACTGGCTTTATTAATGTAGTTGGAGGGCTGTCTGCACGCACGGGCGCCACCGCCGCGCCACTGCCACGCCACCGCCACGGCCTGCGGTGCAGGCCCCGGCTCATTACGACTACCTACGTATTGATTCCATCATCAAAACTGTATGAAGAACACGGTGTTATTCACTGAATAATACATTATGTATTAGTATATTTAAACACGCAATGGATCACGTAAAGGGGAAGTCAATTCGAATGCCCGTACACTAATAACGATTACAGTCGCCGTACCTGAATGTACGGTCATTTGCTCAATGAAGATATAGAAACGGAACGGGTTCGTTTCAGTAATTGGGTGTAATGGTAACTAAAGTGGTGGTCACACGTTAAGGGTACACTTACACGACGCGATATACATTATATTTCAAGCTTACTTTATGTATGACTAGTTTAGAGGATGGCGATAAGGACGGTCGCACACGTAGCGATTTAATGATCGAATGTTAACTTATAGTTACGTAATAATTTCGATAAAATACCTTAATTTTGACAAATAATTATTGCGAGGTGTGGTGATTTATAAAGCAATGATTTATTGCTATAGAGTTCGATGATTACTTAGACCGACCGCCGGGAGACAAGAGCGTCCCGTGTGGTTGCACCTTTAAGCTTTATTCAAATACACTGAATCGCTTTACAATATCAATAACATGAAGAAGGTAGCGTAAAATAGATGCATCCAAAAATATTATACAATAACAACAATAAATATTAGTATCAATAACATTATCATTTAAGCAGTGTAAATATTTAAAATATAATAGAGAAATCACTTTTAAATTAAAATTAAATACATACATATATTACAATATAATTATAGCGAATATTCAATAAACTATTAAAATAACACTTTTCAAGCTCGATGTATTGTTTATTTTATCATTATAATGAGTAAAATAATATTTACGAATCTAAACTAATGCTAACTCGTGACAAACTATGCAAATAAAAATCTAAATGTCGGTTAGTTTTCATCCTCTAAACTTAGTAATTTTCAAATCTAATTCCGCTACGATCTTATCTGTCTAAATTTATTTAGTTAATTCTTAGTTAATATAAAGTTACTAAGATGTAACGACTGAACACAACACTAGCCTTCCCATTGAATCTAAAGTACGTTTTCGATTATTCATTGTTTTTGAGAAACAAATATTGAATAAATGTTATTATTCACTCCAGTGAGTATGAATAAATAAGTGTTACGTATACGTTGAAATACGCCACTCTCGTTGTCACACGTAAAAGTTTTATTAATTATTTATATGGTGTTATTACGAGCGATTGTTACTATTGAATTTATTGTCAGACAGTATATGGATAGTTGAGGGACAAGGATAAATTACTTGTTATTAATTTTATTGTTATATACCGTTGGAGTTCCGTACTCATTTCGTATGCATGCACAGGGATTCTGGTCCCTATACTACAATGTTTAGTTTTGTTCACAATTTACGATAAATTGTCCGCATAATGGGATAGAGCAACTGTATTAAACTTTTTATTGCTGCTTTTGGTATGTTTAACTTCGTTTGTTTTTTTATTTGAGCTGGTTTTCCTTGAAGAATTGGAAATGTGACGTCAACGTTGTGTTCAGTCTATACCTATGTCTTATCTATAGAAATCCAAACGCTACACACTACAGCATGCTATGTAGAGGATATTATATATGATTACTGAGGCTAATAAAGTTCTACATCTATTTGCCGCTATCATTGTTACACCTAATAGAGAGAAGGAAGTTAAAACATCTACCTACACGAGTCTAAATACACGGCTATCGCCAAGATTACTATAATCAACTCCAGACTACGGCTTTCAATAAATATGCAAATAAGATTACGATCGTATTTGTTTCAGCTTGTAAAGCTAAATACTTTGATTATCTTGGCCATCATGGTACTTTTAATTGAGTTTCAGAAGATGGCCGTTTTTCTCGAACGTTTCTCTTCCGGACTACGAGTAGCGGATGAAAATGTCTGCGAGTTATTTGGCCGCATAGCGAAACTATATGTAAACTATGCCCTAGCGGCCTCATCTTTTCTCGGGACGTATTTAACGATGTTGTCTGCCGAAATTTCTAAGTTATATGTATTACAGAAAAGTGTTCTTGTACGCCGCCGCGAAACTACACTGCCACAAATTATTTGACATTAATTCCGTCCCATTAGAGACTAACAAAGTTGTTTATACGTTCGAAAACTGTCTTCGTCGGAGCTGTACGTGCAGTCGTTTCCAAGTTGGAGGAAACGACTAGTTCATATTAAAGGCGCGCGACGAAGTTGTGGATCGCAGCGGCGCGGCACTTTGTCATAGCATCTGCTGCATCAAAGGACGTAACCGCGTTTTACTTCATAATAAAATTATATCACACGCGAGCGATGCAATGTCTGCGTTATCGACATACATTAACATTCAAATCGTGAGAATTAATCAACCGACCCGGCCGGATATCTTTGTTTGATAATTTATTGTCGGCTAAATATTGGTGAAGTAGGCTGAAGATGACGTTACCAATAAACCGGCGTGGCTGAGGAATGTTAATGGGCGAAATGGCGCACATTAATTACGGAAGCCACGCCGGCGCACATCGCACGCACCTACAACACAGTGCCAAACACAGAGATTTTGTATACTTATACCATATTCGCACCATTATAAACTAAAAAACTGTGTCAATAGCTTAGCTCAAGACTTGGCAAGAACACTGTTTAGTTTCTGTTTCGCTTTAAATTCGAGAACTCATTACATTGAACGGCTCATTCGGACAGAGTAATTATAGGGTTCTTTGGCTATCCAATTATATTTACAATTCAAGGACTACCCACAATTGTTTTTTTTAACGACAAAGAGATGGGATTGTCTCGCGTGTCGTAAAGCGGCGGAAAAGTAATTAACGCGGAACGATTTGTACAGCTAATGCTGAAGAAAAAGTTGACCGGTCGCGGTGCCACGCCGGCTTCACTGCGATAACATCAATCGTTGTTCACCGACGGAGGCGAGGGCCCGACGTCCGAGCACTCGCGTCCTGCGCTCAATTAGAATTTCCAATAGTGTTCACGTTTCTAGATTCCGTCTGCGTCCAACCGAAAAATTCTCGTGGCGTGCCCCGGCCGCCGGGAAAAAGTGGAAAGCCAAAGCTTAGTGGCGTAATTATGGCGGAGCGGAGGCAGCTCAAACACAGAGTGTGGACAAATAACGAGAAGAGTGTTTGTGCAGCTGCGGTCCGCACTCACCTCGCGCCCGCCCCGCGCCCGCTCCACGCCCTGCGCACGGCCTACTCCTCTACTGCTATTTCTCCCCGAGCACGCAACCAACTAATCCCGAAAGAACAATAAGAACCGCATAAAAATTAACATTCTAGTCTCATTCGGCGGGATCGACTGGAAGCCGGTGGACTACTTTTAATTAGTGGGAATTCTTTTTCGTCCGTCCCGAGATTTACATAGAAGTCACCACAAAAAGGACGTCACTTTTTCAGTACTTTTGTTTGAATCTGTTTAAATCTCTTTTAAAAGCTTTCGCTGTTAATGAGGAGCGGGCGATGGGTGCGATACTAGTGGCGGGCGGGGCGGGGCGCGCCCCCGCGGCCGCTGAGCGACTGAGTTGTGTTTGCGCTAGTGTTTGTTTGCCCAACGCGTAGCATTTGAGAATCGTTAGGGCGAATCGTCTGTAAACATGGAGCGACGCTCGCAATTGGCCGGATTGTCTCGACAAAATTCTGGAGATAAACAATAAATAGCATTTCTCAAAACATGGACATTTTGTAATTGACGGCGTGGCAGATTTATCTAGATGGTTCAGTCATTGTTAGGGGTGTTAACTTGTTAGTAAAGTTGTTAGTGAGAGTTCACACGAACTTTTGCCTCGGCGAGTTAGTTGAAATGGGAAGTTAGGACATAGTCACCACAGCAGATTACGAAAATTAGCGTATGCGTAGTTAAGTTTGTAAATGAGCAGCATGTCAGTAGTAAGCGGGTCGTGTCGACTGCGAGATAGACGTTAGCGGTTAGTGGAATGCATTGTCGCGGCGCGAGTTCACAGATGCATGGCGTGTACATTGTAAACCCCGCTGAGCTCGAGCGGGTGGTATGGCAGGAGAGTCGCCAGGTGGTGGTAGTGATTGCCGGACAGTTGGTGGTGCAAGCTCGCCAGGGGATTACCTGCAGGGTATGGCAGCCCGAAGCTAGGATAGCCCGAATAGCTACGTCCTGCCGCGTAGGCGGCGTACGCTGCTGGAAACCCTGCGCAACAAACAAACACAAGTTATTAAAGTCCCGCTGTCGCCGCCAGCAGTGGAGGTGAGAAGCGGAGGTTAATCGTCGAATCGCATGCTTACATTCGGCGTTATGTCGTTTCAAACGTTGCTTTTGAATATGCTGCGTCGCCGATTGTGATTCATTAGCCGATAGAAACATTCGGTATGTAATACGTGTCCCTGTGGCCCAATTCCAAAATAGAGCCGTCACATAAAAGGTAAGCAGGTATATCGCACACGCTCGGTACGACATTGCTTTGGACAATGTCCAGCGGGTGATATTTTGTAAACATCGTTTAATGTAGCGCAGTATAAGTGGACTAACTACGGCTCTATACTGCCGTAACAGATACCTAATGTGTTTCATTAACAAACTTACTGAATTATCAACAAACAAATGCTACTCTAGGTAAATCAAAACATGTCATAATCTCTAATGTGAAACAAATAGTACGGCGGGCGGTCAACGTGGCGCGTACTATGAGTTTCGTTAACAAAATGAAGTTGGGTATAAAATGTAAAATGAATGATGGCCGGACGGTTCACGGCTGCTACAATTACTACACTGGATCGTTTATCATATTATTGCCAATCAAAATAGTGTATCTGTCAGGCGGCGCGATCCATCACGCGCGACGGACGCCCGCGACCAGCAGACTCTAACATTGATTGAATCTACTCCGCCAACCAACACTTTAACTGAATTAGAGAGTTAATTAATTACTGCCATCACCCGTTTTGGCATGTACCCCCGATTAGCACTTCAATAGTCCGCTTACGAATGCCGTATACAAGAATAGTACGTACTCTATGAATAGAGTGAGGAATGGTCTGACAGATGCAGGGTATAGCAGATATGAAGTGACTGTTGAAAATATAATATGAATCAACTTACCGTCAGGAAGAGCACCCAATGACCACATGAAATCTAGAAATGTAAAAACATTTACATAAATCGAACGATTCTTACACCTTACATTTATATATGTGTGTTTTTATTATAGGTATGGATATTATAAATTGATAGTATAGTGATAAATGTGCCTTGAGACACTATTTTGCTTGGCGAAAAATTTTGAGCTTAAGAGTACTGAATTTATGGTGAAATATTATGTCTATATCTAATTTATATTTATATAAAGAGCATTCTAAGTTTCTAGATGGCAGACTACTGTCAAACATTTTCTAAAGTGGCTCCAAATATGGGGTATGTTAGTTATACTTAGCATCGAAGTAGATGACAAAACCCTTCACTTTGACAATGTTAATCTATTCTACACATTGTTAGTCTAGAACTAAACATGTTAAACAAACAGACATTTTTAAATATTTTAGAAATGAATTTATTAATACTAAATTCTACCAAAATTACCTACTTAATAAGTTAATAAGTACAATTAATACTATTAGTTTACGAGAGCTATGTATCATAATACAAATATTGGGAGTATCAATATGACCGTACCGCTACCCCAGTAGCGGTTGATCACGAAGAGTCGGAAGGTATACAACTAAAATATAAACTAATAGTGAACATAATGATTAGTCGTAATTGCATTGCACAATAATATAAATATATATGTAAAGATTAAGGATTCAAATTAAATATAATACCTAATTTTATCACAAATACTATAGACACACAATAATTTAATGGAAATTTTGTTTTACCTAATTTAAATATTTCTTTACAAAACAATATTGTAAATAAATCAACATAAATAAATAAAACGTCTAATGATCTCCATAAAACTGATAAGAAACATCCACATAATAGGTACCTCTTTCCTTCCATTGATAACATTTTTGAAAAGCCGACATCAAGCTGTAAAGCTAGTCTTGGTAGAGCTAAAGAATTTAATATATCATTTATGAAAATATTGTCAAACAACAGTGTCACCCGTCCGCAAGTCATGACATTCTATGCTCTGGCGCTAAGGTTAGTTACTTCATGGATGGATGTGTAGCAAAACTGGCAAGAATCATCGAGACCTAAAGGTCCGCGTAAATAGTTCATATTAAAAGCTACTCAAAAATCAGAAAATACCAGGCTCATCACTATAAATATTTTAACTATGTAAGAATGTATGTATTTCAAATCAAACAGAATTAAGCACCTACTGCCCGGTAGAAACATATTGCTCTCTATCAACCCTACGCAAAATTGTTCCAGTTTTCACTCTACTTTTCATCAAAATGTATGAATATTTATATAAAGTATTGTATAAGAACTGATTCTATAGCTCTTCTAAGTTATTTGGGTACACATTTCGAAAATCTGCTAACTAACTGATTCTCTAATGGCAATTACTAAAAATAAGACACTTTGGATATTATCAGTTTCCTTAATAGTACATTAAGTTTGTCACTTTGGCTTGATTGGAGAAGAGAGTAGGAATGTAAGAAAGAGCTAGGAATGGACAGGAAGCTGCTTCAGCGTACAGGAATGCAATGAAGAATTACTTGAAGGTTCTGATTAGATGCCCTGGCGGGTACAAAACTAGAAAGGGTGATGCGGATGTTGCTGAAAGAGGATCGCGGATCAGAGGGGCAGAGGCGTCGGGATGGTGGTGTGGGTGAGGGGGGAGTACAGGGTCTGGATGTCGAGGGCGTGGGCGTTGAGGAGTTCGGAGACAGAGTACGTGAGTGGTGGGAGTGCAAGTGGCGCGAGCGCAGGGCGCGGGTGGCGCGGGGAGGGGCGGAGCGCGGCTAGCGCGCGCCGGTAGGCGGCCGCGGCGGCCCCGGGCGCGCCCGCGCCTGCGCCCGCGCCGACCAGCAGCTGCGCGGGCGCGTGCACCGGGTACGGCGCGGACCGCACGCCGCCCGCGCCGGCCACGCCGCTACCTAGCAACTCACCGTACGCGCCGCGGCCGGCGGCTCTCGTCTTGGCCAAGTTTGCTGGGAGCATGACTTCTTTCGGTTGTGCTTTTTTGCATTCCACCTGTAACAAAAAGTGACTCGGTTGAATTTGCTTACAATATTAAAAAGGAAGTACCCTGAAATAAACTAATTAAAGTAAACAAATCATTATACGACATTATCGATCAAAATCGTATATACGTAGACAAGAAGCCTACATAATACCATCCGCAGCCCCCTAAAAGCAGTCCCTTATAAGAAAATTTATAAAAAAAACACAATCAGTGATTTGCTCTTTTCTCAATTCATCATCTTTTCCTTTTTCGCTATCGTTTTTGTCATATTTCATTCATTGTTTGTATTCTCAGCTATAACTGGAGTCAGCAGAATGAAGCAAATATCTTCAAGATCGGGTGACTCGCAAAATTATGGAAGAAAGGGGGCGACGAAATCGGTCGACAATCCGTTATGCTTCACGGTTCGAGTAACAAATTGAATTTTAATTTGCTTTACCAAGTCAAGGAGCTTATCATTGAATACTTATTATACAGCACGACAAATTTTACGAGCTCCGATGTAATTATTCGCTATCATTATGTCGAATCTTACAACTTGTTTGCGTACCAACCTGAGACGAGACCTGTTGATGTCGAGTTTAAAAAATACACTCATTTTTCAACGATAAGTGGATTAAGCTGTGAAAAATATCGGCAAATTTAAGCGAGGCCATAAATAAATAAAGCATCAACGTAATCCCACCGCTCCACCACGGACTACGAAAACCAAAGTAAATTAATGTACCTCATAATTAAACCCTACGTTTAATCGATCCATTAAGTAATTTTAACGAACAGCATGGCTCTCTTCAGTGCTTGTATCTCCCCCCGCGCCCCGCACGGGGGGCTGGAGGCAAGTATAAATTACCCAATCTACGCTAACCTAAACCTCTAGCAATAGAATTTTCGCTACGGAGCGCCGACATTACAGAAAAGTATATAGGCTTAAATTAAAGCCGGCCGAATGAATGACTCGGGCGATGTTCATTTTTCAGAGCCGATTTAAAAAATGATGTGGTAAGAACAGATCTGAACATTTAAAGTCTCGCCGGCGTTACATTTTTCATAGTGATGCATAATCGCGACGTGTCCTCGTTCGGCGCGGGGAGGGTACATAAACTCGCGTCCACATTTGTCACGCGGCCGTCACAAGCCGACAAATGAAGGCTTTGCCACGCCGTTCGCGCACTTTGTGCACTTTGCACAAGTTTCTGCGTCGACATGGAACTACGTGCCTTTGCATTAACGTGGGGAAGTGAGTGAGCGAGGCTTTACTGCGCTGAGTGTCTTTCCACCAAGTTTTATGCCTAGATAAGGCTGAATAATCAACACGTAATATTAAAGTTGGAGACTGAGATTACGACGGCACAAAATAAAGCACGTCCCGACATAGGATGTAAAAAAGTTGAGATATCATTCTAAAACAAATAGTGGCACAATATTAAAAGTAGTGTTGTTGCGCCAAAAACACACTGAAAATTGTGTTAGGAATATCGGTACTAAATCGTCCCGGAGCATAGACGGTATTCTTCGATCGTCCGCGACATAAAAATAGTGAGTGTCGCCATTTGTCAGGAGCGATAAAGCTTTACAAATGAACAGGCGAGGCGCCTACGCCAGCAGCGGCCGCCAGCGCCGTGGCCACCCCCCATTTGTTCGGCAACACGCAACCAAGGGGACATGCCAGATAAATGCCAGCCTAACTTAAAACTCAGATAGGAAACATCGTTTGTTATTCTGTCACATGCACCTCCATGTAACACGGTCTATCTAATTGAATGGAGAAGTAAAGGCGAAACACGAAAACACAATCTGTTCTGTGTAATCAGCAGCGGAAAATGATTCCATTTTAAATCTACCTACAATAATACGAACAGCCATGAAGAAAATTTAGCGAGGGGATCCGACGTTAATTGATGTCGCGTCGCTGGCGAGCGGAGTGGGAAACAAAAGCTCACAAACAATTCGCATCGGAGTTCGCAATCCCGATCAAGCGTTCGAGATCGCGACGCAGTTTAATGACACGAAAAATAACAAAGGTAAATTGTATTTAGCCCCCGCTAGGTAGGCGCGCCCTCCCGTTCGATATATCGATCGGAGCGGATCGAGTAGTATTCTACTCCGACGCGAAGATCTCTGTTTAACCGAGCGGACCTAAGATGTGCTCCAGTGCGGCGTGGCTTAATGCGGCCCCAACGAACGACCTCGCGGAAACCTGCTTCTAATCCCATCGATGTATGAGGAATTTAATTGTTTCGCGAGAAAACACAGCGTTTTATGCTCCACCACCTCGGCTGAACATTCGCACGTAAACGTGAATTAATACGAATCTGAAAGCAGTCATTAAATTTTCGCTCGATTGATTTTGAGTGAAAACCTTTTAAGGTAAAACAGTAATGTCAATAAATTCGGCGGAGAAGAATCGTGCCTACCTTTTAAGATCATTGATTTTGTATTTCATCGGAAGGCAGAGAGTTTGTACATTAATAAATGATTAAGTTCCTTACAAATGTAATTTTATTGTAACTGTCTCGTGAACAATGTTGAAGTTTTCATTTCACACTTAACTCACATTAATTGAATATGAAAGTGAAAGATAAATGAGTTAAATAAATGTAAGAATCTCTTCAGGTAAAACATTTACATTTTGAGAGATAAAAGGCGGCATTACCATTTTATTCATTTGTATAGGTATTGTGGTGTGTAATATTGCGGGACCCGATGAGTTATTACCGAGCGGGACCTGGCGGGACCCTTGGAACAAAGACGCTTAGATTAAGCGATGGTGTTGTGAAACGATACAGGGCATTTGTAGCGTGATTGCAGAGCTACAGAGAAATCGTGCCCAGTCAACGGTATCGCAAAACAAAATTCAACCGTGGACATTATTCTAAATTCCAGACGCTTCCTTCCTATCTCAAGAAACTACAAAATAAAGACAGTTCTAAACTACACGCTTTTCGGAACGACTCGCATGTGTGTTGACGTTAAATGCATTTTATAAGATTCTGCGTTTGTTTCTTTGCATCTTTATTTCTTTTTACTTTGAAATACTTGTGGAGGACTACGGGCAGCCGGCCAAAAAGACAACTTTATAAAAGGATAAAATATCTCAGGCTCTTCCTAAACGAATATAAATTGGCGCTATGAACGAGTGGCATTTTGATTTGAATTCGGAAACGAGCTTGATAAAAGGAGGCTAGAGACTTTCTTCTAAAAATGTGAGACGATTTTCATATTAGCGGCCTACGCAGAAGATGTAAAAAGTCAAGAAAGTGCTAAGCAAGCAACTTTGCCGGAGAGTAATGCGGTGCGGGCGTAGCGTACGAACATACGTGAGAGATAAAAGGAGACGACAGGGGGAAGGGTTATATGGGAGGGGTAAGGGGGGCGGCGTGCTCGCTAGATAAGTTTATCAGGGAAACCTCTCGCCTTCGTATTGACAGAGCGTCGCAAGCCTGGCCCTGATTGCCGCTAAGCGGAAGCCGGAGCGTGGGAACCGGAGGCAAGGTAAGAGCTCCAGAATTACATATTTACCGAGATAAAATTCTAAGAGTACGTTCATGTGAAGCTGACTCAATAAAAATAGAATTCACTTTTGTATAAACCTTAACAAAACCTCAACTTTCTAAAATAGCAGCACGAATATTTGGCATAAATGTTGTGCATTAGCATTTAAGAGACTTGAAAATACGTAGTACACAAATATTCGAGATAACTAGATAGCTCTAAAGAAAAATCCTACAGCGAACGTACGACGTTACGTAAAGGAGATGAGTCACAAATCTTGCGCTCAACAGGTCACAGATAATGAAATACTCTGCCGCACCCCGGGAGCTCTTTCCATATTTACGTAACTGTTGTTCGAAGAAATAAGATAAGCGCGAGTCGACGTTTTCCGTTGAAATTCGGCACGGTTACTTAAAGTGTTGGAGTGTTTACTGAGAGGGTGAAGAAGTGGGACGCGCCCTGATGGGCTGTAATGCGCGAAATTCAAATCAGATATAAGCGATCCAGTCGTCGCGTCGCGTCGATAAGCGAACTTGCAGCCACAGCGTGCCCCCACGCCCGGCGTATTGCACACGCTTATAACGATACGATATTCTCAAATGTTACACCAAATTTTCACCTAGATGCCTTTTAAAATATACAATTTAGGAGGCCAAATCGAAAATCAGGTTTTGTTTAGTAATGTTAGGGCTTGCTACTGCTATTATTATTAATGACATGGACTTAGACGGGCATTTATGGACACCATAAATAGATAGCAATTTGTGTTTGAAGTTCTACGAACATTTACTTTAGCGTATTGACTACAAAGAAAATGTAGTAAATGCCAGCGCAAATATCGAGGAGCTACAATGCAACCAAAGACATCAAAATAATACCTTTTCAACGTCACATTCACGTTGAATTTTAAATTACAGTCGCACATTCACCGTCATAGAAATGTTAGTTAGACATTAAATATTAAGGAGTGGCATACACGGGCGGCGCGGCGTGCAACATTCATTGCGGTGCGGAAGCCTGTCAAACGCCCACGGCTATTTCTGGGAAATCGATTGCAGTCGATGGCAACGAGTTTGTTACGCGAAACCACCAAGACGTTTACATGGCACTACTTTGTTACTATCAATATAAAAGTTTGACATTTAAAAAATATATAAAAATTGTATAAGTACTTATATTCAACACAAAACGCTATCAATAACGTCTAACATAAAACTATGCGATTTTATCAACAGCACAAAATTAAAAAGTAAAACTATGTAAACTTTGATAAAGTTCCGCTAGTTGCAGCGCAGAACGACAAACAACTTGGATAACTTCTAACATAATCCAATTTAATAGTTGAACAAACAAAATACCAATTAAATTGAAAGCAAAACGAGCAAAGTGTATATTGGCAGATACTCAGCGGTATTAGCAGCGTTTGCAATTGTAAGCAAACACACGATTACGGACCACTCGCTGCTTAACTAATTCGTATCACGCTTAAGAGCCCGAACATGAGGGGAAAAGAATATAACGATTGTGAACGTCCTGCGACCGCAGTTTGGCCAATTGAAACGTATAATGAAATTTGTATATTAGCTCAGGAACGGCTCTACGAAAACCTTGTAAAAGTGTTTTCATGTACGAATTGAAACGCCCCGGAAAATTCCTCTACGAAATTCAAATAAAATTGCAAACGATGTATTGGCTCGGTGAGAGCGACGGCGACGTTACACGCGTATGAGTGCAGTTTGCATTAAAGTAATTGTTGAGTGTCGGCCGTTTGTGGTCGCCCTGTTTTCACGCAGCTTCAATTTGCAAAATTAGATGCCGTTATACAGCGAAGTGGTTATTTTTATTCATTAAACAGCATTGCTTTCCTAATTAAATACCTACACGCCTTTTATATCACCCTGTTCACTATGAATAGGGATTTAACAGGAAGTTAAAGCAATGAAATAATTTCATAACAAGTTTATGTCGCGTAGATAGTTGTAACAAATGAACATAAATCAGAAACTTGCTCATCAGTGTAAGTAAAGATAAACCAAAATGTACAAGACAAATTCAGGTGATATTCAGAATTAATAACAGCCCGCGAGAAAGTTTATGACGCACGTACATGTATAAGCTGTAGCAATTAGTTGTAATTAAGTAGGTTGGAGGTCGGGGCGCCGCTTGCCTTGTCACACTGCCGACTAGATTAAGGTCTCCGGCACGCGGTCCCGGCGCTCGTAACTTGTTTTGCATGAATCTGTACGCGACTTTCATATGACTCTCAGGAGTAGACTCAGTTCAGCACCTCTAATGTAAATGAAATTGTGTGCAAGAAATAAAGCAGGGCTTCTCGGCCGCTATTTATCGCCGCTCGCGTCTCCTAACTCCCACGTAATGGGAATGTGGAGACGACGCGGAGCGCAGTAATGAACCGGCCTGCCTTAACGTATGGCCTTTATTGATGACACCCGCGCCTTCAACTCTCTTACTGCTTTATCGTGACCCTACGCAGGCACAGTTTCAATTACGACGCGCTTCTTACGATACTTTACGCCTGAACATGTGCTCCGATGAAATCCTAGGCCCGAATCCCTTTGTTGGGTTTAATTACTATCCCAAAGAGGTTTGTTGAATGGGTAATTAATCACGGAACAAGATGGATTACGAACTGGTTGATATTGAATATTAGTGATTAATGTTTTAATTTTGTCACTTCACTTCCATTAAATTAGGTGCATACTTAATTTAATATTTTGATCCTGATAATGAATAGATCATTATTTTGTGATGATCATATAATTAATGTAATCAAACCGTATAGATGTTTCATTATTGGAACATTTTGGTTAGATTAGTAATTATAACATGATTGCCGAGATTATTGGTGTGTGTAGAGTGGGGTGGGGTGTGGGTGCGCGCGGGGGGGTGTATTGTGCGGGCCTTCGATATGAGTGGTGTGTACTTGGCTCAAACACAAATTCTGTCGATCGTTAGCCGGTACCACGTGTGATTAATTAAATTTCTTTCACGCTTAGAATTTAAGTTCGAGTAGAAATCGTTAACGGCCGGAAAGGCCTGTTGAGCCGTAATTTACGTCTTTTCGTTCGACTTTAGCTGCTTGCGTCATTTGAGAATAGCGTGCTGTGTGCCTTATAACCATTAAATTTATATACGTACATAGGAAATTAGGTAGTTGTTCAAATAGTGATTGCCGTCAGATTATGATCGTAACTTGTAAATTTTTACCTCAGAAAATATTAAGCTTTATTATTATTTTTTATTTTACTCGTGTTATTAATGTAAAATTAATCTGTTATCCGTGTGGGATCAAAATAGTGTTTACGCTAATACCTTCCTACATTAATGTTTCAAACGCATAAATGATCATTTGTAGTTTTTAAACGATTGTTGTTTTGTTGAAGCGATTGCAGGCGATTCTTGTAATCTTAACATATAAAGAGTGACATTTTTTCAGGCTGAAACAACTGAACTGTAACGGTCTTGTTGGTCTTCTGGTTAGTGACCCTGACTGCTAAATCAAAGGTTGTGGGTTTGATTTCTACCCTGGACAACCTTTGCGTGATTGTCCAGGGTAGGAATCAAACCACGGTTGTTTGTTCTTTAGCTGGATGTAATGTATCTAGAATATATTCGTACGAGTATTTATAAATTACTAGCTTTAGCCCGCGGCTTCGCTCGCGTTAAAAAGAGACAAAAAGTAGCCTATGTTACTCTCCATCCCTTCGACTATCTCCACTTAAAAAATCACGTCAATTCGTCGCTCCGTTTTGCCGTGAAAGAAAGACAAACATACAGACAGACAGACAGACACACTTTACCATTTATAATATTAGTATGGATATTAGACAGCTGATATATACACTAATGTGTATATCAGTTGTCTGGTAAACATTGTACAAGCTCTGAGTAGTTTGGGATTAGATAGCCATGTGTGAGTTGGCCTATGATATTTTATTTATTTATTATGTAAATAGTGTATTTTATCAATCACGGAGGGGGTGAACTAAGGCCGTATACAGAAAGAAAGCTGGAAACTTATAAGCGCTTGCCGGCGCTTGTCAGCGCTGGTAATCCGCGCAGGAAAATATATGAACACGCGACAATCTTCAACACGCGCTGGTCAGCGCTGGGCGTTGCCATAACAACTGCAAGCAAATCATTCCGACATTTTGCTTAGTCTGCTTCAACCTGCTTCCTTTGTGTTGAACGGACCAGCGCTGACAAGCGCCGGTAAGCGCTTATAAGTTTTCAGCTTTCTTTCTGTATACGGCCTAAGAACCGATTTTTAGACATTCATTATCTAATGGGAAATATAGATTTCTTTAAAACGTTTGTATGAGCATGGGCAAAGCCTTAGGAAACTGCTAGTCCAAGATAAAGTTATCAAGTATACATGAATTGAACTAGCACCTACGTTAAATTGATTCAGAGGTTGCGCACTGTGGGTTGGAAACATCGTTAACAGCAGAAGTGCAGCTAGGACATCTAAGGCATGTGTATTATTAATGATATGACACATGTGTGCCTTCTCTATATGAGAAGAGGCCTTTCCCCTGCAGTGGGACAGTAATAGGCTGGTATTATTATTCCATTTATTAGGTAAACATACATATAAATTACATTTTTAAATATTAATATAAAAAATAACATTTAAAAATATAAAAAATAGTAGCCCACCGGCATCGGGAACAGGGTCCAAGCTACCGGTGGTCAGGGCTCCAGAGCGAGGAACCTCCGGACAATACGCGCCGTGTCCAGGAGTACCGCTTTCTGTATCAGGCCCTTGATCCAACTGCCTAGCGAGAGCCTCCTCAGATGTTGGTCGAGGCTCTTCGCTATTACGCCATTAGCCGTCACGACTATCGGCACAACGACTGCTGAATCCACATCCCACATGTCGACAACCTCGCGAGCCAAGTCAAGATACTTTGATTGCTTATCTTTTTCAGCTTTCACGAGGTTCTCGTCATGCGGGACAGCAATATCAACAATCATTGCGCGACGCTCTAATCGATCTATCACCACTATATCAGGCTTATTGGCAACAATAGTCCTATCGGTGATGACAGATCGATCCCAGTACAGTGTGATATCGCCATTATCAAGAACTGGGTCGGGCACATACCTGTAGTATGGCACCTCCGATTCCACAAGACTGTATTTCAAAGCAAGTTGCTGATGAATAATCCTGGCTACGAGATTGTGTCTATGCAAATAGTCTCCGTTAGCCAGACTAGAACACCCAGAAATAATGTGACGAATCGATTCTCCGGGACGGTGGCATGCCCGACAGATGTCAACCGTGCCGTCCTTCACAATATATTTCCGGTAGTTTTTAGTCATCATAACTTCGTCCATTATTGCACAGACAAAACCTTCGGTTTCTCCAAAAAGGTCACCGAAACGCAGCCAGGATACGGACGCCAGGAAATCTACATCGGGCCCATGTAGGACCCGATAAAAGCGCCCGTGAAGCTCCTTGCCCTGCCATACAGTCCTGCGGTCGTTAGTGTCCAGTACCACAGGCTTGCGCCAGTTCTCGTTCGCTAAGGAGAGCGGGGTAAGGCCCTTGTCCACCGAAACTACATCCCGATGCATCCCCACGGCGGCCGATAGGAAATACTCCCTGAGACTGCATATCTCACGGTTGTGAAGGGTCTTGGCGTTTAAAAAACCTCGACCACCGCACTTCCGCGGGATATACAGTCTCATTGCCGACGACCGTGGGTGATGCATCCGGTTTGCAGTCAGCAGACTGCGGACCCTCCTATCCAAGGTGTCTAGTTCAGTCTGTGTCCATTTGAGTATGCCGAAAGAGTACATCAAAACCGGCATGACCCAACCGTTGAAGGCGCGCACCTTGTTACCGCCTGATAAGAGACTATTTAAAACTTTAGTCAGGCGGCCAAAGAAGCGCTCCTTCAACGTTTGCTTCATGTCGGCAGCGTTGATGCCTAACGCTTCCGACATACCCAAATATTTGTAGGTTTCAGTTGAAGAGAGGGACCTAAGGTGTATGGAATCCGAGAGTTGAACCCCCACGGATTCCACAATCTCCCCTCGCTTTACATGCATGACTGCACATTTGTCAACACCAAATTCCATTCTGATGGCGCTACTGAAAGTTTCTGTTACCTTCAGTAGCTTCATCAGTTGCAAATCGGTGGAGGCAAAGAGTTTCAGATCATCCATGTAAAGGAGGTGAGATATGACCTGACCACCTCTGCGCAACCGATAGCCTAGTCCTGAACCCTCCAGCAATGTGCTTAGAGGGTTCAGGGCTAAACAGAACCACAATGGACTCAGACTATCACCCTGGAATATACCTCGCTCGATCCTTATTGATTCGTTGCCCTCTCGAATTTGCCGACATCCGGATAGTGAAGGACCGTCCTCCATTGCCCCATACACGACATCAGGAAGGTGCGTAGAGTTGCATCTACTTTGTACAACTCCAGCACCCTCATGAGCCATGTATGTGGCACCGAGTCATAGGCCTTCTTATAGTCTATCCAACATGTCGACAAATTCTTTCGAGAACGACGAACTTGCTGACTAATGGCCATATCAATGAGGAGAAGCTCCTTAGTACCACGAGACCCTGTCCTACATCCATTTTGAGAGGCAGACATGATAGAATTATGCTCAATATGGTTGTTAATTTTACCTCTCAAAATGGATGTAAGAACCTTATAGACTGTCGGTAAACACGTGATCGGTCTATAGTTTTTGGGTTCCGCGGTACTACCTGATTTATGGAGCAGGTGGGTTATTCCAGTGGTCAGAAACTGGGGCAACGATCCAGACTCTAAGGCTGACTGGAACTGAGACGCTAAGCAAGCATGCGAACTGTGAAGCCATTTAATCCAGTAGTTGTGCAGCCCATCCGGTCCTGGAGATTTCCAATTAGGTAACGAACGGACTGCACAAGCTACGTCTTGGGGGCCGATAGTAATTGCCCCCATTTCCGGTATTGGCTCGCACACTCGCTCAACATCCCGAATCCAGTCGCCCTCAGCATGACCGACGGGCACCGACCAGATGCTGCGCCAGAACGAAGACATGGCGTCATCATCCGGCAGGCGCACATCGGCCACACCTTGGTCCGGTCGCTCCCAAGCCCTGTAAACCCACCTTTCGTTGCTCTGGAATGTGCGATTCTGAGTGTACCGCTCCACTCTCCGCCTGTACCGACGAATACGGTTTGCCCATGCACAGATCTTCTGCTTCAGGAAGTCGATACGCTCTGTGACGCCGGCCAAATAATCTTGGGGACTAATGTTAGTCCCCGAGAAAGCCCGCCTCACAAAGCGCATCACTCTAGGGCGTGTATTGCCCTCCCTGAAGCATATAAGCTTGCCGATAAGTGCTCTAGCCTCACCAATACGACGCTCGATTCTGCATTGCCACGCTGGTACAGCTGATTTTGGCCGTGTGGCTGCGTCATTATTGGGAAATTTGACGTTAGCCACACGACACGCTGCTACAGCTGCGCAATACAGAATCGAGTGGGTATCAGCGAGGTCTTCGCTGCCGTCAAAATAACTTAACAGCAGCGAATCCAGAGCACACACCAGCGCCATGTTTTTCTTGTGCATGGGCAAACGAGGTAATCGCGGCCTAAGTTCGGGCGGTGTAGAGCGATACTCCCGGCACGCACACTCCAAAGCACTCCTCAATTTATCACTATACTGGGAACTCACGGATATAGGCCTATCATCATCCATCCCACCAGCGCAGGGCGGTCGCGACAAACCACTACCTAAATTTTGCGGCTGCACGGCGACCGCACCCACTGGCGAAGCAGGCGCGACAGGACTACTCCGTGACTCGAGACGTAGTCGATCAAGCACCGTGTCATCCAACATATGATTACGCTGGATGACACGCACCTGATCCGATAGTCGCTGAGCCGTAGCATTGACAGCCGGTTCAAGCACCTGGAACAGAGAGAGCATCCGACCACGGTACGCAGTCAGGTTACTTCCCCCCTCTGTAGCCCCAAAATATGCGCGCATAACATTTTCGTTAATGGAGTGGGTCCATTTCATGCGCGCACTTCCACCGGGAGCGGGGACCCTATCAGAGGCCGATGGGCCTCGAAGTCCCAAGCCCCCCGGCGGCCGGCGACCTCCCCGCCGACGAACAGGTGGTGGCGACGTCGGCGGAGAGAAGTACTCGTCGCTCGAGCTCGACGCAACTGCCACGGCCGGTGTCACAGCGCTCACGGTGGGGCTGGATTCCGGCGGCGGCGAGGCGGAGCTGAGCGACGGGTCCGGAGGTGTTGGGCGTGCTTGACGAGCTGCGGCTCTTGTCATCATCTCGTAGTTTCGTTTTATTCCATTATATTATATATTTGTTGACATGACACATTGTGTCACCGATTCCAGTTTTTGTATTTTTTGGTACACACATTTTGTGGTTTGGTAGAACTATTAAGGTTTTATATTATTATGTATTTATTGCTTCTGGATTTTTGTTATATGGTTATTTAATTTGTGTATATTTTCTATAAATTTTTGTAATGAATAAATTTGGGAATACAAAAAAAACCTGACAGATGACGTTCGGTGTTGCCGCTTTTTTTTGTATTATTATTATTATTACATGTGTGATACCCCTGCATTGTATCTCAATAGGTGGCTCAAGTTTGTTCGGAATTTTTGGGACAGAATAATTAAATTCTGTTGCGAAAGAGGGAATTCTGTAAAATTGCCTGATGAACATAATGAGGGGATGTTTCTGTGAAAGGATATGCCTGTATAATCATCAAATAAATTGTTATCTAAATTTTTCAGTGATATTTATGATAACGTCTCTTTGTTTCTTGTCTTTTAAATGTAATTGACCTTTCTTTTTTTGTAATTTATGGGCTTTAGTACGTAAAGTAAACTCTACTTACTATCATTATACTTTTAATATATACTAATAATATAAATGTGAAAGTTTGTGAAGATGGATATAGATTTTTGTTACTATTTTACGCAAAAACTACTTGAATTTCTAAGATACAACAGAATAATACATAGACTCACGGGATTGGAGCAGTAACCAAAAATTTAACATATCACAAATGAAACCGCGGGAAAAAGCTGGTTTTGTATATAGTTAACTTAGCTACTCTCCCATATTATAAAATAAATTTATAAATCCAAACTTTGTCACAAAATCTTATTATCATATAAAAATTTTTTTAACAACAAGTAGTAATGGTTTGTCAATCGTAACACAAGAAATGAACCACAAAATTTTGACAAAAAGAAAAGAGCGAGCTGGCAACAGAAGCAACCGTAACCTTAATTCTAAATCTTTTCTTTCACAAATACAATCAAAATTTTATCAAAGAAAAGTCAAGAACCGCAGACAATAGTAACGCAAGTAAAGAACAAAATGGATTTCAATCTTTTTTACTTAGATACCCTAAAAAAGACAAAGTGAAAATGTTCATTTCAAAATATCAATCCGGTACCTTATATTCAAGTTTCGGCATTCAAACGAAGTCCTTTTTATACTTCAATTATTACATTCTTTCTGAATAAAAAAGTTAGAAAAGGACTAGACAAAATCCATCCAAATCTTGGGCCCACAACTTGCCAATTGCAAGTTTCAATGAAAAAGGACGGTCGCACGAAACGACTGATATATAGAAGGCGCAAAAATGGCCGCGGACGAATCGATAAAGCTTAGAAGAAGCGCGCTGGGTCCTGCTAAAACGGGAAGTTTATGGTAATCACGGCTGAGGAGGACCCGTGATTGATTGTAGCAGGCGACCTACTGCGGCCCGCGTACGCCCACGCCACACCCACGCCACACTAGTACTACACCACACGTGTTCTCCGTTTTGTTGTACAACTATAATTTTCGGCAAACCTTTTGCGAACGTGACGCTAAGGCCATATATTAAATGGCACCCGTGACTGTGTGCAATAGAAAAGCTTGCCCTTATCTGTCCATCTATCGGCGCGTCCGCTACGCATGGCCGTGCGCCATTCTTTAATGCGGCAGTAACGACAAGGGTGCGACTTCCAGCCCTACTGCCTGTTAAGGCGCTAAGAGAAATGGCGATTGAGGAGCCCAAGATTTAAGTGGCAGTTTCAAATGTGCCTACTTTTAGTGTTATTTCCTAAACGGAAACCATTTGTTTGCCTCATGTACGATCGAGGAGAAATTTTACGCAATATTCAAGTATTTCTTACAAGTGTTTATGCGAGATTGCTCCGAGGGAAGTGCATTTGCGCCATTATATTCGTTTGTAACGTTTGTGAAATGTATCTGAAAACACGAAAAGATACTTTTAAAATATTAAAACGTGTATCGTGCGGAGTGCGTGCGCCTAAAAAAGAGAACTTGTGTATGAATCATCGAGTTCTGCTGTCACGTTGTTTTGGGAAACCATTAGTTAAACGTCCAATAAAAAGCGGTAGAGTTGGTGAAATAAAACCGAGCCGGGTGTGTGCACTAGTGTGGTTTACGTTCCTACGGTCGCGTATACGTGGAACTTGGCCAGTCTGCACCAACTTGTAACTCGTTCGTAATGGCTGCTGAAACATTCCGGAATTTAAAAATAAAGTTCTCGCCCAAATATGACATTACATTTTGTAACTCTTATTTTATATCGCTGTCCAAACTTATAAGTGATATGTTTTAACTTGCGGTTTTAGTGTTCAGTTCCAAGTATACAAAACTTTAGGACGAAGAGGAACTAAATATTGAACGCTATTCGTGACGGAAGGCGGTGTTATGATGAAACTTGCTACATCGGGACATTTAGTAGAATATTTCTGGAACCCAAACTTGATGCGTACACCCTCATATATCGCGGAGCAATATGACTTTAACAGGTGCGACCTCGTAAAGAAGCACAGGTGTACGCGTCCCAGGGACGGTTAAATCCGGCAAATAGAAATTGATGTTAGTAGGTGAAATCTAAACTACACTATATTTTAGCCATTTCGAGGCGCGTCGGTGCTTTGTTGTTAAAATTCATGGTAAGCGGAAGCAATTAAGGGAGTAATATGTAAGGACGTAATGGAGTGACGGGAATTTGTTGCCACCGTTTTAATGGATGTCCGTATTTATGTTTCAAAATGCTGCACCGCGAGCTTTCCTGTCTCCTCGCATTAATAATTATCACAATCATTTATAAAGCAGTTAAATTAATACAGTGTCTTATTAAAATCGTCATTATGTATTTAGTTAATGCCGACTTTGTTCCACTGCTATAAATGTTTAATTTTATAATTACGGTCCTAAATTGTGAGTATCTATTTTACAGCGCCATATTACCGCCTCACCGCTGTATTAATGTGTAAGTAGAAGTATAGTACCTACATCCCGAGAGCAACTGTCTAATTTGTACACTGGTATTAAAAAATCCGCTGACAATTTAAAACAAAATTACAATTTCAGCGTCGCCGTTTAAATCTGTGTCATTTACTCCTCGGTCATTAAACACAAAAACCGTCAAAGAAATAAAGATATTTTTTATTATTCAAAGTGAGCCGCGGTATCACCCTATCACTTCGTGCGGGAAGGCGGAGCCGCTATTAGCTTAACGACCATTTTAATATAAGAGATGACATATTAAATTTACGAGGGCGAGCTTCCCGTAGCGTAAACGTTGACGCTGACGTGACGCCTCTGTCTTCTTTATTGCGTACGTAAATATAACTATCAGATGTGTTTATGATATGCTAAGGCGAATTTTTAATGGCCGGAATTGTTTACGAGTCACGTACACTGTACACACTGTATAACCGATGATCGTAACTTTAATACTTTCCCGTGAAGTGTGCGCTAAACAAACGTTGTCTTTACTTTGCGACTCAAACGACGCACGTTGTTTAGGAAAACTGTGTAAAAACCGAGGCCGTTACATTGATCATTTTTTCCGAGACTCAACAAAAAGGGACGAAATAATAAGCGATTAGTTTCCCGCTCCGTCGTATATACATTACGCGGATCGCAGGGAGAAAAGCTTGCTTCATGCACACCTCTCGTTTCGCACGGAAGCGAACCGTAATTACTCTAAAACACTACCCATTTGTTTGATGTCTTTGTTCGTTGTTTGCTCCACTTAGGGCGAGCATCACCCTTGCGATTCCGCCCGACACATGCCGTGAGTTTCGTACAGCCATTAGGTGCGAGACAATGGGGCAAGACACAAAAAACAAGCATTAATAATCAGGAATATGCATCGACAACGGGAAAGGGTGGTATCTGTTCCCCAGCCCTTTCAGCGGGGACGAGAGATAATGGCGGTGGAAACTTCAAGCGACAAAGACAATGGTAATGGCTCGAATAGGTATAGGCATCGTGGCGCCGATTTTTCGTACTTTTTCTGCGTACCCTGCTCTACGTTGAGTAAGTATGCAGGGTCCTATTGTTTCGGCGAAAAGCAAGAGTGATTGAATTGTTTAATATCACTCGCTTTTAGACAAAAGAAATGTTGACGTGACGGCGTCTCATTATAATAATTAACAGGCGGCAAGTTTATTATCACAATTTGTATCAACAGTTCAAAGATAAGAAAAGCGCACTAAATAAGTGAAAAGTGGAAATATTTCGTGAAAATAAAAACGGTTGATATGCAGCGTTGACTAACTCATGTTTGGTTAATTATTCCTTATAGTGCTATCAAACGTTGCGTGGATGACCACAGTAATTTGATGATGTCCCGAAATTTACATTAAAATAATAAAGTGGCATTAGAGAA
The DNA here is from genome assembly GCA_033675125.1 of Athetis lepigone. Classification (NCBI taxonomy): domain Eukaryota; kingdom Metazoa; phylum Arthropoda; class Insecta; order Lepidoptera; family Noctuidae; genus Athetis; species Athetis lepigone. Next base: position 14,345,649 of record CM066239.1, on the reverse strand, counting down.
AGACAATGGCTGTGTTATGTGCGTGTTGTAGCCTGCTACAAGTTAATCGGGGGCAAGCTTTATGGGCGCACATGATTGTAATAGTCTTGTAAAGGGTGACTGGTAATGTATTACGACAAATGGACGGCGCTAAACGATATGGCTCAAGTAAAAAAAATGTAACTACATTTTTTTCTACCTACATTTTTATTTTTCGTCAATGAGCTATAACTAAAAGATTCAAGGAGATTAGAAATCGAACGAATGAAACGTAGTTAAAAGTTTGAATGCCTGACGGAATTTCAAAGCGAATAGACGGACAAACGGGACGGACTAAAGCGTTAACTACTGTAATTAAGCCGTTAATCTATCCAGTGTTCAAAGTTCATGGTTACATCTAGAATACACATGTCACAGTGCCACCCCCTCCCGAGTGGTGGGGAAAAATCTAAACACAGTAAAAGCCAGCTTTAGTGGCATTTTATTGGCTCTATTTGGAGCTCCGCCAGCTCTGTTCCTTCGCCTCTAATTGATATCTGACCAAAGCGTTCACTTTAAGTACGTAGATTTCTTGTAGACAAGTGTTTTTTTTTGTTTCGTCTGTCAGTCACTACTTTGTTGGTCGGCCTTGTAATTTCAATTACAATTTGGTTTAAGGCAAGTATGTTTCATACTAAATGCCAAAGTAACTAATGTAAAGTTTCTATCTAAAGAGTAAGCTTGTTCTCATAAGGAAAAGTTAGGTCCCTTATTAATCTGCAATTTAGTGCTATAATAGTGCTTAGTAAATACTAAACAACATAGCTCAGACGGATTCGCGAGCAATAGTTAGTGTAATTAAAAATAAATATAATATGTATCTATTTTAAAGAACTCTAGAATGCAATATTTATTTCACATAATGGTGTATTTTTTACCATTTGGGTTTTTCTAATATGATCTTTACAGTAGCTTACAAAAGATTGAATTTTAATGGTGAGCTAAAGGCTATCATAAGAAAGTTAAAACCGATAGATATTAAAATTCTAGTTAAAGACTGATATGTTAACGAATTTGACTCGCCAGTTTTTTCCTAATATAATCTTTGTGTATCAGACCCGAGACTGTTCACACCTTACCTCGAAAGGAGTGTAAATAATTAAAATCTCAATTTACAGCCCTTGTCCTTATGCATTATAAGTGCAAATGAATATCTAACTCGTGAAGGAAGCGAACATGAATAAATAAAGAATGATAACTCACGTAGTGTGCGCTATGTTACAAGTTACTTATGTTACAAACTTTCGCTCATTTGTCTAACATACGAAGTTTTAGGATAACATCTAATCGGTAAAGTAGGATTGGAAGGTTTTTGCAAGAGAATAAAGTGCTATTATTATTTAGTTTGAGTTCTAGTGGTTTTTTGTATTTTATGCTATTACTAGCCTCACGCGGTTTCACCCGCGTTAAAAATGTTAAGGGTGAACAACCAGATGTCTGATTACCATAACACAAGCTCTGCTTAGCTTGGGATCAGATGGCCGTGTGCAAGATGTCCTAGGATATTTATTTATTATTTTATTTATTTATTGTACTGTATTATTAGTAATGTATATTACTGTATAATAGTTAACTACCGGATTGGTCTATCTTTGTCAAAATGTTTGGTGACCTTCATCAATTTATTTTTCTATGAAAACCTGATTCAGCTTTTTCAAATGATGCGTTTACCGACGAACATTATTTAGCTTTTTATTTATATAGAATACTAGCTTTTGCCCGCGGCTTCGCTCGCGTTAAAAAGAGACAAATAGTAGCCTATGTTACTCTCCATCCCTTCAACTATCGCCACTTAAAAAATCGCGTCAATTCGTCGCTCCGTTTTGCCGTGAAAGAAAGACAAACATACAGACAGACAGACACACTTTGCCATTTATAATATTAGTATGGATATCTCTCTTCCTATCTACTGCTACCGTTACTGCTCGGCTCTCTTGGAATGTGGCGTAGTGTTATACTGCCTATATTATATATATATCCTTCATAGATCTGATGCCTATGCAGATTTATTTATTTTATCCTTACATATATTAGAGCGTTTAAACAAATAAAAATCTCCTTCAGGTTTATTATATTAGTACAGAAATGTGGTTAAATATATACCACAGAATGTAGCGTTAAATAAAAGCTTATGAAGCTTACCCTTTTGTGTTCTTTTTGTTAAGTATAAAATTCAAGGGATCAGGACTTCCGGGGAGGACGTTACTGGTCTGACAACAAATTCTATTTAAATTTTATCTGGTAGATAGTAGAAAACGGAAACTGAGCAAAAGGGCCTAGCAGTGTTACAGCGGTAGCACCCAATGTCTTTATATGACAGTAGTATTAACCCTTGGACGACCAACCGACAGCCGGGTGTCGGGCTGCTATGGTTTTTCTATTGTGTCTCAAATCATATGTGTTAGAAAGATTAAAATGTGTAACTAGAAACACTAAAAAATTAAATTGTACTCACCATTTTGTTGTTGATTTCGTGAAAATGTATTTCGCACACTTTATCTACTATGTCTTCACTTTGAAACGTGACGAAACCGAAACCTGGAACAAGAAAATACTAATATTAATTACTGAATCCTATTGGACTGGCAGCCGAAAGCCTAGGAAAATTATAAAAGAAAAATAAGAAAGACATATATTATTCCTAGCGTTCACACACTTTGTAACAACAAACTTATCAATAAAGATTTCATTATTTAAAAGTTAAGCTCATCTTTATAAGATAAACATTTCTACAATTTTTACATTTAATTACAACCAATAGATAGGTATTATAATTTGGACTACAAATCAAAACCTTAGATTTTCAATCCAAAGACTTTTCGACTTTACCATCGTTTCAAGTTATCAGAATCATAAAAGTCTCGGCTTTGATATCGTTTTAATTAAAGGCAATTTGAGTCAAGTAAAATTCAAAAGGCCCGTCAATCAGTTTTCGACAACACCTATCAGAGCATTGTAGTGGGTCGGCTCGGGTACCGCGTCTTTGTGCTCGCCAATTTAATAAAACTTGCACCCCTGCCGCCTGCGCGCACCGGCGACAAAACCAAACAATACCTACCCTCCTTTAGACGATCCTAGACATTCACGTGGCCGCGCAGACGACCAACTTCCCCTATACGTTCCCAGTCCGACTCAAAAGATCGTTCAAGTTCGCCCCTGCACGATTCATGAATTACAAATTGCAATTTTGAGTTTCGTAGTCGAATCGCTTTCCGATATTTACACGATTCCATGCGAAAACTTACGACCTAGCTTACAATCTGTCGCACAAATAAATCCCTCCAGTTCGAAACACGTCGCTCGGCGCGTCGTGTTTCCCGATTCTCAATCACCTGACGTAGACCAAGTTTCCGCTTAAAGTGGCAAACAAAACAAGGCGATGAGCAGGCGTGTTTCTGTCTGCTAACGATTAAGACACACACACGTGACGTATCCACCCACGACGACAAATAGCATTAGCGAGCCGCTCCGCAAACAGTCGGTGGCGCCGCGATTATGCTGACACGTACACGAACACCGGCCCCGTATCGCTACAACTTTGTCGTCCCATGTCCACGTGTTGATATGGGCACGTGAGAGCGACATACATCTTCATGAGTCGGGATCAACGTCGTCAATCCCGAAAGTTATACAGAAGCGTTTCAAAACTGAACTTGTCCGACAATAGCCCTCGGCGACGAAACGCTAATCGATACCCTTGTAAATGTTACGGCCGAGGCGATACTTATAATCTGACAGTGCGGCTCTTTGTTCATATTTAGTTCATCACCTTTCACGACTTCGGCTGCCCTAAACAAACAGCACGATCCGGCCCCAAACTAGGGCGCACTTGGTATTTCACGCGCGGCCGGGTGGCTTTGCGTAGGAATCGAGGCAGAGATAGTAACACCCCGAAAAGGCAAATAGGGGTTCAATCGAGTTCCGTTAGATGACCGTATTTTCTTTATGCATTATAAGGTCGGTGCGGTATATCAAGTGAATCGTTTCTGCGTTATTGCTTTCCCAATAAAAACGATTGGAAACAATCCCCACTTACATAAAACATGGTGTAGAGGAAGCTGTTATAGGGAACTTGACAACGCATTGTTTTGATGTTTTGATATTATAAGCGAGCCAGAGAGCCTTTGGACAGATATTACGTAGTCGCGTGCCGAATGGTGCCGGTTCCCCCTTATTTATGCGGGTCTGCAAACCGAATAAAGTAGGAAGCCAGCAACATTGCCGGCCGCCGAGTAAAGTTATCTGCGGGCGAGATGGCTAAGCAAATATGAAATCGGACCACACGATCAAACTAAATGAACTTCTTCTTAATGGATAAGCAACGTTAAAATCGCCAATGTTTTGCTGCCATACACACAAACTGAGCAAATAAATACAATACCCGTAAAGTTTGTAGATGAAACGTTAAGAGAAAAGGGAGAAATAGCATTGTCACTGACCACGTAAAAAGTTTCGGGTTTCGTGTTGCCTTTGTGTGCTCGCTCTAGATAAATGGGGTATTTTCGTGAAATTCGTCCGCGTCACTTCTCGTAACAATGGCGAAGATAAATAATCTCTGCGTAAGAAAAGGATTCCGTAAACATAATTATTTGAACTCGCAATTGTAGCTGTGAAACGCTAATGAAAGTTCTCCTGGGTCGCTTCAGGAATTAACTTTATTTTTCTCCGACTTCAATTACACCGGGTACCTTTACTTTTTAAGCGGAATACTTTAATTAAATCTGGCGGCTTATAGGTGATCTGTGCTCTGCACTGATTGGTCCTTCGCTTTGTTTGTCAAATTAAATTCACATCACTTCGTTCGGCTTTACGTGAAAATTGTGAATACATTACTGGTGACTGTGACTTTACGCAGAAGCAGGTAAATAGCTGGTATTTTTAACATAAAAGCCTGTTTGAATACAATTCAAAAAAAATATTGCTAAAGTATTTCATTTTTGTATCAATATGTCTCCGATATGAATAGGCGTATTTCCCTACCCCTCCTCGCCTGTCAGTACGTAAACCTCGCCACTATAGCTATGTAAACGGCGAGCGATTTTTATTAATTCCCATCGAGTTCGCACCTGCGATAGCGGCGCTCGTTATTTTAATATAAGAAGCGAGAGGTTGAGGCAAAGATTATGAATGTGTCTCCCGATATCGGATATCTCGACACATCTGTCGGGCGGCACGTGGAGCTGACAGTGGGCGGCCCGCCCCGCCCCGCCGTCCCCCGCCCGCCGAAGGCTCCCCCGCCCCCGAATCGGGGCCATAGGCAGTATAATCTGCCCCGCCACTGTATGAAACACCGGCCGGTGGCGTTTATGGCGCTATAATAACCGTATAAAACGCGACTTATTGTAGGCGTCGATAACGGACGTTATACAACCTTAGGCCTCCACTTTGTGCCACGCCGACGCTCCCGGCTCCACCACATTTTTTCTATGTTACCTTTGCGCTCCCGAATGCTATAAAGGAATTTATTGCGATATCTCCCACTAATGTAATTCCCGCAGTATTCATTTGTCTAATTGAATATTACATTAGCACATACATTATGCACAAGGTACGTACCTACCCCGCATATACTAAATAAGAACTCAGTAGTTCGCCTTCGATTTGTATTTTTGTTGGCACACTAATGCAGAATTTCTTCTTCGACATGCAGATTTTCTCAAGATGTTTTCCTTTACTGAAAATAAATATTTACCTGCGCTGCGAAAAATTCAATGGTGCAAAACGTGGGTAGAGCGTGGCTCACGTACGAGATTAATTCTCTATCGATCCTATCAATAGGTACTTGAATTTAGCATGGGCGATAGCGCTGTAATCGAAGTTGTACTTGCGATTCCACAACAACAATAGCACAAGTTAATAAACAGTATCTTGTTACAGAAAGTGAGTCAACGGGACTCTTTGTAGCGTCAATTTTGCTTGTTTTTGTTCTGAATAAAAGTAATGTAGTATATCGGCGATAACTATAGCAAGTTTTCATTAGGAGCGCGCTCAACAAGCTCTCAAATGATCAGCGAGCTGGCCGGTGGCGCTCGACGTCACAACTTTTGTTATTGTTTCGCTTCATTATTGTAATACGAAATACGCGGCACAATAATTAAGAGATCCTCGTCTATCGCCCCTTCTGACGTCATAGTTCGCCCAAACTTTTATCAACGGACTCTCATCGTGACAGAATGTTTGCTACGTAAATAATTGCCGGATTGCTTCTGAGCTCAGCTAATAATAACAAGTTAATCGCAATAGTTATTATCGAGAAAAAGGCTAGATTATAAGAAACGGGATTGGCTTCGCCGAGCTCGAGTGCTGTTACGCGATCAATGTTTATTAGAAACCTATTAACGAAACATTTATTTCTATGTGGGCGGTTTTCCCTAGTAGCCCACCAGTCAGCTACCTTCATATAAAAATCATTCTTAATTTATATTGACGTACGAAAGTAGTACATTGACGGCCTCGACTCACGCCTTTTAGATATCGAACCGGTTCCAATCAGTATTTTTTCAGCTTTACGTTCAATTAATCACAAGAAAATGTCGCGGACGTGGTCGCTGGATGAGGTAAAAAATATATACCATACCCATAAAAAGTCTCAAGCACCTAATACGAATTTTATGTCTATAAATCACACTAAAGCTGAAACTGCAGAACGAAACGATTCTTTTCAAGTTACTTTCTTATCAACATTACAGGAGAGTATTACATTCCAGTTTGTACTAATGGATGATTGATCACACTTTCATACAAGTTCTTATTAGATATTTATTTCTGTATCAAATACTGCGCGGTATGTAGGTAAGAACAACAGTCATACATTACCCAGCTATATGATAAAGTAATCTATCGAGGATTCATATAGTTCATCGTAATAGCCGCTTCAAAATAATACGTGAGTCCCGTGCCAATACAAATACCCTACGGTTTTAATGCATTCGCTGCGAGGTGCAAAGTCTAAATGTAAACTTTCGGCAAGCTAAGAAAATGGGAAATAAAAGCTGGAAAGAATTGGCTCATCCTCATTTTCTCTATTGTTAAGTTGAATAGGACACGAACTATCAACTCGCTAGACGCGCTGATTGTGTGGAGACACCTTTATTGTCTACCTGCAGGTAAGTAAAACAGAAACACTGCTCCTACGACGCTTTTTCCGTCAAGATGTTCAACTTTTAAAATCCCGAAGTTTGTCCAAGTTGTTTTATTGCTTCAGAAACGTTTTAAAGCTTTAGACACAAAAAGAATTTTTGGACTCGTCGTTGTTTGGTGAAGAATTTGCAACATGATTTCGTATAGAAGTCGTAGAGTACAGTGTTGTGACATGTTGTAAAGTGTGGGTAGACTCAAATTTAACGGAAAATGTTCCTAAACGTGAGAATTTCTTTGAGGACTTATCAAAGGGCGTGAAAGGAAATTATGCCATAAATCAAACACATCGAAAAAAATTTTTAGAGCGATCAGTAACAGGAGGAATATTTGGGCGAGTGGCCGTTACGCCGCAAGCGGCAGGACAATTTATCAAGGGCGACGCTACCCTTGTCCAATCGGTTGATAGCAATGCCATAAATATTTACTTTAATAAGATTCCGTCCTTTTTATTCGCGTGTGTTTTACGACACTGTTTGGCCTGTGATGTCAACCTGGTAGCAGCGTAAGCGCATTGTTTTTTATAGTGTCGGAATTTGTAGCGGAGTAAGTGAATATCCCTGACCCCGTCGTGATAGATTGTAAAGCTGTGGAATGTGCCAATCGGCTGTATTAAGTTTGGGTGGATACCGAATGTTTTATAGTACGCAATCAAACATTTGCCGTGTAAGAATACGCTTTGTCGTCGTTGTGTTGTTTCAGGTGAGGTAAGGTCGACTTCTAATAGCACCTACAAGAGCAATTTGGAAAAGGGTTCGTTCTCGGGGTTAGTGAGGGTTTTTTTTTTCATCTTGGAAGATTTTGAAATGAGTCCTCCAACATGAAGTACAGCATTCGTAAATGAAAGGTATTTGTTTAGTATCAAATAAATATGGTGGCATTTTGCCCAAAGTGGACGTAGAGATTTAAGTTTCTCGAAAGTAGATGTTGTGATAGACTGAGAAATGATATTCAACATAATATGGAATGTTGCAATTTTGTTCACGAAAGCCTTAAGGAAGATATTATAAAAATGTGTATATTCTGAAAAGGATTTTCACACATTTTTTTTTCTCCGCTTGGTTTATTTGTTTATTGCAATCATATTAAAAGAAAAATACGGTAAAGAAATAAATTCAAAGCTTTTCAGTATTCCAAATTGAAACATCAATCTACAACCTAAACAGGAGTTAGTGCAGATCGTAAATAAAGAAACAGGCAAGGTTATGAGGTTTTAGTAAGTATGTAAAACTACAAAAACACAACCTATTTGAGTCACAAAAATATTTTACGGAAAATTGTAAACTTGATCGTTCCTCGCACGGAATGAAGCAATAAGGATTTGATGAATTTAATACTAAACTATAACCCGAATTTGCGATTTATAGCACATAATAATGTAAATGGAACATTGTTGAAGGAGACCAATTTTTCTATGAACGTCATAAACATTGTTTTACGATGGGTCGGGAAAGTCTAGGTGGAACAATTTACTAAGTAAGCTATTTATTACAACTACATTGCGGAGTTCCTGTCTCGTTCTTAGTATTTTATTAGTTTAAACAAGGCATTAGTAATTGTGTTATGGTTTGAGCTGACACGTAAAACTTTATGTCTGTTTTAAACTACCAAAAAATTTAATGGACTTTTAATACAATACTACTGACTTGGCAAAGGACTGCGTTTTTATTTTGGTTTGAGGTGGGAGCTGACTAAAAGAAGGAAATACTGCTTAGCCCAAACTGCTTTCAGCAAGAAAACACCTTCTTAAACTGGCTTCCCTAGTGCTATGGGTATTTGTGGGCAATGGTGAACCCATGGTTTGCTAGGTTATGCCACCATGATGACTTGTTTACTCGTTTGCTCCCTCTAATATAGAAAAACATACTGATCTGGACATTACTGTTAAATCAGCTATGGGTTTTTAATATCGTTGAGGTCGTGAGATTTAATAATTTCGCTTTTGAGAATATTAAACTTAAAGGGAATAAACTCACTTATTCTTGTATGTGATAGGAGAAACAACCAACACTTATGGAAGCTCTGCTTTCAATAGTAACAAGACTTAAATCAGGAATCAATAAGTTGTTGGTACTACTAGTAAAAAGTAAAAAAGGAAACAAAATTTTATAAAAATACATAATTTACCAGACAAAAAAAAGTCTATTCTAGTAGACAATTTAAAAAAAATATTTATAAAAATATTTTATGTTTGTGTATAATATATATTTTAATGTATAAAAATAAATTGAATAGCTTAGAATACAAATGCTATAACTATAAATTTTGCCCTGTAAATAACTTTGTGAAAATAAAGCATTAAAGTGAAAATGTATCGAGAACAGAAAGGTGGAACCATTATAGTGCGCTTAATTACTTTTTAACTCAAACGAGCTACGCGTAATTAGATTACGATGGTGAATTTTATTTGTATGTATTGTCACTTTACGTAAATGTACCGACAGTTTCACTTGATCGCATTAACATGAATTTGTAAGCGCAACTTTGTTTTTCGAACTGTTTTAAACATTTTATTGTTCTGATGGATGTGGACTTGTGGAGTTAAATTGTTTAAATTAATTACGTGAATGCAAAATGTAAGTACAGTTTGAATTTCGTTTAGAAGTATATTAAGTGCCAAAACTTGATAATGCTGCTGTGCAACTTGACACTGTAAGTATTAATTTCTGTAATTATTAAATGAGTATCTATAATTTACAAAGCTCAATCGATTTAAAATTTAAAACAATCGATGTTATTCAGATTGATTTCCTTTATTAAATTTGCACAGATTAGATAGAAGGTATTTGAAGTAGTCCGGTATGATTGTTGCGGTCATTCGGCATCGCGACAAGATCGTCCCGTGAGCGCGTAATCCCGGAGGGCGACGTGCCCGAGACGCGAGGGACGGGATTTGCGGGATCATCGGACACAAGACGGGAATACCCTTGTTGTGGTTACAACACTGCTCGATGTTCTCCACTATTGTTCAGCGAACGATTCAGTTTATTTACAATGGCACCAGTGAATGTTATTAAAAACTATTTCTTATCTCTGTAGAGCTGCTTTTAACTCAAACTTAATAGAAAGCAATAGATGAAAATGATACAATAACAACGGGATCTCCACTCGTGCAAAGTTATAATATTCTATATTGGATTGCTCCGAGAAAAAAGTTCAATGTAAAAGTTATGACGGGGGCGAGTGCATGACTCTGATAATATCGTTTTAATTGCGAATAGGAGTGAATCGGGCGGGAGGGGGGAGCAACATTATGATGCTGGCGGCGCTGCCCGGGCTTGCGCAGATTGAGAATGAAGAGGCCGCACGTACGCCACGGTTCACTTGTTAAGAAGACCGCAGCGAGAAAACCAAATATTTACAATTGCATCCGAAATACTGAACTTTGCACTCGAAAAAGAGCCATCTTAAAGTTGGTGGGTAAAGTTACGAGGGTTGTATTTCGAGCTGTCTCCGCTTGAGTTGTCGAGTGACCAGTCTCTCATCGGTCCGGGTTATTGCGGGACCGACCTTGTTTGCGCAGCACTACAGAACTTCCGTGGTGATTTTGGCAATATTCCTTGTTCACGTCACGGGCCCACTGCAACCGTCATACGATTGTTGCGCACTTTTGATTGTTATTACGTCATGAAATGAAACATTTTCCGTTTGTATTTCTGCGCCATTGTAAAGTTCAGTACGCAATCCAAATACAATTTATCCTGATGGTGGATTCAGTTTCCAACTACTGCATGCCAGGAAGTATTAACTTGGAAAGAAGTTTTATAAAATAATAAAGCCAGAAACAGAATACGAATTGTATTGTCAACGGAGTCTGTAAATCTAGTAATAAAAGCGTCCACTCAACGTCGCAATTCACGACATTTCTTCAAGTAGCGTCGAGCGAGGACGGAGTTGGGAAGCCTTAATTTGTCTCCTTCCAACCAGAGACAAAGTGTATTTCGTAGCCTTGTCTATCGCCGGATCGCGGTGGTCCATGTCATCATGGACTTAGTCTAAACGATGCACTTTCTTGTTATCTCAATGCTGGATTATTGAGGTTTATCCTTTGTGTAATAAATAGATGTAACAGATGCGACGTCGATGATGAGCTTTCTGTGTAGCGAGACATAATGATGGCGAATATATTCGTCGATAAAGTACGCTTCGTATCATTTAGGTTTCTTTTGCTGTTGCTTTTTTATGTCAGTCGTTTATTAAATTGTGTCTGGATGGTAGTCGTTTGGGCGGCACACCGGCTTACCTACAAGGTGACCTGACTTAAACGTGCTCTATATAATATATTAGCAATTTATGGCCCATATCTACACGGTTGCCATAAAATCTATTTTCAAGGTGAAACTAGGCTTTTCAGTAACTTTGGACTAATATTTTGCGAACATTGCGAAACGCTTGAAATAAAATGGCATTCGATAAACCATTTAAGGCATCAAATAGCTGACGATCGTTCGTAGTTACAAAAAGGTAAGTCAAATATGTTTTCAGATTCGCGTTTATACGTCCATCAGAAAAACTAACGAAAAATCGTTCACCGGTATAAAAGGTTAAGTCGATTCTCAACACATCAACGCTTCATCCGGCGCTTTGTTCACGATAAGGACTTGAACACACACAGAGCACCTGTTTCGAGTGGCGAGCAATAAGTGCTGAACGTATTTGCGTAGCGCGATTACGCGTCGCTCCAGCCGAACTAAAATTGAGCGTTGAACTGAAGCACGTAATGATTTTAACGACTGTTCCGATTATACAAAAAAAATTACATTCTTTGTTTAAAAACTATAAAAAAAAAACACTCTGAAACTGTCGACCATTCCAAACCGATTGGATCACACCATTATTACTATTTAAGTGTTATGCTAATCTCAAAAAAGTTCCAGTCCGATTCACGGTCTACTAAAAGCTCGTAAAGCTCATCTAATCAAAGTCGTTAAGGGGGCATCAGATTACAAATTTACAGGTAGGTCGGCCAATAAAGATGAACGTAAGAGAGAGTTAACTGCGCGAAGTAATCGCGGGCCGAAACGTTGTTTTACGAGTCCGATTTTGCATATCCCGACAGATGTTAGAACAATAAACCCGAAAGAGACGCCCGGGTATTGTGCCGAGTTGTTACTTGTTATTCTGTCGAAATCTATGTTTTAAAGGTTTAGAGACGTGTTCAACTAGAATTTTATGAAACAACTGCGCACCGGTAGGGTTACACTTTGATTTTTAATGCTCTCGGTGTGGTTCAGTTTGCGACTGGAAACTTTGTTATGTATATTTTATGGCAATCATCAACAATGTTACGACTGAATTTATGGGTTACATCTCCAAATACGAGCTGTATTAGACATTAATAAAATTATATATTTTATATTGACGTCTATTTACAGCACCAGTTTAGAATTTTACAATTATTTTCATTTTGATGTTAATATAAAATACCCGTCTATAGGTACAAATTCAAACTACCTTCGAAAAGCACGCGGTCCAACCGTTTCACTTGTATACATTATTTTTAAAGCACATAAATTGTAAATATTTTATTCGAATGGTGAAAATCTCATCCACTACACGTCGAATAAAATCAAACATCTATCACATTAAAAATGGCCGCGGCTGTTTCATTTAAAAATCGAATCCTCTTTCACATTTAAATTTGAAAAGTTGTCGGTGAGCGGCCGACCCGCTCGGTAAAAGGGTATTACTTATGAATCAATAGTTAATGAGTATCAATGGGAGGCTTTTGAAACTCGCCAGCCTCTGTGTGCATTCTCGGCGCATCATTAATATTGAAAGTTACTCGCCCGTCCATTGTCTCTGGAGTGGCCGCCTCTTTGTATATTATGCGTCTACTCCAGTACGGAAGCGAACCACTCATTTCCTTTACACAAAAGTTTTACTTGCAAAAATATTGCATCGTCCCATTTTCTCCCGATCTTGTTGTTTCAAACCACTTCCTATTTACATCAGAAAGTACCGAAATTAAGTATAATGTCGGATTTAATGAACGCTAAAGATGTTTGTTAATATTAAGGGGTATCTGCACTTAAACGCCACGGCCCATAACGCGCTTTAGGTTTTGGTTACGTTTAGGCTTTATGCGCAATATACATAATAATGAAAACGGCTGCGTAAGCACAGATAATAATCATATGTGCGGAGGCGTAACCGAATTGCACAGTCGGCATATGCGATTGTGGTCGTGTGGATCCGTTCTATTCGCGTCATTTCGCTGCAAACTAGTTCCAATCAAATGCGAGCACCGATCGTATGCGTTCCGCAGTTGTCGTAATGTTTATAAACTTAGGCCGGGTATCTAGGAAGCGGGAGCCAATATAGACCGCTGGGGGCGATGAGACCATAATAGGCAGTGGTAAAAATACTGTCTGAAAAAATTCAACGGCTGCGACTAAATGAAGTTAGCCCCTTACTATTTTTCCCGTGAAACTATTTTAATTAAAGCCGCTCGAATGGAAGGAGTTTATAGAGGGACAAATCGGTCGGCGGCCGATAGATTGGGAATGTTCAATTTCGGGGGCGGCCTCTAGATGAAGCTTGGAGGCTGCCAGTAATTGTCGTGGTCATTAACATTTACGATAATGACGAGGATAGGATTGACGTGGCTGGTTATCGCAGCATCGGATATGGCGGAGACGTCGTATAATCCTCACTAGAGCACGTTACGCCGCCGCCGCGAGATCTAGTTTCGAGACGGATGGTAATTCGCTATTTGGTTACACGCAGTTAATAATTGATCTCAAGTTTTGTTCGTCTAAGTTTACACCATGTTTGGTAGTGGAGGCGTGAGTGTGAGGAACATGGTTACAGGGAAACAATCCTATGAAACTTGGAATGTTTCTGTGAAAATTAACATGTGGATTTTTTTAACGACAAATGCACTCAAGATGTGAGCATGTTCCAGACCTACGCTCCAATAAATGTTGCGACCTACTTAAATAATCTGAAACGTGGTTGTAACATATCAAAATGTGAAAATAATTCGCGTTACAATTGTACATTTGTTCACGAGAGTACTTCCAGCACGGGAAACATGTTAGACGCGGGCATAATGGGATTAAATTTTCAGACAGATGTGTAACAAAATTGGAGGATACATAATGTCGTGTCTCATTATTTCAGGTCAAGATTTACGTAGAAATTGTCAAATGTTACTAGAAATTTCGACAAGATTCGTTCTGAATTTTCCGATTTGAAGAGCTGTCAAACTGATTCGATATTCTCAATAATCCCTGAAGACGTGATAAAGCGAAAACGTTTATAGATTAAAAGTGTTTTTGTGTAAAACTTCTAGTCCAATTTATGAATTATGTTAACTGAGAATGAATTTATTATAATAAAATAAACAATATATACTTCAGTAATTCGCAGCTTTAACCTATTCACACACTATTATAGTGGAGTTGACTCTATAACAACAGACACAATACAGTTCAAGTATTTTCACGAAAACCTAACTCATGACTTCATCTTAACATCCAAAAATATTCCTAAAATCAAGTCTCCTCGCAAAGCATCTTAGGGTACCCTAAAAACGCGACAAACCCTTTCTCCACTCGACACAATGGCGCTCACTATTACTTCAATCCACTTAGTCACACACTGACACGCTAGCATTATAATGTGCCTGTTTCGACTCACGGACGAGTCATTAAGGCTTTGGGGATGCTCTCGTCCCGAAGAAGCCATCTGCATGATTTGCGCATATTAATAACGCCGAGCTTGCATGTAAGAGCATACATGTTATAACGACGAACATGTTACAAGTTGGCGATGAGCGTTTCAGTTTAATTTAGCCAGGGTTCCGCCGTTTTCATTTCAAAGATTTGCATGTAACAGGTTGGGCTTTACGCCGCTGTTATCGAAACGTTCATTTAGTTTTGTTTTGATTTGTTATCAGCTTTAATCAAGTTTTCAATTTGGTGACAATTCTAGGTTTGTAATTAATTTCACGAAACTAAATCTCAGATTTAATAGATGTCTAAACACAAGTTGTTGACTAAGACAATGTTATGTTTAACACATACCTAGCCAGCGTGTTGACGTTTCCAGTAATATTACTGGGATTACCATAATGCTGGCAAAACTATGTTTCACTACGTATTTGCGCCATAACAGGTGTAAATAAGGTCGAATAAGTCATTTTGACGTAGCCTTGGAGAGGTGAAAGCTAAGGAAAAGTACAGAAACAGTTTCTCACGAAAACACTGAAATACGTCCTCCAAGAAAATAAATAATACCGCCGGATTTTTGTACGTAAGCTTAGCATGCGCTAAATAACACGTGAAATACATAAATCTTTAATAACTACGCATAGAATTTCGTAAAGAGGTGTCTTTTTTTAAAGAAGTGTTTAATCTTTGTATTCAAAAAACTTTTTTCAAAACCTTTATGCCAAGACGGGGCGTGTATGCACTTCGGCAAAGACGTAGCCTCGCGATGAGTAGGTACACTATGTAAACACACCTTTAAATGAGATATTAGGCTGTGGTTACTCTGACAGCGGACGACGGACGACTTTAAAAAATACCCTCACGTTAAAAAACTCTAGGCAGTTTTCATAAAACCGCTAGAAGCAAGTAATTCATTTCTTTTCACCGCATAATACAATCTTAATTAGATTCGCAAATAACAAACTGCGTTAAGCTACAATTAATGAGTGCTAATTAAACTAAAAACAAACCAGAGTAAAATAATAACGAACTCGCATAATGTCTTGCTCTAATGACTTTAATTTATTTCATGTAATATTGTCTGATAAATAACAACTAGACTATGTTTTCTAATCAAGATAAAGCTTAGTTCACCTATATTTTAGTAAAAGTGAAAATGTTTTTGCGCTATTTGGCTTTCGTGTTCATCCATATTTTCAAGTTAGATATTTCAATTAATTAGGCACGGCTTTTAGTTTGAATGTTCAGACTATTTTCATGTATTTGGATGTGTAAGAAAAGAATAGTTTTTGTAAAAGGAATTCTTTATCGCTGTCGCTTCCGCCTGCGTTGCGACCTGCCTCTAGCCTTACCACTCAACTCTCCGCGGCACGCCACACCCCCATAATGATGCATCTCGAGAGATACAGCATAAGGCTTTACAGATTTTAACTACGCCACAATATTTATCTTCCTTTTTACGCGTGGTCACGCACACGTTTCTTGTTTTTTCTTCAAGCCTTTTTATTTATAAGTCTTAGGGGAGGGCTCCTACAAAAACGCTTTGTAAAAAATAACAGAGAGTTCACCTCTCGATTTTGTACAGCCAGACATTTCAAGAGGTTTTTTTTTCTGGGTTTGACGCAGACTGACGCCTAGATCAAGAAAAATGGAAAGATAATACAGTTTTAGGTACCAAAATATTAGGGTGTATTGTATAATAAATATATTCGTTGTATTTGATATTTCATCATTGATATGATACGTGTAAGCGTGTATTGAAAAGAGGTATCATCATGGAGTGGTATTAAAAAGAATATGTTTTACGGGGTTGCGATGAAAGAGACCTAAATGATTGAAATGTGAACATAGGGTAGGGCTTTCAGTCTATATTTTTTACCATTGTTTCTTTATGTTAAAATCATTAGTACGTAAAAAATACGTATATTCGGTTTACCTTAACGCGCGTCACGTTTTTTTTAGTATATCAAACAGAGCAGATGTTTTTATTAATTTCTAGCTTTTAGTACAGATTCTTTCCTTAAAGGACTCGTGAGCCAAATGAGTTCAAACTCAAAGAGATTGCTAGCAAAGGTTTAAAAAAAAACTCTTTCACTTTTTCACTGACCACCTTCTGACTCTAGCATTGAACTAAATTAATATAATCATAATATTGTACTGTCACGGAAACTCAGTGTGTATACAAACTTTAATAAGAATCGGTTATGTAGAAGTAGTTAAAAAAGCTGTTACAAGATTTAAACCAAAGAAAAGAAAAACGGAGACAAGTTAAAAATAACCTTATCATCCAATTTATTAGTGTAAAATTGGTAAAGTTCATTAACATTTACTTTGTCATACACGCTATGTAAAGGCAGAACGAACTCATACAAGCTAAAAAAGTAATACCTCACTTGACTTCGACGATGGCGTCGACATTGCACTTACCTAATTAGCGCTGTAATACTTTAGCAAAACTTTGTTTGACTAATGAAACAGTATTTTTCTGCCCATACTTTAAGTTATGTTCTTGTAAACGACAGGACTTGAGATTTTCTTGCGAAAGAAAATAGGTGTAAGATAGCTTTTGACTACGACTTCTTTTGAGTGGAGGTCAAAATTTCCCTTAATTCTTGTAATATATTTATACGTAATCTGATGTCTTTTATCTATAAACTATATATATCTGTCTTGTCAGATTGTGTAAAATGGGACATTTTTCGAGTTTCGCGTTTAGGTTAGAGGTAAAATAAATCACATTCGTTTCTTTTTCTAAAACCGAGAGGTCATTCGTTTTTTTTAGCGAATGAGTCCTTTACTATCTATGAATTAATGAAGAGATGCATCAGACGAAGACAGCTATAAATATTTAACGATCCGTACTATAGTTATATTTAAGTTATTTCAAATATTTTTGTTGATAAAATGTTTTGCCCAGCTTTTAATACTGTGTCTAAAACACTTCACATATTTGCATAGGTACCCCAAAATTTGCATTTTAAACTCCAACTACGACATTAAAATAACTACATCTCTGCAAGTTACTTAACGGCACAACAATGTATTCATATTGTTCATATCATTAATTTTTGCGGTCCAGTGGCGGGTCCGATTCCCTCCTTGCTGGGGAGGAGTGACGTTGCATTCCCTCGGTGCGCGATGGTCGCGTCTAATGAAGTCTCGTGCGGCCACAAAGCCTCCTCCCTCCCTGTCACTCCCCCTATAGCTCTTAAGAATGCACCCTCTAAAATGTGTGACGTCAATGTGACGGCATTTTATAGTACCTATCATGAGTTAAAAAAGTGATGCTTCGTAAAACTCTTCAATTAAATCGACGATTAAAACTGGGCTTCCGGGGTAAGCCCGCCATTTTAATAGCGTGTGGTCGCTGCTTCAATTTCATAAGAGATAGATAATGCAAAGTAATTTTAGCTTCACTGCATGAAAATTTAAATTCTTATTTGCGAGGAATATGAAAAATTATTTATTATAACTACATTTTACCTAGAAATATTCTTACATCAAAAACCTTTAAAACGACTTTATATCGAGTAAAGTAACGCTCAAGGAAAACGCTGTAGTGTTAAAATAACAATATCAAGCGAAACATGCATTTTCGCTCGTATTTTCTTTTTGAATTATATCTCTGGTAACAACGGAACATTTTAAATTTTTATTTTAAGCACGAATATATATCAAAAGATAGAACATGACCGCTCGAATGGTACGCAGATGCGACGACTCCAACTGATCCCGCCCGGGGGAGTAAGAAACAAACATCGTAAAAAGTTGTGAATATTGCCAACAATTCGGCAAACTTGTAGGTAAGTGAGCATTTTTCTCGTTTGTAACATTTCTGCGTAGTTCGCGAAATCGGCCGTCTGCCTCAACATCCCTGCGTGAATAACTAATGAAAGAAAAATAAAGCGCTCAGCGAGCGCCACAAGCGAATTACACGACCTCTCAATAGCTAAAGACACGATCAAGTATTTTATTTTGCATATTATAGCTTCATAAAGTTTTATTGAGATATTTTGCAAAACCTTCGTTATCTTATAATATTTGGTTATTGAAAAACGGAAGATTAAAGGATAGGTTAGGGCGTCGTTTCCTTAAGATAAGTTAAATTATAGGGAGGGGCTAAAACTGTCTTTCTTATCGCAGTATCAGTTAAATTGCTACTCAGTCTTTTATGTATTCAAAATGACGTAAAACAGTGCTTAACGGTCGAAAGGTTTGTAGTATTTATTTAGGAAGGTATACTTAACTAACTAGAGTAGTCGTAGCATTGCCTCAGCTTCTCTGCAGGTGTTGCTATAACCTACAAAGAAATGGCCTTCTCATTAGCAAGCTGACGACCAGACCATCCTTTAAATGGAAAGTTTTTGGGTTTACTGCCTCCCTGTAGACCTTTTTAACCCTTCGGAGAAAAGAATATAACATCATATTCTAAATTAGGATAGAAAATGTGTATAAAGAAGTAAGTATTTCAAGGAATAGTTTTTAAAGCTCTTTTCTATATCAACTTTATGTCATTTGTCGATGAAGTTTCGTGCCAAGAACTCAAGTATTTGTTACCGAGTGAAAAGCCTTGGTATAGATGCTAAAATGTTTATCTATACTTACGGAAAATATTCTGTATCAGAAAGTGTTTACGATTTCAAACTTAGTACTTATTTGACAACGCATTGGATTCAAAGCGGAGTGCAATTTGTAAGTGTTTTGTTTTAAAAATATTGGATAGAAAGTTTCTGTGTAAGTAACAGATATAATGTATGTATTTTTAGAGTAAATATATGAGTTTTGTAGTAATGGTGGTTTTTGCAAAAACTAACATGATAAACAATGTGCAGTCCGCACTTTTCAGTTTCATAAAAAAATATTTATGTTGTTATAGAAATTCGTTCCAAAACTCTAAACTTAGTTTCTGGGGGCCTGGCGGCATCAAACAGACAGATAATACAAATTTCTGGAATTGAATAAGATGTACGGAAACCAAAAATATATCTAATTTACAATCAAATGTCAGCCTTCAACAAAAATAAATAAGACTTAAGTTTCAAATTAAATAACATTGAAAAGTAATAACTACCTTCCTTTTGAAATGTAGCGTTTCAAAAGTGATTATAGACTAGTAGACGCTTATTAAGCTCTACTCAATAACACCTTTATTAGCTTATAGTGTGGAAACCAGGCCATCTGTTCTTCACCGTTGCATGTAAACTAATATGAATTATCATTATTGTACGTATACGGTGCCTTAACACGTTTGTTTCTTAAAACTTTGACACTTACGTGTGGGAAACTGCATGTGTTCTTGTATTATGTTGAACAAGTTTCTGAAATTGTTTTTGTTTTTTTTGGCCATTTTATACTTTACGCAGTGTTTAAAAAAAATGCTTATTGGTTTTCTGGGTGTGTGTAGGCTTAGACCCTTTGAATAAATACCCAATTTTAATTTTTTATAAATTTTCATGATACAATTAATTGAAAGAGTGATTGAAGAGGACGGTTTACATGTATTAAACATCCTTATTATAAAAAAGACTAGCTTTTGCCCGCGACTTCGTCCGCGTGGAGTAATAATTCCCGTTCCCGGGGGATTTCCGGGATGAAAACTATCCTATGTCCTTTCTCGGGTCCCAATCAATATCTGTACCAAATTTCATTCAAATCGGTTCAGTAGTTAAGGCGTGAAGAAGAGACAGACAGACAGACAGACAGACAGACAGACAGAAAGACAGACAGACAGAGTTACTTTCGCATTTATAAATTAGTATAAGGATAAGGATATTAATCTATCTATCTTGGAAAAAAAATAGACTTTTTTATGATAGACAGATGTAACACCCGTGCGAAGCAAGTCGATAAATCCATATTAATATCCATATTAATATTATAAATGCGAAAGTAACTCTGTCTGTCTGTCTTTCTGTCTGTCTGTCTGTCTGTCTGTCTCTTCTTCACGCCTAAACTACTGAACCGATTTGAATGAAATTTGGTACAGATATAGTCTGGAACCCGAGAAAGGACATAGGATAGTTTTCATCCCGGAAATCCCCCGGGAACGGGAACTATTAATTCACGCAGACGAAGTCGCGGGCAAAAGCTAGTAACAAATAATTTTCAAACATAATTTCTTTAAAGAATACTCATTATTATTATCTCATGTAAAAGTGTATTTATGTGTACTATTACATCAATAAAAAATAATCAATTGAGTTGGCTAGTAAATGACGTCAGAGGCCGCTTTAATAATAAAAAACAAATGTTAAGGCAGTGAGGTGGTTTTACTGTGACCTGGCGAGAACAGGATATGCATTTGGCCGATTTTAAATAATTATATTTATTGCATTTAACTTATACATTAAGAACAGTTTCTTTACCCAGCTATTCACACAATTAATCAATCCACGACAAACTTCCGAGCTGTTCATAAAGCAAGAATATATTTACTTGTAGGTCGTCAGCAAATCCGCAGTCGTGTCTTACAAATTGTCGCCGTGCCTCGGGCTACGCTGTGTTATGAAAACTCCAGGTAAAGAGAAGCCACCAATTTGTACACCGCTTACATCCTGTATAAACATCTTCATCTATGTTATAGATACCGCTGTGTTTTATGTTGCCCTGGTAGTTTCGAGTTCGTTAGGCCAGGCTGCGGTTTTTTCTTTTTCGGAAAGTTATGTAAGTGGCTTAACGTGTGTTTTGATACGGTTATCTTGACTGTGGGACATTTTGACTTAGTTTGTTTTGAATGTGACCTTTTTCGTTAGGGAGAAAGAGAGAGACAACATATTTTGTCTGTGTCTTAGCTTTGTAAATAATATTTTGGTTACAGTTAACCGGCTTATACGATGTGGTCGGTAATCGCTAATACTTGCGAAGCCACAAATTAAAAAGTATCAAAGCTCCTATATATATATTTTCATTTACCAAAATCGGTTTAGTTGTTGATGTGGCAGAAGAAAAAACAGACAGATGGACAGTTAATTTTGCATTGTGGTCTAATATAATATAGAGGTAAAATTTGTCTTATTTGTTTGTCTGCTAAGTAAAAATGTATGCATATTTGTAAACTAGTGACGGTAAAAAACATAAACTTTCACAAAACAAACACCGACAGCGTATTAAAAATACAGTGTTATTGACTCAACACTAATTCACACTAACTCCTAACTACGTGTAAGTACTTAAAACAACGTTGTTATTATTATGTCACATATCACGCGAGTTTAGATTTTTTTCTTTCAATAATAGTGGTGTCCCTTCTAAATCCATGAACTCTGCATTAAAGCAAAACGTTGCGTGTCGATTAAGATGTGATGACAGACAGTAGATGTCTCACCTATGTCTATAGAATAATAACTCAGTTCCTATGCCTCTAGCATTGGATTTGTTTAAACTAGTCAGTGATTAAGAAAGTTGTTATTACTATCATGTACAATGTATGAGCAAATAAAGTGTATATTCTAATCGCATTTGGGATAAAAAACTGTAATGATATATATGTTAGTGTGTGTCAATAAATATGTATATAAAGAAATACTTAACACGAGACTTCAGTTTGTTTACCATACCACAAAAAAAAAAACAAATTATAAGCAAATAAAATTTCTTATTCTTATCGCATTGCGAATCCTGTATTGATATATTTATGTAAGTGTATGTGAATAAATAGGTAGTAATATAAATAAATCCTTACACGGTACTTCAGTTTGTTTGCTATTCCACATAAAAAACAAATTCTAATTATAAACATCGGCAAAACAATTAAGCTAATGGCTCACGGAACGCGTCTCCACCCAATATTTATTGGCGAATCTGTGTATATAAGTAAACAATTATTTTCCTTAATTGCTAAACCGGTATACTGTTTCCTTTTACACCACTAATGAACATAAACGTAATAGATATTTTCTGACCTCTAATAATAATACAAATCGTTAACATTTCCAACGAACTGTAGGTACAATCTTAATTATTTGAAATGTAAATAATTATTATCATTTATACTTGTAACGATATTATTTACTAATAACTTTGACCGCACAATTGTTAGGGCCGCAATAAAATAATGAGGAAAATGGTGTTATTGGAAAATATGATATCCGATTGTTAATAACGCAATAAGTTAGAAATCAGTTCTAGTTGTGTTTTCCTTATATTAATCGGTAATTGCAGCAATATACTGTTGTTTCTAAATGTCAGAATATCGAGATTTCTGTGGTAAAATCCATGTTAATACAAAGTATTTCAAATGCTTCGGAATTAATTCTCATATAATTCCATTGCTTTTTCAAGAAAAAAGCGAGCAACTTTGTTTTTTTATTCTTCCTGCAACTTTGTCAGTGCGAATTATTCAGTTTTGGTTAATTGGGAACACCAAAAAGAGATGTTAATATATCAGTTAATTAGACGTTAGATATTAATTTTTTGATGTACAAAATTTAGTTTAGCCGTTAAAACGTGACTGAATAACAGACTTACACTTTCACATTTTTAATATAAAGTATTACCTAGCTTTAATATCTTATTATTAATCTTACCTAGATGACCGGATTTTTCTTTCGACTTTTTCAAAAAAATTAAACAAGCTAGACCGATATATCGCCCCAAAAACCCTGCACACAAAAGTTCATGAACATTGTTAGAGCCGATTCCGAGATTCTAATTAGGTATATACATGCAAGAACTGCGCGTTTAAAGGTGTTAGTTAGTACATCTTATCATCAATCACAATGTCTCTTTTTCCTAATAAACAAAAAATCTGTACAATTGACTGAGAAAAGGCTGAAGATAAGCCTAGACCCGTGTAATGTAAAGAAACAAATTTTGCCTCTTTACCAGGGGTTCAACAATACCTGGAAGGTCTCCTTGATCTTCAGCCGTTGTTAACCTTTAAAATACCAACTAAAGCGTTAACTTTTTATGCCTCTTGAACTTTTTAGCAAAGCTTCAGAGAATACTGTATTGTGATTGTATCTTAAATTTTTTTGACGTCTCTTGACATTAATTTGGTCTAAATAAGAATGAAATTGTTCTCTGTTCGACCTTAGGGCACCGTCATATCGACGCTTTGACGCGAAGTGTTTTAGATAAATACAAAAAAATAAAAAATAAACTTTAACTGTATTAATATTGTTAAAGTTTATTTTTTATTTTTTGTCTGGTGTGTCCTGTGTGCGTCGGAGTCTTAAATCCTACAGTTCAGGAAATCGCATGGCAACTATGTTATGATTTTTCATGTATACTACATAACATCTTGTAAGTGAAAAGTATATCTATATAGTATGTCTTTTTATGATTTTGTTTTTTAAATTTAATTATTTTTTGCATGCTATCTCTTTTATTTTATACATTTTAAGATCAATGAAAATATACCCACACTGAAGTTTTGCCATATGTTAAAACCTTAAATATAATTGTCCATGACTTGTTCAAATCATTAAAGTAGGTGACTTGCGTTTCATGTTACTATGAAACTTCAAAGTTCTAATTTTTCTCTCTATACCTTTATTTTAGTAACCGCACGCAAAATCTATAGCATGTGAGCTGTCTTCAGGCCCATTCCCGCTACAGATAAGCCGAACAATAAAAGTAAAATCACAGATCGCGTGCCACTGTCTCATACATGACCCTGAGCGACCTATTCGCCCCCATTCCGCTACGCCGCAATGATACCATCTGCGATACGCCGTTAGTGATTTGTTGAAGCTTTAATTACAGTTCGTTCGTAGATTAATGATGTTACACGGGATTTTTTATCTCCGATCTAGATATTTGTAAGGGTAGGGTCTGTTATGAGCTCAAAGCACGCCGATAATTGCTGGTGGTCTGTGGAAACGGATGTTAGATAAAATATGTTCACGCACGCTCGATACCACGAACATCGCAGTTCCGGGCGTTTACGCGCAAACAGCCTTAAATATGGGTAAAATACGGCGTAGCTTATGTGCGCCCTATTCTTATGGTGTCCCAGTTTGTTCGTGGCGCGTTTGTTTTTCATGAAGTGTACGGTGCTGATATAGTCGGTAACAAAAGACAATCATTATTGTTCGTTACATTTTAGTAGTAATGGTGTTTTTGTGATAGGTGAATGAATGATACTTTTTATAATTCATATTCTTTATAAAGTTGACCATGTACATCACAGACGCCGTAAAGCAGTTGGTTTCGGATTTTATTTATAAAACTTTGATAGTCGTTACGGGTAGTCAGAGGACAGAAAGTCTGACAGTCTAACCAAGGAACATCGGGAAGTCTGGCAGGCGGCTTTGGCAATAACTATCAATATTTATATATATATATTTTTCACCGGCACATTTTATTATTGAGTAGCCTGTGGTATTGCAGTGTGCAAGCATACGCAAGCAGTGACCATTTCAATTTACGTGGGGCGTCAGCTTCAAAAGAATTCTAAAGAAACACAATTTACGAAATAGCATTTTTGTACTTATTTCATTTTATAATTGTACATTTTAAGACTTAAACGACTTTTTTGCCAACTATCCCAGACGGTTTAACCATATTGCACCTTAGTTTTATATTTATCAATGACTAGCTTCTGCCCGCGGCTTCGCTCGCGTTAGAAAGAGACAAAAAGTAGCCTATGTTACTCTCCATCCCTTCAACTATCTCCACTTAAAAATCACGTCAATTCGTCGCTCCGTTTTGCCGTGAAAGAAAGACAAACATACAGACAGACAGACACACTTTCCCATTTATAAAATTAGTATGGATATGAAATGTAGTTTGTTTGTTTCAGTTGTTTATAAGATGAAATGTGTGGAAGACCTGGCCCGTAAAAAACGGTTGGAAAGACACTGCAGAGCGTTATATAAGAAAATATGTTACGTTAACTATGTGTGACTTCTATAAGTTAGTAGTCACGGGCCGTAGTTTACTAAACTGTAATATAAGATAGACATTTTTCAAAAATAGAAAAGTAGATAAACTTGACGTGGTTTTTGTACCTCACCATAGGAATCTGTACTAGGAATTAGTGTATGTATGAAATCGCCAATCCGCCATATGCAAGCATGGTGATTACAATACATGCCTTCTCGGAATGAGAGGTCTATTGTCTAAGAGTGGGATAGTAATAGATTTTTAAGTAGGTAAGGTATAAATCTATGGCAATAGTGTTATTAAATAATTCATTATATTAATTTAATTGTTTCAATTACAGTTACAATCTCTTAACCGTTATCAGAAATTCAGTAGAAATAGTACCTAAACAAACCCAGTGTGACGTCTAAGTTCTCATAATATTTATTTACATAACAATTTAATCAATTAGAATTTGTATCGTTAATTTCTAATAATGTTGTAATTTATACCGTTGTATTGATAGATCAAGAACATTAGTAGATATATAACTAGGTTATAACGTCAATCTAGATTTTTGTCATGAAATGTCAAGCAACCATATCGAAACTTCGTCTCGCTATTCGTCAAACTTCTCGTATGGTCTGTTCGCCTGTTCACTTAAATGTGTAATCTAATTAACTCGCAAGTTGTTAGTTGAACAATTTTCAAGAACATGTACGTAAGCGCTTCTGTCTTTGTTGGTATGTGTATACCCTTGTTTACTCATAGAAAATCACTGAACCAACGTTGATGTCTTTTCCACATGAAGTAATTATACTATGCCGGTAATATAGAGAGCAATCATTGTAAGGGTTGTCTGGCGTTTGGGTGTTATTTGATGTTGGGTATGTTCATCACGGGAAAGAAAATACAAGGAAGTCTATTTATATATACTTCCAAATATAATCTTATATTTCCTCATGGCCCGATAACACTGAAGATCGTTCAGTATTTGTTTTTATTTGGGAAAACAAATAAAAGATTACCTATGTGTGATTATTGGCTGTCGTTGTAGAAATAGAAGGAACGCAGGCTCTTAGAAGAATATTAGATTAAGGCTTCTAACTTTAAGACTGTAGTATTTCAGTATTTTGCTTGTCAATTCTGCGATTAAAATGTGTTTTATTTTATTTTTGTTATTGTTCACAGACATGATATGTAAGTGATTTTGTGTTCTTTTTTATTCTTTAACTATTTTTGTATCATACTTTTTGATAACTCTTATTGAATTAGAAGATAACTTTAAGATCAGTCCCTGAATAAAACATAAGTTGTAACCTCTTTTGGAGATCTAGAAAGAAATAAATAAGAATATATTTATAGCAAGCTGAAGGACGCGTTTTTAAAAATGTTTTTTAAAACTGGGCACTTCGTCCACGGATAATGTCGTAATAACGAATAATTGTATTTAAAAACATGATGTAAGCCGTCGAATTTTAACGTGGCTTTAGTAGGTACCTTTTATAATTTATGCCTGAAAAAGGACCCTGCATTAAATTTATCTCTTAAACATATGAGGTCCTGACTATACATCACTCCATTACCATCTGTTAGTTTACACTCTTTTAATTTAACATTAACAGTACTTACTATACAAACACATACAATAATAACATAATAAATATCTTAGGTTTATATGGGCATCCTTTTGTCATTCATATCTTTTGTCTTTGTTATTTCGAGTAGAGTTTAAAAAAATCTTGAACAAAAACAAAAATTGCTAAGCGAAGAAGCCTGAAACTCACGACACATGAAAACGTTGTTACATGAATCAATGAACTAATTTTAATTTATATCTGTTTTTTTCAATGATAACTGATTGGCGGATTTATATATCGATCAGCCCAAACCGCTGGTCCTAGAGACATGAAACTTGCAGGGTGTGTAAGAACACACCCTGCAAGTAATTAGAATTCTTTCTTAGTGGTTGCAAAGATGCAACCACTAAGAAAGAATTCTTGGAAATTCCAACCTCAGTAAAATAGGGGCGAAGTATCGACATTCCCAGGGCGAAAGCCAGTAAACAACAAATTATTCTTATTCCAGTTACATAGTAAGTCGAAAATGATTGCGGGAATCTTTCATCAAAGTTGCACTGCCACTATATCTTCAAGATTCCACTTCAACTTTCATGAATGAATAAGAAAGTAGATAGTGTTTACTTCGCAAGCGATAACTATGCTTTTAAGTGCTAGTAGAATTGCTAAAAAGTTTGCCCGGAGTTACGTGAATAGTTCTAATCTTGGAGTCGAGTCGAGTCACATGCGAGTCAGGGGCTACCGTAAACACGAGTCGGTTGCACTCTAGAAAGTTCTATGCGATTACGTACAGTCTTTAGACTAGAGTCAACTCCACCGCCTAATACTGGCATTGTGGATTCAAAAAAGGTATTCATTCCTTTCTTTACACACAGTTTATGTTAATGCTGCTATATAGCTTTGTTTAAAACTGCGAGATACTTGTTGGGTGCCGCGGTTTCAGGTGCAACAATACTAAGTTTCAGAATCTTTGTTTGGCAAACTGATAATGTTTTCAAAGTTGCGTTTCGTAATAGCTTCTTTGTTACGTTTTCTTTGTAATGTTGTAGTTGTTCTTTTTATTAAAATCAACATTTTTGTTTACTTACATTTTTTAAATTGTTGAAATGTGTAAATTTTTGCGGTATATATTTAGATATTAACCTAAATCCTCTTTGAATGTCTAGCTTTAACACCGTCAAAATAATATTAAATTGTACCGAAAATCAAGTGTTAAGGAGAAGTGTGAAAGCAATATGGGGCAGCGGCAGATAGGTACCGGCCGTCGCCGGCGGGTTCCGGCGCTTATCACGGCGATAACGCCGCACAGCGCCGTACGACCGGCGACCGGCGTATGGACGGTTTAACCCACTTATGTGTTTGTTAATACGAGCATGTAGGTAAGACTTTGTGTACAACTGTTGGTTTTATTTCAATTTGTTTGTACGCCAGCTGTTGCTTAGCGAAAATCCTACTTCATTGGAAAACCTAAAAAAGGTTTAGATTACTAGGTACATGTCGCAGTCGTTTTAATTTAGTTCTCAAATTCATGTTTTATTTATGGTAATACATGCTAACTCGTGAGGCTATGAATTATTGTAAAATTTAAAAAATACTAAGAGAAAATTTAATGAATATTCAATCATGTGAATATTCATTATTATGATTTAAAAAGTATGAATACAGTTTGCTTTAAAAAAAATCATGGCTTGATAACGATTTTTACGATTTTTTATACATCAGTGCAATAACTGATGAGTATGCTATGATGATCCCCCATAACGGAGCTACTGAACTGTCCACAAACTCGTTTATATTTATACAGAGGAACACAGTCCCCTTTGGCGCCACCGCCTTATCTACTAATCTTGTTAAAGAACATTGATCCCCTTTTTATAAGGCGATCGAGTAGAAACCAAGATAACTGCGCTTATTTCCCAAATTAGTTTCCAACTACGGTGTTATCGAAACTTGTATACGGCTCGATTGGCCCAATCTGCGTAATATTACACAAGTTCTTGATTAAATTTAATAAAACCAAGACGGTTAGCTAATTGCGCGGGGAAAGTTTCATTAACGAGTGTTCGATTCGCACTGTTCCGACAGATTCGATCGATCTGTCGTATTCGGCTTCAGATTGCCTGGAGAAAAGATACGCGGAGCTATTACGTGTCTTACTTCCGAGCTATTGAGATTGCGTTCCGCCGTATTGAAATTTTGAACTGTAAGTTTTCGCAAGTCGAACGTAGTTTGATTTTTTTAAAGTTTTGATTTTTTTATTGCACTGCGGTTTTGTATTGTAGTATTTGTATTTTAGTGTTAAATCTTCAATTAAGATTTTACGTATTATTATATTCAATAATTAGTTATTGGTTTTCATTAATCAAGCCTTTGTTTCGACTTTCTCTGCTATAAATTACCACTTCCTTCTTACTATCGATTTACTTTATTTCGATCGATCTGTCGTATTCGGCTTCAGATTGCCCGGAGAAAAGATACGCGGAGCTATTACGTGTCTTACTTCCGAGCTATTGAGATTGCGTTGCGCCGTATTGAAATTTTGAACTTTAACTTCTTGCATGTTGAAAGTAGTTTTGATTTTTTAATTGCATTGCGGTTTTGTATTGTAGTTGGGATGTTGTTTTTAGTGTTTAAGCTTCAATTAATATTTTACGTATTATTATATTCAATAATTAATTACTGGTTTCCATTAATCCAATTTTTGTTTCAACTTTCTCTGCTATAAATTACCACTTCCTTCTTACTATCGATTTACTTTATTTCGATCGATCTGTCGTATTCGCCTTCAGATTGCCCGGACAAAAGATACGGATACCCGGACGGATACCGGATACGGAGCTATTACGTGTCTTTCTTCCAAGCTACTGAGATTGCGTTGCGGCGCATTGAAATTTAGAACTGTAAGTTTTTGCTAGTTGTAAGTAGTTTTTTTTTAATTGCGATTTAGTATTTGTAGTTGGGATTGTTTCAAATTTCTCTGCTATAAATTACCACTTCCAACTTACTATACCTACAACAAACACTATTGATGTTATTAATATTCTACCTTTATACGCACTGTTCCGGCCCATTCGATCGATCTGTCGTATTCGCCTTCAGATTGCCAGGAGAAAAGATACGCGGAGCAATTACTTGTCTTACTTCCAAGCTATTGAGATTGCGTTGCGCCGCATTGAAATTTTGAACTGTAAGATCTTGCAAGTTGAAAGTAGTTTTGATTTTTTAATTGCATTGCGGTTTTGTATTGTAGTTGGTATGTTATTCTTATTGTTTAATCTTCAATTAACCTTTCAACGACCAAGCGACAGCCGGTTGTCGTGCTTCTATTGTCTTTCTATTGTGTCAGAATTCACATGTGTTCGAAGGTCTAATGTTTTTAGTGTGTTTTATGGTTTCACTTAATTAATTACTAGTTTCCAATGACGCTCCATTAACCAGACTTTGAGACCTTTACTGCCATGAATTACAAGTTCTTGCTTACTATACCTGGAACGAATATTTACAGCCTTTATGAATATTTGCAGAAAATTATTTCATACGCATAATATTATGCTTTCAGAGTCAACATACTTTCGCCCAAACGTGTCTCATTCAATCAAGTCCCATTTCATACCACACCCCGAAGTCCCACAAGAAAACTCCGAACAACTTTCAACTTTTTAATCAATCAAAAGCACCTATTTCGAACGCGTCATCCGGCCCCAAAAAGTATTTCAACAATCGTCCAACAATCGCAATTTACGTAATAGCCTCTCAGAATTTTAATTCTAGGAAGGTAGATCACATCGTACGATTGAATCATTTTGAAACGTGCGAAATGAAATCGAGGACAACTGAGCCTGTAGGTACTCTTCTTTAATGAGATTTATCAACGTGGTTGATTCCACGATTACCTACCGTCGTAAGATTTGATTCTCTTTAGATATCCTTAGAATGGCGCCGCGAATCACCAAGAGTTACTGTTTTAATTAAAAAGGCGATGATGATTTTTCGGGTGCCTATTGGGTTTTCGTGAACGTTTTAATTACCAATTTAGTTTGAATTGATTTTGTTAAATGGGAAATGTTTTAGTGCAGAATCCTTGTAAGAGCTACACGGGATAAGTTTTTTTTACGCCTTAGCTTGCACGTGTCAGTGTCACGCGTACATGTCAAAATTAGTATAAGCCTAACATTTTTTCATAGGTTAAAACACTTCTCCAATGGCTATTAACTTTTATTTTTTTGGACAGATTTATATCAATGTAATCATACAAATGAAATTAAACTTTTTAGTTTATGTGAAGGACACGCCACTGCAACGTGTGAATGCTTAAAAAAACATTAATTTAAATTGCAAAACTTCATCCATTGAATAAAACACCAATTAAATGAAAACTGAACTAAACAGGGTGTATTCTAAACTCCACCGACTAAACACTTCTCGAATAACATCAATATTAATATTAACAATGTTAGTTTAAACGATAACAGCGTAACGGATAACTCTATCGTGTTAACAGCCGTTGAAAACATGCCGTGTTGCACATAGCCTTGTTAATTGTAGTCAGAAACTTAACATGAACGGGGAATATCGGCGGTTGTTGCTTATTAAACTTCGTTTTGCCTTGAAAATGTACCGTTTGTGCATCTTGCGGCACTGTTACCTCGTATACTGGTATTCTGATAGCAAACTGATTGTTACGAGGTAGGTATTCATTAAAACTTGTATCGTTTTCAAGTCTGTATGTTGTTAGGCTGGTTCAAATGGTTTTTGTGTAAGCGGATCAAAAGTTTCCGCTTGTGTATGTTTTTGATTGTGATTTTATGAAGATTATTACGTAACAGGTTTATATATGAAGTAATATAAAATAATAAGAGTTGAAGAAGTTGACATCAATAATCAATTAATGTACTTATTAAGAGTTTTAAAAATACGTTATTTTTAATGTGTCTTTTAGCCAACTTAATTGACTAACTATATACAGTTTATTAAAATTAATTGGAGTACCAAAGCTGAAAAACGAACATTAATTGATAAGTTATGTCTGGCAAGTATCTATTAATGGTGTCTAATATTTGATTTACTATAAAGTGCACGAATTGATAAGCAAAGAACATTGTTATTTTTTATAATTATCCCGCTATTGACAACTACGAAATCGACACAAACAAATTTTGACAAATATATTAACTCGCGTAATTGTCCCAACAAACGCGCCACAAGGTAACAATCGACATAAATATTCACTGAACTGTCGTATTTCACTGACAAAACGACATAATTATTTAGTAAAAACACATAAAATTTGAATTGCAGTCGTTAGTTGCATTATTTTAAATTCAAAAATTTATTATCCATGACATACGGTCGGACGGTTAGTAAATGATGCAATTACAACCACCAATGCGATGTTTGTTTGATTTGTTAATTTATATGGGAAAAAGTGTTGTATGCGGGCACAATGTATCATTGATTTTGTGTTAATTATCACGTTTAATTGCATTTATTGTCTTTTTGTTTGGACGCTGTGATTTAATATGTGGTTTAGTTGCGTTGTTAATGTTCTAGAGAGAGAACGTTTTATTTAAATGCGCATTGTACCTGGATTGTTGACTTCGTTGTTCAAAAAACAACCCTAAAATCTTTTCTAGGCTAAGGCAAATATACTTTAACTTAGCTATTTTGCATTCGTAAATTGGCGGTAGAACGACGGAGACAGTAATATTGATTGGTTCAAGCTTGCTAAGCAACATTTAATTAAGTCTCATATTAAGTTTCTCCCCTAAGCGTTTCCTTGGCCTTTATCACAAACTGTCTCGCTCATTAGCAAGCGACCGAGAAAATCCTCCGTTCATAATCTGACACTGGATTGTATTCAAACTGGTAAAACATAATACTCAATACAAAATCCAAGTTAAACAAACCGTGTCGAACAAACTCCTTGCAACAGGTTATATATTCCCACAAGAGACTCAAGTTGCAGATACAACTTCTCTATTCCACCCATTAAAGATCCAGACAGTTATTCCAGCTCTACCTGTTAAACCGAATAAAAATCAACTGAAAACTAAACCAAATCGAGCAATATCGATATAAAATCGAGAGGAACAAAATGTGCAATCGAAATACAACAGCAAATCGGAACTAATGAAGCGTATTTTATCAATTATAGTTATGAAACGTTGAACGAACCGCCGACGAAAAAAACACCGCGTCCGACGGCACCGGCGGGGTTAAAACGGAAAATAAAACGTATTAATTTAATCGAAACTTCTCTTCATTAGTTTCAGTCGTGTGGTTGAATGGGCAAACAAATAAAAATGTTTGATCACACCAGTTATGCAGTTGAACGATATTCGAATCATTACAAACGGATTGCCGTGCCATCTGCGGGGCTAACGTGAGTGTGCTGTTATATAAATATGTGATTCGATTCGATTTTAAAAACTACTACTTTTTTTTGCATTTAGTTTAATTTTAAACAACAGAAAACACAAAAGTTTTTTTTTGCGTTCATAATCACAAAGATTTTTTGCGTTTAAAATAAAACCAAAAAGACACTTCTTTAGAAGCTATGAACTTTTTGAAAATTGATATACCCGTGCTCTTAAAACAAGTATTCTCTTAAAAAAACAGATTGATTTTATGTTACTTTTGCTGCTGCACGTTTGTGCTAGGCCCTCGGATCGCCGCAACATCGGTTATACTTGTGGTTCAATGATTTAGCATTTGATATTTATTGTCTTTTATGAGTTGTGTGTTTGTGATTGAGTTTCTTTGATTAGTTTTCAACGGGGCAGAGAGATGGAAAGCCTTAGATTGTTTATACATTGTTCGTTTTTGCATATCCAGTAAATATCTCACAGTTACAGATACTTATCCTCGATCATTTAATTTCGTGTTTATGTTTTGCCAACTAACTTTCCCTAAGGGCTGATCAATAATTATCCAGTATATTAGACATTTACCCAATAAGCTTTGGATTTCTTAAAAAGTGTGTAAATTCAGCCTATTGCTGTCTTAGTGTAGGGCAAAAGCGACTTATCATACAGAGAAGGCACGAGCAAAAATCGGAAACAGTTCGCTTGAGGCAGTATGGCGATTTCAAAATTATATTAATTAAAAGTTCAGGTTTCCTAACAGTGTTCTACTTTATCGATATCATTTATGTCCAAAATAAACTAAGAATACAAGAATTGAAAAGGCAAAAGTGATCACAATCAGTTACGAACTCGCAACTTCATGTTTTCATAGCCACCACAAAACATAAAAGGTGTTTACTGTCAAAATATTACCGATTTAATGATATTTATTTCCATCCATTGAAACACTGATTTTATGCAAATAGCTTTAAACCCCACGTTAGTATTTAAACATTGAATTATTTAATTAACTTTCTAAATATAATGTAAATTTTGATCAAATCAAATCGGCACAAATCAATATTCATTCAATTCCGAGCTTCATTCAAATTAGTCGTTGGCCCCCGGATTCTATCTCTCTTATTATTTCAAACAAACAATTTAAGTACTTGACTTATTTAAAAGCAGCGGGGTTTCTGAAATGCAAATTCGTCTAAAAGTTTTTTTTTCTGTAAAACGGTGAGAGTACATAAGCTTAAATGTTTTGCTGAATACTGCTTAAAATGTAATAATGTAGCAAATATATAATAAAATGTATATACATAATGTAGCAAAATTCTCAAATTTTAGCTTAACGTTTTGCCCGGATACAGCTAAATATTTTACTGGATATTGCTTAATATTTAGCTGGACACAGTTCAGTACGTGTATTTTGCTGTACACCGCATAATATATTGCTGTGCACAGCTTAATATTTTGCTGGGCACCAAAATATCTTTCGATGTTTTCAGGTGGATAGAATTACGTGATTAGATTGATAAGAAAATCATACGTTGTAGTTTTTGTTTCTTTTTCATAAATTAATTGTTTTCGATTTCTAGCTCTCTTATCGACCTGAAGCTCTATCAGAGATTTTTCTTTACATATATTTATATTATTTAATGAAAGAATTATTCCTTTGAGTGGTATGTATTACATAATAAACGTAGAGACTCAGATCCATTTCTTCACTCATTCTGTCACATGAATTGTTCGAAAAATAAGTTGCCTTCATACCATTTTAATAATGGAAATAGACTGCTTTTCTTTTGTTTTTCTTTATCAATGTTTCTAGGTACTAATTAAATTCGAAATAAGTTACCGTGTAATTTATTATCATGACGTACCTATTGTTAAAAGAAAAAGAAGCTATCGCTATTAATAAATTGTAGGTACTTAATTTACTTTTCTTTTCAGCTTGCTACAAACTAGATAATAGGTAGGTACACATATAAAATACCTAACTTAGTTCCATACGTTCTAAGTTAACTACAGTTAGTCGTGACCTGTGTTACTAATAAAATTGTATATATCTAGTATGTAGTAAAACCTTTTTAAGGTAAACGTTTTGAGATAAACTACGTACCGTAAGTAATGGAGATGAGGAGAATTTATTCTGTCTATCGCATTTTTTTAAAGTCCTACCTAGAAAATGTGCCTACGTTTTTATGGAGGAGATGGAAATTTCGTACTAAATGAGGTATGGTACGTGTTTTTGAGTGGGATAGTAGATGACTGCTCGAGCTTTGGGCCTTCGCTCATTCATTCTATTTTTTCGGGCCAGTCTTTTCCCGAATAGATGACTCTCAGTTTCAGCAAAAAAATATTTTTAGGTTCGCTTTACTGTTTTATTTATGTATAGATCTAATTTGTAAAATCAGCTACCGATTAAACTTATGTCATAAATTATCTAGTCATGTTATCTTACGCTACAGATTTACAATTTACGTCATAAAATGTCTCTTCACGTTGTTACAGTTCACCTAGACCTTAAAACCTAACACAATTTGCGTCTATTTCGATCTTCCTGGTTCTCACTAATAAGCCAAGCGCTGCCTCACGTCTGCACTCCACTCGAGGCGAGTCGAGTGCTCCACCGCGTTCGTTAGCGGCCGCATGACGAGGCCATGTGTCCCACTCCTAGCCTCTTTTCATTAGGAAGTAATTCCAAGTACCTGCCACTCTTCCACCTCATTCCTTCACGTTTGTGAGTAAAGAGTACTCGGGGACGCTGAATCAGGTGACGCTTTTGTCACTAGATTAAAGAGAACACGCTTTCTTAGCGCGGCAATTCTTCGTGCGCTATTTTTGGAAATAAGGTCTTGGTTAAGCGCTGTTGGATTTATGCGCAGTTTTGTTAAGATGTGCCTTATGTTGTATTAAATAAGGCTTTATATGATTGCTAATATTCACAGTATTTAGAATGTGTTGAACAATGTTTACTAATGACCATCCATAAAGTTTTCAAACCAATTCAAAACACGCAATGCAATCGCAGGGATCTACATATGAATGTAAAATCAAATAAAAATTGATGCGAATAAAAAGCGTGTGTGTTACATATTAAGTCAAATATTTAATAAAAATCATGTTTCATAAAATGGTTGCTCTGTTTTATAAAATGACGAGCAATGAAAAACGCAAGACATCATTCTACGTCACTAACGACGTGCGAAAGCAATTTGGTAATGCACTTTTTATCTTAGATATTACTCGTATCTACTGCGTGTTTACGTCGAAAAAGAGAAATCTTCAAAACGCGATCCTTCTACAAAGTTTTAAGCTCGACTTTAGCCTACATAAACCTCATATAAATTCAGCAGTTCACGAATCACTTCACGTAAATCGTAGATAAAGTAGTAACCTAGTCTAGTCAATTCTATTTAGGAGACAATGAACAAAACTGTATGTATTTGTTGTAAGGGCGCCCGCACGCTCCACTTACTCCACTATTATCCGCTGTCGCAAATTGAACTAAGGACTTAGTCGGCACACTCGACGGACTCCGAGCCTAATCGCAAAAGGCTCTATATGAGAGAAAACTTAATCCCAACAATTACACTAATGATTACATAACACTGGGGACGCAAAGTATAAACAAAAGCATCTAGTGTCGCACCACTGACCCCGCGCCTAGAGGACGACTATTAAGTAGGGTCGGTTCACTTAAAACGACCTCCGGGATTTGAAACCCCGATTTACTGGACATAGAATGAGCAATAAAAATATAATTACATTGTTTTACTCCGAATTAACGAATAATGTAAGGAAAAAAGGCTAGTAAATTACGTATTTAGGATAGAAAATCGGTACTAAATTACACTTTTGGGAGCGTTATAAACAAAATAGCGTATTATTTAAAACACTCCAAAGCGACAGTTTTGGGTATTTCGAGGTACTTATTTATTATGATACCCCACAAAACCTACTAGAGTTGTTCAAAGATACGTAATTTGTAGGTACAAGCTCGTAAGGTAGTTTATTGAGTTTTGTTTGAGTATAAATCGTTTTCATATTTCTGTCGATGATATGTGGGTCGTTCATACAATTAAAGCTGTTAGAATTCCACGTGGCGTAATGTATATTGATATTTTAATTAAGGGCCGTATGTGGGTTGTATGTGGGCCGCTGTGGTGAACACAAAGCCTTCGAGGCCTGCATAAAACTTGCTTGAATATTTACGCAAAAAGCGTATCGTGGGGATCAATCGGTGTTTATCGGCCGACGAGATCAGTTGCGCGTGTGTAGGGCACGTAGCGCGCGTATTATCGCGCTCGGCGATCGCGAAGCGAACGATATTAGTACCATTCGTCTTTGTCGTACCGTTACCTAATTTGAATAATCGTTGGTGAGAATGCAGAGTGATTTGCCGCAGCGCGCCACCGCTCTCAGAGAACTTCAAGCACAACTAATGCCTTTAAGATTCATGTACGTACCATGCAAAGTTAAAAACAACGACAAAATTTGCTTCACATTAAAAGATATTATGAGGAAAACTGAAAAAAAGATACCCGACCATTACAAAGGGCGAAGGGAAAAAATTGCCAAGTGAGAATTTTCTCATTACGCCACAAATCAACTGTTAAAACAAATATTTAAAAAGAGAAAGGAATCCGCGGACTACAAAACGCTCCTCATCCTGGCTACTGGCAAATGCGAAATCCGATTTAATTTATTTTTATCGCGGGGCTTTATAATTTCATTTTCGCACTTTCCATTTGGAGAGGAGGCCCGCGCCCGCGGACTGCGCTCTATCCGAATGAGATCTCCACGAAATCAGGTACAAAAGAACGATAATGAACGCTCACTGCTTGCTACGTAATCTAAATTATTATACGAGTCGAAATTCTTACTTGGCAGCGAAAGAAATCTACTTTATCTCGGGCAACGGGAGATGTTTAATAAAATTAAAATGTCAGAGTTGGGCCTTCTCGATGTTTACGGAGGCTATGCAACAGTATTTCGATTCAAATCTTTCTTAAGGAAAACGCTTTAATCGCGTCTATCTGTCGGTAGATTTCAAATGAAAAACTGTGAGTTTCATTGAGTACTAGTTATTTACGAGTAAATAATGTAGTGCAGAGTCAGTCAGTCAGTCAGTTGTCGTGATGGCCTAGTGGTTAAGGCGCCCGCCTCTCATCCAAGAGGTTGTGGGTTCGAATCCGGGCAAGTACCAATGTGACTTTTTCAATTCATATGTACTTTCTAAAGATTATCTTAGACATCACAGACATCGGTGCAGGAAAACATCGTGAGGAAACCTGGACTTGTAGTTAATATAAGTCTGAAATCGCCAACCCGTCTTGAGCAAGCGTGGTGATCAATGCTCGTGCCTTCTCTGTATGAGAAGAGGCCTTTGCCCTGCAGTGGGACAGTTATAGGCTGGTATTATTATTATTATTATTAATGTAGTGCAGAAGTCGTTAAAACGATTCTTCAGGAAGCTGTGATGTGAGATTACTTAAATCATTTTCTATCGATAGCAATGCAGTGAGTTAAACGTCGAAGCTCAAACTGTGCTAAGAGTGAATTTATTTTCATTGTGTCTCTGAGTTTACTCGATTGTTGTGTCGGTTCGATTGGGACGTAAATATCAGGCGGGCCTGTCTCAGGGAGTTAGAGGAATGCAGAGCACCTCGAGTGCTCGGGTAGGCGGCCCGTCACTCCACGTCGAGGAGTGCATCGGGCGGGACGCGCCAAACTTTCCGCCGTTTCCCGAAATACACGGCAACACGAGCCCCGCCGCCGCGGCGCCGTTCTTCGATTCCACCCTCTGCACTAACTCTATTTTTCGACTTCCTTTTCCCTGCCAGCCGTACGACCGACTTATATTAACTTCATAACTTGTTAAACACAACTTTTAGAAATATGAGATAAGTAAGTAAGAGCCCTGGAGAGATTCGAAAGAAATGTTTCAGACGGATGATACCCACATGACGAGTCGGGATTCGCTTAGGTTTTTTGTTGGCTGCATATCGTATTACTGACGCGAACGACCCAAAATGTTCGGTATTTTATTTAATAAGAAAGGTCGGTCTATAATGGCGGATGATGGCTGAACCATTTTGTAAAATGTAATCCGAATAGAGTGGATGTCTTTCGAAATAACCGTTTCGGTAATCACGAATTGTCACACCAGTGAACTGAGCTGTAATTAGGCAAATGCACCATGTAACGCGAAGTCGGCAGCGGGACGCGCGCTCCGCCGTATTGTTCACCGTAATTATTATATAACCGTACTTTTACTACACAATTAAAATTTAAGCGTTCCTAAAATTGTACGGAGGATTGTACGGTACTCTATTTCATCTCGACGGAGCGTGGCGAGCACCCTAAAAGGTTGTTCCTAAAATCAGAAGTAAATGTTACAACCGTGTATAAATATTACGGAAACAGGGGCAAATATTTGCGTTAATATCAGTTTGAGTAAACCTAGGTAAAACATAAAGCCATTAGAGAATGAAACCTGATGCTGGCTACAACATAAAGTGAATTAAATTTACTATTGTCAAGGCAGCGGAATATGAAAAAGCAGCATTTTGTTAAGACGAATCCTACAGAAAGGTTAAAATGTTCTCGTCAGCAAGTTTACCGGCGCACTCAGAGTTTATAAAGCACCTTATTCGAAATAACAACGCGAACCGCCGCGGATGTCTAACTTAAATAAGATTTAATATTCCTATCCGGCAGGAAACTTCTTGAGGGAGCGTGTGTAATCAAAATCTGCACTGGGGAACTTTCCACGGGATTCTCCGAGCAATTGCAGAACGGGCACGCCGGTAAAAAACTGAAATGAACTTGTCGCTTAAAACTAATTTCATTCCAAACTTTCGTCTTAGAATAGTTTTTTTTATCATGTTTCGCGCGTTTTCCGTCCTAACTTGTGCACAGTTTAAAAATCAATTTCTTAGAACTCGCCAAAAGGGCAAGTTGCGAGGTGTTTACTCCGGCCCGCCGACTGCGGCCCGATGTGAACGAAAACTTAAACCTCTTCTCGCTCGCTACCAGAGAATTTTCTTTTCGAAATTAACCAACTTTTGGAAAAATATTTGCAAACAAGTTTCCTCTACACAAAAACGAGTCTACCCTCACGAAATCTTTTCACAGGTTACACGAAGAATATTAAAAACAAAACTTTTTTTAAATAAAAAGTAAAGTGAAGTAAAATTTTCGTTCGTCTTATATTTATTTATTGAAGTCTCTATAGCGCGACGTTCGTCCCTATATTTCTGTTTACCGGCCTCTCCCCTATTTGTTCTTGGCGTTGCGTTTTCCTTATTGTCTACTTACATTTTATTTTGCATGCAGTGGGTACCCAATCACGTCAAGGAATCAATGAAATAGGAGAATCAATGTGAGATTTCAATGTTACTTAATTGGGATTACATAGAGAAGGGGAGAGCGGAGTAGCGTGCCTCTGGAGAAATCCTTGGAAGACAGAAAAACTATTAAACGTGACTAAGTACATTTGCGACAGAGCGCGCGGAGTGGTCCTTGTCCTTCAAGAGCGCAATTAGTCCGCTTTTTGCTGCACTTGAATGCTTTGAGTAATGATTGGACGCTGAGCGCGACCGGCTTGCGGTTGTTTACGCTCGCAACAAACGCTGATTTATCGCCCGGCACGGTTCGACCACTGCCTCCCGCATTTAGCTACATAAAATCATAATTATACCACCGTTTAATATTAATTTGAGTTGATTTGACACCCGGATCACGATAAGGACTTTGCGATATTATAAATTACAGAAATAATTCACGGTTCTGGTTTTGGTAGTTATAGCGAACGAATTGCAGCAGATACGAATGTACACTATATGTAGGTTCTACTTATGTACAGCGTATGATGCAAATGTGTAGGCGTGGCACAA
Source organism: Athetis lepigone (assembly GCA_033675125.1). Classification (NCBI taxonomy): domain Eukaryota; kingdom Metazoa; phylum Arthropoda; class Insecta; order Lepidoptera; family Noctuidae; genus Athetis; species Athetis lepigone. The sequence goes on along the minus strand of CM066239.1, from coordinate 14,304,181 downwards.
GAAACTTGGCAGCGACCGCGCGGTCGCGCGATCCTGCAAATCTGCGCGCTATGCTTATCAGCTGTGATTCATACTTACGTTGGTACACAGCGACAATGTGGGAGCTATGTACGTGTACGTACTCTTCGTACAAACATTACGGGAGCATGTGGCGGCGACGCTAGTTTGTACCTAACTCCGCGCCACCAGACTTCATTTTATTCTGTGGATAAGGACGCTCATATGTCCCTGGGATTCACTGACGCTTTGTCGACGAACTAAAGAATGGATCGTGATGAGAAATGTGCTGGAATAATTTATCTTCGGGTTAGTTTGGGGAACTAAGCTCATGTGCAGCACTAGCAATGGATGACGGCTTATGTCTAATTCAGACACGCGCTGCAGAGGAAGAGATAAAACGTTGCGGACAATAACAGTATAAAAATGATGACTCGCAAAGTTGTGTGGAGGCGAGCCAAAATATCGTGGTACTAAACAATACCTGTGTCGCGGTGAAACAATAGAGGAACAACAATATGGCGACGTTAACAACATTTTTTCACTTGCAGGTCGTTACAAAAATACAGATAACAGCGCACGTGCCGTTTATGGCTGAAGATGTTGAGCGAGAGACGGCACAAAGCGGCTGAGATTTATTGGCCCGCCGTAAACGCGCGTAAGAGGAAGTTTGTACACTGGCGCTCGACGAATCGCAATATTTAACGTTCAACTATTTCCATCAATTTGTTCTATCAAGAAAGGAAAAACTTAAATTGGAGCGATTAAAGCGCGCGCCGGATCGTGATTGATTTCTTGCGCGGGTAGGAGCGCCCGCGCCGCCCTGCGCCCATTGTGCCCCCAGATTTATTTCTGTTTCACCGTTTTTATTGCGTACTCGGAACTTATAACGAAATAGTTACGGCTGTTAAAAGGTTTTATTGGTTAACCTTCGGCGTGTGCGGTCATAAAATAGATTCGTAACCAAAGAAGCGTACGCATACAGCTAGATTTATAACTGTATCACGTGAAAAAGAAACAAATTTGCCCTGCAGAAGGATATAAAACAGGAGATATAGCACGAATTTATCGGTAAATTGTGGAAATCTCAGTATAATAAAATATCTTCTATTGAATATTGTATGAAAAGAGTTTTACGGGTCTCACTCATTTCACTCCATTTTACTACCTACCTTTTTATGCAGGACTCAATATCTCGGAATACAAAATAGCGTTAACGATGGATGTAAATTGTGTTATTAGTGATGTCTTTGGAGTTCGTTCCTTACCTGAAACAAAAGAATGCGTAAATAAGTAAGGGAAGATGGAAAACAGAATGACAGACTGCAATTAAAATTGTTAATATCGCGGTGATCAGATTGAGAAAGACGGGCAGGCTACCCTCGAGCCTACGAGCAAATTCACTTAATTTACTCGTGTTGAAGCCCCGCTAAAACTTTACGCACTTAATAAACTCCGAGACGAATTAAAATTCCGTCGGTTTAGTAACAATCGTGTCGGAACGCCGTTAACTCTTTCGGCCGGCGCCGAGTTATTAATAAGGGACACGCCTCGGTCGCAGTGATTTATCTACAAAAATAATGACAGCGGGCCGCAGCTAATCAGAATTAACAAGTTTATGGTGGACGGCGGATTAACGCAATGTCGTGTCTCGCTTCTTTATTTAAACATGCAAATTATTTTTGAGTGTGCGCCGTTTGAATGCTGCATGTTGTTTAGCATAAACAAATCGGCGTCGGTGCGCGCTGTCGGCAAAGTGTTAGACAAGCGCTGGGAATAAATAATCTTACTGTTAGATGCTCCTTCCTCGAGGGCCGATCGTAAATCAGGACGAGACGAAATTTCCGTCTAATGTGAATGTAAAATTTAGAGAACAATGCCGTTGTGTAGTTGCAGAGCTTCCCTTCGCTCGTGAGCGTTAGTTTAGACTCGGTTTAAGGCTGATTAACTGAAATTTATGAGCCCGACTCACTTATAACATTAACTAATATCAAAGACATTCCTGTTAATATTAAATAACACCTTCGGTCTGAACGTTTTGGTCTGATATTGTATTTTAGGAATTTTGGTTTACCGTTTATTACGTAGATTATGTGTATTAACCTTTATTGTTGATATTCGAAGCCTTTAATGTCTTTTCTATAATTAACCTTTAATAGTACTTCCTAGAATTTTGACATTTACATCCTTATTATATTATCTGGTAATTTTTATAACAAATTAATGTAATTTAATAATAAAGTCTGATATTTCTTCTTATTTTTGTAAACAGAAAGTGTAAAAACTTGCTGTTAAAATACTATTTAGTCGGTTATTTCCATAAAACATTTTAATTAACTGAAGTTATTTCAATATAAAAGGTTTCCGTTGCACGAACATCGCATATTATCACAGTCAATAAAAGCTGAATCACTTACGTATAAACATATTTTTGAAGTGGTATGATTTTTTAATAATGATTGTTCTGCTTACGTTCCAATTTTAAAGTTTGTTTATTTTAATACAAGCAAACCGCACCGCTTCACCCGGGTGTTTTAATCTTTGAAAATCTCGATACTTTTCTGCTATAATCACTGGCTATTGGCTATAACAACGTCAAGAAAATCTGCTAAGCAATTTTTGAGTTTATCGCGCACAGAGAGACAGTGTTACGCAGCCAACTTTTGTTTTATAATAATGTAAGGATAAGAATATTAAAACATGAAACAATTATTGCACTTGTATACAGACAAAATGTGTACGTAGAAATTTTGAGAGCAATATACATACATTTGAATATTCTATAGTTTAAACGGTCCTGAGGTGTCGGTTTATTGGTGTCTCAATACCGGCTATAACCTCGGAACCCAGGATTAAGAGAAGTTATCCGTTTTGACCCTCCCAAGGACTGTGTTATAATCCAAATAGAGGGCCTCTTCACACTCTCTGCGCCCCTGGTAATATCTCAGAGGAATGTTTGAACAATACAATTTAAATACAAAATGTTCAATATATGTCCTGTATCTTTCCCTCATTATATACTAGAGAGAAGGGTATGTTTATTTAAATGTAATAATCTCTAGGTTTTACTAGTCAAATTGTAATAATTCGTTTTGTTTATGAATAGATAGATGTGCTATAGCGGGTGAAACCACGGAGTTCTGTTAGTTTTGTAAATATATATTTTCACCGTTCTTATCATCATACAATTTTAATACGAAAATATTATTTTAAGCAATTTTTGCTCTAGTAAATTTGAGTATTGAATATTGAGTATTGTAATGATAAATTCTCAAACTCAAATCGTTTATTTCCTTCTGACCATTAAAAAGGCACTTTGAAATGTAATTGACGTTCTAAATATGAACCAAAAAATATCTAGTTGCTTATAATATAAGGTGCAATGTAGGTTGCAAATTATGCTTAAATGTTATTCTTGCCTAGAATACGATACATTCAGATACTACTTAATAAATATTAAACAATTTTACATACACTACCGTTGCCAGTGTAAAATTATTAAAATTATCGTACAAAGTTCTAGGTCAAAACTATATGATTTTATTAAACAAAGGAAAAATTGCCATTACAAAATTTAATCGCAACTCAGGTCTTTCTTGGTGAAACTCAAAAAAAGGTAAAACATATTTCCATTACAACACAAAAAAATCAACTGGTATAAAATAACTAACATAAAATTAAATTAAAAATGTGTTAGTCTACCGGCTCATTACCCTGGCCAGTTAAAGATGTATCTGACAGAAAACTTCATTATCGTGAAGGGGCAACAGGTTAAATAATAAGTGAGCCTTAAGATAGCCGCGAATCCCACTTTTATATTGCACTGTGGTTATTATTACAATAGGTATCAATCCTTAGTGATTTTTGAATGAATAAGAGCTACCTACCATATAAATATGACAAACATCAAATATAATAATTAAAATAAAAGTATGTAAATATGACAACTACACTACACAAATAAATCAACAAACTCGATACAAATAGCAGTAACACAAAATCAAATAAAAATGTGTCAGGTTTTACTACCGGCTCATTACCCTGGCCGGTTAAAGATGTATCTGACAGAAAACTCCATTATCGTGGAGGAGCGACAGGTTAAATAATAACTGAGCCTCAAGATGGCCGCAAACCCGCCTTTAATATTGCACTGTGGTTATTATGTTGCGTGTTTTTGTTAGTTGTTTTTTTTTTTTAATTTCTGTGGTACAGTCAGGGACTAAAGTCGATTGTCGTGATAACTTTTAGTCGTAACTTATATTTTTTCATTTTAATTTGACTTAACGTTATATCATAAAATTTTAGTTAAATTTAAAATACAAACATAATTTCAATAATAAAAATATTCTTTGAATAGTTTTATATTTACTATTTATATTTATAAACTAGTCATGTAGTAAATTATTAACGAAAAGTAAGTATAAACTTCAATTGTCGAATCATAAAATACGAATATTTACAACCAGCTACTTTTAAGTCAAAGGTCTTTAAGAAAAGAGTTATAAATCAATTCAAAAAAGCTCAATAATACAAAAAAATATCTAATATAAGAATCAGGTAGAAGAACAGAAGTCCTGAATTTTTCTGACAAACAGTCTTTATTAAAGATGAAAATAAAACTTTAAAACAATATAAACTAGAAACAGCGCGACATTCGACTTCAACTGTATTTAGTAACTGTTAAGTGGCGATAAACAATTTATCATGCCAAATTCACCCGTATCGGTACTTTTAGTGTACTTGGCAATATCTTGAGAGGTACCAAGAACTTGTAAGAGATTCCGTGTAATCCTCGCGTGAGATTTATACGAGCCGCGTAGGTAACGCAGTGCGGCTACGGCGTAGCTTGTAGCTACACGCTACGCCACGTAGCTACGTAGCACTTCGTAGACGTGTAAGCTTTAAGTGATTCTGGCTGGAATATCATTTTGTACGAACACTAGTTTGAGAAGTTTTAATTTTATTTTGCTGTTTTAGTACTTTAAAATGTAACAGGAATGGCTTTACTAACTTTTAAACTTTCGCGTTTCATTATAACAACATAATATAACGTCAAGCCTTCCAAGGTATTTAAATAAATATTATTCGCGTTAATAATAATAATAATAATAATAAACCTTTATTATCAGGCAACTGAGGCCCATAGAAAAAATACACAAATAATCTTACTTAAAATAAACTAATACATATTTAAAATAAAACTATAAACAAATAATAAACTATTTCACACGAAGTGACGGCGTCGTGTTTCCCGGCGAGGTCGGTATCTGTCCACGAAAACGTCGATACACGACACCCTTCGGCCAAAACTCTCCTTTGAGAAAGGTCTCCAGATGATTAGTCGGCACCCGCACCACGAACGACTTAAAATTTGTGTTATGGGTTAATACCCGAGTTAATATTATATTATGTAGGAATGGCTTTAATGACAACGTTATTTGGTTTACTGTTTATTTCGTAGCAATGTTCTTTATATTAATTAGAATGTTTCGGAGAATTTTAATTTACACAAATTGAAACATACCGAATATATTTTGGAGGTAGCACAAATTTTCGGAAGGATAGACAAATATTTCGTTGGATACTTATTAGTGAGAAGGAAAAAGAGAATAAAAAAATTCCGACAAGTCAGTTCATTGCTTTCATTCCTCTGTCATTGTACAGACATTATTACTCGAGGCATTCCGAGAACTCAGCCGACGTACTTCGTAATCGAAAAAAAGACATAATATTTCACGATACGCGGATAAAATAAAGGTTTATTCGTCGAAAGCGTAACGCTTTAAATACGTAGTACATGGTCGTAGTACGCGGATTATAGTATCAAAACGCGAGTAAGCAAATAAAGTAATACGGTGAATCACCTGCACACGATATGTCCTTCCCACGCGTTTTAACGTTCCTCTAAGTAGGAACAACGCTAATTTGCTTTTGTTCGTACATTTACCCGTTTACTTCAGCTATTTCGGTTTCTCGTACGCACTCGAACGTACGACTACGTACATGGATTACCTAGTGTACTTAAATGAACAAAGTGAATTTGTGATGTTAAAATTTAGCAAATATTCACGTAATTTCACGTTTTCAAATGTACACGGTTTAGGGGAAGCTTTCAAGTGATATGTACACAGTTTGTTTTGAATTAGATTCTTGGGGTGTATGAATTTGTGATGTGACGGAATTTAAACGGGTTTGGCAGGAATTACTCGAGAAATGGAATTTGTGTTTTGTCACTTTTACTTAATTGTAATTGTCGGGTTTTTGTCTCGATGTTCATCTCAATGATATACTTGCTTGATTGTCTCCTCTCATAAAAAAAAAACGCCATTATCCATAGCCCACCAGCACTAGACATGGCTTTCTAATATTTACGTATTCTTCTACAATGTTCAGCAAATCTCTTTCTCTGTTCAAGACATCCTGTGAAATCGTCGTTCAATTTAACCACTTAAAAAAATCACAGTTCAAATTACTAATTGTACTAGTAACTTTTAGTTACATGAATTACTAAAGCTTTTACCTGTAAATTTTTTTTTCTACCAAACTAGACTATACTTCCACCAATAAAAAAAAACTTGTAATTCGACCACAACTTCCAGATACACTACGCTCTAAGCAGTTTTGATTTGTTTTTTTTTTAACCGAAAACGTTTACGTTCATTAACTCATCTGTGGTACCGACTGAATGATTGATTTTTGACTCCACAACCAATCAAAACTTGCAAACACAACTCATAAAACCACCAACCGCGCGTATCATTGCATCTAATCTCGAGCAAACCAATCAAAACCATAACTTAATACCCAAAGAGTTTAATATCGCATCGATTAGACATAGGAAGTTGAACTCCGTTAATCAACAAGCGGGAAAGATAAAACCGAAAGTTTAATCGTAATTCACGTTATGATTACGGGTTACTCCGTCACCGAAGTTGTCGAAACGCTGAAGGGAAGCGTGAAATCATTAAGGCTTGAGATAATACGGTTTGGCTAATGAAGCGGCGTGTCCTGGTACCAAGGCAACTCAATGACGTCACATGTGTTCGAGTTCGGTCCTAATCTTGGTAGTAACGTTTGAGCTCTTTGGGCGACTGGTTAACTCTCATTAGCAAATGTACTGCCGGGCTTGCGTTTCTTATTGTCGTGTGATTTGGCCTAATTTTTTGGGCGAAGTTTGTTCGGAGTCTTTCTGTTGAGTTTTAGTTTGAGTTTTTGTGGATGGTGGTAAAAAAACTCTTATAAAAAAAACTCATGTTAAAAGGTTTGCAATTTATACGTCCGAAATATAAAAGCAGGTAAATCTAAATGGAACTAGATGGAATATCGTGACAGATTCAGATAAAGATGGCGGGTGGAGTACAACTCTTAAAAGTAGGATTAGTCCACACTAGCTCAAAGGACCAAAGAAAGAAATACCTTTGTTCTCCAGTTGGTTAGGATAGACTAAAGATAGAATTAATGGAATAAATGGAATATGCCAATAAAATTTAAAACTGTGATACCCATAATTCTAACACTTACGCGTTAAAAACAAAACGCTCAAACACCACGAAACCCACATCTACCCCAATAAACCCTACAATTAATTACCAAACATGAACATAATTTGGACGTCTAACTATTCGAGATCAAATGGTAAGCCGGCCTGACGAATCCCATGATGCCTTCCATCTCTGCTTAGTTGGATTAACTCGCGTCATTAATCGTTGGAATTGCGTCCGACCCTCGCGACCCGGGAATCTTCAATTAGAAACAAACTTTGTATTACAATCGCATCGATTGGTACCTCCACGTTAACGGAGTTTGATTTAAAGTGGGGAATAACTTGGTGGAGGGTGTTTTGGTTTGTGTGTGTTTGGAGTTATGGTGGCTTATTGGGTGAAAGGACCGGTTTAGTGAATTTGGCTGTGATAACAGATGGTGAATACAATTCTCGTATGTTTAAAAAAGGATGCTGATCTATCTAGATTTTTGACTACTTTGCAGTTTACTTGAGATTCCATTTTGAAAGAATTTAATCAGGGAAATTGGTCCTTTGATTCTTATATGTAACAGAATTCTCCCTAAAGCATAATAGCTATGGTGTAATCAAGCAAAGTACAAAAAAATGTGTTGCGAAAAAAGTTTTTAATCCAGTCCAACTTTTGAAGCCTTTTTAAAATTCAGCTGCCAATATGTGAGCACGTATTTTTTGGCATTAATTTTCAGTCTGTATGTATAGTCAAGCCGCGATAGGAACGCCAGACTCGCAGAGACGTCAACGATCAATCAGGCGTATGACTAGCGCCATCTATCAATATGTCATGGCGGACGACGTGCCACGCCAGATGGCAGCACTGCCCGAAGAGAAATTAGAAAACAATTTTCGGCAAGTGATACGTATAGCTACTTCTTTAGAATGGTTTATAGTCAGTTTGGGTTAATTCATTAAGTATGAAATTACTGTTGGTTAGGAAATAAACCATCAATTTTATTAAACTTTTACATAGTTCAAATAATGGACTCTTGGCCGGTTAGAAGATTATTAAGAAAGATTATTCGATAAAACCAGTGGTATTGGGAATTATGAAAAGGAAAAGTTTAAGGAAGTATTTAAGTGCCTTGGAAAATTCTCGAAAAAAATACGAAATTACCCAAAAAACAGAAGTAATAAAAAATAATCACGAATAACATTTTCTAAAGAATTTGCCTAATATATTCATTGAAAATAAAGCCTCATTTTATAATGCGGCAGAAGATGATCTTTATTTTTTTATTACGCCGGAAAGCGGGCCGTTCGGTACAATTTAATCACGAATTTAACGTCCGCGGCACGTTCCCGGTTCGGACACTTTTATGACATCAGACACTCGGCGTTAAATGCTGAGGCTTAAAAAGGGTTGATAGGGAGGCGGCTGTCACCTGGAAAAGCTTGGGACATAGCGGTACCTTCATCATAGTACGGCCGGACGTTCATTGATAATTAATGGGTTGTGCCAGTGTAACGAAAACAAACGACTCGTGGCACGCGCACGATAACGATTAATATCTTCGCGGCGCAGCAAAAACAGACCTACGTTCGTAGCCTTGGTGTGATAAATCATATCTCCTCGAGGCACAAAAATAAATGAAGCTAATGATAAATGACGACGAATACGAAGAGTGCCACCGTCGATTGAGTGGAGTAAATTTGAAAATTAAAAATTGTCTTGCGGTGCAAGGAACTTGAGAAACCATCTGTCTTTACTTTCTATGATTTTTTGAATTCATTTCATCATCATTCTTGACGTTGACTAGTTGGAGTATATTTAAACAAAACGTAGCAATCCTCAACAAAAATCCAGCTACGTAGCTCCTACTGAATTCAGCAAAAATCTACAGTAAAATTTTAGCCAAGCAAACTCTAGATGCAAATTCTCGTAGCAGATTGCGTAGCCGCGTAGCCATTTCGCCGGCCGTAGCCAAGCTACGTTAGTCAATCAGCTGTGTATGCCGAATGTATATTGGAATCACTATCGTAGTCTGGGTAGTGTAGTATCCATGTATCTTAATACGTATCTAGTAGATAGCCATTTCAAATTGTTACAAATTGATACTAGGATTCGAATACGATAGTGAAAAAACATCGTGAAAAACTTTTCTTAAATATAATATTATATATTTGAGATTTTGTAGGCGTAACTCACAAACCAAAAGCTCTGTATATTGTCAATCATTTTGTAAGGAAAATTTCTCTAGTAGGGTACTGTCAAATATTTATACACACATCGTTTTCTCTTATAGTTAGCAATGCCGATATTGTTAAGCTTGGAATGTTGGTATGTAGAATTTGTGTCTTGTTAGCTGTCCTACGATTTTGGTTTTTATAAAATAAATATCTCTGTATTGAAAACAAATATTTGTTGGTACTCAATTAATTTTATTTTTGTACCAAAAAATGTTTGAAAGACTGTAATAAAAATATATTCTGATAGGAATAACTAATAAGTGAGCTATATAAATTGAAGTAGCTTCAGTACTCATAACGGTTCAACAAGGCGGGATTTGAACTTATGTTCTTCGCAATCATAAGTACGCTACTACGAGCCGAATGCATATTCAAGAGCCTTACGTAAAAATAAAAAAAGCTAATGCAAAATATTTATAGTTTGTAGAATTAAAAATATCATAAATACTTTGCTGTTAGTTCGTATAAAAAATAATTTATCTATCTATACGTATTGATATAAAAAGGTAAACTGACTCAGTGACTGTATTTGTATTTTGTATTTTTTTATTCAAACAATAAACATTGTGTAGAATATTAAGTAGGTACATAGTAGTATTACAATAAAATTGTCACATGCAAAACAATTTCTACTAGTTGAAACTTAAAATCAACAGATATAATCAAGTTAAGGATAAAGAATTCCAAGAAAATATAGGTTTTATAGTAATTCACTTTTTTGCATACAAAATCTGATACTGAGAACCAACATTTTTCCAACAAGAAGGCTTTTAATTCATTTTTAAATAAATGAGGGCTATAAATTAATAATTTTAAATTTGTTGGTAACCTATTTAACAGTTCCACAGCTTGGTACTCGGAGCAATGCTTAGCTATTTTAAGATTTGGTGCCATCTTCTCGTTCATCTTATCGTGTATATAATAAGCACAGCCCAATCCGCTCGACCTAGAGACATTAAACGTACTGGGTGTATTTTTGTAAACAATATGTTCTTTGTAAAGTGGTGGTGGCTAACTAAGAAAGGGTTTTTGGAAATTTCAGCCCTAAAGGGTTAAAATAGGGGATGTAATTATCTACATTGAGGCGTGCAAAGCAGCTGTTTATTTGTCGTCAATACGCTGCATTAACTTCATAATGTCGCGGAGCTTTTTTAAAATGAAGTTAAGATAAAGATGTGGCTAAATAAGAAAGTATCGGTTCTCATCATTCTCACAAAAATGCATCAAGATTTATTACAAAATATCAAGTAAAATATCTTATAGAGGTAGGTACTCTTGCCTGAATTCCAACTATGCTAGGGTCTCCAATGGGGAATACTAATATTTTACACCTCCACAATCTAGTTAATAGGTATCTGAGGATCAGAATTTCTGGCTTCTGTACCCATAACGACAGTCAAAGATTATAATAATATGCAAAATAATAAACAAAAATGTATCATCGAACATCGCTGTCCAAGATTTTGGAATATTTCGATTCAAAGTCGTAACTATCGGTGCATACGTTCGATCTAACTCAAATAAATATAAAAACATATAGAAACAGCAATAAAGAAAAACTTAGCTACTCAAATAAAACCCATATCGTGACAGTTCGTCTCAATCGTATAATTTCAAAAGACTTTATTTGATTTTACGATAATGGCCCCAGAAGCCGAGTCCCAGTCGTCCCCAGGTACCTTATACATAGACTCGGAAATTGCGTTAACCACATTCGAGTACCAGGAAATTAGAAACGTTCAAGGGTATAATCGAATGTCTCTCTCTAGCAGAAATAAACTTACCGTACGTTATCGATGTGGTTCAGTACTCGTTTGTGCGTAATGCAACGTGCTTTGATTTTTTTCGTTTCCGTTGATAACGGATAAATTGATTTTACGCTCGCGCTTTGATCTTAAAAGGGGATGTAATTCATAAGAAAGAGCTGGGTTTTTGTTAGAGACTTTCCTTATAACATTGACTTGTTCAGTTCCCTCTATTAATTACTGAAATGCCGTAAAAGCTAGTATTGTACGTTAAAGATAAGTGCGTAAACGTCACAGTCTCGAATATCCCTAAAGAACTTTGTGAAACAATTGACGAGAGATGGGGAGACTACAAAGACAATTGAAATTCGATTTGCTTTCAATTTGAGTGCTCTCACTCCCTTTTCAGTAGGAGCGGTGCACTAATAAGTTCTGATTGTTTCAATACATTTTTCTCAAGATGAAGTTAGTTGACGCCGGTGCAGACGGCGACAAACTGCGCTAATTACGTTAGTGATCCCCGTCCCCAGCCCCCAAAGTAAACGACTCCGCTTTCAGTGTAAACAACCGCTCAACTTTACCAGGAAAAATTCGCAAACCCACTTATTTATGTCTCAGAGGTATACGGTGACAGTGCGACGACATAACAACGTCGTACGACGTACTGAACGTACTCCAGCACCAAATTAGGTTAGTGTACCGCTGTACAAATAATATTCCCTAACTCAAACATTTAACAAAAGAAACGGTTCTAAGATTTCAAATAAATTCCATTATAGTTAAAAAGTTCCGAATATTTTTGCATATTTTTCAACGTTCAGGAGATTCGCGGACGTTAAAATAAAATTTACCTGATATTTGTTGTAACAAGTGCTTGTTGTACTTTAATTCTTAACAAAATTGTTTTCGGTACACTGTGAGCTTGAATTTGTAACAATTTAGCGCCACGGGTTAGGCCTGTACTAAACTAATATAGCAGAAAAAAAATATTGCAAAAAGTCAGAATCTCAAGTCGAGCGCGAACTATCCAGATATTATATTTCCGAACGTATTGATCCCCTAGGATACTATGTTCGGTTTCGTTTCGGTAGAAGTTTTCAATCCCTCTGCGTTTTGGGAGTTGCACTGGACAATCTTATCAGGGAGGAAAGAGGGGAAGATTTTCCACTGTCCGGCGCCCTCTCACCTTGAAGGATTTCCCAGGGCGCCCAGGCCGGCCAGCCGATTGGATTTCAAATTATTATGCGTGTATTTGACCGGCAAAAGATTTACATTTTTTAACGTTGGAACTTTTTTTACGGAATTATAGGGGTTATGTCGGGTCTGTCGCTGGGATTTGGAATTGAATATTTTATTTGTGTCGGTCGCGTTACGGTACATGTCTACTTTTGTGATTATGCGCGTTTTAGTATAATTTACATATGTAAGTATGTTTTGAATAACATGAGGCAACTTGGACGTAAATAAGTTTATTATTAAAGTAAACGTCGGAAAGTCAAATGTAATGTTTGACATTATTGTGACGCCCTTTTAGTTAACATTGTCATTTAACCTAAATACCAACTTAAATGTGCCTACTCAAGCATAAAGCTATCACTTTACATTTATAATTAAAACTAGTTAACCAACTTCCATTTAGTGTTCAAGTGGTAGAAGAGCGCACTATTTTAGTAGATGTAACTAATTGTCAATACGAGAGGGTGGTGGGTAGGTGGCTACCTAAGAGGTAGGCGGCGGAAGCAAACGAAAGTTCTTAGTAGAGATCGCATTAGAGACCGCGCGGCCCACGACTGTCGGAGATAATGCCATTGCAATACCCGAGATCTGATTGTATTGGCAAATTGGATCAAATGCAGCGCTCACCGTACAAAAGATAAGAGCCGGATCCGGGTATAGCGGTAATATTATGTTGCGGCTATCTTCCCGGATCGCCCCCGTGTGCGGCTCGTGACGATCGAAACGATGGCCTGTAATCGGTTCGTGTAGTTTCCAACTTTTTTTTAAATCTTTTCATTTTGTCCGCCGTTTCCTTTTGTTGCGGCACAATCGATTTTGAACCGGATTATCAGCTTATATCATTTTGTGAGCTCATTCTCTGCTTATAAATTTTCATCGACCTTTTTAATACAATGGTTCTAAGAATGGATGGATCCTATCTTGTTTATATTTTAATTCCCTCGAGTGAGCTGAGATGTTGAATACGAGGTTTTCGGTGGTGAACGATAAACTCTGAAAACATTTTGTATTTGTTCTACCTCCATTTTTTAACAGACGTAAATCTGATAATAAAGTAATGTGAACGCGACTGTTGCAACAAACATATCGTGAGCAACAAAAAATGTTGGTAATAACGCGTGATATGAAGCGCCGCGAGCTCAACGTACCAATGTTTTTGCGACCAATGAAAAAATATCGCCCATGTAAACGACAATGCAGATTATTATTGCCCGCCGGGGACACATAAAGAGTAGCGTAAGAAACACGGCGGATTTACGCGGCGCACAGATAAGATACGACACCTGTCTGATGTTGATGTATCGCGATGATCGCCCAAACAGCGGGCCTCATTTTCCCGTCGTTACGGGGTGAATTTTAAATTCCCTGCGAGGGTGTCCCACTCAACTATGTATGAAGGACCGGCCTCTCTACGCGACGCGCATCCGGTCGCACGCATACACTATGAACCCTCATTGTCTGCCCGAACTCAAGGTAAACCGATTACGTGCTAAAAATTCATAAAGCCATTGTCATCTTCGTATAAAGCTTCTACGTTTAGTAAGTGAGCTAGACGTTTACTCGGGGCGTATCAACGTGACGTCAATAAACCAAAATAACGGTATTAAAATGCATAATAAAAATATAACGCTAAAATACAGCTCAACAAAACATCAGATAGCAACGTTTTAGAGACGGGAAATTAATAATATCATCTACCCTTATTGTAAAGCGAAAAATCTCAATTGGGACGTGATAAACAATACGGCACGCCTAGGTTATCTCCCCTTGACTTATGATATCATTATTTCCCTTTTTGCAAAAATTTACCGAGCAAAAACAAGAGCGCGGTGGGCATACTAATTCTCCTCGGTCAATATATTGGTATCGACGGAACGCCCGCAGGACCTTTCCTAATATTTTCAAAGGCAAAATCTTTATACAATAAAACAGAAGCAAGCAATTTCAATGTTAAATCTCATAATTCAAATTTCTCTCGTTGTTTACCGGCCACGCTTCGGCGGCTATATAAACTCTCAAAATCTACCCACATCCGTAACGAAAGCCTGCACCGTTATTTATGGAAAGCCACGTTTCATTGTTGTTGTCGGTTTTCATTTTAACGCTTAATTTTTTTTCTATTTATTGTATTTTTGTGATCGTCCGTCGGTGCCTACAAAATGATTTGTTTTTCGGGTTGTTCCTCCTACGTGGTTAATTCCGGCGATGTTTGTTTTATGGGAACGGCGGTGTGTTCCATACGTTCGACACTGAATAGATCACGCCCGAAGACTAATGCGTCCCCAAGAAATTCTCTTGTTTTGCGAGTGGATAAGGGTCCATTGTCGATCTCGCATAAACCGAAGCGATTTACCGGAAAATATCGCTTATTTGCATCGCCAACACATCTGTCCGCGCGGACGTAAAACATTCGGACGTAAAATCGAATGGACGAAATAAGATATAAATGGCCGCTTGCACATAGAATCTCGGATTTTACAACCATCTCGTATATCTTTAAGTGAAATATGGTCCGATATCATATTCAATCGTCCCGGCATTATATGCTCGAAACTTAGATAAGTAAGTAGATACTTACGGAAAGGATATTTTTATTCCTTGCAATTTTATAAATTTAACAGAATTTATGGCTTCTAAATAATATTTTGAAGCTTCCAACAGTATGCAGCCAATAAATCAGAGTGTAACCGCGGTATCTACGTATAAGAATAGATTATACCCACGATGTCGTGAAGAAAACTGTAGCAAACAGATTTATTGAAAAATTTGGATAGCGAGTAGCTTTGAGCATAAAATCTTCTTGAGGTATATGCTTCAATATATCCAGTAAGGAGCTATATGCATTTTAAGGTGAATATTCTTCAATCTTTGTAACGTAAAACTATCCAAGTGTTATTAAACTGCACTTTCAATTTTCATATCAAAAGCTAGGTAGGATCGATCGTATCCGACAGACTAGTGGGTGGATTGTGTTCGTCTCAATGACGCTTTTAAGTCGGGGTTACGGTTTTATGTGTGAACGGAAGAGTCAGCTTGAATGACGGGGGTCTCGGCTCTAGTACGTACTCCACTACTCGCTCCTATCATAAAAATGTAATTAAAATTCACATCATCCGCCCCCGACTAAGTTGGAGAGACCGGGATAACTATTCTATTGTTTTACCATGTACGACGTTGCCCTCACAGTTTCAACGCATTTACATTACGTACCTACAACGAAATAGGGTTGAAAGAATTTGTTGAAACTAGCTTTGTTCGAATTAAACAACAATAAAGTGATTTAATGGGTGCTTTTAAAGCTGAGAGCGATTTCTTTTAAACAATCTAGTATCGCGTTCAGAAAACACTTCTTGGAAATAACGAGATACGTAAATTACGTTTTGTTCAACAATAGGTACTCGAATCGTGCCGGGGTTTCTTGTAAGATGAGAATTATATTGATTCGCAAATACGAACTTATCCATGCGAAATGAAATATACTTAAATCGGAAATCCTTGAAAGTATTAGGTGGATACACGATGTTTTGTATCGACCCAAATTGTTTTATTGGTTCGTCTACACAGTTTGGTACGGCCGGAAAATAATTTTAAAGGATTATGTGGCTTGTTTATCAAAAACTCGGCCTTACGACCAGTTTCAGGCAAACAGCGTGTATTAATAAAAGCATTTAATAAAAAAAAGAACCTTCAATCCTTTCCCCCAACACGTCAAGCGCCCAAATTGTTTGACAAACACATCAAACGGCCGCAAAATTTTAATTCAAACATGTAAAAAATTTTCAGACGTAATTTCATTTTGCTGTTCATAAACATCTAGGGTAAAATTACGGGTAAAGCGTTGTATTACTGTGATCATTACGTCACGGACTAATGAAGCCATTACTCACTTATCTATCGTGATACGTACCTGAAATCAAAAGAAAGAAAGTACATTAGTAAAATAAAGGAATGGTACAAAGTAGGCACGCGAACTGCTAACGTTTATAAATAAAAGCACATTGAATTATAGCGAGGCCGAGGAGACAACGCTAAGGTGTGGAATATCATTTTTCAAGAAGCAAGTCGCCTGATAGTAGGTAATGCTTTACACTAGGAGGTTCCAACCGCGGACTCGACCGGTATTCTGATAGATAGGAAATGAAGAGTGATTAGCCTCGCGTGACTCTACAAGGCTCACGGCAAACCGGGGACCTACTTGGATAAATATTGCGTTTGCGAAAAACTAGATTGTTCGACGGAGTAATGTGGTGTTTGAATGTGTAAATTTTATCTTTATGCGTCATAATCACAGGTATTATTGTTATTTCGAAGCTTGAGCGGCTTGAAGGCTGTAGTGGTGGTTTGTGAACTATTTAATTATTGTAGTGACTTTTAGTGGTAGCAATCATCATAATTTTTGACGTAAGTATATGGGGTTTCAATGAACACATAAATACAGAACAATAGTAAAAGCTAGGCATAATTTGCACGTTTTTTGTTCGTTTGTTTGAATGTACTAATCTCTGGAACTCTTAGTTGGTTTGGAATACTTCTTTTAGCACATAATAGGATGTTTCTAGAAGAACAATATAGGCTATTAAACAACACTTTACTATATATGGGAACGGAACAGTAACCTAAGACACGGACACAAGTTTATATAGAGGAACTGAATTAAACATACATGTAAATAGATAAAGTCACATAGGTACTTGTTTGGTATCAGACCAGCGTATGAGAGGCAGCCCTATCACTATATCAACGGATAGAATGATAAAGCTATATTCCCGAATAAAAGTAAGAGATATTATTTCATCTTTTTCAATTTTATTTTTATTATGCGCCGAGTTTCGTTAGGGTCATAACTACCTCGAATTCGGAAGTCATGCAGACTTCGTAAAATCTAAAAATCCACGTGAAAAAGCAAAATTTAATCCATTAATGCTTTGAAACCTTTTATCAAAACTTTACGCAGCATGGAGCTTTTTAAAATTTTACTGGACGCGGCTGTAAAAAAACCGGACGTTATAGTGCAATTTGGCAGAGACCTAATACCGGTAGGGGAAGGATAGGTCGGATTTAGGAACAATTGCTTTTAATTTAACTTTCCTGAAAGAAGAAAACTAATCGAATCACGAAAATCCAAGTTAATAGAACATAAAGACCGCTAGATTGACTCAGACAGTTCAATTGTATATAGCCAAGCGTATTCTATCACGTTTCCATTTATCATTTTTCCTAATTTAAAACCGAGTAGTTATATCTATAAAAGCAATTTTTATGTTCGTTAATGTTTGAGTGAACGCCCTCGCCGCTCAACATTGTAATTAATGGTTTTAATATTTTTTCAGTAAGGAGCACTGAAGTTCAGCGATTAAGTGACTAACATGATAGAATTATGCTGACTCACTAACATAAATAATAACCGTAGACTCGGGGTAAAGGCTCTGACCCATATTCGACAGGGGGCGTTGGCGTGCGTGTAAACAATCACGGTTAGAACCAGTTTAATATTTACACACATACAAGGTAATATAATTATACATTTTTGTGTCCTCTATCTGTCCGCTCCTACAAGTTATTGCTCTATTACCGTTATGTTTCCTTGTCGTTTTAAACACTTAACCAGGGCACAAACTTTTAATACATTTTATTGTCAACGGACAAATTAAAAAAGTTTGTTTAACCCCACTTCGCTACAGAGTTATCAAAAATGTATAGAAACAAATTATTTCACGTGTAACCCAAAGAGATTAAGTTGCTGTTCCAGACTTTTTCGTACCAGATGTTGATAAGAATTGTAATGGTTTTATTTGTGTCATTGTGTTCTCGATTAAGCTACCCTACGAAGTAAAAGTGAAAGGCAACGTAACGTTAAAAATTAATTCGAAACGCGAAACTCTCGTTTATTTTTATTTTGGGAATCATTTATTTTCGTCAAACAATTAGGCTGCGAGCCCGCGTCGGTCGCAAGGCCGCGGCAGTTTGGCGGAAGAAACTCCACGTCACATCGACTCGCCCTCAAAAAAAGGGGTTGGTTTAACGCACGTTTTTGTTGCATAATCCTACGCAACGCGCGAATCCTATTCCGCCTTCGGCTAATGCGCGCAGCTCGTGCGGACCGACCGACGTTGAGACGGGACTTTAAAAATGTCATTTCCAGAGCGCCAAGTAAATCCAGATTTGTTGTTGGTGAGTGACTTTCTAATTCCGCTGGCGGGAAGAACTTTGTGAAACGTATACCGTGTTCATGAGTCCTGCTAGTGACCGCGAGCAGCCCCGCAGCCTAATCCGATCCGCGGACCAGAATTGTTGGCCAAACTTGTGCCGGACGCGGCGCCCCCACCCGCTGTCACCCGCCCGCTTTATAATCACCTACTATACAATACGATATACTTTGATTAATTTACACCACAAACAGGAATAAAGTTTTGTACTCTAAAACAGGACCGTTGTTTCGGTTCCGCCTAATCCCACGGCACCCGTGAAAGTTGATTGTTAATCTGAAACGGATACTTGTTTGTTATGACTACTCTCACTCAGTACTCTATAAACATTATTCGCTGAAGTTTTGCTCACTTACTCTAAGTCTAATCCAATAAGTCGATGAACGTGATTAAAGCTTAGTCAAACAATAGTATAAAGAGACGGGGCGACGAACTAGTGCGACTTATGATCCAGAGGGCGTTTGAAGGGGTAAAATATTTACCTTTTTTGTCATAATGTACACCCTAACGTTAATTGCTTACCAGACTTGAAACACGTTTTATTTTTATTTTCATGTGGGACATTTATTCGACATGATCGCCTGTATTTAATAGTGTGCGTTACTTTAGCAGCACTGTGCACTGGGTGCCAATGTCACCCGTCTCAATGTTTAGCTGTAAATAGATACACAGAGCGCCATTAATTACGAGACATCACTCGCACGCTCATTAATTTGCAGCTGCAGAGATTAAACTGATGATATTTTTCGCAGCTCTTTCATATTCTGTATTTAAGCGCGGTTTGAAGTCACACACAGGGCCGCACACTCTTGCGAATATTCAATTTCGAAACTCCGTGTCCGGACTTTAATTCCGTTTCTCCGATGCTCCCAATTTCTCTGTAATATGATGGATTGCATAAAGTAATCGATTCATGGAACGGAAAGCAGAATGGGTAGCTTACAAGGCAATCAGCGGGCAGCAGGAGGCTTTATTAACCCGTCAGGGTAGTGCGGGCCCGGCTAATCAATCGCCGTTCGCGTGTCGACCGCGCTATCTGTCTTTGGCCGATTGGACCCCGATAACGCCGCCGACGCAAGATTACCTACCTATACGGGAATGGCCCATTTATAAAATTAACTTCTTTTATCTTCCTAAATAGACGATATAAGAGGAGTAAATAAGTATAAACTGCTTCGTACGAAATAAATAGGCCGCCGGTAATGTTCGATCGCAGACGAGGCCCTGCCTGGTACGGTTGCGTGGCAGTCACGTGTGGAGGATTCTAAGCGCTAAATAAAAAGCACACTGATTTTCATCAACTAAAAATCCTAGTAAAATTGGAATTTGCTTAATTCAGTTTTAACACCGATTTACATTAAATATACAAAAAAAGTTTAGCACGAAGCAAATGAAGCTGGAATAATGTAGAAATTAAATCCAAAAACGTAATATTAGCTCAACACCTCAGTCCTCTCACATATAGAATTAAATTTAAATTACATCTTTTAAATATTGAAAGTCTTTTAACCATGACAACAAAGTTAGTTAAAGCAATGAAAAATACTTTATACACTTCAGAATTTTCTAGTTTTCATAAATCACCGAGCGCTGAATGCCAGAGAGGGAGAAGTTTAAAAGTAAAGTCGGGTAAATTCTCAGCGGAACTTTCTATGAGATTAAAGTCATAATTTACTTGATGAGAGGGCATTATGTTGTCGAATATGAAACCGGCTACCCCATTACAGAACTGATTTCCCTAAATGGGAGTTTGCAAAAATTGTAAGCGAAAAAAGGCCCGGGCCGAGATAATTCGTAAGTATCGCGAATTTCAACCGTTATAACCGTACGTCTCCGAGATAGCGAAAGGGACGGCTCATTAACGTCAGCACGGATCCGGGGCCAGTTTATGCCAACCGATACCTTTAAGGTATTTACAAAGCAGCTAAGCGGGCGCAATGAAAAAAAGACGCCGCCACCGTACCCCGCGTAATCCACGCGAAATGCCCTGTAAGAGCCTCACAATTTAATGCTAAGTATAGCAATCTCAAGACGACGTTGAGCCGGTCCTCCGGAGAGGGTTGAAAAAATGATACACGCCGGGGGTGAGGGTGTCGGCCGCGGGGGAGGGGGCAATCACGGTTAGTTAGCAGGGCAGCTGCTCCCGACCGACGATAACACTTAAGGTGTTTTACTGTACTTCCTCCTGTACATTGCAACGAAAGTTTTATTTCCAGCATTTTCAACACACCGACGTATATAAATACCGAATATACATAGTACAACCGCAAAACAACGGGAAAACGTTTTACAATCCGCAGGATATTGCGTGCGATAACGAATGCATTTTGAATATAATGAGTAATAATCCGGCGAATTTAAAATTTAATGCGTGCGATAAACATAATCAGTTTTATTAATCAGAATGTACATAGTTTGAAGCAATTTATTGGACAGTGGAGCTCGTTAAGAGGATGAGCGGTAAAGCTCTCAGTTTAAATTATGTGCCAGCGTCCCATTTAATGTAAACAATCATTTCGATCTTTGATATTTTCATCTACACGATAATATTTGTTTATTGCTTTGACAGGCAGTGTTGAACTTTTGATGTCACTTTGTTAATTGGAAAGCTGTCTTTGTTTCGTATTTTGATTTTAATTAATGAATATAAAGTGGGTATATTTATTATGATTTAGATCATTATAAGGCGTACATCAATCATCATCATCACTTAATTAAGATTTTGTTTTCAGTTTATCAGACACAGTGAGTCAAATAGCTTAAGACAATAATGAACAGTTTTCGAGGCACGACACGGTAATGGTAGGTATCGCATTCGTAGTAATGGCCAGTACAGAATTAATTAGCGGGTATCGCTTTATACGAAGCGCGCCAGGTGTGCATGTGGCTTTACAGCCCCATTAAGTTACGGAATACATAGGGGTTGAACCGCTTGAGCGATTGACCGCACACATTCCTAGCTTTTATGTTACAATAGCGACCTTTATGAAACAATACAAACTTCTCAACAGGAAAATAGAAACTAACTCCTCTCTTAAAGGGGATAAACGTGAAGACAATCGATCGGATCGCACGCATTCGTATGCCGAACGTGTATCTGTAGTCATTACCACTACACACACATATAATTATATTCAAGCCACGCTTAGTTAAGATATAACAGTGTCGCTACGCTTAATCAAATCGCTTTCCAAATAAATGGAGCGTAGACGAATCAATAACGTGAATTCAATTTACAATTCTACGTACATCACTGACGTATCAATTGTTCAATCTAAGCGAAGACAGATAAACGCACAGATCCAGCGATTGCTTCCCGATGAAAAAGACTGGAGATTCATCGATAGGATGCGCGAGTCCCAAAGTGAAAAATGTACATTTGGATGGCGTTAATTCGTTTAATTTCCGGTGAGAGGGAGAGGCGCGGGCGAGGGGCGGCCCAGTCCGCTCAGATTAATTCAGCGCAGAGCCTGTCACAGATAAGGACACTGAAATAAATTGAAAATGTTCAGAGATTGATTTGAATACTCTCGAGGATATATCGAAGGCAGCCAGCGAAAAATGACAAACCGCATTCTTATTCAGAGAGTTTCACACCGTGAGAGAGACTAAGCGAGAAAAATGCGACCTAATGAATAAATTATGCCTCGCTTGGACCATCAAAAATGAGCGAACGTTCAACTTAAACAAAAAGATTGCAGGCAAAACCATTTTAATTCTATCGTACGACCAATCGTGTCTGCGCTTTATTTGAAACATTGAACATTATTGTGAGATAAAACGTTCACCAGTTTTACTGCTACAGATTCGCAAATAGCCAAATCTGAAGATTGTCTATTAAATCGTTTATAAAATGGTAAAATTAATGCAATCGGCGCGAGCGAGTCGAGATGGGAGACATCGTTCGTGGCGTTCGTGATCCGAATGTCAATGAAGTCGAGTGGCACCAACGCCAGACCCTGAGGGCCCGGGTACCGCTGCTAAGAGCCCGACCCATCATTTACATATTGCGATTTTGTATCGATAACAATTAGGAGATGGAAAATCCGCCGTGAGATGTTTAACAATCAGACTATTCCACGTAAAGTTAGGGAACGAGTTACGGCAATCTAAGTGGGTTCTATTCGTATTTACTAGAATTTAAACGCGCCACTTAATCGTAAAAGGTAACGTTACATGACTACGCAAACAAAACAACATAAACTTGCAAATGAAGACACGCCGCAACGAGCGTACACTCCCTGCCGTGTTCCAGTGAAATTCAGAGAATCAAAACGTCCGAACATGAAACAAATTGATTGCTGCAGAGGCGCTCGCCTGGCGCCAAGCTCGACGGTAGATTGGTAATAGCGCATGCTAAACTTATTAGCCAAACGGAAAATGGTATTAGCAGACGTACTGTGCAGCCCAGCCTCCCGTGAAACTTCGTTCGTACGTCAAAGTTGACAGTGTTACTCGTAAGTGATTGTTGCAACCAATCAAACACGAGCTAAATTGACTTCGCCCGCTCTGCACAGGGTCCAAATTAAGCGCGATAAACAAAGTTGGAAAAGGTCCGCTAGAACACGAATGAAAATAGATTTAGCGAGTGGAGTTTTAATTCGGAAAGATAACAAACGTCAGCGTCAAGTGAAATAGCCGCTTCCGAAACGTTAAAACAATTTATCCTAGGTAATCCCGAAGTGTCAGACGATAATAAGAGTGACATTTAGAGCGGTCCGAGTGCGGTGGTTAATTCTGCAGCGCAGTGGCGGCCGATTGTGACACCAACTAAACCCTGTCGCCAACGGTAAACCCATCAGGTGGCAGTTCCTGCCTACGACCTAATATTGTCGACTCACTGACACAACAAATAACTTTGTTTCCATTTTAATCTATCGTTTTTGTTATTCATTTGCGAGCCATATTCGTGGCCGTTATTGTTTGGCTGACATATCACAATAGTTTTACGCGGTCACGTGATCCAAATGACGTTCAAACGTTTTTTATAACAACAAAGAGACCGTCAGTCTACAAAGCCATTAACTAAGAACACAAACTGTCCTATTACGTTAAAACTACACCATCTATATTCCAACAGTAACGAAAGCAATTATTCGCATTCAGTCAACAAAGACGCAGACGTACGGTACAAAGGGACCATTTCATAAGTTAAAGCCTTACGGACGATAGTTATCTGCGAGCAACTAGTGATGCAGTAAATCCTAAGAGTACACTTCGCAACTATCCCTTCTTACGTCTCTGGAACCTGAGCTCTTACTACAGGCCAGAACTTAAATTGTTTCCTGCGAAGATTTTGGCGAGCGATAACAGGAATTCCACGAGAAACTGTCTCAACTTGGATATAATTTCGTAGCCGAGATTCGATTTTAAAATCGTTGAAGTATAAAATTCGTATTACCTAAAAGTGAGTCGATTTATCACTGTAAAAATAATCAAACTATTACTCAACTAAGATGTAGAATTCAGCGCTTTAAATAAATGACTTTGGAATTCGAGAATTTCATTTCGTTCTAAAGTCGATTTCGTTGTTATCGGTCTTTGAGGATCTAGGTGGTAAGGTTTCACATGTTAAATCTTTTGTCAGATGCATCGTTTCCATCGTAGTGAAAAGTGGTAGTGGTTCTAGTAGATCTAGCCACAGAATTCCCAGGGAGGATTACGGCCGAGAGAGAAAAGTAAGACGATTAATCCCAGTGGGTGCCGAGACTGGAGAATTTATTATAAAACGGCTGCGTTCGATGCAATGTTCTGCAACTACGCTGTTCAATGCATTATCGGTGTGGTTAGTCGATTGTTACATTAATTTAAAATACTAGTTTGCTTATTGAACATAAATGCGGTAGCATGGTCTTTGTTGCAATTTGTTAATTGAATCAGTGATTTGTACTCACATTATTATTGTTTTATATAGATTTGTTATTTTATTTACAGTTAATAATTATTTACATGTTAAAAACATGTTTTTGGGGCTGTAATATGAACCTTAAATTGAATATTTAATAAAAAACATAATAAATATGAGTAACCAGCCCCCGCGTTTTTCACCACATTTAGGTTACTAGTTCCCTTGCGTAGGTATTTTTTTTAATTTGTTTGTAAAAGTTGTCTCTGAAAAAAAATCTGATTCTACATTATTTTATTACGAGTGCTACTGGTAATGAAATAATGCATGGACGAAGTCGTGGGGAAATGCTAGTTTCTTCTTTTCCAATCATCGGTTTTTTAGGTCACATTAAAACCAGCAAAGGGAAGAGACTGACTATAGTAAAACACTCACTTTTTAATAGAGAATTACTCTTTACAACTCTTTAATTTTTAACCCTTCTTTTAAGCCCAGAACAGAAGTATGAAAGTAAGTATAAATGTAATTATAACTTACGAAATAGACTAGAGGGTACCCGGTGATTAAGCCTGACTTCAAAACCACATCATCTTTGTTAAGGTAGAAGTCCCAATTGTGTGAACCAGCCCTTTCCCATTGTTTTGTTTTTAATAAGTAAAGTTATTTTAGGCTGCTTAAATTATATTCCATTACTACATTAATTTCACATTCCAGTTAAATGTAAACGTTGACCTTTTGGCGTCCAGTGTTTATTTAAAGAACATTAGGATTTTTGGCGTAGATTTTTAAAGTGATATTACTGTGTTTCTGTTTTTGATAATGTGTTAATTTAGCAGTATTTTATTATTAATAATTACTCGGTTTGTTTATTTTTTAAATTAAATGTTTATAAAAAAATTAAAAAAATATATATCACATCGGTACCAGGAACACTTTCGACCACTGCAGCAGAAGACTCGTATTCGTACTCGTACTCGTACTCGTAGTTCAATCTTAATTTATTAACTTTTTATAAACTTCAGCTTGCAAAATCTTACACTTATCTGTGTGTATGCTAAAAAGGGGCACAGAATTTCCTCTTTAAATAGATTACAGAAAAGTGAGTAAGAATTACACTTATATTTATGTTAACATATTACTAAAGTTTACCTTTTAACGTAGATCCAACTTTTGATAAATTTAGTAAACGTATTTTTTTATTATTACACAGACTATCAAAAGCATAACATATTAAAATTTTAATGTTAATAGCCTCGTGTACCGGAAACCGGACGTTGTATTTCGCGCAACTTAGAAGGCTCTTATCTCCGGAAATGGACAACATGGAAGGGTTAGTTAACCGAAAAATAAATAATTTTAACCTCATAAACAAACCAGGCCAAAGATATTACGTGTGGAAAATATGATCGAATACAATAGGGGGTATTTGGGTTGCGTGTTGAGGAACAGAATATTATAGGCGAAAGGTTATTTAGCTGTATCGATTTTCGGTGTCTCGCTAAAGAGCTTAGGTAAATGTCAAGAGCTCACGTGCGCAAATGTCAGAAACGGTTTACGGAGGAAGTTACAGTAAGTCAACATTTAACTGTTCGGAGATTCTTTGTTTTGTTTCGTATTGAACCCTTATGGATTTAGAGGACTTTTCTCAGTTTTGGGCGTTTGTGAGGTAAATAATGGTGTAGGAAATCTGTTGTTGAACAGTTTAGTAAAACTATTACACTTTTGAAATATATTGCCTCGGTTTGTTGAAGTTTTATCTGGCGGCTCTTGTAATTAATTCAAAATATGTTAAAGTCTCATCTTAGTAATAAATCAATTTATACAATAAAGGTTTTTTTATTGGTTTATTTTTTCCCTTTTAATTAAAAAAGAATTTCTCTGTTTGCAATACATGTAATAATACAGTATTCAAGTAAAACATATTCATTTCATATTCCACACCTCGACAGCTTAAATAGGTACCTAATTACTTATACCTACGCTTATTACGTCAGTGTCTATCCCGTTCATTACTCAAACCAACGCGACACGTATTTAAATGATCATTTATACCAAAAACAACAATAAAAGCTACTCAATCCGAGTGAATTCATTTTCTCTGCGTAGCATGACATTCTAATTTAATCGTATGTGTCACTGTCAAATTAGAGATACTACACCATAGGCGTATCTGCCGCACTGACATTTCTAAACATGAGGGGAACAAATGGTTTTGACATTTCAAGTGTTTAAGCGACCTTGAATCTAATGCAAAGCACCTTACGTAAGTGTTCGCAAATCAGCTATAGGCACTTGCGACATTAAGCTAACAGATACGACGCTCTTCGCCGAATTGAGTGACATTGCGGATTGTAATTGCTATTGTAGATGTGAGTTACGTCGTTAAGTAATATGAGATAAAAACGGGGACTAAGTGATTTGGTAATGATATATTTTGGAAGATACGGTTTCAGTTTAACGAAACAAGATACATCCTTATTGTTAACTTTTGCTCATACATTATTCCACAATAATAAAAGCGTTGAAGGACTTTTCACGAGGCCAGATGATGAACACGCAATTACAAAGTTGCGATAGGCATTCGCGAAGAACACAAAATAGTAAAACTTACAATTTCAAACTATCTAGACAACGATACGAAGTTTTATTCTCGGAGGAAACACTAGGGGAGGGGCGCGGGGAGAGGTAGTGACGTCACGGCTGACGGTGTAAATAATTGCGCTGTCGAACACACCTGCCGGGGAAAGAAAATTAAGCGAAACGCAATTTGACTGAGTGATGAAGCACCAGAGGATCACTTTAATGAGGAGTTGCCGGCGAAAAATTATACTTACATGATTTATAACCTCATAACTTTATCACCATTAATTAATACCAGTACCTATCTACTAAACTAATTACCGTACCTACAGCAGTTTAGATAAAGTTGAAGTGTTTATAAATTATGCATTACATTGTAGCACCGGCTACATTGACAAAGCAATGGTCCGATAACATTTCGTGGAGCGACACACGACTTGCAGTCGCGTTTATGTGCTCCTTGCATGATAACCGCCCTTAAAGACGACTACCTCCGCCAATCTACTCCCGACAACCCGTAAAGAGAAACTCTTTTATCCAAATTACTATCGGATTACTTTTTATTTCACTCGAATAACCCACTCCGGATAATTAGCGATAACAGTTACGGTCGGCAGCGGCGCGAATGAAACTTTTGTCGCGATTTTTTTTTATGCCTAAATTGCAAAGGTAACAGCATGGAGCCAACCGTGTTTATTAACAAATTCATAAACATTGACTTGCGAATAAAACGGCCGCGACTCGTACTCCCAATGTGGACGAGCAAACACGTTCATATTTTCATGGGATTCAAATAAAAATAAAGTGGATGACCAGCGGCGGTCTAATTTAATATGAGCGGGGACAACTCGTCATATGGATGATGTACCTGCCTTTGTTTTATTGCTTAGACGGGTGACTGAATACAAAAATGTTTGAGCGGTCGGACGCGCGCTTGTCAGCTGTTAAACAGTTTTATTATTGCCGGACGAACATCGCACAGCCTATTTGCATAATTGAACGGCCACTTGGAGCCACTAGCATTGTTATACTCTGCCGTTCCATTTGTCAGATTCGCCGTATCATTTATGCATGTAGCTCATAACGAGAGCCGCGCCGTTTTTCTGGACTATTCATTATTTCGCCTTTTGTGTTGTTTGTTATCCGGCGGCCACTCTTATCCTAAGAATGGTCGACGTAGAAAATATGTAATACAATGCCGACTTCCCTCCCTATTGACACAAACAACCGCATTTTTGTTACATGAAGTTGAAAGGGCTTAATCTGGAATTTGGTCAGGTAAAACAAACATTTGCTTTTTGTTGCGTTCCAACAAGTCAAAGAGGGGACGTATAGCCTCGCTCGCTATAGGTAGAGCAAAGCAGTGGACCCAAGGCTTTATAAAAATAATAATATATAATATCAGGGAGCGAGATACCTCTCCAGCGTGATCCTTTGCCGCTTATTGGGATGATAGCTTTAAAGGTTTCTCGTTGGATGAGTTTTTCCTTTGTGATGCATCATGGAGCGTGAAGTAGGAACATCTAAATGATAGTCGACAAGGAAATGGGGTTAAGTGCGTTTTCAAACACGATTGCGCGTCGTAATGAGGAATTGTTTGTTGAGTGGAGTAGGCAAGTTGAGATATCCAATGGTCCGATCTCCCCAATAAAAGTGCTATAAAATCTTGCAGTAGCCATACGTTATCTTA
This sequence comes from Athetis lepigone, assembly GCA_033675125.1. Classification (NCBI taxonomy): domain Eukaryota; kingdom Metazoa; phylum Arthropoda; class Insecta; order Lepidoptera; family Noctuidae; genus Athetis; species Athetis lepigone. Next base: position 14,275,176 of record CM066239.1, on the reverse strand, counting down.
AACGCGTAAATGTTTAATAGCACGCGCACTGAGCGACCGTTTGCTTCTTGCGATCCGATTTTAAACTGATGACTTTTAACTGCTTTTACGATAATAGCTACTTAACTTAACCTCTGGCCACTTAAGACGTTATTTTTACACTAGTTTGAGTGTCCGTTGAAGTATTTTACTATAGCTTTAGAGATTCTTGTTGATATCTGTGTTGTCTTTGTATGACCCTTTTCAGGCTTTGGACTTCTTACGTTTTTTATTGTAGCTGATCGATTAATTACAAATGCTTGCACTGTCTGTACAAGCCCCTTCAAATCTTTGTGTTTTTCTTATCAAGAAAGTACCTTAGTCATTTACGTCAATGGACAAATAGCTTAATTTCCAAAACAATCGGTAAGGAAACCGATCTCATCATTTAACTATAAAAAGCAAAAAACAAAATTGACATGCAAAAATGTTATACCTATTTACAATTATACAATTTATGCAGCGGTTAAATTTTATTTTTATACGCAAACCATGAAATAAACATTTTTTTTACTAGATCAACTGATTTATTTTATTATTTCAACTTAGTAATTTTGCTGTCGAAACCACAAAACATTGTCTGGTCTGACATGGATTGAAATATTACCTATAATGCGACCAGTCTGTCAACGTAGGCCGATAAAACACACTGTGGGACTTTTATATGAGAATATTTGTTATTGGTAATACATTACATATTTTCGCATATAAAATCAGTTAATTACATAATTAAATTGTTTAATATTCTGGTAAACCCGATTATAATACGTGAGTGCTTATGTCAAGTTTCTGGAATTTTCTGGTTTCGAATTTTGAATTGGTTTCGATGATCTGATTGTTAAACGCTAATCAGGAATCTGGTAACAAGGTTATCCACAACCTCATTGTGTGGGATTGTATATGTTTTTTTAAGTTTATGTTAGCCACACACGAACTTCCGTGAAGAATATGTTGTCTGGAAACTACCAATCCACCTTAAGCAAGTGTGTTGATCAATACTCTTGCTTTTTTGTATGAGAAGAGGCTTTCGCCATGTAGAGGGACAATAGTAGGGTGGTATTATTATTGCTATAATTTGCATAAGGTTTACATTTTGTGACTTATATGCCTATGAATACACTTGTACCTTGTACCTTCAAATAACGCAGCTTTACAGCAGACGTAGATATAGTGGTGTTAAGCGGTCTTCGAAAAAAGTAAAAAACCTTTACAGATAGAGTTTAAAACTAATTCTTCAACTATACTATAATGCAAATAATGAACTCTATGATAATTATTATTATTTCATTCGTCTTATTATTAACCTGAACCTAATTCATGAGCTCACTGATCTGTCACATACCTAAGTAGATATATTTTTTCTGTAAGATAAATATTTTCAGTACCGATTCATATTTATATAGAACGGAAAGCTTTGTTTCGTGAAAAACTGGAGTAAGGTGTAAGACTCGATGATAAAAGGATATATGTGTTTAAGCAAGTGGGTCTAATTCTCTTATCGCCTAAGATTCTGTGAGATGAACGTGATCAAAGGTACAACAATACATAAGGAAGTCAGCGAAGAGTGAATAATTCTGTATTCCTATATCAGAGTTTGTTGTATATGTGTAAAGCTAAGTTGTGCACGTATTTTCTTTTGTAGGTGCTTATCTACAAACAAAAACAGTACTCCAGTATCTTAAGCTACCAAAATTCATCAATTGTTTGTAGTAGACTAGTAAATCTTTTTGTATTTTGTTTGACGATTAGACGTTAGACGTATCGTTACGGTCTAACAGTGCAGTTTATTGAATGCTTATTGAGTGTCCACATAACCACAATGTCGGTACACATATTCGTAAAACTGCACAAAAAAACTGCGCGATTAAATTGCAGCGATAAATCGTTGTCATGTATACCGAGCATTATCGTTTACTTCTTCAGTATAACGCATCTTTAAACATTACCCACCATTCCACTTTAACGTGAAAGATTTTATTAGACCCGTTTTGTATGTAACGAAAGTTGTAACAATTAAACCCGTGTAACTAAGCAAGGTTAGTAATTTCGTTATAATCACTGGTCAAAATGTTGATAACTGTTGGAACAAGGGTACTGTTACCTAGTATTACGGTGTGGTACAACTCCCGCGGGGGATTTGGAGAATTCACGTTGTATAATAATTTCTACGTTGATTTCGGTTGATTTTACAAGCTGCTCTTATCTTTTCGAGGTGATAAGTTGATTGGCTTTTACGCTACGATACTTTTAACGTAACTTTTTATTGTGACGGGAAAAACATGTACAAAAAGATTCTAATTTTTATTTTTGAAACAAAAGAATGTAGTTGTTTGTAATTTGAGTTCGGAGTTATTTTTAAGAATTGTCAATACGAAATTTCTCCGATTTTACAAATAGATTTTGTTTCTTGCAACAGAAGTTAATTGATTGACTATTTACAAAAATAATGTACTGTAAATATTTTTATAATACATAGGTAATTCTAATCAAGGTTTTCAATGTTAAATAAAGTATCTTTTTAGAAGAAGTATATTGTAATAACAGAGTAAATACAATAAACGGATCCCTTTAATTCTTGGAATTATTGTGTTGACTTACTACTGATTATTTACCATACGACTTTTTCCCGCAACTCAGGCAAATTCAATTTTGGTAGTCGGAATTTATCCGCTTTCACATTCATCAAACTGATTTATTTTCTTAGAAGTCTTTTGGAACATATCGGAAGATACGTGCCTATTAATTTATCTTTGGATGTAAGTAAATCATGATCCTTGCCTTTTCACAACAGGCATGGGTCAGCGTCCAGTTTTTTTGAAGTAGTAAGTATTTTACATGGAACTAGTTTCACTGTGTTTCATTTCGGAAGAATCATGGGCAAAATTAACTACAATATTGGTAAGGTCTATTGTAGTTAATGTTGCCCGGAAGGCGTTCTTAAACTTCGTGGCAGACCCAGGCGAAGATGGCGGGACGAGTTAGATGCTTGGAGGCAGGATTGGCCCACATTGGCCTAAGATAGAGAAGATTGAAAGGAAGAAAGGAAGGAAAGCCTTTGCCTTGCAGTGGAACACCACAGGCTTATAATAATAATACTTTCACTGCGTTATTGGGCAATACAACACACTGTTACAATTTCAGACTAATGTTTAACAATTTATACAAAATCTATAAGAAGATTGAAAGGAAGAAAGGAAGGAAAGCCTTTGCCTTGCAGTGGAACACCACAGGCTTATAATAATAATACTTTCACTGCGTTATTGGGCAATACAACACACTGTTACAATTTCAGACTAATGTTTAACAATTTATACAAAATCTATAAGTTTAAAAGAACAAGAGATTTAGTGATGAACACTCAACCTCGCACCTGACTACGCATCTATTAGGGTCATCAAAATTTGCATGTGCCTTTTTTAGTGCATATGAGCCCCGAAGAAGGATTTTTTTAGGTTTAATCCCTAAGGAATAACATGAAAGTTTGTGTAAAAATCTATCCTTTTCAAAGCATTCTTTAGTTGCTATACTGGCAATAGCAACTGTCAGTATTTCATAAAAAATTACTACACTAGTATCTTTTTTATCTAACAATCTTTCTGATAGTTAAAAATGTATATTACAAGGCACTTTTCGAAGTTGCGTGCATGAAACAGTTTAAATATTTGTTTTAATAACATAATATGCGGTTACGTTTAAATGTCCACTAAATGCAAATTTGATTTGGTTGGATTTTGCTTGCGTTGAGTTACGGTTTTTGGTTTATAATGAAATCAAATCGCCATTTAACATAGTTTATTAATTAATTATAGTATTAAATGTGCTAAATCTGAGGCCGAGGTTATCTATTAATACGTGCTTTAGCTTAGTAATATTGATGACACCGCCCTACAGCTGTCATACTGCAATACTACGACTACGACTGCAATATAACGATAGAGATTAGCTAAGCCTAAGTACGTATAATGTATTTTTTTCTTTCTTTCTTTTGTTTAAACTTCAGGACGAGGGTATTTTACGTTTGCACTTGTTGCCTTGGTGTGTTCGACTTAGGGCAAAACTAATATAAGTTACTTTAGCACGTATTTAGCAATGTTTCCATATTTATTTTGCACTCATTGTTTTTAGGTACATACTATTTAAAAAAAAGTCTTCCTAAATGTATGCGGTAGTGTATTTGCTGTAAAAACGGTTTGATTAACTTTGTTAGTGTGTTAATTATAAAGTACTTTTATTGACTCTGTTTGTAAATAAATAACGAATTGACCAATTATGATAAGTAATTAAAAATAGTAAAATTGCAATATATTATTAGAGCTATTAAAATAGAAGACTGAAATTGTAATAGCACCCGTGTACATAAAAACAACGGAACTTGTACTCGATATAATCCCATAATAGCTCGCTTTATTATTCCCAGGAACTATGCTAATCCTGGCAGCTACACAGCAAAATTAAAGCAAACCAATTAGATCGCTCTTAACATTTCTTTACTTTTTGCTAATCGCACAATTTTTCAGCATCCCTCTCATTTTCCGCCCAGTCCATGTCAAAAGCCACTAAGCAGATATTTTAATATCCGAGAAATTATAATACGTCCATAAATCTACACCATCTGCCCAGTATTTTAAATGGCTAACCTTCCTTGAACGGCCTTTCAGTATTTTGTTCCATATTTTTTTATTAAAAAGGCAAAATTAATCGAGAGCCTTTGCAGACATCAAAACAACCCCGGGCCATTGTTAGGTATGATTACAAGAGGTTCTACAAAGTAAATGTTAATTTTTATTACACAAACAACACACTTTAAAGTAGCAGGCAGGTAGATTGAAGGGTTTTCAACTCTGCTACCGTAAAATTCATCGCTTTATTGATATTAATTTGGAAAATGTTCTTTTGTACTTCACTATGTTTTTACAAAAAATCTGAATTAGAAAATTGGAAAGTTAATTTTGTTTCGCATTTTTTTATGTATTCAAAGTGGCGGGACGTCTATGAGGACTTTTATTAGAATTTGTAAGAAACTTTATGTACAATTTTACTAAGAGCCCTGAACATGTCTATTCATACTAAAGTTATTTGTAAAAGAAATATTATGCAATACTAACATTCAATCGAAGAGTAATTGCATGAGTGGATGTCTAGTTAGTTTCCATTCTGTTTGCAAAAGCAATTTTTCCAAGAAAATCTCGCGATTTCCTTCAAATTTCTTTACATCCTAACACGGAATTAACTACACCATTATTAAAGTTAAAACAGCACTGCGTAACGCCATAAACCCATTAAAATCTGATAGACTTGATATGCAAATTCCTACAAAACCAGGTGTTAATTCAAAATTTACGTCTTAACCCTCGAACGCGACCGCCCAATCAAAATGTTCCATTTATTTTCTTACAATGAAACACAAATGAATGAACTCTATTAAGCCGAATGCAATTAATAGGCACGAATCGTTCTTGTGATTTATTAGTGATAGTCTAGTGTGGTGATTGACGTTTTTAATTTGCCACCAGAGGGTTTAGAAGTGAAGGGTGTAAGTCTTGGCGCCTGGGCTGTCACGCGGAGACAGGAGATGGCCAGCTCCTCGGGGCAACGTTCTGTGTTTAAGTTAATAGTTTCGTGGTCTCCTGGTAAGTAGTTCGCGTTAGAGGGTTAGATTTGTGAGTTATTTGCTTTTCATTCACCTTGGGAATTAAACCAGTGTTGAATTTCTTAAGTTTTGTATATTTTTGAGGGTTTTTTTGCTATTGAATCAAGATTTGTTTTGCTATTTTATAATTTGAATATGGACACAATTTATTTCGGTTTCAGTCAATTAAGCCGTCTCACTTGCAGGATTTTTAAAGAAACTTTTTTTATGAAATTTAAATGCAAACCAGTTTAGAGAAATAAAGACCTGGTAATTCTGACTGTACTCCAAAAACCCGCACAGCAGCAAAAATATAAGAATGGGTAGTTTTGGAAGCTTTAACTCGGCTCGCGAAATTAACCGGTTATTTTAGGTTCTTGTAAAATATATAAACCGGTTTTATTTGTCACGATATAAACCGGTTCTAAGCCTTGCTTCTAAAAAATCCTTTACACTTAAAAAAACTTATTTTATCACTTTCAAATTACGTTTAATTCGAGTCAGCTTTAATGACAATACCATTATTTAACCTGAAATAATGAAAGTTTTGGAATTATCCGCATTACCTATATTACAGCAATAATTGTAGTATCCAAACGTTTAGCGAAACAACGGGTCTAATTAGCGAAATAATTATCGCTGACATACTAGGCCATTCACGTTGTGGTCACAATTTTATTTAACGTATTACCATCAGTCTAATTCTCGATTCATGTCGCCATTTTCATTAGCAGTATACCTTTAATTATTTGAATTATTAAGCTCTTGTTTACAATGTGGGAGATTGAGAGAAGTATGGAATATTGCAGCAGTATTTGATTTATTTAGCAAGTACTATGTAGTCACTGGTGCCGCTCAAGAGAAAAAATAAGGCAGGACGACATTTTTTTTGCGATTGAAAAGTAACTAGAAAGTTGGTTAGCACTATTCTATAGACTAATTTTGAATACTTTCTAAAATACCGTAGGTTCGTATTCGTGCGTTTTCGATTTGTAGATAATCTATTAGTTATAGTTATTAATCTTCATGACAACAAATACCTACATACGAGTAAGATATCTCCTCCAGTTCAGCATTATTACAACCGAACTTTATGTAAAATAATCCATCAAACAGTCAAATAACACGTCAAACATTATAATCGTGGACCTAACAACGTGTAGGCTTAAATTACGAACCCAGTGTTTTGCATATAAGCCGGTGATACTAATAATAGACGGGATAATAATATGGGAAAACGTTAATTAACTATGTAAATGTGGGAAGATCTAAATGATCGGCCACGAGCCTTGCAAATTACTTTTGTGGAACACCTACTAAGTGAGTGTTGGACTCGCCACGACACCGACTTACTCGTGTCCAAACGAAAATAGAATTCGAACGGACGTATGTTACATACGACTCTCAATTCTAACATTCCACTTTTAGAGTCTAAATTTGATTGATTTCTGAGGATCGTGTCGGTTGTTGTTCGTTTAGCGGCAGTCAATTATAACCTTCTATTCGATTCGATGCCCGTTTGGTCCCTTGGGCAGCTCGCTGCTCGCTTTGGCCAGCAAAGTTTAAATTAATTCTCGATTGACACATCAGAATCTATCCAATATTGTGATTTTAAAATACATTTAGGACCCTTTTCACAGTAAATAAAATCTAAATGTTTGGGTTTTTGGAATAACTGTTAATTAGAATTTAGATGTGGAATGTGTGATTATTGGGTTGTTTATTGTTTGGGCATGGTGTAATGACCTCCTACGCGGAAAATTTACTTAAATGGAAACGATTAAAGGTTTAAACTTTAATTCGGGCTGAGTACAAACCCAATAATATACGGGGAAGTAGATTCTCAGACCTTTCCAAGAAGTTGCTCTTAATCGAATTACTAACATCATCTCAATACTTAGGATATTAGATTTATAATCAATTCTAGCGAAATTTTCATGAAAATTTAAGTACAAAATCAGGCTATACAAGTAAAAAGTAAATGGGTACTGAATTCAAAAAAGTAATGCTTGTTTTCAAATTAAATTTTTCAACAAATGTTTATCCTTTGTTTTTGCAAACGTGGGCTACATAACAACGGCACGGGGCATTTTTTACATGGCAGTGTACACAGGCATAGTTCTCAGTTCTGGTAGGCAGTAATATTTTTGTCTGGTTGTGGACGTGCACCGCGGAGCAAGACAAACGTATAAATCTGTTCACCGCACACATTCGTTGCGTGCTTCACTCTGCCTCAGATTTATGGGCCTCCACCCTTACGGCTCCATCAAAACTTCTAAAATACACCGTCTTGCAATAAAACGTATAAATATTATTACAAGAATTACGAGCCTCTTTCACAAAATGAGTCATTGTAACATTTATTTTTTATTAAAAAAGACAACGCCATCTCCCATATCATATCTTTCTGCCTGCTGTAACTCTTTATCACCAACACAACAATTGTTGAGAAACATACTTTATTGTTTCAAAAGTACAATCACAATATTTTAATAAAAACTCAATTTATACGTCGGACAGTGCGGATAAATATTTAAGTTACCAATTCCGGCTGGCACTTCTATTAAAAACATTTCTTCTTAAACAAATAGTTTATTTATGAAACTTCAACAAATTCCGATTCAATTTTGAAAGGACCTCAGTTCCGCAAACTAAATGATACTCACTCGATGTAAAGCTGTGTGTTCCTATGTGTTTTTTATGCAAATTTCCATTTGAGCGGTTGATATTCGCAAGCCAGTGAGTAAATTCGCACCGAATCGCGTGTGACATTTCATTTAATTGACAAGTGAATAAAATGTGATGTGTTGTTGTTGGAACATTGGGGTGTGCCCAACGTGTGTCCCGAACATCTGTCAGTAAAATAAACTTAAAACAAATATGAATTGGTCACCTCAAGGGCGGTTCATTGGCGGTTGCGTTCGACGGAATCTAGTTAATTAAAATTATTTTAATAAACTGTATGTTTAAAAGAGATTAATATTCTGCGGTTGTTGAATCAGTGTTTTTGCTGCGTATTAACAATAACCTCAAAATATTAAACAAACGTAGGTACTGTTTGTTGTCATTAAATCATTATAATTGGTAGATAATATTGGCAGCTAATTTATTACGTCTCGAAATAATGGGCTTTTATTTTTGGTCGGCTGCCGAGAGCCTTCATATCAAGTCAATCACTTAATATTGTGTTCTTACGGTCTGTTGTTTATCTTAAGAATTAGGACACATTATAAGAGTATTTTCTTTAATAAATGGGTTATTATGTGCGGTTATTTCGTTTCCGAAAGTGTCGGTTATAGTGCTGGCAGTTTGACGTTCGGTCGAAAACAAAATCGCGTAACAAAAAAATCAAAAATCGAATTCGGCCGCACCGTTGCGTTGGAGACTTTATTACACAATGCGACCAATTTTTTGGTTATCCAATCGAGTTTTCGATTGCCTATCTATAGGTAGGCAAGGCGAATGTATAGTTAGGTGCCGGAAGCGTAAACCAGAGTCATGATAATTACGAGTCGGCGACTGGCTCATCCCGCACACCTGTTGCCTCCAACGACTTTAACTAAAATTTAGTGGCATACGTGTAACAAGCCGTACGCGCCGCTTGTATATAATTTTCAAGCGGTTAAGTAATATTACGCGTTGGGTACATGTACTGAAGAGTTAACGTTGTTTTTAGTAGAGTTTAGTTGTAAGATATCACTTTAATGTTTTAGTTACGACTTGTTTTGCTAAGTTGAGATGAATTATAGTTGGAATTTGTAAAAAACGGCTGGTTTAGTTTCCATTGCGGATATAATATATTAGCTGTATTATAACAGTCTTTGAGTTGGATTATATCTATTAGTAGGTTTGGTTTGCGTACACAAAGGTCTCACTCATCAATCAATTACGAACCATTAATTAGGTACATCATAATGCGGTTACAAATGTGATTTGCTTGAGGATTTGCCATTTAGCGATGCATTACATGGATCTAATGTCAGGTACATAATCAATGATTAAATTGGCTGCAAATTCTGATAAAAATAATTAGAAGTTTTATCTTCAAGAACACCGTTTCCTAGTACAACTTTGACTAAAAGAAACATACGCTTCATGAAAATAAAAACGACCGTTAGTGGAGAAACGCAAAAATAGATACGAATATCAAAATTCCTATGCGGCATTTCACGATTTCTATGTGGAAACGTATCGTGTGGCTTGAAAATCGTAGTGAAAGGTAACGAGCGAGATGCATCGGCTATCGAGATCAGTTCCCTGGCGGTGGCGCTCGAATTTGTCTTGCCAGGGTGCATTCCTATATACCTCGCACAGTTTTCTGTACCGCGCTTATGAAACGACCAGCGCCCGAACTGCCGACACTAAAACTTTCAGTGGATTGTTACATTCGAGCCAACTAAATAAAGGCTATAGGTTTTCACCCGGGCCTTTTCATGGGCGTCGCCTTTACGCCGATTTTATGTAGCATGAGCAAAATACAGCTGTAATTCCAACACGGGAAAATGTATATTACTCCGAATCCTTAGTAGAATCTGACAATGCGGGGATTTTTCGAGAGAGCCCCGGGCTAGGTGAGGGTAGGCGCGACTCGAGTTTGTTACATAAAAATCCCGTTATCGCGACGTAGGTCGACAGATTACTTTCTTGTTAAGAGGATGAAAACAAGAGTTAGTTCGTTTTCTACAAGGAAATAAATATGAACTTTTTTAGGGTACTTTCTTTTTATAACGGTACGAACATTTTAGCTGCCTTTTATTACACTATTTCAGAATAAACGGCCAAATGGAGGAAAATTTCTTAGCTGGTAAACTTTTACTGTAAATATTTTAGTAAGGATACAGTTACAGTCATTACCTAACTGCGAGTTTATATAAGCCGGCACATTTGTAGTTCGTAACCATTTACCATCTTTTTTACTCACTAGTTTTATGTTGCCAAAGAAAAATCACTCTGACCCTGCCACATCACTAGCTGGGACACTAACAGAATCGCTTGATATTTTCAGAACTGAAAACAGTTTCCTAACGTCATTTTTCCCTACCGTTTTTCATCACAACAAAACCGCTTTAACGTAGTGTCGACAAAACATTTGACAAACTTCGTTGTTTAACGGCTCACCATTAATAACCGCAGTTGCATTAGAATGCGATACGATTGGCTGATACGAACCGCTCAACACAAAAGTAAATGCGATGCTATCACTCACAGAGTCACGGTACAGAATTAAACAATACAACAGGCCAGCGGCGCGCGAAACAATTCACGTTAATATTTCAAATTGCGCAAAAGTAATCAGTGGATTTATTTCGTTCAGAAGTGGGGATGATCTCTCGGCCAAATGGCAAACACGCAATTTGTCGTCGGCGTTAAATCGACCACAAACAAAACGGCCTCGGGCACTAGCGCCGCGCCATCATTCACCTGTGGTCGCCCACGGTAATGAGATGGACCTACTGTTCAACATATTAGGCTGATTGCAATTGTGCGATCGCCAGCCGAAACACCGCGACCACACCCCACATTCTAGCCGATTGAAATAGCGTACGCGCCTGACTCACGGAATTTCATGAACGACACGAGCGTATTATTATTTTATGTAACTATTCAAAGGATTTAGGCCGCATTTTGTGTTAATTATTTCTAAATTGCCCCGCATTGATTTTTCATAACCGTCACAGAATGCGTGTGTAAGTAGCCCTAAGTTGAAATTTTCAAAGGATCGTATCAGGGTGATTGCTTATATTGGGGTGAGGAAGGAATGCTATAATGCTATTGTAAATCATCGTGTATGATATTTGGAATAGTGTCAGAACGGCGTATTATCCTTTGTAGATGGATGATTACTAGCAAAAATATGAAACAATAAATCAAGGATAATTTTTCGCGTTCGAATAAACAATGGGATAATGTGTTATGAATTCGCCTTTTATTTATGTGGAAGCCACAAAAAGCGCGAGCGGTGAGCGCTGGCAGCGTGACTGTGTGTTCGGCTCATCATTACTCAACTGCGGTCAGTCGGGTAATGAGATGGGCTTCTGTACCGCCGCATTCTCATTGTACGAACACCTGTACTATCCACAACGCAAACCAGTTGCCTATGAAATTTCATCGCGGGAATTACTTTGAATACATTTAAAATCACTGCCATAAGTCTATTTGGACTGATAAATATTTTCATATCCGTTTTTAATATGACATAAATTGTTTAGCCAAACAGTCCGCTGGCAACTTGCGCGGACAAATATCATTTGGCACGACAATATTCTATCTAATCAGTGAATTCAAATAACTGGAATACACCAAAAACGTTCAGATATTATTTCCGCTATTGCTTATTCATAAATCTGCTATAGATCTTCAGTAATATCTTAAAAAGAATCGTCCCTCATCCTAAGTCCAATAATACGTTACCGACGACTCGAAAATCCACGAAAGAATAAAGGTGCTTTTGTCCTATATCACTAGCATTGCTTTAATTTAGGTGACAGTAAATTATTAGGGTCATAAATAAAAGTAAATGTTAAAAGCAGCCGAAGAATTTTTCCTTAATTTTATTACACAAAAGTTGAGGACATTAAACGTACCTATTTGATATCCGAAGCAAGTTGATATCGCAAGGGGAAGCACAGGGGACTGACATGAAGAGATTTCCGCAGAAGCTACCCTGTAGTAAATTAACGGGATAACGCTCTGTAGGCGCTAAGTTTTACTCGGTGTAATTAACTTGGCCTTAGTAATTAAGATGGTTAATAAATGGGCGTAAGTCGCTTTGTGATAATTATTCCAGGAATCCTTTAATATAACCAAACAAGGGCGAATAACTTGCAGTTAAGCGTTCGTGTTAATGTGGCAGAAGGACTCTAGTTATGTTTTAGAGTGTAACTTGGAAGCAGTTGGCTGGAATTACTTTATACTGCTCGAGGTTATCACTCCTTTAATGAGACGTATCTTGTTTAAGAATTAGTTAGGTTAGTCGTCACTGTCACGAGAATCTTTAACTGTGTTTTAATTGGACCATTCTGTTCATTGTTAGATTTAAAATTATTGGGATTGCTTTTTATTTTCGTTAAATTGGTTTTCATTTTGAACCTTCAACGCAAAAAGGAAAGGAAGTTTAAAGTTTTTTTTTTTAATGTAGGTTATCTAACAATGGTTCTTAGTGATGTTTCGTCAAAATCGGTTGAGCTGTTTTAAAGTCATCAACTCTTTTGTTAGCCACAGTCGATATTGTAATATCTTCAGTGGCGTTGGTGTTTTTTATTTATAAATTACACTTGTACTGTAAAAAACAACTGTTTGTCTGTTAAAAAAGGTATTTTTATCATCATAATATCTGACATAATTCCTCTCAAATCATCAGAACTGAACTAACTAAATATCCGTTCAATTTAAACGGGAAAATGGTGTACCGTCCATATTTCACGTCACAGTCGGGTAGCATAAAATCCAATTTTGAATCGAAGCGCCTCACTAGTGGTATGAGTAAGAGAAAATAATTACCAAAGGGTGTCCCGAGGGTGACTGCATGGCATCCTGACAGAAACTACGGACACAGATAGGTGGTACGCTGAAATTGCCTATTAACAAGATTACATTTAACCGCTTGACGAGGATTAAAATTGGGTAAGAATTTTGCTATGGATTACATTTTGAGTGCGTAAGGTGAGAAATTTATTGGATTTGCTGATGTCGGTGTTGATTTTAGATGAAATAGGATTTGGTTGGTACATTATGGGCTTGATTAGGTAGTTTGGTTTGCTGGGATTTTGTTTAGTAATAGAAGATGTGGTTTATGAAAATGTATTTGTTTTTTACGCATATTCACTACATTTTCTGTTTAGATCGTCATCAATTACGGTACAAAAGTTCATAAATATACAAGAGAAACGATAGAAAACAAAGAACAATTTGACACAGATTTTTAAACCTTTGTACATGTTGTGAATCTTACAAGTTATTTTCAGTATAAGTAAAGAGCTTGTGCTATAAATCTTTCCAGTGTGCTTATTATTGGTGCTAAAAGTCACACAACAAACACACCGTTAGTAATTGTTTAAAAATACTCCATAATAAAAGTTAATACAGAAAACATTCAAAGCGTATTGTAAAATAAAAGCTTTTTAAACCTCTGGTAATTGTACATTTTACTATCACAATTACTGTGAATCTACTAGTAAGTTATTATCGCGCGCGCGCCCGAAGCATGTAAGTAATAACAATGAAAATCGCCGATAAACGACACTCCGCTAACACCCCGTAATAATTACAACACCATTGACTTATTTGCTCAGCGAGTGCTTCGCTTATTGTTCGCAAAGCTGACAATGTAAATGCTGCGGACAATTTCTATCGTTCTTAGAATGACTATTCAATTGTGGGCACTTTATTTACCTTAAGGCGGAGTTAGGAGGTCGTCAATGGATTTCCACTATGTCATTTCCCGCACTTACTATTTTTTTAACCATCCCTTTTGGGGCTTGGTTCGGGGAGGAAGTGATTTGCTAAAATACACTCTTAATGTTTATTGTAAAAGTGTCAGCTCCTTAATGCCCTATTGACGATCAATGCGTGGTTTCGATTTATTGCTATCGGTTCTTAAGGGCTATTGTTGTTGCTTCCAATGGAATTATTAGCCGCATTCAGCTTTGCCGGTATGTGATTTGGTTTGGTTGAATTACGTTAATAGGGGAGCTAGTTATGAATTCAATATGAGTCATAGTTTTCGATGTCATTGTGTATTTAATTTTCCATTTAAAGATACCCAAATTGGACAGGAATTTGAATCGAAATATTTTTGATATTTTTTAAAGCAGTGAATTTCAATTCTTCTAATGTTAGATTAATGTATTTTCTTGTAATTATTTTTGCATCTTTTGGAGGAGGCCTTTACCCTCAGTTGAGAGGGGTTCTTGCACCCATAAATATAAAAGCACCTAAAAGAATAAAGCTTCTTATTAATTATTGCATGCACACTGTTTTTCGATGTTTATTTTTATTTGTTCTTTTTTAAATTGTAAACCTATATTTTGTTTGGCAAGAAATAAAAGGCTTTTTTTATTTTATTTTATTTTTGCAAGTAATTTGTATTAAATTTACGTTATATAAATATAACACAAATATTTGCATTTTATTTTACTTAAATTAATTCTAAACTGATTACTTTAGAATAATTATATTATTATTTCTAGTATTATTATACTAGATATTTTGCTATTAAACGTTGAACTACTTTGTAAGGAGGTTCTGTGTAACACAGCAAATGTTCATTTTAGTTCAAAATAAAAATATCTTGAAAATATTTTTATGTTAAGACACCAAGACATTTTTTTCCACATAGTTATTACATTTAATATCACAGACACAACTACAAGTTTATAACGCATATCATATTCAATAACCTACATAAGGAGAAGTGTAACAAAACAATTTTCTATTATTTACATTCACAAATCCCTCAGGGGTTCCTCCGGCAAACTGTAAATGAAGTTATTGCAAGCAGCCTTTAATTACAATATTTTGGTTGACGAGGTTAACGAATAATGGTAGTTTTTGGGAGCCATGATAATACCGGAGTTAATTAATAATGAGAATCTGTAGGAGCGGGAGATTATTAAGTATTAAATTAAAAGGTTTAACTACGTTAATGAATTATCGTGCGTGTATTTAGGGCTTTATTTTAAGTGTATTCATTGTTGATGTAATCTGATTTTAATACTTATTAAAGATTAATTTGTTGTGATATTTCTTTTTTGTATTGTGTGCCAGACTCTTAGTTTTTTGTATCCCATACTAAAATACTGGTTTACAATTGAATAAGGTTAGATTGGAATCCGATCCTAACTTTGGAAAACAACTAAGGGTTATTGTTGTATTATAAAAAAGAACCGTAAAAAATTATCATAACCCATATTTTTTTACTATTTTACCTCAATTTTGACTTCTATTCGACATAGTACTGTCTGAAATTATTAATATATTTTTTAATTATTAAACACAAAGCCAATTAAATCCTTCTCATTGCATTGTTAAAAGACGCTTTGTTACGTCGTAATAAATGAATCTACCATTTCAAAAAGCTGTTCCAAGCAGAGAATGGGCAAGAAACTACTTAAATCTGTGCTTTGAAAAGTTATTTCTACTGCAAAAGTTTTCTATTTTCATTCACCGTTTCCAGACACATACTCAAACTAATAAACAAACAAAACACAATCACTAACGCGTAATAAAATCTGAGTAAAATCCGTATCTGTTTACACACACTGCTCGGCATTCAATAAAAGCGAAGTACTGTATTTGTTTACTTGCAAAGTAGAAAGAAGTGCCGTTCCGTAAACAGGTGATTATAGGGATGTCCCAAGTGTTTGCTATCCCACTTTCTCATATCGATGCATCACGCGAGATGCATTTGGAACCGCATCTCTAGGGACGTGCGAAACTAGGACTCGATAAAGCTGCGAATATCGATACCGTTACGGTTGTAATCCCTACAGAGGGTAGGCAGCGTATATTCGCACTCAATGTTCGTAAATGACAGAATTAGGTCCCGTTGTCATAAAGTGTCGTGAATACAAAATTTTCAGGATTGAGTTTTCGGTGTTTAAGTTTGTGACTGTGAGTTTATTTGAAACTTGAGCAGTGATGTACTTAGTACTGAACGTTATTACTGCTTCAATGGCTGTAAACTTTCAAATAATTTGTATGTACATTACTTATTCATTATTATTTGTGCTACAAAATTGTTGCGTAAATTCGTCGTGTCAAAATATTCGGTTTTTTGTATTTATAGTCATTTGTAAAGACATTAATGGGATACCGTGTTATCTAGTTGAAGAAGATGGGCAGTCAATAGGCATCCAATTAGACCGAACGCTGACCGAACGCATTTAACTGGCAAAGTTTAGGTAGCTGAAATTTGTGTTTCTGCATATTAATACATACGATTTCAGTGTACATTTTAATTTTGATTAATGTTATGTTTTTGTTGTTTTGTTGTACAAACAATGTTTTACAACTTTGTTCAACAAGACTCATACGTTATAGAATGCATTGAGTCTAAAACTTATGTTCAACTCTGAAACTAACTTTATATTTGGTTAAACTATTTTACAGTAACATGTTAAGGCCCACAAACATTAACTTTGGCTATAAATCGTTAAAGTTTAATTATAAAGAACAACTCAAAAGTTGTAAGCGAACAACAACCACTCAAACTCAAGATTGTTTTAAAGTGAATTAATTGTAATACACGTAATATTAACAAGAGATGCTGGTTGGCCGCAAGATGCATCTAAACCCTGTGTATTCCCGTCTCCCTCAGGGGACGAGGCCACGTGCACCCACTTACCGCACGACGAACACAACTATGCAAAACCAAATAAAAACCCTCCAGCCATACGTTTAAAGATCACATTCCTTTGTACAGAGGTGCTAAGTAAGATTGCAGCCTTACACAGTCTGAGAGCTCTACTTCAGAAGCTTTGCCGGTATTAGAATTGCCTCGACATGTACAAAAATAGCGAAATTGAAGTGTTTCGTGAAGTGAATTGAATACAGATAAGATTATAGAAAAATCAACCGAACACCTACCAACATTTTATGCGATAGATTATTTCTTCAACCTGTAAATATTTATTGCATTTGAATTGTAAAATAAGTTAACGATTTTATTACACACACGGTGGTTTACGACAATAATAATTTATCAAAGAAAATCGTAAAGAGAGCGGTGAAAACAAAAGAGAAGGGCGGGGAAACGTGTGTACGTGTAGGGCATAAAGTTTAAAAATACTCTAGTGATGTGCCTTTTTGACTTTCAGAAATTTGAAGAAAACGATCGCCATTTATGATTCACGCGATAGGCATCTTTACACATCACGAACTGTGAGAAATGAAATATTGATAGCACTACTCTTATGCAAAGTGAGAGGTGAAATTTTCACGGTAGCTAGCTAGCACGCACTCGTAGAAATGCGTCCCTCAGGCGCGTGAGGTGGTTCGCACGACCAAATGGAATCCGCTCCGCAGAGATTGCCTACGCTAGTTTTTTTTTTGTTTAATATTTATGAACTTTGTCTCTCACATGTCGCGTTTACCTTTGTGTAATGGCATTTCCTTCAAGCTCCGCTAACACTTTGAATGCCAAACGAACGTGAACATATTTGGTAACGCTCCGTTGATCACGCTAGGTACATGACATCTTGCCTGCTCGTATCACGCTGCCGATGCTACGTTATGCAAATATACAGGGTGTCCCACGGCTATGCCACATGGAGGGAAAGTACCTTAAATATTGTAGATAGAACATTTTACTGAAAGAAGACATTATTTGAATTTTAAAATCATTTTTAACTGTAGTCATAGATATTTAAATAAATACATAGTTGAACCGGGAATCGAACCTGTTACTCGAAAAAATTAATCAACCTGTAGTTTTATCATACCGATCGGAAGGCTTCATCACAAGGATTATTTTTTGCTAAATAACATAGTGTCAAAAATAAAAGAAAGACCATGAATTTTAACATTTGATGTGAAATTTTGTTCAGAAAAGTTGAAAGCTTACATTGCCGTAAGGACATACAAAGACAATCATAACTACTTACTACTAATTAATTTACCAACTTGAGTAGTACGCATCATTTAAATAAATAAATATCCACCACAACAAGGGCAAAAAATCGTCAGGGAACGAAGTAATCAAAAGTTATCACTTTGTATTCAAGAAGAAGGAACTCATTTTGAGCATTTGAAAAATTTACTGATATTGTATTTAAAATGTTAAAATTCATGGTCTTTCTTTTATTTTTGACACTATGTTATTTACCAAAAAATGATCCTTATGATGAAACCTTTCGATTGGTGTGACAAAACTACAGGGTGATTATTTTTTCTCGTAGAACGAGTTCGATTCCCGGCCCAACCATTATTTTTTTTAATTATCTATGAATGCAGTTTAAATTGTTTTCAAAATTGAAATAATGTCTTCTTTCAGTAAAATGTTCTATCTACAATATTTGAGGTACTTTCCTTCCATGTGGCATAGCCGTGGGACACCCTGTATATTAGGCAATAAAGGATTTATTCCCATTGGTATTTTATATTCGAAAAATTAAATTATTAGACAGAGACAATGGAAAATATTTTGCGAAGGGACATCGTTAATTATTTTTTCAACCGGCAAAGGTCGTAAATAAAAGTAAAGGGTGCTATTAAACGCATTATTCGCGCATATTTAATGTACTGAAAAGGCTAAAAGGTTTTTATTTCTCACAGATTCCACAGCTTAACATAAAAATCACCCTTTGAATTAAGTCTCCATTCAACACGTGATTTATTAACTAAATAATGTGAAAAAGAACATTAAACATTATCAAAAATTATGCTCGCGACATACTTTTGGCCTTTTGTTTAAAAATGGGACAGATATCATTCAAAGTAAATAGCTTCAGACATGAACCTTTAGTTGGGACTCTAATATCAAAGAGATTTATAGAATTCACTCTGTAAAATTCGCCCTTTTTTATTCCATCGTCAGGTCAATTTTATAGAATGTCATTTTATTCTGGGCTTATAAAAACCCTTAAACTTTTTCAAAAAGTAAAGTTTAATGGAAAATCAGTTTCGCTTTCGTTGACGGAAAGCGTATCGTCATAATCGGGGTCATTGATATAAGTAATACGTTTAAAATATTAATATAGGATTTGGCGGGATATATTGGCGAGTGGGACCGCGTCACTGAGGCGTAGTCTTCACTACGAAAATAGATAATAAAATGTATTGAAATGGCTGCGGGCCGGCTTATCCGGTTGAAAGTCAATGAATATTTGATTTCAATTTTTTTTCCCGCCGTCGCCGTGAAGTATTCACGCCATACCTAATTTGATTTTCGCCATTCCGCCCGTTCGCCGGGGCAGTTTGCATTCATATTCAGTTTGAATACGCGTTTGGGTTGCCTCTTGCCCAAGTTTGATACAAATAAACAGCGGATATTTTTACATTTCTTGCTAGGCTAACCCGACCCAACTGATTACGTTCCGGGGATAATAACCCGCCTGTAGTATTAGGGGAGGCCTAAGGAATATTTATATTAGATTATTATATGCGCTATTCATATTTAGGTACGCAGCAACATTACATGAATCGTATAACATAAATGAGTTGTCTGAGCAGGTAAACGGCCCTACAAATGAAAGTTTAAACGGCTACGTTCAAATGTATTCTAGGCACGTTGCCCTGTTTTATTTCAATGTTTATCTAATTACAAGCAGAGGGATCTCAAAATATCATCCAAATGACACGCAAAGGGCACAAAAGTTGGAAGTTTGGACAACATGGGTAAATTATTTTATGTCTTACAACGACAAGAAAGGGCCGTTTTTCCCTCGGCGAGGAATGAAACAGGATTCGTTTTTGCGAACTTGCATAAATGACGGCGCAACGATATTTCACCGAGCCTGAATATTTGGGTCAACCTGTTTTTGTGTAATGGGGATTACAAAAGCAAATTTAACATTGTATTTGCTGTAACTGCTACAAGGGAACCTTCGTCGGCAACAAAAGATGGTTCGCCTTGATACGATTTTCGTGGATTTTAATTAAAATCTTACGCGTTGTGGGGATAATGAAAGAAACTGATTACGTGGGCCCCGGACTTTAGTGTTTTGGGACACAATTTATTGGCTTGTTTATGACGATGTGTAATATTTACGAAAAAAAAAGTGGGAGCGTGACCATCGAAATTGAAATAGGCAGATTTCAAGCGTAACTTCGCTTTTACCCTCACAATAATACAAAATCTCCTGCCGAGGAAACCGTATATTTTATCCGGGCGTCGATTTGTTATTTATTAGCCGCGAATAGTCGTAACATGGGGAGGGAGCACAATACCGAAAACGGTGCGCCTGTTTAGTGACGATGCTACCTCCGTTTCGCTCCGCTTCGCCTCAGCCGCGGCGGCGGCGCCGCCACCATAACCTGAGCCCCCTCCCTTTTCTGTTACCTCGACTCCTTAGCATTAGAAAGAAGGTTCTTTAGATTGCGACATGTCTGTTTAGGTTGGCCAGCTTCCATTGAGGGTCGAAGCCTATATTTATCCGTTGCTAGTTAACCAGTGACGACTTTGTGGCGAAGACGGCCAGAGAAATGAGGCGAGACAAACAAAAATGATATGTTTCCGTGTGTGACATGCAAGCCTTTGGAAGTTCCGTTGTTTTTGTCAAGAAAAATAAGGTGACACGCCGCTCGTGCGTGGCGCGCCTAGCGTAACTTACGTCTAGGGAAGTAATAATATAATATTATTACGGTTTTGAATTCCGTTCAGTTTTTTATTGAACTATATTTTTGTTTGGAATGACTTGAGCTTGCTTATTTTGTTCGGCAACTATGACACCCGGAAAAGCTACCTAATAATCGTAAAACCGATGATAACTAGGAGCCCGTATATAGAATCGAGATATTTGGGTTATTATTATCATTAATAAGTCCCTAATCACTAAGCTTCTCAGAATGATACCTATACAAAGCCATAGCCATTATTGGCATAGTTTTATTAATGTACAAGACATTAATAATTGTATATAGAATTAGGTACTTGGGTAGTATTGGGGATCTGATTTATTAGGGTCCTGGCTACGTTGTTATATTATCCGCTTACTAAAGTAATGACAACTTACCTCTGTGCCTATTGGTTTGTTTGTCGAACATTAGCATGGCGTCCTCGATCTGCAACAAAAAGACATAATATTAACTTCAAATTCTGAAAAAATCGTGAGGAAAAATAGCGAAAAACAAGGGCGTCGTGCGCGATTTGAGCCCCGCCCCGGCAATAAAACACTCCGCCGTTGTAATAACGAATAAGCACCGGTACAGAGTAAACCACACGCTGCAAATAAACTTTGATAAGCGGGGGCGAGCAGGTAATAACGTATTCATAGAGAAATAAATGGAAAGTCGGCGGTTAGGACACGAACAATACACGCTAGCGGAGATGCGCTGTCACCGCTCGCCTAACGCGACTCGCTACCACCTAAATTTGGCCACGAAGGAGCATTTTTAAAATTCCCCGTCCGCCAACAAAACAGTGATAAATCTGAAATGGAACGAAATTGCATCGTAAATATTCATGTTGACGTCGACGCGTGACGCCTCCACATACGTAATTGTACGTACGACTTAATTATAAATTCCTTCCTTATTAACTTTTCAGATGTGTATCAGATATGTCATGTTTGGCGGTACAGCAAAGGGTACACAGCGGCCTTGTGAAATGACCCATGTTGAAAAATGTGCGTGTATACAAAAGCGGGCAAGTTTGGTTTGACAGCCGGGGCCCGTGGGTTTTGTCTCGGCGGCGGCGTCGCCGGCGTCGGCCGTCCCCAGGGCAACATTACGCGGGTAGGTCGACACGACGCACTCCCGATGATCGATGTCGAATACCCGTAACAGGTGACCTTTCGCTGAATTATTCCTACCTGTAGAAACGTTTGTTTAGTGGTGATTTGTTTGAGCGGGAATTGCCACGCTTTTGTTGGCCGTCCGGCCAGAGCAACCCTCTTTTGTGGTGAATAAAAAAATAACACCTAATTTTCGGACATACACGGACGCTGATTTATCTTTGACATTAATACCGTCTGAAGAGAAGGTAAAGGATCTCGTTTATTTTTTTCTCAAACTTTATCATTTTCGTTAGCAGTGATCCTATTTGTTCACGTGTTAAAAGTAGTTGGGCACGACGTAGGTTTGTACTCTGGAGGGCCTGGCTTTGGATGAAATTTACTCAAGGATATAGAACCTTTGAAAACAAAGGTTAAGTCAAACCATATCGCTGACAGCGCTTGTACTTCAGAACATTGTCACTCAGTAATATATTTTAGATAATATTATAAACTGTATCGCTATCAGGGTAGTATCAAAAAAGCAAAACTATTTCTTTAAGAAGAAACGAAACGCGCATTGTTACACCTTTTCAACATTATATCGGAGCGGAATTGTTTCGATTTCAACATGAATACAGCCTTGCTGAACCTCGTGAATGTAGTTTTCAAAAAAATTGAGTACTTAGAACTCTGCTTCAGTTTTAGTTTTGTTATTTCTAGAAAAAAATATTACGGTTTGAACGTTTTAAAAACTGAATAACGCCACTACTACGGTGCGTGTACCATCGCCTGTCAGTTCGTTTAACATACTATCGCCCGTCGGTACGTTTAACATACTCATTTTCACATTTGATTCTTACAACTTTACTTTGCATGGGAAAATAACCAGCTGCTACACTTTGTTTTCCTAGTACAGAAATATATTTAGAACAATACACTTCAGTCAATTATTTCCTTACGTTGATTGTACAGCGAAGTAGTTTAAGCAAATACAATTTCTTAGTACCGTATTGGGAATAAATAAATTCTCCGCCTAAAAAACCACTGCTGTAAAAGGAATTAGGTAAAAAAGCCTGACAATATTCCGAAATAGCAAAGCAATAAATATCTATTAACTTACATAAATGATGGAATTTATTACTTCAGTCAGGAGACGGAAAATAGACCAATCGTAACACATTTCGTCATAATAGGTACCTACGATCGTCCGTGGTTTGACCGAATCAATAGAGATTTGTTGGGAAAAAATAGATTATGCTGTATTCCTGCGACATAGATTGTGACCTAATGCGGTATTGTTACGGTCAATTTGTGAGGGCTACATCGCGTCATTACCTTCTTTCGCATTTGTGATAAAGTGCGTGCGACAAGGACGGGTAATGCCGTTCGGGCTCGTTCCCTTGGGCGACGTTACGGTGAAACCGAACTTTGGCCGTGATCAATGCGAACCTCAGAGGTGTCTTTTGAGTTAATGTTTGTATGTGATTAGGTACTGATCGATTTAATTCTGCTGATTTAAGTTTTAAATTGGTTTGAACGTTTTCGTTGGGTACTGTGTGCAGTATTCTGGTACTAAGGCTGAGGTACCTAAAATATATTCTCGTGTCTATTTTGCCGAATTTTTATAGTAGTGTGACGTAGTAAGGTATATTTCGAATAGACTTCGATGATTTTTTTTACGTGTAAGTCACAAAGTTGTTAATAAAGATCCTATACACATTTTACAAAACATACGCAAACCAGTAAAGAACCCAATTTTACAGGCCCGCTACCGTCACGTAACAAGTGGTCTAACAACTTCAGGCCAAATAAGAACATTTATGAACGCATAGAGGCGTGACCACTCTAATTCGCCTTTTAATATTCGGCCAATGTGTGGCCCACACGGGTGCCACCAACTTTGCTAATTCCACTCTTGGCCGAATATTTTTCACAAGCGTAAGAGCGAAATTGGAGACAATGTCCGCCGACGGCCGGAATTTTTATACTTCAGCGTACATGGCAGGAATAAAATACAGGATTTACTGAATGCTCAGACAGAGTATCGGGTTTACTCGAGTCCCTTTTTGGTCAAGGAAAATGCCTCAGTTAAGCGAAGTAGCCAGGAACTGCCGACTTCTAATGTAGTAAGTAAATACAGAAAAAGGTTGGATATGGCAGTAAATAAATTGAGGTTTTAAGCAAACATTGATCGATAATATTGTCATAATAATAAAAAAACAAATTGTTTTCTGTCTAGAATATGCTTAGACTTTAATTCTTAATTAATTATTCAAATGATGTGGCGATTTATGTTAAAGTTGTCGAAAAAAATCAAGCCCGATTTGCTAGCTCTGAAATTTTTCCTCCACTTTAATCTATTTCTCAAAGATAGCTTACTAAATCTGCTTTAATATTCAAAAAGTTATAGTTAAAAAAACTTACCCGTACGGGGTAGGTCGCTAGTGTAAACAACTTAAACATAACCAAACACGACAGTTTTATTTAATCAACATTACCGTTTATCGTAAAATGACATGTTCAAACAATATAATTTCCATCGATAATATCTTGAAAACTATATGTGAGTTACTTAAATACGGCATGA
Organism: Athetis lepigone; assembly: GCA_033675125.1. Taxonomy (NCBI): domain Eukaryota; kingdom Metazoa; phylum Arthropoda; class Insecta; order Lepidoptera; family Noctuidae; genus Athetis; species Athetis lepigone. The sequence goes on along the minus strand of CM066239.1, from coordinate 14,250,569 downwards.
ATGTGTAAGTTGTAACAAAAGGGACAATTTTCTTTAATGTTAGTACGTTTGCGTTAAGCGTGCTCTATTATTAAGTATTTCATTTAAGGGAGTGACGTGAGAGAGTCCCGGAGGATACCTGTCGCGGTAATTCGCTATGTGTACACCTCTATTTTTTACTTTTGTTGTTCAGATTTATAGGGATGTTAGAGGTGGGATGTTACTTGTATGATGTGTTGCAATATGAAGGCTTGTTAATTAAAAAGCGATTTGAAAGTGAGTTGAAAATCTATTCGATACACAATTTTGCCACAAACAGTCGTTTAACTGACGACTGTTTGTAACAAATCAATACAAAATTAGTGCTAGTGCTAGTTTATAGTAAAGATTTTTAATTAAGATTATTTCTAGTTTCTAGTATTTTCGTTATAGGTACTAAAATATTTCATTAACATCTTAGCCCGTATTACTCCTATATAATATTATCTCGTTTGTCGTAACCGGGTACATACGACTGGTGGTACTGTAACCTTTTCTAATCCCTAAGCACTTTTTAACCTTATATTGGTCAACATTGAGGTCCGTATTAATAGACGTCACTCAACTCCGAGACGCTCTCAAGCCTCTTGCTGTCCTTGTCATTCTAAAGGGAAAAAATAAAGATAGCAATAAACTTGAGAGCGTCTCAGAATTGAGTGACGTCTATTAATACGGGCCTGAGATTCGTCTAAAACGTGAAACAAAGGCAGGTATTATAAATTTTAATAAATTTGAATTTATAATTCACACTAGTAATGCGATAGCAACTGGGATTATTTCTTATATAGTTCCACTTAACCACGAAAGTGATTCTGATAAAAGACACGTACTGACTTAGTAAACTAGTAATTAATATCCATACTAATATTATAAATGGGAAAGTGTGTCTGTCTGTCTGTATGTTTGTCTTTCTTTCACGGCAAAACGGAGCGACGAATTGACGTGATTTTTTAAGTGGAGATAATTGAAGGGATGGAGAGTAACATAGGCTACTTTTTGTCTCTTTCTAACGCGAGCGAAGCCGCGGGCAAAAGCTAGTTGTATATAAATTTAAACGTACCAATGATCAGTCAACACAGAGGTTTATTGGTACATAGCCATAGTTGGTTTTAAATTAGTTAATTTAACCTTCAATCCATATAAACTGTCACGACTTCAGTTTGCGAAATAAACTTAAACAACTTGAAATTAATTGCATCATTCAAAACTTTCAATTATTCCGAAATAACTCAGTAATTAAATTATAATTCAACAGAGACTAATTAAAGTAAGTTTGAAAATTAATTAGCAACCAATTTAGTTTTTCACAATATTATTTTAAAGCCGCGGTTGGTAATCCAATATTTATTTTTTGAAGAGAAACCTGGCTTAAGGCTGTTTACAAACTTTCAATAAATGATTATTCCCATTAATTTGTTGAAAGTTCGCGAGAGTAATAAATTAGAGCACTTCATTAGAATCATATCGAGTGACGTCATGAACACAATGAACTCGGAAACAGCGCTAGTACAGTACATTTAGTACTACGATCCATCAAAAGCCACGCGATATCGCGATCGCACAACCAACATTACGCGATGAACTAATATCAGAACAATCGCGCTGTTTGCCCGCGCGTGCATCGCGACTGATTTGTTTGTTTGTCAGCATGTCTCGTGACGTCACCGTGACGTATTTCTAAACACACTGTGTTTATACAAGCGTACATTTACCCCGAGGCTTCTTTTAATATGGTGGAAATGAAAAAAATATTTTTGTTCTGTGTTTTTTTTTTGTTATTGACGTGTACAATTTCAATTTGAAATTTGCAGTAACAAGTTAGTTGCTTTTTTGTTATTGTTTACAATTTTAATTTATAATGTTTTTTAGAGAAGGATGATTAACAGATGCAAAGCTCCTTAAATACACGACACATGAACATTACAGTCGTAACAGTAGACTAATTTAATGCTGTTTTTTGATGCCATGCAAATTAGATCCTGAACAAATACCATTACTCATTCTCCAACTAATATTTGGAATTCAAACTGTCAGTTGTTACTAGGAATTCAGGAACTATGCATCTTGTTACGTCGACCGGACTTGAGAGGATGGTCCAGTGTTGGTCAACCTCACGTCAATCAAGGGAGTGTAGCTAACAATGCTTTCGGTTTAGGTGGATCGTTTGTAGGCAACCTTACAAGGAGTTTGGTTATATTGGCAAACTTTGACACGTATTTATTGTTGGGCTTGAGTTCCGACTTATTCTTTGGTTTGTAGTTTTGGCTTAAACTTGAATGTTTGATAACTTTTCGTTTCTCTTTGAGGTTTAGGAAGTTTCCATTGAGGCAAAATGAAATTACTCGTGGAAATAGGCACAATTTTCTTTCGAACTCAGCACACAATCTTATTTACCGGACACACATAATTTTGTTGCGAAAAAAACCGGTCGCCAAACTCAATAAAAACGAATCACAATAAGAACACTCTTCGGGAAATGGCATAAAGAAAAAGTTTTAATTTGTTTAAATATTTCCGCGGGTAGGAAGTTCAGTGGCGCTCAAGTTTCGTGTCGTGGCATTAAGTTGCCCGCAGCTCGTAATGGGACAAGCCACCTGCTCTTAAAGGCGACATAACAATTAACTGGCAGAAGAAAATATTAGTTGAGCTAATAGAGCCACTCAGATACACTCTGGCCTCTGCCCTCCATAAATAACACCCCTTCCCGACTACAGACAGTCTACAATTTTGTCGTATTTTCGTAATGATTCTCAACGGAGGAAACTCCCTAAGGATACCGACGTTTTATCCTTGTGCTTTTATAGGCGAATTGATTGGGAACCACTGGAAATAATCTCAGGACGGGATTAGTTTTCTTAGGAAAGTTTTCCTGGAGAACTCGCCGTTTCCTTATTAACATACCCCTTAAGTATACTTTATCGGACAACAGTAATTAAATATTAGAAGTCTTTCGATAGAACTGGTAACAAATGAGTTGCTGAGTAAACTAACTTTGTGTTTTTGTGCGAGTAGATAGGTAAGTATTGGTTTTATTGAAAAGGATTTTGCTGTAACGAGCATTTGGAAGTTAAAGAGTAGGCTGTAGTTTTTATAGCTACTATAATTTTCAGTTTTTTTCATTAGGTAATTGTTTTAAATTTTCTAATGGATAAGGTTAAGACCGGTCTGGATTTTTTTTTATTTTATAATCTACTTTCTAAGTTTATATTGAAAATTACTGACATCGTTGAAGAAAATAATCGAGACAAAACTTGGACTTGAATATTATCGGTTCGAAATCGACCATCTATAGCAATTTGTTCGTCAGTTTTTCTTTAAAGAGGTCAAAAACCAATCATTATAAAATATCCTCCTAATCGCAGATATCACTCCTCCAAATCGTACTAAACGAAAAATTTTACTCATTTCAAACGTAACAAAATTCGGACGTGAAAAAGCATCAGTACACAAAAAACAAATGTCGCAGTGACAGACCAAATCTACTCTATTTATTTTTATTACGTGCCAAGGAAGGTTACTCGTAGTACTTAACTTACTATATTTTTGTTATGTACAGATAGCCCATTCAATATAAATAATGTCCGCGTGATATCCGCACTGCCAAGCGAAATTCGGCCGACTGACTCACGAAATAAAATTGTATTTCGACTGACAACTGCAAGACCGACGTTTTCTACAATTTCCATCTTATGGTTTCTCTCTTACTTTCAATTTGTTAAACTACAATCCAGCTCATAAAAACTCCGAACGTCAAACTTAGAAAAAAATTACGTATTCCATGATCCGTAAAAAAATCGGTGAATAAAATATGAGGGAAGTTTAGGAAAACCCGAAATCGTTTTTCGTATTTGAATAATCACTTTAACAAACAAAAGTCGGCCGAATCTGCTTCATTACTTATTAACCTGCTTGGGTGTGAGACAAACAGAAAATATCATGGAAAATTGAACCACTATATTTGTGTTTATCGAATTCAACTTTAAGAACTGATTTTTGAATTACATTTATCTATAGCTTAAATATGTCAATTTGACATAATTGATATGGCAATTTCACAAAGATGTGACTTAGAGTATTATTTGAGTTTTAGATTATCTTAGAGTTTTTGGACTTAATAATATATATTAATAAATAATAATATAATTACCCCTTAAAGATAAAATTTATTTGTTGACAGTGTTAAGACATGAGTGATTTTTTTTATCTTATAAAGTTTTAAGTCAACTCTAACACTTCACTGTGTACTCAAAATGCACAGAGCAGTTTCTTTGGAATGGTTGAAATTGTTTTACAATAAACACAAATCATTTCCCTCTCAAAAAATGAGATAAGTACACGTTTTTTCATTTAATAATTATTAAGACCACAGTAAAAGACTGGAATCCGTGCTCCCGAAACCAGTGAAACACTTCAAAAGACAGATCTATTGTTATCTATAGACTTGGATGAATGTCGCCAACATCAAAGGCACATTGAGCTTTGTATAAAGAACTTCTCTGCGCCATAATAACATTGGCTTTCTTTATTATTGGAGTAAGTACAGTCACGACCTACAATCACGATGTTACAATTACGCAAAATTCAAAGTGATTTTCTAGTGAAATAGTGATTTCAAAAGATAATATGTATTCCATTAAAGGTTTCGTAAACTATATATATATAAAAGAAAGTCGTGTTAACTAGTTACAGATTTTATAAATCAAGAACAGCAGAACTGATTTGGCTGAAAATTGGTGGGGAGGTAGCTTAGGACCAGGGGACGGACATAGAATACTTTTATCTTCTTTTTTTAGTAACCAATAATCTGATATAACGCGGGTGAAACCGCGGGGGACAGCTAGTTTGTAATACTATTGGCCGCATACTCAGACATCACTTAATTTTAGAACGCTGACAAATCTGTAGCAGTCTTTACTATATCTCTTAAACCTTTAAAAAGATACAGTACAGCAACCGATTTGAGAGTGTTTTATAATTAAGTGAGGATTGAGTATTCGCGCATAGGTCTATCAAAAGTAAAGGCGAAAATATTTTTGTATTCTTCATAATTTTAACTTTTATGAGTTATGCTCATAACTATACAAGTAAATATAATGACAAGGTCTTTCTCTTTTGTCTTCATGTCGAATAATAAAATAGTAATGGTGAAACGTCACTTAGTACAAGTACTAGCTCCTTTTTAATTACGTGACTCGTCCAATCATGCAAACTGAACAAAAAGTCATGATCCAAGCTCCAGCTTTTAATTATTGGGGTATTTTCCAAACTTTGTGAACACTTCAAAAGTTGGGACCTGGCCTGGACTGCGGGCCGGTGTTAATTACCAACTTTTTAAAAACTGCAACTCATAATAGACAGCTTCGTTGAAAGATGAATGATGTGTTGGCTTCAAGTTGCCTTTTTTTGCTCAACTTCGCTGGAAATTTACGGAAACATGGATTGTTGAACAACAACGTGAATTTGACGTAAAACATTTTCTAAATGACAGACTCGTAACAAATGGGCACTCAAAATTTCAAACGGCTTCGACTCATCCATCGCGATAGGCTGAAGTGGTTCAATCTAATAGGCTGTCATTACTCGGTTCCAAGAAGCAAAAAGTTATTATAGAACTATTAAATGTAACACAAATAGAGGTCTAATTGGCATAACCGCTAGTTTTCAATAGAGGCGAGCGTGTTGCCTGATACCGTAAATATTCTTGCTCCGTGATTGAAACGGCGTTGCAAATGGTGTTTTACTTTAATTATTCACCTGCACATACTGTTACGTTGATAAAGTGTACCTAATACCTAATATAAACAGCTTAATTGCGACCGAAACTTGTGCAGGTTCGCTTAATTGATTTACCGTGTCGGTCGGTATTGGATAGTATAAATACGGTCTAGATTATACGACCGAATGAAAAATGCTGATCGAACGAGCGTTCGATGTTGCGCAAGCGATCGGTACCAACATAATGTCGCTATTGAAGTTACACTCATTAGTTTTATGTGGGTTGTTGCCAGTCATTACCAATAGGAAAAGCCACCGTTTCCATTTTCAAAATTACTTATTGTTTACGGGAATTGTCAGAATGGGGATGAACTTGTACCAGCGCTCGGCAACCGACATAATGTAAGCCAAGTAAAAAACTTTCAATATTCTTATAAAAATTTTAGATACTAAGGTAAAATATCTCCTCATACATTTTTATCCATTGTGATTTTAAGTGACACGCGAGTTGTATTTCTAATATTACATTGTTGGCTTCAGTGGTATAAATACAACAACAGAATTTACCCTATTACCGTCTTTACGTATTGAATAAAGATATAATAATATTGTTACGGATCCGAAACAGCCCTTCCCAAAGAAAATAATTCTTTCATCATATCTGATTTGTTGAATTATGCCTCTGACGCTCTCCATCTTGGATACTCATCTTGAATAGAGTTGACATCCATTGTGATGTTTTATTATTACTCTGTGAAATGCAACGAGCCGGGTGAAATTGTTAAATTCTCACAATGGAGGTTCTGTCTTCGTCGGGTCGAGTGCGCAAAAGTTGTACAAGGATCTCAGTTCCGACGGGAATGTAAAGGGAAGGGATTAATTGTATAATCTTCAAATAAGACAAAGTTGAAGACGGCGGTCGGCGACTGGGATTATTTATGTGTAGTGCGGCGGCGCGTGTGACGTCAGCGCCGCGCCCGCGCCACGCCACAGCCACTCCACTCCCAATCTGCATATAAATCGGATATCGATAATGACGTCGCTATCGCAAGCTACCCGAAATTCGTTCAAAATCCGATAAGCCTTGCCCGTGAAAGCTCTAATCCACAGAACTTTGGATGACCCCGATAGTGGATAGACCTAGTCTTCTATTATGTAAATTATCAGCCACATGAAACTTTCGACCGGCCACTGCGGTCGCTAAGTTTGCGGCCGGAACTTACGATATTGACTTAGGGCCGTATCTGTCTGAGGATCAAAACTAGTAAGTAACAATAGATAGAATGGAGAATCCGTTGTAAATATTTAATGTATAATATCTGTTCAGTCGTTGAAATAAACGGGGTAATACAGTAAAGCGTGGAAGCGAAAAAAACGGTATCCAAAAATGAGTTTTAACGTTTACTATGAGTGTAAAATTCTGTGTGAAAATGAAGAGATCGTTGTGCGTGCGGGGACGCCTGCTGTTGGTAACGATGGGCGCAAATGACCCGCGCACGAAACAAGACCGCGTCCGCTACACGATCCCCACACCCCGGCTTCACCTACTCGCCTATTACACATACCCATATTTACTATCACTGCAGCCTTACGCTCTACGAATATTCGTTTTTCTAACCAAACTGCGCTACGCCGCGTAGCAGCCGAATTCCGGCGTAGCACTGCTACGAACCAATATGTATAGGTAATCGATTTAAAATATTTCAATTAATTTCTTAACAGATCTTAAGTTTAGCGTCACGAAATGGAAAGCTCTTTAATTATACAAAAAGCAAGACCCTTTTCAAACTCCGTAATGAGACTCAAAATAAGAATTTAAATTTCAATAATTATTCATTTGGTCGGGACCAGTGGGCGATATTGCGAAGTTGTGGCCCTGCTTTTTCCATTGACGTTTTTGACGGAAACTTTTTAAGCGGTCTCCTATTGAGTGCATGTAACTTTCCTTTTAGACTAAAGTACTAGCTAAGAAACTTAGTGTGATTGGCCGTTCCATTTGCCCGATACTATTTTACCTGTAAAGATAACTTTTATCATCGTTGTAACTATCAACTTTTATGTCTCTGATGTACTTACATATTTACGTGGAACTGCTAATCTAGAAGGAAACTTTGTTGAAACTTGTTTCAAGGTGAGCGTAGTCCACTAACTAAGCGTATTCGGTTACTAAGCGAGTTTAGTTTGCGTATTGTTTGCATATCAGGTAGGCAGCGCGGATAGATAACGCGATTGGCACTTCCGACGTTTAGTAGACGGGAGCACCTTCCAAAGCGCGTTATTTTTATAAGGTATGGGCCTTGCCCTGACCTAGTTCCTTTTAATCCATCGCTTACCTATAAGGTTTTATTGGCAATGGCCCATTACGACCTACATTATCAACATCATCATCCGATTTTACTATTTCCAGTCACGTAAACTTGAACGAGGAGTATAAACCATAAGGCAGACAAGTTTTCCTATTGGATATGCGGAATTTGGGGAGAGGACATCTAGAGGTCAATGATCGTGGCACGCGACACTCACGGCGCCTACCTTTTTCTTTTCCAATCAAACGGTTTTATGAGAGACCTTTTATTCTTTGAATAATTATTCAAGTTTTGCGAATATTTTCTGGAATTGTATGTGAACAGAATACGTAAATATGAAAGGCGTATTTTCGCAAAATACTTTCAATTACCCCGAAAGCAAAACAGTATCAATTTACTCCGTAACCTCTTTTTAGGGTTTTTTTTAGTACATGCTCCAGTCAGCTCCTAAGACAAATATGAATAGGGAAATGAATTATATGAAAAGCTCCTTCGTTGTGACGTGTGAGAGATTGCGTCGCTTTGCGTCGACCTCCGAATTTAACCAGTCGTTTGTGCTCCGCGCAAAACTTGCCTCGAGGTTACATTAAGCCGATTACCAGCGTCAATCAAAACCCGCCTTTTTCCCAGATATCGTACGCAGAAACCACGAACCGTACTTTAACTAATGTCTTTATTCCGGGAGGTTTTTTCTCTTATTTTCGGATTTGTAATGTGCTAAGTAGGCATCTAAATGCTTATTGTTTTTGTAACAAGTAGTAATGGTAGTGTTGAAACTAATATTTTCGGGCAGATCCTTGGAATAACGATACGGGCCATTTTCCGAGCGGCTGGTAGCCGACCGACGGCCGATCGAGGCGCCCCGGCCTTCACTGATAAATTACAAGTCTTAAAACCAGTGGCAGGTAATTCTGCACAAATTCCAAGCTTCTGGCCCTCCGGCCTGCTACAGGAAAGTTTCAACGATTACTTTTACTTGTAATTTATGTCTCTGGGTACCGATAAAACGATGGCACCGGAGAGGGTCACAGGTGAGTCCCCGCGGAATTTCCTCAATTTTTTAAGACGACTTTGAGGAAAGGTTTCCAGGCTTTTAACTGCTTAACTGCCCTCATATAAATTATGAAGTTCGATGGGCATGTTAAGTACAAGTTTTATCACGAGCGAGGCCGAGAAACTGCCGTAAATAAAATCAGAGGGTTGTTACTTTATAAGAATTGTTTTCGTCTGGCATAAAGAGGAGAGAAAAAATTACACACGTCTTGAGGAAGGGAAATAATAACGTAATAGATGCTTGTGTACTTGAAGAAAATGAAGAGGTCCGTTGTGTGCGATATAAGGCTGGGTATAGACTTGATTAATATTCGTTAGATGAGGCGAAGGGTGGTGCGAGGGGAGCGCGGTGGCTGATATATCGGCGGCCATCTATCAGACAGCGCCGCAGCACGCTGCATGCGTACGCACGCGCCTGCCAACACCGCAAACAAACGCCGCCATGCTCTGAACGTTGGTATTATGTCGAAGTTTAAATCTAACGGTTTTATTGATGAGTGTAACGTGTATAATGAGGTGTCTAATTTCAATCACGTGTTACCATATTTACTGTGTTAGAGAAGTACGTAAAGCTTGTCTAAATAGAAATGACGTGCCCCCTATAGCATTACGTACACAAATAAAATTAATGTATGGATAATTAAGTAGCAGGCCGCGTCTTTTTAACTTAGATCAGTTCTAACAAAATGAAATAAAGAGAAAGCCAGGAAACTTGTTATTATGAAAAGAATCTATTTCAGAAATATCTAATTTATACTTTCACTTGATAAAATGTTAATCTTGTCTTTCAAGAAGCTGCTCAATTATAATAAAGATTTCTTAGAAAACGTCGCTATTCTAACGACCCCGAGGTTTTTCTTTTATAGTTAACTAGCTTTTGCCCGCGGCTTCGCTCGCGTTAAAAAGAGACAAAAAGTAGCCTATGTTACTCTCCATCCCTTCAACTATCTCCACTTAAAAAATCACGTCAATTCGTCGCTCCGTTTTGCCAAGAAAAAAAGACAAACATACAGACAGACAGACAGACACACTTTCCCATTTATAATATTAGTATGGATGGATTTCAACGACAACAAGCTCGATAGAGAGATAACACTGATATAAATATAAAACTTAAATAACATATAAATAAATCCATTTAAATAATCACGGCCGACACCGGTGACATGCATAAACAAAATAAACGTAAGCACGCAACAAGATTTGCGAACAACCTAATCCATTTATTGGAAATGGAATAAAGATTGTGAGATTGCCTGGATCACAACACACTTACACAAATTTCGTTCCCGTGTCTTCAACGATGAATAATAGATGTTGGCCACAGTTCGGCCTCTCTGCTACTCACGCACACTACCTCATCATACGAGTACCCCCGTCTTAAACACACTAGCTTATTTCCACCGATACAATATTATCTTTATACCCTCGCCGCATTTGCGGAATACCCACGGTCCACTGATTAATTTTTCGGGTCTCCTCTTTTAAATTGCTCCTGTGGAAACTATCTCGAAGGCATTATCGAGGTAAGCCATAAATAAATTTAAATGTTCTTTTCGAAATACCTCAACACATTTATAATACCTGAGAAAGGATACGAGTAATAAATATCAGCGCGTGAAATATTGTTTTATTTGTTTTTAACCCGAACGGTTTGTGTGCGAAAGACGACAAACATTTTGTAATAGTTGGCAGATTCTAATCAAATGAATATTTTGAATAACACAACAATTCAGGATTAAAAGCTTACCATATGAATTAAGTGAGCGAGCTTTCGACAATAATTGAATTACGCTCTAAGCTAGGCGGCCACATAGATTTCACTTTTGGAATGCGTGCATAGGAAATTATTTGAACATTTGCGCCGGTAATGTTGCGGTGGCAACGGATTCACTCCGCTCTATAGCACCGCACGAGATTTATGTACGGTATTCAATACATCTTGTTTGTATCTGCTCCATACGCAACCAACCCTCAGGCTATTTCATTAATCGGAAACATATCACGTAGCGAAATACCATTACCATACATTTCTGTACTTTCCGACACTATACCAGATTTTTATACAACAAATACTTTTGTTCAGTGATAGGTAGCAAGCGATTTTGTGGAGCGTCAATAAATAAAAACGAGTGCCACATTTCGCGGAGTTACTTTATAAGCGAAGCACATCGGGCCGGCGCGGCAACTGCAAATGGCGCGAAACGACAATTTTAAAGCACAACATTGAATATACATACATATAATGTATCTGGCAGCGCACGTGCGGGCCGATTACTCGCCCGCGCCAGCCTCCGCCGCACTGAGCGACTTGTATGCTAGCGCTTTTAACGCATTACCATGAATAATATATACTCAAATTGAAATGTCGCATACGTGTCGCTCGAGCTGCCTATCTGCTCTCGCCGCCCGACGCTCGACGCCCGGCGCTCGCACCGAACCTCCTTCTGTATTCTGCCCCTCGATTCGTTCTGCCAATAGGCTTTGCCTTTTATCGAAATCACTGAGCTCTTTTTTGAAAGGCTAAGTTGAATGGATTGATTTTCATATGGCATTGTTCAGGGGGACCAAAAACATACTGCTTTCAAGTCATATTTTGAAAATGTACTTACACAATTTTATTTCCCCTCCACTTATTTAAATATGTGTGTTCCGAGATCGTTATGACAGAATTATAATTTGTCGCGTATCGTTTGACTCCTCATCAAGAACAATTTAACGTAAAGCGACTCTTAATTTCCTACTCAAATTAAACGCTTGTTAAAGCAGGCCAGACATAATGATTACAAGATCTAAAGGCGAAGTAACAATATAATTTTGAAAATTACTTTCACCAAATAGTCCTCTTCTTTGTACACCGCTGTGTAAAGCGGAAGCGCCACAAATTGCCGACTTAAATATTTAATTTGTGAAGAAAACGGATTAGCGGGTAATTGCTGAGAAATTAATACAAATGTACAAAACGCAAAGTCGCCAAGAAACCACCGATAGTAAAGTCTGCGATGTGAACTTCGGTACATAATTTATAGAGGTCCCGATTAGTATTAAGGATTACGTGATCATTATGCGAATTAAGTAAGATTTCCTTGGAAACTATTAAAAGGGATCTCACGAACCTCGACCCCGAAGAACGCACAAAGCGAGGGTCACCTTCAGAAATCAAAGCCGGGCTTTATTTATGACCTGGACTCGGCTGTCCTATTTGGCTAAGATAAGTCCCTGTATTATACATAACAAAGTTTATACTGTTAAGGACGGCCACCTTACTCCATCTCGGAGTAAAGATAAGATCTCCATTAGTGGCAGATCTCATTCATCGTGTGCGTGAAGCCGGCTGAAGGAGCGGTCTCGAGCCCACGTAATTACACTTACAGGGGGAGCACACAAACATACAGGCCCGCCTGAAATCTGATATTCGCCTCTTACATCTTTACTGACATCCTGCTACGGATAATTACCGCATTTTTGTATTTAATCTTAAGCTTGAAAGGAGCCGGAAGTCTTGTGTACTTTCTTTAGCCAACCTTTCGGAAAATGTGATACTAATTTTACCATCACTTCCACTAATTACTTATTCACTTGGCTTCACTTGAAAGGTTATGTCTACCATTACTATATTCGGCTACCCACCGTATCCCTAGTATATACTTATACGGTGTATTTCCATGTAACAATAAAATAGGGAAATCTCTATCAGCAGTAAGTCGTAAAGAGGTAAGCACTGAACCGGAAAATGGGTATGGGCAAGACTTTATCCAAAAGGATGTATCTTTTGGGAGAATATTTGGAATGCCTAGGTAAAAACAATTTCAATCTCAAAGAAGGAAGGGGCTATAAACCGGAATCCTTCACTTTAATTTTATAGTATTTTTACGTGTCCGTATTTTTCCATGTAATTTTAAGAACATGATTTTCTAGGAACAGCTAGAACGAGATTTCTAGTCCAGTCATCTCAGATACTACCGCAAAATGAGGACAGCATAAACAAGGTTCGTTACATATTTTATAAATAAGATCATGTAATTTGAAAGGCGAGTGATGGCCGGCAGTATTTGTGCGGGACCTCAGAAAGCCCGTGCTAATCTAAGACGGAGACAGGCCAGCGTCGTCTGGCTAATCCGAGTGGCACTACATGGGACAAATAAGTTTGTTCAATGCTCAGAAGTAAGCATTAGTGCCGAGTGTTGCGTCGGCGTGCGGGTCCGTACGTAATCAGATTAATTAGATGATTTTGCGGGCGTTATTAAAAGTTGAGCCAGCTAAATCGCAGCTCAGTTACCTCCGCCAAGATAGCGGGCTTATGCGCCGCATATATTTACTACTTAGCAGATATTATACGTACGCCGGGAATGCTCTTTAATGTTTTAGTATTTTCGACTGAGGTTGCGAACTCAGTGCCGTTTTGTTTGTGCGCCACAGTGGGCGGCAGGAATAATTCACTTAAGCTTAACTGGGAAAGATAATTAGGATTCTACGTCGGTTGATGCAAAATGAACGCGAAAAACAAGGTGGAAGATTTTTTGCGCTCATTCAGAAATTGAATTTTATATTTGCAGACGAAAGTTTTAACGAGACGAACCTATTTTTTTCTACGCTTAGGCACACATTGAAGGCAGCGATTTAATTTTCGTAATTAGACGCGAATAAGGGTTTTCGCATTTTACATTGCACATTTTTTGAAAGGGTGACTTTTGCATGCAGCTCGATGGTTCGAGTGAATGTAGCAAATGAATTCAGAGAGCTATTGTATGATGCAATGTGTGACGATGTGGTAACTCGTGGCGGTAGTCTCTTAGTAGCGGATCACGGACCGCTGGACACGGATCGCGCGACCGAACACGGCCCGTGTGCTGTCAATCATAAAACAGAAAAAAGTCGGTAAAATTCCAGTGGCTAACCCCTGTTTAGTATAGACGGACGGACGGACGCGCGAACCTTTTAACACAAAGCCCGCTGCAACTGGAGTTACACAAAGCGGTCACATAGTAAATACTGTAAATATAAAAGGTTGGACCGCACATTGCATCATACTGATATTTACTCTCCTTGTGTTAAACGTGCCTCCGACTTGAATTGTGTAGTGATTATTTTCTTTGTAGCGTTCGTTTTAAAGGGCGATCAACGGCATTCGCACGTGTGTTGGAACCGGTCCGATAATTCGCAGTATAGCGATTCGTCGAGTCCATTCTTTTGTTATTTCCTCTTTGTTCCCCGTGAAAGGTGGCTGCATTGTTTTCTCGTTGGAATGGCTCGAGATTGCGCTAAGAGTCGAGATTAGTGACAACGTGACGCGTATGTGTAACCACCCTAATTTAGTTTCGATAATGCTTTAACCGTAGCTTAGCTGGGAACTTCCTTCGGAGAGTTTGTTTTGTATTTTATAGCGACGTAGAACGTTACATTGTTTCCGGAGATTTATTTTTATTTTAAATCTTTAGTTTGTTCGCTCTTTTTTTGTGAAAAGCTAACAAAGACTCTCTAGCTAGATGGGTAGACGTACGGAAGAAAATAGTAGCAATAGAGAAAACTAAAAAGTGGATGTATTGAAACACATTTTTAACAAACGCTTAGATGTTCTTTTAATTTACAGAAATTGTTAAAACTACATTGTTATCACACAACGATAATGTAAACAAAAATGTATTTTTATGAAATACAGCTTTCGTGGATTTTTTTTTTGTTTGCGGCTCTAGTTCTTTTTACCCGACTGCGCGACGCAAAGGGTAATGTGTTTATCAGTCTATGTATGTATGTTTGATTCTATGTGGCGTTCTAGAGACCAAATGCGTAGGCCGATTTTTTAAGTTTTGGAATGGGCAACTAATCATACAGTTAGATAATGTCAAGACGCAGAGAAGCAAAAGTGCCTATAGAAATCTCAAGACTTCTACCAATTAATAGATCCTTTTTTAACTTTACCACAAAGATGTGGAACCTTCTAGATTATACGAGTTTAATTCCCCTCTTGATATTTAGATGTGCTGTTTTCTTTACGAACACCGTCCGAGCTTCAATCCCTTACAACACGACGTACAACAACACCAAGAGATTATTATTCGATGCAAATTATGCAAATCTTCAATTGAATCAAGGTTTCCTGTCACCGGACATCTTATATTCATGATGTGGTGGATGAAGGCTTACAAGCATAAATATTTGAATAAGTTACTCGAATTATAAACCTAAATATAATATAAACGTTCCCAATTCACTTTGTCAATTTATCATAATCAAGCCATTATTTTTCTTAGAAAACTCGGATCTGAATAAGCATTAAACTTAATCTGTACTTGAAGCTTAAAAACGCTGAATGTATTTATTTGTTTCGAATCTAATTAAATTCTAAGCCAACTTTGGCATGGAAAAATCCGTAAAGGAATAATGCCGGTTTATTTAAGTTACGTAGATCCCGAGTGCCACGCGGCATTATCGTCCGATGAAATGGACAGTCCGGTCTCTTGAGAAGGCAAAGGGTTCGGTTCGGAGGCACTCAATAATTGAAGTCGTTGAAATTCCGGGCGGATTGTTGCGGCGGCACCTGCGGCGAGGGGGGAGGGGACCCGTTTAACGGGAAACAATAACGTTAATGTTTATTATAATGCCCGATTTATTGGCGATTCTCATTTACGGTCCAGCTCCGAGTTAAATTCGCGCGGGCTTATTAACGCACCGCACGCGCGGAGCAGTCTATTTTACTGCGCGGTCCGGCTTAACGGTCCAACTGTAGCTTAATTAAAACTAAAACGACACTGTTAATGCATCTATCACACCTAATACTCTATGTACTGGGGTCGATGTAGACGGGTTTTTGCGGTGTAATGATCGCGAATAGAGATGGGTATCGGTAGGAACTCCAGACGAGCTTGGTCGCGCAATGAATAATAATTAAACGGGCATTATAATGATTGAGGTGAGCAGTTTCTGAGGTAATAGCAAGCGTGCCGCGTTAAGCCTGCAATTATTGGAGTTCGTAAGTATCGCCGCAATATTTCGCTATTATTCTGTGTTGAAATAAAGTCGTATATTGTGGAAACTCATTACCTTATTACACTTTTATATGCGCAATTAAATATTGGTTATTATAAATTGAGTGCCTTTAGCTTTACAGCTTTTTTGCTGTGAAGGTGATTTTTATTTTATTAATGTGGAAGTTGTGGAAGTATATGAACGTGGTACGTTTTCAAACTTAAGTACTTTTCTTATTACGTTTTAAATTTTCTAACTACTGAATTAAAGCATTTAGATATTGGGAAACTTAGAAGAAACGTTACAAAATTCTGTATTTACAAAAATCAGATATGTTCTAAAAAGTTACTAATAAAAAAAAGTTACTAAAAAAACTCATTTAATCTAACTTCTAATAACATTCTGTATTTAAAACATGTGAAAGATTCTCATGATCATCATTATATTGCTTCCAAGTCAAGCTAAACGAAAGTTTCTGACATTTGTTTAAAAACTATAATGAAACCCCGATCCAGCTTTTCACGGATTTTCAATCTTTGAAATTTTCGGTTTTTAGCTATATCCGTACTAATATTATAAATGCGAAAGTAACTCTGTCTGCCTCTCTGTCTGTGTCTTATTCACGCCTAAGCCACAGAACCGATTTATTTGAAATTTTGTACAGACATAGTCTGGGACCCGAGAAAGGACATAGGGTAATTTTCATCCCAGAAATCCCGCCCGGGAACTATTATTCTACGCTGACGAAGTCGCGGGCAAAAGCTAGTTTTGCATAAAAATGAATTAACCTCTTAAATTACTCTAATATTGATAAAACCACATGAAAATCTATTTGGCTGTTCAGGATATCTATGGATAGAAACAGACAGGAAAGAGGAAAACGTTTTCATTTTGTACATAATAATGTAAAGGCACGTACTGTGCAGTATGTCTTCATCTGTTATAAAAAAAAAAAAAACAAAAATATTCTTATTGTTGATGATGATTGTTTGTTCTGTGTCTAGGTGTAATTTATCTATAATATGTATGTATTTATAAATTATATAAGTATGTATATCAGTTGTCTGGTTACCATAACACAAGCTCTAAGCAGAGCTTAACTTGGGATCAGATGACCGTGTGTGAGTTGTCCCAGTATATATTTATTTATTTATTTATTATCATATATATTTCTATTGACGATTATATTTAAAATCCTTTCTATATTGAAACCACAATATTAAGTCTTGTAAGTGGTAGTTCATTGGAAACCTATTTTAAGCCTTATCAACCAATTTGACGGTTCAAAACGATTTCCTTCCCATCTGATGTAAACGTACAATTTGAGCCATAAATCGATACGTTAATTGTCAATCATTAGGTTCATCAGTCAGGTGGGTGGAACTGTAAAATATCATTAAATAATGTAATTAACTTCCTGGCAACACCGCGTTTGAATGTTGCCAGCCCCCAAAACATTACGTGCGGTGACCCGCATGTTACGTTCAGGTTCGAAACAATATTTTGTGTTCGAATTGAGAAAAAAAAGTGCCTGTGGTAAAAGTCTATTTTGTATATGAATATATTTTTAATCTGTGTAAGTGTCAAAAGTGTTTGTGACAACACAGACGCGGCTTTTCGCGCCTTTACTTTTCTGAAGTATTTTTTTTTGTTTTTATTTCTCTGTTTTACTTAAAATATTGGAAAATAAAATATTGTTGTTTTGGAGTTTGAACCCGAGTAACGTTTTCGATATGTACTTTGCATCTTGGACGTTACTAACATCGATAAAGAAAATTCCGGATTTGTAATCAGTACGTTTAAATTGAATATTCGCCTTGACCATGCGTAGTAATCAACGTTCGTGCCTTTTTGCCTTTTCCAGCAGTGTGACAATAAAATACTGATATTAATATAAATATAATAACTTCAAAACGACCACAACAGAACCCTAGCAGGACAGAAAACAACCATAGATTCGTACAGCATATTCGCTCGAAAGGATAATCGTTCACACGTAAGGATTCCATTCCTTAAGGGAGTGGGTAAGCGAATTTATGTGCTAATACACCTCGGGACTGGCCAATGTGCTAATGAAAGGTAATACATAATTCAACCCGTGAATTATACAGTGGCATGTAAATCGATATTTGCACCACGAAACCGCAAATACAGATACTGCGAAATCATTCGTAGAACCAAAACGCTGTAAGGGAATGCTGGAGATATGATTATTTGATAATGTTATGTAAATTGTGTAATTTCTAGGGTTTTGGACTGTTGAGTGAGTTGTGGGTTTAGTTTAGAGTTTCTTGGAAGATAGCGGTTGTACACATCGGTGTTTGAGGGTTGATTATAGCGTTGTGTGTGTTTATTTTTAGGTTGTGTTGGCTTTGGTTTTGCCTTCAGGGTTCTAAATGACGACTAAAATAGTATCGAGCTACTCATTTTAAGATCTGAAAATCCTTAAGATTTTTTTATACGATTGCGATTGCAGGGCTTGGACTTGATGAAATCGTTTTTTTATTATCGACATAATCTTTATCTAAAATGATTTTTTGATAATATTATTATTAATTCACAGTCTATTGAAGATGAAAACATAAAATTATGCCAAAAATTTATGATGTAGAGGCGCCCTAAGATTTTTTTTTTAATATAACCCGACGAAAGTTTGTATAAGGATTGCAAAACTGCAAGAAACAGATTCAAAATTAAATAATAAAGATCATAAAAACTACTTTTGAATCAATTAGCCTTGAAATTGACGATATTATTCATTGCTTGCTCAACCATTTTGATATAGGTTCTTTTATTATTTCACGTTCATTTTATAATCCCTAGCTTATTTAAAATTAAAACAGTTGAGCGGTTTTACAGATTATGCAATATGTAAAGTTTTCTCTTTGGGAAATTAAATATTTGAACCATTTTGCACACTGCAAAAAAAACATTTTAAATATGATAACTTATCTTAGATGAACAAGAACGTTTGTTTTATGCTATTATAACCGTTTGTATGTACTAGGATGACTATAAACTATTCGGAATATTTTATTCTGAAACAAAATGGAAAAAACTCGGTCGGTCGACCATGTACGGGCGTTGATTAGTTCGGTTGAAACAAAAACTATTCCCAAACCGGCGCAACAAACGAAGTGGAAAAAGTCGATATGAGAGAGGTGGCACGATCTGATTGTAGAACGTAAACGGCAATCGTCGAGATGCGTTTCACACTGAATGCGCACACTTTTTAAATGATTACTGTCCCCTACCCAACAGCCTGTAACCCTGCCTACCCCACACTCATAACCATTGATTGGCTCCCCAGCCGGACCACAGCACGCACAGTTACAAAGAAATGTGAACCAATTTCAAAAAGAAAAACGACATCCGAGATTTTCATTATCCCCGGCTATTTCTCTCCTCTTTTTTTACTCTGTGTCGCTTTATAATGAGCTGTGGTCTCGAATTATTCAGATTAAAATACTAGACATTGCTGCCATTAATTTTGTTAATAATAACGTACATTGGAACTGCTACAAATTCTCTACATTTTAAATATTTAAAACGTTTCCAAGTATTTGCTTGTTAAAATGAGTAAAAATAATTTAAATCTCCAAAACGGTAATTTCGTGAATTGCATGCTTTGAATTATAGCAAAATATGGGGCAACACGAGCACCTAGGTATGAAGTATAAACTAGTTTGTAAATAGAACAAATCCGCTATCAGCATAAAAGGTTTTACTAACACACGACATGGGTATGAATGCCCTATATCTATTATTTTTTGAAACAATACCCCAGAGTAAACTCGACAAAGACAACACGCCGCGGCCGGTATAAATAAAAACGTATCAAATAACTGAATAAAATGAAAAACCGTCAGTTGGGAGAACGAATTCATTCGTCGGATATGTAAAATGTTAAAGCATTCATCTATCCGCAGGTCCGCACACCAGAATTCATGGGCGAATGTGGAGCATGCAAACTGCCACGACAGCAAACCTCGCCGCATCAAAACAACAAGCGGCACATTTGTTTAAAATAAATAAAAGGAATCATATGACGCGGGACTCGCAGCCGCCGAGCCGCCGCTCTGCCGCGCCCCACAAATATTCAAACGTATCAATGTAACAGCCCATCAATATTAAAACAAACTCAACTGTATGAATACAATATTCGTTCCATAATTCAAATAAAAAACCGTTTTCGAATTACACGCAACGAATAACACGCAATCGTACCCCACAGTAATCATGTGTAATCGACTATACGGGAATATATCATGCAAATACTTGAAGTGCATAACGTCGTAAATATCTCAGGAACGCATGTCGAACCCGAGAGAGACGCAACTCTCTAAATGGCACATCTATTCTAAACGGAAGCCAGGGTATCGAGTTACAAATCGTACAGAAAATCTAGATATTGTTGGCGGAGCTCCAATCGAGAAGTGATCATATCTGTCAATATTCTTTGAGCATACGATGCGTTAAACCCGTTCTATTACGGCATTAAAGTAAGAATCAAAAAGCAAAATCCTATCTATAGCTACGACCTCAAACAATCGTTCAGAAGTCTCTGTCCGAAATCATAGTAAAGCAGGGCCTTTTTAATCTAATTATGACAATTCAGTGAGTTACCACTTCGCGGGTTCTCGACAATTTCTTTTAATAACTTGGCATTTTGTGGAGGCCTAAAACAACTTTTTAATTAAAGATAATCAGGCTAAAATGTCAGCAATAACGCGGTGTCACGGAGGCAGACGGCAACTTCATAACTGTGATGTGGCTCGGTTGACGTGCCATCAGCAGGAACACGTTTTATTGGTAATTATGGCAAGTGGTAAAACTTAACTTTGTGGTGGAGCTCGGCAAGAGAAAATGCACATTTGTGGAGTTTGTAGTCGTGAAATGGATTCTAGTTTAAAACAGAAGGGGTGCTTCCACTGAACGTAGTTAGGTGATATTGCTCTCGTTAGAGTGTTCTTCTTCGTATTATATTAACTGTGCACCTATACGAATTCCCAGCTTGCGTGGATCGTGGCGCTCGGCACCTTTGCACCGCTCTAAGTATGTACATAGACGACAATCTAAACAATTTATTCAAACAGTCACAGTCGGTCGTAAACTACGAACTCGCATGTTTCGGTATACCTAGTGGGTGGCTCGGTGCAACCTAACCCGTATATTTACAGCGCTGTCGAGTTGTCAAGTTGCGCGGCAACATTTGGCTGACATTTACATACAATTTCATATTCATATCAGAATTAGGTGGCGGGAGGAGGCGGCACTCGATGCCGTGCGGGGGCGCCACTACTGCGGAACCAAGTCCGCTGACATGACAGCCAGACACTGAATCAACGATTTTCACTAAGAGTTTTTATCGAGAGGCATTTGCATATGAGAGAAGATAATACTGCATGAAAGGCAGAGAATGCAGAAAAATATTTCCGGTAATGTAAAATCGTGAAAAATAGATAATTCTACATAGTTTTTGTATATTAACGTGAATTTTATGATTAATTAAAAAAGGTTAGTTAGAATTTCGTTTGTGAGCCTTAAGCAGAAAGTAAAAGTTTTGAATATTACGCGAGAGCACTCAGAAAACCGCCTAAGTATAAATAAACAAGAGTGTAAGAGAACTCTTCAAAAGATATTTCAAAGCTCGCATTTGTGTTGTATATAATTAACATGTCGATACAGCGAAATTAAAAGACAAACAGAGACAACTCGAAGACTTATTTAGCCAGTGCCTCTAAGTAACAATAACTTGTGCATAGCTGATGCGAGCAAGACAAACGGAGGATAAAACATTGCAAGTTATATTGAATAAAAACTTTACTCTTGCATACTAATGCTAAAATTTGTATTCGCCTGAGTTTGCTTGACTTTTCATTAAGTTTCTCGTTTTGCCGGCGAGAGATGAAAATCAAAGTAATCATTAAGTCTGATTAAGCGTCTAACAAATCGCACTTGGCGTGACTTCTTTGTTTTTTTAATTAATTTGTGATAATTGTAGTTTCCAGTCGTTTAGATGGAGTTTTTAACTTTAATTTATAATCCCAATTTATGAATAAACAAAATATCTTTTGTTGTAACATATTTATAATAAATAAAAAATATTATTCGGTGGTCAACTACGTAATAGACGAATGTTTATTGCTGTACTAGAAGTGTCTAAAACTGTACCATATTTTAATTAAGCTAACTACATATATTTCCTAAAGTCATACAAGAAATAAGTCAAAACAAAAGACTGACGTAGCAGACACAAATTCAAAAAACAACTTCTCAGACATTTACAAAAACAACTCGTCCATTTTTGTAGAAAGTGTGCCTTGAGAAAAATAGGATGCATTCAAGACGGAGCTAAAATAAACTGCTCACAATGCAACAGTCGATGTGACAGAACGCTGTGCCGACGCGAAGCGGTATAAGAGTGCACTTTAGTTAGGAAAAGACAGGTACTCCGTGTGCATTAGGCGAATTAAAAACTTTTCCTTGTGTAGCTCTTCATTTGTTTCCGAATGTAAAGGCAAAACGCGACGCGTCGCTCGGGCGCGAATCACGGCGAAAGAGTTGAAATCAAATGCTTCTAAACGCACGAACTTCAAAGGACACAAAATGAGCACGTTCAAAGTGAAACGCATCCGTATAACTTGCAAAACGGCCCGTGAACAGGTAATCGTAGCGATCGGTGCAGAAATAAGTTTGATGTGATGAGCATCGAACTGTGCAATCCCATTGCATGCGGCTTGCACTAAAATATATGTGTTTATGTGAGCTCCCGGGGAGGGTCTTTGAATAAGTTTAGGTTTAAATGCGAAGGGAATTAAAACCTATTATTTATATTGATAGGGTGTATTTCAAATTACAATTTGTGGTTTGGATATCAATTTTAAATTCGATGTAGCGTTTTATTTTATTTTGGCTTTACCCACAATTTTAAGTACCTACATCTGCGGCTTTTCGCTACAACCCTGATCTGATCAGTAGTTCGAAAGATTGCTTTTTAAAAATCGAAACATCAAAACAGAAACAAAATTTTACTATTTACAATATGATTGTAGGTTTTCTTAGAAGTAACATGTGTTTTTTAGTAAATTTATGGGCAAACAATATTATTCAAGTAATTTTATTATTTACAAAGATAAATATGATTTTTATTTTTTGTAACAATATTACACAAAGTTTGGGTTAGAATAATGTTCACATTTTAAGAGAAAACACAAAACTCTGTCCAAATAAAATATCAATTCGTGAATATTATTGTTATACAGGCAAACTATTTTATTGATAGGATCAAACCAAAACTAGAACTTTTACACAACTATTTTGTAACTCATAAAATATTTAGTTGCGTACAAAACCGCGCTGGCAAACGCGATCCCCACCTTTGAAAGCCGTAACTGGCTATTACACATTTAGGATAGAAAACCTTTAGCAAGAATTACTAAGGTCAAATGTAATAAATTTAGTTTTAGCCCACAAACTATGTGGTCGGAGATTTTCGGGGCAGGTTCGCCTTTTGTTTCGCCGATGCCTACTTTATTCCCTGTAATCCATTAAGACACGTAACGAATAGTGCGAGAAGGGATTTCATTGACATCCTCTTAACTGCGCGGTGCCGCGGCAAAGATTTGTAATGTGTTTACGAAACCCCTTTTTGTACGACACTTTGGGTCGGGATGCGGTTTTCTAAAAGGCTATTTGTTATGATTTCAAACAAGGTCCTGTCAGATAAAATGGCTTTTGTTATTTATTTTCTGGACCGGATATTTTTAAGGCCTTCACGAGAGACGAGACAAATGTTTGGTTCTGTTGTAAATCGGTGGCAATGACGATTTTCGGGTGTTTTGCTTTTCATAGATAGTTTTGGCTGGATTTATTTTTTGTTAGATTGAGAAATATGGCATATAAAATTCCGCTTTTATTTTCTCAGAAATAAGATGAGCTTAGAAATATTTATTCCCAGTCCGAAGGCTCTTTTTTAAATATACGCTCTAAGGATAAACACGTCCTTTATCTTATCCAAATAAGACAGAGATGTAGCAAAAAATAATTTATGGAGTAAAACTTTTTGAATGTTTTTTTTTTATCAAACCGAAACGCAATAAATAATAAATCAGTAAGATACACAAAGCTCTCCTCAACGTTGTTTTTAAGTTCAGAAAAGATGTTCCACAGAATAAAAATAAATCACTCCCGAAGAACTTGCACAATTGCTTTATGTTTTTCTCGAAAAGAAACAGAAAAGTAATAACTTCTCAACCAATTACAACACTCTAGTTACATTAATCCAGTGAACCCGGCCATTTCTTCCGAAAAGGAAAGTTTCAAAACAACTTACCCTCGAAAAGAATCCCGAAAAAAGCATAAATATCAATGGTAAGGAGGGCTGGTAGCGATCTGGGCGCGATGGGACAAACACGCCACCGAATGCGTTTTACGACAAATGATACCGAGATTCGGAAATGATCAATATTATATTGTTTCCAAACCGAACAAACTTCGTCCCTCTATCGACAAGCATGCTGTTAAAATAACGTCACGATTGTTACCGGGAATACTAATTACATGGTAGAAAAACGACTCTAACCGTCAACATTATGAAATCGTTAAAATTTTTCCCCTGTGTACTGTTTCATGATTTCATTATTAACGTTTATTCGCACGCACACAAAACCCGCTAAATAAAGCCTACACTTTGATATGATAATAAATTAAATAAGCGTCATAAATACCACCACCGAAATTAAATTAACGGATTATTTGCGTACGCAAATGTAAAGTAAGTGATTAAGCGTTTCCAACACGTGTTCGCTCCCAAAAGACTAATACGTTATGTGGCATAATTACTTTAGGTAAAGCGGTGCGCCAGTTTAGGGTAAGATGAAGAAGAATCGCAGGTGTAAACGGCCGCCTATTGCGCTTTCCATCACGGCCCTCCTCGTTTCGTGTTCCGCTCGGCTTTCTCTCGAAAATCAAGCTAAGATATGAGACTACGCGGTCGATTTTGGCTCGCACTACTCGCCGCTGAGCACTACGACCGCGTAGCGCGTTTGTGGTACAACCATAGCCCGGACAACGGAACATTTAGAGCCAATTCCCGGCTGGCTTGTTGTATGAACAATTAAGTGTGCCAACCTGCCCCCGAGCGGGAAGAAACGTAATGAATGTTTACTGCTGCTAAGTGGTATGTCTAATGCCAGTATCGTTAAACTCTAGAGGTGTCCCGTCACACGACGCCGCACGAACGCGATCGTTTTATGTCACATTTCCACTCGTATCTAAGATAAAAATATTCCCAATGCAATTGAAAATGTAACGATAATACGACACAAGAGCGAGTGCAACTTCGACGTTATTAAAATGATGTAGGTAAACACAAAGAGAATCTCTCACCGCACCGCCATTAAAGAGCCGCAAACGCTTCAGGAACTTACCTGTAATGATAAAAATAAACATATAAAGAACATTGAGCTCCATTGGGTGTAACAATATGTTGTCTAAGTCTGAACAAAGCTCCGTTGGCCATAATGAGCGTTGCGTGCGGCGCGTCAAACATGTAAGCAAACAATTTAGGCACGCCTGAGTAAATACGACTGCGAAATATCTCGGGCCGGGCCTGAGTGCGGCTTTTCTCGAGTTTGCTCGTGGGCGGCTATACCTCGAATTTGCGCTGAGCGTCATCTTTTCAACAAAGCTTTTGTTGATAATGAAATACAAACACTATTCTTCAGTCAAATTCTCACGGCGGAGCGGATTGTTTGAGGCGAATGTAAAGGTTCTTTTCATAGCCGTTACAGTTTAACTATTTACATTTCTTTATGGATATTTTATACTTGAGCGCATTTGTTTTGGCTTATTGAGGTTACACTTTGTGAAGTTCTTTTACATACGGTTAGCCGTGAATATTGTATCAAGCTTGGAGCGCAGCTCACGAGCTTGCCTTCCGCAATCCCTAGTGTTTAAAAACGCAATTAACAACAAAACAAACACACATGGAAAACAATAAAGATTACAAAGGATTATTTAACAAAATTAACAATTACACGGAGTGCGAAAATAAGTGGCTCGTAGGTGGGTCATATTCACAGTTAAAATACGACAATGAAGTTTACTCCGAGGCAGGATGAGTAGAGAATAAATTAATTTAAATTAACTAAGCGAAAAGGGCCTAAGAAATGGCCCCAGTTGCTAGAATCCGGAAGTTTGCTTGTATTTTAATAGCGTTGAGACAAAGGTGTAGATACAAAGGGATTAGCTGTGGTATTGTTCGTGTGTCAGCACGGACTTGAAGACAATGAATCGTAGAACTAGACAAAAATAAGTTGCGTTATACGGGGTGCGTTATTGCATTAAAATTGTATGTACACAAAGGGAAAATATCCGGAAAATTAACGTATACCTAGCTCTCTCATGCATGACTTATTCGTGCACTTTCTAAGTTTATCTTACACATCAGTGAAACCTGAATTTGTAATGAATATAGGTAGGGAATCGCCTATATGCTTTAAGAGCAAAGCTATAAGCATTTTTCTTCCTTTTATAAAAAGCCTATTCTGTATAAAAAAGAAGCATTTACCCAGCAGTGACAACAACGCTAGCATTATGAAAATAAACCGTCATATTTCTTCGACAGTTAAACTAAAACACTGGCGTACTAATTTAACCAACAATTTATTATAAACTCTCCACACATCGTAAACGCCTTAATGGTTCCTAAACATCCAAAAACAAGCCGCATCTAACACCGAGCGTACATTACCCGAACTTGAGTCTTACGAAGTCTAAATAGAAACGCTCGACAAACTCGGCATTAGGCTACAATACGCGGAGTGCACGATTGCGCATACATTAGCGTCTTGTCCTTTCGCCGGATATCTTGCGAACTTCGCCGTGGCTCGCGACGATTTACATTGCTTCCGAAATGTAAGTCTTGCTCCGCATCTAACTCTCTACTCGGCTATGCGTTAAACTATTTTGTGTTTACAAAAGAATGTAAGCAACCAAGAGTAACGCTTTACCGTGTTTTTCCCTGTTTTCACCTTGATGGCGTATGAAATTTTGCGAGTGTGTTTTTGAACGTTGTCGTCCAAGTTTTTTAGAAAGCTGTTCTTCGTCGCTTTTGTGTTCAAGTTTCAAACTTTTCTGGAAGCGTCTAATTTAAGATTTAGGAATAGAATGGGTTGCGTAGTACTTCTAGACGGTTTGATTTATGTTGCTTCGTGAGTTGCCTTTGTTTTATGGTCCTTATCAGACTTTAAAGCACTCAGGATTAATCACAGCGGAGACTTTTCTGGGATTAGGTATATTTTCCGCGGAAAATCGGGTACAAAGCATGCGAATTCGTAATAAACAACACGCAACGAGGTCGCGATTAGCTACACATGACACAATAATCACAATACCTGTTTCGAGATATCTGTTTAATGTTCAAAGGTTAACAAAGCCGTTCTCATTACGCTAACGAGACTGAAGCACTATCTAATCACAGTTCACTTGCCAAATTACGCGGTTCACTGTTTAAATGTGGGCTTACTTTAATCTCGCGATGTAGACGGTAATGCTTCTGGATGCCTACGTTTTGCCGAATTGTGGTACTTAGTGGGAGTTTTAGGACAAACGTTTTAAAAGGTTTGTGGTTTATACTTGATGTGTTTTGGATTTTTATTGGCTTTCGTTACGGAAATAAAGTTCAGATTCTTTGTTCATGTTTGTGTTTTGATTACAGCAAATCTTGGATTCTAATGGTTAAGTTTACTGTGTGGATATTGGTAACAAAATTATAACGGTTTTTAATTACGCACTAGTGAAAATTAAAAAATCAAAATTTTATATTCACTTCCTATATATAAGTTTCTTATAAGTAGAAGACCACAAATATTGAATTTATAAACAGGCATATTTACGGATGGAGACGCAAGCAAAATGTTCTAAATAAGAGTACAGATTTGTACAATTGCTTAAATGAAATACCTAGCCCAACATTAAACATAGCCTCGTATCTTAAACATGTCTCACAAATGCACGTGTTTATTTGGTGCGCCAAATGCAAAGTCGCCGTAAGAGCACTCATTAATTCAGTGCCAGGAACGCCTCTTAAGATAAGGCTAACACTGGTTTCTAGAAAACATACGTGGGACTGCGAGCGCACCCATCGGCTCAGATACGTTTATCGTTCGCAGTAAACCACTACGATATGTCAGGCTCCATGGGCTTTGAATCACGGGACGCATAAACCAACCAGTTAAACAGAACCACAATTTGTACGAGTGCCAAGAAACACTTCTTTATTCCCACGTCTTTGTAACCATTTTCGCTTGCAGCAACAGCCGCTCACTCAGAGCTGACGCGTGCAATACGCCTTATTGTTTTAATTTACTACACGTCACACTAAACGTCTTGGACGTTATCTTTATCGTCGCACAACTTTTCAAGACTTTTCTTCGCTTGTCGTTTTCGTGTCGCACTCTGTAACACTCCACTACTGACTGATATTAGTTGAAAATAAACGGTAATTGTTCGAACAACTCGTCTATTCAGCGTTCTTGTCGTGTGACATCGTAAGTTCACATCGGCGGGTGCGCCGGCTAACTTATCACTTAGCCACGAACAAATTAATCCAAGAAGATTACCGTCTTAGTACTATGACCTGTCCCGATAACTCAAGAGCGCTGCCGCTCGTCCTTTATCGTTCTGGGCTCGATATTGCCGTAATTTATTCCGCAGAGAGCCAAATTAAATATAAAACGTCGTTGCGGTGTATCACTGTTAGTGACTGTGATAAATGAAGCCATTAGTAACGCGAGCTGTACTTTTTTCGGTTCATCCGGCGGCGTCGACGGGCCGGGGGTTGCGGCGAGCGGGAGTTTGTGGACAATTTCATTAGAAAACGTTATAAGTGTGTTGTCGGGTGACGGGGTGACGCGGGTGACGTAGCGGGGTGGCGTTCGCGAGGCGGAATTACAAGCGGCGCGATAAATTTCGTCGCCTCGCGACATTAGGCTCGCGGCAAAATAGGGGCGCTAGACACCGTGGTTGGGCACCGCAGCCGCCGGCGGCCGGGAAGCGTTGATCCTTGCGAAATTAAAACAAGGAACGTCCGCGGCGAACTATAAAAACGTCGTATAAATCTCGGGCGGCGCTCTCGATGTGTGGACTGCGGGGCTTTATCAGGACTCCTTGGTTATTTGTGTTACACGGCGTACAGGTGTGCGACCCGGCCGATATTGATCGCGATACGCCCGGAGGGGATTCGAGTTTTTTAAACTTTCACAATAGTTTTATTTTTCACAATAGTCTACAGGTTTTGTTTACAGGATTGTCTTGTTATAGTACTTACTACGGTGCACTAGTTGTATAAAAGCTACATTTATTTTAACGAGCTAAGCATTTTACCACCGCTATCTTAAATCCTACCACCTCAATGCGAACGGAGCACTATTAATTAAGCTCTTTATTTAAACTATTTCTGGGCAAACGTACTTTTTTTTTATAAATTAAGTAATCTCTGTACCAATAGGATTGAAAAAAAAAACAACATTATAATAATGAAAAATAAAAACGCTGAAGAATATCGTAACTAAACAATAGCAAAAACGCAGTGAAAACCCGGGAACTACTAGTACTTCAAATAAGATTATATCAGAAAACCACAAATTTACTAAAAATAGTCTAAAACATAGAAGCTTTCACTGTCCATTTCGTGTTTTATCCAGTAGCATACACAAAATGTTGTTCTATACCACAACAAAACGCAAAAAGCCGGGGTGTAGGTAATACACTAACACGAAAGTCTATTTGAATGAAACTATGGGCTGGCATTCTCCATTTACAAAATCTAAAACAAAACAATCTAAAATTGTTGTTACGGCTATTCTGAAACCTTTCATATATGTTGTTACATTTTTAAAACGGTTTACGTTCAGTGCATAACATGGTACACTGTATAGTTTTTTGCACATTTTTTAAGCAAACAATGTTACAATTGCAGGTATTTTATTTGAGTGTTCCTGAGCATCATTTGTTGTACTTTTTAATTACAATAATTGACAGTTTGTTTTATTGAAAGTCCATTTCCTGGAAAAGTGAAACATAAAAAAGTTTGAATCTGATTGGAATATTTTATTTTAGCTTTTACAACATCTATGTAAATCTGCTATAAATACTCTCTTTCCCTTTTATTCTCTATATTCTTCATTTCATCTCATTTAATTTAACTTAGCGGAAAACAAGTTAAAAAGGATTAACATTCTAATAAAACTTAAAGCTCATATAGGCATACAACTACTCCAAATATACGCATCTAGAAATCAATTCTTAACAGAAATCACCTACGCACCTGTCCAATTCCACTTCTAAAAAGAGAATGTCCTTCATCTTCCATCATCCCATATTATCGTACAGTCGCGGCCAAAGCCACAGCTACTTTAATATTAAATGATTAGGTACTGAACTGGCTTCGCCATAAAAACTACGACACTTACTATCTAAGGCACTAATAAAAGTGAACAGTAAGAACAACTACCATTGTACCAATGCGACATTGTTATAGTTTGTTTACTGAATTATCGCAGTTATGCTTCGCGTGGTAAGCAGGGATAGGAAAGGAATTTTGTAGTTGTTGGTATTTGAAAGATAACACTGATTAACAGGACTGTACCGATAGTGCGCTTTGTACAAAATAATTCTTGTCATATTTTGGACACTATTACTGTGTTTAACTAATGTTCTAGTAACAAATTTGGATATTCAGATTAAAAATGAATCATCGCAACTTAATATTTTAAAATGTTCATTATTTATCTATCTCTAGAGAAAATAGAGTTTTACATTAATTCATCTTTGGATCAATAAGACACGGCTCTCGTTATCTAGTCAAAAACCAACAAAATTTGACATTTGGTAGTGGGTTATGGAAGTCAGGCAGTTACTTAATTTAGAAGTATACAACTGTATCCGATTAGAAATTGATTATTAAATTTCCAGGCCACCCCTTACTTGGGTAAAGACGGAGGACCAAGTTACTGCAAAGGATCATGGGCATTTTTGTATGAGAGCTGGGCGTAAAACCAACAGAAATAAAATGTGTTGTAATTTACTTTATTGTACTTCTAAATACCCCCTAAATACTTGTTAACCCCAATATCGACCGGGTATGACTGCAAAAAAATCCCAAAGATTGGTTAAATAAAACACACATAATTGTTTAATAAAAACTACTGTATATTGATACCTTTTATTTAAATATCAATGGTTATCATCAACTATAACATCTAATAAATGTTCTGCGGGTGCAATGAAAGGCTCGTGCCGTCCTAACCCTAAAAACCACAAAACTGAAACTATGTGGGCACAACTTCCTACTGTTCTTCTGCCTGTTAAGCAAGTACAGTAATGCTCAACTATCGCATTTCTACCAATTTGATCTTTATCGATCAAAATGTAAGTATTATTTATGCGCGATCTGACATGCCGCGACTGTATTTTAATTCGAAGCAACCACACATTAGTTTGCAGAATATTACATCTGTTTAAATCATCTAATGACTCCTCTCTATATAATTAGTAAACAGAGCGTCGACACATAACACACTGTCTCTCTTCCATTGCACTTAACAAAAGCAGCAGAACACAAGTTGCGAAAAGTTCAGTTATATTACAACAGTCCAATCAGAAAGCGATAACAGGTCAAGAAAGCGATGCAGGGATCAGGAGTCGTAAATAAACCGATGAAAGCAAAACGTGAGCAAATAACAAAATATGAATAATGTCAGTCATTATTCATATTTTTTCAGTGACAGTGTCAGTGTTTGTCAACCAATATATTGGTTTCTTTGGCCCTCTTTAGGGTATATATGTTCTGTGCTTTGGCCTACCTCTGCACCACATCGTGTCGTGTTATCTCCGTTGTATTAACGATTGTTTTGGATTCTATAACAAATACGTTTAAACATCACTGAATATCTCTGCTCACCGGTTGTTTGGGTGATTGCCGTCATAGTATAAAATTAAGTAATAGTCATTAGCTTTCACATCAAATATATTTTAAAGCTGTTGGTTTTACGCCCATTTTGACCGTGACTCTTTGTGGCATCATGTAAACCTATCTAGCATGACCGATGTCAGGACACTAACCCCGAATTTCTGGGAAACCTATAGGCTTACAAAATCATTGACTGGTTGCCTTATAGTCCAATATTTTTTAAACTTATTGTGTGTGTCCCGACCATAACCGGTTAGACAGCTGGTAAAGGACAAAAAACTGTTTGTAGACTACCCGCGAAAAACTACAACGTGCCGTAACTTAGTAGCAAGAAACAAGCAGCAATTACTCTTTTCTAAATCAATAAGGGCATTAAAAAAATAACTACCATAACACTTAAAGTGTCCAGTTTCATCCGTAATTAGTACTTCCTAGTAATAATCGTTGTCTGTCGGCAGCCCATGCAATGTTGCTCCCTAATGAAAACGTTCTAAGTGCTTGTGTTTAATGTTTATTTACTTCCATTTTGTTTTTTACCTCCCTCAGTGTTATGGTCTCTTTAAAAGCGAGCTACATTAAATGGTAAGAAGTCAGGACTTGATTTCTTTTAAATTACCCGGTTGAGCTTCAAAGGTCGTGCTAAATATGCGGGTTTTAATTTTTAATTTTTGTGACTGTTTTATACAAACATGTATAAATTTTGTTGTGTTCTCATGTGCTCATTTTAAATTGTAATTAAATAATTCAGAAATCATATTGAAAAACAATGGTATTGAGTCGGATCTAGACTGTAAGCAGAACCTAATATAGTCTGGAAAAGGCTAGATGATTCAAAACAACTACGCAAAAACATCTTCATTTCAGAACCGTACCCAACGAAGTCTCCTAAAATGTTGACCCTCAATTCAAAGAACAAAATCAAATACGTTTTATACATCAATACAATTGTTACAAATAACGCGCAAACTCCCAAGGACTCCCACTAGATTTGTTTTCATAGGAACGCTTTGACGAATGCCAGAGTCAGCCGGCTGGAACAAAAGTTAGATCTGTTTATTACAAGACAAAGAGAGTCAAACTCTCTCTTAGGGTAATTGAGACAGTGAAATCTACTTCAGTATTCTAGGCCACTTCTTGTATGAACTTGTTAGTGTATCCACCTTATTTATTGATAAAATATGCAGTTGTAATACCATTTTTGTTGAGTATTATTATCTTCTTTTCCGTTTTGAGGAGTTTCTGTATCGCTTTGTGTTGTTGTTTGCTGAATAAAGTTGTGTCTACTAGTTAGTGCTTGTGATTATTTATGTTTAAGCTAAGTCTTTGATCATGTGTAGATTGACTCAGCACTTAGCTATCTAATGTTTCCAATTATACGAGTATATCCCATAAGCAATGCCCAAATTAAGGCTTGAACTCTAGACACCGCATTCTAAATGACCACAAAAGTAGTAGGTCAGTCTGGGTAAAAATATAACATGGTTTAATCACAAAAACTGGGGTACATGCCCACAATTATAAAATCTAAATCAACTCTTTTCAGCAGCCTCATCAACTCTACAAGACTTCAAGATCTACTTACTCCGAGAGGGCTATATCAAAACCCATACAAGTGACGTTAAAAGGGTTCCCACTTCCGCCATACCTACGTCATAGTGTCAATTTGGTGGAGGACCCGAAAGCGGTGACGTTTTTTCGGATTGACAGCTATACCCGAATCTAAATCTTGCCCACCGATGCCTTGATATATGAGTTGATATGACAAATCAGACAGTTTATGACACAGAGAATAAAGGTAAACGTCGTGGAAATTTCACAGATTATTGTGGTTTTATTTTTGTATTTTACTTTGTGTTTCGGTTTTTCAGATTTGGAATTTGGATGCTGTGTGATTTGTCCTTTTAGAGATTTTATTGAAGTGAAAACTTCTTTAGCGGCGTTAAGCACTTTTTCTGTAATGGGTATAAAATCTTAAACTCGCGTCAGGACACGTGACCTGATCGAAAAAGCGTAGGACGGATGGATAGTAGACAGCTATAATCAAGTTTTCACTTCTGCCGGCACCCCCGGAGTGCAACCCGTCTTTTTTTTAAGGAATTTAGGTGTTCTGAATAGATCAGTTTCAAGAACAGCGTACTCCATTTTGTCTAGTTTTCTGAAAGCTTTCCTTATTCACCTGTCAGCGGTACGGGAATTGATAGACCCTCCATACCGAGTCCGCACGTCCCGATCACATTATTATTACATCCGGATTATTGTAGGGATTTTCCTTAATAATCAAAGATGTATTGCGTCAACAGTAAATCAAACCCTCAAAATGTATGACGCCAAGAATTTGGTTACACGGGTACCTTCAGTAAATTGTAAGGAACCTTATTGACATGCATTACGGTGCGCCCCTGCCCTATCGACATTCAGCGCGACACGCCGCTTCCACGCCAAATATTTATAGCCTACAGCAATTAGATTTTTACAGCTTTTAACTTAGTAAAACGAACTTTTCACAAAGATACATTATCTAATTCCATCGCCGCGGATAACAGTTAAGCAGATTTTATTACTTGGACGTTGATGAAAGTACGCCTTTATTGATTTTAAAGACGGCATTTGAAAGTATTTAAAGCGTCGTGTTGGGTCATAAAAAGTTTTAGGTTCGGTAGTTAATAGACGTAATTTTTAAAAGGAGAAACTGAGGAAATTGTGTACGTTGAACGCCAAGTATTAAATAACCGAACAGATATTTCGCTGTAATGAATAATATTTTGATACTTTGAGGGTTCTTATTGAAAATTTCAACGAGGATCAAGAAAACGATGATAAGGATTTAGCTGTAGGTAATGGAAGAGATAAAGTACACGAGGGATGTATGGAGGACTCAAATCATCGCATATCCCGAAAGATGAACGTACGTACTTCCCTAAGCCTCTGGATATATAAAGATGGGGTTACATTTGAATAAAATTTTATTCGTAGAACTTACAAAGACCATAAAAACGTACATACGCGTCGCATTCGATTCGAAATCATATTATGACTTTTCAACATGTATGAATGCAACTCGGCTTCCTATTTCTCGTTCCTTTGCTATATTGAATCCTCCATGTAGTTTCTCCGTTTTCAATCTGGTACGTTCTGTTACGTAGCTTGATGTTACGAAATATAGCTGAGATGAGATGATATAAAACACATGTTGCGCGCTGTATGAGATCTCCCCACCATCCAATAATTCAAAAATGAGTTAAGATTCACCATCATAGTATGGTTTATTACAACTTATATATTGGCAATTTCTTGATTTACGATCTTTTGTATTATGACGAGACGTATGAAATGAAGATTACGCTTTTACGTATAGCGACACAATTTTCTGTTGGGATTTTTTGGAAGGATTTCTTTTGTTAATCTGTTCTTTGACTAAGTATTATTCCTTTTATCTTCTTTTATACATATTTTTTGTTCTTATGATTATATACATATTGTAGAAGCTTTTGCTGCTTTAGGGATGTTAAACTTTATGATTGAATAGCTCATTTTTTTATGTTCAGTCTATTATATTTTAAGGCTGAAGAGTTTGGTTCTAGAAGAATTCTATTTGTGTTGGATAGCCCATTTATGGAATGAGGCCGGCTAAATTACATCACAGTATACGATCTAGGGGAGCGGTGCAGTTACCAAAATGCAGGTGTAACCGCGGGGGTCAACTAGTTATGAAATAAAATCTATTCCGAAACAGATAACGCATGAGTCATTCACATTAGATTCGATAATACTTTAGTAGGTGTTCTATCGAAACGGTCTAAGTAAGAACAGCCCCCTAGACAAGTGGTATTGTAGAATAGATAGCGAAACGAAAACGACTGTCAAATGTATGGAGATGTCAAATTGTTTAGCGAAAGCTTATGTCAATTCCATACATTTGACAATCTATTCGTTTTCTTTTTTCATTCTACAATGCCACTTGGCTAGACCCTCTTGAAGGTTTTATACAACTTTAATAGATTCCTCACGAAACTAAAAATATATATTTTATATTACAACATCACAAGTCACCATCATTCACCGAAACCTGTGACAAAGTTTTTGATTTCACAAAACCGACATTAATATTTTCATAGACCTTATCAAAAATCCTCTAGAAACTTCAAAGCCATTATGACAAGAATTTGCGAGTCTGCCCTCGTAGTGGTCTCGTCGTGGGTAATTCCATTAATCTCTAACATTAGCATCGAGGGCAGGTCGCCATTTGATCTGACACGAATCCAAGCTTATACACTTAGAATACTTCATATTAATGCCTCTAATGAAATATATTTTCTCTGCGGTTTCACTGAGGATAGCGGCGAATATTATAAGGATCTTTTGTGGTTTATATTATTATTATTACCCTTATAAAGCAAATGTTATTTGATGTCTATAAATGACTTGCTATAGAGTTGTGACTGAAGGGTTCAAAGGGACTGTACGGCCGACGTTTAAGCGGTGACCTTTTAAATACCTACATGAGATAATATTATTGGTTAGGAAACTGAAAGACCATTAAAGATACCTTACATTTACATTCGCCTTCTGGTTTGATCAATTTCGCCACAAAGTAGAATGTAAACGTCGAAATTACTGTGATTTTATGTCCCCCAGATTTTTATTGTCATTGCTAACTTTGTCTGTAAGTATACGGTATCTTGTATATTATTACCATTTAATGTACTGAGTTTATTCGCAAAGCAGCTACATGTACGAAGGATTATTATTATTGCTCAAAGAGCGGTTGTCCCAGTAGAATTTTAGTTCGAATAAACACAGACAATTGATACCCACAGTTAGACAAAGTTGCCCCTCCCCCTTTTCCGCTTCGTCTGCATTTTGTAACAGCTAAGCTTTTGTATTTAGTATCTACGTTTTGTAGATATTTTGTTTTCTCGCAAAAATCCTCTTGTATTCTAATGTTACACATTCACACGATTGATTCTTGCACTATCCGATACAGTGTGCTTCCTCAGCCGATCGTGAATCTCCCTTATAGTCACGACACCTCCATTTATACCCAAATTCAGCCGAACCCACCCGAACACCCGAATAATCCACCGAGGGCCGTTCTGCTCTCTCGTTTGTTGAAACGCCAAATCACAGCGCATTATTCTAATTCGCCTTCAGGATAGCTTTCGAAGAAGCTATTTATTTGCGTCGTAAGCTCAATCCACGCCCAATTTCTAACCACGCACTTTGAATTACGCGTATTCAAAACAATATTCCAGTAAATGAGTTCTTAAAAAGTAAGCGAAAGTAAAATTTGTAACAATAAAACGGTTTTATAGGCCTCCAGTATTGATAAACGACTGAAGTTAGTTGCAAATGAAATCGCGTCGACTTCCAGGTCTCAACACCGGTAGCACTTATAATAAATTATAGGAATGAAAGGAAATAACTTTTCTTATATATCATGATATAATGTCGGAGCACATGTGGCAATCTTTATTCCACAGAAGTGCCGCAGAAGTGAAAGATATTTCAGATATAAAAACACGTGCCCGATGCTAATAAAGTTGGGCAATATCGGAAAGGTATTTTGTATGAACGGTTTCCCAGGGAGGCCAGAAAAAAGGGACATAAAACGAGAAGAAACGAAAGTGGAAATATGGGCAAGTCATATTTTATTTACTGCATACAATCGAACCTTTATCACGGTTTGTATCGAGTTAGAGTGTTGGTTGTGGGTTCCTACAGTTTAGGGGCATGGTCGGCCCGGGCGCTGTTGCGTTATCTGCTTGTTTATATTTTACAGCTGTCAATGGAACACATTCCTGCTATCTGGGGAAAAGTTTTGTCAGACATGTTTGACGTCGGATTGTGATGGCCGTGCTCTGTCACCGCGTGTCACACCATTGTGTTTTCATGGGCGTTACTTTTGCGTCTCAGGAATAAATTATAACTTTGTTGTACAATGTTAGTCGCTCGGAAGATTTTGTGGATGTTCTATACCTACCAAACTTTGCGTATTTGTTATTTTATTACGGAGAATTCAAACAGGGAATTTGACTTGAATCATCTAGTCTCCTTGTTTTCCTCGAAACAATTCATCTACGAAACAATACGACGTTGTAACTAGGTACATACATTTGAAACAAAACAGATTTATAAATGTAAAATGCACTATCCTGGAAGCAATTTAAAATTCGCTTTTCAAATCAAGCAATAACAAATTCTAACGTATTCGTTGAATTGTTCTGGAAATGGTAAGCTTATTTCAACATCGCTCATATTATATCAGTGAATGCTTACACTCACTCGCTTTTATTTGATGCTTGCATAACAGACCAATTTAGGCAACCTCAGCTGAACGAAATTGCACATCCTATTGTACAAAACGTGGAGCAGAATAAAATTAGAGCGCACCGAAAACATGTTTGCATTGGAAATATTACTCCATCAGCCCTAACCGGCCGCCTACAACGGAGACAATATTCCGTCGGCCTCTTCACGTCTTTTTCATATTTGCAACACTAAAACAAACGCCGAATGCATAAACTTCACGTGAGCGAGCGCAGCGGCGACGCACGGGTTAAAAATAAACCTGAGAACACGTCGAGCGGAACAAGTAAATAAACCTCTCGCAGGCCCAACTAAAGACACCCAAGTGTTCTCTATCGGTGAGGCTCAATAATTGGATTCGAAGGAAAGGAATTTTAGCGAAAAAAATGTTCGACAATTTGTCAGTCAGCTAGGCGGGGGATCTGGGCGACATGATCGTGCTTCATCATCGTTTTTTCGTCAAAGTGCCTGCCCCTGCCCCGCGGACCGCCCCACTAGGGAATTCTTATTACTTTGGATACATTCCGCGTATACTAAAATCAACTTTCCTTAAAAGAACTTTAATTCTCTCAGTTCTGAATAGCGGAAATCGAGTAGCTTTATTACTTCGCGCACGCTTGCCTTTGTTTTTTTTTACGATATCTAAAATGTGATGTTACGACATTATACCGCAAGTGAGGAATGTGTTGTGATGGCTCAATGCGACGATAAGACTTAAAAGACACGCATTTTTTGCGATGATAAAACCCACACAATATTAAAAATATGCTGTACCTACTCAAGAAATAACCAGTTATTTTTTCTGTTCCAATGCTAATATTCATCGCCAAAGCCAATATAAAATGCAAATTACTTGAATTTGTATGTATATTAAAACTTAATAAAGTAAGAATGCAAATTCAAATTCAATTTTAATTCGATAAAGCTTGACTGAGAAAATCTCTGCAGTAATCTCACCTACATTAATCCAGTTTGCATAATGTGCTGTAATGTAAAGCAACAAAACTATCTAAGCTAAACGAAAATAATATAGAACGTTGAAATAAATATGATGATAACTCATGCATTGATAGCAAAAAGCTTTGCAGTTTAACCGCTGCGGGGCGCATTGGCGCGCCGAACACCGCGCGTGAAAAATACCTTTTCATCTTGGGAATTCGTGCAGAGATGCCGAACTCTTATATTTATAAGGTGAAACGAGAAATAAACAAACCGAATGGATAGAAAAAAGGAGCGTACGGTGTCTCGCGCTACGGCTGTAGATCTCGCTGATTGTGAGAAACGCCGTGCCGCACCTTGAATTATTTGACACTTTGAATTGTCACCTACAGCCCGCTCCTGTTGTTATTTTTCGCCGCTTCCCCCCCCACGTCACCGGATAATGCGTAAGTGATAAAACAAACAGAAACTTGTTAACAATACACCAGTTACTTTAGTTTGCGTACGAAATGTTAACATTAACAATATAATTCAAACTTTGTTCCGGATGAACCCGGCGCGAAGATACTTGAGTAAACATTGTTCGTGTCGATCCCCGGCCGTTTTGAATTTAACTATTGAAAATAACCGTAAATCGGTACTGAACCTGGTTTTTTTATGTCAAAGTTACGATTATTTCGTGTGTTAAACTTATTTCCGCGCGACTGAGCTTTTTAATAAGAAATTAAATTTTGTCTTATGGCCAGGAAAAAATGTGCTGTCTTGTAGAATTTTGTTTTATTTTATGTATAAAACAGAAGTGCCGTGGCCAAGATGCGTATCAAAGGATCTCATCCGAGTGAAATATTACCTTTCACGTGCAATTTCTTCCGGAAAGTGTCGGCGCGTCTAGTCCAATCAACATGGCCGTTCGCCTAATTATGTTTACCGAGTCCCGCTGCCTCTGTGCGCGAGGATTCATTCCATCCCCTCTAAATGTTTATAGGAACTGATTATGTCGCAGTACGCACAGTGTGACAACATTTAGGCCAATTCCACGGCATTTACATAACGCGTGCCTATTTGATTGGAATATGTATAAACGTAAAGACAAATAAACAAAATACAGAGATTTATTAACACAGCTGTATTTCGCTTGGTTTCGAATTAGATTTGATTTAATTTAGATAATTTTTTCGTCTCCGAACACAAATGCCACAATGTGATCTTCATCGCAATACTGATCTTTTCGTAACATTTTTTCCTCAAACCCGTCATAAAATAAATGAATTAGCATACCTAATTGTCCCTCGGAATGGGAACGAAAAAACGAAGAGCCCCTCT
Source organism: Athetis lepigone (assembly GCA_033675125.1). Lineage (NCBI taxonomy): Eukaryota > Metazoa > Arthropoda > Insecta > Lepidoptera > Noctuidae > Athetis > Athetis lepigone. Next base: position 14,209,967 of record CM066239.1, on the reverse strand, counting down.
GTAGAATCCGGACGGATTTCTACGAGGCAATCAAAATTTTGGAATAATTTAACAGCTTGATCCACATGGAAAGCCGTTTTTTATAGGAAAAGTTGATGTGAGAACAAAGAATTATATACGGCACGAAGACTACAAGGGGGTTTCCAAATTAAAATACTTTAATTAACGTCAGTTCGGACGGTACAGGAGTTTGATCAGCTGAATGAGTTTTCAAATACGCATAAAAATGTTTTTTCAATGGCAAAAGATTTAAGACATCTACTGTCTGGTACGACTTTATTAAAACACTTTCGTTCATCTTCTTATTTTAAATAAAATCTTATTGTTATATCAAGATAAGTGAGACGCGGTAAATTTGATGTAATAATCAATACAACATCACAAATTCATGTATTTGTATTGTGTACAGAGTACTGCTAATTATACAAACAGGATATTAAATATTAATTTCACGTGAATGCATGAAATATTATTATGTTATAATAGATAATATTATATACGTTTGAATATATGAATAATCATTTACGTACATTGACTACGGTTGTAGATAGAATATTTCGGAATTACAAGTAAAAACTCGTAGCAAGCTAAACTCACAGCAACATTTCGTAGCAACAAATCTCGTAGGCCGTAGCACAGCGTAGCACAATGGCGTAAAGTTAAGATCAAAAGGAAACCTTTTGACCTTTGGGCTAAGTCTACATGCTTTGGCCGAGCTTACTTCCAGTGTTCTAAAGCGAAGCTCGTTTAAACACCGAAGGCATTCGAACCAAATGTTCCATAGAACTAGCTTAGGTCTACAAGAATATACCGATACCTGAACGTCTAACTTCTCATATAGCACATTAGCCCAAGTTCTGCTACCGATAGTACAAGTTAAATTGCTACATATGGTATACATGGCAATCTCCTACAGACTTGGTTTGTTATATAACTCAAGTAATTCCCTACGAATGGCGACTGAGTTATACAGATTGCGTATCTCCCATAATCATAATAATTATTGTTAGTACGTTCAGGATATTAATATTAATTTCGCGTGAACGCATGACACTAACTCAAAATTAGATACGACTGTAGTTGAGGGGCAAGCGGTGTGTTGTGTAATATTGTGGCATTGATTTAATTGGATGGTATTTCTATATTGTCAGATATCCCCACCTATATTAATTATGGATGGATGTATAAGTTAATTATTGGTGCGCTACTTTTTGCACTTCCACAGAGCCGCATTCTAGAAGCAATTTCAATTCGATGTTATGATGACTGGCTGCACACAAACAACACTGACTGAGTTTTTCTGTTAAATTGGCTTCATCAGCATTCTACTACCGCTCTATCTTTTTTTATGGATGGGATATCATCAAATGACTTCTCCCACCCTTTGCGGCGCTCCCGTCCCTCCCGGGAGTGTCAGACTTTTACTGACTAAAACTCACCCTTGTTTGACCTATAATTGGAACTGTTCATTTTCTTCCCATTTATTTACTAATAGCAAAACTGAAATCTAGGTATTTGAGTATCTATACTAATATTATATATTGGAAAGTAACTCTGTCTGTCTGTCTTTCTGTCTGTCTCTTCTTCACGCCTAAACCACTGAACCGATTTGAAAGAAATTTGGTATAAATATAGTCTGGGACCCGAGAAAGGACGTAGGATAGTTTTCATCACAGAAATCCCCCGGGAACGGGAGATATTATTCCACACGGACAAAGTCGCGGGCAAAAGCTAGTAAATAATAAATGCGTCCATTATATAAGTATATGCAAAATCACTTCACTTCACATTATAGAATCGATTATAGGCCTCATTAAGTAGCACAATTTGTATCATTTTATACTAAACCGCAATCGCGCGATAATGCTCATTAAATGGAAAATCTAAATGCGATATACAATGATTGACTTTCATCTTCTATTGTAGATATTGTTAGCACCGTATTTATTCAATGGCAATATACATATCTATTACAATGAGAGTGACAAAATCATCATCATTTCTACTAAATTGCCAAACAATTTACGATTTTTTTATATTTGACAGATCACCTTACATAAAATCTGCTCCTATTTTATATGCATCGGAAAGTTTTTTTATACATATATATAATAGTAGAGAAACTCCGTAAAATCCAAAGATTTCTAACACCCGCGCGAAACTGGGGTTAGTTATTAATAAAAAATAAGATTGTCATTGATCCTCATTCTTATGTGGAAAAAAATCATACAAATCTTTCCAGTAAAAGTATTCTAAAAACTGTCGCAAGATTTGCTCCAAAGAAAAACACAATTAAGCTAAATAGCACCGTAAAATAAGTAGTACACATTTCCAATTAAAATTAATAACATCGGCAGGTAGAATCGTTTCCCGTCGGGCCAGTAACTCCGCGTTTATTTTTATATTGCAAATGATCGGCTTATATCGGCCCATCAACTCGGACATTGTAACAGGATCAAGCAGTTGACGCGTGAATTGTATTTATAGCATTTCAATTGAGTTTATAAATTTATATTCCGTGTAGCGACGTTAAAACATTTTATGCAGTCAAAAAGTATGGTGGAGCTGCCATTTTTGTTCCTAGATTGGTGTTTTTATATGAATCAATGGCTGTTTTCGTGATTTAACTTTTAAGGACTACGCATATTTCTTCAGCTCTATTCAGGTTATGTTCATAGAAAATGACCTTTTTTTTGGGAATGGGAAATCATCAAATGACTTCCCTCGCTCTGGGCGGACTGGAAGGCTGAGGCTACACTAGGCTGCGACGCGACACGACACGCACGAGCGATTGAAACAAATACATGGATTCTCACTAAATGGCTACACCGTTCATCAAATATTACTAGCGATCTTTGATTATTTCTGCGACAGGAACTACATTACTGTAATCGCGGCACCGGCTACATCGACGTATCAGCGAAATTGAATCGAATAAACGCCAGAATTTCGGTTATAATGTAGCCATTCCATGTTTATCTCGTTTCGCTCTTCCAGTCGCATCGCAATTTCGCAAATCGCTGCCTACTGTAGCCTCAGCCGAAGGGAGTGGACTTCTACTGACTAAAACCCATCCTTGTTCCTTCTTAGCCCTTTGTGTCCGGGGTCGCGGTGGCTTTTTTGAGCAACCCGCAGTCACATAGAAAATGTCCTACATTGGTATTTTAATGTGAATGGTCAATGTCTGACTACGCACATTTAAGGTGCAAACACACTTACGTGTCGTGGCGTGCCGTGACGCGCCAGAAGAATATCGGTTTCATACATTTAGTATGGTTAGAGACATACTTTATGCCGTGTCGTGTCCTGTCAAATGTATGAAAACGGCGCGCCACGCCACGCCACGACACGTAAGTGTGTTTGCACCTTTCAGCTGTTTTCAGCTCATGACCATAGAAAACAACCATTTTATTTAAAAGTAGACACGAAAAGTCGAACGGACGCGTGCGTATCTTCATACAAATCATTGTTATCTATGGAAACAAGCTGAATGAAGCTGAAAAAATGTGTGTAGTATTTTAGTAACATCTTTTTGGTGTTCGATACTAAATGGGTGCTAACGGTATCTTGAAGTCGTTGCTGTCTGTACATTGGTCTGACTTTCAGACGGTCGCATCTTAAGAACTGTATTTAATTAAGGGAGACGAGATAAATAAACGTTGCTAAGCAAGAGCTTTGATACGTAAAATTAGTGTCACAGTTTAATTTATACAGTGTGTATGTTTAACAAGTTAGTACAGGATCTTCCGAGTGTAAGTCGGTTTCGCTCTTGACCAGTCAATTTCTTGACTTCAAACAACAAGGAAGAGATTCTACGTTCGACCATATTTTTTGTATATTCACCGATTATTAATTCGCTTACTATGGATATATTATAATCTCTCTATAATAATTATCGCATTTTCATATCACTCTATCTTCCGTAAACATAATGAATAAACCGGGACGTCAGTAATGTCCTAAAAGCTCAGAAAATATGCCCTAAAAGTCCTAGATAAGTTTCAAAACCACAACGTACACGACAATAAACCAAACCAAAAAAGAATCAATAAACTCTAAACGAAACCTAATAAAATAATGAGTCGTAAGTTCTCAACGAGACATCGAAAGGGACTATCGATTGGAGGTTTCTCATTACTTTTTTTTTCGGATTTGCCCCTCTTACGAATAGAGTGCGACGATGCCCGCGGCATCGACAATTACGAGTACAGCACTAGACGGCTAATACAAATCGCTTGCCCCGGGGTACGTTTATCCCGAATAGGGTTACCATCTTAAGAAAAACGTGCTTTTTGAAGAAAATTCCGGTGTATATGTTTTTAAATGCTCGGCCCTTTTCCTTTGCAAGTGTGTAATTGTGTTTTTGTTAACGAACGAGAAAAGACAAGGCAGGAAAAGGTTTGAATAATAAGCCGAATTAAATTGAGGGAAATAAGACTTATCTGGAACGATGGAATGGTTTTATTTATTAAGAACTAGCTATTGCCTGCGATTATGTCTGTGTTTCGTAGCCTCTAGTACTGAATAATAATATTATATTGTCACTTTATCAATGGAATCTTATTTTTAATCAAGATTTTTAGAGAATACTCCTCATCAAAAAAATAACATAAAGAAAACTTAATTATTAATTAGAATATGCATAATTCCATTTAGTTTTAAATTAAATCCTATTTCTTTAAATCGTCTTTAATCTATCAAAGCGTTATTTCACTACTTCAATAAATCTAGCAAAATCTTAACAAATGGTAACCCTAATCTGAACTTTACCCCATACTTCACGTGAGAAAAACTATAACATCATTGTTCCTTTATTTCTCTCATACTAAAATGAACCTACTCTGCTCGATTATAGAGAGCAATTTCGTGTCCATTTACTGAAAATATTTTGTAATATGGAAGTATTGAATGATATTACTTTTAAATTCATATATGGTTGTTTATTTTACGAGGTAGCTTTCCTTTGATGATCTAAATTCTTAAGTCTTTAGATTATTATTGGTTTCTTGAAAGAGTACTCCTAGGTTTTGTATAATTAATCTGATTTATTTACACATGTAAGTAAATAAACGATTATACCATACCTGTGATTCCTAAAAAATATTAGTACATTTGTTCATCTAAAATAAATATTTTTTTATACCTTAAAAGGAGGTTCTGTGATCGTCAGTATTTTTTGTTGTTGACTTACAAAATTAGGTTATATTTACCATTTATGTTTTAGAACCTGGTTTTTCTTTTAGACTGGTTTTTCTTTAACTACCTGTCAGGTAAAAAAACCTGATGATCGGCCCAACATAAAAAAAAACAGTTTTAATCGATTCCTTCAAACAAAACACCCTCAATTTATTCTTCATATAAATCTGAAGTCGCTATTCACCCTTACGATACAAAAACTGTACAATAACGTTTAGAAACTCTTAGAGGAATAATTCCGTGGTTCTATAAAGGAGAGTGGGGGTAATTAGTTCCCTATTAGAATAATATATTGGTACTGAAGGGGCGTTTTGTTCCGTTGCAAACAAAAAGAAAAACCTCTCAATGCTGAGTCAGAAAGTGTTCGTAATTTTGTACAAACTTCATGTTTTTTTAAAGTGTTTTCTTTACTTTATGCTTTAGAGAATCGATGCGTTTTGTTGGCAACGTTTGTTTTGCTTTGGCTAGTATTGTTTAAGGCACATTTGATGTTTTACGAGTTCTACTATCTTTACTATTTATGCTAAAATTTTAAATGTGAAAGTTACTCTGTCTGTTGGATGTGTTTTTCGCAAAGTTGATTTGTAAGAACATTTTGGTTTGGAGCTAAAGTCTATAGGCTATTTCAAAACAATTGTAGCATAGTTAAAAGGAAGGTTGCGGAATGTTATGTTTATAACAGTTACCGTGACCCTGGAACATAAAGGGCAAACGAAGGAACATGAGTGGGTTTTAGTCAGTAAGAGTCTGACACGCCCTCCCGTCGCACCCAGGACGGGAGCAGTCATTGGATGATTTCCCACTCACCAAAAAAAAAAAAATAGTTAAAAGGAAAGTTTACGATTTCAGTGGTTAATATGTAATCTTCTAAACCTGCGATAAATTCATGTGAACAAAATCAGGACGAAAAGATATATTTTTTTTTTTTTGGTGAGTGGGAAATCATCCAATGACTGCTCCCGTCCTGGGTGCGGCGGGAGGGCGTGTCAGACTCTTACTGACTAAAACCCACTCATGTTCCTTCGATTGCCCTTTATGTTCCAGGGTCACGGTGACTACTATAAACATTCCGCAACCCCGGCAGGCGTTGGCCTTGTTAGGCCCCTTCCTGTGCTGACTCCTTCTCTTTGAGGCGCGCGTGGAACACTAACGCGCCGTCGACGCGGTCCTGGTCCTAGCCGGGCGGCGAGCTACCCATCGCTCGCCATCCGCAGAACCGCGCCTACGGTGGCCGGTAGTCGTCTTGCGACTCTCGACGTCTTCGCCTGGGTCTTTGTCCGGGGCGAGAGGCTCGTCGTTGCCTCTCGCGCGCCGCCGCTTCCTTCACTAGCATAACTGCTTCGCAGAAGGAGGCGACGGCATCCCATTCCGTCTCGCCCCGCAGCATGGCCTGAACCAGCGCTGGGCGCGAGAGGTCACCGCCGCCGATCGCCTCTACGAGGACACGTCTATGGTCCGCCCATGCGCGGCACACCTCCACCGTGTGCTCGACCGTGTCCTCCAGGCGACCGTTGCAGGACGAAAGATATTAAGCGATAAATTCTTTATTTTTTAAAATAAAACCACGAATGTAATCCTACGAAGAAGTAACTATAAAACGATAAAAATGTCTTTCAAATTTAAAGCTTTACGCTGTTTTTTACAGTGAACTAGTTGAATTTTTATTGCTTTCAATCAACTGTTAAGATATGTATTTTTTCCAATATTTATTCTGACACAATTGAAAGTTTATTGTCTTAACTATGTTCCCCATTCTCCTTTAATATTGAGTCAAGGGAGGAATACCCTTCGGCTATAGATTGGCAATCTGTCAGTGTAACTCTCTATCACTCAGAGTCCGATCAATCTTCAGTGTAATTCCAATTGCCCGATAATTCTCTCGGATGTAAACAATTGAGATGTCAGAATTAAGGAGTTTGGATTTATTTTATTAGGTTTAAACCTTTGAACACACGTGATTCGAGACAATAGAAAGACAGTAGCAGCGCGACAGCCGGCTGTCGCTTGGTCGTTTTAAGGATATATACTTATAAATAATACTAAAATAAATATATACAAGTTATAAAAAGAAGGGCTCACAGGGCATCAAAAAACTCGTCCGCATCGCTGTCGACAGGACAGGTGCCCAAAAGGCTGGCAGCATTGCCACGTTGTATGGCAAAATATATAGGATATATACTGATTTAGTTTGGAAATAGAATACATTTTGTTATGTGTTTATGTAAAATATTGATTGAAGATCTGGTGCTAAACGATATGGAACCAATTCAGAAATAAATCAACAAAGGTTTTATACTCCATAAAACCTATTTGTTGAATTTTTAATATAACACTGAGACTTTGAATATTCATAATTCCAAGGCGTTTATTTTACTTATTTAAACAATAAAATGTGTGGCAATAAAAAGGCCGTCATTTAAAATATTTCTTAAAACTATTTATGGAAAATAGCGTGAGCAATAAATAGAAATCGTATAATTATTGTGACATAATTGAATCCGTCTAGCGTTTAAAGTTAACTAAGGCCGTTAAAAATGTTTTTTTTTATAGCAATTGTAGTAAAATCACAATTAGGGTAGTTATTACAGTAATACATGGCCATTTGTACAAGTATTGAAGAGAATAACTTTTCTATTTCTAATTCATTTATTTGATGTAAAAACTATAAAAGTCAGTACCGTGACGTGCTTTTACAAGTATTTAGTTGAAGTACTTACTTTCAAAATTTGTAAAGCCTTGGTAATTGCTTATATATGACCTTGGGAGGTGACATTTGACGGGATATTATTAGAAACACATAATAAAAAGTCCCGCTAAAATCTTGTGTTTTATGATGGTGTTTGTCTTATTAACGAAATATTAATATATTAACCTAAAAAATTAAAATGCTTTGGAATAGTGGAAGTATTTTTTTTGAGAGTGGGAAATCATTAAATGACTTCTCCCGTCCTTCGTGTCAGACTTTTACTGACTAAAACCCACTCATGTTCCTTTGGTTGCCCTTTATGTTCCGGGGTCACGGTAATCTATTATAAACATTCTGCCACCCCGGCAAAAGTGGAGGTATAAAATCTAGAATAATAAGTTCACATTGAACAAAAGTCGGATGATACTTTTATCCAGTGGTGGTATAATTACAAGCTGATATTATTATAGGTAGTCAGGGTAGAGTATCTAAACTTCCAATTTACCAAGTGTATATAAAAACCATTGGGATTTTAATGTAACCAAAATATAGCGAGAAATAAGAAGCCAAATGCTCAAATTACAAGCAAATTTGTACGAAATTTACATGTCTGCGAGTGTCCCCGGCGGTCCGCCCTAGCAGCCTTCGATCAACCGTCAGCGCATAACCAAATTAGAGCAATTTAAGTCAGGAAATTGGAAATGCTATCGGGCGCTCGATGCGCTTGCAACAGGAACGCCACTACCGCACTGGCATTTCAAACATCCACCGTTTCGGCGGCCACGGCTAATGTCGGAACAATGCACGAATCTGGACGGACAGATCCGAGCGCCCCCGAAGATAAACGACAACCGTGGAGCTTTGTAACAACTGATTGATATACGGCCTCCGATGATATCGTAGGCAACTATCGTACACCGAATTCCTGACCCGCCTCAGTTACAGTTCGAGTACTGTTGACATTATACCATGTTTAGATAGTGAGCGAGCGTTAAAGTTGACTACCTATCGCTTTTCGACTGTTTGCTTTGGTCAAATACACTTGATACATCCACTGAATTTTGCAATAACTACGTGGTGTATCCTACAATAACAATATCTGTAAATATACGGCATACTCAAGCAATAGCAAGCTCTTGAAGTGGTAAGTCCACTTAAATATATTTTTTCGTAGCTCACACGGTTGATTACATTCTCGTTCAGATGTTTGTGTTCATAAGAGTATTTATCTGCGATACAATAATATTAAAATCAAATTAACCATCAAAGAAACTAAGTCTAGTCAGGACAGTTGTACAAAGTCATTCGCCCGGCCATATGCAGAGGAACTCTGTTCGCAGTTCCCGCCACCAGTCGCAGTCAAGACTCGTAGAGAACATGTCGATAGCCGATACAAAGTTAAGAGCGTATGTTGAGATAATAACAAGTAATCGTGCAAGTTGGATCGCAAGACTTGCGTTCTAGTTATCGGCGAAGCGACGGTCAGAGTTTGGTCTCGCTCGACGGCTAAAACAATAGCGAATCAAGCATGCAACGGAACTTCCTCAAAGACACCCTCTTGTGCGTGCGACGCTTAGCGAACGCGCTCACAACTTTATATTGGTTGGGAAACTTGAACGTCGCCTCAGGCCCTTCATTCACCAGCATTGGGCGTTAAATTAGGAGAAAGTACTGCATTTTGATTAAATTTCTAACATAGAAGTCATACTCACTTCCTCCTTCTAAATTTTGATTACGGTATCTTATCTTAACAATTTAATGTCGTCTTACTTAATATTATAACGTGGCAGTAATTCGACGTAAATTCCCCCAAACATAACGAAACAATTACGTCGGCGGATGAAAATATAATCGGTTATTTTTTTCGCGTTACCAAATCTAAAAATACCATTCACCAAGAAAAAGCATTTTTACTTAGACATTCCGGCCAAAATTGTTGTGAATAAAGTTGTCCGCTTAACATTAAATATAAGATCGCTTTAGCGAGGCAGATAGACAGATAAAGACGGCATACATTTTCATGAGAAGAGAAAAAAATAAAATATAAGCAATCCGTGGTGAAATTGTGAAGGGCAAGTGTGCGTTTTCTGTTGACTGGGGGCAGAGATTGGCAGACAGGGGTTGATGGCGGCGTGGTATAAGGGCCTAAGCGACAGGCGGCCGACGAGGTAAAGGGCACTCTGGTACCGGACGATGGAGTCAACATTGCGGTCGCACTCCCAGATAACTCTTAATCGGTGTTGGCTTCAGCGATTACACCGGTCGTTCGGCTAATTAATTTTTAAGTCGGCATCGCGGACGCCAGCCTCGACTTTCAAGTGAATTCTACCACGATTTACATATTATGAGAGTTCTGTTTTCTTCCTGTTTGGCCTCCCACGACTCTGAATGAGTCAGTGGCTTGTCGTTTTGAGAAAATCGTAAAAAATATTGAGGAAAAGGGTTTTTGAGCAACAAAGCAATGACCTGTCAATATGTCTTTCCTTGTCAAATTACTGCGTAATGTGGTTTCGGGATTCAGGAACTGTCTTATCTTGTAATCGTTTTACTTGTAACAAATGTGTCTACTTTATTTAATACTTAGGCATTCTAGGCCTAAGTATATATTTATTATAATAAAATCTTAACAAAATCACACAGTCGTATAGGACGACCTATTTCATACGGATATCGTAATGCATGTCAATTACGGTCAAACGTTGATTGACGGATTGTGGCGCTAATGATAAACTTCGTGACGCGAGTAATATTAATTGACGTGGCTAGTAGGGTACCTAGCCAGTACTAACATAATCTCTTTAATACAAGTACCTGAATGGTTAATAAAATCTATAAAATACGTACCATACTAATATTATAAATGCGAAAGTAACTCTGACTGCCTGTCTCGCTTTAACGCCAAAAGTAGTAAACTGATGTACCTAAATGAAATTTGGTAGGTACAGAGATAGTCCATAGTCTGCGAAAATCCCAAAAATCCAACAAGAGTGGGACCCATGCGGGTAAATCTGCCGAAGACAGCTAGTATAAATAATATATATTTTTACTTTTGTTCATTGATAGTGTGACATAGTGACATTTTAGTTAAAGTTAATGGTTATTACTATTTTTTATAAATCTAGATATCTTATACACATTTTTTTTTCATATCTGACTAGTAGTCCCAGTTAGCACAAGCAAAACATCTGTTCAGATTTATTTTCTAAGTAGTAGAGATAATACATATTATTTTTATCTAAAATATCTCTGAAGAATAATATGTATATTTTTCTGAATGATACCAAGAAATCTTTCTATTATCTCTTAAGCTATCTGCCTAAAGAAATATGTGTCTTTAAAAAAGTTTATACGTTAACAATTCTTTGTAAAAAAGCTCTTAATGTTCGGCAACAAGCTATTAAGAGACTTTAAATTTTACCACTTAATTTTAGTACTTAGCTAGATAACTCAGGAACAGCGTTTCATACACACTGGATTTGGCAAATTACCTTCACCTTAAAACTGTTTCAGAGAATGTATGCCCGGAAGTAATTACCCGTACGTGTTTGTTTTAGCTTAAGCGTTCTCGCGCCATAAAATTAACCCGCTTCAATCTGTTCTTTTTTACACGCCACATCTGTGCAGATTAAACTACCGAAGGCACGTTATCTCCATAACTCTTTACTTTTGTCCCGACAGTCCCACTTAAAAGTTCCCCAATGAAAGAATGCTCTCACGGAGATATCTCACGAACAGATCGCTATTATGCATGCGATAGGCAAAGCTGTGCCGTGACGGACCAAATTTGCGAAGACCGTTCGGCCCATAAATCCGGCGGTTCCTAAATCCCTGAAAGGCCACCGTCGAGCAGCTTTCATCAGAAAATTCGCCATTATCTGAAGGAAATCGTTACCGGGGTTCAACCTCGCCCGCACCCCCGGGCCGACGGGCTTTCATTTACGGCGTTGCGTGCATGCGTCCCGCGGCCTTTGCTTCAGGTGGGCGTAGTCATTGTGTTGGTATTTAAGTGGTTCATTTGATATTCTGAGACAGTTTGCATTCGAAAAGCCCGCACGTAGGCACATCGGAGTCACGGAGTACGCACACATTGGAACTAGCGCGTAGTGCGTAGTTGCGTACCGCGCGGCAGCAGTCACAACACTTCATCGTGAATGCGAGCACGTGATCGGGTGACTTCGTAAGATCCCGCTCGGCTCGCACGAGCCACACGCACGCGCCGAGTTTGCGCAATGTTTATCCACAAATACACTAATGAAGGCACCTACAAAAGCGACTAGATTGTTAATTAAACTTGCTCAAAATGTGACACCCTTACGAAATGACGCCGGCCCGGGAGCACAGTGCACGGCTTCAATGTTATTGAATTAATTTGTAATCAGAATTCTCGGTGTGCGTTCTTGAATGTAATAATGGTATTTGGTAATTTACTTCCTTAGATACCTACATTACCTACCTATGTATGTATAAACATTTAGACCTTTAAATGGTTAGCATTCATAGCCATATTTGTAACGAGGCCCGAGAGGAAAAAGTATAAAGAAAAACCTCCCACGATATAAAATAAGGCCAATATTACAAATAATCAATTGAAACATGTAAATATTCTACGATCTCGGGAAATACACAATTTCGGTAATGCAAAAGTAAGATCTTTTCAAAAGAACCTCGTACATTAGATGTTGTAACAAATTTATTTTTGTTACCCACGTGTTCCAATTTGTTACCATCAAAGTGAGACAGACCATTGCTCTGGGAGTCTTTAGATTTATTTTGTCTCGTCAGTTTTTCTTCGCGTCTTGTATTTAATTAGAATAATTGCGGTTACACAATATTTCGTAGTCACAAAAAGTAATTCAAAAGACCCCATCATTAGGCCGCCGACCAAAAGGAATAACCATTCCCTTAATCATTATTCTTAAAGACTCTTCATTAAATTCCTTTTATCTCTCTCGGGATATTTCCTTCGCTCGGCATCAATCACATTCACTCCGAAAAACTCGTTGGCTTTATTCTAAACTCTCATAATAGGTAATGAAGGTCTTGATCGTCGCGGCCGCAGCCGGCTGGCTCGCCCGATTACTTTGAGAGCTGGCACAATGACTCCCCGGCTGTAGCCAATGTTGAATTCTGAAAAGTTCCTTAGTCCGCATCCATGCTAGATACGGGGCTAATTACGACGAAACTTTTGTAGATAGACACCTGCGCTGAGTCGCGGCCAGACAAAGACCAAGTTATCGCAGACTTACAGGCACGCGCGCGTCGCCACGCGAATATTAACTTTAAATAGTCACACAAAGCTCCCTTTTCCTGTGACACCATCCAAGAAACGAGACGATAGATTGGTGCTAAGACGACAGCCTTATTCAATATCGACCTGAGACAATAACGGCACAAAGAAATTGTTTCCCTGATTTAAATCTCTGCTTTGTTATTTAGTATCCATTAAAACAACATTAATTAAGTTGAAAGCTTCAATTTCACATAATGGCGTTCGTTTGGAATAAAATCAGTATAGGAACCATCTACAATTTAATCGTTTGGGACTAAGCTGTTATATGATCCAACAAAACAAGTAAAGCAAGCATATAATCAAAATAACACAGTTTGCAAGTTTGACCGCCGCGCCAAATTTGGGGGTAAACGTGTTCATTATAATGTGCACGAAATGATTTAGCTCCGGGTAAAATTAGCGTTGCCTAATAACAAATGAGACATGACAGCGCAAATTCAGTACACTTTTCCAAAAAGTTCGGTGTAAATTAAATTTGGCGAACGAAGTTGTCTCAACTTTGCGAGCGCCACGCGGCTGCGTTGCGTGGAATACGTCGGGCTCGACTAAACGCTTCTATTCGTTCTGCTAATGGCCGCGGCCGCCGGACCTCCTGCCAGTACAATCCGCCGCCGACATTAATACTAAATACAAGAGAATGCCAAAACTCACCGGTCCGAATTGTTCGAAGTAATTCTTTACGTCTTCAAGCGTTGTGGGTGCCGATAGCCCTCCTACGAAAATCTTCTTTGTCCTGGTGACCATCTGTAACAAATTAAGTTAGTCAATATACGTAAATTAAACGATAAATCAACACGTCAAACAAGTTTTAGGTATTTGGCTGGTGAAAATATTTTTTCAGCGAATTTAAATTTCCGATGAAATTCGCCATTTCATAGTCATTTATTTTTTTATAGAATCATTCATATTTTATATCTATCTACTCTAGTTATGAATATGGTAAGCGCAGATTGCAGCTGGTATCAGTTGGTATGTCGGGATTTTGCTTAATTTGTTGGGTTAGTTCATAACGGAAAAACAATTGGAAGCAATGTGAACGCAACACAGCGGGCGAGCGAAATGTTCAAATAATTACTGTTAATATATTATGCATTCCTCCCGCTAAGGCTACTCAGGGATGTTTTGAAGAACGCATAATATATAATGGTTCTGGGTAGCAACCACAGACAATGTTGGAACATGTTCAGACTTGTTCAGAGGTTTGTTCAGCTAAAGGTCTGGCCACACAGGAGCGAACCAAAAACGGGCGCGGACGCAGACAGCATTTGGAACATCGGACCTGCGTTGTTTTAGACTGTTGACCGATACGTGCAAATGTAACTGTAGTTTAAAATCATATCTGTAATTCGTTCGCTCTAGTGTGTACGAGCTTTATTTACAAACAAGGTAAAAACAAATTTTGAAAAAGCAGTAGGTTCAAGATTCTAATTACGTACTCAAGGGTACAATTACTGTTTCACGTTGTTTATCAGTTTTTTGGCAGGTAGACCTAAAGTTTCGAGATTCCGCCATTTTGATCGTCTCGTCTCGTAATGTGACAGTGACAGGAATAATGCTTACCAAGAGTACAGACTAATCAACTTTATGTTCTGAGTCTAAATCGTAGTTAGTTAAATCCGGAGCATTGTATGCAAAGAATACAATCGTTGAGTCTTTAGCAGATTTATTTATTCAATGTACATATTTTATATATTTTAACAATCAAAGCGTCGACGTTTAAAGGGGGATTTCATTATAATATCAACATCGTTGCACGACTCGAACTCAAAGACGATCTACCTGTTTTCTTTTTTAATATTTATGCGAGGTAATAACGAAGAAAAAGGAATACACTCCCCGTCAACTTAACAATGGTCGTCGAGATTTTTACGGGGTTTCAGAGGGAAGTTGGAAACTGTTTTTTGATACCGTAATTATGACGCTACGTCAACGTTAGCTCGCGATGTCGATGTTGTGTAAAAGGACCGAGGCCCAGCACCTATTTGCGTATCATATGACCGGTATAGCTAACGACAAAAGTCAAACAATTAACCCCTTGTGAGCTGTTGTCCTGGCGTTTTTCAAACTCGGGGTCGCTTGTGGAAATGCGGTGCGGACTCAATTTCCAGGTATTGTTCCAGTTTACTCATATAACCTGATAGAATTATGTCGGGCGGTAAAGTTGGGCCTTGAGAATTAAAATGTTTATAGCTCTCGTCTACAGGTAATATCATAAGCAAAATTTTGTGCGACAGTAAACGTACTTACTTTACATGCCCATAAATTGTCAGCGGTTGAAAGTAAAGGATAAAACCCACACATTTAGTTCAGTGAATTTTTAGTGAAATAGAAATAGCCATCGTATAACAATACATACAATCCCTTGAACCTTTGAGGCACTAGAAACGAGAAATATTATTACGTCTCGGAGAGGAATCCCTATTACTATGAGTGGCGAAAGATAATAGCGCTGTGGAAATTGAATAAAACAAGATTCGGTAAAGTCTAATGTAACTAATGTAAGTGAGTAAGAGGGCCGGAGTTCTGGGACGATCCCAAACGAAATCACACTCAAATGTACGTAAATGATGAATAAGTGGCATGGCGGGGGTGAGGCGCGGCGGGGCGGGGGTGGTCTACGTGTCCAAGTGGCACACCCCGCGCCCCGCGCCCTTCCTTCTGCCTTTTCCCTGTAAATCTCAAGTGTGACAACGCTTCCCTGCTCCCCCCGTCATGTTGTCTCATCGAATCAACGCGTTTTTCTACTGTTTAATTTTCTCTTTCATGCCTCCTTCATCCCTAGGTAGCAAAAGTTGGAATATTTTCATCTACAACGAAATTGTTAAATAAATAGTTGATTGCTCTCCATTAGTCATGCTCATAAGTAATGTTACGAAATGATTTGATTCATCAACTGACATTTC
Source organism: Athetis lepigone (assembly GCA_033675125.1). NCBI lineage: Eukaryota > Metazoa > Arthropoda > Insecta > Lepidoptera > Noctuidae > Athetis > Athetis lepigone. The sequence continues at coordinate 14,193,892 of CM066239.1, read as the reverse complement.
AAGGTAGAACTGTGAACTCAGGGCTTTCTATTTGCAAATCTTTTAATACTCAAAATCGTAACTCCTTTGCTTTTCAGGACAAAAATAATTGCAGTCAATAGGATACTTCGGAAATAAATCGAACTGGGTAAATAAAAAATACTATGAAATCGTAAGGTAAACATTTGATCGGTAGCCGCCAAAACAAACATCATCTCCATTGGACGGTTCAATGCCCTCGGAATAAGAGAAATAAACATCAGAAATTGCAGTAACCAACACCGTTTTATGATTACGAGCATATCCGTACAGAAATAACTAAAATTTACAACCACAACGTTACTTGACATAATTTATTAAATTCTGTGTTAAACAATCAAGGACATTGTTGCGTTAAAATAAAAATACTCTATACCATTTCGACTTTTATGTTGGTAAAATAAAACAAAAATATTTCATAATTACAACACATTGAAAACCGGATCGTATGCTATTCTACTTAAAGGGAATTCTTTGTAAATTGTTTGTAACAAAAATATTTTGATTAAACCCTGAGCACCGTAAGTTACCTTTATATCATTATTACGTTGCCATAGTTACTGCCGTAACCCCAATGAAACCAATGAGCGTATAAAATTTTAGGGGAATATTTTTCCGTGTTCAATATAAATGATATACTGCGAAGAGCCTATAAAAAGAAGGTGCAAACGGATCATGATCATACTTTTTTATTTATGTACACGACGGCCACTGTAACTGATCGATAACCGCAATGCCCGGGTAATGTTCATACTGATCATCCAACCCTTTTGACCGTAAAATACGAAATTTGATAGATTTATATTCAATACTAAGACACGCGATATGGGGTTTTACCTATACATGTTATTCCAGCATTTTAGTACGGATATGGGTCCGCCATAACCGAAATGATCGAATAAAAACCGGTATCAAACGGTAACACACAGAATTATCATTACACAATTTTGATTAAACTAATTAACAATAATTACGTTTTGAAGTTTGAATATTATAATCACGGATTCATACGACCAAAATACTCTGGGAGCGATAAATAAAAATTTGATTAAGCGGCATTTATAAATGGGATTGTAAAGGGTGGTCCCATGGGACTGAGTGTCAGGCTTGCCGGCCGGCACGTCAGCCCAAACTGTTGGCAATTACCTTAAATGTGGACAACGCAGTTCACTCCATTGGGAAAATTATTATTCACCGCATATCCAATTTTTCGCTCCGGCTCTAAATTGGTACGCGCTACCTTTGATTGCTCGTATTAATTGTCACGGCTGACAATTGCTTGTGCTACCCTAAGTTTATTAATACGTAACATTAGCCATTTCAATATTTCCAACATTCCATTCCATTTGATTGGATTTAACTAATTATTTTGTTGTAACACAAAAATACCTACAAAATCGCATGTTTTTTAAAACGAACGCAAACATTTCCAATGACTTTTTTTACGAATTCAAAACAAATCGGTCCATTTAATTAAATGTAAATAAACACAGCAAGCAACAAAAATATGATAAAGGTTTGTGAAAACAGAATTTAGTTTACTTTGAATTCTACTAAAGCCACAGAGCGCGACTCAAAAATGTTGGTGGGTAGGTACGTGCATCGTCCGCCAAACAACATTAGCGTCGTGCTCGTTAGGACGCGGTACTAACCGGCTACGTCACAGTCATTTTGTTGTGAAAAATACAACAATTTAATTTAGACTAACTTGACCGCGGGCGGCAAACACCGAACGGCCGCAGCACGACAAAAAGCTACACACACCAATTAGGTCCGACGGCAGCACGGCAGCGTCCCCGTAGCGACGTGCCGGACCGCCGGCTTACGAGTTGCTCTAACTCAATTCATAATGTGCCACTACCGCCGAGCACTGCGCACAAATTTTTACGTTACCGACCAACAACGCTCTCGCACTACACCGAAATTGTCGCCACCGATATTTTCGGTAATAAACGCCATAAACTTTATCGGTCGAAAAATTAAAACGTCCGTACACGTGCATACATACATTTTTCAGCCGTTTACACCGAAGGAAGTAAATTATAACAGTGTACGATGTTTTTATTCTGAACGTATTCCGTTTTGTAGCACAACGTGACAGCGCCATGAAACTAAACGCATAAATGCATCCAACGTCAGCACTCGTACAATTCCTTCGAATAGTTATTTTTTATTGCTCTAAATCCACTCTGCGTCCCACACCTTTTTCGTTATTTCTAAAAAAAGTGGCACAGCCAGCGGATTCCAGTTGAAAACATTTTCTTTCAAGAGTTCTGTGCAACATGAAAGAGTGAATATACCACTTATTGCGGCAGAGGCGGTTGGGACAATATTAATCAATTTTTACACAGAGAAATTTGGGGAGATCGTCGCGCAGGCGAGGGCACAAAGGTCGGCCGACCCACCCGACGCTGACGTTGCATTTCATTTTTGTTTGCCCACAGCCTCTGGCCCGCTTGTCTGTTCTTTGTCTTCCTGTATAAATGCGTATTTTTGAAGCACCTATTTTTCATTATTACTACACCCACAGGATAGAATGTGACCTCCCTATCATTCATTCAATTTTTTGTTCACTCCACTTTGTGCGTTTTTTGGGAAAAGCTCTGGTGAAAGTATTTTGGTGGGAACGAAAATTGATTTTCGTATTAAACCGGCGTTCCATCGCGGGAATTCTTGTTACAAAATTCAACCTGCGTATGGACCCTCGTATATACGGTATGCAAAGTTTATCTTATTCGCTGGCAACATTATAAATGTATCTAAATATGTATGTATCGGTGGCGTTTGCCTCGGCGCATTGAGCATTTCGTGTAGATAGGGGATGATCCCGTCTCCTCGTGTCGCAAACCTTATCTACTTCACAGCTCATTAGGTCGCGCACGGGGCGTCTTCGAACAGATCTATGCCATTTGTAACAATACTGAGAGCACACGGATGGCAAATGGTGATTCCAGGGCTTAGGGTGCCAGTCTCGTTAGTTCGGTGGGGAAGCGACACGACGTGAAATAAGTACGTACTCGGTTGTGGCGTGCGACGTCAAGCGACGCAAGACACTAACCGCGTACGTTCTAAATGGGACACATTAACGAAACGTTATTGCTTCTCGGCTTCACCGACACTTGCACAGTATTAATCTCCCGAACTGATGCTTGCTGTCTGTCGCTCTCGAGACTAGTTAATTCCGACAATAACAAGTCGCCGCATCAACCCACGTTGTAGTGTAATTGAAATGATTCAATGTTTCTTTTAAATTAACACCTGCACGTGCACCGGCCAATATTGCAAATACAAATCAAAGTACTGCAAACAAAATAAAATAAACGAAACGACTCATACATATAACATGATGGAATTTAATCAATCATAATAATAGAATTTTGTAAAGTAAGTACATGTACGTTTCCATTCAATATCCGATAAAGTAAACACAAACAAATAAATACGCAAAAAACGAATACATGTAAATGAACAAACTTCTTAGAATTACATCGTGAGCTGAATAAATAACGCCTGATCGATGCGTTGATAAGCCCATGAAAAATTTAAAGAGGATCCGCACAATGGTGAAAAGAAACGGATGGAATAGGTATGAAGAGGCCTGGGATGTAACTTCTTTCAGTTTTTTACGTCCTATTACTCGTACGCAGCCCTCGGTGCGAACAAAGAACCACTTCTTTATATACAGTTAGAATATATCTTCGTTGTGGCTTTAATCTTTAATTCTGTTAGATTGTTTATTTCATTTTCTTGTTTCTATCGACAAAACCCTGAATAGTACTATTCAAATAACTGTTAAGCCATCACAAAATCGACTGCTTCGACGTAATACTTCAGAAATGCTCGCACGAGTTCTGGAAACAATAGCAGCATTTAGGAGTGTAAAAAGTGAACCGGCTCAGTGCACTTGTCATCGAAAGCCATTCGGAACACATCAGAACTGCACATATGTGAGGGTGGCTTGTGCAGAGTGTGCGTACTTTCTTTTATGTAGCAGCACCCGCGAGTGGATGAAAGCGAGACGTCGGGATGCCTACGCCTTGCCGTAACTCCCCTTTCTTGCTAAATGCAAAAACTATGCCTATACCAGCCCCAGGCTATTGTAAGATTGACTGGCGTTGCTTTGTTTCAAGTATGCACACGTGATGTAAGTGTACAAGATGGATATGTCGTTGAAATTCTCCTACCGTTTTGAATATTCAAAATCGAATATTTGTATATCGTCAGCAGTTCAATAAAATTTGAATTTTTCGTGACTGAAATACAATTTACTCGGAAGATAAAGATAAAAGTTCAAGCATTATGGATTGTTTCGAGAAAAACACGTAATAAACAGGGCATTTCAAAATGATCTGTATCGCTGGAGATAACGCAAATGAACTTTTGCCAAGTAAATCATAATGTTAAGATTCCTTTCCCTATTAAAAGTGAAGGATACAAGATACTTGGAATTTTTCTTTTTTGCTACGCATAATCAAATAAAACTTGATTTTATGTTTCGAGTCAAATTATAAGCCGAGGGGAGGCGAAATAAAAAGTGAATAATGAATGTCGAGGCCGAATCCCGGACCGCGCGACCGAAGCAATTATTTTGTTTCGAGTACCATCAACATGGTTCGTTCTTTCAAATTTTCATACATTAAGCAAATGTCGAGAATGCGTAATAAGGACCTAAATGTTGTAAGCCGTCGCGGGGTTGCCAAGAGCATTCATTAAAACACCGAGGGACTGGACAATCGGACATTCTTTTTGTAAGGCTTTAACTTTACATTCGTAATTATTATTGCTTTAACTTAGTCGGGACGTTGTTCGGAAATAAACAATAAATGTAAAGAGTAGGTTTGGTAAACTTTATACTTAGTCACACGTTTTGAAACATGCAGCATAAGTCCGCCTTTGTTTTAGTTGTCTGAGTTTTCTTGCGACAGAATTTGGTACATATTTTTTGGGTATAAATCTTACCGTAAGGTTTTAGAAATCGCTGAACATTATACGACTAGAACATTCCTTCTTTTTCATGGATCTGAATAAAATATAAGAGAAAATTTCGTATATATATTTTTTTCTTTGGTCATAAAGGTTGTATTCGGTAGGATATTTTTAATATCATTGGATAACAAACAAGCTACTAGCCCACATAATGTTAGTATGTAATTACACCGAAAAAAAATCGCTTGTGTACTTTCACTACGACGCCTCAAAATAGATTTCAATAGCATTTGTCACAGAGTAAACCTAAACTACAACAGAAAGAAGAAAAGACTATTTTTTAAATTACGTTTTTGACCACAATCCGTCATTTACATAGACAAAGTCGCAAGCAGAGTCTGTACCGTACCTTGAGATATACGAAAAGTGTACAAACAGTATATACTCATATTGTTTACCACGTTAAGATTAAACACTTAACCTATTTGATAAGTACATAAAATTTAATTGATGTTAGACTAAGTAATGTCTCGGGTAACACAACACTTTTCCTTCGACATCGTCGTGATACGAATACATTGTAAGTATCACTTAAATGTCCTCACGACGAAACTACTTGACGTCATCAACCCTCCCTTAAACGAATGTATGGAGCTATTCGTAAGACTAAATAAATACAAACTACAGGAGCAACTGTCGCCTATGACGGAGGCTGCCTACAAAACATGCAATCCTTGTGAATGATAGCCAACTGACTGAACTCTATATATGCCGTATATTTTTCTCTATTCCTACAAAAAGAAAACGGCGACCCCACAACAGCACATTGGAAAACAAACCGTGTTACATAAGTATAACAGTTGTATTTCGAGTGACACTTGTAGCGCGGTTGAGCGCTTTCGTCTACACATCGGTCGATAGTGTTGACGAACAAAATAAGCTCCCCTCCGGGTGGGAGTGCGGTGTCAAGAGGCTATAGGATTAAACTTAAACTGGGTTTGCCCGCAGTTTAATTATACAAAAGGTATGTACTCTGCTACTCACGAAAATGTTCTACTCCTCTCGCACATGTTGGAAATTAGTTAAATTATATCCTTTACACACAGTTGAATGGCAAATAGAATTTAAAATTAGACGTCTGGAAAGTGGTATCAAAGGACGACAGTGAATTATTCATTCCTTAGAAACACATACAAATACTTGACATAATAATAATTTTTATAAACGCAGAGTAAAAGGAATGTTCAATTTATTTATATTGGTATCGTGCAATATTTTTAAATTCATACACGAATTCGGCAATGGCGCAATGCAGAATTAAACTTTGCACAAAATAATTACCTACATAATATATAGCTTATATGTACGGTGGCTGAATTAAATCTAGTTTGTACTCGCCAGAAACGTAGTAAATTGTGCGTTTCGTGGAAAACTTTTGCACTTTTATAGCAAGGGAGGACCAGAGTCGATAAATTTTAAGCGTCCTCTTCAAACGAGCTTGGTGAAATAGAAAATGTTATATTTCACGATTACGAGATCGTAATCTCCTTTGAAATTTAATAATGGATATCATATGAGATGAAATTTTTATTACCTTTATAGCTACGGCAGTTATAAGCGCTTTCGTATCAGAATATTTGACTGATAAATCTGCATGTTTGCCAAAAGATATCCTGTGACATGAGGAAAAAGGAAATAAGTAATCCGACATTAACTTTCGGTGGTGGGTATCTGTTTCTAGAAAAGAAATAAAGAAAATGAATCGGCGTCACTAATTGGCCGGCCTATGAGTCGGTGACGTGATGAATCTCGGCCGAATGAATGAATGGTTCGGAAGCGGTGTCCCCGGTCCCCCATACGACAGATTCTCGCCCTTCTCCCCCACCAATGGGTGTGTTTGACGCATGATTTATTCTCCATGCCGGTCGTCTAGAATTTTGGAGTGCAACATAGAAAACAATTCTGTGCAGGTAAATGAAAATATTTCGGAGCGTACAGCAAGGATGCCTCCAAATTAAAAACAGTATAAAATAGTTTTAATATGAGGTACAGTTTTTAATGTAAAACACTATTTTGTACTTTTTAATCTTGGTTCTGGAGATAAAAATACTTTGTAATTCTCTATTGCTTAAGTAACACCAGCGGACAGAACATACTAGACAAATGTACCAAGTTTTATGAGTGGTAAGACATAAAACTAGCTAAATGTTCGTCTTGTACTCGTGGTGCTGACGACGCTTCCGCTTGCGACCAGCTGACACGCCGCAATATGGCCGACTTCCGTGCCACGCGACCACGAATAATGGCACGTCCCTAAAGGCTTCATGTTTGGGATCTTTGAATATTTTTCATAGGTATTCTGTCTACGTTTCATTGAGTATACTGTGAAAAAGTTTAAAACAGAGAACTCGTTTAAAAAAGCACATTTACTTAGCTTCTAATGACGGCAGTAACTTGTGCCAAATTGAGGCTTAACTCAGCGTTGTAGTTAATTGTAATAACCTTCGAAGGATGGGGAGTTTGGCGTCGGGTGAGTGCGAGGAGGGCAAGGGGGGCGAGGGGGCGGGCGGTGCGCAGGCGCATCGGGCGCGCCACTCGAGCACGCGCCACTACTCGAGCGCCCTCGAGCGGCCACTCGGCGCCCGCCGCGTCGAATTGAAAAGATACCTACGCCGACACCGCACTGAATATTCGCTCAACGTATCAAAACCGTAAAATGCAAATCTATGCACTGCGGTCGTCTAGAGTGCTCAGCGAACCCCGGCTCGGGTACCGCGTTTCATCAAATGCAATATGACTCAAATTATCATACACAAGTAGTTTGTCAACGGAATCACATTGTTGATAATGACTACGAGTTTTTTTTACATTGTACTACATAAAAAAATATGCAATTTACATTTTATACATTTTGCAAACCTGGAATAAGTTTTCCATTTACTGTCTGTACTAAATTGGAATTGCAAATCCTAATGCTAAAACATAGCAGCGAGTCTTTGTGTGTAGCAGTAGTTTTCCTCTAATTCGGCGAATGTATATAAAATCAAATTACAACATCCATCTAGCTGCCCTAATAGTGTCCGGGACACGTTAATAGAAAACGCAAACGAATGCGGTGCGACATGAGATGGAAAAGCGAGGTCGCAGGACACGCCGCTCTGTTTAAACGTCACAAACAAAGTTGCGCATACATACGTACGCCCCAATTTATAATGCGGACAAGCCACACTGAAATGGATTTACAGCTGCAAACCTGCTTGTCTTTGATGAGGGTCTATTTTAAGATGTGCGCCGAGCGCACCGACACATTCCAATATTTCCAGCCGATATATTATTATTACGTTCGAATCCGAATCGATGCCGTGTTATAAAATTTATTACGCACTCGTCTCCTCACCGTTTCTTATTTGTAAACAGGCGCTTGAGTAACTCCTCGCGGGGCCCTCGATAATGTTTGATGTCTCGTTAAAAATAAAATCCCCGTCGATCGACACTAACAAATCGGTGACTAATTTGTCGAGTGACAACACATGTCGGGGGACAATCTAAAATAATACGCTGTCGTCCAAAGTAAGGCTGTGATTAAAATTTTAACGAGATTAACTAAAACGAGGTGAGTATTACGTAAAGAAGTGTCAAAAGTTAATACACTTACCTACATTTTTCCTGAGTCTTTAAAAATAGAGCGACGTAAATTGAATTAATCTGTAGTGTAAAATGGAGTGGTGCTGTTTAGAATTGGGCTTTAATTTTACGTAGTTAGAGGCTCGGGGCCGTAAAGCCAGTGAGCTAAATGCTTCGGTTCTAACGGTTTGTCGCAGATTTAGGTGGCATGTTTAAGTTTCGTGTAATCCGCTGTAGGTAAACTAAAGTCCGCAGTGTCTTTTAGGCACGCCTACTCAGTATGCAAGCGTTTTCCTGTACATCCGTTGTACACGACCGCGGAAGGACTTCCGTACACAAAATACTATGTTTATGTTCAGTTCTTTTAGAATTCCTCGTCGCAGTTGACTCTTCGTGCCGACATGTTGCGACACTGAACACAAAATATACTTACATACTTTAAAATCTTCACAGAATTACTTACGAAGTTTGGAGATTTTTATTCTTAGTTTATCTTGAACATTAAAATACAGAATGTTGTTTCTGTCCCTGTATAAGTTTTCCTAGAATTCAATTTCGTAAATTTACTATCTGCAAACAATGTAAGAATATACACCAATATTTTTCTCAGATAAATCACCCTTAGGTACGGTTACCCAACTGAATATTTATCCCGAAAGCGCTGTAGTGGAGTAGTGGCTTTATGAACGGATAGCGTAGTTCGAGATATTTGCCGCACTAATCTCCATTTTAAGAACGGTCGTACGATGCTCAAGCCTTGGATTATGGAACTTGCGTGACACTAATTAAGTCGGAATTAAGGGCGAGCCTATATCAAGAACCGCAGCGGGAGTTATAAATGAAAGGGTATTACGCGTGTTTACTATAACAACCAGCAATACGCCGGAAACCGGCAAAACGATTCATAACAAATAGATTGTACGCCCACATCCAGAAACACTATAAATTACGTATCGCTCCAGCGAAACACATCTCAAATTGCTGCTCAAATATTCATTCAAAACCACGATCTAATCTATCAATGTATCGGAGATAAAATCGAACTTACAATCTGTTAAATATGTCGCCGCTATTACTTTAATCCTACCGAGGAAACGTAAGTTTAACGCAAATCCTACTTAACGTTAAGTTTTACCAAAGTAGACAGTCGCTGATGGCGCTCAACATTGACGAGTTAAGATGAGTTTATTCAAACTTTTCTACTTATTAACTTGTGTATTAAGGGCTTATTTGTGAAAGTTGGTGGTTGTATAACTATGAAAGTGTGCTATATACTTAATAGATAAAGATTGGGCTAGCTTGAGCGTGGTATTGGGAGCGGTATCCGATGTAAGCTGCGCTCTAGACTTAATCCGCGCGGCGGGCTAACGGCAGCGGTTAGGCCCACTACGTAAATTTGTGTAATTTGGAATGTAGGCCAAGTGCCAAGGGATCGGGTTGGTGTACAGCAATGGTGATTGATATGACGCTATACTGAGCGCCTTGCTCCGCCGCCTCCTGTCAGCCGACTAGACAACCCGATGCATTTGTAATGGGATCGCCGTCTATGTTAGTGTAGTTTTGTCGCGCGATATTGTCAGGTGACTTGGCTTGTTCATGATGTTATTTGTGAGTCGCGAATATATATAGTACGAAATTATGTTTTATAATTCTAACATTAGTATCATTTTAGTATCATTAAAACAGTAATATGTGGTGTGTACTATAAAATAGTTATGAAATAAGGTTGAATCAATTTATAAACCTATTAATTAAGATTGATCCATCGATTACCCGATTAAAAACCGATCAATCTAACCGAACCACTTATAGCTAAACAACCAATCTACCTATCCGAAAATAGAGTAATTACACCTCCAAACTGCGCTTCGAATTTCCGACCACACCGTGAAAATTTCGCAAGCACGTCCCGAAGCACACCACTTACAACGTTTCACTACTCTTGATACGTTGGGATGCAAATTTCAAATTCTGGTTTCCACTAGCGAGTTTTAAAGCGATCCATCTCCTTCGTTCTATAGAAAATATAACGTGGGGTCTACAACGATCGAAGCGTAGCCACGCTGTGCACAACGAGTAACTGAATTTCAAATACGCAAAATCCTGTGGTTGCTTCTAGCGCTCGCTCTTCAATTTATGCCATTAGTAGCCTTCCGCCCTCTGCAAAATATATAATGTGTACGTGAAAATTATTTGAGACCAAAGGGTAGGAGCTGATGAATTTGTTTACCGCAGGTGACAAAAGGTTTTCGTATATAATTTATTAGAATTTTGCAAATTCTGTTTTATTTTTGTTGTTCTTTTGCCGGTGTAAGGGTACAAGGGGCTTCCATTAAATTGGACTGTGAAAAGTGCTGTTCAGACATAATATTTTTGGGTTTGTCTTTGTGTAAAGTGTTGTATGTTCAAGGATCGTAACCCTAAACTTGTCTAAGTCCGAAAGGCTGCTAGGGTAACAAAACAAACGTTCAACGAAATGATAGCAACAAAACCTCCTTCAGTTTTGTAAATTACAATAAACCTTAGAGCGAATCGAGGGCAGAATTCGTGATGACTGCTCGTGCGCGCGACAATAGGCTTAAGCCGGCAACCGGAGCTCCACTGCAGATGCGAGTCCAACTATTAACACGACGACTTCCCTCATACACTGATATTAACTCTCCGAAGACCGAAGTATTATAAGCCAGATATTACAGATCAATAAATTTATTTCATTGTAACATTTCATGTAACATGAGTGAATACAAAAACGATTGACTAAATAACAATGACATGTATTATCATAAAGTACAAAAGATAGTCCACGATTGTTACCGAATAGATCGGCCCACGATATCGGGCGCACCGTTGGAGAAGGACGACCTCATTATTATTTGATAGGTCCCATGATGAAAATCCTCGCGGCACGCAACTTTCTTGGCGTTCACTCGTCAGAATAAAAACGACATTGTATGGCATTACGTTGGCCTCGCCTACCCTGAACATGAATATGAATAGAACGCCTGGAACCCGCCAAAATGAGACAATATCCCGACAAGCGTTGAAGGATTGGCCTTCATCACGCACAAATTTGGGCTAAAGAGAAGACGAACGAGCAGCCGGCGCGCTCCGTACAAGTACTTACTCCTCGGGGCGATCGTAATCGAGTACGTCGATAAAAATTGAATTTCTACCTTTTACCCGTAAACGACGCGAGGACACGCCGAAGATTTACCTATAACGCTATCCTATTTACAGACTGGGAAATTCTATTTGCTTAAAGGTCGAATGGAAGCAATATCGTGGACGTCGCGACGCTGCGGGCGGGGATGCAATAAGCGGAGCGGCCAGCGACGGAGCCGTCGCCAATTTAAAGAAAGCCCACTGAACCGAAAGACAAGCGCATTGGCGGCTCACAGCCGCACCCGCCCGCTCTCTAAGGCTCCTCATATAATTTTCAATCCAGCGAGCTTTAAAATCGATTGCTCTTTGTAAGTGCAGAGAAACAAGGGGCGGCCAACTAACGTACACCTCCGCTAAATTAACGTTTTAATCCAACAATTTTCACCGTAAAAGCTAAATTAAAAGCATTAGTTTTTAAAATAAACACTAAAACTCTCTAATTGTTAGGCTATTTTTATACACGCTTCAGTTAAACTTGGTACGTCTCATTAAAATCTGTTCAGTGTTAAATGAATTCAGTTTTATAGGATTTTTATAGCTATAAAAGTGATTCATTTTATTCTCATTATTGTATCATAAGCTTTTATCGTCATAAATATTGAATAGTATTATCAAGCGGATACTTAGTTTAAATTTATGAACTGGTTCATAAATTTATCACTTTTTCTGACCACTACGTTTATCCGTATGTCACAACATTTGCATCAATTGCGAAAATTGGGCTTTATTTTATTTTTCGCAGCTATTTTATATATTTTTCTGCTGGTTTTAGTTTTCCAGTCTACTTGTGCGGCCACATTGCAAGTGACTGGCTACACGAAGAAATAAAACGAATCTTTCTCCTATTCAGCAAATCGAACTACACCAATTAGCGATAATGAACATTCAAGTTCAGAGTTAGCGAACGATAAAGTTGAATTACATTCCAAACTGTACCCAGTGAGACGAGATAGTTGCAATTTTGATTTTACGAATGTACCATTCAGATTTCTATGTACTATTTCAATTTCTATATACCATTCCGATTCCTTAGAATTGAAACCCCAATAGGTATTCAACGAAAGTTCGTACGTACATAAATTAAACCGCAACGTTTATGTATTAGGGTGGATAGCTGTATTGAGTGAGTCGGGTCGGCCAGTTTCATTGGTGCCTATAAACCTTTCAAGCAAACTCCCAAATAGTAGGAACAAGTGCGTAATGTACAGGCTTATCTGTCGCCTTAATACCTGTTTAATGAAAGGGTTTGATCGTAAATCTACATGGTTAAACTTAATACACCGTCCTATTGGGCTTTACCCCCGCCACCGGTTAGTAATTAATGTGCTACCATCATAGAGAAAGTTTTACAACTACGGGTATTGAAACTACATAAGTATGAAAGTTTGAATCGAGCCAAGAGAGGTGTTTGCGTTTCACTTTAATTTGAGTTAAAATAAGTTAAAGCGATTACTGGCAGGTATGTATATTTTAAATGTGTGTTTAAATAACTTGTGTTGGCTTTATAGTTTTAATTATGTTGCTGGATTGTGTGAATATATTATTTTCATTAACTGAATCATAAAAAAACAACACTGTAAAGATCTTTATTGGTCTGCTGTTTAAAACTTTAATTAAAATCTCAGAAATCTTCCTTGTTTTAATTTTCGTTTATTTTATAATGATAGCATTAATAATGCTTGAATATTAAAGTGTTCATTACACAGTAAATGATTGTGAAAATGAGTTTCCAAATTTTCAAGAATTATGTTGAAATATTAATCAAGCGGACAATATTAAAACTGACTCAATACGGTTACTCAATCACATTGTCTGCTGAAATAAATAATTGTGATTACGTTAAAAAATTCGGAGAATATGCCGTTTGTACCGGGAAGTTATGAATAAATAAGTTGAGAGCAATGGCTTCCCATAGGAAGTCGGTCGTGTAATAATAAGCTTTAAAACAAACTGCTAAGTAATTACAGAAAGACCAACTACAATTATTCAGTCAAACAGCTGAAGGCAGTGTCGCTTGTCGTTTTGTATTCAACTGCGGTCAATTACAAGGTAAATATGAACTGTTTAGTTAAACGACTTGTTAGTCTTGCATGTTTGCTTCTGATCTTTGAAGGGGAATATTCTATGTTCAATTTTATTGATTGATCGTAATACGACACATAGTGGAGTTTCTGGAAAATATAGCGTGTCTTTTGGTCAACAGTGCACGTAGTAAATTGGCGTAATTTGCTTCGTTGAATGCGGTATCATAAGTGACGTGGACTTTTGTTTTAAACGGAACTATTCATGAAGATTGTTCTTGATTGTGTTATGAATAGATAAAGTGTTTGTGGTTTTGTTTGCTTGAAGTCGTAATTTTTTGCGAAAGTGTTTTCACGAAATATAATTTTGAGAGCTGTATTGGCTTCTTCAACGATAATTATTATAAATGTGATAGTTTGTGAGGAAGGATAGAGTTTTTTTTTTACTTTTTGCGCAAACATACTGAACAATTTTCTTGAAATTTTACTGCAATATCCGTACTAATATTATAAATGCGATAGTAACTCTGTCTGTCTGTCTCTTCTTCACGTCTAAACCACCGAACCGATTTGAATTAAATTTGGTACATTTAAGGTCTGGGAACCGAGAAAGGACATAGGATAGTTTTTATCCCGGAAAACCTTCGGCAACGGGAACTATTATTCCACGCGAAGCAAAAGCTAGTATCCTATATATCTACAGCAGGATAAAATATAGGCTACATAACATCACCCTATGACCCACAGGAGCAGAGCATCAACTAAAGACGGATGAATCCGCGGGGGACTTACCATCATAATTGTCTCAACATAAAACGCAAACCAAACGCTGCAGCGTTTGATTTGAGTCTGTTACAAAATGTATTTTATTACTAGCTGTCCCCCGCGGCTTTACTCTCGCAGTTTCAGTCGAATTTTTGGGATAAAAACTATCCTATATCCTTTCTCAGGCTATGGACTATCTTTGTACCAAACTTCATTTAATAATATAATAATAAAAAAAAAAATGTGCATTGTGTCACAACATGTATAGTCATATTATATTAATGCAATTGAGAAGGCAGCTGATACCTATATTACTAGATATTAAATTATCTTAGCTTATTTATTAGTTGCAACTCTAATGTTAATATGTAACTAACTTCAGGCATATTTTATTGTTAACCTATTACCTTGTTAATCTTAGAGTTGCTAATAATCAGTTTTTTTTTAATTAATGTAAACCACGCTACTTTGACGAATTTAATACATTATTAAATAGAAATAAATTCCAGATCTAGTCTGTTTCTCAATCTTTTAGGTACGTACTTTTAAATTATAACTGACAGGCGGAACATAATGTAGATTAGTCTAAATGAGTTAGAAAATTTCCTTAGCAGTATTAGCAAGATTAAATCTGTGATTTTAAAACATTTGAGATTTTTTATACAAAATAAACTCTGAAGTTATACAAAATTTCTGCCCAGTTTCCTTTTTAAAACGGCGAACGGGAAGTTTGCCGTTTTTAGCCGTCTGGGAGTCTATTTTTGACACAGTACCTGCCGTGTCAAAGTTTTCCTTGCGTCAATTTACTTGTAAAGAACTTGTAACGTTGCAAAACATCAAAATAGACGGCATACAAGCTTGTTACAACGTTGTTGTTTGAGAAAAGACCTAGAATGTTCGAATTTGTATATATGTTACGGCTAATACCCGAAGTGCGGCTACACCTAGTTTTAGCCGGTTAGAACTAGGTGTAGCCACTTACTCTTGGTTAAACCTAGTACGAGCCGATTGTTTTCGGGTAAAACTAGGTCTAGCCTTCATCATGCCGGCTACAACTAGGTCCAGCCATTCCCTGTTGGATAAAACTAAGTCTATCCGATATCATTCCGGCTAGAACTAGGTCCAGACAATCCCTGTTGGATAAAACTTAGATGCGTGTCCCGCCAAGCCTTCCGCCCCGCGTCACACTCATGACTCACAGCATCTGCAGCAGCGGCGCGGGGTGGAGGGCATAGCGAGGCACGCGCCTCTGCAGGTTGTGAGCGCCAGGTGCTGCTGATCTACTGCAGGTCTACTAGCGAGTGTGACTCACAGCGTCTGCAGCAGCAGCGCGTGTCTTAAAACCAAATGTGCCAACAAAAAGTGCCTCTGCAAAGCTGCTGGTATTTTGTGCAACTCAAAATGTCACTCAAGTTTAAGTTGTTCTAATAATAATAGTTTATGTTACTTTATAAAAGTGTAATTTTATAATTATAATTACATTCTTTAAATTATAATATGCAACTACTTATTGTCTGTTGTTAAAAAAAAATGTTCCTGATTGTTCCTATTGTATTAAAAATTGTACTCCTAATAATTTGTGTTAATTATTACAATGTGATTTATACACGCATCTAAGTTTTATCCAACAGGGATTGTCTGGACCTAGTTCTAGCCGGAATGATATCGGATAGACCTAGTTTTATCCAACAGGGAATGGCTGGACCTAGTTGTAGCCGGCATGATGAAGGCTAGACCTAGTTTTACCCGAAAACAATCGGCTCGTACTAGGTTTAACCAAGAGTAAGTGGCTACACCTAGTTCTAACCGGCTAAAACTAGGTGTAGCCGCACTTCGGGTATTAGCCGTAACATATACAATAGAAGCCAACAACGCTCAAAAGTTAGCAGGTGAAGTTTTAAGCAGAATTGTGGTAGGTTACATTTTAAGAATTTTTAATGGCATCACTTTTAAGTTTTTTTGTCACCGGTTTTGTGGATGCTTTTGACACGGCTGACTGTGAGTAGAGCAAAAATATTTTTACTCAAATGGAAGATACAGTTTTGGACTAAATTCAGAATAATATTTATTTGGATAATCTCTGCCATGATTTCACGCCTAAATTACGGAACCGATTTATATGAACTTCGGCACAGAGATAGATTATAGTCTAAAAAAAGACATAGGAGGCTTTCAAAATAAATAAAGGGTTGTTATGACGAGATAAAATAAAAAGAGTCCTTCAGATAACTTTCAAATTTGGAAAAAAGAAATTTTTACCCCTCTGTGGGATTCTTGAAAATAAGACAATACTTATTAGACGGGATAAAATCTGCCTGGGCCAGCTTGTATACCAATAAAATATACTATCCAATTTATATAATTAGGTATCTAATGTGCTGTACCTAAAAATAAATGCACAAGCTCAGTTTCTAATACAAAACTAGAAAAAAAGCAATATCTCATTTTTCATCTTTTTGATCTTCACTTTTCGTAAACAGTATCAAAATTAATTCATGAATGTGTTATATGCTATGACCGTTAACATCAAAAGTATGAAGCTAGCAGTTTATAATAAAGTGTTCGATTATTTTTTGTTCACTTCGATATTTTTGGCTGATGTTTCAAGATTGAAAGGTAATTTCAGGGAACGATGAACTTTAACAGGTTGTGTTTTATTTGAAAGCAGTAGGTGAAAAATCGTTGTTGAATAATGTGTCACTTTATCTTTTACTAGCGACCCGCCCATGCTTTGTATGGGCATTACAATTGTTTGAAATACTTAGCATTTCTCTACAGACTGTAATGTGCACGTATTAAACATGCAAAGTCCATATTGGTTTATATTATAAACTTATTTCTAAAATCACTCTAGTGAAGTGAAATAAAGTGAAGTTTTAAACGTTCAATCGACGTTTTATAAGGACAGGCAGACAGCGGAAAGTGACTTTAAAAGTAAATAAAAATAAATAAAAATATTTCAAAAACAAAATCGCTGAATAACTAGTTATTTTTCCTTTATAAATTTCTAAAAATGATTTTATTTTCTGAAAAATTATTTAAAAAAGACTGTATTAAAATCACGACAAGAAACTGTAGATACCCCAACTAGACCCAAAAAGATCAATATCGACACATATGATATATCATACATAACAAACAAATCTTAGTGGGTTAGCCGTGCGTAGACATCCAACTTTCATCTATCATCATCCCCTCTATTCGATCATTAGACATGTTTGTTTCTGGCCAAAGACAAGGTACACCATATTGCTGTTAACGTTCATTGAAGTTTCTTGATGTGTTTACAGCTTTATGTAGTCGCGAGTATGCCGCGCAAAAATGTTGATACTTTTGTTATCGTTACAGAAAATGTATGCAATTTGTTGCTATGTGAACCTGCATTGCTACACGCTATTTTGTATATGTATGTGAATTTGACGGCCATGAATTATGTCGGAAAATATCTTGAAGCATTTAAAGGTTAGGTAAATATAAGATTTATTTGTTTTTGGTTTTAACTATATTTTTAAATGTGATTTTAATTTTATAAAGAAATATGTAATTACACAATTGTATTTGAAATAATTTGGATTATAATTGTCTGGAATAAACGTTTTATTTATTTCGTTTGTAATGCGTACTCTTTGACTTAGCTATATTCTATCTCTTTGTCATAGTTTGGCAGTAGTAATGTTTACTTAAAGTAAGTTCTAAGTAGTATTCAGTGGCTGTTTTTTCCTCTTTTTAGCAAACTTGCATAACCAAGTCGTCACCAGCTTTGCTTATAAAAAATATAAAAGTATAGAATAGCATTTACTTATCTCGTACTTAGTACATTTTTCAGGTCAAAAATTCAACGTGCCAACGTGCACTTGTTTAAAAAATCAACTAGTTCACCAATAGTCTTACCCAGAAATCAACACAATAATAGACCTGAAAAAGAATTGTTTGACAGCGTCCGGCAATAGAAAGCATCTCTCGATCAAGATTTATTTTTAGCCTACAGTTAGCTATATTTTGAGTTATGACGTCAGCAGTAATCAGTCATCGTCAATTTCTACCGCAGTTCTTCGTGAAACGCATTTGAGAGAATAAGGTCAGGCTAAAAATGGATCTATTATTGCAATATAAAAGTATTTAGTCGTTTGTTTTGAAACCATTAGACGTGCACGCAAAGTTTGTTTGTTTATATTTTACTTTGAGTAACTATTATACTGGCAGCAGGAATATTATGATAACCCTGTTTTTTGTCGCGCGGTCCGGTAAGAATGTCTTTTTACTAGTTTTTTTTTATACTGTGACAATTTTTGAATGTTATATATTTTTTTTTGTATTTTTGTCAAACTAAAACTTTTCGGAAAGGTATGATTGTTTTAAAGAAAGTTTTGTTTAAAGTAGGTAGTTTGAGAAAATGTTACCATTTAAATGTGACTTTTAAGGTTAACGCTTTATGAACTCTGAACCAGATCTTTATTGGCTAAATATAATATTCAGATGGCTAGATGTACAATGCACAATTGCTTGTTTTTCTAAATAAAATAAATTGTAAAAAATATAACAGGAACAGATTTTTAAGTGAGCAAAAAAAAATTGGTTCGCACTTCAAAAATAGTAATTAGTGTCGTGATGGCCCAGTGGATAAGGCGCCGCCTCTCGTGTAAGAGTTGTGGGTTCGAATCCGGGCAAGTACCAATGTGACTTTTTCAATTCATATGTACTTTCTAAAGTTTATCTTAGACATCACTGACATCCCGTGCCTCGGAAAGCACGTAAAGCCGTTGGTCCCGGTTGTCATTCGTAGAACTTTGACAGTCGTTACTGGTTAGCCAGAAACTATGACCAGTCTAACCAAGAGGTATCGTGTCGCCCAGTTACTGGGTTGTGGAGGTCAGATAGGCAGTCGCTCCACGTAAAACACCGGTATCCAGCTGAATCCGGTTAGGCTGGCAGCCGACCCCAACACGATTGGGAAAAGGCTAGGGAGATGATGATGACTTCAAAAATAGTAATTACTGAGACTCCTCAGTAATTACTGTTTTTTCCTACTGTGCCAAAAATACAATTCTGCTTCATACAAAAAACTTTGTAAGAATGATAGCTTCTATACTAATTTATTATTTTATTTCTTTAGAAGTGCCCCTTCGCTGCGTAACTGCGGGAACTTGTGTCATCATGTCTTGTGGCATGATTTCTAAAATTTTACATGTTTTTCAGGCGTCAACTTATGGAAAGTATCTGCTAGTGCTAAGCTAATGTTGGGCACATCCACCTGTTTTTTCTATTCCGTAGGTACAACTGATCGACAACCTGACAGATTGTCAAGTCTAGAAGAAATACTTAATACATTATTTATTAACAGTATTATTTCAAACATGCTTAGAGCCTGCTTCTGCTGATAAGTTCTGATTAAAATATCTGGCAGATCAATTCATACAAAATCTGTTCCATTTTCGAATTTACCTTGTAGGTAAGGTCTGTTCTGACGTAGTGAAACAGACTTTTAATGTATTAATCATAACTAGCTTCCGCTCGCAACTTCACTCGCGTGGATGTCGGAACTTTTATCCCATATTTTGACGATTTAGGGTTGGAATTTCCAGAAATCCTTTCTTCACAAGGAAAATGCCCTTCAAGTTTCATGTCTCTAGGATTAGTTAAAATGGTGCGTTGATATATCAACCGTCAGTTAATCAGTAAGTCAGTTTACCGACTCAGTCAGTTTTTGACCTACATAAATAATTAACAAAGTAAAGGTGTTTATTTCGAAAAATAATTATAGCGGCTGTTATTTGTATCTTCTTTGATTATAAGCGAAGTTTAATATTGTGGGTGTGTTTCTTTGGAAATTAAACCTATCAATGTATGACATCTGTTCCTGGCACACGTTTTCCCACAAACTTGATTGAACTTCCATACACAAACTGTTGATGGCTTCGTGTTTCGAGTTGTGACGTTTTATCAAGAAAATAAGCAGCTAAGTTAGTAAACTTTTAAAACTACTACATAATGAATTTTAATGGTTCCTATTTTTTTAATAAATTACCTGAATATTGTTTTTAGAGCCTTTGCCGAATATTTTCATCGGTATGTTAAATAGTTCAAACATTGCTTTAGTTATTGCTCTGGCCTCGAACTAAAATATAACCAAACTAAAAATAAGTAACAATAAGTACCTACATTTGACTACTACAATCTAACATCAGATTTTTATGAAACGCAACAATGAAATATTAGGTTCATATCACAATACATTTTTTCATGGGACATCACGCAAAACGTAAATTAGCTATCATAATAATACAAGGAAATGTAATTGTATCATCTACATAAACTGTTTTCATAGTACCACTCGAATGACGGAGTCAGAACCACTCTACAAGGCCAGTAATGGACATAGAAATATGCAGATGGTCGCATATTACTCATTACAGACGGTTATAGAAATATATGACGTCATTTGGCCGTATGCGTTACCATTGCTTTGTTTTTCTCATAAAATATCTGCTGAGTTTTATGACATAGACAACTGCGTAGAATTCTAATGAGTTAGATTTTATTTGACAATTGAAAAAAGTTTTTTCGGAAGAAACAGTGTAAGTGAAGTAAATTTTCCTGAACAAATACTTAAGAAACATGCGTAGCAATCGTTAAAATATTTCGTCGAGACTTTATAACCTTCAAAACAACCCTCGAACAAAATCTAGGGTTAAAATTTGCGCCCGACAGACGACAATAGGCTCGCCCCCCAACACATGGGACGAAATACAGTCTACGGCGGTGTTTGTGCGACTGCACACCCCTCCGGCGCCATCGAAGGGTACTCTCTCTGCAGACGAATATATAGCTACACACTCCGCTGTTTTTTTCTCTAAGAAAACATTACAAAAGACAATCTTCTCATCTTGCCGAACGTTATAAGAGTTAATTGAGGGTAAAGGGTTAATACGGTGCTTGCAAACGATGGGCAAGCCCGTAATTATGTGTACACTATTACGTCCTTTTAACCCATACATTACGGCTATAAGTGGCTACAAACGGCTCCAAAGTAACTTGCAGTATCTGTCTTTATCTAACAGATAAAGGTGAATGTGTTCGGTTAAATTTAGTTGTACATGGTCTATTATAAAGTTTCTGCCTGTTTGTTCGCTTAGATCTTTTGGATTGCGAAACGATTTTGAATACGGTCAAAATTTTTTTTAATGATTATATCTATACAATTATTTTTGTCATACAACGGAAACCTTTTAAGGTAATAGATGGAATAATTTATAAAGAAGGTTTACCATTAAAAAAACATGCACATTATAAAACAGTAAATCCAAGATTTTCAAAGATTTGTAACAACGAAAACGGGCTGGTTGCTAGTCAGGTATAATTTGGGAGAACTTGAGATTTTAAAGCGATTGTAAAGAGCTATTATACCAAATTATTAAGGGCGTGTAATAACGCGCTTACTAAGAAGTCATTAATGACTGAATCGCGGTAAACAACGTAATTTGTATCTTTTTTTGCGTAATGGAGTGGAATAATTAGTGACGGTACTTTAGACACATTTAGTTTTTTTTATTAGGCTGTGTATTTATGATGATTTGTGTGAGACCATTTTTTGGGTTAATACGAATGTTAATCTAAACAATCCATACTAATATTATAAATGCGAAAGTAACTCTGTCTGTCTATCTGTCTTTCTGTCTGTCTGTCTTTCTGTCTGTCTGTCTTTTCTTCACGCCTAAACTACTGAACCGATTTGAATGAAATTTGGTACAGATATAGTCTGGGACCAGAGAAAGGACATAGGATAGTTTTCATCCCGGAAATCCCCCGGGAACGGGAACTATTATTCCACGCGGACGAAGTTGCGGGCAAAAGCTAGTTATAATATAGTTGCAGAAGGTTTTGTGTATAGTTAATAGTGCTAATCTCTAGAAGTACCGAACAACTTGTTTTTTTTTTGCCTTGAGGTAGGGGGGCAGGGTGGTGGGGATGGTTTTTTTTATATATCAGAGGAGTTTAAAAAATATTACAGATAAATGTAGTTTTGAATTGACCGCTGCACTAATAGATATTCGGTTTATTTTGAGTCATTATTACAGTTTATTATTATTGAAAGATTTAATCTTTGATGAAAAAAATATATTTTGTTAAACGGTTTTTAGCCGTTAGAAAATAAGCATAAAATTTTTTTCATTGTTATCTTTGTAACAACATGTGTGCTACTTATATATATGCATACTATGTATTAATAATCCGATCACACCTTCACAGTTTCTTGGAAACATTGTAAAATTATATTACGCCGTTAAGATGAGATTTATACCATTTTGATTGGATTGATCTATTTTTTTATATAATAATATTTTAATTTAATACAATACAGATACAATTATATATCTTTACCATAGATATGGCTTGATAAATTAACACAGCACTTGTGTTCCAAACAATTATGCCTAAATTAATAATCAGAAGGGTAGGAATTTCATTATGAAACTAATCAACTGTCAGCTACCTATTCACTCTACAAAATTTTATAGGATTTCCCGACAAACAATACTGAATCTCGTAGGCGTATTGTGAACGAAGTTCTAATAGATGAAAATAATTAATTTATTGGTTTACCAAAATCTTTATAAGTCATTTTTATTCTGAAAAATACTTGTACATTTTTTCATCTTTTAATAAATAACTGAGATTTTTTTTACGTTTATTTATTATTAAATTATTAGGGAAATTTACATTGTAACATTTTACATGCTGCAAAAAGCTATTAAAAAGGGTTACATAATTCTATACGGATAAGAAAAAATATCAACATGCCATTTTCTTGTAATAGTCCGGCTCATCTTTATACTAGAAGACGGTTGAATGGAGACGTCAAAGGATTATAAGCGACAAAATCTCAGCGTGATACATTTTATAAGCGAAAGTCAGTCAGGCTGACTGGAACACATGCTCACCGAAACACCTACAGGTGTCAATGCAGCTGCTAGACTTCAACAAGATACTTGTCAAAATTTCACATTTCATTTTAATAAAATTATTCATGAAAATATGCGACTCAGTGCGACTTTAAAATTATTATTATTGAAAATCACTTTCTGCCGTTATGTTTATTTAAACTATGAGTAATTAAAATTGAAATGTGCCGTATTTTTTTTTTGAGGAATATAATACTTTTTAGACATTTTAATCATTATGATGTAATTTTCACTTCTGTCAAAAATTAATTAATCTTGAAAAAATGACGTATTTTGTTCAAATGCATTTATATTTAAAATATTTTTACTGCAATTAAAATGAGCTATAACGGAATAAATACTTTATGAATAATATCAAACCTTACTGTTTCGATTATTTTGAACTATAATTTGCGAGTCATATTAAAAATATTCCGGCAAAATACAACCCGTCAGATAAATCTGAGAACTTCGCGAACTCTAAAACTTGAACAGATGGATGCAATACCGCGCTTATTTTGTTTCGTGAGCCAAATGCGTGCTACGTTTATTTTTAGGCCATTTCTGTTTTAATTTTAAAGCATTAATAACTTTTAATATTTATTCTGACCGCACGCTAATTTCCTACGCGCCATAACACAACAATACAAATAGATCTATGAATTTTAGTTCTCTACAAAATTGCCCACCGACTAATTTAAGAAAAAAGTCGGTAAACTTGAACCGTTCACAGCTAATATCACCGTTACATGCGATTCCACAATTTTATTTCTAGCTATTAGTGTAGCAACTCTTATCTTATCGCAATATTTAGGTATAAAAACAAAATATCGTGGTTGTTGTGAGTCAATTTGGATCCGTTTGCGCCAAACAAAATAGCCGGCCGAAGATTTGTATTACGAGTGTCTGGTTGAATATAACAGGTCGATTGATCTGTTTGTTGTTTTTAGTGAGGGTCGAGATGAGGGAGCGACACGACGGCGCCGCCCAGCCGATAGGAACCACTTGCGGCTGGGGCAATGTGCATCCGACGCGGCGCGCACTCTCAACTTCAACAAACTTTTCTCCCGAAATAAACTTTTTACAATAGTACACTGAAACCGGTCACTTCAACACGGATGTCGGTACTAACCCTGAACGTTGTGCAGGTCGGTTCCGTCTCGAAAAAAGGCTGCGGGAGCACTGTCGCGGTGTGGATGGGAAGCACTGAGTTGAGCACTTTGGACATGTAACGTGGGAGCGGGTGAACACGCGAGTAGTCGCGCGGCGCGGCCCGGCGTCGGCGCGAGAGAGCGGCGGCGCACGAGGTGTCGGACGGACGCGGGCGACGAGCGACGAGCGACGGAGCCGCTGGGAGTGTGGCCGGCGGCGCGCGTCCGTGCCGGGGGCAGGTTCGCGCACGCGTCGCCCGCCCCGCGCCCGCCCCCCGCAACGACCGACCACCCCCACCCCCGCCCACCTCCCCCGACGCCCGACCGACTGTTTTTCTCTCCGACCGGGGGACGCACCTGATTTTTTCCGTGATATTTTTTCCTCCCTTCTCTCTTCGCGACGCGATCCGTTCGCTTTCATTACGGTTTCGAGTTTGATTTATCACCGCGGCGGCTCTGAAATATTCTTATGGAACTTGGTGTCGAACGCTCACCTACTAATTAGCATCGATTGATCGTAATAAATGGTCGCAAGATAAAATGCACTCTAACTATGCTTCACATAATTACCTCAAAATTCTACAATTTATTTGCAAAAATAAATGTCTAACTCTCTAAAGCAGGAATACACTGTTTCACCTCACTCTTAGAGAATATTACATTCTATATCAGCTGTTTTGCACGGCCTAAACATTTGTGAAAGTGTAAACAAAACTTTTTTAATTAAGACAAAAAAGTATATATTAAATTTAATTAAAATAACAAAATAAATAAAATGTAATTTCAATAAAACGCTAAAACTCCAACGTCATTTGTAGGGTAGTTGGAAACTAAGTACGCTCGTAGCGCGCAAGCCTGGCGCGTAGCACGTGTCTACGGCGTAGCAAATCGGATGCAGGGTTCTGAGCGCGCGTAGCGATTAGTATTCGCCGACCAGTCGTGTCCTGCATAACCTCAAGAACTTAACATATTTGGCCGCGATTCAAATTTAATGTTTTCATATTTGTGTCATAACTTTCGGTAAAGGGGAAAACAAAAATTACCCCACGAAGGAAGGGAGTTATTTGTAAACGGTTGACGTTTCGGCATTTTTATACAAAGTGCGGGCCACCCTTGTTCCATTTTCAAATTGTTTAGGCGGTCGGTATGTGATTTTGTTTTATAGTTTAGATGAACAGTGGTTTGAGTTGAGATTGTAGTGTACATCCTTCATATGCGTTGCAATAAAAGTTGTAAGACACTGACGAATGTAATATGGAGTAGAGAGTCGAGAAACATAAAACTTGGTCGTTGAAACATTGTATTATTTTACAATAACTTGGAGCACTTGAGCTATTCAGAACTCGGTATAAAGTAATATCTGGTACAAATATGTCACGTACAATGTGTTGTTTGTTTGAAATCATTTATTATGACGTTCACTGAAGAATGTACAGTGCTGCCAACCCCGCGTTCTTATAACGTTATAATCTTGTTTATGTTTCTAGGAAACGTGTTGTAACAATAATTATTTGTTCCAAGTTTATCATTTCGGAGTAGTGAAGAGAAATTAATATAACAAAGCTAATTTTGAATAGAATAATTATTATTACGCGTAAGCTTTAATTATAATTAAGGTATCTACGGTGATTATTTAACTCATAAGAAACAAAAGTTACACGAGTACTTAGTACTTCATAACTTTAATTATTATTAAGATATCAGTAATTCCGTTGGCATCAAAGACAATATAATATTCTTCCCTTGTAATACTCTAAAATAATTGCGTATAAATATGCTTTCACACAGAAACTACTAAACAGATTTTAAGGTAAATAGCATAAACAAATGTCACGGAAAAGAGCAGTAACTAAAGGTTTAAAATAACGTGAGTGAAACCACTGTGGGACACTAGTCAATGCTACACAAAACTATATTTTGTATTTCTGTAGATTCATATCAGTAAAGGAAAAAATATTTGATCATTGGATTCCAGGTAACTACAAACAATATAACAACAAAAATATAATCTGTAACCAAATATCATAGCCATTATTATATACCTACTCAGACTACTAAAGCCATTTATAGTTCTATAATGAAAAAAAAAACACACACGCCATTCTAAATTCAAACAAACGAGTGTCTACAAATTGGTAGCACTTTCCTACTTAACTATCGTGTCAACTCGACCTAAAACACACGTCAAAGCGGTAACTCGATGGCGTTCATTAAAAAATATGTTCCACAAACAGTTTTTACAATGTACAACATGCTTTTCAACGGTTGAAATTAAAAGTAATCGCGGGTGGCACGGAAGCAGAGATATGAAAAATAATAGCCATGTCTACCTGAGCTGCCGGAAATGCGGGTCCGATTAAAGGTACATGGTTTAAATCTAAATGCCTCTACTTTTGTATTTTTTGGGGATGAATTTTCGCCTTTTTTCGACAATCATCATCTTTTTTTTTGTTCATGACTCCTGGTAAACTGTTATTTTTGGGTTGGTATTAATTTTTTGGCGTTAGATATGTTTTAAAAATGTTTTTTCTTTCATGAATTTATTCATTAGAAATAGCCTTTACTACCCCGTTTTCTACATGCTTTGGACTATTGGAATTCCTTTGAAATGGATAGGCTATATGCTGCCGATTCATATGTCTTTCTCGTGAACATGTTCCTGGCCATTGCGTTTACTTTAATTTCATTAATAATTAATAACAAAACACCGCGTATATATAATAGACTAGCTTCCGCCTGCGGCTTCGCCCTCGTGGACGTCGAAACTTCCATCCCCTATTTTACCTCTTAAAAGTTGCAATTTTCAAAAATGCTTTCTTAGTGGATGAAATCA
Organism: Athetis lepigone; assembly: GCA_033675125.1. Lineage (NCBI taxonomy): Eukaryota > Metazoa > Arthropoda > Insecta > Lepidoptera > Noctuidae > Athetis > Athetis lepigone. Next base: position 14,166,453 of record CM066239.1, on the reverse strand, counting down.
AATCATCACTACATAGTATAAAACAAAATCGCTATCCTCTGTCTGTCCTTATGTATGCTTAGATCCTTAAAACTACGCAACGGATTTTGATGCGGTTTTTTTTAATAGAAGGAGTGATTCTTAAGGAAGGTTTATATGTATAATACATGCTTATTATAAATAGTAGAGAAAAGCCGGGATTTTTAAAGATTTGCAACACCCGTGCGAAGCAGGGGCAGTTCGCTAGTAACAAATAATATACCCTCCAAGTTTTATATCTCTAGGAGCAGTGGCTTAAGCTGTGCGTTGATATTCCAACAGTCAATCAAACATTTCTTACTCCTCCGCTGTACTTTTCTGATTAATTTCGTTGCGGGATCCAAAACCGTTGAATCGCTTCTCCGGGACTCACCGTGTTTCATTGCTCGACGCTTTTCTGGCGGACTCCACTGTTAATTCTGCCTTTCAGGATTGCAGTGGTCCCAAAAAAAAAGTCAGTCAGACAGTCAGTGAGTTTACCATATAATAAATATATTATACTAGCTTCTGCCTGCGGCTCCGTTCGCGTTAGAAAGAGACAAAAAGTAGCCTATGTTACTCTCCATCCCTTCAACTATCTCCACTTAAAAAAACACGTCAATTCGCCGCTCCGTTTTGCCGTGAAAGAAAGACAAACATACAGACCGACAGACAGACAGACACACTTTCCCATTTATAATATTAGTATGGAAGTATGGATTGCTGCTTTATTTGGACTAACCGGTACTTACACAGATACTGACCACCACCCTAACGTAATATATAATGCATCTCACTAATATTCATCTTAGCCTCTTTAATTTATTTAACATGTTTCTTGTATTTCTGTAAACCCTCCGAATTTAGCTGAAAATAAACATAAAGGGTAAATATTAAATTTTTGTACAACAATTAAATTGAATATGTTAGAAAAAATCTTTGAGATATTTTACTTTTTGGCATAGAATAGATTTGTATTATTACGAAGATAATTACAGTTGAAGAAAAAGGGTATGAACTTAGTAGTAATTCAATAAAGGCTTTTGAAATATTGAAGAATTTAAAAAAATATGATTGTCATCATTGTCAAACAGCATTGTGTTTACTCAAAGCTTTATAAAAATAGAAAGAGGTTTTTTGATGGTAGTAAGCTCAGAGCCGTAACTATTAATAAATTAGAAACATGAAGACAGATGCGAACTTAGAAGAGATTTTTAGAAGTTCAACCCCTAACGATGAAAGTTAATATGAAAATTTCTAAGAATCAGCAAGTAAATAATCATTTTCATCGAGGCAAGAACCAAATAAATAATAGAAAATTAAGAACCTTCCGGAACATCAAAACATACGGACAACAGGTCATTTCGATGCATAACCGATGTACAATCGCCGACATAATTCCTTGGGGGTAAATTATTTATTTATATATACGGCGTTTGCAATGGGGTTATAAAAAATAATAACTTTCTGTACCTGAGATTGGGGAGGAATTGAAGTGTCCAAATATATATGTATGACTTTAATCTTCCTACACTAATGTATGAATATTAAAAGTCAGTTTTAGTATACGGAACCGTTACGGTAGTCTATCAAAGGGTTTCGTTGGGTAACTGTTTATACCACACATTATTTTAATGGTTGTACATTTTATTTTCATTTCAATAAATTTATTTTACGGTATATTTTTAGTAAAGCGATTGCGAAATACCTAAACACCCGCAAATTGGAATAGTTTTGATGAAATTTTAATTTTACAGTTGAAATACTAACATTTATATTATATAGTTATCTCACTGCTGGACTTATCGATCTTCTCTTACCAGAAGTTGCGAAAGATTGGTTTGATTACTTATAGTAATTTTATGTTCAGGTTTTCTCATGATGTTCTCCTTCAGCAATGTTTATGATGTCTAAGATAAACTGAGCATTGAAAAAATGACACTGGTCTCGAACCTTCAACTTAAAATTACTTACTCATATTGAATTTATGTTACACTGAATATTTGTTCGTTTGCCAGTTTGTTTAGTTGTAGCAAACAAAAAGATAAAGTAGAAAAAAAAGTGAGCCGTCACGGGACGCCTGGCAGATGTGAAACATCGACATTACATCATCGCCACACAGTACACAAGACTGTCACTGTATAATTATATACACCATCATATAGCGTGGCAACGCGTCGCCACGGCATGCGTCGCCACGCCAGAAATTTGTTTTACGTGCGGCTATAGATGTTTCACATAAAAAAATTGACGAATACCACAAACAATTTTTTAAATGAAATTCATTGGTTAGTCTGAATTTTTTTTTGCATTCTAAAATCAAAATAATATATTTTTTTTTTTATTTCATTAAAAATAACAGTTTTATACGTCAATATGATTTTTTACTTATTTTTATCGAACGCTGTGGCAGTTCTCTAAAAAAATATTAAACGCAAAATTAACTACTTTACGCCTACCAGTAAAATTTTAAAACTTTCCGTATCCATTGAATATCAATAACCCGGAAAATCCCACAAACAAAAAAGTGCAACAGCCAGTACAATACCACAATCCATAGTGTTCAAAGTCAATACTCAGATTGCACGACAAAATATCGTTGTAAAATGTAAAAAAATGTACTATTAAGTCGTATTACATCAGAATAAAGGGCTCCTTTTGTCAGCGTGATTAATTGTATGGTGCGCTTGTGACAGGCTGATGTGCATTGCGTGGCAGTAGCAGTGTCGTTCAGAAACACAGAATGATTAGCTAGGTTATCGTGAAATTGTAAATGTATTTTTACTAGCTTTTGCCCGCGGCTTAGCTTGCGTTAGAAAGAGACAAAAGTGTTACCTAAATAGTTTTGTTTTGTTTGCGCAACATTTGCAGCACTAAATTAAGCCATATATCGGCTTAATTTGTAATCCTAGTGAAGCCATGTTTTAATTGACTTGATAATGTTAAATGTTAATATATAATTAACCCTAATGTTTAGGTAACGTCTGAAAATATCACGCTTATTATGTACTAGCTTCTGCCCGCGGCTTCGCTCGCGTTAGAAAGAGACAAATGTAGCCTATGGTACTCTTCATCCCTTTTACTATCTCCACTTAAAAATCACGTCAATTCGTCGCTCCGTTGCGCCGTAAAAGACAATCAAACAGACACACTTTCCTATTTATTATATTAGTATGGATTAGATTATTTGTTTTTTTTTTTTTTCTAAAACAATGTTTAAAATTACACTTATCGAAGTCGAAACCTGCAACTTACTTATTATTTTTACATTCATCGATAAATTAATTGTATGGTGCGCTCGTGACATGCTGATGTGCATTGCGGGGCAGCGTAGCAGTGTCGTTCAGAAACACAGAATGATTAGCTATAGGTTATCGTGAAATTGTAAATGTATTTTTACTAGCTTTTGCCCGCGACTTAGCTCGCGTTTGAAAGAGACAAAAAGTTGCCTATGTTACTCTCCATCTCTTTAACTATCTCCACTTATAAAATCATGTCAATTCGTCGCACCGTTTTGCCGTGAATACCGGTCAAACAGTCATACTTTCCCATTTAAGTATAATATTAGTATGGATATAGATTATTTTATTTTTCTATAATAATGTGTAAAATTACACTTATCGAAGGCGATACTTGCACTTCTCATTATTGAAATCATTTTTTTAAACCATCGATTAATTCTTTGTGAGGAGCATTGCGTGGCATTGTAGCAATATCGATATCGTGATATTGGAAATTCATTTGTCTAAATGTTTTTTTTGTCTAATATGAAGTGCAAAATACTATAATTTTGACAGCAGTTTGTCAGAAGCCAGAAATTCTGACCAGTCTAACCCAGGGGTATCGTGTCGCACAGTGACTGGGTTGAGAAGGTCTAATTATATTATCAGTCGCTTCATGTAAAACTCTGTTATCCAGCTGAAACCGGTTAGGCTGGAAGCCGACCACAACATAGTGGGGAAAAGGCTAGGGAGATGAATATGTTTATATGTAGGTTGAATTAATTTTTCCATTTATTGACATTGTAATCTTTAATTTGTGAACAATTAAAATACGACGTTTGACGCGCTCGTGAGAGCGTGGGCAACAATGTAGCAATGGCGCTCAGAAACACTACAGATTAGCCCGGTGATCGTATTCTACAAAAAAAAAATCCTCAATAAGTAATTTTGTAACTACAGACCATTTTTTTTTTTGTGAGACAGATCTTTTTATTTATTTTTCTGTTTTGTGTCATCAACATTTTAAAATCCCACCTTCGCTCCAAGAGAACCACCTCAACCATCAAAAGTACTCCATTTTGTAAACCGATCCGTGATACAGACACGGAAAGTTACACGTTTTTCAATATTATTTGCTTCTTATCTTGGAGCACCTATCTTGAAGTTGTTGCGAACTTAATATATTCCCCAGATACTTTCACCGTTAAACATCTCCAAACTTTATATCGTTACACTTTGCTACTTATTTTTGGTATCTCACAATTTAATAAACATATTTTCTAAAAAACATTGGGGAGGTGAAGTGTTCTCTGTTTAGTTGTAATTTATGGCAGGTGCTGAAAGTTTGGTAATATATTTTTAGGTAATTATGGAAAATATTTTTTAAGAGAAGTTGGTAGTTAAGATGTTAGGTAAGTCTTTATTTAAGAAAACGAATGAGAAATATGTCTCTATAACAGCGATGCAAGGAAGAGTTTGTATGTCATATGAGTATGAGCCTAATTCCTTTTTATGTTTTGATAATTAAATAATTAATACTAATATTATCAAGGTGAAGAGTTGGAAAAAAGAAAATAACCTAGTATAGCCCATTTTTAGGCGAAAAATCTATAAGCTATACAGCTACACACTGCGGTTTACAGGAGTATAGTAGTAACCAATAATGCGGAAGAAACCCAACCTAAAGTTTTTATACCTAATTTTTATTAAGATTAATCTTACAAAATAAATATTTTCCCTCAATATTTAAAATCAGATTCGCCAAAATTCTATCCTCAAAAGCTCAACTTAACCAACTCCTTAAGCCAAGTCTTTAATATCAGTAAAGACATAACTAAACACTAAAACAATTAAACTAAACCCACACACAACAAGTTAAACTTGCACGGTAGAATGAGAGCATTCGTTAACAGTTAAATCAAACGGCTGGTTAGAAACTGATACTAAGTTAAGACGGCAAACGGCGGGACTTTCCTAAACGTCAAGTGCACCAGTTGGCCACAGTTAGTTTTGAAACGTAAAGATGCACAATTTGCTGCAGTCATCGTCAGTTGAACTTCTAAGTTTGGGGTATTATTAATTAGGAAACCTAAAGTGCGGAGAAAGTTGGTTTACTGTCTGGTGCAGTAAAATAACAGTCGTGTTTTTTAATTGTTTAGAAATGTTTTTCTAGTAAGAACTTTTTGGTACACAGTTATGCAATAAATATATATTTATCTTTTTTAATAAATAAAATAAATAAAAATAAATAAAAATCATTTAATTCAGGTCCATAACCCATAGAAAAAGTTAACAATTTTTCAGGTATTACACAGCTTACACCACAAATGTCAAAATTACATGCAAACATTTTATTAAAATTGAATTTATAATTAGAAATTAATCAAATAATTAATTTTTAATAATAAATTTTTGCAACTTATAGTAATATTATAAAGCAAAAGAGTCTGGTTTATTGAACGAAGCGCGTTCTCATCTCAGGAACCACTGGATCGAATGGTAAATAATTTAGTGTTGAATAGATCATTTATCTAGGAAGGCTGTAAACGTTACATCACGTTTATAGGACGACGACGACGACCCTATGGGAGTGGAGAAGTAACCAAAGAAACGGGCAAAACCGCGTCGGAGACCTAGTTTAATAATGTTTCGTCGCATTTCGATATTGATTTATGTAGAGCTAGCTCTAGTACACTTTGATGAAGAATGAATAAAGGTTTCATTGAAAAACATCGCATCAGTAAATGTCAATGTCAATTGTAATAACTTACCTATATAGATCTTAGACTCTAAGCAATACTGAATAATAAATAGAAAAACTTCGAGACACTCATTCATTTTTAAAACGTTTATGTGTAATTAAGGTATGTCATTGTATGTATTATATTTATGTAGGTACGTTGTATTTTTGTATATTGGCATCGCGTTTTTATACTTATGTTATCTTATAATTGTGGTTTTGTATAATGTCTTTTGTGCACGAAATAAATTACTTTCCAGCTGTCTATTTATCTAAAATTCATAGCTCTGACGTTATTTGTAGAAGAGGTCTTTTATTTTCTAAGTCACGTCTTAAAAATCCTATTTTTAAAAAAAGTTTGTCACAATAATTACACATATTGCTTCAAGTTTTCTTATGTAAGATTTTTATCGATTTTCAACTACACAGGTTCTTAAGTCAGCATTTTATGCCGCAATTACAAAATACAAGACACCACAACCAAAACCAAACTACCCATGTAAAACAATGAACTCCCATGCAATCCCTAGGGTTGGCACTGACCTTTGTGAGTCTACCAGCAAAACGATCTGTGTGCCGTCCAGTTAAATAGGTAAGAGGATGCGCAACCCCTAATTGGATCACAATCGCACTGACGTAAGCCACGCTTCGCCGCCGGGCTATAGGGACCGGTAAGAACCGAAGGCTCCTTCGAGGCTCTGTGTCATGCTTCGACAGTTTTGAGTGAGCACCCTAATCACTGCTGAAAAGTTTACCTAACGTTAAGCGTGCGTGAATACGTTCTGATTCTGTTGTACTTTTGTTGATGTTGTAATTGGTGTGATTGATTTTTAACATAGTGGAAAGTCGGGTAAATTTTAAAAATTGGTTACGTGTCAATTTATCGAAACCCACAAAACAATAGTCTATTAGTATTGCATCTCACAAATAGCCAGTATAATTGTGTAGCTGAGCGAAACAATCAGTGAACCATGACATTTCGATTATTGCAAATTTACTGCGACCGAAATAATTAATCGAATAAAACTGTACTAAAAAGCAGCAACAAGCAACAATAATTAAGATCGCAAACAAATCTTAAGCCAGTTGATCGACGCGACTTCAAATCCGAAATAACAACAATTAAACAAAGGCGAACAAAGTTAAATCGGAATGATTGCGCGACGATTGCGCCTCCGATCGAACAAAACAGATAAAACTCTCATCAAATACAATCAGTGGTTGCCTGGACAGAGCTTAAAACTAGGCCTCTGGATCCCGCCATTTTCTCGGGGCGAATTTCATTACCACTAGCTTGTCCGGTAATCCCAAGCGGACAAGTGCCTTAATCTACCCGCTTTCGGTTCGATTCCGACTCTTAAACGCGCCACTTGCTTCATTTTTACGTATAATCCATTTTTAATTGCCTTCTCACTGTACCATTATTAAATTTTCTAAGAGAAATTAATTACGGAGATAAGTTTTGAAGGCCGTCAATGCGACAATAGATTGTATCGGTGTTAATTTAGTAAAGAAAGCCGAGTTTAGAGAACACTGTTGCCATTGATTGACGTTATTCTTGGATTAATATTTTATATTCGCAAAATGATCCGACATTGTTTGAACACCAGATATAAATCTTTGTTTGATGTTTAATTGTTATTAAATGCAGATAAAACAAATTATTATAGAAGCTTTTGGAATTGATAATTGATGGGTACACTGATGATAATCCCAACCTAATTATTATGTACATTTTCAGTCTCACGGATAAGCTACTATTAAACTAATTTGCATTCATAACAAAGCTTAAGAAATGAAACAATGTTTAAGAAGTTATCGAAGATTTCAAATGGAATTCTCATGAATACTGCTTGATGACAAACCGATAGCTTTTAAATGTTCGAGTAGAACATTTGGAACGCAAACACAGTTATAATAAAACGTGACGCGAGATCGACGCGCATCTCTGCCTGTCCCTGCAAATGGGCGCGGATAAATCGAAGACTGCAGTTACGATTAGTCGATGATTAATGCTCGCACTGCGACGCCATCTGCTGAATTAATTGCTTCATTTCCTCTCGACGGCACCAAATGGAATTTTGTATTTCGATTCGTAAAACGTTCGACGTTTTTGTCCGCCCGGTACACTTGTTCAGGTGTGTTATGGACTCTGTGATTTATTATTACTTCTCGCCCAAACGAGAGATTTTTGACACATTTTATTTTCAGTTCGGTAAAACGCGCGTTCTATGCGAGTTTTTAAAAATACCAATTATTTTACGACTAACAAATAACTACACAAAAAGTGCTATGTACTGGCACAGAATTTAGCGTCTTAAGAGCGAGATGTAGACCTTTGTGCGATTCGAAAGTTTCTACAAAAAGGGGCCCCGCATGATTTGTGAATGCGTGTAATTTTTCAAACGTCATATTTTTTGCAACAGTTCCACCGACCTACGGAGTAAACTTTGCTATTGTAGAGGAACGACTTTTTGGAATGTTTTCGTCTTTCCTTAGCGCTTTGTTATGGAAAGTTAGATAGTGTTGGTCGCGGGAGCACCGGTGGCATCCGTTTTCGCTTAATAAATTTCGATGTTCAATAAGGATTCGGGTTGGAAGTTCTGCTTTGACAATGTTACTCGATGTCAAATGGGTGTAGAGATTGTACGAGTTTGTGGTGGAGCTGTGAGTGTGCAAATATTAGATTTTTCAGTTCTGAGACGTGATGAACTAAACGGCGATCGTACGACTGAGTAATGGACAGGTGGAATTGGTCGCAGTCTTTCTGTTAGGTGATCCTTTGTCGGATTGGTTTTGCGCAAAGCCGTAGTGCCGTGAAGGCTGTCATGTGTGCCCGCGGCTAACTGTTGATAGCTGTCGGTGCATCTCGCTCCGATTGACGGGCTTTTCAGACCGAGCTAAATAGAATTTTACAACGCTGTATTGTTGCAGTGTCAGATATCGCCCTTTGGTAAAAACTAAAGTTCCGTTAGATGCATCTATTGTGTTTTCCTACCGGGGAAGTCATAAAACAAAATAGTGGACGGTTTTGAAGTACTCGTATATGAAAATGCGCGGTTTAACCCGGAAAAGTTTACGATAGAGCATGTAAATGTTTAGAGAAGAACTTATTTAGTTTCGTGTGTATAATGTTGATTAATTCAAACATTTAGCACAAAACAAGGAACACGAGAACAAGGCCACAAATCCCCTGGTTTCATCAAAGTGCGTCTAGTTCAAACAAATGAAGTAGTTTCTGTGGAAGCTCGTCAATTCGCAGACAAAGACGGTCTTCGTTTGACATCATTAATATCCAAGGAACACGAATGGCAGCGGGTGAAAGGAGTGCTTTCACGGCTCGCGACGATGCACTCATATTTCCGGATTTCATTCCGTCCCGAGCGCACTATATTACACATAGCAAATCCAAATGTCATCATAACGTAACCCTGCCGGTGTTCCCTGTAGATTGTATTAAACAAAGGGGAATTAAATAGCAGACAGTGCGGTGTACCGAGCCGCGACCAACGCGGGCACGAGCCACTTTATTCCACCTTCTGTACCGAATGCGCCCGTTGTACTTCTACCGTCACGCATTCCAATTTTTATTTTTTGAAATAAGCCAACGTGAGTGCGAGTAATTTTGTTTGTGTTTTAAAAAAATTGCTGCGTATTTTTGTGGCGTTTTTGTTGCACCGCTTGTTGCCATCTAGTGTCAGAAAGCGAATATTCGAGTAGTATTATCTTCGTGACAGCCCCGCTCTTTATTATTCCCATACGCAATGATAAATTGTCTCTCACTTTTATTATTCACGAGTAAAAAGCAAATTCAATACAGCTCCCACCTAAATGTATATTATGTTGCTCGAAATGTAAATTTCAATTAATTTCATTAATTCGTCATTGTATTACAAAACAAACTGATTAAGTAAATAAACATTAGGCGTTTTCGATTACAATTTCACCGTCGAAATGGCAGCTACTTAATTAACATAATCCCGTTGCGAAAATAAGCAAAGTTAATTTTAGTTAAAATATCGAGCATTTAACGTTTTAAATTTAACGTATTCGTATTCACGGGTGCTGATCATTTCGAATTCGCTATGTGGGTGGTCGTTTTTCAAAAAGTGATTTCACTTCCAACTACATTCATTTACACATAATAATTGTGTTCGGTCGCGGCTGCCGACTCATTATCATATAAATGAGAGAGAAAAAGCAACGGTCGACCATTAATCAAGAGAATGGAGCAACAACACTGGCTAATACACTTATCAACTTTAATTCAATAATCCGCCTGCCCTCGACACTCGACTTTTCGTAACGTGAAAAATAAGTGGCAAATGGAACGCACGACCTCACACACTAATCCCAATTAATTGTGCCATGCTACAGAGCCAATGGAAGTTCACGCTTCACTTGAGTGATAAATAAAAACTCTTTTGTTTTTATTTTAAAGCGTAACTTTAAGTTTAGTGTTAATTTCAACTTTAAAGTCGAAGTCAACCATTATTTTAAAGTCAAATTATTAATTCTTCGAACACACGTGATTTGAGGCACAATAGAAAGACAATTAGCTGACCAACAATCGGCTGTCAGTTGGGCGGCAAAGGCTAAAAGCGCTTTTGACCGTCATCATTACAAAAAATATACTTTTAATCAAAGCTCACGTCTGGGAAAAAAAGGCAAGAAATATTTCCAAAATCATGAACATAAAAGTAATAATTGAGTAATTGTGAATTCATTCGCATAAAATAATTCACATAATAAAAATTCATAACAAAAAATGTTACGGATGTAATAAATATCAGGCGCACAAATACCTGTATTTATTTTAAAATAAATCATATATGCAACACAAACTCCGATAAACTGCGAATACAGTAGCTAAATTAGATTTCGAATTTTATTTCAGAGCTGTGTTTGCGAATTTATGTTTTTTTATTTGTATTCATATTTTTTTTTACTATTTTTAGTAATAGTGTTGATTATTTGAATTCAGTTAAACACCTTCCTTCAGTCAAAAACCTTCGTGGTGTTTACATGATTTGATCTATTGTATGAACTTTAAAAGAGACTTTGACCTCTGAGTTTGTTTAGGATGTTTCTTCTCAAAGTAGAAAACACCGGCTCTTCGTTTGATTCAAAAAAGCAAAACACTACATTGACGAGTTATACCTAACTAATTTACAAAATAAACACTAATATATTAAATAAAATTAGGTACCATAGCTTAGGAATATTTTACCTGACATCATAAAAGGAATATGAAGATTAAATAAAAAAAAGTTTGGAGACACTATAATAAAATTCTCCTAATAAAATTTTACAATACACAAATACATGAAATATGTAAAGTGTTAAGGCTATATTTCCGCAATAAAATCCCCGTAAACATAAGGCAGTAAACCATTAAACTTAACTTTTTGTTTCACAAACAGGTAAAATTGTTATTGCCATACCCAGTCGCCTAAACTTGCAAAATTATTACAAGGACATAAATAAAGCATGTAGAGGCGTAACTCCGTAGCCTTTCGTAGCGTCGTAGCATCGTAGCGTCGTAGCAGCGTAGCACCGCTGGCCTCCGCGGACGTAGCACTTGCTACGGCGTGAACTGAAAATTTGGAGCATCTAAACTGTTAAACTCCTTAAAACTATTATCATAATTCTGAGCTAACATTCTGTCATGGAACTGGTCTTAGCTCTGTTTTCAGCAATTCCCTGCATCCTTTACACTACACAACTATTAATTTAAAACTATGAACTGGACGATAAATGTATTGTGTTGTTGTTTGGGACTGTCCTGTTTTTATTTATACTTTTTGGTTGTTGTTGTTTTATTTTATTAAGCTTTTAGATACAGTAGCAATTATATATGAAACATCATTAGATGATATGACATGCACATTTTAAAATGTTTTTTATTGTGGAGTGTGGATTTTATTACAAAACTCGTTGAAACGTACCATAGTCATAAACGGAATTACATTTTTATCGACGTGATATTTTACTATTAGATAGAACATAAAAAAACACAAAGCATCTTCACTTCTTTAACTAATCTTTTACGCACAAAACAATAATTAATTAAAGCGAGTCCAAAACTATTACAATAGTCGCCCTTAAATTGTCATAACGGAGACAATCGCTGACATTAATTCTCGTAACAAAGCTGAGGTAATTAGGCAAAATATTATAATAAAATAATAAGTGTTCTTTGTCAAAATTTCGGAATCAGCTTCGCTCCAGTTAGGCGGAGGTTCGAGGCAATTTCATGGTTTCGTGAGCTTGCACCAATAGCCTACGTCGACTGGAGAAATTTCACTAACACAAAGTTATGATTAATTGGCCCAATAACACGTAGACCGGTATATTGTCCTGACCGCTCCAATCCTTAGAGATAGACCGCACTGTTTCTAAGATGGTATCATTCATCTTGATTAATTAATTTAAGGTTTGCTTTAAAATTAATGGTGTTTTTAATATTTTAATTGGAGTTTAAGAAGCTTTTTTTGGTTGGGAAACTGTTGCTTTACGAGGAAGCTTTAGAGGTAATTTTGTTGCCTGTTGAGTTTATAGTAAATATCGCTATTATTAATATACTCTGTATGTGATATATATCGATATCAACGACACGCCCAAGCGTAATCCGGATATTGCAAGTCTGATATTTTATCTATTCTATATTACAATAAGTATAGCGAAAATTCTGTGGAAGGCCGTTCAGCAGTTTTTTGTTTATTTCAAAAATACAGGCAGACGACTTTGCCTTATAAACTGTATTTAGCGAAATAAAAACCAAATGATAGTTTTAAAAAAATATCACGTATACGTTATTTTCACAATACTTACTGTAAATGATTAATCATAGCCCATACTAAAAAACACATAACATAATATATGCATACGAACTTCCAAAGTATTTACAATGCCACGACAGTCCGTCCCTAATAACTTTTAACATTCAACCCTACTTCACCCGAGATTACAACAAAGTTAATACAATGAAGCCTTAACGCAAGGAGGTATAACAGTTGATTGGCTAACGGTTATGTTGTAACTACTTTTTAATTAAACTAGAGTAGATTTCATTACTTAGAGCGGCCCACGTGTTGCTCGCAGACGGAACACTGCAGCGGAAAAGTCTAAGCTTAGATTTTTCTCGAAACAATGCCTATACGTCTCCGTGCTGGATATTCCTTACATCAGTTCTGACTTTCATAGCGGAGACAAAGGAACTTCCTACGTCCCAACAAAAACTCATCCACGCCAGATGATGTGTCTATGGCGAGAAATTGCAAAAAAAAGAAAAAGTAACTTCAACGTGTACGTGTGTGTATTCATATGTATGTATGCGTGGAATTTTAAAACGAGCCGTATTTTTGTATTTTTCCTCCTCCGCTGAAGAAACTGTAGCGGATGCGAGAGGATAGACAAAAGAGCCTCTGTATACGTTGTTAGGTATCTGGGAAGAAGTGAATGTAGATGAGATACCCGTCCCGCGCCCCTCTGCTTAACTACTCGTGCAAACACAAAAGTCCTTACATAAATCTTGTCCTCGGGAACTCGCGACGCCGGCTCACCTCTCTACAGAGGTAACTACGCACTCTCACCCTCCGATGGATTCGATAACACAACAAATTAGAATTTCTCCTCGCACCCGCCCGAATAATGATAAAAACTCGAATTTACAGCCCTTAGCGCGTAAGTACGCTTTACAGAGTTACACCTGAGTGGCTTCTTTATTTTGTCGACACGTTTACACACTGTTCATGAGAATATAAAACTGCTTTGAAGAAACATACGCACGTTTTTGTAGTGAAATGAGGTTTAAGCGAAGCTACAATAATAATGATATAGCTCGTTACCGCGCTAAATTCACAAAATATACATTTATTACAGACTACTTACTTGAGAAAATATTCATTAGAGTGAATGCTTTGTTTTCATAGTTTTTATAAAATAAGTTCTAAAATAGCTCTGGATGTTTGTTACATGATTTTGGCTACACCACTAAATCGGTTTTAATAAAATTTGACGAAAAGCTTCGAAGTTAGGAACAGTTACAGTTAAGAACATAATATTATTATTTTTTAATCTGTGACAAACTGCGCAACATTTAGTAGATTAATAAACAGACAAAAGCTAGTTAATACATAATTATTGTTTTGTTTTAATTAGACAAATGTCTCAACCCAATAGATAAATAGCAAGTGCATTCACGACACGCGAGATAACTAATCCAAGTCAATAATCACAATAGGTGCTGTCTGGTTTACAAACACAAACACTCCGCACGCAAATTAGCACCTTACACACACCATCTAAAGTTTATAATCCATTGTGATTAACAATACTGTCAACCTAATCTTACACATACCAGTGAACGTTCATAGGGGAACTTTTATGATGGTAAAACCACCTTTACTTACGGCTTTTGGATTTAATTAACAATTTCCTGAAAGTCTTTGTCATGTGAACCACAAGAGGGTGATATATACTTAGATGTAAGTATATTTTTATGTGCGTAAAGCTAATTAATTTCGCTTTACGTTAGACGGTAAGTACTGTACTCAGAGTATTAGACAGATATCGCTAGAGTTTTAAATGCAGCTGTTGATTTAAGCGGCAGACGTGATAGCCTATTATTATTTATGAGACGTTTTCGGAGTTGAATTAAGATTTTTCAACGCCCCAAGCGACAAAGGGGTCGTGTTGTAAAAATTGTTTAATAACTTTCATGAAAATTAACTGCTCTACGACTGGACAGCTTAAGGGGGTGATAGACTCAAATGCTAGTATGTCGCCCTTTTTAACCCCCGAAGTAAAAAGAGGGGTTACAAATTTGATTGTGTGTCCGTTTGTTTGTCTGTCTAAAGCACCGCAGCTCTTAAACTCGTTAACCGATTTTAAAGCGGTTTTTTATTTGAAAGAAGGATATCTAGAGATGGTTTTTGGGCATGTTTTATCAATATTGGGGTGCAGTTTTGAAGTTAACAACTCTTAAACAACAAGTCGATGGCGGGATTTTTTCTAAATTTTCAAGTTACACCAGTATATTCGTACTAATATTATAAATGCGAAAGTAACTTTGTCTGTCTGTCTGTCTGTTACACTTCCACGCTTAATCTACGAACCTGAACTTGGTACAGATATAGTCTGGGACCCGAGAAAGAACATAGGATAGTTTTCATCCCGGAAATCCTGCGGGAACGGGAACTATTCCACGCGGACGAAGTTGCGGGCAGAAGCTAGTATTTATATAAAAGTGCACTATATACCTTGTCTTCAGGGCTGGCTATAAATACCCGTGTTTCAGTAGTCAGTTTCATACTACTATTTTATTATGCATGTTTTTTATGTTCCAATAAATAAATAAATGAAAACTATTAAATTAAATTGCAAATAACAAAGTACTGATTTACTTGAATCTTTCGTGTACACTACATTTTTTTCACACATATTTGTGTTGTTCGAGAACAGAATATGCGCTCGTTTGTCGTGTATATATTTGACAATTGCATTCAAAAAGTAAAAATTAGCCTATATAATTTCTGAATGAATCAGACTATCATACGAAAACAAACAAAATCACTTTCCATTGTCTCAATTTAAATAAATAATACCTATAATGAATATTTTTCATCTAATTTAATCGAAACGCAGCATATTAACCTAATTTCCGGTAAACCATGTGTTCGTTAAAGCTATTCTAATGAATTATTAGTCGTAAAATTATATTGATTACAGGTACTTATTATAAAATATTAGGGGCGACCTTACAGAGATAAAATGTTGTATTATTAATACTGAATTTAGACGTTTATAGGTTTGCGTTTTTAATATTTCAGCAGTCTGTTACTATGAATTAGTCACGCAAAATCTCAAAAATGAAGAGATTAAGAAAGATGGAGTTTTGGAATTGAGTAGTTTAGAAGAAAACCAAAGAAAAAGTTTTGAAAAACAAAGAAAAGGTTTGTAAAATAAAAATTAAAAACTTGTGATGGATTAAAATTTATATAACAAAAATGAGCACGTTTTTGTCTTTACAACTCCTGTTTTTTTAGCAGTTGTTCTTGATTATTCGTACCAACAGATAAAAAAAACACAAATAAGAAAATTCTCAAATAGATTTTCAACCTTATTGCTAACGCATTAAATTCAAGGTTGAAAAGAAATATTTGGGTATCTTGATGTGTTAGCGTTTGCACAAAATAAAAAAACAAAAACCGTACTTTAATAGTATTTTTTAAATCTAGAATTCCCTCAAACACACACCAACCGTTTTAAACCACCATCCTCCATTTAAGGGTAAGCCCTTCCGCTAATAATTCGTCTATGTACCTTACGTATGTAACATCATCTTGATACATAACACACACAGATCCCGGTTCACAAGACTAAGGTGTCCGGGCTTACTCGCAAAATGGATGTGTACACATTGCGTTTAATTATCATCAATTAATTATCATTAAGCGCCATTGCCGTATAAAACACGGTAGGTAAACAATTGTGCTGGTTTGAAACAAGAACTTGCTGTACGTTGAAAGATGTTTGTGTGTGTAGTTACAAAAATGTTGTTTGAATTTGGGCATTTAAGCGTTAAAGAGAGACTTAAAGAATTTAAAAAATTTTGGCATATTTTATTATTTAAACACCTCTTCTCATACAGAAAAAGCGCGAGCATTGGTCGTCTCAAGGTAAATTGACGATGTCGCAGTTATATCAACTAGGTCCAGGATTCCTTAACCACTAAACTATCATGACCAACTAATTTAACGGTTGGCTTAGATAAAAAAAAATTAACGTACATTGTTAATCTTTTTTAGATAAAGATATTTTTTTATAAAGTTAGGCCCAACAAAACCAAAATTTATAATTTTTTACGGAAAATCATCACTGTTTCAAAATGCATGTTTATTTATGTAGGTCGGGTAAGGTTCTAAAGATAGCTACAGCCCAGTTCCTCAATGAAATTCTAAGAAACAATTAGACACTGTTAATTATTACACAGCATTATACCATTTCCCAGAACAACCCAGACCCAGTGTTTAAGTATTAAATCCTAATAAATATCTCGTCGTTCTAATTTAGACTGTATGAAATATTAAAACAATGATGAAAAACTGTTGTCAAGGGCGGCGTTGATGAGTCGTCCAGGGGACTCCGGAGATTGTTCTCGTTTGCCACGGCCGTGCATCAAATATTCTACAAGTTTATTCGTACTAAACGCTTTCACTGAAAATGAGACTATAAAGTTTCCGGGCGACGCAAAATGATTCTATTACGAATATGAAATGTTATTACCTCGGACGGATTATAAGCAGAAGCAGGTTCTCACAAATGAAATTGCTTCCCTCCTTTGGAATCCATTTTAAGGATGAATGGTATAATTCCTACGAGTAAAGACTTTGTCGAGTTGGATGCGTTTATTACAATCGTTTCAGACAATGGTGACAGCCTAACGAAATGATGTTGTTAAAATTGACACTCGTGAACCCTCCGAAAAACTCCAACGTCATATAATTTGAATCAATCACAAATATCTTAATTAACTGTTTTCGTAACAGATTATCAGATAATAAAATATAAGCGTCGATAAAAGCTCAATTCATATTGAAAGGGCTCATTGGATTTTTAGAAAATTGGATTTTATGTGGAGGGGTGGCAATAACGCGCTTACTCGTATATTTTAAAATAAATTGCTTATTATAATACCTACGGCTTATCGCATTTTAGCTATCGTAAACTGTTGTGAAGGCAATTTAACCAACATTGAATAGTTTGGGGATGTAGGAGTAAGGCGGATATGGTGTTAGAGGCCTATTGTTACATTTGTTATAACGATATTGTTAACTAGTCATTATGATAACGGTATTATTATTAAACTTTCCTATTGCGATCCCGAAACAATTGTTGTGCTTGTGTTGCTATGTAAGGTTTTGGCTATGTTTTTGATCAACGAAATTGTTTTGTATAATAAACAAACACTTGGTTTCTTGCAGACATTATTGTGGCAAATTGACAGTTGGAGTAGGACTATTTTATTGCAATTGTTAACTTATTTATTAACAACCAAAGCAGCTTACGCACGGTTGGCATGACATACTATCCGTTCGTCAATTATATTTGACAACATAAAGAAATTCAGACAAAAGCAAGTATCAAAAATAA
Source organism: Athetis lepigone (assembly GCA_033675125.1). NCBI lineage: Eukaryota > Metazoa > Arthropoda > Insecta > Lepidoptera > Noctuidae > Athetis > Athetis lepigone. Next base: position 14,148,339 of record CM066239.1, on the reverse strand, counting down.
GTCAGTCGCATCTAGGTCTATTTCTACCGAGAAAATAGTATTAAACATATTGGCGATAGGAATGTAAATATATAGGCGTCAATTTCTTTTTTTCACCTCATGACGTAGTCCTATCAAGATGAAACATTCCACTATTTTCGCGTAAAATTGTAGTCTGAATTGGGAAAAGACTTTATTTGTTACAGGCAGTGTTTCTCAAAGTATAAAGCGTGTACCACTGATACCAAGGGAGCAACTATAAAATGGGTCATTAATAATTGCAAGAACAATTATTAATAAGTACCTTTTTTATATGGTTATTTAAATATTAATGTAAACACACTATCAAAATTCTCCGGTACCATAACTTGAACGCATTATCTACCAATTCACTTTTCAAATCCACAAAAATTCAAACACAACAATTTATTAATTTCCTGTATTAAAACTGATTGTTTTGTCAAGAGAACCAAAAATAGTGTTAAAAATTGCCAAGGGGCCACAGTTCAGTCAACTTTGAGAGCCAATGTGTTACAACATTATTTTATGTGCTGGCTGTGATCGTTCAATATTTTTATAGGCCACGAATGCAAACGGATAGAGCGAAAAACTATCCAAAAACATACTTCGAAAATTCAAAAACAGTGTCAGATTGCCGATTTCCTCATCAATCAAAAACGTTACTACGTTAAACCATCGAACACACGTCATACGAGACACAATAGAAAGACAATAGCAGCGCGACAGCCGGCTGTCTCTAGGTCGTTGAAAGGTTAAACAATTCTCTTTACAGCATTATTGAGATTCGGTTCAGAAATCTATTTGACTTGTAGTACTTAGTTTCTTTTACACCTAAGATATCAGCCAATAAAGAAAATGTTACCTTAGTTCGCCCACTTTTCCGATCAATCTTACCTGAAAAACAAGAAAACAAGCAATTAATACCACAGTACAGGTACGTATGAACATCAATATTTATTACAACAGTTATCCGTTACAGGGTGGGCAGACTTCCAAGCGTATCCAAACCTAAGACTGTTGGCATGACTTGAGACCAGATGTTATAACACATGGGGTGCATGGACAGAAAACCTCCTCGTGTGCCCGAGGGCTGGAGTTCGCTTATGGATCCGTCCGGGGCGAAGACCAGTCCGAGGGACGGTGCACCCCGGGAGGTGTGCAACGACTCGTCACGGTACATTGTGCCTGTGGGGTCTCGTTGCACACTTTCGAATATTCTGTCGCGGAGGACTCCACCACCTGTCCCTCTGAGCAGCAGAGGGCAGTGTGCGTTGGAGTCGGGGAACGGGCTCTGCGTGCACTCACCCTGCCGCAGAGCAGGCAGTTGGGGGTCGTCACCCCTAGCTGCCCCCGTTGATCTCGTAGCCCCGAAGACTGTTACGGTCATGTCTCTGACTTTCGACGGGGGTCGAGGGCCTTGGCTTAACCGCCCGGGCCGCGAGGAAGACAACCTCTATAAAAAATTACCTCTAATACCAAGTTCTGGTGTGCGGCGATGGTACGAATGGCTGAGGAGTAGTGTCATCTATTGTGGATGGCGCATCAGTCACTAGCGCACCCCCAGCCAGGGAACCGGTGGACTCTCTGGTTGGGTTACAAATGTACACTTGCCCAGGGACAGGGGGTTACCCTGGGTGTACTTTTTAAATCCCCCACACTCGTGGGACTTATTATGTCAGAAATCCAAAAATTTTTAAAAACGAAAAACGGTAGGAAGGATGAACCGCGGTCGGAGACCGACGCGGCGATGGGCTTGAGCTCAAGAAGCTCAAGCTCGGAGGGATCGAGCTCTGGTAGCTCGATCCGTGGAAGGAGGGACCGCAGCCGGAAGCGGGCGGTGTCGGAGGGCGCCTCGTCGTCCTCCGACAGCGAAGCGGCGGCACCGGCCCCCAAAATCCCCACCAGCAGGCGGGGTGCGGGCCGTGTTGGAGGAGCGGGGCGCAAGCTCCCCGCGCAGGAGGCAGCTCGGCGAGCCGAAAGGCTCGCTGCGGAGGGGCGTCACCCTGGAGCGGCTTCCGCGCAGGCTCAGGGCGCATCCACCGCCGCGGGGAGCTCCAAATTGGAGCTGGCGGAGGTAATCCGATCGGCGTTGGTGTCTGTGGCCCTTAAAAAAAAGAAGGGCTCTAAGGACAGGGCCATCGCCGATGCCACTGCCTCATTATTGGCAGCGGTGGAGAAGGCCAGCGGGACGGGGCCTCCGTCTCCTACGGCGGAAACGGAGATGGCCGCTATGCGCGCAGACATTGAGTCCTTAAAAAAGGAAAACGAGAAGCTGCGCGCAGATCTGGCCAAGCTCCGGGGGGACGCGCCCCGAGGGGAGGAGCCAACGGAGCGGGACTCCGCGCTCCAGGCACTTGTGCAGGGGATGGCGGACCTCCAGCGCCGATTTTCGGTGCTGGAAGGAAGGGCCCTCCGGCCCCCGCTCGCGGCCGATCGAGCGGTCCCGGCGGCGTCGACGGCACGGCCAGCGGCATCTTTTGCCGCTGTGGCCACGACTCCTGCGGCGAGCACGTCAAGGCGTGCCGCCGCGCCGGAGCAGGCAAAAGGCAAGGCCGCATCACCCAGTAAGGGCAAGGCGGCGAAGCCCAAAGCGGTGGGGGCACCCGCAGCGAGTGCAGCTGCACAGCGTGCCCCACCGCCGCCCCCTCTCCCGTCGGCTGCCGCACCTCCAGCCGACGCCGGCCGCTGGCAAGTGGCCGGGGAACAAAAGAAGGCGGCCAAGGCGGCCAGGGCCACAAGGAAGCGGCAGCGGCAAAGGGAGCGCCGTAAGGCTAACAGCCTTGCGGCCAAGCTCCGCGCCCCTAAGTCTGCGGCGGTGGTTATCACCCTGCAGCCGGACGCGGAGAAAAAGGGGGTAACGTACGGGGCAGTACTGGCCAAGGCGAAGGCGGCGGTCAACTTGGCCGACATCGGAGTGACGGAGGGCCTGCGGCTGCGGGTCACGGCTACCGGAGCCCGCATGTTGGAAGTCCCCGGGGCTTCCAGCGGCCCCGTCGCCGATGCTCTGGCTGAGAAGCTGCGGGCGTCGCTCCTAGCCAAGGAGGTACGAGTGTCCAGGCCTAGCATGCGCATTGACATGCGCGTCACAGGCCTGGACGACTCCGCCACGGGGGAGGAGTTGGTGGCCGCCGTCGCCAAAGCGGGGGGCTGTCCCGCTGGCGACGTGCGCGTAGGCACCATCCGCCCTGACCGCTCCGGGACTGGAGCGGTCACCGTGAGCTGCCCCGTTTCGGCGGCCAAAGCAATTGCGGGGGAGGGCCGCAGTAGGTTACTGGTGGGAGGCTGGGCTTCGGCGCAGGTGAAGCTACTGGAGCCCAGGCCTCTGAGGTGTTACAGATGCCAAGTCGGACACCATGTCGGTGTCCGCTGCACCTCGGAGGTGGACCGCAGCGCCGATTGCTTCCGCTGCGGTCAGCCCGGTCACAAGGCCGGCTCGTGTACCGCTGCGCCGCACTGTTCTATATGTGCGGCGGCTGGCAAGCCGGCCGATCACCGGGCTGGGGGCAAGGCTTGCGCCCCACCCGCCAGGACCAGGGGCAAGGGCAGGAAGCCCTCTGCCGCCGCTCCCGCTGCTGCCCCCGCTGCTGCCCCCGCTGCTGCTGTCGCTCCCACGGCCGCCGCTGCTCCCGCCGTCCCCGCCGCTGCCGCGTCTGTCGCTGCAGCCGCGACTACTGAGGCCGCAATGGAGTGCCAGTAATGGCCCCATTGCGCCTCTTACAGGCGAATATCAACCACTGCGTCGCCGCTCAGGATCTGTTGCTCCAGAGCATGGCGCAGTGGTCGATCAATATCGCCGTGGTCTCCGAGCCGTACTTTGTCCCGCCCAGGGATTCTTGGGTGGAGGACCTGAGCGGCTCGGTGACCATCATCTCGTCGGCCGCCGCCGGTACCCCGACCCTCGAGGGCGTCAAGAGGGCACAGGGGTGCGTTGCGGCACGGTTCGGGGAGATCGCCGTTGTAGGCGTCTATCTCTCCCCGAGCCGATCCCTCGTCGAACTCCACAACTCCCTTATGGAGCTGAGCGTCGTCGTCGCCGGGTTCCGAACCCTCCCCGTGCTCGTTCTCGGGGACTTCAATGCCAAGAACTTGGCTTGGGGCTCCCGATACACTGATGCACGGGGCAGAATGGTGGAAAACTGGGCCCTAGAGGCGGGCCTAGTCGTGCTGAACCAGGGTTCCGTCCCCACGTGTGTGCGGATGCGGGGTGAGTCGGTGGTGGACATCTCGTTCGCCAGCCCCGCTCTGTCACCGCGTGTCGTTGACTGGCGCGTAATGGAGGAGGTGGAGACGTTCTCCGACCACCGGTACATCCGGTTTGACGTCTCCGCCCAGACCTCCACTGCGCCGGTCCGACGGACCCCAAGCGGTCCGCGTTGGGCGCTGAAGCAGCTGGACCGGGAGCTTCTCCTGGAAGCCTCGATAGTGCAGGCCTGGGTGTCATCACCGGACAGGCCTGCCGACATCAATGCCGAGGCTGGGTGGTTCCAGGAGGCCATGTCCGAGATTTGTAACATGGCAATGCCCCGGGTTCAGCCTGGAAGGGGTCAGCGCCAGGTGTACTGGTGGTCGCCGCAAATCGCGTCTCTACGTGAGGCGTGCGTGGCTGCGCGACACCCGTACACCAGACACCGCAGGCTCCGTATCCGCCCTGTGGATGCGGATGCCATTGAGGCGGAGCTGTACGAGGGGTACAGAGCGGCGAAGGAAGCCCTCCGACTGGAGATAGGGCGGGCCAAGGCTTCGGCCCGCCAAGAGACGCTGGGGACTCTGGACAGAGATCCGTGGGGGCGCCCCTACTTGGCGGTGCGGGGCAAGCTCCGCACCGCGGGCCCCCCGCTGACGCAGAGTCTCCGGCCCCAGGTCGTAGAGGGCGTTGTGAGCGCTCTGTTCCCTTCGCGGGGGGAGTTTTCTCCCCCGCTCATGGCCCCGCCACCGGCGGTGTCCGATGCGGACCGCGACGGCGACGACGACGACGTTCCAGAGGTGACCGAGGTAGAACTGGGAGTGGCGGTGCTAAGGCTTAGGGCCAAGAACACCGCCCCAGGTCCCGACGGCCTACCAGGGAAGGCCTGGGTCCTGGCCTTAGGGGCTCTCGGGCCTCGACTAAGGGGGCTCTTTAGCGCATGCTTGGAGGAGGGCCAGTTCCCACTTCGTTGGAAGACCGGGAAGCTGGTCCTCATACCGAAGCCGGGGCGTCCTGCGGACTCTCCGTCCGCATACCGGCCCATCGTTTTGCTCGACGAGGCGGCCAAGCTCTTGGAGAGAGTGATTGCAAGCCGCCTCGTCGAGCGGCTGATGCGGGTGGGGCCGGATCTGGCGGACGGTCAGTTCGGCTTCCGCAGGGGACGCTCCACGGTGGACGCCATCATGCGCGTACGAGCCCTCACGACAGGGGATGCGGTGGCACAGGGCAGGGTCGTCTTGGCGGTGTCTCTCGACATCGCCAACGCCTTTAATACCCTGCCTTGGGGGTGCATAGGGGCGGCACTCCGGTATCACCGGATGCCTGCCTGCCTCTGTCGTGTGGTCGAGGCCTATCTGACGGACAGGGCCGTCATCTACCCCGGTCACGAGGGAGTGTGGAGTCGACGAGGGATGTCGTGCGGTGTTCCACAGGGATCGGTCCTGGGGCCGCTCCTGTGGGACATCGGGTACGACTGGGTGCTGCGCGCCGACCTTCCCGATGGTGTCAGCGTAGTGTGCTACGCTGACGACACGCTAGTCCTAGCGCAGGGAGGGTCGTTCCAGGCGGCGGCCGACTTGATGTCAAATGGAGTTGCGACAGTCGTGGACAGGATCCGGCAGCTGGGACTCGAGGTGGCCCTGCACAAGTCCGAGGCCATGTGTTTTCATGGCCCTCGGCACCGGCCACCTCCGGGGTCTCAGATAACGGTGGGAGGGGTTCACATCGGTGTCGAGTCGACGATAAAGTACCTGGGACTTGTCCTCGACAACCGATGGAACTTTACGGAGCACTTCCGACGTTTGGGCCCCAAACTGGCGAAGGCCGGAGCTGCCCTCAAGCGGCTCCTGCCCAATCTCGGTGGCCCAAACGCCTCCTGCCGGAGGCTCTACATGGGATCGTGCGGTCCATGGCCCTCTACGGGGCTCCGGTGTGGGCGCCCAACCTAGCCGCGGCTCCGGCCCGACTTTTGAGGGCGTCCCAGAGGGTCATGGCCATTCGCATGGTGCGGGGATACCGCACGGTCTCCTGTGAGGCGGCATGCCTCCTTGCCGGCGTCCCGCCGTGGGATCTGGAGGCAACAGTCCTTGCACACACGTACGAGTGGCGCGTGGAAGTGCAACGCCGGGGTGAAGTCCCGATGCCGCGGGTTATCGCGGCACGGCTCACGGAGCTCCGGCGAGATCTCATGGCGGAATGGAGACAACGACTGTCGCAACCTAGTGCTGGGCACGCCGTTATAGCGGCGGTAAGACCCCTCTTTGAGGAGTGGCTGGAGAGGCGTCATGGCACTCTCACGTTTCGCTTGACACAGGTCCTCACCGGACATGGTCAGTTCGGGAGGTTCCTGTGTCGGATTCGGGCGGAAGCGACGCCTGGGTGTCACCACTGCAGTAACGGTCGCCTGGGGGACACGGTCGAGCACACAGTTGAGGTGTGCCGCGCATGGGCGGAGCATCGACGTGTCCTCGTAGAGGCGATCGGCGGCGGTGACCTCTCGCGCCCGGCGCTGGTTCAGGCCATGCTTCGGGGCGAGGCGGAATGGGATGCCGTCGCCTCCTTCTGCGAAGCAGTTATGCTAGTGAAGGAAGCGGCGGCGCGCGAGAGGCAACGACGAGCCTCTCGCCCCGGACTAAGACCCAGGCGAAGACGTCGAGAGTCGTAAGACGACTACCGGCCACCGTAGGCGCGGTTCTGCGGATGGCGAGCGATGGGTAGCTCGCCGCCCGGCTAGGACCAGGACCGCGTAGACGGCGCGTTTTGTTCCACGCGCGCCTCAAAGAGAAGGAGTCAGCACAGGAAGGGGCCCAACAGGGCCAACGCCTGCCGGGGTTGCGGAATGTTTATAATAGTTACCGTGACCTCGGAACATAAAGGGCAATCGAAGGAACTTGAGTGGGTTTTAGTCAGTAAGAGTCTGACACGCCCTCCCGTCGCACCCAGGACGGGAGCAGTCATTGGATGAATTCCCACTCACCAAAAAAAAAAAAAAAAAAAATGTTATAACACATTGGTTTTAACGACCACAAATATTTATGCCTATTTTGGTGAAGCAAAGGTCTCTACTGGGTTGTACGTGTATTTGTATAAAGTAAGCTCAGAAATTACTATGTCACAGTCAAGTCAAACTAATCTCACTTTTAAACTGTCAGTCAATTGAAGCTAGCAGCTTATTTCAAAACGTGGGTAGGTCTTTATGGAGAAGAGCAAGTAAAAATCTCAGCAAATACTATGGTTGTTGTTTGTTAGTATTTTTTTTTAATATATTTTGTAAATATTTCAATAATGCTTAGTAAAAGATGTCACCATACAATTTATTCGTCAATATATTTTTTGTTTCCATTGCTCTTTTCTTTATTTGATCTCCCGTAATTTTATGTCCAATAGAAAAATGTAGCCATCAATATTTTTTCCTTTTAGTATTCGACTACAGTTGAACACATTTTGGACTGTTAGGCAAACGTTACTTAGAGCGTACTCTAGTTTAGCTATTCTCTTTCTCTCTTTCGCCATCGCAGTTTGACTATTGTGCGACGGAGACAGTGAAATTCTTTAACTGTAGCACTTGCTAAGCAGAACGTGTAGCTAAACGTATACGTGTACACATGAATACGTGTGTGTAAGTGTCTCATGCAAAATACCCAGTTAAAATATTCAACTATTTATTTTGAGAAACAACGAGATCTTAACCTCAGGTCACTTGAGCGGAACTTAAATATTTCAAAGGCGAAACAGTTACAAGTCCCCACCTACTTAACCCATTAACTGTAGCTTAGGATATGTTTTTAGTGGTCTCAACTTAGTAGATGTTTGCTATCTTATGTTTATTTTGTTTAGCAAGAGATTTCCTTTAGTGGTTCTACTTGCAAGTGTTACAGGAATGAGATAAGCTTGTATTTGGAGAATGTTTTTGTAAAAATATATGGAGGAAAAAAGAACATTCTATTTCCCTACATATTATTTTAGGTATGTAAAAGTCAGTGCGTAAAAACTGCCGGTGGTTCAAGCAAGTTTTAACGGCTAAGTTGTTATATGCTATAGATAATAATTAGTTCTTTAAAAAGCAAAAACAATTAAGTGTACTCTGCTGTTTTTACGTTTTCGTGGAATAATTGTGAACGATTTTCATTGATTTTCTGCTGTCTCTACGATAAACGAGACCTCGTTAAAAAAATATCTTCCTGATTCAAAAATAACTGAAGGTAAGAACATGATGTCATCATTAATTTGTTTTGTGACGATAAGATTGACTATGAAGCGTTTTTTGGAATTCCACACCTAAAAGGGTAAAACAAGGAATGAAATTTTAAACAGCAATCAATTGGCAATCCCTTGAAATATTATTCCAATAAACTGAGAATAATATATACCGCTCGGATCAAGTGAGAACTTATTTTATGGTCAGTTAAAAACTGACAACCATAACCGCTTATCGCTCCCGCTCGTACCAACGTTCCAGCCTAAGGTCCAGTGCAACGATGCGTGAGGCCCACAACCCACGGCCGCGTGTCTCTGGCAGCCTATGAAAACAAATCGTTCATAACAGCATTAGCTGTTCGACCTTGTTCTGTCTTGTGTCTGCTCTCGATAATCGGCCGTAGTTTGAAGGTTTATTGTTAGAGAAATTAAGGATTTTTGAAAATATACGTTTTTATTGTTACTAAGACGTTGTTAGCTTTGTTACGACAAAAATACTTTTACAACTGTATTATAATTAACAATTCGGCGACCAAGCGACAGCCGGCTGTCGCGCTGCTGTTGTCTTTCAAATCACGCGTGTTCGAAGTTTAAAAAAAACCAGCATATTATAGACCCACTGCAAGGCAAACAGAGACTTCTCAACACGGACTGTCAAATTCAGATTCGTACTAATATTATAAATGCGAAAGTAACTCTGTCTGTCTGCCTGTCTGTCTTTTCTTCATGCCTAAACCACTGAACCGATTTGAATGAAATTTGATACAGATGTAGTCTGGAAGCCGAGAAAGGATAGTTTTCATCCCGGAAATCCCCCGGAAACGGGAACTATTATTCCACGAGGACACAGTCGTGGCAAAAGCTAGTTTCTTATAATTAGAAGTTTAGAAGATTTTCCTTCACCAATGAAGCTATTCTAGAAAAACTTGAAAAGTACATATGCACTGTAATGACCACATATGTTAGGTATTTGCTCGGATTCGAACCCTCAACGTCATGCATGAAAAACAGAAGTCCTAAGCCATCACGACTATGTGTCTAATTTAATGAAGGTTTTACAAATTATCTTTCCAAAGTCCACTCAAACTAACTGTCTGAAGTAAGTGCGAAAAAACATAGCGGAATCTCGCACATACATAAAACAGATTGATCCTTAATCTCAACCCAGATCGAACGACTCACGCGCCTGAAACGCCACAAACCTCGCCAAAACTTTACTATCAGTTCCTGGATAATCTAAAATGGTTGAATCACAAAGTCAGCAAAACAAATCTTTGTCCATTTATTTAGGTCTACTCTATCTTTGTCTCTGACGGTTTGTGATTAATAATTTCCATCCATTGCCTACGCACTTACACACCACTTTGTAATTGTCGCTTATATCGTTAATTATCTGTATCGCTTTATTTCAATTATGTTCTGGGAGATTTACAGCGGACCTTACTCTATGAATTATGTAATGATATTGTATATTTGTTTGTATATTGTAAGTGATCCAATGGCCACAGTATATATATATATACTAAGATATATATAAGAAAAAATAGATATAAATATACACACACACACATATATATATATATATATATATGTGTGTATATTTATATCTATTTTTTACATATATATATATATATATATGTGTGTATATTTATATCTATTTTTTCTTATATATTATTCATATATATATATATATATACATATATATACACACACATATATATATATATATATATATATATATATATATATATATGTGTGTGTGTGTGTGTGTGTGTGTGTGTGTGTATATTTATATCTATTTTTTCTTATATATTATTAGCCAGTGATTCTTTTTTTAACAAAAAAAAATTTAATATATTATTTGGTTTTAAATTTTTTATTTGGTTTACACGTATCTTTTTTTACATAATAAAATTTCAAATAATATTTAAGAGCTGTGCATATTAGTAAGTGACAAATTCACTCTAAATTTTAAGTTTAACTGTAACAGAACTCTAAAAATGTATAAGTAATAAAGTCGTTGGAGTGCCATAATTAAATAAATAAATCAACACAAGACTTCATTTGTAATCGTCGGGTTTATGACAATTATATTTCTTTAAACAGATTCAGCGCAAAAACAGCAACGAAACACAAAAATAAAATAAAATGTGTAAGCGAAATAAATTTTCTGCTATCACATCAGTAAAATTCCACAATCACTCATGAAATACGTCTAGCTAACGTCTTTCTAATTACAGAACACATTTCAGAAGTGCTGAAAATTACGTTTTTGCGAATCTGTATCATTAGTGTAACACTGACTTAAATTGACTTAATATCTTATGAAAATATCTGAGTAATCACTCCATATAATAATTTCAGTGGCTACAACATCTTGACAAATTAGATTTTTAGCGGGTATTACTGGCTAAGACTAAATTACAGCTGACTTTGAGTGGAGTGCAGGCTTTTAAACGTGAATTAGAGGCTATGTCGCTCAAACCTTAATGGCGTATTGTGACTGAGTAAATGTCACGAAAATTATGTGGCCGTATCGAGATTTTTAAACGTAGCACCGCCTGATGGCTAGCAAGATAGAGATTAATTTATGATAGAGTGTATAGGGAGTATTTACTTGAAATTTTATAAAGTTTATGTTGGGATGACGCATCGGTTAAGACCAGAATATGTGGGGGCAAGTATTAATTAGTGCCTTTAATTCTTTCTTATATACCTTCGACAGTTTGTCTGGGACATCACAGACATCAGTAAAGGATGTAATCATTGTAAGGTAACCTAAACTAATAATGAATATAATTCCTAAATCACCTAACTGCATAAGCAAGCATAAAGATCTGTAATTAAAACCTTCTCTGAACGAAAAGAGACAATAATAGGCTGGTTTTATTATTATTAATATTTGGCGTAAGAACACACATTATTATTTGTTGAATTACATAAGCACTTGATGATAGCAATGCCAAAACACGGGAGCGACCACACAAGGCCGAAGTTAGGGGGAGAGCTATAACAACCACATACAAAATGGATGTTTCATCATACCTTTGCGTCCATATTAAATATTAATCCAAACCAAACCGAGTTAAAGCGATCATAACAATTGCGCTCACAAACTTTTTGTTTGTTTTTCAAAATCCGCTTAACAAAACATACGTTTTAAATTTTACACGTATGCCTACAATTGTTAGGTCGACGTCATGATATTATAACATTGTGGCCAGCAGCGCGCGGCGTAGCAACATAATCGTACCAGCCCGCCATCTGCCGGAAGTTTTACAATGTTTATGAGTTCCATCGGGAAGCGTACATAAATTCTGACGATTGGACGTGTACAAACGATAACGATACAATGGTTTGACCATATTAAGCCTCGTAATTGTTTACAAGTAGCCATAAGGATAGCCTAATACGACATTATCGTGAACGAAGTGTGTGTTTGCTTAACACTCCATAACGCCTTATTACATACTTATGTCACGCCACTAAACATTTTGTTCCGCTCAGTTCAACGACACCGAACCTCAGTTTCTCACAAAGACATAAACCCCCGAATATTTTTGTAAATAAAAGGATTGTAAATCTTGTTAAACTCGCAAAGTTAAAGTTACCCAATGATATACAACGTAACAAAGTTAGCGGACATCTACAAAACAGGAGAGAGTCCCAGAATCATTTTAAATTCAGTATTAATCCTCGTACCCAGTCCCGAGCATCGTTTCTTCCATACTTTGTGGGATTTCCGAAAGAAAGCTGCTCCTACAAACTTCTACCCAAACTCCGTGTAATCTTACTTATAAAAATAAACTTTTGCATTAACTGATTTCGAATCAGGGGCGAGGAAGTTTTGCAAGGTAGGCCAGGCTATACCGCCGTCGCTTCCCTACAAGTTGCAGAGTCAATCAGCCAGAAAATAGAAACAAATAAATACACGCTTAGGTAGTTTTGACTTGATAAGCGTAAGTAGACTTGGGCTCAAATTTATGGAAGAGTTCGGCAGATAATGTAAAAGTTGGCAGATAAGACAGGCTTTACTAGGCTTCGGCGCGCGCTCAGAAAAGCTGAATATTACCGACTGAGCCCGAGTACTTGGGACAGGTTATGTTACACCAATATTTACGTTGCACATACATACGAACACTTAGACAGTTTTGTGGTGCTACAAATTGAGCATTTTGTTTTCGTAATACCACGTACAAACTAGTGCAATGTAACAAGTAGTGCAACATGGTTCATGGTTTAAACTTAGAATATGTTCAGGTTTATTACATACCTCATGTCTTCGTATAACAATCATACATAAAACATAATATTAGACTATTAATTTGCACACTCGAAATAAACTAAACACTATTTATTCAAAAAACTATTTACTTTAAATGATTTTGATTTCAAGAAGTCAGTCAGAAAGTTTAAGCTTTGAGAAGGGCAAGCAAGAATGACTATGAACCCTCACAAAGCAAAGTTTAATGCGCGCGAACGTTGAGTAAAAAGTGCGTGCGCGCAACACATCGATAATATTTTGTTTCAACGTTGCATGTTATATGTTACATTACACCGTTCTGATGCACTTCGCCCGTGTGCTATTTTCCACTTCACCTACAAAACTCGCTAGAAATTATTATTTCTGTGTAACTCGACTTACAAGTAATACGCATTTAATTGAGCATCACTTCAAAGGTACCGTCTTGTTCTATTTGCTACAGTTGATGCCAATTGGAATATTTAACGATATCATATTTCGTATATTTAGAGATTCTTACAACTTCTTTCATTCTATAGAATTTCTATACATATATTTCTTATAGAATCTATTATTGTGAAAAAGAACGTTTTTTTAATTATATTTATTTATTTAAAACTTCATGCACAAGCGTACAAGGGCGGACTTAATGCCTTAATTATATCTTTTTGACTACTTTTAATTTATTAAACGATGTGGTGTATAAAAAGCTGCTTTGTAGTATTATAAAGGTGGAAACAAAATATTTTCTGGTTTTCCTGTTTTCTGTTTTTTTTTGTGCTTTTAAAAAAATATATATTTATTCACCTGATTTTTTTTGGTAAATAATATTATGTACCTGGATAAAAGATTGGTATTTATTTAGATGTTTTTTAAAAATGAAACCAATCTTGATTTTTTATCGCCCCCAAATTTAGTAAGCATTAGTAGACTCCGAAATACTAAATTCATTGAAAATCTTTGGAGTCGTTGTTTCCGAAATTCAGATTGACACAAGATACAAAACTTGCTTGTTTAAAAGTATTAGATAAAATCAAATGTTATAATCTATACAGTATTACTAAGATAGAGAGCTTTATTCTGTAGGAGTTAATCGAAGTCGTTCGATTATGAAATTCTACCACAAATAAAAAAGTATTGCCTGTGAGTGGGACCGTACACTATATTTTGTAGGCCAAAGCTTAGTATCAATAGTAATAATGTTAAACAACAAATCTTTCAACTGGTATATAGAACTCTAGAATCATACATACTTATATTATATCACATTTTGTATTATATATTTTGTATAATATGTCTATGTACATTTTACCTGATCATTCGCCATTATTTTCAAGACAACACTCAAACCTACATGAATTTAGAATTTTTGTGGCCACCATGAATAAACATTTCGTTGGATTATCGTTTGTTTAATTAATTTTAACAATATTGTAGATTCAGTGAATATGGGAATGAGAGTAATCAACATAAATGAACCTGTTTTTATGACATTTGCATACCTTTTTTTAATCAACAATATTATCATTGAGTTTGGTTAAAATTTGAAACCTTATTAACATTGAACTCTATCGATTTAAAATACTTTAAATTGTTAAAATAGTAAGAATAAGGACTAAACTTTTTCCTTTAATTATCAAGTCTCAACCTTATAAACCTTAAAAATATTATAAAAATTCAAAAGTGCGCTTGTTTGTTTTTTTTCTCTTAAGTACTGAAGCGACTTCCATGAAAATTTGCATCCAACGTGTTAGTCCACTATGAATCAACTTCGGGTATTAAATATTTATCCAAAGAAATAGGTCTTCCCAAGGGATGACCAAAACAAAGTAGAAGTAAAAAAAAAAAAAAATCAAAGCAAGCGAAATCGAATGATTCAGTAAAAGTTCGAATCGAAGTACCTACAAAATCTTTCCAAACGTTTCGCATTCTGAAGCGTTTGTCTCCGCCTCGCGCCTCCAAAAATAAAATACATCAAAATTAATCGAAGTCGGCTCTCAATTTGAGAGCAACATTCTAATGCCTTAAAATCCCAAGCACTCGGCCTTTTCATGCAGAAAGGTCTTGGTTTTCCATTTTTTCTCTCCTCTTTCTTTTCTGCGAGCGTCCGCATCGCAGATACGTGTCGTACTTATACTGAAGCCGGGTGTAATTAAGGTGCAAAGATACCCAAAGTCTACCGCGTAGAGGGGCTCAAGAGCCCTCAGAGGTCCGCTGTGTACTCAAAACCGATGAGTGTTACGAAGTCTGACGTACTCTATCCGTGCGTTCAAAGATTCAAACCAATCTTAATTGGGATAAAGTTGCGGTTTTTGTTGCTATTGCCTCGTTAATATTTCTCTTTGAGTTCTTTTTAGAATTCTACCTTCGACTCATAAAATAACTTTAACGACGTGAGACAGACGAGATGGAGCGAAATCAACTTATTAGAACTTATGCGCACTAACCTATTAAAACCGAACTAGGAGATGTACCAGACAGAAACATCGAACCCAATCTTATTACGGTGCCCTAACTTATATTCCACATTACATTAATTTCTCCGGAGACGTCTCGCAAACTAAGCAATAGCAGCTGCCTGCCCGGTCGCATGTTTATTGAGAAATTGCCTAATCTCGAAGAGCTACAAAACAAAACCACATCGGAAATGTTGAACTAAAGTATTTCTTCTCTCTAAGGATGCTAGTGGTGGTACCCTTGTCTGCGCTAACCGATCACACCCTTAAGGCTCCCGAATTACTGTCCGGGCTGATTACCGCGTCGGCCCCCGCGCGTCCCTCGCTGCCCTGCTACCCCGCGGCCCCACCGCCCCGGGCCCTACGTCAACTATTATTTGTGTTCCCTACTTATAATTTGTGCGCTGGAAAAGTTCCACAAACACCAGTCATTTTATTAAATATAAGAAAACTTTCTCAGAACTTTTGTAGTGCGCTCCGGGATCGCTTGTTATTCTATTAGTTATCCAGTTAAAGCAGATGAGATTGGACAAACGTAACTGCCCGATTATGTCTTTATATAATTTATGAGAAACATTCGATATTACTTACACGATTCTGTATAATAAATCTCATTTGAATAACTCGTAAACCTGTTTAATGAATTGTTACTGAGTTTAATATGTAATAAATATCTATGTAGCTATGTGTGAGCGTGCCGCGAAGAAAATAAATTCCAATTTATTGCCTCCTCTGCTTATTCTCATTAGAGTAAAAGATGAGAAAAAACATTTTATCAGAAGACTTCAACGAATATTTTCTATCGTAAATATCCTCTTCACAGGCATAAAGGTACACACAAAAAGGCAAGAGATTTTAATGCTCTTATATTCTTGATTTTCCTTCAAAATGAAAAAAATGTGTTCATTGGCGCGAAACGAAATCATCGTCCCAGATACGTCTTTCTACAACAAAAGCCACCGCGTGCGTGTTTAACATACTTTTCTTTAAACAGAACGCAATATTTACTGGCTTTCATGTATCGTCTTAAGGGGATAAATAATGGAGTTGCAAATGTGTGTTTGGCATACGAGGGTAGAAGAACAAGGCTGCCGTGGAAAGAATATGATAATTTGACGTAAAATACGTAGAAAAAATACATTAGAAGAAATGCACGCTGCGGTGTTTTCGTAGCTGTATACAAATAATAATACAGCTTTTATTGTTGTGGCAGGTAAAGTCGAAGGAGAGTGGCTGTCACCGGAGTGCCACAATATGGTCAAACAAGATCACTAAAATATTTTAGAGTAATACTTTGGCTCAATTTAAAACTGGATAAACTCATGGTAAGGGGAAACTTTTGACACTTATTTTAAATTCATCTTTCCTACACCGAATAGCAAAAAAAATCTTCTTGTGTATACACCTTTTTTTTTGCTATAGCATAAAAAAGATCTGACCCTTTAGACCTTTAAAATTGGAACTTTAAGAAGCCATCGAAAAACTTCGACATCCCATAGGCAAGTTTGAAATGGCCATGCATCTGCGAAGCGTCTTGAGTATTGCTCATAAGCGGTAGTGACCAATTATTACAGTAGGAGGGCCGACAGCTTGGCAAGCAAAATTTAATGATATCGCTCACTCAGTACACTATACACAATACAGTATTTAGTCAGACACTTTTCAGATTATAATACTGCATTTTTATTGCGTTAACATTTCTAATAATAATATACTTTAAAATATTGTCGCCTAAAAAAAATATCTTTTCTGTGAGTCAAGTGCTATTTAATTTATGATTTTTATATCCAAACCTTAAATTAATATTACACTATAATTGTTAGTAATCCTTTAAACATTGTCTAAATCAATTTGGTTTTAATCATCTTCAAAATAATCACGGTTTTCCGTCTGATGAATAAATAAAATAATGCAGTTGTCGTTTTGTCTGATTAGACAGATTTGGTTTTGGGGCAGGTGACAACAAAAGTGATACATCAGCATAATAAATTAAACTCACGTTAAAGTTATTATGGGAACACCTATCTTCCTGTAAAATAATTATCGTGGTCGTTATCGTCTATGTTTGGGGAGCGTTTACAATCTTCCAGTAGGTTTGCTTGAGTTCCATTGGCCTGTATTCATTTTTTAGGTTCGATTTATTGTTGTGACATTTTAGATTTATTTGAAAATTTAATAACAACTGAATAAAATAATAGTTTCATGTTACAGAAGTAGAGGAATTATTTAAAACAGTATCAATAAGTTTACATTGTTATATTTGAATTACTCAATATTTCAGATTATTTTAAGTTGCATTTTCAGTATTAAATTGAGAAGACTGTCATGAAAATAAAATACCAAAAAATTTAAATCAAATCGACCAACGGTATTTCAATATAACGAACGATGTCATTTACCTTGATATAAATTAAAAATACTGACCCACTAAACAGTTTAGTGCATATTGAACGAAGCTCCCAAGACGTAGGGCGGAGCATGGCCGACGCATCGGAAGATGGATCGCGCTGGTAATCAGTTAATGCATTATGCGGTTAACTACAACCAAGATGGAAGCGTACAAATATTAGTACGAATTACCCAGAGGCACCTCTTGTGTTGGCGAGTGTACTTAGCTGAAGATGAACAAATATTTTAAGAAATTAAGTTCGTACATTTTGAACATAAACTCCGCTTGTAATATTTAGTGCAACACTGCATGTTGCAAGATGGATTTGCACGCGATGATTGATACGGTAATGATTGATAATACGTCATTAGCATTGCTATAATGAGATGATTGATTAAGATCAAATTACAGCGATAACGACAGAATAATTAACGGGTATTAATAACCAGACGTTAATATCGTTTACACGAATTTAAACGAATGGAAGACGGTTAATAACATATGGCCAGTTTTCATAATTGATGGACAAACAATACATGAATATTTAATATCTTCGGCCGTACTGTGTGTGACACCAACAACGTACAAGACCCGAAAGTAAGGTGCACATTTAAAAGATAGATGGCGTCATTCGGATAATTCTGTTATCAGCTGCGAGAGGGCGCCCCTGCGCTCGTATACTTAGACGGCCGTTTCCTGCGACGTTAAGTCCTTATAAAGGTAACTGTTCCACTGAAAAACTCCTATTTCAGTGACAAAGCACGCTCTTAACCATCCAAGTGAAAATTCTAAGAGATTTTGTGTTTACTCGACGAGATACTAACCCTATTGTTGCGAACAAATAAAGTTTCCTTGATTTTTACCTACGTCTATGGTTTCCCCATTATGTCGCAAGAAGTAGAATGAACAGCAAAACAAATAAGTACGATTATATCATGTCGCACATTCAGCAGATTACGAAGTGTAGCTATCTCTGGAGACAGAAATATCGTATAAGCATAGAAACAGAATTACTTTCTTACAAAGTTTAGATTTATTGGCCATTGCGTAAGTTCACTCGGCAGCGTTTAGTTGTTCTTAATACTAAATCATATCTGTATGATTACAGACTGCTGACGGCTGGATATAAGGCGACCGATATATCGGAGATTAATAATGTAATTTGTAATTGATGATCTTTGCGTAAGTATCGGTTCAATATCGTCGAGTTAAAAATATGTCAGGACAATATGATGAATAGGCACAATGCGAATTAAGATTGGGCTTACATTTCGACTGAAAATGACACATTCGTTAGCAACAGTGGGGTTCGTTTTATCGGTTCAATTCTCCCATTCAGCGTGGCATGCAAAAAGTAATTTGAAGTAGTGTGACGCATGAGCGCTTACTTATCTATTTTTGAAGGAACGTAGTCCGCGATCCGTTAAATAGACTTAAAGCGACTTCCGCGCATGTGTGCCGCCGGCACGCACCGCCTCACTCGTCTTGTCGCCTTGTGCGAGAACATTACGAGAAATATTCTCAACACAACGACCTACCGCTGTCTTACAAACGAGAATTCCAACTTTAAATTCATATTTTAAAATTTTCAAAACAAACATAATTATTCACTATTAAAACCTTATAACCACTACTATAACAGGGTCTATTAAACACATGTGTTTTGTCAAAGCAGTCTACTATAAACAAACTAATGAGATCGCAACAACAACAAACATAGCAACCAACCGTAACAAATCCACACTATTACGGTTAGTTACAATAATTAAAAGCGCAAATCTGATTTAAACTAATCCCGCGCGGCGCAGGGTTTAACATTAGAGGCTTGTGTGATAAACACACGGTTATGTGTGCACGCAACCATTCTAATATTATTATAGGTACAGTCACAGGTAGAAGCGGCGTATGAGCTGCCCATGGCGTCGCAGGACAAGGCACACTTCCGCTACCGGCTAGCAACAATGACGACGCAGATAAAGAGGGTCGATAACGTGAAATAGCAACGTGAAAACGTGGCGAGAAAATAGCATTATTAACCTCTGGGGCATAATACGCGCGCCACTGCGCCAGATATGGTAATGATTATGTAAATCCTCCACTCACAGGTACATCTCAGGAACGTTATATACTTATTAAAACCAAGATTGCCACACCGAGGATCCCATCTGACAAAAACTTTGGGGCAACCCTCAGTTCGCAAGTGTTTACAGGCGCTCAATTTTTACGACGTTAGTAATTCGAAATCTCGGGTTGCCTGAAATCGGACCATCGGCGTTGCAGTCTTGCTTGGCGACTCTCTTTTCAATTTTCTTAGTTTCCCGCTCGAAGCAGGCAAGCATTGTATGGTAGATTCTTATCTCTCTCAAAAGCTATTTAGCTAAATGGAATTTACAGAGCCCGCACTGCAGTTCGACGAAGTACATTGTAATATTTAAAATCTTGAAATTTGAGTCTAAATCCAGGCATTGTATTACGTGTCTAAGATTTTTCAAGTTTCGTTTTACTGTGATCCAGTTGCGGTTTCTTTAAATTATGCACTTTGCCAGATTGAAACGGTGGGTCCTTTTTGAAATGTTCCGGACTTATATAAAGGAGAGTTAAGTATTATTTTAAGCGTCTTACTTAGAGTTTTGTTTCAGTTAGTCGATGAACATTGCTTAACAATTACACAGCAGCGTTGTTGGAAATGTTTAACTTTAAGTACCTAATTGAGCCCCGTTAATCAAGAGAACGAAGTTTTCACAAGTGCTTAAATTATTTACCTCAAACATAAAACATCGACATTCAAAGCGTTTCTGGAATATTTTCGCTTACACAGACGTCGGGCAGAACACAAAGTGAATTATACGAATAGAAAATATTGAAAGCGAGCTGTGAGCATCAAAAATACTGACGTTGAATCTTGTTAATGAACTTAATGAGTGAAGGAGCCGGGAGTTGTATAGCGAAGCAACTTCGCGAAAGCATCTTGCAAGTTTCAATTCCGAATGCTGTTACAACAGTGGGGAGACTGAAACAAGTACGGGAACAAAATGAAATGCATCATAAAATAAACGTGACGTAATTTCTGTCTCATATTTCAACATCTTCGGTTGTGCACGGATTGTTCATACGGTTTATTTTTATTTTACCTACCTTGCGGTGGGTGCTGTTATTTTGTTTTGATGGATGATAGAAATAAATTTGTTAACGGTTAATAAAACAAATTATTAATGCCATTTATGTTTAGTAACTGGAATCGTAACGTGTGTCTAGAGCAGGTGACATCGCATTGGGAGATGAGACTGCATTTAAATAATTGGATAAACACATTAAGTTTATATTTATAGCACATCACAGGTATTTTTAAAGAATATGGGTCAGAAAACGCCAATATTAATACTTGCGGCTTCTCTATATAAGAAGATGCTTTTACCCTGCAGTGTAATGCAAGTAAAGGAGTATCTTTCGCCAATGTTATTTACAAACATAGATATCTTGTAACATATTTCGCTAAGAGCAGGGTTCAGTATACGCTGGAATAGGTAGGAAATGAGGAACACTTTCCTCTTTCACGTCGAGCAAAATATCATCTATTTCTTTACATGAATGCTGCACCTGAATTCGACAGTAATTCTAAAATCTCACAAAATAAATTCCTACGTACAACACAATCCAACCCTACTCTAAATAAAATGAATTCAAAAGAAATATGCTGATGTAATTAATTTAAAAGCTACATAAAAGAAAAAAAAATGAAAATGTTTTCATCGTATCAAAACTTTACTATTTCAAGCCGAGATACTTGCGAATAAAGACTTTTTCATTTTAACGGCAAAGTTTAGTTCGAAGTTCACTAATTTAACATCGAACTGGGAGCTCCTAAAATAACAGATTACAGCAGGCATAATCGTGAAGTTTTTACTGTATGACGCAACTCGTTCGTAGTTATGCAAATGTGCGAGGCTCGTTTTTGCTAGGATTAAGGTTTTGGGTCTATTGTAATGGGAAGATTTGTGTCAAACCGGGAAATCCAACGACCCGAACAATTACGCGAGTACAAATGATAATTTGAAAGTTAATTCAGAAATAAATTAAAATATTGTATTGTGTTTCCGCGCAATTTACATTCCGCAGCGTTAATAAATTTCGACAAAAACCACTTGCGGCGCATAGACTGTCGGAAACATAATCAATCATGTTTGCAAAAAGACACGCTGAATGAAAAAGGCATTGATAAAAAGGAGACAGCAAAATTGACACTAGATGTAATAAAAAGATTGGAAAATAATTTGGACAAAAAGCAAGTCTCCAAAATTCACGTCAGACACTCAGTAAAATGAAATACGTAGCCGGCACCGGCCTTCGGCAAATGGTTTAATATCGAAATGTGATCACTTAGCGCAATCTCTTACAAAAGAAAAAAAAAACACAGGAAAAGCCCCGAATGTACTTAGCTTTTACCAGAAACCGAAATATGTTTCAATTTTTATTTAAAACTGGCAAAAAGCAAAATTGGATTGATAGCTTTTCAATCCAATCCTTTATTTGGATGATGTGGAGAAATGCGTTTTTGTTTGTTTGGTTGATTTTTAAAGAATGTTGTTTTCGCATTCCGTACGGTTGAGCAGCGTTTAAATTAGAAAAGGCCAAAGTTGGAGCACAAAGTTGTGGCTGGAGCACGACCCCACTTCGCCACTTACTCAAATGAAATGCGTGCTTACCGGGCCTTTTGCTGGAACCCTTGATGTATAGGCTCTTCCACGAAAACAGCCATTGGTTATGAACGAAATTAAATCAATTCTGCCGCCCTGTTTCCTAACGTAATTACAACTTTTAGGATTTGATTTATCACTAAATATAATATGTTCAAGCTTCCGAATGGTATTAACTTTTACAAGGTTGAGATTTACGAGTTTTTATATATTATTGCTGTTACTTTTGTTCACTGATTCGTGAGGCAGTATTACTTGCCTCATAGTTGCTTGTGACTTTGGTTATTATTAACCAGAACGTAATTGTTCTACCTCCGAATCCGGCAATACTATTCGAATTTCCATACCTCGGAAAAACAATACAAAACGAGAACGGAACGTATTCGAAACTCACTTTTGAAACCAACTCTAAATTGCACTTACAATTTGTAACTTTTCGGAAAACGTTGGCTCGATAAAAAGCGATCCATCACGCCATTTCATTGATAACACAATAATCCACCGGGCATCAAATCCTTTAGTCCTTATATTGATTCCGATGTTATTTTAGGCTCCAACAAAAATGTTTCCATGAAGCCGAATAAAAAAGTATGAATAATAAAAAATACGTTTATTTATACGGGAGGAATGAAATTCGTAATATTACATTTTAATAATTCGAAATGTTGCACGGCCATTGAATTCTTCATAGCTGCAAAAGCACCCAGGAGGAAAATATTTACGCTTTTTCGAAATGCAGAAATCAGGTAACAAGGAATTGGTTTTAGCGGAGAGGAGCGTTAGGGACCGGGCTGTTGAATAAAACGAGAAGCTTCGATATAACGCTTACCTTTCTCAGGTATGAACTGGGAATTGCTGCACTGCCTTCGTTTTATTGAAATCGTCAGTAATTAGTGCGATAGTATAAGTTTGTAATTAGATGTGTTAATAGAGATTTTGTGAGCTTTGACTAATGGAATTGGTACTAAAATTTAGTAGTTATGTTAAAGCATTGTTTTACAACTTCCTGTTTTTATTAATCGGTTTTGTTTAGGTTGATTGAGTATATTTGTTTGGTAAAAACCTTGCGACAGTATATTCAACTTCTTCTACTTGAGCGATTCTTTTAAAATTTCATACACGTATTAAGATCTAATTACTTCGGTACATGATAAAATTATGATAAATTGTGATTTTTTCTGATGTCAAGGCGGAAGGAGGAGTATTATAAAACTGTATTGGAACGTGTATAACAATTAAACATATTTTTTTAATACTTTTAAATATCACAGTGGTGATCTAAAATTGTCAGCTCGTGAGTTTCCACTGCCGGACATAGGCCTTACCTAACTTTCTTCACAGCATGCTATACTATCCTCTGAGCCAACAAACATGCTGTGTCAACAAAGAGCAAAGAGCTACACTACCACAAAACTGTTATTTTGGCAACAATTCTCACAACAAATGTTACTAAATCTGGCCGCATTCACCTCCAAAAACAGGTGCCAATAACATAACACACAGAGAAAAACCACAAAGGCATAATCCAGCACAATATTTCTCTATCTAAAAGATTGGAGGCGTTGGGCACTAGTCCCCGACCTAATCACAGCGGAGTCCCGCGTGCTATTTGCCTGCCCACTCCTTCGATCGTTCACTATAACGATACACTCACTATAATGATTAACTCACGTTTGACTATCATTTATTTTGTACTAGCTTTTGCCCGTGACTTCGTCCGCGTGGAATAGTTCCCGACCCCGGGAGATTTCCGGGATGAAAACTATCCTATGTCCTTTCTCGGGTCCCAGGCTATACCTGTATTAAATTTCATTCAAATCGGTTCAGTGTGTAACACCTTTTTTTTTCACAATGAAGATTGTAAACTTGTATCACTATCTTTGTTGGTTTACCTTGCGTGTTGTATAGTGTATTTGTTTAAAGGATAAACGTTCCGTTTATTCACTACACTTTTTGACACCTGTAATTCGTTTCACTATACCATTATTGAGTTTTTTTCATCATTTTACATTGTTTTAGCTGAAATAAAAACTTAGAAGCAAAGTTTGTTTTTAACTTATAATGACATTTATAAAAAATGACGTTTAGTTTTGGTTTTGACGTTCTGACAGTTCTTTCTTGGTCGTTTAGAAACTTTGAGTCATAGTAGTATGGAAAGACGAAATTATGTATCGAGTGTTTTGTAGTGTGTTTGGCTTTGAAATTCAATATCTTTCCGGAATTGTCGTTTCAGATTCTTCTGCGGTAATTGTTTCGCCACTCCTTAATAAAGAAGTAATTTTCGGTGTTCAAAATTAGTGTATTCGTAATGATCGATATTAAAATCGATATTTCGTTTCTAGACGAAACTTTCTAGAAGGAATGCGTCAATTGAATTGTGACGCTGCCATTTTTTTCCTTGTCTGGGCGAAGACAACATCGATATATTTTCTTCTAAATAATTTTGGTAATTTCCTCATCTTATTTCAATAGTATAGTCGTTTTATTTTGATGTATAATGCATCCTGTCCGCCGTGTAGTGTTTTCATGGTTGTATTTTGCGTATTTCCATAGATTTTGTGTCGGCGTCCGACACGTGGTATCTGGGTACACGGTTACTGCACGCCCCTGTTGTAGGCAGTAGACCGTAGTTAAGCCGCCTTCGCAGCCTCCGAGCGGAGAGGGCCGGCCCCAAGCAAGATCTATTTTCCCTGGTGGTAAGTTTTAGTATTTTCTTTGTTACGTTTTGAGTACATTGTTGTTCTGTGTTAGTAACACACGGGTTTTCCTACAGCCTACGCTGCCAAGTGAGTTGGAGCCTAACGGGACCGTAATTGGGTTTCCAATTAAGACTCCATCTTCCCCGGCAGGTTAGTGTCTTGGACTAAAATCCTCCCGTTGTGATTATTTTATTCCACACAGTTCTAATGTGTTGTGTATTGTGTTCTGCAGAGTAGGGTGACACCCCCAGGTGGACATTAGGTCACACAGGCCGCGCCACCAAGCCTCCCTCGGTGAGTTTTCTTTCATTTTTGTTGTAGTGCTGTGCGTGGAGGTAAATTTCGACCCTTTCCGTTGCTTTTTCAATGGGCAACATTACCATTATCTACCTGTTCTAAACATTTTATAGAATAAATAGAATTACATTTCGTTTTGGAATAATAGTTTATTCATTCTTTACATAATAGTGGATTATACATAGATAATAATGATATATTAGGTCGTGCGGCTCGGTGAGTTAAGACCGGTTGCACGCTACCTTAATACCGCGATAGTGTTACTGTCATTTCTGCACAGTGCCCTCATTTTAGTTTTTGTTTAGCTTTCTCCTAAGACATTCTTTTTTCATTATTCTCAGGAGGCTGTTTATGTACGTGTACGGTACGTCCCGAACTGAGTGTACGGTACGTCCCGAGCTGTTTATGTATATGTACTGTACTGGAGGGTCCTGTGACCCTTGTCCGGACCCAATGTCGGGTTAAGGTCTGACCCCTGCTCAGACCCCCTGTTTTGTTTCGAGCTGACCTGCTGCTTGACCGGCCTGCCTGTCGTCCGGCCCAGGTTCAGTAATATGCTGTAGCGAGGTACTCCGGAATCGCTTGTTTTAATTTTAACTAAAGAACTTAGCAATTTAAAATAAAATTTAAATTTAATTGAGACGTGATCAGCCAAACGCCAACAGGGCCCTATATTTTAATTTAAGATATTTTTAAAAACAAAGTTTTTAAATAAATGTATTAAATTTTTCAACTTTTATTTTTTTTTTGGTTCTTACAACCCCCTCTTCACCTTTTACCCCCTATCCCGTTACAAGTGGTATAGGCGTAAAGAAGAGACAGACAGACAGAGTTACTTTCGCATTTATTATATTATAGTACGGAGTACGGATCACATTAAAACACGATTCCTGGTTAACAATCAATACCAATACTTGTTATTTTTTTATTTATATTCATCTATTTGTACAGTCCAAGATATGGAAGTAATTATATTGGTCTGGATTCTAACCAACAACCTGAAAAGGAGACCATGCGAGACGAGTGCCATATCCACTAGGCCATAACGATATTTTAGGAATTTTACTACGAATCCATACTAAGTAATATTATAAAATGCAAAAGTAAATCTGTCTGTCTGTCTGTCTGTCTTTTTTTTACGCTCTCACGTCTAATCTAATGAACTGATTTTAATGGTTTGATGAATGTGGTTCATAGTTTAGTAAAAAAAAATGGTGCAGAAATAGTCTATGGCCTGAGAAATAATATAGTAAAATTTTCGCCCTCAATGCGAGCAAAGCCGCGGTAAAAAGCTGGTATGTTATAAAAAGAGACATGCCCGTAAAGTATTGCCTAAATAGTTTTGTTTTGTTTGCGCAACATTTGCTGCACTAAATTAAGCCATATATCGGCTTAATTTGTAATCCTAGTGAAGCCATGTTTTAATTGACTTGATAATGTTAAATGTTAATATATAATTTACCCTAATGTTTAGGTAACGTCTGAAAATATCACGCTTATTATGTACTAGCTTCTGCCCGCGGCTTCGCTCGCGTTAGAAAGAGACAAAAAGTAGCCTATGTTACTCTCCATCCCTTCAACTATATCCACTTAAAAAATCACGTCAATTTGTAGCTCCGTTTCGCAGTAAAAGAAAGACAAACATACAGACAGACAGACACACTTTCTCATTTATAATATAAGTATAGATATAATACTCTTGGCATGAGTTTTTCATATTGGTTAGTTTTTAATTATTTCTATTGAATCAATTCATACTAGTCCATACTATAATAATTATAAATGCAAAAGTAGCTCTATCTGTCTGTCTGCTCTTCTTCACGCCCAAACCACTGAACCGATTTGAATCAAATTTGGTACAGATATATTCTGGGACCCGACAAAGGACACAGGATAGTTTTCATCCCAGAAATCCCTCGGTGACTTCGTCCGCCTGGAATAATAATTCCAGGCGGACGAAGTCACGGGCGAACGCTAAAATAAAAACCAAGAATACAGTTGACCCTTCTGTGCCATATTATGGTGTAATTTAAAATTAATACTTTGTATAAGTTTTATTCAACATTTTGTCTCGAGGTATCTGATTTTTTTAATTACCTAATTAGTCACGTCATGATAGCCCACTGATAATATCTATGGAAACCGCTGCTATAAAGGGGGGCAATACCAATGTGTGTTTTTGGATTAATATGTTATTTCCATGTTTATCTAGGGCAACACTAAAATCAAGTAGGAAAGCACAAAAACCCCTTTAATCCGGTCACCATTTGTAAACAGTCTATATTTATTATTATTATTATTTGTAGACAGGCAGGCAGTTGAAACAACTGATAACGCCCGCATCCTGTTAATTTTCACTAGTTCATTTCTTGCAGTTGAGTAAATATTTGTCTAGTCGATTTTTAAATTGGTTCACACTTAGGGCTGTATATATGGGCAATCAGAAACCAGAAAGTCTCAATCAGTGGGTTGTAGAGGTTACATACACAGTAACTATATGTAAAACACTGGGATTTACCTGCAGTCAAAAACTCAGTTTGCGAAAAGGCTAGAGAAAGGATGTGGTACTCAATTATGTACCTTGTTTAAATACCTCCTAAGTCCCCTTTAGTATAACGTCTAGATATGTTCTAGAAAAGGTATTTATGGTACCCACTATAAGCAATTTCGCTAGGCGTGGACGTCAACAGTTTAAGCCTCGGATTAGATACGATACTCCTTCGAGTTCTTTTCCTTATTGTATTTACTGAGAGACAGTGTAGTCCAGCTTAATCCAGCTTAATCGACAAATAAGTACTTAATAATGTAATTAAAATAATAAAGTGGTATATTTCTATATTAGAAGAGTTATTTGATTTCGTTTCTTTATTTAGGCATTCAAAACACGTCAATATATGCCTATAATAATATAATATATGTCTTGCATATTTGTTTGTGTTGTCCTTTACTGTTTTTGTCCTATTGGTGTACAATAAAGAATATTCTATTCTATTCAATAGTCACAAATAGACATTTGGACATACCTACATCTCCAAAACTGGATTGATATATTCAAAGAGCTAATAGCAAATATAATAAACTACTAACTATATAATTAATATACACACTTTGTTTAATACCTAATAAAATAAACAAAGCCAGCCTATCACTAAAGCCTCAAAGGCATGAGCCTCTTTTCATACGTTCATACATACATGGAGTGACCGCTCGTCAGGTCTACTCAACCATACAGTAAACAATAGGTTTCAGATAATTTTATTGTTAGTCTTTTAATTTTTAAATTTCATAACGCACCTTTATAGTGATTTTGATAGCACACACGAATTAAAAAAGACACATTGGTACTAGGACGGTTGGAATTTGTTTAAATCATGAATACTGTACCCCATAACCATGAAGGGCGGGCGACATAAGCACGGGGCCATCACGACATACCTACCAAAAAGAATTTATTTCATAAATCAATCCGGAGAACAAATCGTTTCAACTCAATTTCAATCCAATATCTACGTTCTTGCTTCAATCGTAATTCTTCTTTCATTCCATATTAACCAAGAAACATGTCCGTATAACTGAGTAAGTGAACACAATAATATAATTTTTATCCTGAGCCGGATCTGCGGTGGGGAAGCTAATATCCTTATTTATTTCCGTTGGGTGTTCGTCCGCTAATTGCGACTCGCTACCCCGTGATTTTCCACAATCTCGCTTCTTATTGTAATTACTTGCGATATTTATGCGCAACTCCCAGTATTAATAGAAGATTTTGCAATTTGAAATACTTTTTTATCGGATACTTTAAATGCATACTAATGTTATAAGCCACTCTGTCTGTTATGCCCATTTCAGTAGCAGTACTGTTCTGCCCACTGTTCTGCCTTACTGTTCTGCCCTCGTGTGAAATGGGCATTACTGACAGAGTTGCTTGTAGAACGCACAGGACAGTACTGTTCTGTGAGTTCAAACATTAGCAGTACTGTTCTGCCCACTGTTCTGCCCTCGTGTGAAATGGGCATTACAGACAGAGTTGCTTGTAGAACGCACAGGACAGTACTGTTCTGTGCGTTCAAACATTAGCAGTACTGTTCTGCCCTCGTGTGAAATCGGCATTACTAGCTTAAGCAAAGAATAGATATTGATAAGATTTGGTACGAAAGAGGTTTTAACAAAATAAAGGCTTGAGCTACGTTTTAATCTACTATTCGACAAAAGCTAGTAACAAATAAATATTCTGATTCGAACACTTAAATAAACCAGCTGAAATAAATTCGAAGCCATTTATATTAACAATATCATTCAAAGCGTGCATTTCAATGGTAAATGCATCAGAACTACTAAGTTAAATAACAATTTAGAGTTGATAGCAAAAGCTTCATTATCCAGGACGCTTCTGGCTTGGCACGCAATTAATAAACGCTTTAAATACATTTCGACGGAATTTCATTCACAAATTCAGTGTTGGGTAGCATTCGACGCGGCGAGAGATTCCCTATGGCCACAGACTACTGAAATGCAAATAGAACTGATTGGCTCTCCTCAGTACATTCGCACTTTCATACCTGTCTTTTGCCGTTCATATTCAACCACGTATTTGCTTTAAATACTCGATCGGGTGGAACGGGACAAAATTGGTCAACTGTTTGTGTCATTATTTTATTTTAAACTGAGGTTTCATCTTGAATTTCGAAATGAATATGGATTCTCGCGACGTTAATTTATTATCAGGTCAACATTATGTGTTTGTGAACCATTTCATTTTGTTCATTAAATACGATCAATTACTTTTAAGTTGTTTTGTTGTAAGTTATTCCATTTGTTAATTTAATACGAGAAACAATTACTTTTATTTTGTAGTTATGGGTAGTCAGAAGTCAAAAAGTTCGACAATCAGTCGGTTAGTTAGTCAATCAGTAACAGGGTTGTGGAGGTCTAATGGGCAATCGATACAACACTGATATTCGTTTGAATCCAGTTAGGCTGAAATCATACACTAATATAATTAAGGAAAGGCTAGGAAAATAATCAGTAACTAAAATTCATTATTGGTTACATGTATGGAAAGTAGATACAGCTATCAGTTATGATTAAAACCTTATATTTTTCTTCTACATGTCCTTTTTTCATTTTACTTAAAATCGGAGCAACGTTTCCGTCTTCCATATAGTCCTGTCAACCATCCCGTTATCACTCACTCTTTACCCCTTCACATCATTCTTCACACAACCCATTCCTTCTTCAACCTTTGTCTCACCTCTATAAGATCCCACCCACACAGACACGAACACCCAAAGCACCAAATCTAGGCAACTAAAACAGACTCAGTCTCAAAACAATAACATAGCCAGCCGACGTCTGTTGTCTTTCACGCACAAATCTCCCAAGTGTATGCACGTTACGCATTGCGAACACGTATAAGTGCATAGGGTGAAACAGCTACCCTGAATGCGGTATTCAAGCAACGTGGCTAAGCTGCCGTTGTGAATTGATAAGATTAATGTAAGCGAAATCGTCTGGTGGATTGACGAGCCTGCAATGTTGATGCTCGGATGATAGGTCATTGATTACTGGATAGCTGTCTGATGCGTACTCACTATGTATTTGAACTGCTCAGGCTTTGCTCAGCACGTAATGTATGCGATGCAGGGAATGATTTTCGGGATGTAGCTCTGTGTAGTTTGAACCTTTGGACATACGTGATTAAAAACACAATATAAAGACAACAGCAGCGCGATAGCCGATTGTCGCTTGGTCGTCGAAAGGTTGAAGTAACGTAGGTTCTTACATTGTGTATTATATTATACTCGCTTTCGCCCACGGCTTCGCCTGCGTGAATGTCGAAACTTCGATCCTCTTTTTATCCCTTTAAGGTTTGAATTAACAAACATCCTTTCTTACTCTTCACAAAGAACATACCCATCAAGTTTCATATCTCTGGAATAACGGTTTAAGCTGAGCGTTAATAATTATATCAACAATCAGACAGTCAATCGGTCAGTTTACCATTTTATAATTAAGAACATTTAACAAGTTAACTTTGTTTTCATTTTTACTTGTATTTATGTCTGTGTATCGTATCGTATCCTCATGGTTTGAGGGAAGTGTGCATATTGCGAGCGAAGAAAAACAAATTATTATATTATTGTTTATTTTCCAGAAAAAAAAAGTGTGATAGAGTACAAACTACATGACGCAAACTCACGGGCTCGTGACGATTATAAGATTTGCATGAATTCTCTTAGGCATTATATAAAACAATCAGAATTAGATCCAGTTTTAGCAAACTGAACACAGCAAATCAAACATGTTAGATTTCAATATCATTTGAATGCACCGATAAAGAGAAACAATGGCACAATATATCTGGTAGATATCTCAAGTGGGCTTACGAGCATAATACACGTTGACAAAGCGGAGTAAGCTGTGTAGCATTTCGCTCGTACTTACTCTTACTTATTTGTTGCATGGAAGAATATTACGAGGGAATAAAAAAGATGCAAGGACCTTCTGTAGGACAAAAATCAAGGAAGTTACCAATGTGACTTTTTCAATTCATATGTACTTTCTAAAGTTTATCGGGATGTCAGTGATCCCGTGCCTCGGAAAGCACGTAAAGCCGTTGGTCCCGGTTGTCATTCGAAGAACTTTGACAGTCGTTACTGGTTAGCCAGAAACTCTGACCAGTCTAACCAAGAGGTATCGTGTCGCCCAGTTACTGGGTTGTGGAGGTCAGATAGGCAATCGCTCCACGTAAAACACCGGTATCCAGCTGAATCCGGTTAGGCTGGCATCCGACCCCAACACGGTTGGGAAAAGGCTAGGGAGATGATGATGATGATATACTCTTATAAAAAACACTTCTTACAAACGTCCGTCCGTTAGGCCATGTAAAAATACGTTTTACACATATTTACCGCTTGATCAAATTAATAAAAAAATACAAAGATAAAAATGAAAGTTCTAGAGTGGTAGCTTGTGACGTCACTTTACAGGAAAAAATTTACCTAGGCGTGATGTCACGCGAAACTTCAACGCACTGTATCGTCATTATGTTTCGTTTACGAGAAAAAAGAAAAAATATGGTTTAGATTTTTTTTAATACTAAACTATTTATCATGTTCAATTATCTAAATGAATAAAGTTTATTTACGAAAGGTATTTGTTTTAATAAGTAGAAACATGTGTTTAGGTACCAATATCCATACTAATATTATAAATGGGAAAGTGTGTCTGTCTGTCTGTCTGTCTGTCTGTTTGTCTTTCTTTCACGGCAAAATGGAGCGATGGATTGACGTGATTTTTTTAAGTGGAGATAGTTGAAGGGATGGAGAGTAACATAGGCTACTTTTTGTCTCATTCTAACGCGAGCGAAGCCGCGGGCAAAATCTAGTACTAAATAATGGTCACCTTATATACTTAGACGGTTGTTTTAAATAAGATCACCCCATTCGACAAAATCAAACTTTACCTCTTTATTATATCACTTAATATAATAATATAAATGTAAGGAATATTCCTGAATTGATATTTAATCATATTAAATTAAACGACATGAAAGCTCTCTTCAGATAGTCACACAGTTATTATTTTAAATGAATGTTAAATTTATTTTACTTTTCACAATGTTTGCGGTAAAGTTGCTTCTTAATTTATATGAAATACACATTTGTATTTCATGATTCAATCATTAAATATTTTATTATATTTTTTATTTAATGATTTATCATTCCTATTCTTAAAAAAAGTAGCTTTGTCAGGTGTAGTTATTTACTTTTAGTTTATTCCTTCACATGTCGATTATCACACAAACTTTCATCAATGAATTTAAAAAATCGTTTCTTATTGCACCACTACATCATAAAAACTCACAATTGTGAAAAAAACATGTTTTAGCTCAAGTATTACCACTAAAAAACTTATGTATTGAAATGTGAATCCGTATTATAATTTACTAGCATTTTCCCGCGGCTTCGCTCGCGTTAAAAAGAGACAAAAAGTAGCCTATGTTACTCTCCATCCCTTCAACTGAGCGACGAATTGACGTGATTTTTTAAGTGGAGATCACTTAAAAAATCACGTCAATTCGTCGCTCCGTTTTGCCGTGAAAGAAAGACAAACATACAGACAGATAGACAGACAGACACACTTTCCCATTTATAATATTAGTATGGATTTTAATTTTAGTACAAAGTCTAATAGACCATTTTAAAGGCTTCAGAACGTCATCAACAAAAACAAAATACAGTAATTATCTGATAACACACACAGTAGTAAGATAATTCAGAAATATTATAACTATTTTGGCGCAGCAAATGCTATGCTTACAAACTGAGTCACTGTCTCTTCAAAAATAAATAACCGGCAATAGTGACAATACCTTAGGTAAAAAAAAAACTATGAATATGTATTTATAAACATAATTAAATGTAAATGTAAAAATAGATGCATATTGTAGAATTTATATTGTTTTTTGTACATGGTTTTCACATTATTTAGGTAATTATTGTAAAACCACTGGTAAATTATAAATACGAAACTACATTTTAAAATAAGCGACAAGACTCAATTATTTTACTTGTAAATGACGTTTCAGAGTGCCATTTAAAACGCTCAAATGGAAATAAAACAATTTCACTTTTTGCAAAATTTTAAACTCTTATATAGACATAAGTCAAAAAACATCCAATTTAACAGCAAAATAACAGAAGCGTTCAAGTTTTGGGGATGCCAAAAATTGTAAGTTATTAAGTCAAGTCGAATTAGATTTCTAGTTCATGGAGCAGGTGTGGTTTTCGTATCGCAAAATCTTATTTAATTGAATGATAACAGCCGCAAGACAGCGCTGTGTTTATGTAAATTTGACTCAGTTATGTACTAGAGCTCCCCTCAGACGATTAGCTGTTTGACCGAATCAATGCTTCATAATGGTTCATTTTAGTTGAGCTGGTTTCAATTTCAATTTATGTTTTGTAGGAAGTTGTTACTTATGATTTTATTTATGCTATTTTAATAAAATTGCTAATTTTAGCAATGACACAGTCGAATTTTTAAGACTAATTTGCATAAATTGATTCTTAATAGTAGGAAAAAAATTAAAACAATACAATGACGTTTACATTTCTAAAATAAACTAAACCGATGCAATAATTACTAAAAACATACTTATTTAATTTTAAATCCAAACATAAACATTTAACAAAAACCGATTAACATCATCGAAAAACAATTTGAACTACACAAAAGGTGTCAAGTATATATTTTTATCAGCCCATTCAAACGGCCGTAGAGAAATTTGCATTAAATCCATTTACGGCGAAGATTATAGCTTCTCGGAATAGTCGGCTCGGCGCCGCGTCCGTATTCCGTACGGGGACGCACAATACACCTCGATTCGGATTACGCTATCGGCCCCCGTCGACGTAAGTGGCTACGTTGCCTTAAATAGGCACTTACGACGCCGCAATGAGATGCCTCACAGCTTCCTTAGCTAGATGGTGCGAAGATTGTGCTATCACCAACGATACGTGACGCGTTTTTTCGCCATAATTGAATTATGACAGGCCGTGAGGTGTTCGAGTGAGATATTTACGATCGCGCGATACACTGGCGGTATCAACGAGTTGCGTGAGTTATTGTTATGTTTGTGATAAAGTAAAGAGTTTTTTACGGTGTGTGGGGAGCTACTTACTTTCAGATAGTATTTCTTTTTTGAGATGAATGAATTATAGATGCGATGTGCAGGGTGTGTGAAATATAAAATGGAACAAACTTTACTCATTTTTTTGCATTTTTGCACAAATTATCACAGTCCATTTATTATATTTAAAACACCCTTTAACCTACTAATAATTGCGTAAAAGGAACTAAAAATTAAAACACATATAACCAACAAAGGTAGAGGTCTCCCTTATCGGGTCATGTTAGTTTACTCTGAACATATGACAGTTTATTTAGGCTAAAGAAAAACATGTGTTGTACGTGTCCGCCTCGTATATTTCACTTTGTATCGATACGATCATATTATCTATCTTTTACGGCAAATCAGGGCTTATTTTCATTGAAAAAACCGTAACAACTACGGTAAGTCGGCACCGGGTGCCATCAAATTCTATGCACATTGTCGGAAAGCAATTTTCACTCAATCCCCTCTCGTCAACAAGTACAAACTTACGCGGCGCACGTGCGTCCGTATCAATAGTATAACAAATAGGCTGATATTTCGTCAGAAATAACCCGAATCAAGTTTCAGTGCGAAAGCTTTTGTGTGTGGCAGGTGAAAAAGTGAGAGGCTTGATTTATTCGCAACGCCGCCGCCTATCGCGCGATGATTGAACGGGAACGTGTTTATACAGCATCGGCCAAACCGTGAAATATGACAACTGAAATACGTTCAGGAGTGTTCTCTATTTTTAATAGTTGCCGTCTGTACCGGCGGCGATCTTGCGCGACGTGCGACCCGCCGTGACTCGCGTTTTAATATCGCAAATATCGACTTCGTACGAATACAAAAATTTGATTTATGTCACTATTGCGAGTTGTATTGTTTCTTGCGATACTGGCTGGGTTATTCTGTTTCTGTCAAACGCCTTCGTAGAGCTATGCACGGCAGCGTTTATTGTGTGCGTTGTTATTCAAATAAGTTTTCCGACGTATGATAGCTAGGGAACAACTTTAGTACGGAAAGCCGTTTAAAATTCAATTCCAGAAGTACCTATTTGGTGTAACAAAATTTTAATTATGATGTATTTTCCAAGAAAGTCGTCGCGGTTTCAATTACGTTTGGAGCTATAATATTTACAATATTAGCATAACATTTTGCCTCCGAGTTGAGGTTGCTATTTACTGTGTACGAATATATTTTAGATTCGTTTTATAAAAATACAGCTCAAAATGTTGACTACGCGGATTTATGATTTGGATAAAAATCATACGATTGTGTGGAGCAATTTTTTACCTACGTTTTCACTCGACACCTCTTATAAATTTGGGATATTTATTAGTTATATGTCCCGGAGGAACTTTCGACCCGGATAAGGAGTAGTTTATACCTTAAGCTAGGTACTAAGCTGTCTTTTAGCGAGGGATCTTTAGATATTCTTTCACAGTTTTCTTACGTACGTACGAGTCCGTTTCACGTCCTACCTTAACTATAAGATTTTGCCAATGGTAATTGCATTGCGCTAAAAAAATGATTTTAGTCGTCCTCATCGAGGAATGTCTAGGAAATGCTGGCAAGACAACTAAATGTCTCAAGTAAGGGTGGAAGACATTGAGAAAAAAGAACATAAATGGTAATTAATGAGTGAATAGCAATGATACATTATTTTTGTCACAAAATTACTACTGGTCATTATATTGCTCACTGTGATCTGTCTAGAAATGGGATACACCTAAACAGACGTCCAACTATTATGATATAGGTATTTTCATATTCCCAATATTTTTTATTCAGAATAAAAGTTGACACCTACGTATTATTGTTATTGGAATAAGCGAAATATCTATCCAACTTTGATTAATAACATTTTCAAAGAATAATGTGAAAAAGTTAAATGTGTATTGAACTAAAAGTTTTTTCTTTTGTGAAGATAACGTAAATCAATTCTTTTTTATGTTATTTTTAACAATAGGTACTATCCCAAATTCATTTTGCTTAAAACTTATATGATTGTAGTTTGTAGTTGAATTCAAATCTAAAGTTTTATCTAAATGTTGATAAATATGGTTATTTGAACGAAGAACAAAATTATCTCTTACTATCATAACATAGCAAAGATGAGTCACATTAAAGACAGTAATCATGTTACAACTTTTATTTTATAATAATAACTTTAATAAATCAAAGTTTTATATAATTTAATAGTTGTTGATTGTCTCCTTTATTTTACTGATAATTCTAATACTTCATCATCTCCCTAGCCTTTTCCCAACCGTGTTAGGGTCGGCTGCCAGCCTAACCTGATTCAGCTCGATACCGGTGTTTTACGTGGAGCGACTGCCTATCTGACCTCCACAACCTAGTAACTGGGCGACCCGATACCTCTTGATAATTCTAATACTTATGCCAAATAAAGTGTCTTTGTTTTCGTCAACTGAACATTAATCAACAGAGATATCTTATATATTTCTAGCAATAAACGATTTTTCATTTTTTTTTTCATATCAAAATCTATTGAATACACAGATTATCTTAAGCCAAATTTGATTGAGATTTGGTATCTATCAAGTACCATAATATTCTAAACCTTTACCAAAGCAAAAATGTGTTTCTAAATCTATTATTACTTAGGTACTCGAAGCAAAAGAGTTAAGTGTACAGGTCTTTAGTGAGAATTGCGAGAGATTGGCTAACAGCACATCATGTAAAGTTACTCGCAATAATCCCTCTTTACCGTAAATTGGCCTTCTTTTTTTTAATGGATACTTTTCCCCTGAAAACTGAAAGAACTTCATCATCAGTATTTTTTGTAAAGTTTCTTAAGGGACACCAGAATTTGTTACAGAATTTATTATATTTAAACAGATTCTTGGCTGACCTGTGCGTGGCAGAATGTATAAAAAGTAACAGTTTGACGAGCTAAGGAAAAAACTAACAGCACTTAGCATACCTACGTAGTTATAGAACAGGTAAAATTGATTGGAAGTGAATGTATAATATAATAAGTAAGTAAGAGTTTTAGGCAAACAGAATGTATATACTTCTATTTATACTAGGTATATTCAATTCAATTTATATAAATAGACTTAGATCTTTTTTTTTTTGTGAGTGGGAAATCATCCAATGACTGCTCCCGTCCTGGGTGCGACGGGAGGGCGTGTCAGACTCTTACTGACTAAAACCCACTCATGTTCCTTCGATTGCCCTTTAAGTTCCAGGGTCACGGTAACCACTATAAACATTCCGCAACGACTTAGATCTTAAGGACCAAAATAAGTAAAAAATTGTGAAAAATTACCTATGTGTAGAAAATTGTATTTGATTACACACAAACAAAAAATACGAGAAGTCTCTATAAATAACTAACTACTTAAGAAACTATGTAGTTTTATTCTTACTGAAAAGACAATATCAACCTTTTCATACCATTCAATCAAACAATTACTAAAAGACCTAAGTATAATAACAGACCCGAAGAACTTGGAGAAACTGTCACCAGACCATCCAACATATCAAAATCAATGAGCCCAAGTACACGCGCGTGCAATAATACGTACGCAACCTACATATAGGTACACGTCGACAGACGATATTGACTTTGATAAACGAGCTAGTCAGTGTCGCCCTACAAGAAGCCACGTCACTTTGGTGCATTGCGGTTCCTACATCTTAACCCAGCCCTTGTTTACACTCAATCCGCGTAGTTTTTATGACTACTAACATGATATTACGTCCAACAGAACGCTTATGGTAGTCCTTTATTTGTTTGATACATTTTATGGCACGTAAGTGGAATATTGTAAGTGGGAACAATCGTCCTTTTAGACGTTGAGGTATATTGTTTTGATGTTTTCTCATGAGATTCTGTTTCGTTTATCTGCGATGAGTTTATTTGACTTATTTTTTGGATTGTGTTTTGGTTTGGGTACTTTATTTTATTACTTGGCCAGCAGTGTCAGTACAAAGCAAGTCAAAATTTTTCTTATTTTTTTAATTTATTATAAATCAGGTTCCTTTAAACAGTCTAATAAATTAGATCTAATTTAGTCTAATAGCAATAAATAATTAAAGTTTGTCTTTGAAATGTCATTTACAAGTCAACAATTTAAATTAGTCTAATTTCGAATAGAGACTACTAAATAATTGGTCTTACAATGACTGAATAATGTGAAAACGGTGTACTTAAATAAAATTTATTTTAAACATGCGTTTTGAATGTTCATTAAACCTTCGAACACACGTGATTCGAGACACAATAGAAAGATAAGAGCAGCGCGACAGCCGGCTGTCGATTGGTCGTTAGAAGGATAAAAAGTAAACGCGTATAAGATGTATAACTTTTTTAACCTTTTCTTACAGAAATTACGAAAAAATAAACAAGCCAACCTCTTGTTCTAATTCTCAGACTTCAGTAAACTTTACATCAGCATAGCAAGTTTTCTAGAACCAATTTCTTTTATCCATATTTCTTTATAAATGTGTGGGCAGCAATAAATTGTAATATTTATAGGTTATATGAGAGATATTGATACGTGCACGGAGTTCAGCTCACGACATCACGACATCGCGTTTCATTTCAAGGTTTCATTGATTTATATACCTACTTACCTGAATACCCATGTATATTTAAATACTAGTTATCTGTATGGATATACTAGTATGTCGCAGAAATTTTGTATAATCTGACGTTTACATAATGCCTCGGCATTTTATATACGGCGTAAATGCTCGCAGTTATGTAAAATGCCGAAGGCAAACTGCCGACTTCGAAAGGTTAGGTTTTTTTTAAATTACCCAGTATTGAACACTATTCAGATTGTTTAACATTTTTCATATTTAAACCATTAGTAAAATGCCGAGGCATTATGAAAACGTCAGATTATACAAAATTATAACTAACACATTTATAGATTTTTCCGAAATAAAGTATTATTATTATTATATCGACGGTTAAATCCACCATTGATATAATGCCTGCAACATATAATTTTAAGAATATACGCAAATAGTGCATAGACATATCAATTTGAATTAAGAATTCTGCCGTCCGATTACTAAAAGGCCGTTAAGTGACATTTGGTCAAATTTGAGTTCTATATACCACGTGATAGAGAAAAATTTTCTCTATCTTTCAGTCTGGGTCATATTTTTCTATCTCCATTTAGGCCAGAGATATGGAGATCACCCCCACGGCTAACTGCACTATTTTCGCGATCGGTCAACACTTAAACACGGTTATGTCACTTTATAACACTATAATACGGCTACACGCTCGTAACCGTTTATTTAAAACTTATATTAATACAAATTGCAATGTTAAAAAACGGTTAAATGAAAGTACAACAGTATAAAACCGTTGAATTACTTTAAAGGTTTTTTAATGATTTATTGCCATACAAGGCGCATTGACATTTTCGTCATCTAAAAGACAGTTTTCTTCAATTACCACTCTACAAAACCGTTACTCACACTTAGCTGGGTAGGCGTTGGTAAGCCAAAGTGATTCTGGAGATTTTACAATTCTAAAAGACAGTGACCGTTTTTTAGTTGTGATTGTATCAAATAATATGACAACAAATACAATACAAAAAACGGCTAAGTGACGTTCCAACGCTAAAAGACGTCTATCTACCTTCGCGAACGGATACCCCCGCACCTCGCACACTTCAGTTGTTTGCAACTCAGCGGACGGGTAAGACGAGTCTGTGAGCGATTGTGCACATTCCCGCCAAAAATGACATTAATGAATGAGAGGTAACGATTCTGTTTAAATGCACTTCTCATCAAAAAAATCGAAACACCTTCGTTTTAATTTGTTAAAACATTGAAACACCTAATTTAATACAAAAGAGTTTTCATTCCATGAAAAAAAAAACATTATTGTATAGCTGGCAATCTGGCCATTACAATGGTAAGCGAAAATTTAAAGTTCGAAATTAGAATTTCATTTGTTTATCCTCTAAATGAAATGAATCACAATTTTGAGACAAATGCGTCTACAGTTGGAGAACATTTCAAGTTCAAAAACTATAAATTTACGTTAATTTTTAACGTTTTTGTTTTTAATTTGTTTACTGTGACTTTAAGACTTCTGAAAAAAGTTTTATTTTTTAAAACATATGGTTACTTCGCCCACAGAAGCCGCCTAAGTGGTGGCATTGCTGGATTCTGGACTTAGTCAGCGTGTTGTGGCTCGAACATGGCATCTAAGCCTGTCATCTGTTCATTGAGTCTACAACCGCTATCGAGAGACCGGTATGTTCCAGCGCCGTTCTGGATCTGGCAGGAATCGAGTCACTTCTGAGAGAGATGATCGATTTATTGTAACAACTTCTTTGTGAAACCGGCGCCTTAATGCATTTCAACTGCAGCAGCAGCTTCAAGTTGTACGAAGGGTCGCTGTAAGTGACTCTACAATTAGAAGAAGGTTGAAGGAACGTGGACTGCACACAAGCCAGCAAATGGACCGAAATTAACTGCAGAACATCGAAGAGCGCGCCTTGATTTTGCACGCGAGCACCTAAATTGGTCATACCTCCAATGGAGCAAAGTTCTCTTCTCTGATGAATGTAAAATCATGTTCTATGGTAACGACGGAAGGAACAAGGTCTACAGAAGAGATGGAGAATGCTTTGCACAATGCTGCATTGAAGAAAGGGTCAGTTATGGTGGTGGTTTGTGGACGGTTTGGGGAGGAATCAGCGCCGACGGTAAGACAGAGCTTGCCCTCGTGTCTGGGCCAAGCCTACCTGCTTTGAACTGTCATCAGCCTCACGTGATGCCCCATGCACACTTTATCGGCAACGGGTTCACATTTATGCACGACAACGCCAGAGCCCACACGAGCGTCTAAAGGTATTGACAAGGCAAGAAAAGCATCAATAATAAACGTTTTAAAAGATATTAGCGCACCGCACAAAATAAAATTCTGGCACGATATGCCCGAATGTGTGGAACGCAACAGCACGGCTAAAGAAAACTGATCTAATTTCTAATT
Source organism: Athetis lepigone (assembly GCA_033675125.1). Lineage (NCBI taxonomy): Eukaryota > Metazoa > Arthropoda > Insecta > Lepidoptera > Noctuidae > Athetis > Athetis lepigone. The sequence continues at coordinate 14,106,529 of CM066239.1, read as the reverse complement.
TTGGATCTACAATGGTGCCGATTCCCTTGGTCACAAACTAGACTAATTTTAAGTTAAATGCATCTTTCTCTTTGAATTTCTTAAAGAAAAGGACAGAAGATACAATTTAGTTTAATTCTGTCAAATTAGACAGCGCTGGAAGAAAATTGACTTATATTTAGACGCCACGTTTTTAAAATGCGTCTAAATTATCTATGGAATGTCTAAATTTGACAGGACTTAACTAATATTTTATCTTCTGTCCTTTTCTTAATTAAATGGAAAGAGAAAGATGCACTTAACTTAAATCTACGTTAGTTTGTGAACAAGAGAATCGGCACCAATATCTACTTTTTTATATTAATTATTTTTATAATGTTGATTTGGTTCCTAAGCGTAGCTTAATAAATAATATTACGTACATTGTTTACAAGCTGGTATACATAATGTTATAAACGCATTATTGATCTCATTACAGAATAAGTTAATCCAATTCTAACAAGAATATAAAATAAGTACAAAATACCATATTATATAACAAACTTTGTGATATTTTAATTGGTTTACATTGGTTTGTGATTGACGCCTTCAACTTAAAACTCTAATACTTTAACCCCTTTACATGATATTTCTTTTATAAGCTATATACAATGCCGCTAGTCCTTTATTTTATAATTTTGTTGGTTGCTCTTTCAGGGTTAATTTCTGTTTTTATCCCCCACAAATGTTTGTGAGATCTTTCAAAATTTAATAATTGTTTTAATTTCTTTATTTGATTAAACATACTTTAAGTAGAAATATGTATGTTTTGTTTTAATTACCTAACTGTTAGACTTTACACGCACAGACATTTAAAAGCACAAATAACTAGCCCAAATTTTAACACATAGTCGTCCATTTGTCTTTAGAGCAATATAAATTTGCTAGTAATTCCAAAACTAAAAGGCAGTTATTGTGCACGTATTATTCAGAAACTGTATTTTAGATCAGATATATGTATAATATTAGCATCTCTAAACAATAACATAGACAGTTAAAGTCTAATAACGATTTTTCTCAAGTACAGCTAATTGAGTTTCAATCAATTTACTATTCTAAAAAACGGTTAAGTGATTTAACTGTTATTTAGCTTCGAAAATGCATTAAACTGTGACTCAAAAGTAAATGAATGGCGGTTACAATTGCGTTACAACGCTATAAGACGGCTGTACCTTCAGCCAGCCGTTTTTTAGTATTGTAAGAGGCCCCATCATACAATAGATAAACAACACTAAAACACAAAACCTTTAATAAAAACAATATAATTTAACTTAGCACCCATTAAAACCCATAGAAAGAAAGCTTATCAGATATCAAATATTTTGGTGTAACAAACATGGCTGTATGTCCAACCAATGTCTAGAAACATTAATTCCCACGTTTTCGTCAATATCTCAAAATGAGGTTTATTCACTTAACGGCCTTTTAGTAATCGGACGGCAGAATTGCATTTTAAGCAGAATACAAAAATATATATATATTTTTAAATTTCGAATTTAATTTAAGTCAGAGAAATTCGCAACTTTTACAAAAAATATATATATATAGGCATAATACTAGTATAATAATACTAGCTTATTACTGTGCTACTGCAGGGCAATGACCTCTTTTCATACGGAGAAGGCACAGGCTGGAGGTGAAGTGGTCAAGGCGAATAAGCTAAGTAGATGATTTAAAATTATGTATTTTGTAAGAAAAACCTTAAAAAAATTTAATGAAAAAATACAGGATTATAATCTGCTGCATTGAAATGGGTTATTATAGTTTTGTTATTAACCGTTCGTCAATTGTAATTGAGGCATCAATATTGAATCTTATACATGAAAAACATGACACATTGGTCTACTAAAAATATATAAAATAAATAAGTAACTGTTTCTAAACATACTAAATTCAATAGTTTTTTAAAGTTTACTAGTTGTAGAAGAGGGAGTGCAAAAACTTAATATTTAATTTATACATGTAAAACAATCAATACAAATAAATTAAATTAAACACACATTATAAAACTACCCTTTTTTGTTTACTGTAAAACTGTAATCTATTAAGTTACACGTTGTATACCTGTACTCTAAATTAATATATTCCCTGCCCATTAAGCCTTAACGTAATAGAATACCTCTCACACAATTTAAAACGTTGCTCTATTAAAATTATGAAAATATACCTATTCTGTATACCGAAGGCTTTCGTTATCGTTAAGTAACGTTAGCGGAGACGGCCAGCGAAGGCTTTCAGCCCACTAGCTGATAGCATTTACATAATATTGGAACAGTTCCGATACACCTAGGGATCATTAGCCATTGATCGGCTTACGATATGGAATACGGCTTTGGCTAGTGGTGTCGATAATAGCTTCAGCTTTTGTGTTTTGTTAGTAACAAAAGGTTTTTCGTTTGAAAACACAACGTGTGTGGGTAATATTGAATTTGGAATCTGAAGGCGAATTTTATTAATTATGAACTTTGGGAGTTAAGGCGAAATCTGATGTCGTTGACAATCAACTCAGAAGCCTACAGTTATTTACTTAGCACTGCTTGTTTACTAACTGTACATGTGTGGGTTGATTTTTAACCGACTTCAAAAAAGGAGGAGGTTCTCAATTCGTCTGTATGTTCTTTTTTTTTTTTTGACGTGACAACGTCTTAAATTAGGTTGCGGCTGGGAGTCACTTATGAAAAAGTGTAACGCTCGGTAACGTTACGATGAGTCACCGAACGAGAGAGAGGCCCGCCGAATGCCTTGCGTCTCTCTCCCACTCAACTATGATCGGTAAAAGACGTTGTCACGTAAAATCTTCGCCCGTAAAACCGACTTTACAGGCAACCATTTTTTTTGTATGTTTGTTACGCGATATCTCCGTCAATTGTAAACGGATTTTGATGGTTCTTTTTTTGTTTGATAAGTCATGATTCAGGGGTGGTCCCATATAAATTTTGTGGCGATCGGTTCAGTGGTTCTCGAAAAATTCACCAAGAACAAAAAAAATTGACGAAATATTCATAGACGATGTGTGTTTTTTCTTCAAGTTTCTATATCTACATTGGGAGTCGACACTAAAAAGTAATAAATAAAAACTTTTTTTCAAAAAAATAATAACCGCCTTCAAAAACTAAAAACCCAAAAATAACTGAAATTTCGGAAGTCGGTGGCTTCTGTTCTGCCAGTCAATTTGTGTTGCCACCGACTTCCGAAATTTCAGTTATTTTTGGGTTTTTAGTTTTTGAAGGCGGTTATTATTTTTTTGAAAAAAAGTTTTTATTGAGTTTAGAGTGAGTTTTACCATGTTTTTGGTTAGTTAAATTTACAGGCTTTCCGAATCAAAAAATATCGGATGTATCTGATGTTGGTAAAACTCTTAAGTGTGAACGATTCTTAAAGTTAGTACTGGCCTACTGCTTTTTGTAATGGTGTGATATTCATGTCGGGGAAAATGGAATTTAGGTAACAAATTCAACAATATCCTTGCCACTGCTCTGGCTGATTTTTAATTGACTGCTTATGGCGTGTTATTTTTATACAACTTTATCTCGGTACAATTTTTGGAAATTTTTATCAGCCGCTTAAGACTTTACTAGCTGCAACTTTTCCTCTATCCAAAAAATATATTATAACACAAAGAAAGGTAAAATGCATATAAACACTCTTTATTCATTACTGCATCCCCCTTAAAATATCACAGTCGATTGGATACAAAATAATCGACAAATTGCGCAGAAACTTAAAGGTGCATATCTAGCGAATGCCCAATGGTATTACTCAGCAAATAACCGTAAGCATTAGCATAATATTGAAACGTCAGCGATATGGATTCAGGAGCTCATTAACGTAATTGATCAGCTTTCCGCTAGGCTCGAATCAATCGCACGTCCCACCATTGATTTGCATTAATTACCGTAGCGAATGTCACATATCGCCCTCATACACCAAGTGATTATTTTGATGGACTCCGTTTTGGTTATCGCCGATGGACTCTGAATGGCTTTTAGTCAAGCTTCGTGTAATTAGTTGCTTTCAAACTTGTATCTACAGTTGGGAAACATGGAGCTGTCATGATGCAGTAAACGGATTACTCGTTTTAGCTAATCCGTTAGTAATGAATGTCATTAGTGTGGCCCCATGCATGTGCACAAGTGCGATGTGAGGGCTCGCGGTAGACTAGCGGTTAACTACTGTACGTGTGTATGTAGGATACCGCACACATGTCAACAACACATACACATAGTACATATAGGTAACTAATACCATCTATCTGGAAACAAACATCGCAAACAACAGTGAGGCTCTGTTTCAAAACATACAACTTTGACATCTGCCAAACCAGAACAAACACAATCCAGCGCAAGGCGGTGGTACACACCCGACTTAAATCAAATAACTGTATTGCTTTTAGCTTTGTAAAGCTTCAAGTGCAATAGCGTCAGTGGCGGATGTTCCACCCCCGTCTCCAGTCTGTAGTCTATGATATTGCTCCACGCCCTTTACATGTTCGGTGGGGTCTGAAGGCGGGAGGCGCGCGGGCACGCACGCGGCACGCCGCCGCCACGCCGCCGAGCCGCCACCGCGCCGCCACCTCTCCAGAGATATCGCAAGCGTGACGCCCGACCTAACTGCTCCAGTTTATCCCTTTAATTGCCTTTTTTCTGGAGAGTGGCTTTAAGCGCTCCAGCCATATCTCCTCACGTCGCAATTACGGAGACGTCTTATGATAAATCTGCCGTAATTTGCATGAGATAGCATACGCTCTCAACTTTCACGCGAAGCTTCCTACTCTTGTCGTTTATTACGTTAGGGAACGTTTCCAAGAATGAGAATGAGCTATTTAACTACTAACTAGATAGCGTTAACTATCGTTTGCGGCTGAAAAATCCGAGACACGAATTGTCGGTCTCACGTTTTTATTTTACTTGTTCCGCGTTTTTATTTCGTTTGTAATCGGAGTTCTCAAGGGATGAACTTTGTTTTTTGTGAGCATATTTGGGGAGTCACGGAATAACAATTTGAAGTCAGATGCACTTTCATACAATTTCTGTGCTCGGAAATAAGACGGTAAGAGGCAAACAAAACAGACGGTACAATCTCCGTGTTGCAACGTGGCGAATTGGCGGCCGACACCCCAAGGCTGCGGAGCTCTCCTCGCCAATCTCGGCATTTTTTCCAAGTTGCCGGTGCCTGTGAGCCCGTGCGGCTGTGTGCCCGTGTGCTCGTGTGCCCGTGCTGCGCGAGCGAGCGCCGGCGGCAGATATTGTAGCGTCAGCAGACCGCCCTGCGGACTGCGACGCTGCGCGGCTATTTGTCGAGCGATGCGCCAAAACATCGCATCGCAATCGCACGGAAAAATTATTCCTAGATTGCTACTCTTCGCTTTTTGAAGGTGCATTTACTTTGCAGGTTGAGAGTTTTATATTGTACGGAAGATGAGGTACAGATTGTTTTATCTTGTTGGCAAGCTTTCCGATGCAATTCTCATTTCGATTCGATACAAATAGGTAGATAAAGCTTTGTGGCGTTTTTGAAACACGCTGATGTGGTGAATTCATTTTAGCGCGTAGGTCTGATCCTTCTAAAGGAGTAGTGATAATAGTACCCATTTGGGGAGAACTGTTTCGAGGTTTGTAAGGGAGATACATAATAGATAAGCTTGACAAAATGTGCTAGACGAGTTTCACGCCCTCTGCGAAGGAAAGTCATGACCCCCGCCAGATCATAACAACTGCTAAAAGCAATATAGATTACTCAGGCACTTTATTAGAAGAAATAACAGGTACCTAATAAGAAATAATGTAATAGGCGTATAAGAAAGTTTTTTGCTTGCTCAATCATTGCAAAGTTTTTAGAGGTCCCGTCTCAGAAAGAGAGTAGGGCACTTTTTTATTTCAACTGATCAGGTTTTCCCGAAGTGTGTACCAATTTTAAGTTTTGACGGTCTTGTAAACTTAAAACCCGAGCACCTCGTGTTAGTGCCGTAACTTAACTCTGAACTTTAGAAGTTCTAAGTAAAAACAAAAAAACGCTGTGGTACACTTAGTATAATAGAAGCCATATTATTTCTTAGGTATCAAATGGAGAGACGGTCAAAATCCAGCTACAAATATCTTCACTTGTTTAGGTAATGCCTCAAATATTGTGAAAAAAGTGAAAACACCACAGTCTTTAAAACAAAGTTCAAGACTAATAAACTAAGGTAGTTTGAAACATTAATGCTACCTACCCGAGCGGTTAAAAAGATGAAATGAGCTCTAGTCTCGATGGTCGATAAACTTATTACCGGAGAAGTGTTCGGTGATCGTTGAAGCGTGTGGGCGGGCCCGTGCGATGACGTGTCATTAGTCCTTTACACTCGCCTTATATCGGACGATGTCTTTGTAAAATGCTTTGTTATTAAAAGAGTTTTATACGTCTTGCTCAAACTTTTTGGAGTGTTAAAGGGAATTTTCGGAAAGTTTCTAGTGATATCACATGTGTGAAATATTGTTATTATGGGTTGACGAAGTTTTTATAGGTGTCTTTGTATTTTTAGTTTGTGACTGCCTGAAATAATTTTGTTTTCTACTATACATCTAGGGTTTAAATACCTAAGATACTTTAACTATTCAGCATTAAAAATGATATTATAAATTTTTGATAATATCTCTAGTCTAATCTGAAGCGTAGTACATTAGCTACCTCCATTGCGCCTAGATATGTAAAAGGAGCTACATTCGGAATAAGTAGAGAATAATTTTTCCACCTCCATCATAGAGAACAGCAGGAAAATGAGAATGAATAAATGAATATTTCAGTATCACTTACATCTACATTATTCTAGTATTTGAATCGCTATTACAACCTACCTTTTAGGTGAGGTCATTTATATACCTGTTTCAGACGATAAGATCACATTAAGAAGGTAATATAGGAAGGTTTATTACAAGAATGTTCCTAAAAGCTGCCCCTATTTTCTTGTTACCTCAGTCCATATTTCAGTGTAAAACTAGTGTCAATATAAGGGTGTCGGTGGCGTTCGTCGGCGTTCGCCTGATGAGCAAGTAACTCGTAAGGCGGGCGACCCATCATGTGCTATGACACCCCATTAACCCAGGGCGGACTGCGCTTGCTAACTTACTTCGCTAATATGTTTTGAGACGTACCTAGCTGTAGCTATGTCGACCGGACACGATGCTGGGCGCTTGTAAATGAAGCGACCCGGTATTATGGAGTTATTCGTCATCTACCTACACTTTAAATATATATGATAATGTTTACATTCCCAAACGTGTTCCCCTTTGTGACCGCTCCCCAAATATTGCAGCATTTAAGTTAAAAAATAAGCGCTTTATTCGAGGTGTCGGTTACATAAAACATGCCATGTTTGACGAATAGTGTGAATTAATTTTTATAACAGCGGCCCCAAGTTCCCAATTTCATACATGGGTCGAACGGCTGCAACAAAAATATTAAAGTGTTGTATTAAGCTTTGTCCTCTTCACGTTTCGCGCGTCACGGGTGACCAATTTAAGTATTAATAAAATGACAAAACGTGACCCGGGAGCAGGCCGCCATCCATCACGGCCGCACGTCAAGTGGTGGCCGAGCGATTAAAAAACTGTACCTAACCAATGTACGCCTCTCCGCAGATAGGGAAAGTATTTCGGGACACACTCGCCCGGTAAATGTTCTAGACAAGGGTGAGATTAAATATTAAATTCGCGGTTAGGAATTTCGGGTTGAAAAGTAACGGTGGTGGGCATGCGCAAAGCCGCACTGATCCTGGCCTTTTCAAAATCCAGTTTACAGCGTTAAATTCGGACTAAAAACAAAGGTGTGTAATTTTTTATCAGGTTCGAAATAACACCGGTCGGGTAGCCGGTAGCCGCGTGGGCGCCGCCGGGAAATGGTGGTACATACGTTTAAATTAATGAAATTAGGTCTTGTCTGAAATATTCAACAAATAACACAAACATGAGATGACGAAGTTGGGAGAAGGCACGTCGTGTGTCGACGCGATAACGCAACTAATGATTGATATACTCGTGCGTCTCTGTTCAAACTAATGACAGGGTGAAGGGTGTTGACTTTCAAGTTATTAATTAATATTGCTATTATTTAGGCGACGGTGATTACATATTTCCCGTCACATCGCCACTGTGTAAAACTGGGATGATATGTAACGGAATTTTGTTGTTTATATGGTGGTTTAAAAGAATGTTGAGCTGATTTTTATTTTAGCCACATTGACTATGTTTAATTAGTAAAGTCTAACAGAAATTATTTTTAAAGATTTCTTAGACAGGAATCACTGAAAAACTGCGCCGTCACTATTTAGTGACTTATAAAGTTTCTTTCGGTATATCTTCTCCAACTAAGACAGTTAAGAATTGCCGGTTCCAGCTATTCTAACAATATAATGGCGTGTAAAAGTGATTTCAATATCCTACTTGCATAATAAAGATTTTATTTTATAAATAATTCCTTACACAGTTTTGCTCCTTAGTTTTACAAGTATTAGCACACATTCGAATCCTTAAATCCTAAAATTACATATATTTTTCTACTTTAACAGAACATATAAAAATTAACGAACCCTTCAAAATATCAACGGAACGCTAAAAATTAAAGGTGGAGAAATGACTGATGAAAAATTATTTGTGTAGCAAATCTGCAGTACCTACTCAGTTAATTAAAACTTTCAACGAGCTCTCGTTCAAAGAAACAGTCGTTGTCCACGGGCCCTAGGCCATAAAAACTATACCTAGAATCTACCTACGCCTCATGAATCGCAATACGGGTAGATAGTACAATTGACAAAGTTTACTGGAGGGGGTTCGTCTCTCGATATGTTGATATAAAAGTATCATATAAGTTTAGATATTAAATTAGTGTAGTTAATATTGGTTAAAATGTACTTGCCACATTTTTTTCTAATGAAATTTAAATGCTTGTACAAATGCGGCAGTTTGTGTAGAGATGTCATGTAGAGATATATGTTTTTCACTCCTTTACATAAAAATTCTAAACGAATTTTGATGAAGCTTTACAGTGTTTTAGCATTGACATACTATAATTTACTAGGATACTAAGCACCTGTTCCACATTCTTCTGATAAGATCTGATTAAAATATCTGACAGATAAACTCATACAAAATCTGTTCCTTTGTTGAATTTATCTTGTAGATAAGGATATATTTCGAGATTGTGAAATAGGCTCTAAATATTTTGGCCAAAATATCATTCAATGATGACAATGACAAGTAAGTTGAGAAGTTTTTATACGCCATAATGTCACAATATTGTGTACAAGGGTGTGTTTGAGAAATAAAAAAAAACACCAAACCATTTTCTAAAGCCGGTACGAAATCCCGATTGATTACTTCATAAACAGTAAATTAAATAAGTTCCAAATCAAACTCGAGTTATTATTCAGACGTAATTTCTCATTTTGTACGCAACACATCACCTTAAGCTGAAAGTTATTATGAAAATTACTCTTATAATACCCTCTCGCTCGCACACACGAAACAATTCAACAACAATGAACCGATCAAGAAGGAGTACTTCCAACGAAACTTTTTAATTTAACAAAAGTATTTGTCGTAAAAGCCTATAATAGGAACTTTTTTATTATTAAAGTAATTGTTGACGAGAAGTATGTTGGAAATTCATAAAATATACGAGGTAGGAAAGTTATGAGGTCTGAACATGATTAAATGCAATTTCTTTACGAAGTATGCTACCCAGTTGTAGGTGAAAGTTTTCCTCTGGATGACCGAATTCTTGCGTCTCACGGTTTCGGTGATATTTTACGAGAGTTGCATAATGTTTGCTTACGTACGTGTGACTGTATGGTTGAAAAAATGTGAAAAATATACGAGTAAAAACAGAATCAACATTAAAATGCAGACAGCTAACCGCAAACTATTATGTGAAGTATAAATAGTTTCTAAAACTGAGTAAAAAGTAGGAGATTCCAAATCGTTACACTTTATCTTCTATGTTTAGTTAGATACTAGCAGTACTACAGATACTAGTAGTTTAGTTAGATCTTGTATCTTGTTATCGGAAAATAAGTCGTAACTAGCGGTTCAACTCAACTTTTATATTTATTATAGCAATCCACCGAATTTTCGGTGATTTCTGCCAATGTCCAGTTTGAAAGTAATATTTTAGTTTAAATGACAATTGTGCGGTTATTAAATTATAGTATGGAGATCATACACGTGTTCTTATAACCAAGAACACGAGATGACTCTCGTAACTAGCGGTTGTAAATTATAATATTCAAATAAATATATCATCGGATAAATTCACAGAAGTCAAACTCTACAGATAAGTGCAAAATATAAGAAAAGAAGATTCGTGGAATATCAAAATTGGAATGAAACAGCACAAAAATGGCAATATTCATCATGTAAACAGTGTGTACTTTATAAACAGAATATATATTTTTTTAATTTTCTGTATTTTTATTTATTTATTTATTTATTCTGACATCGGGAACAATTTAACCTAAAACCGTTTTAATTTACCGTGTTACCAATGTAATTCTGATTCTCAGTCACTTCCTTTTCATACCCTTTAACACTGACAAGGCACCTCAATATAATCCATACACATCTTGACAAACGATCTGTTACTCCATATGTTCTCGTGTCTACGCCAGGAGTAAATGGTAGTAAAAGTTACAACAGCAGACCGCAGGTTTGCCGTCACGCCATGCCCAAAGTTAGCGTGCAATACATTTTGTTTTCTTTACGAATACCACGGATAACGGTGGTAAACAGTCGCCTTTTGTTACTTTATTTATAAACGTTGAAAATAAATTGAGTGCCTAAACCGCTTTAGTTTGAGGTTTTAAAATAGGATTTTTGTACTGCATTATTCAGTGAATTTTTGTGTTAGAGGGGTCATGTTGAACTTGCCCTGGTTTAGGTGGCTTTGCCGAACGTTTGTTGGTTAAAAAGTTGCCAAATAAAACAATTTAAGTTATTATGTTTAAAGCTGTTATTCTACTTGATTTAAAAGTCAGTCTTCAATCTTTTTCGCTTTACTAAGGCGAAGTAAAGATATTTTTCGCTGATTAACGATTAAAATTACTTGACAGTATTTTTCAGTGAAACCTAGAACTAGAAATGACAAAAATGCTGACGTACTTATTAACTCTGCGCAGAAACATTTTTCGAAAATTAATATTTTAGTTTAGTACACTTTCAATAGCACGAAAAAATCTGGTAACTCAGTTAAGACCTGACCATAACTTTTAATTTACTTAACCATAAGTTTTAATTTACTTAACCATAAGTTTTAATTTACATATATTTATAAAATAGTAAAATTACTCATTAATTAACTGTCCAATTGTTGATATATTAACGCACATTCTAAACCGCTGGTCCTAGAGACATGAAACTTGCACGGTGTGTTCTTGGTGAAAAGTAGATTTCCATTAAGAAAGGATTTTTGGAAACTTGACCCCTAAAGGAGCAAAATAGTATATAGAAGTTTTACATCCACGCGGGCAAAGTCGCGGTTGAAAGCTAGTAAATTATATTTCTATTCACCTTTCAGAATTTTTATTTTTATTCATATTAGGAGTTTTTATTTTTATTCATATTAAGAGTTTTTATTTTTATTCATTTTAAGAGTTTTATTTCTAATCTTTTTTTTTTTAATATTTTTATAGATGTAGTATTTGGTTGAAGCAAAAGAGAATGTCATGAAATCCTTCCATCCACTCATGCATAAGTAATATAGCTATCTAAAACAAACCTCAATAACAAACCTCTTTCCCACCCTAAAATGTTAATCGCGAGGATATTTTTAACAAAAATACGTTACGTTTAAAAAATGACTGTACGATGACGCAACACTTACTCGTAACTTTGACCGGCTGTGCCGAGCAGCACTCGATTTAAAAATTACGGTAACAATGCAAAATTTCCAACATTACTCAATTTGAAAGTTACACATAAATTATAATGTAGATGGGAGTAAATAAAAATGAATCGTTGAATGCGTTGCTAAGAGCAATATTTGAGGTCTAGACCAATTCGGATTTTTTAATTTAAAATAAATATTCGTTTAAGTCCGAGAAAAGTTTTTATGAAGAGGAAAATTGGAAAATTTACTTTTTTCTCTCTCACACACACACACACACATCACACTCACACACACTCACTTAGACAATTAGCACATGTATACTTGCCTATGCTTAGATGGTACTAGCGTGCTGTCCTGTTTTTGTGTCTGTTGCATAAAATATGTATTGTTAATAAATTATAAATCCGTAATGGGCTGTAAGACTAGTTTATATAAGTTTATTTGTAATTGTTAAGAGCTGTGGATTTTGTGAATAAATAAATAAATAAATTTTGTGTCCATCAAGATCATTTTTAGAGGACACAACAATACAATATCTTTTAGTGTTAGCTAGTGTTGATTAAAAATAGATTAGTAAATATTATAATAATTTGGTAATAAGAATAAACTATTAAAACACCTAATTATTAATTTCATACTTTCGGCTTTATAAAAAAAAATCACCTAAATCCCCTGAAAATAAAAATATAAATCATAAATTCAAGTTTTAAAATTATTTTTCAAGGGGATTGTTTTCATGTAGTCGAGTGAGTGGGCTGGGGAGCAATAGAACAGTGTAACGACTGACTTATGAACGGGAGCTCTTAACTTCACAGGTTACCGGGATTCAGGGTACTTTAAAAAATAATGAGATACCTACTAGTTTTAGCATACTAATTATTATTACCTGCATGGCAAATAAAACGTGGGTGTATAGTATCTACAAAGCAAAATCGCTTTCCACTGTATCTTTAAAAGTACGGAACGGAGTTTTTTAATAGATAGAGTGATTGAAGTGGAAGATTTATATGTTTAATACATACAAAATAAAGAAGAAAAAAACCGAAATTTAAAAATTTTGGAACATCTTTATGTGTGTATTTTTGTCCAATATTCCCTATTTTTTCTCAAAACTATTGAGCCAATAATGTGAAAAGAAAAGCCATAAACAATTCTTTATTATGTATTACAGGAAAACCTATGTAAATGGAACCCTTTGTGTACGAATTTACTTTTTGATTTTTTCATCTAAAGGCCCGGCCACACTACGTACAACTTGCGGTCGCGTTGAGATTCGCGCCGGTGGCCAGTTACTGCAGTAGTATATTGCCCGCGTTGTTGTGGTCTCATCCTTACAAATATTACTCAGTATCTGTCGACACGTGGACAGCAACGGACGTGTGTGCTTCAGTAGTCCAGGCCATTTTTATGGAAAATCATCGAATGACTCTTTTTGCTCTGGACGGTGTGGAAGAGGGTGTTAGGTTTCTACTTATGTTCCTTTTTTTTTTTTGGTGAGTGGAAATCATCCAATGACTGCTCCCGTCCTGGGTGCGGCGGGAGGGCGTGTCAGACTCTTACTGACTAAAACCCACTCATGTTCCTTCGATTGCCCTTTATGTTCCAGGGTCACGGTAACTATTAAAAACATTCCGCAACCCCGGCAGGCACTTATGAGCAAAGTCATCGAATGACTTTGCTCTTGACGGTGTGGAAGAGGGTGTTAGGTTTCTACTTATGTTCCTTCTAAGCCCTTTGTGTCTGGGCTGCAGTATCTCCTTCGAACAACCCGCGGCAGGTGTCGGTCCTTACGGTCCCCAGAAATGTTGAGTAGTAGGTAGTCTAGGCCTTAAGGTGGAATTGACAGTGTACATAAATTAAATATCTATCCATTTTTTTGAATCTTAACCATATTTTTCCGAACACTTAACTTTATAATAATAATAATATAATAATAAATAATAAAAATCTTTATTGAACAAGTATTGCAGTACATGGGGTATTTGTTATGTATAATAGTAAAATTACAGACATGCTACAATTATTGTGGATGCAGTTCTGATCTCCTAACTAGGTTACAGTATAACCTGTGTGTAGGAGTGACAGTTCCGATTCCTCGTGGCTTACAAGAAGGATGTATTTTTACAATTTACGTACATTATACATATGTTTACTGCTTCAGCTTGAAAGTATACTTAACTAAATATAACTGCGATGAATAAAAAAATAATATAAACATATTTATGTATATTATTGTACATATATATAAATAAAAATAGAGTTACATATAAACGAGTAAGTAAGCATAATATATTAAAATGCTCACAGAGAAGAGAGAGAGAAGTTATTTGTCTATACCCGCAGTCAGTTTAAGTAAATTACATATTTAACCCTCTCATTTAATTCAAACCTCTTTTCAAAACTATTCACCCTCCAGGGAAAATTGGACCACACATTACTGTTGTAAAATTCGTTGTGAAAATTTAAAATTAATTCTGTGTATTAAGCTAAATAATGAAGGGGATAGCTGGGGAGTGATGGAACAGATGTAACGAGTGACTTATGGAGGGGACTGGGCTCATAACTAGCGTCCAGCGCCGCATAAGTCCCGCGACCGCACTGGGAAGCTGCACCCCGCTTTACATCATTCACGACTGTGTTGTATTTAACGTGGATGTCTTGATAGAAATGGTAAATTATTAACCGTTTACAGGGTCGGTGAGTTTGTTAGTTTTTGGGTGTATTTGTGTAAGATTATCTGGAGTTTTTTTTTGTTGTTTTGAGTGAGATGTTATGTCAATTAATTTGGTCAGAGTAGAGGTTTCTTTATTCATGGTCTTGGTAAATGATAGGAACGGGTCGCTTGTTGTTCTGAGGCTCGTGTTAACATCACATTCAAATAACCAATTTGATGAAGCGTTATCGCATAAAAAGTTTACAATTTCATTAAATTCTCCCTAAATAGTTATAAAGAACTTCGTTATTTGGCTGTCAGTCAGCTTTTAAAAGCCCGACAACAAAGTTAAAACGAAGTAATTAAAAAAGAAAACACAAAATACTTACAAAGTCGGAAGCTCGGCTCTCTTCACTTAAATTACTTGCGATTACACCGACAAAACGTTTTAATGAAACACGTTAAATCGCGCCAAGTGGGCCCGGCGGCGCGCGCCCCGCCAAGCGCCCATACCCTCCACGTCTGCCATAGTTCGGCAACTTCACCACTTACTGTGGTAGGTGGCGGGTAGTTTTTCCTCAAATATCTTAGCCGTAAGTAGAGTTGAAACTACTTCTGCAAAGTCCATTAAAGAGTATAAACTCACGCCGTGGTGATTACAAATGCTGCCGATTTCGGCGACCGTTTCGGGGTCGATTAAAGCTTTTTAATTGAAATCACCTGTGATAAACTTTGAGCAAACGAATGGGACTCGTGTTAACCAAATATAATCGTATCTCAGCGAACCAAATTACCTGTCGATCATAGGTTTACCGTGAGCAATTTAAATGTATAATTAACCTATTTGGCTAACTAAGTTATTTTTGGAGTTCACATTTGATAGCGGTAAAAGGTAAGCCTTTGATCGTCCATTTATCTTTTTGTCTTTATTCATGGAAATGTCAATGTGGACATTTTTGAGTGGCATATTTATTTCTGGGATTATTTTCGACGGAACAGTATCTAAATATCGAATATTTTTTTCAATATACACTAAGGGTTATAAACTATAAATGCGCATCCGTTAGAATTAAAAGCGTATATGTATTATTTGATAGCGGAGAGTCGGAGAGCCAGTGCACTCGCTCCATATAAATATGTAAGCGGAGGAAACGCTGACGTCTGCGTTCCGCCGCGTCGTTGCGGAAACCGCGTCAATTAAGTTGCCCGCGATGACATATTAGCCTTTGTTCCCCTGCATCCCCTCTCCCACTACGACCGGTATTTACTCGCAAGAAACTTGCAGTATGTACTACCAGATAATAGATAGGTAATGTTGCTCGCGGCTGTGCGTGATTTCCTATGCACTTGGTTCAACGTTCCAGTTTATATTCTATTCATCTGCATCCGAGGTTAATATGTTATTGCGCTTTGTGTTCTGCCTTACATTACGGCGAAGTATTTATGAATATGCACTGATTGTACGCAAAATTGAATGAAACATTTTTTAATAAACTTAATTGGCAAAGTTGTGACAGTTATCGATAAAGAATGGCATTTGTCATTTTAACGCGAAAATATATCAGAAAATAATTCAGTCAGGTATAAAAGAGTGTCTACATTTTTAATATCTGCCGCAGTCATCTGCCAGATGCTGACTGGACAATTAAATACCGCTGAATCAATTCTAAATTAAATAGATCCACTGTGAAAATACAAAGTTTACTGACTGTCAAACAAAGAAGATGAAAAAAGTTTTTTCTTCCAATTCCATTTTGCTTTCACCATTCCTCTTTTGCAGTCTCTAAAACTTTTCAAAATAAGAGGTTTTCCAGGGAGTCTCAATTATCGATAAAGACGATATTAAAAATTCGTTTGTTTTGTTCTTAGCCTGCGCCTTGGAAGCGGTGTCCCCTTTTTTCCATTGTTTGCGTAAGAAGGGAAAGCAGAAGCGGCGGCAAACGATAATCAGAAATTTGAATTTCGCCCCCGCAAGGCACTGACAAAATCATCCGATTTTGTGCGTCGTTTATCATAGCAATTAATTAGGCGAACAAAAAATATTATGTTGGTTTTTCTGAAAATGGTTGATGTCAGCAAACAGTTTGTTGCTGAAACTTTTCTATTTTGTCTTATCTTAACCGCTACATCGTGCGGCTAAGGTACAGGCGATCGATATGTGAGTTACAAGCGGAATCTATATTCATAATTCTCATATCTACATAGTAGCCGTTCGGTGGTATGATGAAGGAACATGGTCTAAATTTATTCGTAAGCATTACAGTGTAACATGTACGAGGCTGCTCCCTTAATGTATTCATGTAATTCGCATAGCCGGCATCCCCTTTGACCGGCCACGCAACACCGCACTGGCTGCCCGGATAGAGTAATATAACGTGATGTTTTAAAACCATCCATCACGTTTAATGTCCATATAAAAAGAAGGAGGTAGCGTGCCGACTCTATCCGCGGATTTTTGAATTTGCGCATGGTACGATTTTTTCATTCGGTTTTCCACCTAAAACAAGCTAGACGCTCCACACTCACTTATCTTTAGCATCTCTAAAGGAAATTCACTTGTTGCAAGACGCCCCGACAACCTCAAGTTTTATAAATGTTAATACAAAACAACACCGTCGACTTTCTCATTTTCACCTCACGAAACTCTCTCGCGTCCGTTTATTGCGGGTGGAAATTATCAATTGACTACACTCTAGTATTCAGCAGTGCAAATACAAAAGCAAGAGCTTACCGTCTATTCTGTGCGAGGTCAAATAAAACCTCAAGTATCAAGCCACTTGAATGTAAAAACGTTGGGATGCGGCCGGCCGGGCGGCGAGGCTGACGCCAATTTGCATTAAATGCGGCTTGCACCCACCAATGATAACTTACACTTGCTGGAGCCGCAAAACTAGTGTTTACTATTGTGAGCTTAATATTTTGTGTTAAGTAAAAACTTGTAAAATTATGCGCAGAACAAAAACTCGTAGCTCAGCGAAAAATCTCCGTTCTCGCTTCAGCGAAAATTCACCGAACGGCTAAGATATAATGTTGAAGATAAGCTATATAGTTATTTTAATATAAATACAGTAATACTGAAAGTATTTGAAGGTTGGTATAAGTGGAACGACTGGTGTGGTATTTGTCAGAAGTGAACTGACAAAGGCTGTTGATGATGACAATTTAATAGGATATTACTATTGAATTTAAATTGTCATTTAAATAAATTCAAAATACTTCGAATAAAATCATAATGATTAACAGTAACAGTACTGCTTCAATCACAAGAAGTAAAGGACAATCAAATTAATTAATGCTTTCATTGAATATTGTCAACCAATTAAATGGCTGCAAATTCATCAAGACCAAGTGCTGCAGCGCAATTCGGCGGAGGTCTGTCAGCGCTAAGTGGAATTGATTGATTCATTACCATTTTAATACAGTGTTGTATTAAAATGATGATCCAAAAGATCCAAATTGATTTTTCAACGGAAAATATGCCACGATGCTTATAATAATGAACTGTGTTATTAACTATTCCATGTATTTTATGTCTCTTTGCATTCGGAATTGTAATTACATTTATAATTATTGTTTCAGAATAAATAAAATGTTTTCAATTTCAAATAATTACTTACAATTGTATGTATTTCTTGGTACAATATTACTGTAGCAAAATTGATTTTGTTCCTCGTTTAGTATGATATTGTGTAAATATGTGTTTACTTTTTGATAATGTTAATAATATAATAACTATTTGAATCATTTTAATGTAATCTACTTGTAAAGTTATGTGTAACACTAACACTGTGAACCTGCTGTATTAACCATAATTTAAATATAATAAAATAGTACCTTCGTTAACTACAAGCAACTGTACGCGTATATTACTAAAATGTAACTTGTTTGTAAACGCTTTGGGTTGACCTGTTAAGTCTACAAATGTTTAATAAATAAATAAATAACTTAAAACTAATAAAAATATAAATCAAAAAGTTTTATTATCTGTTTGAATTTTAGTCTAAATACTAACATGTATTCTCTATTTAAAAAAAAAATACCAAGTATTGAGACTAGATTATTTTATTCTTGTAACAGTATCTGCGTCACATAACCTCAAATAAACGACACGCAACGTAACTGACACGGAAGGCAGATTTTTCATTCCACAAGTCAAAACATACCCGTTAAAACTTAGTAAATGAAAAGCACCTCTTGAAAGAACACAGACACCCACACCCTAGGGCTTTTGATGAACATCTCGTTACAATAAGCAACCCTCCTAAAGCCCTTGCAAGTTCTCTTGCCTTCTCCACTTTTTTTTTCATGCGAGCTACTTCTGAATTCTATTGTTTTTATTACCCTAGTAAATATGTGCCGAACCCCTCTGTACGAAGCCATTATAGTATCGTTGCTGAATTCAAAAAATGTCTGCATTATGCAGGGTTTAAAAGAAACCTTTGAGTTTTAACAACTATCTGAAAGTAAATATACTCGTAGTACCTACTTACCTAAATGTTGCTTAAAAAACCTATCACGCTTGTGTTTCGAAAGGGTTAGGAAAAAGGGGTTACCCTCTCGCAGCTATAGTTTGCTAATGTTCGGTCCTCAGATAGGGGGCAACCCTTATAGCCATTTATCAGTCGCAGTTCCAATTTCCGGCTACTAGTGAGATTATTTTTTAATGTTACCCAGTTTTGTTTTGACCAGAAATTTGTTTTTACGTCAAAGCTTATTTTCTATCAACAAAATCAATCAAATAAATGTTGTGCTATAGGTAACAGATAAATTATACCTTTCACCTTATTGTTACTATGTTCAGTAGTAGTACAATCAGATAGAATGATTGATTGACATGTTACGATCACATGAAGCGATACTTATATAAATAAATAGATTTGGTATCTCGTTGGTGACAGATTATAATTTAAAACTTCTCTTCGACGGACCCCAAACCAAAACAAGGATTATTTTATTAAACTTTTCTCCCTAATCTATAACCCTATTTGTACAGAATATTAAATGTACTTGTGAAAATGGGGGAAAAAGGAAATGGACTAAATAGGCTGTTATGAGATTCAATCACAGGAGCATCTAGGTTACGGACGGCGCAGAGATCACAGGCCGCATACTAAATTATTAGCCCTTAGTTATTTATGCACCGAGAACCAACATCTTAATAGCGAGCGAGAGTTACGTCCAGCCTAAAATAATATTTTGTATAAATGTTCGAAAATAAACAAGCCGCGTTGAACCAGTTGCTTTACAGTCACAATATGTCGTAACTTTGCAACGCTACTTCGCCGTTCTGCGGCAACATAATGTCGGAATGAGTTTATTATAAAGGTTTAATTTTCAATTTACGTCTAACCACAACGTGATGAAATGTTATCAAAAGCTTACCTTTGGGTGTGCTCTCCTGGGGAAGGCCACTTTGGGGTCAATCTGAAATTGAAAACACAACATTTTAATACAATTTGAATCAAAGGAGATATGTTTAATGTGAGGGCTGTGTTGTATTTGAGAGAGAAGCGGGTTTTGTGCGGTGACTTTGCTAATGTAAAAAAATCACTGAGACGCGTCGAGCCCAACTAATCATGGACCGCACGTCCGCCGGGGAAGCGGGCACGATAAATTCGCATCGCCTCTGCGGCTGCAATGTCCAGTCCTAAAATCCCGGCTGCAAAAAACCATCGGACTGAAAATCCTGCGCCGTGGTCCTGTCACTCGATTTCGCCTCTCGTCTTTTTCATGTAACCGAGCTCTACTATTTCATACGTGGCACTGTTTAAGCCCTCAGATTTTCTCCCGGCAGCGAGCGGTCGCTCCAGGTCTTTTTGCTCGTATCTCGACGCGCCGTTGACCGCTATAAACGCAAAATATAAACCCAAAGAAGCTACCTTTGACATTTTAGAGGTAAAACGTTTCATTTCCACTCGTGCTAACCGTTTTGTCGAACGTTTTCCACATTCAGCAGAAATGGTTCAGGATTTTTTTAGTGCAGCGTTCTTACTTTTAAAAATTACTAATGTATAAAATGGGCGGTTTGTGGATATTATAGTCAGTAGTGCATTGAGACCGTGGTCTTAAATGCAAGATGCTGTCTAATCATAAAATAATAACTTATTAATTAAAATACATTACCAATAGAGTTTAATGTCAATCTCACATTGAAATCATCATTTAAATTTTCGACTTACGTAGATTTGTGTTTTGGTCTATTATCTATTCTTATTTTGTTATGTTATGGCAAGAATTTACTCTTAATCGCTGAGAAGAATATTGGCTACTTTTAGCGACTTTGTTTACATCGCGATATCCAAACTGAACACGGACGTGTCGCAAGCAAAGGCATGTCAATTGACGATCCTGTTGGTCTAGTGGTTAGTGAACCTGACCGCTAAGCCGGAGATCGTGGGTTCAATTCCCACCCAGGATGAACTTTGTGTGATCAGCACAAATGTTTGTTCTGTGTCTGGGTGTGATTTATCTATAATATGTATGTATTTAAAAATTATATAAGTATATTTATCAGTTGTCTGGTTACCATAGTACAAGCTCTGCTTAGTTTGCGATCAGATGACCGTGTGTTAGCTGTCCGAGGACAAATAAATAAATAAATAACAATTATAATAGCTTAAGGCTACTACTGTCAAGACCATGAAGACCTGTAGAGTGTTGTTTTGAAGAAAGTGTTGTAAGTAGAAACAGTCTAATTCTATTCAACAAACTTTTAAATATTACGTACATTTTTAAGTCGCACAGCGCACAATAGGCGCGGAGCCGGTAGGCATCCACGTCCGCGTAATTACGAAGCAAAAGTGTGAGAGAATAATTTAAAAGATTTCGCCCAAGAGGACTGCATTATTACAATATCAGGGAAACCGCTTTACAGCGTCATTCATACATTCTTAATTATTTAATTATCTTCTGAGTACGCTACACGAGCACAAAATACAGCGTAATTTGATTAAATTGGATTTCAACCAAGACAATTTGTTTATTTTTTTATGAAAATGTAAATTGTAATTATCATAACGAACGGCGGCCCACGTGTGGTTGACACAAAAAATATCACTACCCGCAAAACAGGAGATGTAAAAGTTGTTGGAAAGCTTTTAACCGCCTCACGCAAGCAATTTTGTAAACGTTGTAAAATGACCACGAAAGTATACAGAGCAAGCAGAAAAATCATAAAATCCCAGATGGTGGCGCTAAAGCGATTAAGCGGGTCGATGATAAATTTTAACGAGTTATTTTAATGGAGGCGATCGCAGTCAGTGGCTAGCCGGCAGCCTGCGTCGATAGAAAAATAAAACCAAACTCACCAAAAAGACTGTTTAATACGTGACCCCGTGATTTTTTTATTGTTTCGTAAACGTTTAACGATAATTGCTTTTTGAAACGACGCCTTTTGTACATCCAAAATGTCATTCCATTTGTAATTGAATACATAAAATGTGGTAGCGCCCTTATCTACAAGTCCATTGCTACTTTTGTAACAAAAATGGATAAATGCGGAAAAGTAGGAAAGGTAAATGGATGAAGGGGAATTCTGACGTGAGTTGATCTTTGATCAAGCAAAGCGACTCAACTTTCTTATATTGATTTTGCTTAAGAATATTATTCAATATCTATCCATCCAACTGTTTTATTGAAGTTTTAGTCAAAAGCGTTTTATTCAAAATGGAAGGTTAAATCATACTACGGCGTAGCAGTTGTCGTAGCAGTTCGCAGCGTAGCACTGCTACGCTCTGCCTACATTGTTTTCGAATGAAAAATTCTTTGTTTCACATTTTCAAAGAACAATAAGTTTCTACTTCCTAGTTATAAAGTTCAATACTCCTGCGCAAAATGACAGGAAAACATCGATACAAATGTGACATTTTGATATGGAGCCATTTGCGTGATTACAATCGACGCAGCGGCGCACCCTCTAGCCGACTTCGACCTCCCCCTTCCTACAACTTCCCTTACGATAAAGATTGACATCACCCACCTTAACTTTTGAATTATCCTAACTCGAATCCCCAAATAAACTAAATCCAGCTCTAATCTGTACGACATAGAATACAAATTCATTTAAACTGGTGGCGAATTTTTAGCGTGTCATCGCAAGAAAAGATTGTAGCCAAGCACATTAGTGGGATATCACTACTGGTAGCGAAAGAGCATGTTCACTTTATGTACTCGCTACGATCGCATCGACGTAAAGTCGATTACGTTAAATTTTATATTAAGCAAACAGTTTTATCGATGTGTTGTGTATTTTCAAGTCATTGCGGTAACGTGCCGCAATGAAGTTCATTGTATCAGTTTACTGTTGAACCTATGACACTAGAACACCTGAAGAAATTGAAGTCAAAATGCCAGTTTTTGATTGCAGTTTGTGCACTAAGTTTTATTTGGAAGCCTGGCATGAACGCTCCAAACCAATATTTCATCTAATTTTGATTATAATCTAAAAGTTGGATATAATTCGGTGTTGTTATTTTGTGATTGTCTTATATACCAAAACTCTTGGTATGGGATAGTCGATTTTCCAATTAAAAACTCGACTTGTGTTTAATACATTACAGTAGCGCCTTCGCGTTGGGCCTGCTCTTTCAAAGACATTGAAGTAAGCAGACACCCACATTAGTATTCTAACCCTAAGTTAATAATGAAACGTTCTCCGTATCGTGTACCGGAGTTAATAAGCGAACATTCCCGGAACGCAATTCGATCAACATGTTGTTAAAACCTGATAATTAACAAACGTCACACGTCGGGCTTGAGTTACGGACAAGAAAGTTTAATGACGCGCACTCACTGCAAGCGGTAACTGAATTTATTTACGTGCAGACGACACGTAAGTGTCGCCCCGGCAGCGTTAAGTGGGGACCGCATCATTTGCTGTTCAGTCAGCAACGCGCACTCTAACTCCTCCTAATTGGAACGAATTTGGCTGCAGGTGCAACACTCGACTTGGCTCAAGATTAGGGGCGAGCTATTGCGACTATATTCTGCGCCGTTTCCCCTTGAAATATTCGATGTGCAACGCGCGACTTGCGGCTCGCAGCGCCGTCGCGCGCGCCGTCATCCACGTGCGCTCCCACTAACTTGAATTAAATTAAGAACAATATTTACCCTCGGAGCCGAGATAAATGATATTGCACACTTAAGCCAGAGTTAATGTTTAGTGACGACTTATGTACCCACATTCTTAGCATAAGCTAGTGAAAATGCCATTGCGGGAACGAGACAACGACATGTAAGCTCCATACAGCAGAAAGAGAGAGATGAACAGAACCACCTCAACAAGAAAGACTTAACGAGGCGCGCTTCAGCGTAGACAAATAACAGCACGCCAACAATGTTACGTGGCGTTATTTTAATTGATACAGCTTTAACTCATTCTGTACAGAAAAATGCAAACAAGTTGCGACGCGATCGGAAAACACTTGACACAGATTGTTTATAAAGTAGGGTTTGCTTTAACGCTCGGTGAGACAAGCAGTAATGAAACCGGGCTAGGGCGGCTCGACAAACGTCATTACTGGGGCACGCATAAATATGCAAGGCAGGTAACGCACATTTTCATGCGACGTCGCAAGAATTTTATCGCTCGTTTAATTCTGTGAGAAAAAAAAATGAGATTCTTTTGGGTGTAACACGAGATAGGCGGCCGCGTGGGAACCGGCCCGCTGTCCTTCTTGGCCACGCTTCGGATCTAAGTGCAACCGAAATATATTTTATCCACTTTGTCAGATATTACTTTCTCTTAAGCGTCGCGTCGAAAGCGTAAACGGAAGAGGCGAGACGTAATCTTATCCATCAGAGGCACCTTATTCGTTACGCGTTAATGTGGCCGCTTTGTGTTGTTAGACGTACGCCTATTAGCGTGTGTTTTATTCATCGCCCTTTTCCTTCAGTGTGTAACACGTCGGCTACAATTGCTAGGGACCTTAACGACATAGTTCTCTTTTCTTAATGCCCTTGTTAATTTCGTTTACATTTGTTTAAGTGTTGCCGTCGTTTATTTACTTCGCCCCAGACGGAGCTGTCACGCTTTTCTAGTTTACGTTATAATCGTTTACTTGTGAATGATGAATTGTACCTGGTGTTGGAGTAGCTATTATTCTTTTTTGTTATTTCTTTGTACAAGTACGGAATAACATTATTCTTGTGAAACATGTTTTTCCTTGAAGTGTTGGCAAAAGTTTCGTTAATGTACGAGTAGCATTTGAAGGTTGAGCAGATAATTTGCAGAAAAGATAGTTTGGCCTAGCTAATTACGCAAGAGTTATATTTAGAATGTTAAAATTATCAGGTTATTTTTATGTTTATGATCGATTTTTAAGAGGAAACTGGAAAACCCTTAATTTGTTTTGAAACAAGTCTTGTGTTTTCAGCAAAACATAAAGTAACTAAAACAAACATAAACACGAATTTATATCTTGTAAGCAATTTTGTTTCTAATGTATTTGATTTCAACTTACTTCAAAAAAAGTCTACTCAAAATATATTGCTTAAATTTTATTACTTACGTAAAACTTCAAGTTTAATTTGTATCCTAATGCATAAAATATATTGTTAATATCCATTACTGATCGACTATTGAATTTCATAAACCTTTCGACGAACAAGCGACAGCCGGCTGTCGCGCTGCTATCTTTTTATTGTGTCTTGGATCACGTGTGTTCAAATGTTTAAATTAAATTATCAAAATGCTTTAAGTTCATTCAAAAAATCCAGTATAAACTACTAAAGTATAATAATATCGCTGCGCCGTGTGGACCGTAATATTTCATGTATTTATTTAATACATAATAGTTACAGCAAAAACAAATATACCAAGAACAATAATTTAGACTGACAGCTTATAACAAAGTCTTTACTTAAAATAAAAATCTTTTTTACAAAAATGGTAATCGCCATCAAAAACTATAAAAGAAAAAAAACTTTAGTTTCGGGAACCGGTAGCTTCATTTCTGTATGTTGTTTTGTATTACCACCGACTTGCAAAGAATAGTTGTTTTTTTACTTTGTAGTTTTTTAAGGCGGTTACCTTTTGTAAAAAAAACTAATTTTAAAGTTTAAGTAGGCGTCTACATCTTATCATTCGAATTCATTACGAAACGGTGCCACTAAACAACTTAGCTAGCAAATTAGGCGTTTTAAGTTCTGCACGACATTTATTTTACTGTAGTGTAGTAGGTGTAAATAAATCTACATAAAGGTAATATGTTCTAAACTTGTAAATAATATTTGCAATACGTATATTAAAAATATTAAAAAAGAGGGAGGATATCTCGCAGGGCCTTCAAAAACAAAAAAAAATATTTATGTTTAATTAATCCAGTACAAATTTAGTACAATAACCAAATAGTTGTACTATTCGCTATTGAGTTACATTCTCAAAAAAAAATCCACAACTTCTAGAGTGCACACTTAAAAAAAATTGTCATTCCAATTTACTCACAAGATGATGATTTGACGACTAGAAACTGCCTTATGAAGTCCAAAAAGATATATAGCTCCCCAATAAAATACAATTTCAAACAACTCCACTTAAAAATTCAATAGTTCCACAATTGACAGTGAAGGTACAAAGTTTAAGCTTATCTAGCGTTTCAGGTCAGTACTAAAGCCGGGTGGGCATTAGCACAATGTGGTCGGTGGTCTCGTGAGACAAAGATTACGCACAGTTCGCTCGCCAACGTAGATAACTACGGTTGGCTGGCTACTGGATGTGCTGCATCTTTTGTGTAAACTGTTTACAATTTTGGTGAACTGTAGTTGGAGTTGGTTCGCTGTAGGTAACTGTGTTGGGCTTTGAAATTGTGGGGTTTGGACGGGTATTATTAAGGTTGAGATGAATATGCCATTATGTTGCGTTTCTGTATTGCATTTGTAGTTTGATGGTAGTGACAGTGACAGGGTTATTGATTGCTGTAATTTAATAGTAAATTTTTGAAATGACTTTATACTATAGATTTTTATTGTCCTGAAAAATTCACGCTCATCTTATAAGATTTATCTCCAATTGTCGCATAATAATGTGATGTCCCCAACACATCCATTAGAAAAGCCAGCGTATATATTATACTCGCATCCAATATCCTTCGGCCAACTTCATAAATCCAAGAACTCGATCACGTCAAGCGCAGAGCCGTGCTGCTAGGCAGTTCTCTAATCCTGTTTGTTTGATTGATCAATGACCTATCTAGTTACCAAACAATCTACGTCGGCCGGCCGGCAGACATCCGGAGCAGATATTTGCAGTCAAAACAGACTTAGGGCCAGTACGAACTGCACTCTGCGCATGTCACTCCGCTTCTGTATTATTTATTAACTCCAACGAGCTTCCGATGTTACTTTATTCCATTGTGCAACTATCTACGGTTCGTGATGTCCGAGCCCGGGAAGTTCCGAACTGACACGACTGGGAGAAACGAGAAACTTTTCGTGCATAGAATGAATGCCTGTCAGCCGAACGTAAACATGCAAGCAATATACTTGGTATATTATTTAGTTTGTGGATTGCGGATAGCCGTGGCTACGGCGGATTGTTCGCAATGTCACTGCGTACAAAATTTTGCGTCAAAAACTTTGCAGGTTCTTTTAATTCTGCTGGAGTTGAATTTTTCTTGGAATAAAGAAACAGTGTCAAGTGTCTCTGCTTCTTTCATTTAAAATAGAAAATATGAAAGCTAAAATAAAATTGTTTACATTGTAAAATGTAAATGTTTTTACAGTGGAGCCCCTCTGAAATAATATAGATAGAACTGAAGAAAATCTGTCACAAGGAGAGAGCGGGGAGTTTGTAGGTAATGCTGGCGAAGTCGGCAATGTTATTTGGCGAGCCGGTGCAAGTAAAGGACTCTATATTAAGCATTCCTGTCCCCCCAATCTCTTCAGGTGGGCGGGCGCGACATGAACTCTACTTCAACTTATTATTTCGGGGCCGCATGCGAAGCGTTTGTTTTTCTCCGACCTACGCCTCTAATATACATTTACATATGTATCATAAACTTAATCCCTTTATTAAATTCCCTCGGAGTCTTTTTTTCTCCTCAATATTTCTTTTTTATCTCGCATTTTTTAATTTTAAAAGCCAATCCTATAAAAACTTAGTGCTCTGAACGACGCGGTTGTTAACGACCAGCTGTTATCTTGCACTAAATAAAAGCCTAGTAGTTTTAAAAATGCCTGTATATCGTCTATCATTAATGAACTCGTTATAACACTAATTGTTCCCACAATCAAGCCTGGGCGTGACATTAAAGTGACATCAAAAATGTATGTACACTATTTAAAGATTCCCATTTCGCGGTGGTCGCGTGCAACCGATTTACAAAAGCGACTGGCCCCGTGCCCATTAAAGCAGATTACGAACGAAAAAAATCAACGAGCTCTTGGCGTTATGAGTTAATTTTGTAAGAATAATGCAGGCGTCGGTTAGCGTTTCCCTTTATTTGGTGTTCCGGCTGCTCTGTTTGTTTAAACGGGTAATCCAGCGCAAAAACAAGCCGAGACTACATTATGTAGTGGTGCCACACAAATGTGTGTTCTCAATGTTGTCGGAACGTAATCGTCGGACGATAAAAATCACTTAGCGAACCGAGTAGCCGCTCTAGACTACACCGCTAACTACTAACTACGGGGAGTATAACATAACAAGAGCGTTTACGTGGAACGAGACTTGTTACACTTATTTGAAAATTAACTTTCACTTCAGAAATATTCTGCAACGCTCGGTCCGAGAGAACCTCTCTAAAACGGGAGAAAACGCTAAATCCCTTGAAGTTAACGTTGTGAGCTACAAGGAACCACTCTATTATGGTCAGAGATTTAAGATGCTTGTAAGCAAAACTGGGTTTTTATAAAAAACTTTAAAGAAAATTTTGTCCTTAAATTAAAAAAGTTGATATAATGCAGCATGGTGCAGCATTCAGTTGGAAAATGTACTTATATCGCAGAACGCGTGCGCTCCATATTTTAAAGGTGTCGATAAGAGAAAAAAGGAATGTCCCCGAGTCGCAAGCGCGCCTGGTCTAAACGTGTTTACAAGTTATGCAATAATTCAAATAGCGTAGTACAGCAAATTTATGCTGGTGCACGGTAACATACTTCAATGGCTGGAAAGCATTTTATTTCCATGGACGTCGGCGACTAGTATAGCCGTCGTATTTTCGAATTCAGCCAGAGAACGGCGAACGTGTTAGGTGGCAATATGAATTTATGATCATGGCGAATTAAATGCGTTTAAAGGGAAACGTGATTCAGCGGAACACGCATCGGAAATTAATTAAGGACTTTTTACACTTGGATGACCAGCTACTGACTGCTTTTCGTGATTCTAGTGTGTTGCAGCCGGACTCTGTTATTTATTGCATTTTGTTGTGCTGTTTTATTATGTCTGATGACAAAAAACTGTATGTACACATTTAACGGTCCTTGCAGTTTTGGAATTTATGGACACTTTTTAATTAAAATTGTGGCTCCACTTCTGTTATTAATTGAACAAATGAATTTTTATTTAGTACTGACTTTAAAGTATTAAACTAGCGTTGAATCTATATATTTTCATTTATGTTTTCAAACAATTTAGAACGCGATAAACGAATTTCTGTTGTCATGTACAACGAGCCTATATTATTAAACAATTTATAACCAGAACTTCATTAAGTAGGCACGCATACCTTTAGCAAGGTAAAGGCATTTTTGTTCCGAGTCTCGATTAATTTCTGCCAGTTTCTCGTTGTCTCGTTAGGGCTCACTAGATGAAATTTAAGAGTCATCTCAGCCTGGTGAAGCCTCCACACAGATCCGGCCGCGACAAAAGGGAGCCCTAGGGACCGCGTACAGCGGGAAAAGGAATTTTTAATTGGCCTCCAAATAAAAGCCCATATAACTTACAACATAAAAGGCTTTTTTTCACGGCGCAATTCGTTACGGACCGCGGTTTTAACTATTATAACGAAATGTTACAAAAAATAAAGCTCATTTTTTAATTGACTCTCACGCAGACTGCTTGTTGCCGTATCGTATTTTCGCAAAGAAAGATTGGCAAGATAAGGCGTCAAAGACAGGCCGAGAAGAAGGAAAAAAAACGGTCCTCTTCCATAGTCATAATAGCTTGATAGGCCCTAACGGCCACTTAAAATGAAAAGTGTGTTCCATTTTAAACTTTATTCATTATACAAAAGTTCTTGTTAGTGTAACAGACATTTTACTTTCATATTTTGGAGGAAGTCTGAAACAATTAGGACAGTTTAATCGCCACCTCTTTAGGACGGTCTGTTATTTTAATGAAACGGAGAGCATTGTATTACGTTAACGTCGTGTATGTATAGCTTTATAAATCCTAATTCCTGGGTTATCTACGCCCTGTAAATGTTAAAATGGGTCCTTTCACTTTCAGTTATATCTTCTGTAATTGTTTCTATTCTCTGCTACTTGGAATATACATTTTGCGATAACAATGATCATGGATAATAGTATCTTTTACATGAGATTAAGCACGTATAGTCGTGGCAAAAGTTATTTGAATTTTCTACAATATTGTATGGCATTGACAATGCGGTCCCAAAGGCTCGTTACAGTATTTACATTACAAATTAACGTAAAATATTATAATTATCATTACACTTCCCACCAATAAATGTTGGTCAAACGCATTGTGTCAGTGCGTTTCCGTCACTACCGCTTTACAAAGTGCATCATATTTTTAAACAGCCACCGATATGAAACCGCATAAAACATCGAACATTTCCTGTGGAAGTGAAAATTTTAATTTTCCGAAAAATTCCGCTGCTATATTTTAAAAGTCGTGATTTATTAATGCGGGTTCGTAAACGCCATTTATACCATTTATGTCGTTTACGGTAGATGAGAGCAGACATTTGTGTCGGCATGTGTCGCGCCCATGGTACGTCAATGGCGTTTTAATTGTCCACTCCGCGTCGGTGCCTATTCGTCTATAAATCTGGCCGTGTATGTCTGTCAAGGGTTCCTTCGTGTTCCGACAGTTCTGTTCTATGTAAATGTTGGTGATTGAAAAATGAGCTTTTTGGAGAAGGCAAACTTACATTAGACTTGTTTTAGCCAGTGATTTCGACCCTCTGAATGTCAATTTTTGCATACGAAATTGCATATTACAAAAGCTTTATTGCTAAAATAAAACAGATTTTAGCTTTGGTTCTGTTACAACAAAACATAGTTGAGAAAAAGTCTAACCTATCAATCTTGATTAGATGGTATCATTCTTGTGATAACATATACCCATATTACAACACAAACCTAATCTAAGCGCCACTTACAACACAGATATTTTGTTAACATTATAACGAACATTACTCTGAAATACCACCTCTAAAACCGTACTAAATCAGTGCAAAAGTAAAACACAGCACCAGCATCTTCTAACATAAATTCTAAGTCAACTGAGTGGAATTGGTTACTACAAATAGTTGCAAGTTATGGACCAGCGGCCTGTCAGTTCTAATTCATTGTGTAGGACTAGCAGTGTTTTATTGACGTACAATGCTTCAAGCTGTGCCAATCTTGTGCTGATATTGTTTAGCTGTTGTATGGCTAGTGATAGAATGGTGATCAGTTTTATGTTTGTTGGCAGTTAATCCATACTAATATTATAAACGTGAAAGTAACTCTGTCTGTCTGTCTGTCTCTTCTTCACGCCTAAACCACTGAACCGATTTAAATGAAATTTAGTACAAATATAGTCTGGGACCCGAGAAAGGACATAGGATAGTTTTCATCCCGAAAAACCTCTGGGAACGGGAACTATTATTCTTCGCGAACGAAGTCGCGGGCAAAAGGTAGTATTATATATACAGGGGAAGGTAGTCGTCAAGGGCTGATACAAAAGGTCTTAGGAATCTTGATGGCCAGACGTTTGGTTAATCACTGATAATTTAATGATTGAATTGTAGTCCCTATTTAACTGGAGTTTGTTTAGGTGCCCCCTGGCTTAAAGAATAGACCCATCATCATATCTCGGTCATTAAACTAAATGTACCTTGCATGATCTGACCGATAAAGTGTCTTCATAAAGTGTCATTTTAATAAAAATAATAGTATACTCTCATAAAATATTTTTGCTATTTTCTTTATTGGCCTTCGAGCTAACTCCCTACAAAATTTTACCAAGATCAATTCAGTGGAAGGGCAACAAAAGTCGGTTAGACAGAGAGACAAAATTACTTTCAAATTTCAACATTAGCATGAATAGTATTAATCATCTACATACCTTTGTCACACAAATAAAAACGAAACGTCGACGAAAAATTGCAACTATTTGATACCAAAACGAATTTTAATAATACAATTTACGTGTATTTTTTATCCCAATCGCGCCTGTTAATAGCTTGAAATAAAAATATTTATTCTTTCATGTATTTAGTAAATATGCAAACCATTTTATAGCGTGTAAAAAATAAATTTTGTAAAAATCGGCGTACTTTTTGCCCTGAAGCCATTTTAATTGTATGCATTTCAAAAAGCCGTGTTAAACCTAAACTCTATAACGCATTTATTTCATGAATCAGTGGAGGCTTTTATAATAATTTTAACACTTTTTTCGTGACAGATTTTGATTTTTATTGATCATATTTTTTGAAAAAATTGTGCGTTTTTGTGCGTTTAGTTTTGAAATGTTGTGATAGTCGATAATTAATACGCATAATACTCATTATGACACTCGATAATAGATAGTGTGATTTTCTATCAGAATCAGATAAGTTTTTTTTAGAAATGAATACTAATTTTATGAAGAAAAAAAATGTGTTTATTTCTTTGGTTGAACATGCTAATTTCAGGTAGTACTTAGTTTGAAGGAAAAAAGAACAGTTTTTGTGCTGGATGGCTCATTAATTGAGCAAGACTATATAAACTACAGAAGTGGAGAGTAACCAAAGATGCGGGTTAAACTGCGAGGGACAGAAGAGAATAAAGCTTTTAAGTTAAATGTTAACAACTGTACTGACTTGGACATATAGTGTACACTCAAATGTGTGTGCTTGCTTCATTAAGAAAGCAGCACAGACTTGTGCTTCACCAAATGCATGAACTTTAAGGTCATAGCTCATTACAGCCACCCGGCAGCCACTCCGCACCGACTCGCCTCCTGCGGCTAGTATTCTTTATATGGACGTGTATGGGCATGCGCTCACTATATCAACTCCGTACCGTCACCGGATCGCCTCGGTTATAAGGCGAGTCGGTGCGGAGTGGCTGCCGGGTGGCAGTAATGAGCTATGACCTTTAACCTTTCGACGACCAAACGACAGCCGGCTGCTATTGTCTTTATATTGTGTCTCCAATCACGTGTGTTCGAAGTTTTAAGCGATTTGAACCTCTCGGTGTTTATTCTCAGCACATCTAGACACGTGGCATTGTAGAATAGAGTCTGAGAGGAGATGCCAAATCACTTAGCTTAGATCCGGTTCTCACGAAAGCGGAGAGGAGAGAAGATTTTTCGTTTTAACCAATAAGATATTGTATGTGCTTAAGCTAAGCGCTGAGCTGTAAAAAACGCAGGCTGATTGGTTGTATGACATCTCCTCTTCTCTCTGCTTTAATGAAACCAGGCTTTACATAAAGGGCAACCAAAGGAACATGAGTGGGTTTTACCGCCGCATCCAGGACGGGAGCAGTTATTTGATGATTTCCCACTCACCAAAAAAAGACCTTAATCCATTTATTTGACAAGCTTTTCTATTTTACCATATATTCTACAATACCACTCGTCTAAAGGCTGTAATAAGTCAGCAAAACGATAAATACAGTATTGACATCTGAGTGTTTGACCGAGATAAATAAACATTACTTTGGCACTTATGTACTTTGGATTAGCCATGCTCCATCTTTATCTCGCATTCGTAGTTTGAGTTTTGTGCGACTGAGATAGAAATATGTATTTGCTAAATAGCTATTATTCTCGACTTTGGTAAGTTTTCAGGGTTCATGTGGATGTATGTACGTGAGCTTCTTTATTCCAATAAAACTTCTAAAAATCTGAACGGACTTAGATGTATGAGATATCTTTAGGATCCACGCATTTTTTCTAATGAATTAATATGTTATGTTTTTAATTGTTTGTTTCGAATAAAATTACGTCTAGCTAATTACGATAGTTTATGATTTCATTATGTCGTGATGGCCTAGTGGTTAAAGCGCCCGCCTCTCATGCAAGAGGTTGTGGGTTCGAATCCGGGCAAGTACAAATGTGACTTTTTCAATTCATATGTACTTTCTAAAAGTTTATCTTAGACATCACAGACGTCGGTGAAGAAAAACATCGTGAGGAAACCTGGACTTGTACTTAATATGAGTCCGAAATCGCCAACCCGCATTGAGCAAATGTGGTGATCAATGCTCGTGCCTTCTCTGTATGAGAAGAGGCCTTTACCCTGCAGTGGGACAGTAATAGGCTGGTATTATTATTATGATTTCAAAATAATTATATCAGAAAACATGTGCCAAAACGAAGCAAGAGTACCTATTTATTTCTTTACCATCAAGTAGTTATTTTGAAACGTTTCAAATCGATGAGCCCTGGAACAAACTTGGATGAGGAACTAAATAAGTTTCAATATTTCCTCTTAATAAAATATAAATGGGGAAAGTTTAGTTATACACTGAGGGATGAAGCGATCGCGGTTTTGCACGTTCAATATCGAATTGAATTTATTATGATATATTATTTTATTGTTAATTTATCAAATAGAATCAAAGTGGGAAAGCTGCTACGTTTAGTTTGAAGATTGGTTCGTTTTCTAGGAGTTTTGTTTTTAAGCTGTTACGAATTGAATTTGTGATTTGGGCTTCTGATGTTTAGTATCTGAATAGCACAAACTACTTACATGATTGTAAAGGTCGATAAAGCAGTCAATCAGCTAAGATTATGATATTCAAGTATTATAAGGGCAAACCCATTTAAACTATTAAATTATTATCGTAGTGACAATCAACGTCAAGAAATAAAGTTTGATGATTTTCATCATACTTTTTTTATGCAAATAAGACTTGTTGAATCAAATATCTTTTTGTACTTTTATTTCATGGGTAAAAGGGTTGTTTTCGGTAAATATTTTATTGTAATAATGCTATTTATTTTCAAAAGTATTATACATTGTATTACTGATAATTATAAGAGATTAACGAGGTTTGTTATAAGAAATTAACGAGGTTTGCTAATATTCAAGGCTGTACCAAAGTGTCACTATTGTCCTAGGTTGCCTGAAACCCGCGCATGTTAAGGTTCAGTAGCCGCAAGCTCCCATGATAGGATTAAAAAATAGCTTAAAATATTGATGTAATCCTGCTTTTGTCGGGTAAACTAGAAATGTACAAAATGTTAAAAAAAGAAAACGCTTAAAAGTTTAACTTCAACTACAACTTTTATAATCATGGCAATTCACCGAATTTTCGGTGATTTCTGCCAATGTCCAGTTTGAAAATAATATTATAAAATAAAAATAGTGACAATTGTACGGTTATTAAATTATAGTGTGGAGATCATACAAGTGTTCTTATAACCAAGAACACGAGATGACTCTTAAAAGTTTAAAGAATATTCTTGCCTTGACAATTTATTCTTGACAATGTTTATAGAAAAAAAAATGTCAAAAGTGCATTTTATTCCACAGAGATCTTGTCGAAACCAGTTTTAAATACACATTGAATATAATTGTGTATTTAAGATAAACATTTTTATTAGCCTGAGTTAAAAAAAAACTATAACAAATCTAAACGTCAAACTATGTCTTAAGAAAACATACATCAAGCAATAAATAGACCAAAAAATATAACCTACAAAAGTTTATATCATTAGAGTAGAATATCGCATTATGACCTTTGATTTCGTACGCAAGGGGGCGCCACCATGTGCACAAGTTTAGTGGTACAATCGTAAACCTTTCTACCTATAAATATTGATGATGCTGAAACCTATTATTTTCAGGCATACTTCCGAAAAATATGAACAATTTACGATGTAAAGACATGCGATTAACTTCTCTGTTGTATAGAATTGAAACTGTTTCTACTTTTATTTTGTACTTACCATTTTAAGTACTGGGGAAATCTCTACACGTAAGATTCTTGCCAAAACGTTTCTGTACTAAGCACACGTAAAATTAACTTAGAAATATATATAACTAGCTTTTGCCGCGACTTCGTCCGCGTGGATTAATAGTTACCGTCCCCGGGGAATTTCCGGAATGAAAAATTTCTATGTCCTTTCTCGGGTCCCAGACTATATCTGCACCAAATTTCATTCAAAACGGTTCAGTGGTTTAGGCGTGAAGAAGAGACAGACAGACAGAGTTACTTTCGCATTTATAATATTAGTATGGAAGTATGGATTGCACCCAACAGTGGATTAAATCTCAAGGCAGATAGGTGAGTGATGAGTGAATTAATTTATAACTTAACCTCTTGACGACCAACCGACAGTCGGCTGTCGCGCTGCTTTTGTCTTTCTATGGTGTCTTGAATCACGGGTGTTTAATATGACAGTAAAATTCTCAGTTGGATAAAAACAACCTACTAGAGTCTCTCGAACGTAAAACTACATAAAATACACGCTAAAGTACATGTCATTATCCGCTTCAATGGTGACCATTAAAAATGCTGTATCATTATAGATTCAGTAATAAGTTCCAAGAAACACAATGGTTTTCTTGTCCAACAATAGAAAAGGTGGGCGGCCTTAACACCCTTGTTAGCCAAAGGATGGTACATATAATGTTTTATTTCTTTGTAGGCCTTTTTTTATGACATTTGTGGGTTCTATTAGTATTTTATTGCGAAGGTTTGTACAACCTATACCTACAAACACGTTTATTTATCACCAGCTTTTGCCCGCGACTTCGTCTGCATGTAATAATAGTTCCTGTTCCCGGGGAATTTCCAGGATGAAAACTATCCTATATCCTTTCTCGGGTCCCAGACTATCTGTTCCAAATTTCATTCAAATCAGTTCAGCGGTTTAGGCTTAAAGAAGAGACAAACAGACAGACAGAAAAACAGATAGACAGAGTTACTTTCGCATTTATAATAATAATATTAAGTACGGATACTTTGAAGGGCTCTAATAACAATGCAATAACATGATTTTTTGTATGTCCAGTATTTAGCCTAAATATTTTTTGTATGTCCAGTATTTAGCCTAAATATTTTTCCTAATTAACAATCTACTGATTTCCCTCAGTTCGCAAAAAAAACTGTAAACCTCAAATTATACCCTTTTCAATATCAGTATAATAACATTCTAAGCAAACCTAATGATTTAAAAAAAAATAACTGGATTATCCGGAGCTTGAAAATCCTCTTAAAGGTTTTAATTTTCTTTCAAATCTTCAGCCAACGCTGTATTTTCTAATAATAAATTTTCGATTAAAACCTACTTGTAGGTACTTCCTTTTTGTGAATTTCTATCAGAGCTTTTTCGGCATTTTGCAACGTTCGTGATTTATATATATTGTATTGTATTTGTTTCAATACCGCTCGTATACTGCTAAACCCGTCATTAATTCAGAGGAATAATAACAGCAAAGTCGTTAACAGTAATTGTCATGAATAACAATAGTCAATAGTGTCAATAGTCGATATAAAATCGCGTCGTGCAAACACAGTTGCGATCTTCCGCGTTCGTTCTATGTAAATTGAGAAAATGCTCTCTCTTCTCGCTCGATTTGCGAGGCTTCAGCTAATCTTCCGCCAGTCGACTACAATTTAATCAAAGTAAACAACGACGGGAGCTGTAATTTATCTGGATTATTTCGTGGCGAGCGATAGTAATCGACTTTTTTCTCCATCTGTACACAGCAAACGCTCGGGAGCTCGTAATGTGTCCCGAATCCCAAGATACAAAGATGATTATTATCTACATAAATGGCAAGACGTTATATAAATAAAAGTATCTCTTATGTTTTTACCACTATACTTGGCGGAACTGTACGCTTTATCCAAATGTTTCGTTATATTTTTGTATAATAAAACATTCGCAACAGTTGACCCATTCGTCTGTTCCTAAAATACATTCGAAGCCAGAATAAATGGACAATGAATGTAATAAATTGGCGTAAATACAAAACCATTTCCATCATACGAAATACCCCTAGTATTTTATCACAAAGCTGCAACTTAAAACAATACAGCACAACTTTTAGATTATAATGAAACGTAAAAATGTTGAGTAAAAGTTATATTTTGTAGTTAAAAAACTGTAATGCCCGGTATTAATTAAAAAATCGCGAAATAATGTAAGTTTGACGCAGGCTGCAAGTCACCCGGGCAAATTAAAATTGCACGTAATTTAATTGTAGGAAAACAAATTGTTGTGTTTAAATATTAAAGGCAGCTGTGATTTAACACTATACGGTGGCGGCGGGCTTATATGGCCGGAGGAGAGGTAAAATACAACACCATAATTGATGTCACCGTGTCGGTTCACTTCTGCGTATAATTTCACGTTTATCTTTACAAGTTTTCTGTTTTTGGTGAAATAATATCAAGCGGTTTTGCACGTGTTATGATAGCTTATGAAGTATAGTTAATCGTCAATTGTGTTTATACACCTGCTGTGTTTTATCGAAAGTTTTAGAACATTAAAAAAATATTAACTTGGGAGAACATTAAGTAGTTGGGAATTACATTAGGAAGTATTTTATGCAT
The DNA here is from genome assembly GCA_033675125.1 of Athetis lepigone. Taxonomy (NCBI): domain Eukaryota; kingdom Metazoa; phylum Arthropoda; class Insecta; order Lepidoptera; family Noctuidae; genus Athetis; species Athetis lepigone. The sequence continues at coordinate 14,068,335 of CM066239.1, read as the reverse complement.
TAACAAAAAGGGTTGTTGAAATGACGCGTGAATTTCTTAATTCAAACTCGCAAACTAAAATCCGATGTTGAAAACAAATCTTATATATAAAATTCTCGTGTCACAATGTTAGTTACCTTACTCCTCCGAAACGGCTTTACTGATTTTTTTTCCAAATTTTATATACATATTTAGTAGGTCTGAGAATCGGCTACTATCTATTTTTCATACCCCTAAGTGATAAGGGTGGTTCACCCTTAACATTTTTAACGCGGGTAAAACCGCGGGTGGCAGCTAGTATCTATACAAAAATCTTAAATAAAACATAGCTCCTTAGTGCAGTATAAATCAAGTGATTTCTAGAATAACATTATCTAGAACCATTCATTTCTTGATTCGAGTGGCCAATCTAATCTCTTTTAAGAAACGCTCCATTGAAAGCAAACAGCATTCAATCGTAATTTACTTGAAACTAAATTCTGTTTTTTATTTCCAAAGTACAAAGTTAGAAATTTAAGTAGGTAGATAATACGGACTTTTATTGCCTATTTTAGTATGTTATGGTATGCTGAGTGTATCATTAGGTCCGAGGCAGGATTTTTTTATGGATGGGAAATCATCAAATGACTTCTCCCACCCTTGGGAGGGAGTGTCGGACTTTGACTGACTAAAACCCACCCTTGTTCCTTCGGTTGCTCTTTATGTTCCGGGGCCGCGGTAACTATTAAGATCATAGCTCATTACAGCCACCCGGCAGCAACTCCGCACAGACTCGCCTTATAACCGAGGCGATCCGGTGCCGCTACGGAGTTGATATAGTGAGCGCATGCCCAAACAAGTCCATATAAAGAATAGCCGCAGGAGGCGAGGCGGTGCGGAGTGGCTGCCGGGTAGCTCTATTGAGCCTTTAGAACTATTCCGCAACCCCGGCAAGCATTGGCCCTAGAGAGCCCCGTCACGATCATGGCATGATTGCTCTGAGCCGAAAGTGAGGTCGTAATGGTGCCATATTAGTACCGAGCTAGTGTGGTAATGGTAAAATAGTGCGTTTTTGACATACGCTGCATTACAAAATTAAAAGCGGAGTAACAAAATTCAGTTTACGACAAGTGTGTTCTAAAATATTATTTTAAACATTGAGATTTTTCTGAAATATTTCAAGATAGAAAATTTCTTTTTACGCAGGAATTTCCTATTTATTTTACTAGTCAGCAAACTTCTGATTAAATATTTTGTCTATAGACAAGAAGGAAAGCTAAAACCATATATTTTGTAAATGAAGACGAAAAAATGGCTATCCGAGCAGTTTCAGGACTAAGGCTAAATAAGCCCTTGAAAATACGACGAACTCAGTTTATTGAAGGGTTATAAATCTGGAACATTTCAGACAAGAAACTGCCTAACAGCAGATATAAAAAGGAAAGAAAATTAATGGCAAAGTTCATTTTAATATCTTATAAAATTATTTGAAGGAGAAAACGTCTTTTTCTTTTGGAGAGGTGTAATATTCATTATTTTAATGATGCACATATTTTTATAAGATTGTTACTACTGGTCCGATTTGAAAAATTCTTTCAGTGCTAGATAGCCCATTTATCGACAAATGCCATCGCGTGGCGGTGAAGGCTATATACCATCACGCTACGACCCACGGGAGCGGAGCAGTAACGAAAAATGCCGGTGAAACCGCAGGGGACAGCTAGTTTATAACATATAAGAATACAAAGATTCAAAGCTAGGTAGTATATGATTCCATTTTGGTATGACGATAGAATTAATTTAATAGACATTGTAAGTCTTCAACGACGTATACTACTAACCCCCCTCCAGTTTCATTGATTAGTTTTAAGGAGTCCTTTTTATGCAAAAATAAATAAATAAAAGCCAAATTATAAACGTTATTTTACGTTTATAATTTGGCTTTTATTTATTTTTTTAGTAGGTAGTTGTAAAGCAAAACTGTACTATTAAAAATAAATAATTATATATAACTTAAAAGTAAAAATGTTTGTGACATAGTTTAGTTCCACAGTTTTTTTTTCATTCCACATTAATTTGGTTTTCAAATGTTCTTACTTTGGTAGTGTTCGTCAAGATGTTGGTCTCCTTACGCTTATAGTTGAGCGAGACGATTACTGACAAAACAAACAGCTATGACAGATCCAATAAATATGTCATCAAGAGATTGTTAGTTTTGTCTTTGTTTTCTTGTATGGAATTTAAAAGCTATAAAATATTTATATATATTTTATAATTTTAACTAAAAACCTTAAAAGCAATGGAATAGGTTTCAAAATGCTAATCCATGTGCCATAGTTACTGTTGTATACAAAAATTCAGAAAGAAAACTCAACAAAAAAAAACATTGAATTAAGTTTAAAACTATGACTTTATTATCCTTCTACTTTTTGTAAATTACTATCAAGACTATTTTGCATAGTTCGCAACTTCTTTGGGCGAATCTTATGAAGTAAAAATAACTTCAAAGTAACTTAAGTTTTTCGTATTTTATAACACTGCCATTGAACAGTCGCGGTGCTTTTTTCTTTCTTTCTTTTATTGAGTTTCCCGTTTGATATATTGTGCTCAAAGGAGTTTGAATGAAATATTTTATATTAGGACATACCTTTTTGCCATCTAATTCGTGTGTTGCTTGGGCTAATACTTTGTCTACGCTAGATGGGTCGCCGAATGTGATGAAACCGAAGCCCCTGGAACAAAGGAAAATATTTTTATTTACTTATCAATAAATACTTATTTAGAAACATACTGGAACACAACTTGAGGACTAGGTGATAGGTGATTTCCAACGCAAATAAAACGGTCGGATACAACTAAGTTTACTTACTATTAAGTATAATGTACAGTTATTATTTTGTATGGTTTATTTATTTGGAATTGTTTTTATTTAAGTATATTTGTAAAAAAAACATGTTTTATTTTCACATAACAATTTCGTAATTATTATTTTTAGCAAAACATAGAGGTAGTGATTTAGTGTAAGAATTTAATTCAATATAAGTTTTTATTCTAATGTTAACTTCACGCAATTCTTTTCTCTTTACTTTAAAAACATTATTTCGTACAAAAATCCTTAAATAAAACAGAAACAAGAAATCTTTTTGAAACTCAACGTAAAACATTAGAATCGTGTACTGTCCACAGAAACAGGAACAAGTGGACACACCGATAGGAACTGTCTTGCTGATTGCGCGACGACCCGGCACGGACACCCTAATGACGCTTATATTTGTTTTGCACAACCTTCAAGTTTGTTCAGTACTTTTTTTAAAGTAAAATACGGCCTCGGAATATCTTATCCTGGATTTAGTTATAGTAGCACAATTGGAGGTAGATTTTTTTACAGAAATCTTATTAAGAGCGTAAAGTAGAACAAACATGATAAAAACTGCAATATTTTTTTGTAAAACTTTACTTAGAATGACTTAGAATCGTCCTAGGCATTTCAATACAAAAGCTGTTGACGTTACATTGTAAAGATTATTAAAACAAACTCATTTCCTAAAACATGAATAAAATAAACGTCCCTAATTCTTTTTGGCGTAATAATCCAAATTAATTCAAACGACTCGTCCTAAAAATACAAATCCATAAAATAAAAAGCAGAAGAGTGTCCAGTCCGCAAGACATGATTATATAAAGATTATTCACATCGAAGTTAATATTTCAAACAAGTAAATTGAATAATAACACAGCGATTTTCAGTAAGCGGGGCGCTGGTCGCGACCGGGAGGCGATAAATAATAAAAAGCCTTCTCCACTTTAGGACTTGCAAAAATCGCAATTTATAGAGCATTTTAATTTCACTTAGCCGATCCATATTTTACATGTGGCGGCGCGCGACCGTTCTCGGGCCTCGAATTAATACTAAATTGAAATTGTAAAAATGGAAATACAATTTTCTCGTTGTACACCGACGGCTTGCTACCTACAGGTGTTGCCAGAAATGTGTTATAATAATAACAAGGCTTCCTTAATATTTTTGAGTGGGTTTGTTCCCGGAAAAACTGTCACGGACGGAGCCAGCTCGGTATCTTTGTGAGTTTCGTAATTCCTCTATTGCTCTTGAGTTAGTTTGAAAAGGACAGGTTAGATGTTCTTGGAACTAAAGTGATAGCTCGGAAAATAAAGGTGAAATAATGGATTTCGGGATTGTTATTTTGGGCCACTACAAAACCGACGTATAGTTTGGCCTCGTAATCTTTGCCGCTCCTAAAGTTGAATGTCACTTGTACGTCATTAAATGCCAAGGTCTTTTTTGCTTTAAGACCTATGTTACAGGTGGATAGTCCCAATCCATAGATATAAGTAGTACTTTATACAGTTTTACCTAAACGAGGTCTTATTTTACGAATCAGTTGTTTCATATAGATTGTATAAATTTCGGCCGGGATCTACTGTTTTTTTCGCGGGTTCTATATTTTACCCATAGTAAAAAAAATACTATTATTGACTACAATAACCTCTTTCGAATCTTCATCTTAATTCAATTACACTGTAGCCTCGTTTCCATTTGGTGATCATTTTTTTTTTTTTGGTGAGTGGGAAATCATGCAATGACTGCTCCCGTCCTGGGTGCGGCGGGAGGGCGTGTCAGACTCTTACTGACTAAAACCCACTCATGTTCCTTCGATTGCCCTTTATGTTACAGGGTCACGGTGACTACTATACACATTCCGCAACCCCAAAATCCATTTGGTGATCATAACTGAATATATTCAGAGACAAGAGTTTTTGTTTTCGACATTATGTTACAATATTTTATTTATAAAATCCAAATGTCAATGTTTTCGTAGATCGAATCTTGGTTCTGAAATCTAGTTATGTACATAGCTAAAAAGCTTCGTAAATGTATTACCGATAATTTTCTTTTCAAGACATCACGGGTCTTACGAAAATATAAAAAAATACAAGTTTATCAAGTCGAGACTCATAGCAGTAATTCAACTTGAATTTTACTTTAATAAGCAACGTTATTTTTTTGTTCTAGTGTTTTCCGGCTAAATGCCAAGGCACGTTTCTCTTAAAAGAATCACATTCCTAGTTACTTGCTTACAAAAAGTTAACACTATCAGCTTAAAAAGAGTGACCTTGAAAAAGTTAACTAATTTTGTTCCCGCTACTATGAAGAAGATTTGGGTATCTGCAGTCAAATGATAGTTAGATCTAGAAGATCCTTTAATAAAAGAAGATCAAAAGTTAAAGAGTACTTCAACTCACTTCACTTCAATTTCATTTCATCAGAATTTTTGTAAGGTTTACAGAATATCATTTCAGGTACATTTAACATTAATACAGATAATCTTTTAGACACTCCAGTCCTAACGCTGAATACAAAATAATATCACAGCACAATTATCAAATTCGAGAAATGTAAAATTTAATCAGCCCCAAACATATTAGCTAATGCATAAGTACCAATCTCTTTTTATTAGATCGTGCAGTTATACACAAATGCTCATTTCATTTTGCTAAAAATTCACGTAAGCGGTTTCATAATGGAGCTTTCCTGTGATACCGTATGCCGGAAAAAACCTTTTTTTAAAGCTTATGATAATGTGAAATGTCTTAAATTAATTTGAATTTCGCCACGTTTCGACAGACGAGTCTTATCACAACGTGTTTAATTGGTTTTTCTTCGTAATGTTTTATAAACAAATGCCTCGTTATAACACACATTCTGGTATTTTATCATTGTTTTATTTCCAAAAACAAAGTAAGAGGTGACTTAAGGATTATATAAAATGGATGGGGCTACTCGTAAACTGAAAACGCCATGAAGCAATGCCAATCCGTGTGCCAACGAAATTATGTTCATAAATTATTGAAATTTTATTCCTTCCGAAGTTCCACGCAAGCGTACCGTACACAAAAGCCTGTCATCGATAAACTCCGTTTTATTAGTATTTCATACATCCAAAAACAATCGTACCCATTCTCGGGAACGTATTAAATCAGCTCAGGTCTTTATAAGATTCATGGCTTAATACACTCGCATCTCATACTCGTATACGAAAACGTATAGAGGGAAGGGCGTTCGTGTATGGAAATTGAAAATAACGAGGGCCTCCGTTCACACCGCGCATCAAGCCGACTATGTGCTACCCGACCACTTCTAATCGACCTCCACTGCACCTTCCGATAACCCCTATCTCATCCGATCTTCACACCGATACGGGGGACGGGGTGGCTCTCGTAAACTTGGGAGCCACTACGCGAGCTACGAGTGGAGAGGCCCTTTACCGAATGGAGTTACGTCGTACTTATCTTTAAGGGGACGTGCCTTATTTTCTTCCACTTGCAAAAGAGGAACAACTCAATTCTCTCGTACAAAACGGTGGTAATAAGCTTATGAATGGTTTTTGTTATTCCAATCGGTGTAAAACATATTATATGAGCTTCATGAAGTGTGGATTTCTGGAAAGTTCGTGTTTATTGACTGGTATTTTTTGTATCATTGGATGGCAAACCCATTGATGATCCATTTGCTGTTAAGTGGTCTTCGCCGTCTATAAATGATATTTACTTTGTAAATCGGTAAAAATATCACTTTTACATGCCAATATTTTGTACTTATTAGGTTTATATTTTAGGCTAACGATGAGGCCGTCATAGAAATCTGTGATGGAGGAAATAAAATATAAACATCCGAATTGAGAACCTTCTCTTTTTTTAGAAGTCGGTTAAAAAATAGATATGAAGGCAGTACACCCACAAGCACCTTCACAAAAAACCCTACTAGTAAATTTAAAATGTATAGATTTATAAATAGGCACAACATTTTAACCTTTCGGTTTAGTACAGGAAGCTGTTTCGTGTCCCTCTTTGGATATGCACAATAGCGCTTAAACGGCTCACCCGGTAGCAGAGCAAACCGCGCTCCTTTAATTTATGTATGAGAAGATTTTGATACTACCACTACGTAACGGTTATCCTGTTACAACTTAAACGAATCGCTTGTCAGTGTTCACTAGTGCTGACCAATGGTATTGGGTGAAATGTACAGACCTATTCATTTGCCACATTCTCTACTAAATATTGGTGTGATTTGTCTGTGTTGAAGATAATTGACGATGGGATTTTTTGTACCTTAACTGTTAAGTGTTTAATAACTTCAATAATAAAAAGATTCAGCACAGTTTATATGTGAGGAACTTTTTTCGTTACGAAATATATTTCTAAAAATATTCAGCCAATTTCTGACTAATAACAAAGGCTTCTTGTCTTACAAAAAAGGCACTAACATTGATCACTACGCTTGCTCAAGGCGGACTTGCGATTTCCTACTTATACTCATTAAAAACGACCTGATTTGCTCACGATGTTTTCCTTCACCGATGACATCATAGTCGGCCCCGATAAAAAAATAAAATCTTTTCTGAAAAATGTATAACTAATAAAATATAATTCAGTACCACAATTTCATTTCGCTTATGAACATACCCGTCACATCCAAACTAATCTCACTAAATCCATACAAATATTATAAATGGAAAAGTGTGTCTGTCTGTCTGTATGTTTGTCTTTCTTTCACGGCAAAACGGAGCGACGAATTGACGTGATTTTTTAAGTGGAGATAGTTGAAGGGATGGAGAGTAACATAGGCTACTATTTGTCTCTTTCTAACGCGAGTGAAGCCGCGGGTAGAAGCTAGTATTTCATAAAACATTAAAATGTCAAACACAAACATGTTTTGCAAATGTTTCTTTTTAGCGTGTTAATTGTGACGCACAACTGTACTTAGAAAGGCCTTTGTTTTCCGGGGCGTTAGGCTCGAACTATCGGTACCCGGCGATAATCCACTCGCTATTGTTTGGACAAAACTCCAAGAAAATAAATATACCAAAGCGGGATCGAGGTAAAACCCTAAACCGCAACGTCAGGAACAAATAGCAGTAACTCCCGTATTCATGGTTCAGGGCTGCAGCCTCGGGTGGAAACCGATAGCAATTACTGGCGAAATTAATATCACGCCCCAAATACGGCTCGCACATTTATACGTATCGAGTGCAATATTGTCTCCTTTATTAGTCGGCGGGACGAATGCTGGCTGTGTCGTAATTCCACCCTTATTCCCTTCGATTGGCGCCTTTCTTATTTAATCTTGGCGGTAATTAATGCTTCTTCTTACAACCGAGGTGACGTGGTCCATTCCTTTCTCAATAGTTCTCTAAAACTGGGCTAAATTCAGTGGATTTACTACTCGCCGCAATTTGGTAGGCATGAATATATCAATGATGCAATTTGTAAGGCAAACAATATCGAATTTGGCTTCTCTATTAGGGTACGTTAATCACTATGTATAGGTATCGTATGGGATGAATAGATATTAATTTCGCATGAGTTTCATAGCAATAATTCTCGTGTTTCGTAGATCAATATTGTGATAATTTAAAACGTTGCAATTTAACTCGCGTACATCATATTTGATCGGTTTTATACTGCTTATAACAATTCTATTTTGATATCAAAATATTAGATGAATAAAAAAATCTTAAATTAGAATCTCTTTAAGTAGTGAATTTATTGCAACAATTTACATTAATTCAAGGCCTTGAAATAACAATTGGGAATAATATTTCATTCTGGGTTAACCACCAGAAAGTAAATTTAGAAAAATGTCTGAACACAAAAACTAATTAACCAACCTCTATCAACATTAAGTACTACTACGATTAAGACGCGGGACTAAATACGGACTTAGAAAAGAAAATCAGACCCGAGGCCTACTCAAGTGCCTACCCACTCACACAGTTTTATTTCTATTACATAAGCAAATAGCTACCTATCCACTACCTAATTAGCTCCAAAAACAAAACAGTACGTTCACCTAAATATTTTCTATACAACGAAGGTATAAAATATACCGCAACGAAATTAAGTAATCCAATAATTAATCTAAATGGACCGTACAGCCGAATGGTTCAAAACAATCAGCTCTGCCGCAAAATACGCGCATTAAATGAAGTGAATGGCCGCCTCCGGGGGATCCCTGATAAATTAAATTGATTAGAATCCTGTTCGATACCAGCCGTCGATGTAGCTCCGCGTAAAAATAAAGTCGGGTGAAAAATAACGCTCCCAGCTCCACGATTACTGTACAGACCACTTAGAAGAATAATTCTTTCTAATCTCATAAACTTAGTATTCTCCTACACCATAAATAAGAATAAAGGCTACACAACACTGTCACGGTAACGTCTCAAAATTATCCGGGCCTGATTAAAAAGCACACATTCAAGAAAATGACGTCGGAATTTTCAATATACAGCGGAGAAACTCGGTACGGGTAAGCTTTAACCGGCGATTAAAATTTAAGCTCGAATTTAGACGGCCTAATCTCATCGCGGAGCCGGTTCACTGCATTTTGTGACGTGACAAATAAAACAATAGGGGTTGTGTAATGTATAATGACGTCTAGGTGTCTATCGTGCGGGAGGGGTGCGGGGGGTGTACGTCGTTGCGACTCAGTCTTATCGGGTTGAACACACACCCTGTTTATTTATTACCAACCTAGTAGCCTAGTGGTGGCTTCGCGACTGCTACAAGTTCGGCAGTGATATGCCGTCTGTAGTGAAATGTTGTGTTGTACGTCGATAGTGCTCGGTTGAACAATGGATACTGTTTGATGTTAGTGTTTTGGTGAATTGCGAGTACACGTTTTGCTCTTGAAACTGCTGTTTTGTTTAAGAATAATGGAACTGTATTTAACTTTTTTCTTGAATTCAGCTCTAACTAGGTCTTGTCGGTGACGACTTTTTCTAATACAGTCCGGAATTTTTTTATTAAATTTATTTGGAGATAATCTCCAATTAACAAATTTTTTTTTTAGGTATTTTGTAACTGAAAAACAATAATTCCTGCGCACAATATTAGTGTGGAAACACATAATAAGAACTAGTTTTGACTAAAAAGAAAATATACAGTACTTAAACGTCAATTCTTACTTCAACAAACTTAACATTTTTCGCTTTCTGTGAGTAAAATCATTTGTTAAACTTTTAAAAGGAAATTACTTAACTAGGTAGCTAATTCAGTCAATGTGTTAATTGAAGCAATTTTCTTCTTAATTCCTTTCACATATATTCGAATTTTGCATCATAATAAAGTCAGGCCATCACTAACCCCTGTATTTGTCGACATGGCATTGTAATGAACCTCGTGCTTAAGGGTGCGTACACACTTTATCAATTAAATCGATTTTATACGTCCATGTACCTACCCACTTATACATTTGATTGACATTGCTGAAATAAAAATGAAAATTATTTGATTTTTGCCGAAATTGATAGACAAACAATGATAGATTGACACAAATCAAATTCAAATAATATTACGCTATTGTGTTGGACCAAATTAGGATTAATAGACAAACAGAACTATTCTCTTACTGTCATCTGCTAGATTTTAAATAAATAAATGAAACAAAGTTTTTAAATAACATGTCATTTAAAAATGTTGTTGCTGCTAATATGGCGTATATTTACTCGATGTAGCTGTGTAAATCACAGCATCTACGCGACGTCTACGTGTACATCAGACAACCAACAGTGCGCCTACACCATAAGTCAGCCAGTCACGTCACACAAACGCAGCGTTTACGTGACGTTTACACAACGTGCCCACACAGCATCTACGCGATATCTACGCGTGCCAGACATACGATCAGTGCGCGTATACCCTTAGTCAGTCTACCACGATGGACAATATCAAACAATAATATCGAGCAAGTCTATGTGCGCCTTATTCCCACGTGTATGTTATGGTATACACGAATCCGATTAGAACGATTCGAACGGCATGTTAGTTGACAATGTCGGAGTTACCCGCTTTTGTTTTGCCCGTGTTTGCCCAAACTGAATTAAAACGGATGAGAATTATTGTTTTAACTATTATGATGCGTTGCGCTCGCGTTTGTGCTGAAAACTGGATTATCTATGGTAATGTTAGATATAGGCTGTTTGTTTAAATTGTTTTTAATATTGTGTTTTTACATCTTGTGTTTGTTGTTTTTATTTGTAATCTTTTTAACTGCATTTCCTAATACATCGTGGATTTGTTTTGAAAACAACTGGTTTTCATATAAATTTTCATTCCTTATTTTACTGTCTTAGGGGTTGAATATAAATCCTTTCCACCTATATTATGAAAAATGCACATGCAAATTTTCACGACTTTTGTCACAGTAATCTGAGCTGTGTGGTGATTCGTCCGTCAAGTCGGTTATGCTTTACAGCATATATTTGGATATTTAAGAAATGACATAAAAATAAATGAAGTTCAACATAATGAGCAAGAAGGTGTTTAAGCTTTGAAATAGCAACATACGTATTGCGTAAGACATGTCAAGATTGTTAACATTTAGTTAATTACATATACTGATAGGACATAGACCACATTATTTTCAAGTATTGGTGTATCTATACCACATACAGAACTATACTAGACCTAACCATCCATAACAAACCACGCACACACATAATCAGCTGACACAACTTTTTCTTAGGCGATTACCACACTGCATGTTACTCGTCAACGCGCGTACTTGCGGTTATGCAGATCTGCATCATCGTACGGTCTGCAGCATCGGTTTGTTACGCAACCACGCACGTAGCTGCGTTTGTTGATTCATGCGACTCTGACTCATTCCATTCGAAACCACGCACGGCATTGAAAGCCTCGGTGGACCATACCTGGCGAGTCGTCCCGCAACCACGCGCGTGGACGCATGAAGACGCGTCTAACGCGCGTGGATGCATTTGTTGCGTTGGACTGTGCGTGTTTTCTATACGAACGGAGATTACTTACAAGCACGCGAAAACACGCTTTCACGCGCCACGCTGCGTGGTGCGTGGTAGTGTGATATTCTCCTTAATACTCCGATCACGCCGCCGTAAGTGTCACAAACCACTTATCGGCCATAATTCATGGCATATTATTTGTTTACCATGCATTTGACATTGTTTGTCGAATGAGTACAAGGATACCGCGATACAGGCTGTGTACTTAGTTAATAATTACATAAGCCACGTCCATATTCCAGGTTATTGATCATGCGTCTAGTATTTGCAAACACGTCGGCGATGCCCGTAATGTTGGCTAAATAATTGTAATTTACTGCTATTATGGTTGAGAGTAGGTGTTTCTTGTGCCGTTAGAATTTAGATTAGTTATGCTTTACCACTGTTGTTGACGACCAGTTTTATCAACGGGTAACCAGGTGACGCGTTGAATTTCAACCATCGACACTATACTATTGAAGATTGTCCGTCGGCCCGTCGCCGCCCGTCGTCAACAAGAGGGCTTATTTTAGTGAGAGAGGTAAATCATTATGTCCACGACCTTTTCCTAAACATATGAGGACCGGTTTCCAGTTTAGCTGTTTTTGAAAAGGAAAAATTTCGCCACACTATTCCCAACCACTGCAACTCCTGAGAACCAGAATTATCAGTGAAGTCCGCCAGAGAAGCGAAGAAATTAAACAGAAAAGAACAGCGGAGGATATAACAGCGTAAAAATATGTTTTCTTTTACTTGGAGCGACTCCGTATCAGACCTTGACAACCGACTTTACTTGGTTAGATGCCCTTTAGTTAGACTAATTGTCAGACTTTTTGGTTTCTGCATACCCATAACGGTTGTCAAAGATTATGATTGACAACCGGCACCAACGGCTTTACGTTTAAGGGGATAATGGGAATACGTTTAACATATTTTTATTGAGTTGCGCTGTCCCCATTAGTAGGTAAAACGTCAATGCAGGAATAAATTTTGATGAATTTAATCGTACTTTGTTGACCCCTCTGAATTTGGATGGCGTTAATGGGAGTAACAGGAATATACCATCAATCAGCTAAATCTTTAAACTTAAAACAGTACATAAAATGAATTGAAAAACTCATTATAGGTTTACATTTATTCACCTTTACTTTTGTTAGTAACATAAATAAATATACTGGGACAACTCACACACGGTCATCTGATCCCAAGTTAGGCTCTGCTAAGAGCTTGTGTTATGGTAACCAAACAACTGATATAATTACTTATATAATTTATAAATACATACATGTTATAGATAAATTACAAAGCCGGTCAGTAACACAGGACCATCCTACTTCAGACACATTTCTATATTTGTAATTACGATATTTTATTATCCAATTCCTGCACTGTTATGTTGATTGGTATCAGTAAATATTTACGATCAGAGGTCCATTGTAGTTATAGATATAGTTAGGTAATTATATAAAGTGGCTGTTAATTACTGGCCAATATACAAACACATCATAGTGCCCATAATAACAAACAAACTTCCTAAATTAACTGTTTTACATTAAGTAATTTATATTTATTTGTATATTGATAAGACGATTATACTTATATTTTTTTAAACAAAGTTTTAGGTTCATAAGCCCCAAAGGAAAATATTTTTTTTCCGTATTTTTTTTTTCTCCTTTTTGCTTATTATCTCCTTCCCCAAGCTAATCGAATAAAGAAACAAAAAATGCCAACCTCAGTTCTCGATTTTTACTTTGCATCAAATTTTGCGAAACAGTTTCATTTATGTATAGATAATTACTAACACCACAAACTGTTACAAAACAAATACTTAACGCATGAAGGGGAAATTTAAATTAAATGAAAATACCGCATGATTCACGAATCACTTTAATATTTAATGCGACAACTTAAATATTTAATGAACATCGCAGTAACTAACAAAATGTGCTGATAAATTAAAATGTTCCTACATATTTATATAAACGCACTTCAAATAGTAGTAACTGAAAATGCGTCAGCCATTTTAAATTCGTGGACAATAAAATTGCGGTAATTAAACGAAAATTGTTAATGTGTAAATTATTCAAAGTATGAATGCTCAGAATTTTATAAAAAGAGCGTTTATATTTTTTTTTTCATTCATAATTGGACCTTATTATAGCATAATTAATGAATGTCTACTACTCGTTAATTTTAAAGATATTCTATTGTAACTAAATAAGATCTATAAATTACACTTTAATAATTAAGACGGCTGTCTATTTGACTTTTTTATACTAGCTTTTGTCCGTGGCTTCGCACGCGTGGATGTTTAAACTTTTATCCCCTTCAGGGTTAGAATTTCCAAAATTCATTTCTTAGTAAATACCCTCTAAATTTCATGTCTCTAGGACCAATAGTTTTGACTGTGCGTTGATATCACCTAGTCCGTTTACCATTTTATACGACTTGACTAACTTTTGCCAGCGGTGAACTTCGTATAACACAAGATTGTTTTTTTTCCTTCATTTTATTTTTCTCTGTGCCGTCGCGTCAAGCTCGACTCGCACTTTTACCTGTACCGGCCTCAGAGACGCAGTCCATTCTCTGGCACCTACTGCATAGAATTTAGGCCAACGGTCATTATTTAGACAGCATTTGCAGACAGCTGAAGCCCCAAACCAAATTAAAAAAGCAAACACAAATTAACCCAAACTGATAATTTTTAATATCATAACATAACCTGTAACTGTCGAAAAATTAATGAATAATGATTCAGGTAACGTTTCTGGCCACACAAATTGTTGGTATTAACCAGGAAACCATCCGTCAGAACAAAATAATGCATTCGTAATAATTATTCAGATGTTGGTAATCTATGTACTGTAATGTAATTAATTTGTGGGCTGTAACGGAAAGCTCTCTCGTTGTAGATTAATGGATGGTGATTATTGCAAACAAGTACTTTATTGTCATACTAGATATTCCGTGTGACTCCGTTTGTAATTTATACCTAGCTAATAAACTCTATCGGTGAAAGAAAATATGGATTTGGATAATTCCAGAGAAGAGGCCAGTAAATAAAATTACAGAAGAAAACTATAATGATATGAATGTAATAATATGAATGTTAACTATAGTTGTTACTTTGGGAAGCCTGGATTTATTTTCCAAGGAACGATCATAGATAGATGCCACGCCAATGGTACTCTAAGACCATTATATTTCGATATGGATTACGCTTTTAGTATGTCCGAAGGTCTGAAATTCATGACCCGTTATAGCTTGAGTTGAAATTTTCATAGAAAGAAAGAAAAACAGTTTATTCGTGCTAAGTACAGTGAAAGAACTTACTAAATAAAATATTATAACTATTGCACAAAAGGGCTAGCGCTCAGCATAATGCCGGGCCCGAACACATGCAGGAGTCCACGGCGCTGGTTTTCAGCGCTAGCCGAAGGCGTGTTTCTGTCTCTGAACAATGGAGAACGTTAGTTGCTCAATTGTTCTGAGGCACGATAAACACGAATAAAAATTGACAAAGCTTGTTTTTGTATTGCATTTATAAAACAAATGTTTAATTATTCGGTGAGAGTGTTTTTACAATGTTAAAATGAACTGCCTATTAGTTATGGAAGAAAATTGGACTTTTTTACAGAATCAATTCACTGTGGTTTTCATGCTATTGGAACTAAAATGTATTTTCGTAAAGTAATCTATAATTTATGTATTTAATAAATTAGACCATTATATCGCGTATTTGAAGGATAGATTCAGTGTGTATTTTTCTATAGTTTACTTCTAAAACACGTCATTTAAAAAAATCACGTCAATTACTTTACGTCAGCCAGTATATTCCGAGTGAGGTTGAATTCGTTACAATCTGTCTATGCCAAAGACTAATGGTCTATGCGCATAGTATTGTCAACCACTATTCTACTTTAGACAACCCGTAAGTTCTAATACTCCACAGCAATTTCAGAGAACAATCTCCACAAATGAATTCAAACAGTATTTTCTTCCCCTAGCTCACCATATTTAATGACCAATTATAAGCTACAAGTGCTTGCGTGTTAAGATCACTAATTGTAATTAATTTAATTCTGCTGACCACAATTTAGTAGTAAAATATGGTTTTATTTACCGCTGGTTTTTAACGTAACAATTTATTATGTGTTGACATGAGATACTTACTTTAGATTTTATATTAGTACTTGAATGTGTTCCTAGGTTTTGTTTTGCATGCTAACAATATTAACCAGTGTGTGAAAAAATAATTAGTTTATATCTGGTTTTTAAAAATAGTAACAATATTTTTTTATTTGAACAGAGATTTTAGTATCTCTGGTACTATTCCCGCTTACAACATTTTTTTTAGATTCTGATTGGTCGTGTATGAAAGTTTGTATATTTTTAAATGCAACTACGAAACTAATAATTTTCCAGCGTGGGGTACCGTTTTTTCAAATAGGAAAGATTTTTTCCTAAGTGTAGATCGACCAAAAAGTACGATTTTGTAAATTAAAAGTGTGGCTTTATCTGAATTACTAACATTTTGACTTGTTCAATCCAAATGTATTTATTTTTTAAGTTTCTTGAAGATATTACTGACACGACACGTAATGAGGAAATTTGGATTTCTAATAAATATAACCCTGACATCGCCAATCCGCCTTGAGCAAGCATGGTGTTCAGTGCTCAAACCCTTTATATGTGAAAAAAACGCTTTAGTCCAGCATTGGCATTGTTTTTTACTCTAACTTTTGCCTTTAACAAAAAATCTAGCCAGTAAGTTAAACAGTATCAATAAAACTTTATATCTCATTCAGTATATCTACATTATATTATATCTATACTAATATTATAAAGAGGTAAAATTTGTAAGTTTGTATGTTTGGGGTAATCTCTGGAACTAATGAACCAATTCCAAAAATTTTTTCTCTGGCAGAAAGCTACATTATTCCTGAGTGCTATAGGCTATAAATTATTTTTATAACATGTATATTAACCGAGCTATCGCAACTTTTGTCTAGCAAGTCGGAAAAAATTACCTCATAAAACAGAATTATTTGCGTGCGCTGCCTAAACAGTTGCATAAAATTAAAAACAATGTATGGCAACTTGGTTTGTCTTAATTATTTCTACAAAAAAGTCCGCGATACCATATCTCTATCTTTTATATTTTATCTTTTATACTTCTTTTATTGCATTAAAAAAATGATTTTTCGGCATACTTACGTTTGGTTGATTATTTGAGCAACAAAATTTTAATTCTTATGACAATAAATTATTTCAGTATCACAAGGACATCAGACAGATAAGATTTGCCATTTACAGTATGTCGATTGGTCATATAGTTCCGGAGATAATATAAAATTACTAAAACGCAAAATGCCCCTTGCGTAATTTTCATTGTGCGGAAGTCATTTATAATTTCAAAAAATCCCTTTCAAGATATTCAAATTACTCCGCAGCAAGCAAAATAAATGATAGTATGTAATAGAAACTGCTTATTAGCGAAAAAAGGCCGCCTAATATTGTACTCTTGCATTTTATTTGTATTGTCCTTTACTGTTTTTGTCCTATTTACAATAAAGAATATTGGCCGATGGCAAGATATTCGTAGCTTATACATCAGAATAACACATCTGGGTCGTCATAAAGGCGCGTGTAAGAGGTTACGGGTTCGAATCTGAGCAAGTACCAATGTGACTTTCCAATTCATATGTACTTTCTATAGTTTATCTTGGACATCACTGTCATCCCGTGCCTCGGAAAGCATGTAAAGCCCCGGTTGTCATTCGTAGAACTTTGACGCTAGGGGTATTCAGAGGCCAGAAAGTCTGACCAGTCGAACCAAAGGGTATCGTCGCCCAGTTACTGGGTTGTGGAGGTCTGATAGGCAGACGCTTCACGTAAAACACTGGTATCCAGCTGACTCCGGTTCGGCTGTAAGCCGACCCCAACATAGTTGGGAAAAGGCTAGGGAGATGATGATCCTCCTCACCGCACACGGACATTTCGGGAGGTTCCTATGTCAGATTTGGTACAGACATAGTCTGGGACCCGAGAAAGGACATAGGATAGGTTTCATCCCGGAAATCCCCCGGAAACGGGAACTATTATTCCACGCGGACGAAGTCGCGGGCAAAAGCTAGTCTAAATATATTTGCATCCCCTAACTCTTCAGTAAATTAATGTTAATTTATAAGGGACACCTCTATTTTATTTCATGTAGATATATGCAGATTTAAATCCATTATCCATTTTAATATGTATAAATAAAGGGTACCTGTAACCCGGTGTAAAGATCTGAAGGAATTCTTTGAATTTGAGAAGCAATATCTTGTGAGCTCTTTGCAATTTAGATCAAGTGTTTTATTAAGGTAACTACTTTCACGTCTAGCACCTATTAGATACTTCTTTTGTATATTTTTTTCTAAGAATTTGTATCCCATGTTGGTATACTTTAAAATTAATTACTATCATAATTTTTCAACACCACTAAAACCTTCAAAGAATTTCCTTTAAACCAACATACTTAAACTGAAACACAATGTACAGAATAGGATAATGTAAACTGAATTCTAATTTAGAGTGAAGAGGCTGCATCCTAGAGTGCGCTCAGTCTCCGGTAAGTCCAGGATCTTATTCATAACACCATAATAACGTATTTTAATAAACTGAAATTGAATAGCCGGCAGTGTACTTCCGACCGCCTAGACTGCACTAAGCACTGTCTAAATCGCAACCTCCGGCAAGGACGGGAGAACCTCCTCCTACATTATTTCCATTTCACCAAAATACATTAGGCAATAGTTAGCCATTAGGAGGGTATTATTTGACCAGCCAGAGGTGGCGTGCTGGCGGGTCGTTTTGCTTCAGCGAAATTTACACTGGCAGATACGTACCATGCTAGCAGACGGTCCGATATTAAAACGTCTGCAGCTTTTGTGCAGGAAACTAACTGGGACCGTTTAGACCGAGAGCCTCATCCGCGCCGAAGATAAAAGTTTATGAGTTATACATAAAACGATTTTCAAATCATATTTATGAGTGTCGTCCGAACATCTGCAATGGCTAGTTCGCGAGGAAATTGAAACCGTCGAGTGCATAACGTTTTCACGAACAATTTAAGTTGGTATTGTGCTCAGGACGCCGCGAACGATGCGCTTTTTGCAATGGTCAGCAGATCCGGCAAAACTTTATTGTTGTTTTGTATTTGCCCCCTTTGGTGTCTTTTGCGGGAATGTTTGTGTAGTTATATTAGGAAAGTTTGTTGGCATATCCAGAATAGTTTGAAAGTACATACGGTTGGCTCATTACGGATTAGATGCGCGTTCTATATTTCTTAGCGAACGACAAGAAACGAGTTATTCTACTAGCAGTCAGCGAAACTCGAATGTAATTTAATTTGCATCGTTGCTAAAATAAAGACGTCAGCGACAACAAGATGGTGCAAGTACTCGGGCGGCGGCTAAATCTATGCAGTTAGCACACCGACAAAACTGCAAATGAATTATTGTCATTGTAAAATATTCCTCTGACATATCTGTGAGCTGCGTATTAAGTAATTAATAGAGATATAAGACATCAAAAGGCGTTCCTATATTAGTCACAAATCACAAATATGCAACCTGTCTGGTTCGGACTACTTGAACATTCAGTCATTCCTTTTACATGTTCAATGCGTCCTTTAAAGTTTCAAATGCGGTTGATTTTACGTATTATTATACGTAGTTTGCGACATAATCCTCGCAGCATCGCGCTGCTCCGTCACGCTCCGCGAGTCAAAGTTTTCTGTTGCAACTAAAACGTTTCTTAAAATGCATTAATCATAGTATTCCGAGTCGCTTTGATATGAAAGTTTCGATTCTATCCCCGTATTTTAAAGTTTATAATGGCATGCACTCAATCTTGCGTGAACTTGGGCGTATCGCATGCGATATCTTACTTCGCTTTCGGTCCTACCGCATGTTTTGCATTTTCTTTGAGGGTTCGTGCAACTGTATGTCTGAAAGGGTTTCACTGCAAAAAAAGGGCTCATGTATAATAGGGCTTAAACGTACATTCACGGTCTCACCTTGATAAGAAATTCACTTATTTAAAATAAACGTTGAAGACAAAATAAGTGGGTACTTAAATTCACAGTAAGAGGAGCACCCACAATCATACTAATATTAACCGTAAAGAGCCATCGCTGAAAATGAAACGCTCCTTTAATTTTCTTGAAATCACCCGAGCTCGATCTCGGTTTTAATTCGACAAGGAGAAGCTAGCAATCAAAAGAACTAACGGCGGCTCCAACGAGGCATTTCCATACGCGAGGGGGGCTTTGCGAACGACACGGTATTAGTTCGCAACTGATTACATTCCTCGCCGCCTCCGCTTCAAACGACTCACAATGAAGTAGCGACGAATAAACTTCATTACGCCGAGTTAAGCATGGGAAATTATAAGGAGGAATTATCTTCGAATGGCGGCGGTGGCACGTACGCTAACACTTCGGGATTATGGCCTAAGGCACTCGTAGGACACGTCGCCTGCCCCGCTCATTGTCGCGCCGTTCACATTATACGGCTTCAAAGTTAATATGTACGAGTACCTGGAATGTTCGTCGCATTCGATTTGGGGGGAGCGGCGCCGATGTAAAGCGCTGCTTTTCCGCTTTGTAAAATTGGGTTCGGACGCCACTAGCTGACGAAGTGCGGTCCCTTGAGAAAAGTAAATAGTGGCCCGATAGAAGGCTTCGCCAGAGGAGATCTAAATCGGTCTTTGTCTCGTGCTAAACGCTATTCTTTTGAGAGATTTTCCATCTTTGCGGAAGCTCTGGATTGTATTGAATGTCGAAATTGAAGGCTGCAGCGCATTTCAGAACCTATGTCTCATGTGAATACATATGTGTC
Source organism: Athetis lepigone (assembly GCA_033675125.1). NCBI lineage: Eukaryota > Metazoa > Arthropoda > Insecta > Lepidoptera > Noctuidae > Athetis > Athetis lepigone. The sequence continues at coordinate 14,047,670 of CM066239.1, read as the reverse complement.
GAAGATTATTGCAAATGTCGTTCATGTTTATGTATGAAGAAGTTGTACATAGGAAATAAATTATTTCGTAACTAACTTTTCCCGTTATTTACACAAGAAGGCAAAGTTTTGATCAATGCCACTTAATCCCACTAATCTATTATCCAAATGTGCTCCAAATCCGTGAGCAGAAGTTGGTAACTAGGCATGCCGAGCGGCTGTTTGTCGTCGTTCAGCGATCGTGTTTACCGCTACAAAATAAGTTTTAATTAATGGATTGGCACTTGGAGACACGCGTGCCGTCCGGGGACAGCGTTCAGTTACAACCCGTCAACCGGACGCTGCTGACCTTTCATACATGTTACTGTGAAAGTATGGCGACATTAATTGCCCCATTCCCCGGCGGAAAGCCACAGCCGACACGTCATTTTATTAATAAAAATGAACCACTTAATTACAACGAACAAGGTAAACAAACTCGTAACGATACTTCCTCGAATGACAGACTATTGCACAAGTTTTTATATAAATTCGATACTTAACTAAGGTGTAAGTATAAAAGCGTAAGAAAAACAATTTGCCAACATAACTAATAACAGGAAGTCACCTCGTTACTCACGAGTGAATGGTAGGTCGCCAATCTCGCGAGCGCGCCCTCCACTTCTCGACTTAATGAATGAGAATAATTTTGCCAAAATACTTCGGAGAGACGGGACACACGCCCCGGGAATTTTTCAATTTGCAACTGACATAATGTAATAAGAGTTACACCGTGAGGATGCCGGCGTAACGTAATTAATAACCTGTGAAATATTACCTGTTACAATGAATTTAGAGGATAAAAGTTGAGTGATAAATTTAAATAACAAGGAGAGCGTCGTGTGTTCGGAACGGTACCCGAAATACTTATGAATAGTTTGTCCGGGGTGATAAGTGGGCGTGTCTCGGAGCTTTACGGCAATCGCAAGTTTGTATTCGCCAGCCTAATGAACGCGTGAACGCGGAATAACTTCGCGAAAGCTTGAATAATGTATGCTTTAACGAGATGTTTTTCTTGAGCGAATCTCATTAACCCACTTTCTGATTGTGTGAATGTAAACTTTGGGAAGTTCTTATTCTTTAGTGAGAGGAATCTTTTATGAGTTCCGTAAATCAAATCATCCTCCCCAAATTAAATACCGGTTTTTTCCTCCGTTTAAATGTTATCTGCAACATATATTATGTATTAGAACGTGGTTCCATATTGTTAGAGATAAATTCAAAATTTAATAAAGGTACCCCTCTGTATCAAATCGGGTCTTACATAATCACATACAGATGACTGGCTAAAATCGAATTCCCTTTATTACGATCATAAAATTTACCGATATTATCTCAAGCGAGCCAACCGGGCCATAAAAGTAATCCTTCTATTTTAATGGTCCTCCAACCTGCGGGATGCAACAATGTGTCCAATTTGCTTCGCAGTTATCCGCTCCTGACACCTTCGCCAATTTTATATGAGAGTACAATTTGCATGTAACAATATATAACTTTATCTAACACGTACATTTTGATGTTCTTCTCTCGGACTTGACTCGAAAAACTTGCTCCAATTCCATTGAACTTACTTCCCTCATAAAAGTTTATTGTTGGTAAGCAGCATCGTCAAATTAACGTTACAAGATGTTACATGAACAATGGACTTGTTTTTCTGCTGAACTAGAACCAATATAGCATTTTAAATATTCACATAAAATCCTTCGCCCGGCGTTGTTTAATCGGCGCGTTAAATTCGAGAAAAGTCGAGAACACATCAAATATTAACAGAGCTGGAGCGTTGTTTCGACAAATGGGATAATATCGCGCTCATGCATCTAAATCTAAACACGCTTATTTTCAGATAAAACTTAACCGTCCGAGTGAGAACGATTCGGTAATTCGTTCTCTATAGAAAATCGAACGGCCTAAAATCGTTTCTTTTTCCCGGATTCCCCCGAATCACCATTAATCAAGTGGAACTCTGAAGTTTCACGCTACCTTCCGAATCTAATTTCGCAAACAAAGAAAACGAAAACCTGTCTACCTTTATCAATCAAAACTGTTTGAAAATTCTATTCCGTTAGTTCGCACTGCGGAGTCGTGCAACGGAGACAATTGGAAAAATGTATCACGAATAAAAAGTCGTATCGGAATGTAATATCGAGAGGACGCGGCTCGGAATATTCTTGTCAAGTGAAAATAAAGGGTCAGGAAAATACAGTGACAGGTTGTGAGTGGACGGTGGTCATCCGAAACGGGCACAAGTTTCGAATAAATAAACCGGGGAGCAAATAACGACGTCACCTTCACGTGTGCCGCCTGTCACAGAGTAGAGCACCTGCTCATATGTGACACGCTTGTGACGGCCAACTCGGGCTATTGTTAATTTTACTTCCACTGTATTCGTCATGGACTTTCTTACAAAAAGATTATTATATCCAACAACTTTGTACGCTCACATTTTAACAACACGACGTATTGGTTCTATATAACATTGCATGACGGAAGCAACGAAGCTATGATTTATAATCTCCGCTTCGACTCGGAAAGGTTTATGTCTTTCAAATGCGGCAATAAAAACGTAATACTTAAGTTTCCAGATTTTTAGGTTACGGCCACGACGAATGCCAATGTGGAAACTTTAAACGTTTACATCCAGCGTGACAGGTGTTCCTACTATCATCGTTTACGATTCCGACTTTGTACAAAATCAGGTTTTACGATTTTTCTTTTGAAAAGCTAATGACATATTAGCTCAGTTTGCGCTACTTCCTTATACTTTACCACTAAAAGCCAAGCGAATAAGCATTCAGTACGTTTTATATTGAATAAAATGACAATACCAAAACCATTTTATTGTTAGACAAATGGGAAAATAGACAAGTTGGCAAACCGTGGACCTTTTCAATCCAGAACTTTTACCCGAAAGAAATATATTTTGTTGTTATGGGCCTTCCTTATTTCCCCATCTTGAGTTCATAATATTGCTATGATGAACTAGTAGTGACAAGTCACCAGGCTCATCCGAGTACTATCAAATTACATATTTGTCTTCCCCACTTGGGTAGAACAAAACAGGTGATCTCTCATATTTTCTTTATTCAAACAAAAGTCACCCTCTGCAATATTGTTTGGGTTCACCTTGTATATGTGCGGAGCCGACAACACAATCTGGATACTGAAAGCCATCCGATACCAGAGGTGAGTCATTCATCAATCAAATAAAGACATTTAAATAGACAGGTAATAGTGAATTTATTTTGAATGTACAAGGTTTCACATATATTTAATACAAGCTAATAGGATAATTGAAATTGAGATTTTAGAGTTTAATTTGAGGCATTTTTGATAGTTTTTAAGTCCAGGCGGAAGAATTATGAAATAATAAACTATATTTTGACTCCAGTTTCGACCATCATAATACTGCATTGAATTTTTGCGACACACGAAACCACGATTGACCAAAATAACCAATACAGCACAATTCCACTGGCAACAACTACACTTTCAAACCAATATCAACCTTATCCCTTCTGAATACAACTTAATAAAATTGCTAACGCATTAAAATAGGAAAAAAGGGTAGCCAAGAATCCGAGCAGCGCATTTCCATCGCATTTGACTAGCCAAACATATCAGACGCAGCCTCCACTATCGGCTACCACTGACTTCATTGGCTTCTCACACTGAAAAAAGCAATTTCGCCAGTCTTTTGTTGGTGGTTGGCATATTAAGGAGGCAATATTATGCAGATTGGATAAAGAAAAAAAAACCATGACTTTAACAATCTGGAGTATCGAATTAAAAGCTCATTAAACTTAGTCATTCCGAGACCGCTTTGATTTAAATGAAATAATATAAATGCGTGACAGAATTCTGTTAATTGTTCCACTTTATAAATAGACGCAGCCACCGGCTTTAATATTTAATGACGGACATTAATTTTAAAATAAAAAAGTACCCAACCACACAAGCTCCGGTGACGAAATGTACGAACTTTTATTTTATTTTCGGCAGTCCGATGACCTCTGAACTCGGTACCCCTGGGCTCCTCATTCCCTCGCATCTGTAAATCCCCTCCAACCCTAGATGTGTTCCGTTTTGTTTCATAGTCCTACAGAGGAATGTTAAGGAAGCAATATTATGCAAATCCAAGCGTGGATGCCGCAAATATAAAAAGCTCTCGTTCGCCTCACACTTTGCATCTCAAGGCTATGCATCCTCCACTGATACCGGGATGCCCCAAGAGAAAAAAATGAAAACGCAATTTGAAATTCTATGCGTTTTAGAAGCACCTGCGTAAACTCTGTTACAGTGCTCGAGAAAATAAGAATTTGCCAGAATAAAAATTCTATTCGTTTTACATGGCGCCTGAATATAATATTTTGTTCAAAAAACTGTATAAATCATGCTATGTCAAACTCGTTGTATAGTATGTACCATTGACCTACACCATTAACTGTGCAGAGGAGACTACTTCGTTTACACAATGCTAATAAATGTTGTCGATTATGAAAAGAAAATGTTCTTCCATTTTGTTTTTCAATAATAGAAAAACTTAGTTTGTGTTTGGTCTTAAAAAAATATGCTAAAACTATACTCGAAGCGTAAATAAAATTCCATATTTAAATCCACCAATGAAAGAAATCCAGGGTCGTAAGTTCGTAACTTCGGGGTTATATAATCTGTAATGACTATCGCATCCCTCGTCATATTGCCCCTAGCTATCAGCATGTAGGGAGCGGGATGATACACTGTCAGGGACCAAGGTTACCAGCTTCTTGTAAATACAGGATCATCCCAGGATTTACTTGTACTGTCATTAAAGCTACTGTGCCAGAAAATCTTCTAAGTAAAACTTTTTCTTGTTGTTTTAATTCTGGGTTTTATTTTCAGCCTCATTTCTTTGGGTAAGATACGGCATCGTTTGAAGTGCACATTGTTCTTAAACTAGAAACTCCTTTGTCTCCAAACACTATCGTACAACCTCAATTTTGATCTAAGTCTATGATAGTCTAACGAAACCTACGTATAGTGTACGTAGGTAAAGTCGTTCGACAAAGAGAAGGCTGGTATACGAAACTTCGTTTACTTACCTAATAGTAGGGACACGTTAAAATCAACGTATAACCGAAAATCCTTACACTGACTCCTGGCAGCCCTATAACAAGACTAGGGGCCAGTCGAGTGGATTCATACGATGTGGAGCTGATAGCTACAGCCGATGTCGGTCGTCAACGTCGCTTTGTCTTGTACACTGACGCCAGCAAACCGAACCACGAGTATTTGCATAACAATGGTCCGAATTCGATGCGTACCTACAAAACACGGCTATGTATAGGGGGTAAAAAAGGGTAATTTTAGGCATCATCGAAGATATTTTAAAAGTGCTGAATTTTCGGCTTTTAAATGTAAATTCAGTGCACTTTTTTGATAGATAAAAAATATAACTTCGTATATTTGGCAATAGAAAAACGTTAGGGTTGGGCAATAAAAATGCTTCTCCATGGATACAATAACTTGCCTGGTACAGCGTAAACGTTTACAAAAATTTTACAGCATTGGCAAAATTCTGTCCAATATCCCATAGGAAAGTTTCCGTCTTTTGTCCAATTGACAAAGTGCAAGCGCTTTCAATAGATATTACGGAGACGTCGATCTCGATCAAAATCAAACCTGGTATAACATTTCAATGCGAATTCGGCTCACAGACTCATAGCTTGCTCGTATTATGCCAGTTAGTTCCCCTCGTATGGAACAAGATGAAACTACTCACATAATAGTCCTATTGTCCGCCACTGAAGATGTTATCATAGAAGCAATTCAACCACGAGAAGCTGACATTAATTGATTTAAACGTTAGCAATAACTGGACTCAGCACTGGTTTCACTTAAGGCGGTGTTACACGACATCTTTGCAGCTTTAAACTTTTTAAATGACGTACAAAAAGTTAAGCCACAAAAATGAATTCCGTTGAGTTACATTTTTCTCGGAGATACCGCCAGTAATCTGCTAGAGCAGCAGGAAATCTTCAGCCTCCACTCCTTCCTTAATTAGCAGAATATTTCAGAGAAAAAAAGAAGCAACAGGAAGCATTGCAGAGAGTAATAAAAGGAAGCGGCTCGTGACCGTTATGGCTGCCTAATGGAGTCACGTTATCTGGAAAAGGCGAGTAAACAAGTTTAGAACGATAATTTAGTTAAAATCAAAATTGATCGTATAATTTATTTTAAATTAAAGATGCTGAATTTTACTCTTGATTTTATTTATATTACCTTCGTTCACTCGAAGTTCGTTCGGAATTTGAATATGGATTTTGCATGAAGTTGTTTCGGATTATTTTATGAGATTTGAAACGGAGTTCGGTATTGGTTTGTTTTATTACAATACAAAATGTGGTGCTGAGTAGTTGAAAAGTAATTTTATTTTGACTGCTGTATAATTGCCCTCATATTATGGATGTTTTAGTTATTTGTTGAACTATTATGTTTACTTAGGAAGCCATTTTTTGTTAATATAATTCAAGTCGCAATATCATCTCAGCATAAGCATGTCAATGTATAATGGATACCCATGTCGCAGTAAGATAGATATAGCCGTAATATAGTTATATCCTTAGGGATATAATTATATACCGTAACATAGTTATACGAAAGCGATTCATTACTATCTCACTAGGAATATAATTATAAAACCGTCGAAGTTTAGTGATATACTTATATTACTAGATTAAGTTTAGTGAAATAGCTTTCGGAGTGTGCGGCGCCTGTATTTAAGAAGCATCCAGTGCTACGTAATTCTAGATTTCATAATTTCTCTTCTTGTCTGGACAAAAATTAAATATTACTAAAAAATATCTCAAAACCTTTGGGTAGAAAGGTCATAAAAACCAAAACCCGATTTTTCAGGAGAGCAATAAAACATTTGTTTTTTACATAAATATTCATATATTAGTGTTTGTCTCAAAAAAAGTCGTATTGTCAGCATATTGTAGTATATTAAATCTTATTCATTCTCAAACATTTTAGAAAAATTAAAAAAATTTAAAAGTGTTCCACTTTTTTGAGACAGACCAATTACTTGATTAAGCTTGGTGAAATAAAAATCTACCATCTTATACAATCAAAAAACATATTTTTATTGGTTTTAACCTTTATTACTTAATCAATTTTATGTACCCTGCAGTTATAGTTACAATACTTTGAGACATTATCAGGTATTAAAGTCATTATAATTAAAGGATATTTTTTTTGAATTTAAACATTAACAATACAATTAAAACTAATGAAATATTAAAAATCTTTTAAAGCTAAACAGTTTAGAAATATGTTTATTTCTTATCAACAAGTTGAGATCTTGGTTTCTTTAAAAGCGTTTTATTTTTATTTTTGTTCAGACAAGAAGAGGAATCATGACATAAGAATTACGTAGCACTGGATGTTTCTTACAGGCGCCGCACACTCCGAAAGCTATTTCACTAAACTTAATCTAGTAATATAAGTATATCACTAAACTGCGACGGTTTTATAATTATATTCCTAGTGAGATAGTAATGAATCGCTTTCATATAACTATGAAACGGTAGATAATTATATCCCTAGGAATATAACTATATTACGGCTTTATCTATCTTACTGCGACACCCACATTACAATGAGTTTCGGTGAACTCTTGTAGACAGTATGTAAATCTGTTTTGAATTGAAAGCAAATTGTCAGTTTTTCAAAAACTGCCATAAGACATATTTGAGATATTTTTATTAAGACTAATGGACATTCCAAAAAGATAAATCACACGTAAACGTAAATCTGATAACAACCCAATATTCAAATGTTTCACTAGATTATTTTTTACAAATGACATTCCAAACGAAGTGTCTTTTAATGTTGAAATGAATAGTTTGACTTTGAGTTTGACTTAAATTCTTTTATCTTTAATCTTTTAAAGTATGATGTTAGTAGTAACGACTCAAAAAACTTTTCTTTTTTCTTCTAAGAAAGTTATAACACATGAAGATTTTTTTCGTAGCAAACAAACGAATTAGTAGGCGTTTCAGCCGCTGAGTTTCGTCCGCTCCAGTCGAAACAGTAATTTGATAATTATTAATATTTTCACGGGATATTTTAGCTTTTTTTTACGGTCAGAACAAAAAACTTGCTAATATAACAAACCTAACGAATAAAAAACTTTTTGATCCAGGTCATACAAAATTAATGAATCAGATTAAATTTTACTTTATTTTGTATAAAAACGCCTTTGAAAAAATGATCCAGAAAGAAATCACTGTTCCGACCGAAGCGGACGAAACTTAGAGGTCAAAATGCTTAGTAAGGCAAACAAACAGTATCACAGATCACATTACCTAAGTTCTGTTAAAAATAACTTTTTTACAAATCCCACGTAAAAACGACCGAAAAGAGAACTTGATTTGCGACTTAACTTCCATGCTTTGGCATTTAAGTCAACCGTAAAAGCATCGAATAAATTGTAGGTCAGAAGGGACAGATAAAACGAGAAACGTATTTCCTCCAGTTTTTTTCTTTTTTAACTTATTTTGTAGAATATTGACTACGTTACTTATTTATCTCCATTTCTGCTTGTTCTGTGATTTTGTAGTTTATTTGTTATGCATGATTTGGCGATTTCAGTTGTAAGTTGGAAATAAGGACGGCTTATTGGCATTCGATTGTTTATCTATTTTAGATTTGGTCTACATTACTTGGTTACATTTTTAGACATGAATTGGTTTTCTTCGGAGGATATCTATCACTTTAGACAATCTTGATTTATACTAGTATCCAAAAGATATTATAGCGCAAAAGTGGCGTAAAATACAGGCATACGTGGAGTACAGTCAGCATCAGAGATAAGTCACAGCCTCGCCGTCGACAGAGCGACAGCAGGGGACTTTTCTTTGGCGCTGACTGTACGTATGCCTGTATTTACGCCATTCTTTACTCACTCTCATCAATGTGACAACAACCGACGCGAATAGGAAGAGATCAGACACAAAGGTTTACGTGCTTTCCGGGGCATCACCTTTCCTAACTGCAAGTTGTTACTTAGGGTAATATAAGGGTAAGATAGATAAACATTACTTAGCACGCATTTTGGTTAATCACTGTCTATCACTGACGCAGATTAGAATAAAATATAGCTAAGACAAGTACCTATGTGCTAAGTATTTTTTTTTCTAGGCTCTATAGTCGAACTTGAGGCTATAAGACAAACGAGGCATTCTCGAGAGTTATCAGCATTAATCTACAAGCCTACAGACTTCAGCATTAAAATTGAGAACTTACATTATTTTACCCCCTCGATAGCTTCAGGCGATCCACTGATTTAACTTAAGCACCAAAAAACAGTATCACAGCAAGAAAATTAGCCGTGATTTGATTTACGAGGCGAGATAGGCGGAACGAGGGTTTAAAATACAAGAGGTCTTGTTAAAGTATCGGCGCTTCACACTTTCACAGCGCACTTAGTTACAAGCGTCATGACTAAGACATCTGAACTTGCTCGAAATGAGTATCGGAAATTTACATCGGCTCGTAATACCGTACCGGCTGAGCCTTTATTGTAAACGCCGTAATTTGAATTTCGTCTTTGATATTCAAATGAACCTCTACTTGAGACACTGCCTTAGTTATTTGAGTTTTTGTAAAGCAATCAAGTTTGTTTATAGGAGACCGTGTAATTGTAAATCTCGGTCTGTGGTCTTAATTAATGCATAAAATCACTTTCGATTCCTTTGACGAGACGCCCCTCCGTAAAACTGGTATAAACAAAGGGAAAATCGACCCGGGCTCTTTTAATTCAGTTGTAACACGTAATAAAATCGGTGACAACCAGCTCCGAGTTTTATACAGTTTGAATAAACCTCAAAGTTGTAACTCAGAGAAGGTTCGCTCACACGACATAACGCTCGTGTGGGTTTCCCAATACGTTTTTGCAATTGATGGATGAATGATTTATGATGCGGCAACGTGGCTTCAACCCTTTACGACGTAAAACGGAAATTGTCATAATTCAAAAGATTTATTGATAAACACATTATATTATGTAGTATCGTGTGCCGACATGTCATGTATGTACGTCTAGCATTAACAAACGTTATTTAGGGTTCCTAATTTCCATGCGGATAACGGTTTGCGTGCGTTCGATCACTTTCCGTGTTGTAAACTTTTCATTCGGGCTGTCTTGAGATCGAATCGATATCGATGCGGTATCGACGAGTCACGAATTTTGCTTTAACATGAATTGCTACAAACGTGGAAGCGTCCGATGACGTACCAAGGTACACGAACGTGATTTTGTTAGCGAAGTTAACTAGATAAATTGTCTCAAAAGACAGGGCGATGACACCTGCCTTAACGCGTCGCACTCACGACTTATGTCAACGTTCGAGTAAAACATTGTTATACACCGATCGTTGCGAGTCTAGACGCGTGAAACCGGTGTTCATTAGCGAAAATTATAAATAAGTTTTTTAAAATTTCAAACCATCGTGGCAGTAATTACAGGGGAAGCGAAGCGAAAATATTGCAAGCTCGACAACGTGTCGACAAGGCGTCGCGTTAGCACGTTAGCGTGCATTCTTTGCTTGCGTTCATTAGCATAACAAGTAGTTTCGTTAATCAAATGTACGAAATTAATAGCACAGTTTAGAGTCGACGTTCCGCCCGGCAATCACACGGCCATTACAAATTGCCAGCAATTACTGCGACGCCCTCCTCCCCTCACCTTTTGCGTTCGTGAGGGTTTTTTTTTGCGTTCATACGGTAGGTAAATACTCCATAGTAGTTGGAATATGTACGTATTACTGATTAATTGAGACGCGTTTCCTTTTTGCATTTTAAAATAGAATTTATTATTTTATTTCAAACTTTTGATTTTTCATTTAACACCTCAGTACAAGCGTCATTGTAGACTATACGGTTGAATAGAGTAAGATTTATATTATAATGTGACCTACTTTCTAAAAAAACCTTTTTATTATATATTTTAAAAGAGGTGCCTGCCTACCGAACAAAAAGGATAAGAATATTTGTTTGTTCTAATGAAATTAACGTGGTCCCAAAATAAATATGGGTAACTACATGGACCCAATTTAAATATTATGATGTCAAGAAGGATCTTAATTTAATCTCAAATGCAAGAACAAAATGCCACCCCTCAAGCGTTAAAAATGCAAAACAGAATTTAGGTTAAGTAAATCTTTGTGTTATTAAGCTGTGCTTATCATCAAATTTATTCACGGTCAAAGTTTTAAAGAAGCCGCTTATTCGGAGATAAAAAATAATAAAGATATTCATGCGATCAGAAAGTGAAGAAACCTCGAAAAAGAAAAACTTTAATTAAACTTTCCAAAATCATTATCAGATAACATTATTCATTAATTTTAAATGGTCTCAGCCGAGCCGATACAAGCGTCATTGTAGACTATACGGTTGAATAGAGCACGATACGAGATATCAAATTACTTAGATTCAATTTTTCAATCCCATAAATTAGCAATCAATTCTATTTTACCATGTCTTCTACAATGCCAATTTTTCTAGCACCACTGTTATTGGACAATATTGGTTGTAAATGTTTTAATTTCAAAAACTTTTTACCGTCGTTCTTTATTTTTCTTTTTTTTTATGACTTGATGACCCAGTGGCGAAGCTGCCCACCTTTTATGTAAGAAGTTGTGTGTTCAAACCTACACAAGTACCAAGGTAACAACAGACACCGGTGAAGGAAAATATCGTAAGGAAACCTGAACTTATAATGAATATTAATCCGGATTTGACAGTCTGCATTGAGCAAGGGTAATCAATGTATGCCTTAAACAATCAGTGACACAATTAAAAACGAATAGGTATTAATATCATCTCTATTTTATAAAAGAAAAACCTACCAACCAAATAGGTTTTAAAAACAGAAAACAGTTTGTGAAAAGAAGTATAAAGTCGTCTATCCTATACATAAACAACTCCCTCAACTTGAATACTAAGTAACAAGTAGCGAATGTTCGAAGAACTAACGTCCGTAGATTCGCAGATATTTATTTTTACTCACTCAAAGGTGTATAAAGCTAACCATTCCTCATCCTTTGAATGATGTTATCGCGATTTCCCAAATGTTTCGCTCTTTTTGATCTAAATTCTTTATATTTGGCTTTGCGTTTCGCCTTTTGCTACCACACATCACGATTCTTTTGTGGTGCGATAAGATTTTGTAAAAAATCGAATGTTTATTCGAACTGGACTGCACACGGAATAGTTCGGTTTACGGTTTTGTTTTGTTTTTGAGACGACTTAAAGAATGTAGGATTTGTGTTTGTTTGTGTGTTATTTGGTTTTATTTTTATTCACCTGTGTATAAATTAAGGACAAACACAGTTTTTTTTTAGGTTTTCGAAATTCCTAAAGATAATGATGTACAGGTGTCACTGGACAGGTATTCGTTGTCAGTACCTACTGACAAAAAGTCGTTGTCAGTAGGTACTGACAACGAATTTTTGTGTCGGATGCGAACTGGTAAGACACTTTTATTTTATTAAAAATTTAGTACAAAACACCTAGTTTTCGTTGTCATTGTTTTTAGCATTTGCAACACAAATGTGTAATTTAAGTTTTCTTATAAGATAATCAATCAATAATTCTTTTAGTAGTAATTCTAATTATAAAACAACATACCCTAATGTGAAGAGGTTGTTGTTATATAAATTAGATTTGTTGGTGTTAATAACTGTGGATTAATTATTATATTGATTACCTTCTAATTTGGGTACCTTTTTATTAATGATTATTATATTATGAATCTACGTAAGCATCAACCACTTAAAAACACGAGTTTTAACCTAGTTAAGGCAAATACTAGTGTGCTGTAATTTTTATGAGTAAGATTTATATTATAATGTGACCTACTTTCTAAAAAAACCTTTTTATTATACAGGGTGTCCCACGGCTATGCCACATGGAGGGAAAGTACCTTAAATCTTGTAGATAGAACATTTTACTGAAAGAAGACATTATTTGAATTTTGAAAACATTTTAAACTGCATTCATAGATATTTAAATAATTACATAGTTGAACTGGGAATCGAACCTGTTACTCGAGAAAATTAATCAGCCTGTAGTTTTATCCTACCGATCGAAAGACTTCACCACAACGATTATTTTTTGCTAAATAACATAGTGTCAAAAACAAAAGAAAGTCCATGAATTTTAACATTTTTAATACAAAATTAGTCAAATTTTCAAATGCTCAAAACTAGTCCCTTCTTCTTGAATACAAAGTGATAACTTTTGATTATTTCGTTCCCTGACGATGTTTTGGTCTTGTTGTGGTGGATATTTATTTATTTAAATGATGCATACTACTCAAGTGGGCAGATTATTTAGTAATAAGTAGTTATGATTGTCAATTGTATGTCCTTACGGCAAAGTAAGCTTTAACTTTTCAGAACAAAATTTTACATCAAATGTTAAAATTCACGGTCTTCCTTTTATTTGTGACACTATGTTATTTAGCAAAAAATAATTCTTATGATGAAACCTTTCGATCGGTATGATAAAACTACAGGGTGATTATTTTTTCTCGTGGAACAAGTTCGATTCCCGGCCCAACCAATTAATTATTTAAAAATCTATGAATGCAATTTAAATTGTTTTTAAAATTCAAATAATGTCTTCTTTCAGTAAAATGTTTTATCTACAAGATTTAAGGTACTTTCCCTCCATGTGGCATTGCCGTGGGACAACCTGTATATTTTAAAAGAGGAGCCTGCCTACCGAACAAAAAGGATAAGAATATTTGTTTGTTCTAATGAAATTAACGTGGTCCCAAAATAAATATGGGTAACTACATGGACCCAATTTAAATATTATGATGTCAAGAAGGATCTTAATTTAATCTCCAATGCAAGAACAAAATGCCACCCCTCAAGCGTTAAAAATGCAAAACAGAATTTAGGTTAAGTAAATCTTTGTGTTATTAAGCTGTGCTTATCATCAAATTTATTCACGGTCAAAGTTTTAAAGAAGCCGCTTATTCGGAGATAAAAAATAATAAAGATATTCATGCGATCAGAAAGTGAAGAAACCTCGAAAAAGAAAAACTTTAATTAAACTTTCCAAAATCATTATCAGATAACATTATTCATTAATTTTAAATGGTCTCAGCCGAGCCGATGCCTGATAATTTTTGCCGAGCACCAAGAAGACAGGAAATGACGTAAAATTTATCTTCGAACCGGAGGAATTACTTTCTACCAACTCCGCGATGAAATGGAAATCTGTAGGTTTATAACTTCGGGAGAAAATTGTTTTTTCCGAATCGGAATAATATTAGCTTTTGGTGATGCGGCAACTTTTCGCTACAAACGTTATTAAATCTTTTTTTTAATGTCACGTCGCAAAATGGCTCATTTGCGCTAGAATCCCTTGGTAGGGTTTCATTAATAAGGGCTTACAGGGAGTCAACAAATTTTTCACGGCGCCGAGTATTTATTGAAGGGACGGTCGGTTATAACCCGAAAGGAATATAACGCATTCAAATATCAAGGAAATTTATCAACCTCCTAGCATCGGGTCCAATACGTTTGGGTCGTTTATGGCATATTACAGTCCAGAACTCGTCAGCTCTCTGCCGGAAAAGTCAATTTGTCGTAGATTACGGACGACGGCGACTGACCAGAATCTTACTAAAACGTGCATGTTTGCGTCCTCTTCATATGAATTGTGAATAAAGCGAAAGCGAAAATTGAATTCAGAATATAGTTCGTTACTATGACTTAAGTACTTAATAAGGATCGACATAACTTTGCAAAAAGAAATATAAATTCTCTAACATAATTCACAAGTGTAAACAATGTTTCCTGATTATGCAAATGAATTTAAAATAACTGTATGAAACAAGTCTATCATAAAGTTTAAATCTAAAAATATTTCCTTAAATGCCGTAAAATACACGGGAAAAACAAATAAGTTACGTTTAAAAACACGATTTGTTATTTGGATTGCGTGTCACAAGACCATTCGACAATCCGATGGAATGTTCTACATGACGTACAATAAATAATGCCGCAGCTGTATTAATGCTTGTGTGGACGCTGCCTAAGCGTCCAGTGAGTGGGTAGTGTAACTCCATGGGCGCGTTTCGCGACGATGTTCTATTACAAAAGGGAATTGGATCTTGATTCATTGGTTCGGAAAATCGGCAGCGTACCTTGATAATTTCATTTCTGTACAATTTGACCGCGTCCGTGGTCAGACGATTCTTGGGGCCCTCCGCGGACCCGAACACAATACAGGGACTCCCCTATGGTTCTCACACACAATACTAAGCTTTTATTGCCTCCTTTTACAATCTCCCATTACCTCCAAGGCTTCAGCGCTACTGGGAATCAGTTTTGTTACAGTTTTTTCCTTTTGAACGATTTTCGTGTCCATCAAGTTTCGACGCTGATCAATGTTATTCTGCTCAGTCGTAATCCTTTTTCACGTTATTAGTTAAGAGGATTTTTGAGAAAGAATGTTTTAAAAACATCTTTCTCTTGTAGCTTGAAATGTTTACTCGTTGCAATTGTTGAGATAAAATCTAAAACAGAACTCGCTACAAGAGATACAATAACGGTGACACAGCTATTGATGGCGGCAGTAGCATCAAAAATATCGCATTAGAGGCTAGGTTTATCGCCGGTTTGTGCCGCGGCACGGACGCCGGCTACTCCCCTTCCAGCTTTTACACAGATTGTATTGGCGCAAATACGACCTGGCAATACTGTAAATACACTTGCTGGCGGCACAAATTGAAAAATTTGTAAAATTCATGAATATGAATAAGTGTTCCGTACCCGTGAATGGGGCATCAATTATGCAAAATGTACTCGTATTGCATTGATCGGTCGCCGGACTACGCCGCGGACGGCCCGGGTTCGATTCGCTACGACGAGCTGCTACAATCGATATCTCGTATTCATCAACTGCCGAGTTATATCGATACTCATTTAAATGTCCTCCCTTATCACATATTGGCAATGTTCATCCAACAATGTTCACGTAATAAACGTAACAATGAATGTGACGGTCCGATGTGATCGCTTAAAGTGCCCACGCACCACCGTCTGAATTTAACGTGGAATTTCGACTTTAGCGTCATGTAAATAGAAGTTATAGTTAGTGTCTATAATTTCATATTTTTGAATGGATCAATTTAGGCCGTTTTATTGGTACAATCTACACCAAACAGTTCAGATGTGGATGTATTTCAATTAGAAAATGTTGTTGTGCATTCGAAACCTTTGAAATTTCGGTTACCTGTACAATGTTAACATTTACAGGTTGACTTAAAAAAAGTGGTGGTAGTTATACCAAAAGTATAGTGAAAGATAATCCAGCGAGTGGTGGTAAAGTTGTAACGCTGCGCCGGGAGCGAACGATGTCAACTTCAAATTACAGGGCGCAGGAATCGTGTGTCCTCCACTTGGTTCCGCACTTCTTCCGTTCAAAGCTTTGTGGGCTGCGGGCTGTTTTTCAGCTCAACTTGCACTCTTTATTCCTCCGATAGACCAAATGGGATAACAACAGTTGCACACGTTCGCTTAACGTTTCGAATCTCTTCATAGACTATCCATATAAACACTTTTATATTCAATCAACTGCTTTTTCTTTTGAAAAAGTCTTGATTCCAAACGTAGTTTTCACTTGAAAAGTCTTCAAACACTCGTAATGATGTAGTTAAGTCGAACTGCATGCCTCTGAAGTTGGAGTTTAGAAAATTTCTGCAGAGTGCGACTATTTTTTATTGCAAAGTGGATATAATCCAGCGCGATTTAGATCGTTAAAGGTACCTGCAAGTATTTACTTTGAACCTTTTTTAAAATGTAGATTGCAAAACAAAAACAAAAAGGATCCTAAAACTCCCTTTTAAGCAGCACGTTTAAAATAAAACGGGTAGAAAGAATTCATTAAGCAACCTACACAGATAACATCCAGTCAGTTCATGATAACCGCGTCGGTATGTGCGAAATTTGTAATCTCACAAAAATACATGTAAACCGGCGCGTGCATTTCACTAATGAAAGGCTCCCTTGCATTATTTCGCGAGCAAACAAACGTTGAAAATAATTTACGTTAAAAGATCGCTTGCATTTACATAATTATGTAGGCAAACATAAACTTTATACACGATAAAGTCAAATTTATGTTCACTTGAAGCGAGCGCGTGGACTTACAGAAAAACGTAGAATATACCTAATATTATTTAAATATTTAGACCTATTTGAATTCGTCATGTTTGTATGTTGTACACAGCTAATGCATCAATCTTTGAAAGCCTTCCTACTAATGTTACTTTTCTGCTATGAAGATTACCATCATAATATCAGTAATTTAATTGAATTGCAAGACTGAGTGGATAAACTTAATTACTCCAATTAATTTAATGTAATTATTCTTTCGACAAACTGATTCTAGAGCACATAAAAGCTAATACGTTTATTTTTCAAAGCTCATTTTCTCGCTGGAATTTTAATTCTTTTAGCGCTTTACGTGAATTAAAGTTACGACGAACAATATAATTTTACGACCACTAAAAAGAATTCTCTTAAAAAAGGGAGATTTACATTATAACTAGAAAGGAATTGGTGAATCAAACAAAATATTCGAGTGGCATTAAAAGCAATCGATTCATCTTGGAGCGTCGGCAAAGGGCTCGGTGTGATATCCCTCCATGTAGTCGGGCTGCGTCTATCCCGGCACGTTCCGTCAATAATTTTCTCGAAACATCACAGATCTCACTCGAGAACAAATCGAGGTGCAGTAAACATCGAATAAAGCGACTTGTCTATAAAATATCATTTCTAGCTCTTTTGTTTTTCCATCGAGTCCCGTTCCACAAGTGGGCAATAATTGAAAACGAAACTGTTTTGCGCGGGGGCGGGATCGCGAGACACAGCATAAAGGCGCTCAGAATAGATTGAACGTATAAAATTTTCAGTCGAAATTCGCACGAACCGCCGCCGCGGGAGGTGCTCTGTATCTTTTTACTTTGTAACCTTACTTTTTATTCCATTAGCGCGCGTGTGAGGCCCCTCTAGCCAAATATCGTGGAATAATAAAAGCTGTTTAGTAATGATAATGTGGAACGCAGTTCTCGCTACACTACACTAACTGAATTAAACTTGTGCGATATGAATTTCGTGTTTATGCTTATTGCCACAGTGAGTTTGTTTTTCATCTAAGCAATTATTTTATATTAAAACTTAGATTACATTAGAGGTACATAGCATTGTAATATCTGGAATTATAAGTATCTACGTCAGAACAAAGTTTTACAATGGCTGTCTGATGTAAAAAAGTTGGTCTGGAAAATCCACGAGGGTTTCAAATAGTGATCCTCTTAGAGCTATCTCTTTGCTTTATATGCGCATTGTACAACGGTATTGCTCTCACACAAAACTTTTTATTTCCGTTTATAGCAAGTCAATCGTCCGCGAACATTTTTCAGGCAAACTTTAACAGTGGAGGCAATCGCTCCTGAAATTCGAAAATGAAATCGTTCCGAGCGTCGCCAAGATTTATCGATGGATGTTCGAATTTACTTTGAAACTTTCGGGGCATAAAACTTATGACACGTAATCGTATATTCCAGTCGAGATATCTGCGAAAGGGAATGTTCTAAAAAATTAATCTTGTTTCGTACATTGTTTACTCCGTACGAAAGGTGCGTATCGTCGTCTCGATCCGAGATAAAATGTATAACTTCAATATTCAGGTAAATGTATGGTGTGCTATGAGAAATTACAACGTTCTTGTAAAATAATATGTTTATTTACTTGATGAATATCACAATTTTTCTTAAAATGCATTTTTGTGATTTTAACTTTGAGTTGTGCTTATTCCACGATTACAAATCTAGTGATTTCAATCACAACCAATCAAAAATATTAATAGCCGAACACTCTAACGTCAGTTAATTTTAGGACGCTCTCATATCTGTTGCTGTCTTTGTCACTCTAAAGGGATAATGTAAGGACAGCATCAAACAGTAACTTTAAATTCCATATCTGATATAGTTTAATTCTGTTATCAAGTCTAAGTACATTTATTAATTGTGTGAAGTTTTTAAAGACTTTTTATAAGAAAATATCTATCTAATAAATGTCTGCTAGGAATAATAAAAGATACGAATTATTACACACCATTTACTAACGCTTCGTAATTCATTGTAAATAATTTTAGAAGTAGGGAATAAAGACTTTAAAAGCAAGACTTTACAATTGTCTTAACATAGGGCAGTAGAAGTTTAAAATGTCAAATTAACTCTTCACAATTAACTCTATTATATTAGAATAGATATAAAAAATAACAACTTATGGCTATTGTACAAGTTCTTTTTAAATCACACTAAAATTGTTAGGTTTGTCCTAATTAAGATCCCTGAGACACGCTATAGTGCTCGGTACTGGGCCTCTTTGGGTCAGTAATTTCAACAAATACAAAAGAAAGTTTTTTGTTTAAAAATCTCCTGTATCGTGAGTGCGTTTATAAATATACAAGCTTTTTTATACAAAAACCAGACTTGGAAAAAAGCCTGCCAAACTACACAAATTTTTGACTACGACCCCCAGCACAGCAGCCAATAGTTTCCACGACGCCATATTAAATCCATATTAATATGTAAGTATTTTATATTATGTATGTGTTCATTAATTATATAAGTATGTATATCAGTTGTCTGGTTACCGTAACACAAGCTCTGCTTAGCTTGGGATCAGATAGCCGTGTGTGAGTTGTCCCAAGATATTTATTTATTTTTATTTTTATTAAACCTTGGAACAACACACGTGATTCAAGACACAATACAATACAGAAGACTGTTGGTTGGTTGTTGAAAGGTTAAAGAATATCATTATAGTATAACTATAAACCAAATACAAAAATAATAAAACAATAGTACCAGCTCAGTTCACCTTCGAAGCCAATAAACCTGAACATTTTGTACCGTCTCGATATATTTTTCATTAATTCATCTCATTCACACTACGTCTAGACTTCCAATGGTAAGATTGCTTATCTCTCTGTATAAATAATACATGAGTTAGAAAATATGAGATCTGAAGTTATGGACTTTCATTTTGTGCAGACCGGTAGAAATTAAGGGATTTTATTGGCATTCTTCCCATGGTCTTTATCAACTGAAATAACAGAAGCCTTTTGCAAACAATGTTAGGGTGCAGGTAGACTACGCCAATCGATGAGATCGATCGTTTAGTTGACGCCGTTGATCGACGGCGACGCGACGGTGTGGTGCAGAATTCTATGATCGTCCATCTCGGCAGTTAGTTGAGAGTTCATCAGCTATGTACCATCGATCTATCGTATAACGACTACATGAAATATCTTGCATTTTTTACGTTTTGAGACGATCAGATGGCATGATTGATGGTATTGGTTAATCAGCAACAAAGAAAATCTTTTACTGGTTTCCTACATAAAGAGTATATAATATTAATACAAAACAATATATAATAGTTACTTTGTTTTTGTATGTATATCCACAATATCGTCGACGTCGATTGACCATAGTCTGACCACACCTTAACCCAATCAGTTGTAATTATGTGAAGCAACTAATTCAGTGAAGTTTATTTTGGCTGATCTAGCTTTGAATAGAATTACGGAAACGTTATGTTTATGATGTGTGTTTGTTGGATTCAGCCAATCAAAATCAGCGTTTATGCGGACTGTACTTACATCATATTATGGAGTTATTACGTACTGGAATTTAATGCGCACTCCCACAGTTTATGGGTGTACTTTGGCATAAAAGGGTTAACAGATTCAGACGTATAAAAATAAATGATCCAATTGCAAATTAATTAACTTTCAACAACCAAGTGACTGCCGGCTGTCGCGCTGCTTTGTCTTTCTATTGTTTAAGTGGTTTAAGAAAACTGAAAAACCTTACTTTGTAATTTTTCGAAATTCTGACGAAAAGCAACTATTTCTTTTTTAAGGAGGAATCTTTTGGTCAAATAAACTAATCTTATAAAGAAACCTTATGATGACATTCAAAGAAAAATCCAAACCCAATCAGTTAAAGATAGCCTATTCTGTGCCACAAAAGATATAATAACATTTCGACTTATCCTCGAAAAAGATAAACAGTTGAAAATTCTGGACTCGTTTCGTGAGATAGTCTTAATCCGATTAACTAAAGCTAATGTTAATATTTGAATTGCTTTTAAGAAAGATACTATGTTGTGCCGTCTAGCTTAACTTTTACTTAAAACTCATCACATTTTATTATTTAGAAGTTTTAATGGCTGGATTTAGTTGCATAAAGTATTCATTATGACAGAGTTCTAATGTAATCCGTACTAATATTATAAATGCAAAAGTAACTCTGTCTGTCTGTCTCTTCTTCACGCCTAAACAGATATAGTCTGGGACCCGAAAAAGGACATAGGATAGTTTTTATTACGGAAATCCCCCGGGAATGGGAACTATTTCACGTGGACGAAGTCGCGGGCATAAGCTAGTGATATAATAATAATAAACTTAGCCTATTACTACAAGGTAATAGCCTTTTCTCATAAAGAGGAGGTACGAGCACTTACCACTACTTATTATTATATATTTGCTCAGGGAATGTTGTCAATTTTAGACTTACGTTCGTCGTAAGGCGATTCACACACGGCACCGCGCTCCGCCGCGGAGGGCGGTGAGGCGGATGTCATGTTGTACAAGACACTTTGAAATCCGTTGATACCAAACACACGTACGTTTGTTCACCCTCCGCGGCTGTGCGCGGTGCCGTGTGTGAATCGCCTAAGTCTAGAATTCCTCACTTTATTTTACTTATCGATGTCTGTGATGTCCAAGATATATTTTAAAAACTACACATATAAATTGAAAAAGTCACATTGGTACTGGAATTTTCGGAGTATTATCGCTAGAGCACCAATGCTTAGCTATAAAAAAATAATTACTAGATTACTGAACATAATTAACCAACATAATTCTGCAACCCATTATGAGTGTAAATCTGTTAAAATACTTTTAAAAGTGATTTCAGGAAATAATACGTCTTATTAAAGTCAAATAAAAATGACATTTAATGTTTTTTTTTTTTTAGGAAAACTGTAAAATACAGAACAATTTGTTTTTCCACAATGAGATTTTTTCCTGATCTTAAATGCAAACTTAAAATTCATTAACAAATGTTGACATTGATTGCGGCTGAGATAAAATAAATATATCGAACATTTTAATTAGTAGTATTAACCTTCCGAATCAACACCAATTTTCATATTATTATCTCCGCAACCAAGTTGACATATTACAGTTATTATTACGACACAAGTGAGTCGCCATAGGAAGCGATATCGACGCGCGAATCAATCACGCGTGATATGTAATGATGCCTATTTGTTCATGTCCAACATTGCAATGCTTAATCCTTGGCACACTGCTAACGGCATGTTCGCATAAAAATATCAATCGGTATAGAAATCCTCCACTACAATACCATCATGCAAGTATAGACGGTACTGCTATGCAATAGAGACGATTGTCCCGTAGAATCACGGGAATTGACAGATTGTATAACTAATTGTGTTGGCGACTGTATGCGATTGGGTCGTCTTTTTAAGTTTTAGAGAGGAATATCAAATTTCGTTGATAAAATGGTGAGGATGTATGTTTGTTTTTTAAAGAAAATATTAATTCATGTTACATTATCTAAATCATAGGTTCTCAACGTGGGCGATAACGCCCCCTTGTGGGCGTTTGAGGCTACGGCAGTATGGACCCAGAGAAAATTAGGGGGCATTGAGATGGCGCAGAGGGGGGCGTGGGTAGATTAAATAATATAGTCTAAAAAGGCAAAAAAATAAGATCTTTAGGCACTAGAAAAAAACATATTCTCAAAGTGGGCGGTGAGCAAAATAAGGTTTAGAAACTATGATTTAAATCATTGCGAAATGTATGAAACCGCATAACTTAAGGACGACTGCACTTAGTTGGCTCAATCTTGTCTCTAATATTTGTTATTGTCAGGATAGAGCTTTAAAGGATGTTTTTTTTAGTAAATAGTAATAAATTGACTAAGATAGAACAGTAAGAAGATTTACGGGTGTACTTATGCTAAGAATACTCGGCGGGCAAAGCCGGATTAATCATCTAGTCTTATGTATTTTTGATTAAGACGAAGTCTTTTTTAATTAATAAAAGACTCTAAAACTAAACGCAATAAAGGTGTGAGTGTCTATTTAAAATCGTAATAGCAATTTCAACATCTTAGAACTCATTACGTTTGATTTAATTTCATGATTTCATATTCAAAAATATTAACTTCTTCGACGTGCCTTTTAGGATAATAAAACAGAATACTCATTTTATTATCTAAATGTTCTATTTAAATCTGTAGAGAGGTTTCATTAATATTGAAGTATTTAATAAAAGAGAATTTCGTCGTCCTACTTATTAGATATGAATGGTTAACAAAACATTGCCTTCATACCTTATTATTTGGAGCAAAAGAAAATAATGGAATATTTTGCATTTCGTTTGGCACAAATTAATGAACAAAATTCATATTTCAATTTCTACTACTGTTTTGTAGAAGTGTTATGTTTACACGTGCGTTAATAATTTTAATTAAAATGTGCCTGTGAAAATGTTCATTTATTTTGTATTCAATTTTGCCAATAAGCTCACAAGAAACTTGTGAAAATGATATTCCAACAAAATTCGGTAGACGCCCAGCAGTTTGGGTATTCATTATACTTAAAATTCCGTAAAGGAACTGATATGTAGGGCAAAAAAAAGACAACCAAATACAAGTGACAAAAATGTAGAAGAACTGTTAAACAAAATCTACATAAAGTTACATGAACTTTAACACTTTTTCTATAACTAATATTAATTTTAATACACTTATGCCCTTACTAATAATCACTGTGTAAAGTTATGTCATGAATTAAGCTTGTGTAACCATACATTTTTTTACGTATAAACCTGTCATAACTTTATGCACCGATTATTAGTAAGGCTGTTAAATGATAAAAAACCAACGAATAACTCTTTTGATGAAAACCACTATGCAATCGACCATCTACCAGGCAAGCATAACCTCACACCATACTCAAATCAAATAATCACTCGCAGCCATAAATCAAAGAATAAAATCAAACCCTACGGTAGCAACATCTGACCGGTACTAAGAGAAGTCGTTAAGCGAAATCGTTATACCCACTTACGTTGCTGGGATCCTGGTAAATTTAACCAAATATGCAATAGGAGTGAGTGGTGGGTGCAGCTAGTGAATGCAACAGTACCCGGGTGGTCTTGTTAGTCCGACCCAATCTGGCTCGACGCGATGTTAGCCGGCGCGCACACTCACATTCTTTGTGTTACGATTAAATTTTCTGTTGAGTTTTGTTTAGATTTGCTGATCTGTAAGTTTTTACTTAAAGTTACATGTTTTTGAGGTATTCTTTTGAATGTGAGGCGCGATTGCGGAAAATGTTTTGTTTAGGTGCAAAAAATGTTACTTATTTAAATTTAAAAACACTATGGATCTGGTTAAAAACGTTTAAATTAAAGGACATGTCCATAAATGGTTTTTTATTATTTAATAATTCTAACCAGGGTAAGTTAAATATATTTGGATTTAACTATATCATACATTTTTAAAGATCCCCAATCTTTTTTTTATTTTAGTGAGAATTTACTTCTAAAACGAACAAACTTTTTAAAATTCTCTAAGTAAATAAACTGAACACATCCAAAAAAAGTAAACTTATCAAAATTGACACTGGAGAACTGTCAGTGTAAATCAGTTATCTGACTGACAGTGACAGATAACGATGTGTTGAGCCGATTAGGGGTGCGTTCTGAAATCAATTAATCAATGGAAATCATTATTTAATTAAATTATTATTTTATGATTTTTCGCTTAAATGGGGGTGTTATTATTTAATTAGTTCTAAGTTCCATATTTTTGTCGTATTTATTATAGTGGAGTTTGACGCTGGTTTGACTTTTCTCGGAATAAAAAACCAACGTCCATACAAAAAGCGGACATCTCCTTTAACCCTTCGACGACCAAGCGACTGCCTGCTGTCTTGCTGCTATTGTCTTTCTAATATGTCTCTGTGATTTAGTCGCAATTACCAACTTTTAGTTCTATTTAAAATCTTAAGAAAATCCGCTCAGTACACGCTTCACTCAATTCGATCGAGCGCAGTGACGCACTACAACAGAGTTGTTAGTTCGCCGTCGGCCGCGATCGGTCCAACGACTTTACCACTCCCGAAGATTGCGCGAATTGTACCCCCATCGACACTGCATTACCTGATCATGCAATACGTAGAACATTGCTAGCAAGAGTAAGTTTGAACCAGGGATGTCACGGATTTCAAATTTCGGATTCGGATTTAGGAAGAATATTGTAACGGTTTCGGATACGGATTTGAAATTATTTCGGATTTTCCGTTAGTTTCGGTTACGGATATTAGAATTTGATGTTATTATTATATTACCTAACCGCACTACATAGGGATAAGTGGAAGAACGAAGGGGAGATTTTTTCTGTGCAGTGGGACATAGACTGCTGATAAGAATATTATTACATTATGCGTAAAGATTATGCAATAATGAAAGACGCGCGTGGATAGTCTTATCTTATTTATCCGAATTTTTTATATCGAGAGCGATTACGGTCGTGGATATTTTTTTATTTGGATATCCGAAAGTTTTTTTTCACCAATAGGCAGCGATTTGATAGAAATGCTTAGACAATATAATTCATACATTTATATTAAAAGAGATAAATATTACATGTTTGCAAGAGCAGTGCAATTCTGGGGCTTTTCTCTAGTTGAAATTAACTTTCGGAATCCTGGCTACCTTGAAATATAATGCCGATGCAAAACAAACCAATCACCGTTCCAAACTCAGTGTTCAACCCACACACACGTGGCAGTGTGGTAGCCGCGCGATATGTCGACCTCCGTCATATCATAAGCTGGCTGATAGCTTCATACGATGGCCGATTAATGAAGCCGACGTACCACAGAACGTTGCCGTAATAGTTTTACGACTAACCCTCTCCCCGACCCGTCCTAACCCCCTACGGGCAGACTCGACTACTTGATTATGCATCCGCGGTACTTCAGACCGATTATCGAACTACTAATGAACGTTACTACTAACATTTTAGTAACTGTTGTTTTTAACACACCACCGGTTGAAATAAAAGTATTTTTCTCTTTACTAGTAATCATTGCCTTTATTTAGAGATCGGAACTGCTTTTAGTAACTGTACCGGGAACGATTTCTCGTATTTCACTCAGAACTTGGACTAAGCAATATGATTCTTGGAAAACGGCAATGAATAAATAGGTACTCCAATTAAGTTAAAACGTAAAGTTGATAAGTCAATTGCACTGTACTAAGTAAACGATAGCAACACATCGAATATTATAGAGCTATTTCCTCGAATTTATAATGCAGTAGCGACTAACTACGTAATTGCATCTTAATAGATTGGCCTCTCATTATATCAATTACAACCAACTACGTAGCATATAGGAAGCCAGTCGATAACTCGATAGTGCAATAGGGTTGCGCAATCGATCAGAATAATGCGCCGATGATGCCCCAACATTGTTATTAGATACGCTATCATAGCACCGAGATTCGATGCTATTGAACCTATTGCTAATACCTACGATATCGAGTCGATCGGAAAAATTGGATTTTGGGCGATGAGCTTGCAGATTTTTTGTTCCGAACCAAACAAACGGCAATGGAACACGTGCAGTAAAAAATACGATTTGTGTAAATTATAAATGGGTATATAAATCATAAACGTTATTCCATTATCCATAAAATTGATTTACATTGATGGCGCTGGTTTCAGTAACATTAGACCAATGTAAACGGTTTTCAATTCAGTCCAGAGTCTAGTAGCTTCTGTAATGAAACTGGGCAGCCACTAATTAGTCGATGGCGGTTCCAGTGGTACTATAAATGAAACACTTGGACTTCAACTGGATCAGTATAAATCAGCGTTTATTGCGATCAAAGGTTTATTTAGTCGCATACAAACTACCTCCAGCTCAGAAATCAATAACGCCAAGAAAGTTCACAGCTATGAAAGCAAGAAAACTAATAAAAACAGTTGAAAATCCTTTCAACTATTGCTTAATGATTCGTTAAAATATGAAAAAGTATTTGAACCATTTGCGAGGCAGCTACTAATACGACGTCGTCGTCTTAAGTAGAGGAGAGGGGTAAGAGGGGGAGGACTCGCAATCCCTCTCATTTAACACCGCTCTATTCCTCTGTAGGTGTTTGCCGAAGCGATTTCAAGCAAGGATCCTCCTTTTATGGTGCTACTTACAGGCTCATAGTGATTCGCGGTTTTATTTCGGACGGCTCGTGTAAGGGCGCGTACATTTTTCATGTTACGAATGAAGCGAACAGTAATCTTTGCATTTATGCGGTGATCCTTTATTGATTTTAGATTTTTAGTGGAAAGCGAAACGAATGAAGCTGGAGTGAATGGAGACGCGCCCGTAAAGCCGGTGTAAGCTCAGAGATGATATAAACTGCCATTCACTGGGGAACATATCCGAGGACCATGACGCTATTTCTGTGTGTGTGTGCGCGATTTGTGTTCTGCAATTAACAAGGGTGGTGAATGTGAACGGTGCACAATTGGAGGGTTTATTTTGAGAATTTTGTTATTTTTTAATAAAGGTTACATATTTCTTATAAAGAGATAGCTATTGGTGGTAATGCTAAAAACGTGAAATTTTCAGTGTTTTCTTTTTTTGACGAGTTTTGAAGAACGTTTTCTAGAATATCAACCCTTGAGAGTTTGTTTTATAAAATAAAATGTAAATTATTTATTCAAACTTCACACTAAAAAGTACAGAGACGGATTTAAAATCATATTGTTAATTTTTTGAGCTAAAGTTTTCCTTTTTTCAAGCTTTTCTTAGATATAACAAATCGAATACTTATTTCTCAACACGCCAATGCCAATTACTTAATATTTTTTTAGAGTTTACAATATAAAAACCGTTCCGTAGAAAAAAATATTTTTTTTATATCCAATTACGGTATGACCATGTAAAATCACGGTTAAAAGCTAATTAATTACTAAATCAAATCTAATGTAACCCTTAACACGAAGTAGAGGCTTCAAGAAACTGTGGCTCGTAAAATTATGATAAAAGGTTTCGTTTTTACGACTTGAATAAAACCATGGTTTGTGGTTAAATACTTAACGCCTACAAATAATAAATTTTCCGGGTGTTATCAACGCGATACTTTCAAAACTTGTTTTGATATTTGTTAATTAAAGACTAATTTTGATTTGATAATTGTTCATTATTTTTTATCAGTCAATACGATTTGTCCATTTTTTTTCAAACTCAAACTCAAAACTATTTTATTCAAATAAACCATTTACAGGTAATTTCGAATCGTCAAGGTGTCAGTCTGTCAGAAAATTGAAGCTAGTAGCTCGTTCCAAACAGTAAGTCCCGTAGAGAAGAGCGAAAGTCTTTAAATAAATAAAGATTATATAATATAAATAATGCGGTTATCCGTCTAAGATGTCAGCAAAAAGAAAAAGATTTACAAAAGCTCGCTGATATTGTTAAAACCTCTCAGGATGTCACATTTCATCTCATAACCTTCATCCATTTAAGAGAAATCCTATATAAATGCGGGTTTCCTTCTCACAGAGAGAACTCTAAAACCGTAATTAATTTTCTTTTTTTACAATCATAACTAAACCAATTTGTTTCACACCTCGGTATAAATTCCGACATTTATAACGATAGGTACACAAAGTTAACACATTTTTTTTTTCTTCACGAAAACCCTCATTTCCCTAAGCCTTAAAGAAAAAACAATGAAAGGAAACCTACCATTAAAATAAATAAAAGGAAATAAAGCACCGACCGCAAATTATTTCACTTACCTACTTCTTTTTATAAAAATGCGAACGACGCATTAAATTTTGGGGAGAAAGAAAACTCCCTTGTAAGCAATATCGAGCAGGCAAATTTTTCAGATATTGCCTTCAGGTAGAGCACATTTATTATGTACCCGTATATATTACTCTTGATTCATTGACTTTCAATATTGATTTACTTTGCTTGCATAAGCTGTAGTTGGCCAAGACTGCGGTAGGCAAACTGTATGACCTTTGATTTGAAGAATTAAGGGTTAAGTTAAACTGTACCTTGGGAGAACTACGACTTTGACGAGTTTCGATAGATTGAATCTACGAAAGCACTGATAAACGACCGACCTTTACAATGATAACCATTTTCAGTATCATATTTTGTCCAAACTTCCATATTTACGGCCGCTGTATCTCTTTATCATTAAGTTGTCTAACTTTATTGCTGATTGTAAATCTCTAACTATGCAAGGCACGGCCTCCTAATATCGTTGTTTACGGCAACAACTTCTAAACTGTTATCACTTCCAGGACACCAGGACGCTACATCTCGGCCGTTGCCGATGTCCACTTGATTTACTGTTACGATAAGGTGTCGGCCTAAAAAGTTTTGTGCTTCCCTACGAGAAACGCAATCGCGGAAGATTTAAAACCAGAAAAATACCGCAAAATTTTTTGTTTACTTTCACATTCTAAGGTTTTGCTTTTGATAATTAATATTAAAGTGCTGTTTAACCAAACTAATTAAATAAATACAACGTAGGGCCACGTAATACCCGGTAACAATAAACATAAACAAAAGACGTTTACGTTACATTTGGCTGAGAGGCGGAGCACGTAATGGCGGGCAGCCTGCATTCAGATTCCCAGCTGAGGCGCTCCAATATCGGCTCTTGGTATATTATTTCAGGGCGGAGGGACGCGGGGCAATATTGAGTTGTGAAACCGACGATTTACCTATCAGGAGACGCTGCTAACGGAGGAACTTTAGCTCGACACTTTGACAACTTATTTCTTGTCTCCAGAGTTGCTAAGCCACTCAGTTTGTGTACGTAGCGGCTTGATTGTTGTTCGCAGAGATAGTGATTGTAAAAGCTCGTGTTCCAACTTTTCAAGGACGTTAACTATCCCGCTTCGAAACCAATAACGTACTACGCTTATATTTACAAACTCCGCATCAATGTTACACGTAATGAACGCTTAAAAACTTTAAGGGAAACAAGGGTCGGAGGAATACGCAGAGAAATATTCGAGCTATGCCCAAAGCAGTACGGCTATTAACGGAACTTAGTTTTAGCAACCTGTAAAGTGTATACCGAAATCCTCATTCAACTCGTCCAAACGCTTAATTCAGTTGGAATAATTCGAGTTCTATTGTTAAGTTCCTAAATTTGAAGTCCAACATTTAACTGCTTACAATTCAAAGGTAACCGCAAATTTGGAAACGAGTGTGCCTCTCTATAGAATGAAACTTATTTGCAAACCGATAACTTTTAGTACGACTCGAGTTGGTCAGTTCACGCCGTCGTGGGCGGCCGACCACCGTTCTCTAACTATGCAACAAAGCATTCCTGTGCCTGTGATATTGTAACAATATTTCAAAATTTGCCAATTAGCTTCATATTCCGTTAAAATGAAGGCTATATCGTCGTTAACCTGAATTATCCTGTTATAAAACTATACAGCTATCCTCAGAGGTATGCAGAAACTTTTCCTGGATGTTTCTGCGGTTTTCATAGCAATCTGTCAATTTATCTCGGCTTCAGAGTACGAGAAGTACATGTAAACAAGATGAAGTTAGTATTCCTGGGAAATGTCGATAACAAAAGTTGGTAAAATGAGTATATCAGAACATACCTCGACCGCCTCGTTGTGGGATCTTTCATAACCATAACCTCTGTGATTTCGCCGAATTTGCTAAAGTAGTCTCGGAGACTTTCTGTAAAGGAAAGAAAATTGTGTTTAAACATTGTGAATATTTGATGAATTCTTAAACATGTGGAGTATTAAAAGATTTGCTTAGGATATATTTACTTAAGTAGGTAGAAGGGGCGTTTAAAGAGGTAAGTAAGTTGCTTTTCAATGCGGTTCTCTAAATTGTAGATTGAATGCCTTAGCGCTAAGTGCACTTAAAGAAAGGTTTGTGAGTAAAATCCGTACAATAACAAAAGAAGTCCGCCTTCTAAAACACTGCTCTCCAAACAAAAACACAGGTAGGTATTATTACCAAATTCGGTTTTATTTTTGGACCGGAGACCTTCTCGGGCATTTTTCCGAGGTACGTATTGGTACAACGACAAAGAACTTTCATGGCACATTCACTCAACACTTCTACACAATAGAAGGGTCTCGTTTTGTAACGTTGAAGCCTTTGCGATTCGCAGTCCATAAAAGTAAAACGATAAGAGTCATTCCCTTCAAATGACTGAAGGAATCGTCAGGCAAATGCGTGAGAGCGCACGTTTAGAAACGTTCTTGGTGTTTATAGTGACACAAGAGATTTGGTTTGTCAACACAGTATTTAGTATCATGTTCCTCTATTTATATTGGCTTGTTAAAACGTCTCGTCTGCCTTAAATACATGCAAGGAGCATCCGCGTGGAGATTTGTTTGCCACTGGTTGTATGACTCACTAATGGATAGGGCGGGTAGGCTGAGACTCTCCCTCTAAAATGAATATGCTGATTTCCCACGTCCGTGTTTTTAAGTGTATTTTACATAATTTCCGGTCAGCACCCGACACGATACACTGTCTAATCACTTTTGGTTCGTAGATGCACCCTTCCACGAAATAATTAACATACTATAATATTGAAAAGGATATTGAAACTCATTTTATCGTGCACGTATCTACCAATATTTACTCCATCTAGATTGTGATCATAACCAAGCCGGGGACAGCAAACAAGCGTCAATAATCTAGATACCTATTACCTACCCTGCGTAGTACCTGTGTGCTTACGACCTATAATAACGATCGGAATCAGTTGAAAACAAAAGCTCGATACTAACTTACTGTAAACCTGTGAAGTTCTCGATTAATACTAATTAAGAACAAACAGGCCAATCACGAGAGGCTTATTGCGGGATACATTCCAATTTAAACTTGCCTACAATTCGATAACAGGGGGCGCTTCTAAAACCAAATGTTGGTCTATGTTTTTAAAGTCGATTTTAGACTTGTTTCGCTGGAACTTTTCTAATCTGACCGCTACCCGGCCTTCGGTTCTGCACTTCCAAACAGTAATGAAAAGTAACGATTGCATGCTGACTGTACCATTAATCACCACCAACATTGTGTGAGGGTACGTTTTTAGATCGTGAAGAATGACCTCGATGTTTAATGGGAACACTTTTTTGACTACGCCGGTCTAAAAGTTCAATTAGTGCAAATAACTCCTCACCTAGTAGACTTCGTTTGTCACATTTTTTTTGCAAGTGGATACTGCGTAAGAAAATTTTCACTACAAAACTATTTCTTGTTGTGGGTATTATCTTAATCAATTTCTATACTACCCTCCCTCCGAATAAATGAATACTCATTTTATTACAAAAAAAAAATAACAAGGATAATTATAAAACAAAAAACATTAAAAGCTTAATTTTAAAAAAATAACCGCTTTCGAAACAGCACAAAAGCCGTCCGCGGCTTCAAAAATGTGTTTTTAGGGTTCCGTACCTCAAAAGGTAAAAACGGAACCCTTATAGGATCACTTTGTTGTCCGTCTGTCCGTCCGTCCGTCTGTCAAGACCCTTTTTCTCAGAAACGCGTCGAGATATCAAGCTGAAATTAATATCACATACTCAGGTCTGCTGTCACTCAAAGCCGTGAAAAAATCAAGTTTCTAATTCAACGCAAAAAAAAGATACGGCGGTTTATATTGCATATTTAGAAATTTGCAAGAGAATCAAAACCTATAGGGTACTTCCCATTAACCTAGAATCATGAAATTTGGCAAGAAGCAAGGTCATGTAGCACAAGTAAAGGAAAAACTCCGAAAACCGTAAATTTGTAGTTTGATCACATCAGGCGTCCGTCTGTTCGTCCGTCTGTCAAGAACGTTTTTCTCAGGAACGCGTCGAGATATCAAGCTGAAATTTATATCACATCCTCAGGTCTGCTACTTCTTAAAGCAGTGAAAAACTCAAGTTTTTAAATCAACGCAATAAAAAGATACGGCGGTTTATATTGCATATTTAGACATTTTCAAGAGAACCAAAACTCAAAACCTACAGGGTACTTCCCATTGATCTAGAATCATGAAATTTGGCAAGAAGCAAGGTCATGTAGCACAAGTATAGGGAAAACTCCGAAAACCGTAAATTTGTAGTTTGTTCACATCAGGCGTCCGCCTGTTCGTCCGTCTGTCAAGAACGTTTTTCTCAGGAACGCGTCGAGATATCAAGCTGAAATTAATATCACATACTCAAGTCTGCTACCTCTAAAAGCAATGACAAACTCAAGTTTCTAAATCAACGTCATAAAAAGATACGGTGGTTTATGTTGCATATTTAGACATTTCCAAAGGAACCAAAACTCAAAACCTACAGGGTACTTCCCATTGACCTAGAATCATGAAATTTGGCAAGAAGCAAGGTCATGTAGCACAAGTAAAGGGAAAACTCCGAAAACCGTAAATTTGTAGTTTGTTCACATCCGTCCATCCTCCCGTTAGTCCGCCTGTCAAGACCCTTTTTCACAGAATCGCGTCAAGATATCAAGCTAAAATTAATATCACATACTTAGGTCTGCTATCTCTTAAAGCAGTGAAAAACTCAAGTTTCTAAATCAACGCAATAAAAAGATAGGGCGGTTTATATTGCATTTAGATATTTGCGAGGGATTCAAAACCTATAGGGTACTTTCCATTAACGGAACCCTCGTTGCGCGAGTCCAACTCGCACTTGACCGGTTTTTTTTATTCTATTATTAGTTTTTTAAAGTGGTTATTATTATTTTTTTCGAATATTTTTTTTTGTATTAACATCCGACTTCCACATTTCCAAACCCAACAACAAAAAATAAATTAATTACCACATGATGAGTACATACCGCTAAACTATTCGCAACCCTTGCTATCTACCCTCCGAATTTATATTTTATTTAGATGACGCCTACCAAGCAATACTGCAAAGGACAGCGCGACTGGATTCGGCACAGTTGTTCAACCACCATAAAATTAGCATTTGGCCGGCGAGTAGCATTTTCATCTGAACACAGGCTGAACCACCTGAATTATTCGACCGCTATTCTTAAAGGTGTGTTCATGTGTGTGTGTGTGTTTTTTTTTATTACAACTACGCGTTTTTTTATAGCTACGCGTTTTTTTATAAAATATTGATTTTAAATATTGAATTGAATTGTAATATACCATAAAAAATGTACTTTTATAGTGTCTGATTTCGTTTGTGACAAGTTTTTCTGTAAAAAGTAGCTTTGGTTTTATTTTAATCTAGGTATAGTACCCAATAAAAGACAATATAACTTTTTATTAATTCATAAATTCGAATAAAAAACAATCTTTGCATATTTATAGTATTAATGTAAATAAAAAAATCTCATTACAATACAATACATATTTAGAAGTTACCATGAAAAAAAGAAATGGTCTTAATCAGATTATCAAATTGTGCGTAGCAAAAATAAAAGTAAGTTGTAACAAAATCATCATTATATAAAAAAAAAATATAATTACATATTTCTATTTTATTATATATTATTTTCTTAGTGCTACTGATATGACACACACTTTTCACGACCTTTAGATTTTTTTTTTTTTTTTTTATTTATTTATCTTTTACAAAAATAATAACACAGAATTATTCTAATGAAATAGCAACCAAAAACCACTAAGGTTTAAACTTGTTGCTGTGATGAGTCTTAATCAATATCGAAAAAACAAGGAAGCATGTAAGCGTAGATAACGGACAGAGAATTCTTATAGCAATTTCATGCTCGAATTGTACTAAAAGTATGGACAACTGTCAATTTAAATATCAAAACAACCCAGTATAATCCCACTATTACAAACAACAACAAAAAATATATTCAGTCATTATTCGTACCATCCTACATAATATAAATAAAACAACAAAAACACTAACCCACTAGATTTAATGTATAATGCTGCCGTTACCCGAGAAAATGGCCGCGAAAAACATTTTATTTCTTTCTTATAAAACATTTACAGTTTAATGACGTATTACGTCTAGCTTGCAATAAAATTATTAATATTGTCAGGGAGGGGTGGGAGGGGGGAGTCGACGCAGCACTTGCTCAACCACCATTAAATTGGAAGCTGCCACACTTCCTGAACTACCACCTTGCTACTGGATTACACCGTCATTATATTAACAGTTTAATTTTGATGAGTACGGAACTTTGTACTTTATATGTTGATAATTAGTGATCAAATTTAACTTTCTGTCACGTTCTCGCGTAAATTCTTTTGTGTGGGAGCGAGTTCGGTTTTCAAAAATCGTTTCTAAGCTTTGCGTCAAAACGCAATTCATCCATTCTAATGTTACAAATAATTGCGAAAGTAACTGTCTGTCTGTCTCACATTCACACCAAAACTACTACTGAACCGATTAAAATGAAATTTAATAGAGAGATAACCAATAGCCTGAGAAAAAACAGGATAGTTTAATCCTAAAAATTCACGGGAAGGAATACTACACGGTTAAAACCACGGGTGACGCGCTTAATGACGTAAAAATAAATGGCAGTCTTATCATTTCATAAATGAATGCAATAGATTTAATTTACTTAGTGTGTGTTTAACATAAAATTGAAACTCAAAATCAATTATTAAAATAAACCATTAACAGGGACTAGAAGTAAGTCAAAAAGTTGACGCTATTTGTTCGTTCCGAAATAGTAGGTTTCCATGGAGAAGAACGTGCAAGAAATTTCATGAACACTCATGAAATCCGATAGAACTTTACAAAATATTATTTTAGATTATTTATGTTGAAAATAGGATACAAAGTGTGAACAGTGTAAAGAATCGTGTAGGTTAAGAACTTACTAGTATAAGATATTTAATAGTAATAAACCAATTACATAGCATTTTTTTAACTTTGTGCACACTTAAAAATTTCAAAACTTAATAAACTAAACCTATTGAATACGTACAATTTATATAAAAAAGAGGAGAAACTCACAAAGTTTATTTTCTGGGATTTAGTTCAATGTGCAAGCTGACTTGACAAATGTATTCACTTTTTTTTTCATTTCATTCACACAGAAAAAGAAAATATTTTGAAAATCATACGTAATTGGACTCTTGGCCAATGCAATGACTTTCAATTAAAATGGAGATGGGACAGCATGCTCGTGTTTAAAGCTCCATTAATTGCACCCTTGATTTATTGAACTATGTCACAAGTAAAGACCGATGAAATAAATGACTGATAAACAATACAAATAATATACTTTCATATGAATTAGACACGATAAATCCATCAAAAAAATAATGACAGACAGCCCAGTTGTCAAAATAAAATAATGTCAAATATCCATTCTGGTCCTTTCTGTAATTGTTCATCCAACAATAATTACGCGAATTCTAAAACAACTTGGAATTCAAATGCTCCCTAATTGGCAGTTTTAATCTACTAACTTTTGTACAGAATTCAGCAAAAGTAGGGACCAAGTTGTCGTGGTTCGCGGCGAAACGAATCAAAACCTTCTAACTGAAATTTATAAATTTATTTTGGCAAATTATAATGACTGAAGAGGATAATTTGCTTGATTTAAATTCGGATCGCTTTTATGGTGTTTCAGAATAGGCTATATTTCTTATTAAAGTTGGATGGAAACTTCTGACTCTATTTATATTGTAGAATTGCTAGTTTTAAAGCTACAGCATTAAATTATACGGTGTGATTTTATGAATAAAATTACTTTTTAAATAAAAATACTATTTTCCATTTACAAGTGTAGAATAATATTATTCGCTTTCGTAATAGGATTTCAGTTATTGCGTGGCATAGATTTAAAAGTAACCAATGTCCGCCCTTGAACAACCATGCTTCATGACACATTTTATAAAATCGTTTCAGTCGCTTACTCTTCAAAGCGAAACCGAGTTATTTTCACCTTTATTACACCTACAAGTTTGCGCAAACACAAACTACAGCTGATGTGATTGCAGACATTTGTGTAATAATATTTCATTTTGTACCCTTTAAGAATGAAAATGATCGTCACTTGTTAGTAATTATTTTAAATTATCAGTTGCAAGAAATTACCAAAATCTAAACAACCAACCAAAATGTGGGTAAAAATGGATTTAGATCTTATTTCCCGCATAGTTTACTTTGTTACCTTTTTGCGGAAGCATGCCAAATTATTCGTCCTGTACACGGAGCCTACGCCACTTGTGCAACCACCATAAAATTGGAAACTAGCCCGAGTCCAGCTGAAATGAACGGACACATTACGTAAAAACAATTATTAAATTCAAAGTAAACAACGATACTGAAATTAAATTCATGATTGTGTAGTGTCGGGACAAATTTATGGATCGTTTTAGAAGAAAAAAAAATAAAAAAAATGCAGTTACATGAAACGAGAGCTTCGCACGGGTGTAACGAATCTTTAACATTTATGTTTGTATTCAATTTATTGGAAAAGACTTTGTCTTAAACAGACAAACAAATTGAGCGACAAAAATAGTTTTATATTATGTAAGAATGTAATAATTTTATTTTATTCGTTACCAGCTGTCTTCACGTAAAAAAGGTGTTCTTTTTTCTGTTTCTATAATAAAATTATGATTCATATTTTTTAACGTACATTATCTAAAATTTCAGTGCTATAATAATCGGACACAGGCACAGGTACTTAGGTAACTAGGTACGTACGTGTCTACTTGTCAGGTACTTAAACGTGTACCTCGTCACATACTTATGCCACTACACGTATCAAGACTTATGCGATTATGTTTACAAGTAAAAGGATTACCTAATCGCCAAATTACATCTACAGTGTTAAACAGCCCGTGTTTACTAATTGCAAAACCTGAGGCCGAGCTGAATATAATTTTTCTTCAGCTTAGCAATATTGTTGTCTCCGTCGCACAAATGTCAAATTGCCATAGTAAGATAGAGATGGAAAATAGCTAAGAAAAAGTATGTTTAAGTAATAATTATCGGTATCCTTGTTCAAGAACAAAGAAACTTAGGAATGTGTTTGGCTTTGCACATTCAGCACATTTGCAAATTAATCTTAGCTTTAGTCCCATTTGATGGACTTCATGAAGGATACTTGTTCGTGTACTTACCAAAACCAGTAACCGTTACTTTTAGAGAAACTTTTATAATTCATGTCGTATAAACCGGTTTACTTTGATAAAAACCGGTTTATTTGGACGTACAGTCACGTGTATAAACATGTATACACCACGCTAACATTAAAATCATTTTTCTCATTACTAGCTAACTAGTCTATGATGTAATTACTATAAAATAAGTTTTAACTGAAAGTTGTGGCTCATCTGAGAGAAAATTGATTAAAATCTTTGCGTGGTGTATACATGTTTATGCTCGCGACTGTACACTCATTCCGCTCAACTCTAACAATAGACATAAGTAATTTTCAATGTGTTTACGCTGCTTTTCAAATGAACTCGTTAATTCA
The DNA here is from genome assembly GCA_033675125.1 of Athetis lepigone. Classification (NCBI taxonomy): domain Eukaryota; kingdom Metazoa; phylum Arthropoda; class Insecta; order Lepidoptera; family Noctuidae; genus Athetis; species Athetis lepigone. The sequence continues at coordinate 14,009,037 of CM066239.1, read as the reverse complement.
ACGCAAGCGTTTTAAAACCCAACGATTGCAATCTTTGAAAAAAAATGCAAAAAAATTGAAATATAACCGTTTTTTACCGGTATATATTATTCGGTTTCGAGTCTCCGTGGGCCGTGGGCGTATCATCAAAAATACTTCAGTAAGTCAGCCTTTATGAGTGATACTTCCCTTTTTTTCCAAATGTCACGTACTTACGTACTTAGGGTATTATCTCGCACGGTGTTTTTCTCTTTATTTTTGCATGCGACATGCGTATTACACATATGCACGCGGGTTTTCTTCGCATGCGTGATCATACACATATTAAGACTTCAAATCTGCCCCCTTTTTACGCTGTTGAAAGTACACGGAGCAAAAAGGGAGATAGAAAAAGGCGCAACGTTTTTGTTTTTATTTTTGCCAGTTGCTTCACAACTTTCTATTAATGATCACGTTTGAACTTACTTAAAATCGTGCTAATTAAGAAGTTCAAAATGAAATGTAATACCTATTTATTTTAACTATTTAAGACCTATTTAACCTTACAACGACCAAGCGACTGCCGGCTGTTGCGCTGCTATTGTCTTTCTATTGTGACTCAAATCACGTGGGTCGGAGGGTTTAAGGAATCAAATCTTTCTTTAAATTATGGTCAAAACAGAATTTAAACACAGACTGATTTTGAATTTATTGATATTTTCAGGATAAGAAATTTAAACGGATTTCTTATACAGAATTTTTACTTCATATTAGGACTAGTTGTTCAAATCTAAAATTATTAGTAGATTGGACAAAACATGTATGTAGTCAATTGTAAACACCGACGAACAATGTTAAAAAAGTTTATTTGCTATCACACACACAAACACATAATTTAAAAGGCCTTTAAATTGGTTTAAATCTGACAAACACTCATTGCACCTGAAAGTGATTTATTTTATGTAGCAGTAACTATTCATTAAACTGGATAAACTTGAAGATGAATTTTCGTTTACAATTCGAATATAGAAGTAGGTACACGACAATCTAAAACTGACTTAAGTTAGCTTCGAAAATGCTATTCTACTCAACTTCCATCTAACACGGACACTCTGTTGAAACCATTACACAATTTGTATAAACATAATTATGCGCAGATAGATCCATTGTTTCTGACCAAGATGGATTGATCAAGTGCACACAGCCTGACATGCTTTTATCATACGTCACTGCAACCGACGAGTACACGACAAACTCATCAGACATCAATAGTAATGACGCAATCAATCAATATGTAAACGAAAACAGTCCGCATCGCATATTTTATCTTTAACAATCCTTCCCACGAAACCAATTAGTGTGAAAACCTACCATAGTACAGTTCCAATGTTATAAATTTGGCACTTAGCCTGACGCAAATTTTCAGTGCTGTCAGCAAATAAAGTGGTGCAGTAATAGTTTTGCGACGGCCCAAACTACATTGACACACTATAGGTACAACATTTTTTTGCACGTAGGAACATTTTTCAATTAAGCCTTTCTCTGTTTTCTGTGTCTGTGAATGTGGTATTGCGTTTTAGGTTTTATTTAGAATGTTTGGCTTGCTTTTTGATTAGAGTAAATTTTTATTTTAAATTATCTTATTAATAATTGGAACTGTTTATAAATTCATAATAAAAGTAAATAAGTATTTGAAGAGCTGGCGAAGATGTGATTACTAGCGTGCTTGCTACTCGCCCTATAGTTATAATTTAAAAAAATACCAAAGCTTTATGACACAAACTAGCTTTTGCCCGCGACTTTGTCTGCGTGGAATAATAAATCCCGTTCCCGGGGGATTTACGGGATGAAAACTATCCTATGTCTTTTTTCGAATCCCAGACTATATGTGTACTAAATTTCATTTAAATCGGTTCAGTGGTTTAGGCGTGAAGGAGAGACAAACAGACAGACATGTGTGAGGTTACTTTAACATTTATAATATTTGTACGGATTAACAAGACAAAAAAAGGATTTTGATAACGCAACACGTATTAATCCACTTCCTAAAACACCATCAAAACAATCCTCATTACATTTTCATCTAACACAAACCCTCCCACGAATCAGCTAGGATAACATCCGATATTTGCATTTTAACCACCAACAGCACAACATTGACGATAATTTGAAAAGCAAAATAGCAAAAACAAAGCACTTCAGTTACTTAATGTTACTTTTAACGTTTATAGACTACTTTAAAATTGTGTCCAGCGTATAAAATCACCCAGTTAAATATGTATTGCGGTTGGCTACCTGCCAACCACGTCGGCACACGTCGGATGCTGAGAATCTCTCACTCGGCTCGCTGCATTCGTCTGCGATGATTCGACAATCGACACATAAATATTGAATAATAAAAGGTTGCGATTTGAATATCGATGGGGGAAAGCCGAATTTTTTGTCAGATGCAATTTTTTGGCAAATTTGGGGGCTGTGTGCATTATTGTTGTTGTGGTTGGTTTGATTTAGTTTCTGAAGGGGTTTAATAGAAAATTTACAATTCGATAGTGGTATATTGCTTCTTAGAATACCTACTATAGGAAAAACAAACGCACAAAATTATGTTAAAGAAGGCTATAGAAATTGTTTCTAAGAACCTCAGATTCCCAGAAAAGCGGATAGAAGTACACACAAAGAACACACAAATCTCCAATAAATAAGACCGAATTTGATTCAACAAAAAAGATAAAATTTGACATCACTTCAATAAAAATATTCTCAATAATAAAAAAGGAAACATTCGCGTTTCAATTTCAAGTGCGCCTCCGACTTGAGTCCTACCGCGGAAGGGACGCGTACATCAAAGTGATTACGAGCGAAAAACGCCGCACAGCGGAGTGCGAGCGTTGTAAAAATCACTACGACGTGTGAAGTGCTATCGGGGCGTCTCAGTGGAGTGGCGATCGCTTGTTTTTCCCACTTTCGATGAACGCCGCGGGCCGAGCTCATTCGAGTGCCCTCTGATTTCGTCCCTGCACAGCGCTGTGTTTTATGAGGTCAAGAGAACCTCCACAAAAAACGCGTACCCCGATAAATTACGCACTGACACATTCAGATTCGCCCATAATATACACGATCGTAATATATTGTTTTTTTTTTCGTTATTGGGGATTCGGTGGCTGTTTTTGTGGCAGGTGCACTTCATTTTTTTTGGTACGCACTTTTTGTTGGGCAGTTTCAAGTGCGTTTTATTATGAATTATTCGGACAAATATGTTCCGGCCTACCCAAAATGCGTTGTTGTTGAGTGTCCTTTGAAAAACAGGTATACTTTCAACCCTACAATAAAATTGTCCTTGTAAATTTCCTCTTTTGTAGTCTAAATATTGTCTGCAGTGGTGTGCACTGGGCTATCATGTAGCCACTAGTTTTGTCCTTCACTTTGTGCACTATTGAGTGAAAGCTCAATTAGGTTGAAAGTTCAAACCTAACCATTCTAGTCGAAATTGCCCAGGGTAAACAGTGTACTCATCGCGTTTCTAACTCAGAAAGAAGGGTCACTCGTTTCCACCTAATTTCAATCAACCTTGAAAAAAACAAATCAATTCCACTGAATCCATTTAAATATTGACGAGTGGATTAAGTAGCTTTTGCTGCCTCAGAATTAACTTAAAACTTAGTTAAAATTTTATAATTTTCCTTTATACAATTTCCTGTTATTTTTCTTATTTCTTCAAATAGTTTTTTTTGGTTTTTTTATTCACAGGTTTTCCTACAGTTCTATATTCTAAGTTAATTAAAATGTTGTTTAATATACAAACACATAGCTTGGTCCTATTTTCTTTCTCATATACTGACCTTGAAAGAAACAAATCAATTCCGATCAATCCAATTAAATATTTACGAGTAAGCCTTACCCAATTTTAACACGGTTTCTTAGAAGGTATAAATTAACTTTTACTTTATTTGATAGAAAAAGCTGGTTTTATTTCTTCTTTTATTTACTACAGTTTTTCTCAACTTGCTGTATTAGTTTGGTACAATTGAGTATATAGACATCGTTGAGGAATAACCGCAAGACTATAATGTATATTATTGTAATTTTTGTACGTGTGTTTGTCACCTAACTCTTCTTAAGATTGGACTGATTTGGATCAAATTTTCTGGATTGTTTAAAAACACAAAATGGTCTGGCTCTTCTGTTGGTAGTCAGTCAAAGTTGAATTAACTTTCTTGTTCTAAAACCTATGGTTTCTATGGAAATGAACGAGCACAAAACTATCAAAATCAATAGTTCTATGGATTTATTTAGTACTCTGAATCATTAAAAGAGGACTGGAGTAAATACCTACTAAAAGCTAATAATATATTTATCATCATAGTGGCCACAGTAGCACAGTCCTTAATAACTGCAATATCGATCAACAACATCGTAACCATTATTACATTTGTTCAATAAACCGTAATATGAAGCGAGCATATGGGTCAAAGACGGAAGTTCAGTAATTTATTCCCAATAACTATCAGAGCAAGTGCAGATGCTGCACTGTTTCAATTTAAGGGAAGTTCCTCGAGCTGAACTTTGAGGAAGTCGCGTCGTGTGACATTGTCAACTAATCTTGGACCCGTCGGGAACAAACGTCGAAGTAATGGACCCATTACCTTTAAATGTTGGTAATACTAGTTTGTTGGACCTAATGGGAATGTTGGTAATGTGTGGGAATTATTTTGCATTGTTTTTACGAAGTTTAGTTTAACTTTGTGAGAGTTTTATAAAAATACTAGCTTATGCCCGCGACTTCGTCCGCGTGGATTAATAGCTCCCGTTCCCGTGGGATTTCCGGGATGAAAAGTATCCGATGCCCTTTCTTGAATCTCAGACTATATCTGTACCAAATTTCATACAAATCGGTTCAGTGGTTTAGGCATGAAGAAGAGACAGACAGACAGAGTTACTTTCGCATTTATAATATTAGTACGAAAGTACGAATTGTTGTTGATGTTGGTTTAGAAAAGTGTTAAGCTACATTGTGTGTCTTTTGTTTTCTTAAATGTTTTTTTTTTCTAGTTGACAGCAATTTTATTGGACAGAGATAAAATAGAATATTATACTTGTGTATTGCAATAGGTTGTGTGCACATACAAGTAACATAAAGAGCATCAAAATATAATTACATAAAATTACAAATTATGGTCATTAGTTTTAGTATCTAAATGATATATATACATAAATGGTCTGTAAATCAAAATGCAAATGAATTCCCCTATACATTATATAATCCGCTTAAAGGTACATAAATGGTATATGAATCAAAAGGCATGAATTTCCCTATATATTATATAATCCGCTTGAGCAGATATTCTGTCTTACGGTTTACTAATACGTTATATTCAAATCTATCTATATATTTAGTTTCAATTCACCACAGCCATTCAAAACAAAATAATAATCAAAATAACACAATTAATGTTTGCCCAAACTTAGTTCGTCATGACATTGTAAACTAATCTCACAGAGCCGAGATACACAGCAGCCACAATACTCTGTGTCTCCGTAGCTACATATTTACCTACACCACGACCACGGAATAGATAGACACAGAAGGCTAGCTGGAAACAACGAACAAAAATTCATAAAGTCAGCCTGTGTACCGTTGTGCATAAAGTGTAAATAAATAAAAATGTGTGCATAACTTGATTTGCCATAATTATCCATAGCTTTTTGACATGAGAGGTTAGGACAAATTCGAAATATGCTATTTTATGTTATTCCTAAGAAAAAATGGCTTTATGGCTTTGTTTTTAAGCCTCACATATAAGAGGTTGTGGGTTCGAATCTGGATTAGTTAGTACTAATGTGGCTCTTTCAATTCATATGCATAGAGTCGTTAGCTATGTAACTGACGGACGTCAATCCAACTGTTTTTTTTTTTTGGAAATAACCTATTTATTTTTCACAGTTTTTATTGTTATGAAAAACAGTGCTTATTTTTCATATTAACGGGTAATATTAATAAACTCTGCAACCTGAGTTAAAATCTAAGTCAAAACAAAAAAACATTGTGGAAAATGTACAGCAACCCGTGCGATAACCACTGTATGTTAAGCGTGTTTGTGTTAAAAAAGTGTGTTTATTATTTTTTAATTTCAAAAACAAGCCTTCTGCTTCACTATCCTACCTATCTATTCTGTGTCACCATCTAGGAATGCCTCGACAACAGTATCTGAAGCAACTCAGATGTTCCAACAGTTTCAGCCTTTTGAAAGGGAAATTGTTTGCGAATTTCAATTGAAAGCATTGAATTTATATTTAATTGGAATTATTGGTATTAATTGTTGTTATATCATTCGTGTGGCTCAGGTATTGTTACTAGGAATAAACAAGTTTTAATCTGTTGATAATTTTAGTTTACAAACAATTGCTTATTCAAAATTATTGGTTACTTGCATTAATAGTGTAAAATCATTTAACAACTTATTACCAAGTATTCATAAAACAATAGGTTTTTTTCCTTAATTATTGTAAATGCAAATACGACTTCACTTACATCAAAGCACTTCCCCAAACATACATTTCTATAAACCCGAAAAGCTCTATTCAATTGTGTGTGTATTTGTGTAATTTATGCAAACGTGGCACGATTTATATCGTTTGACGTGACGTTTCACAATGATTGAGTGCGCGATAGTTGCATAGCTCACCTACAATATATTATCAGGTAATACCGTATAATTGTCGTGATCTCTGCGAACAACCGTCCCTGTCTCGTGTGAGATATGAGCTGGCACACGATACGTTGCTAATTTCGTGACATCCATTCATTTACCGATCCCAAACGTGAATGGGATCAGACAACAGGAAATGTATTCTGTACTAGCGCTCAGTTATTTGTCTAACGTCAACGCTGCACTTGCAATTTTGAGTTTTCACTTTATTTGTGATCGCCACCATTAAACTAACTGGGTTCTGTATGCGACTAATTTATGATTGGCCATATAAATTACATTGGAAATAGAGCCGGCAATTAAATACACGACAATAAATAACCGCCCTATTATGTGTTCCTGCTATTTATTGTTTCAAATTCAAAATCGACCAACAGAATTCTAAATTCAAAACGAATTTAAGCGACTTTATTACTCGTATTGTAATATAATATTTACTCCAAGGTTTTGAAAACTTGTGGCGAATGTGGAGTTTCAGTCAGGTATTTATATATATTTGACGGAATTGCAAACATTCCTATGGTGTGTAACTGTGGAACAGTAAACGTTAATACTGGTTGCGACCATAAAATACGTCACGGTATGGATTTTAAAAGATGTTTAAAGATTCATAAACGTAAGCTACCTCAGTTGGAGTCATAAAGTTGAGTATAATGTGTCTGAATATCGTATTACGTATAATATGGCGGTAACTTGTGGCGTTAGGCCGTCTTTCAACACCTGGTGACATGAATAAACTGTGCCGTCGTTGTGGTCTAATATTAAGTTCGGCTTGTGTATAATGTTGCTTTCCCACAACGCTATGCTTATGTAGTCGTGTTTGCCTTAAGTTGAGATCTCTTGTTTGTACCTACACACACGCTTGTAGGCGCGTATGATATTGTTACTGATTTAAACTTATCGTTTTGTATTGTTTTCGCTTATATGGATAATCCGGTTTAATCTAAATACCACCGCGTTAAGCAGATTCTGTAACTGCGCAGTTGTTGAATCAGTTATAAAGTGTTTGTTCGATTGGATTTTGTAAAATAAATGCGGTTTTGTTTTATTTTGTGAATAAAATGTATGCGTAATCGAATATTTTTTTATTATTCATACTTCATATTGCTAGCGGTAATACCTTTTCATTGTAAAAATAGGCAATGTTGAATGTAACGTTAATTAATTTTAGTAGTGTTGGTAAAACCATAGATTTGGCTAGTTGTTAGTTTTTTTTAATAAGCCGAACTTAATTATAATCCTTGTCTTGGTATTATAATTAAGTTCGGCTTGTTGCATTATTACAACATTGTCTTGTAGCTGGCTTTCCAAGAATGGCTACTTTTAAGACGCATAATTAAACCCGAGCCGATCGACAAATGTGGAACGAGTTAATTATAACAATAATTCTATTACCTATATATAACATACCGTTTTCACCAATATATAGAGTAATTAATGAGGAATGTTAAAGCTCATGCATATTAATACAGCAGGGAAAAGCCAAGAATTCAAGCTGAAGCGGGTCGCTAGTAATATAATAATTTCTTACAACACTTAACTAGAGTGCCATAAAACAAACAATTTTACGAACCATTAAAACCTTAACAAACTATTTTCTTAATGAAAGCGTCTTGATAAGCAATAAATTAAATCCAAACGTTTCGACATTTCCTTAACACAAACTATAATTTAATTAATTCCCCACAGCTATACAACTCAAAATAGGATTACAAGTTACAGCATAATCCCTGATACCAAGATTGTCAATTCAATTTCACGAAATCTTACTAACATTAATATTCAAAACTGGATACCACAAATAAATTACTGTATCCGAAAACCGTCTGAATCCGTTACATCTAATACCACTTGAAGTAATATCTACGCAAACAATTAATTACAAAACCGAACTCTAAAGCTGTGTCTACACAATAGGTATCCTGCACAGTTCTCGAGTCAACTAGTCTGAGTGACTTTAATTCATCGGCGGGCTCGCCATCTGGGATTACTTGAGGCTGTCACGCTGAGGACCGTCCTAGATGTTCTGATCTTCGATCGGAACTTGTACGTTAGTTTGAGATCAAAATTGAGAGGGCACGAGCGCGAGATTGAGTTTGCGCATGTGAACACTCAGCCTTATATTAGGGGAACGACAATATTTGGTTAATTAACCAAATTAGAGAGATACCTTTAATAGTTTCTGGTACGATCTCATTATTTTTGTAAAAGTAATACAGGTTTTCGAGCTTAGTACATTAATATGTGCGGCGCGTGTTAAAAAATATTGTATGCTTTTGCTGAAGTAGGTCAAAGTAATATGGTATCGTGGCACATATTGAAAATAAAATAAAGAGTAATAAACTTAAAAACTCATTTCGATATTAATTATTAACGGTGGCGACAGCGGCATAAAACATATTGTAATTGGTGATATTTTTTTTTTGGTACGTAAAAGATTTAGTGCTTTTCAAGACAGGTTTATAGTCAAAAAGAGACAAAAAGAAGCCTATGTAATTCTCCATCCCTTCAACTATCTCCACTAAAAAATCAGGCCAATCGTTCTCCGTTTTGCCGTGAAATACGGACAAACAAACAACACACTTTCCCATTTGTAATAATATAGTATGGATATGGATATTATACATATTGTTCGGTGTACGAAGTTTTATAGAACTTTCAAATGATGTAGTGGTGACAAAAAATGTTTACTTTTTTATTATATAGTGCACATAATCATACTTATTTGACGACATTAACATAAAAATCCAAGATACAACTTCTCTAAGAACATTTAATTTTGACGAAGATAACCTAATTCATTTTCAATTAACTGTAAAAATTAAGTAGTTGTGTTGAAATCAATACACACATAGGCAATTTAATTGGCTAGTAAATATCTGATCACAGTTCATAAAAATACGTCAAATTATGGGTGAACTGATGATAAATTTGAAATCTGTTAAAATTAAACAAAAGAACTATTAGACAATTCCACTTCACTAAAACATTCAGGCCTCAAAACATAATTAGTGGAACGTTTTGTAATTTATTCAGCACTTCCATTCTGCGTAAAATATCAAATAACATATCATATGCACACCAAAACTAACCATACCATTAGTTGGAAAACCACAACCATTAATGATATCAAAATGCTCGTCAACAAATTAGTTACATTCTAATTTTCGGTACACAACAAACCATTTTACCCCGAATGTCGTATCTACAACATAAATTAGTGAACACCCAAAATAAACCAGTATTAAATCGTCCGAATTCTAATATCTATTCTCATTTTTTCTTTATTTGCTCAGTGTAAGCGGCGATCGCGTGACAAGACGCCATACCTCAGGCGGACCAGAAAGAGTAGCCACTGTTTGTTAATCTTGCTTTCATTGTGTAAAATATTTGGGAATATACCTCCGCAAAGCCTTTGTAGGCTCGGCCTCGCGGTCTATCGTTTGCTGGCAAACAATGCACGTTTAAGTGTTAAAACTGAATTAGGTAATTGAATTTTATACTGGCTGTTGTATAAAAGTGGTTTTCAGTAACATGAAAGACTGCCGAAAATTGGGGTTGGTACACGCGAAAATTTTGCGACAAAAATTGTACAGCCTTTACTAAAAGCGTTCAAGTAAAAAATAGATTTATTTGTTCTTTTCCCTAAGTTGTACTTTCACGAGAAAGTAAAACACAAGAAAAGGCACCGTTGCCGTAATGTAATTGGTTAGAAATTCTATTTCATGCGTCATTTCTCAGTTATACTTTTTCGTGAATACAAACAATACAGAGTTTAGTTAATAATATAAAAGGTTACGTCCTACATTCCTGGTGGGTCTTTATCGAATTGAGTTCGTGATTGGGAACATTGGAAGTTCGACTGCCAATTATTGAAGACATTAGTGGCGGCGCATCCCCATGGAGACGCAGTGAACTTGAGTGTAGCGCATTCTGCAGTAACGTAGTCTGCGCTGTTACGCCACTTTGTTTTAGTAATGGGAGAGTTGTGTTATATACAATAAATAAATAGACTTTTAGACTACTTTAATAGTAGTCTAGAACTTAATTCGTTTGATGCAAAAATAAATAAATAAAATTCATGGCATTTGTTTTTTTTAATAATTAAAGACTAAGTCTTGGTCTGATTGCAACATGTTATCACTAATAGAAAAGTACTCCTGATGACTAAAATAAGTCGCAGATAAAATTATTAGTAGCAGATTAGATGCAGAATTGCATAATTAGATGCAGATAAGTAATCAAATAACTATAAAGTCCTCAACGTTTTCTTCGGCTAATGGAAACTGCTAAACATTTAAGTATTTTCAAAACTTTCCGTTTTGCTTAATCATTCGTAATAAACGCATTTTATTACGAATGATTAAGCAAAACGGAAAGTTATTCTCAACTATCTCTTTCTCTTATCGCAGAAGTACGATAAATAAGATAAGTGGCACGATTTCTGTCAGAACAGTTCCTAAACGGTACAGTTCTGAAAACTACACCGTTCAAAACCAGAAGTCCAACAAAATTACCCAAGTAGCTCATGTCAAATTCGCTTAAGAACCTTCACAAACGCTATCAAATTGAACCAAGTGTACATATAGACGAAGCTAACCTTACAAAACCCAGAGATACCCCAATAGTTTAGTTCAATAGTTAATAATGAAGCAACTCGAGCTATTTTGGTACCCATTTCAATTTAAGGACAGGGCTTGCACAGAAAGTTGTCCAAGTCTCAACTAAAGTTTACAAGAAACTCTATCCTTAGTGGTATTGTCTATTAAATCTACAAGATACACTTCTAGACACCGAGATGTTTTGAGAGCTCTATACAAAATATTAATCGTTTGACTTGTGGTACGTAACTTTGTCGGAGGCTTTCAAGTTTAGAAAATTATGGCGTGGCTCTTTATATAAATGTTTGCGTGATTTATTGTTGAACGAGGGTGACGTTTGTAATTTATTTCTATTTAATAATGATAGATAATATGTTAAATAAGAAAAATTGGTTTTAGAAAATTTTAGAAAATCTTTGTGCAATATATTGAAAGTCTTGAATATTCTTTGGATATAGTAAAAAATATAATTTATAACTTTCAATCTAATAATATATGAAGCATGATTTGAGTATATGATAGTTAATAACTTTTAACATGTATATTAAAAATAATAGTTAGTAGATAGATATTTTTTAAGTTGGGGATGAAGCAAAAGTCTGGATGCATACCGTTCACGATTTAATTTCGAATAATATTTTTTACTTTGAAATATTGGTAATACAGTCCAGAGATTATTAGTGCCCAAAACAAACAAAAACTATATACTTTTTCTCCGTCTCAAATACGAAGACCTTACAAATTGTTGTCCACCATATTACTGGAATATATCTTACAGTACCGGTGTACGAATGGCAATCTTGTCCAGGAGCTTTGAATGCGCCACTGAGATATAATTTAGATCGGACAGCAATCAGGGCCCGTTGAAAACAAGCGTAATGAGATAAACATTAAATAAAAAAATTTTTTTTTTTTAAGTAGCAAAACAAGAGTTGTAGTTTATGTTATTGCTAATACAGTTTACACAGCTTATGGATTGCTTACAAAAAACCTACATACTTCTATGTACCAAGTTAATATTTCTCCGTCTCAAATTCGAAGACCTAATTCTAGTTACAAACCGTTGTCCAACATATTACTGGAATATATCTTACAGTACCGGTGTACGAACGGCAATCTTGTCCAGGAGCTTTGAATGCGCCACTGAAATATAATTTCGATCGGACGGCAATCAGGGCCCGTTGAAGACGGAGCGTGATGGGACTTCGTAAAATATTAAATGTAGCGCTTGTGAGGAAGCCACAGCAATGTGCATCGAACAAGTGGGCTATAAATATTTATTATATCTATTGTCACTGGACAAATGGACGCTGTAAGGTAGTGCCGTAAAATGTGAGACGGTGTGATTTTGAATTTTGCTTTTCAGTTTGCTGTACTTTGTTTTGGTTATGGTTTTTGGGTGTGTTATTTTGTTTTACGGTTTGAGAGCTGAATTAAATTTGTACATAAATAACACATAAATATACAGTCTTAGACTAGATTATTTATTTAATTTCTTGTTTTCTTTGAAACGTTTGTACTTCGAATTTAATTGTATTTGTGAATTTACCTGTGAGGCTCAAACTACAATGATGCAGAACAAATTGAAAGAGAAATACTTAGTTTTCGTTGACTAGGACCGTATTAATTAATGAAAAACAGTCATCGAATGTGAATCAAACCTATTCACGATTTTTTTTGTACTAGGTTTAACGATCAACCTGATTAAAACAGTTGTACTGAATTATTCTTTGATACCTACATCCAGCTGACAAACGAACCTTTAAACAACGTCGCCTTAATAGTGCGACCTCTTTTTTGACTCTTTTCTTTTTTTTACAAACACTAGCTTGCATTAAAATTAAACTTTACTGATTGTAGATTACCAGCAAGCCAGCACTTTCATATCTAATAACATAACCTTTCGAAATCATTGTCATTAATACAAACATCTTTTCTTCAAACAAATAATTTTTACGTCATTTTGCCTTAATCAAGGGAATTTGCGTTAATTAGGATGAACATTTATTGTTGCGGTCGAGTGACCCCGTCCTGTTCAAAAGTGGACATGGGTATACCTTATACCTTCAGATAATAATGATCCTTTATACTTATACTCGAAAATCTGCTATCCCAGCCGAGCATTTACCTGGAACAAACAACAGAATATTCAATATTTGGTACATGTTTAAGAAACATTGCGTAGGGTTGGGCCCGGTATAAAATACCGCGGATTATATTTTACGACATAAACCCTTGCGTCTTTACCAGCACACTTCTTGTAGATCAACATCTCGCTAATATTTATTCGGGACACGGAAAAATCTTACTTTTTATATATTCCGTACAGTTTATTTGCCTCTTAAGATGTAGATGTGTTCTTATTTTCAATAGGTTTATCGTATTTTGTGGAGTTGTTTGGACTTGAAATGTCGTGGTGATTGTGGATTTTCAATTTGGTTTTAACCTTCGAACACACGTGATTCGAGACACAAAAGAAAGACAATAGCAGACCCACAGCCGGCTGTCGCTCGGACATCGAAAGGTTAAGACAGCAGAGGCGGTGATGAAAAAATAGTTTACATTTCCAATAGCTAATAAATAAATGCGAAAGTAACTCTGTCTGTCTGTCTGTCTTTCTGTCTGTCTGTCTCTTCTTCACGCCTAAACAGCTGAACCGATTTGGATGAAATTTGGTACAGATATAGTCTGGGACCCGAGAAAGGACATAGGATAGTTTTCACCCCGGAAATCCCCCGGGAACGGGAATTATTTCTCCACGCGGACGAAGTCACGGGCAAAAGCTAGTAATATAATATGACCCTTAGTGTAATTATATTATGTCCCTTCGTAGTAGTACGTAAAAAGAGAATTTATCATTTCTTTTTTAGTTTTAGGGCAATAATATTTATGTAGAGAATGAATAGAAAAGTTATAATTTTCAGTTTATTTTCAATCAATAATGATCAATCATTAATAAACCAATGACTCAATTGTAAAAAAAAAATCACTGACAGAAAACAGCTTTAATTTCGTGGCTATACTAATAAATTGAAAAATATTTAATTGAAAGTGTTAACTATCTAAAAAATGTCCAAGCTAGAAAATATTTGCTAGCTTGAATATTTTTTGAACTGTCAGCTCTCATTCTCAATTGTGTTCGTGTTGCATATTCGCAAATGTTCCCTACATTTTTATAGCATCACAAAATATATATAGTTGCACAAAAAAAACAGCATATTTGTATTCAATCACAAAATTTTTGCCCCAAATGCAAGTTAACCCCGAACCTGCTTATCGTGCACGTAGTAGTGAATTTTAACGTTCAAACTTGTACGTACGTGAAAAATCCTTGCAAGTGAAGCTGTATCATGGGGGGGGAGAATAGAATAGATCACTCCCTGTAGGAAAGCGTCAATCGCCGGCTGATTTATAGAGGGCTGGGCTTCTACGGCGGCGCCGACTAAACTGTCCGGACTTTTGCTCGTGTTAGCGAACGCGGCCCACCGGCAAACAAGTCACTCACCTGCCGACTCTCTCATCGAAAATGCGAACCCCTAGTAAATGCCTTTATAAACGAATCCATTTTAAATTCGAATAGTCTACCGACAGCACGAACGGAACTTCCAGACATGACATGCGTGTTAACGAAATGTTGGCGCTTGGTCAATTTCAACGTGAAAATTTTACACAGTTTACCTACGTCGAATTTTCGTGACTATATTAAAATAACATCCTAATGGAGCCGTCCGCGCCCGGTCGCGAGTGACTGAGCCAGATTCAGTTTTACTACATTCAGTCAAAAACAAATAAAGAATGCTCTGCTAATTTGCAAGGGGCTTTTCATGCAAACTTCCAGCTCAAACTTGACCTAAGAATTCAATCAGGACTTCGGTTGACAATAATTGCACGATCCGAGAGTGCACTATTGCTAAACTTTTCATCCCGTTGTTGGCGTTCTATTGAAATCATCTTAACGCCATTCGTAGTTCTGCACGCCATGGTAATAAATTGCCGGCGAGTAAACTACTTACAATCGGGAAAAGTTAAAATTTAATCTCAAAATGCACGCAGTTTAAAATTACGACATGATTTAAACAGATTGTCGAACGAACGTTTAAAACGACGTTATTCGTGCAATCTGCTCGAGAATTTTAGTATCGAGAGAAAGCCGGTAGATTAATGTATAAAATATAAGATCAACATTTGCATTTACGAAAATATAGATATAATTGAAACGTTTTAGGGGCATTGAAGAAGTTTTTAGTTCAATTTAGCGGCAATCAGGACGGCCGTTGAAGACGGAGCGTGAGTCGAATGCTTAAAATATTAAACGTGCCGGAATGACGGGACGCCGACGGGACAGCGGCCCGCCAATTTGATATCTGTGTCAAATCAAATGAGTGCCGACGTACCCAAAATATATGATATAGCACAAATGTTTTGGCATTATACGTTTATTTCGTGAAAACAATGTTTTTGTAGGCAATAATGATGTGGAAACCAACTGTTATATGCCACTAAAGATATCAAAATCCACTCAACGGCGTCTTTAATGTACATTTTTATTTTAAGAGATTAAAATGCTACCTGTCATCACGTTTTCTATAAAATAATCTTATTTATTTAATGATCCGATCTCGCTTCAAATTAACGTTCGCTCTTTATAATAAGAAGAAAAATTTAAAAGAATACAAAGTCAAATTAACGTCAACATAACGTTAAAAAGGGAAAAATGTAAAGCAGTAATAACTAAAAATAGGTAAAGATAAAATTGTGACAGCTAGAAGGAAACGAGCCCAGCCGAGCGTATCTCACGAATGCAGCAGCGCGCCCGTTTTGATTTTAATTCAAGAAAATATAATTTTTTAATACTTTGTGTACTTATATTATTCGTTGAATTTTTTAACGACTGCGCATTTACATAAGACGTTTCCTTCAAATATTGGCAGTAGATTCACTAAGTTGCTGCGTAAATAAAGACCGTTTGTTAAAGCTGAATATTTTTGCAGAAATTGGCATAGGTATTTGCGTCCCTGCTTATTTTTATCTGTGTTGAGAAAAACAAACAAATTTTATTATTTTTGACTGTGTCACTCAAAACCATTATTCAACATTTTTAATGTCAATCAAACCCGGCCAAACAAATTGTAACCAATCAAAAGAAACTAGAGTCAAAACAACCACATAATAAAATTAATCAATAATTATAACTTTCGAAGAGAAGAGAGATAAAGAGATTTCGGATATCGATGAAGAAAAACATTGTAAAGAAACGTGGTTGTATTAGATGTAATTAATAAATGTCCGAAATCTCAAACCTGTCTAAAACAATCGTTAAAATCAAGGATTGGTCTTCTCTCTACGAGAAGAAGATTTGCAATGCAATGTGGGACACTAATAAACAAACAAAATAAATAAATATCTTAGTTACAACGCGTTGTTGTAACCTAAATTGTTTTTATTTCTTCTGATAGTTTATTCAGTATTTCCATTGTTTCGGACTGTAAATCATCGGTTTCATAGATTGAAATCAACCAATCGTTATTGCGTACATTGTTTGGTTTGAATATGGCAACATCAATATGTGAATATCTCATTCAAAACTGCAGCGGTGCTTGTCGTGAAATATTTATCATACAAACAAATGAAAAACGAACCAATTAAAATGAGGTGCATAGCTACATTAAAAATTTAAACCTGATTGCAGATAGTATGGCATGGTGGTATCTTTTGTTTTGATTTGCCTGACCCAACTTTTTCGTTAGTATTTTATTTGTGTGGGTAGAATTTGTATTTTTTTAGGGTTCCGTAGTCAACTAGGAACCCTTATAGTTTCGCCATGTCTGTCTGTCTGTCCGTCCGTCCTCGCTTAATCTCCGTGACCGTTAGCACTAGAAAGCTGAAATTTGGTACCAATATGTATATCAATCACGCCGACAAAGTGGTAAAATAAAAACTGGAAAAAAAAGTTTTTTTAGGGTAGCCCCCCTATATGTAAAGAGGGAAGTGATTTTTTTTTTATTTCAACCCTGACGTGTGGCATATCGTTGGATAGGTATTTAAAAATGAATAGGGGTTTACTAAAATCATTTTTTTTTTGAAGTCAATAATTTCGGAAATAATCGCTCCAAAAGGAAAAATCAAAGCAACCCCCCCCCCCCCTTTAACTTTTGACCCGTAGGTTTAAAAAATATGAAAAAAAAAAGACTTTCTAGGAAAATTATTTTGAATTCGATAGAAAGAACAGTTTTTGTACAAAAAAGACAAAAAGGTTGTACAAAATAATTTCTTCGTACTTAGTATGTCAACGTAACAAATAGCCTTTTTTTAAACTTATAAGTGGGAACACTTATTGTGACGGACGGGAAACTGCGGAACCCTACATTGAGCGTGGCCCGACACGCTCTTGGCCGGTTTTTTTAATTGTTATATTCAATTGAAAATTTATTGAAATTTTATTTCTTAAATTATTATTTTTAATTTGTGAGTGTGACTTGTTTACCCAGGACCTTATTGTAATTAGTACTTACTACTTACCTAAAATGTATTTGCAAATAAGTTATTAGTGTGACTTATTATAAATAAAATTACACTATTTTAATAATTAATCCATACTAATATTATAAATGGGAAAGTGTGTCTGTCTGTCTGTCTGTCTATCTAAATGTTTGTCTTTCTTTCACGGCAAAACGGAGCGACGGATTGACGTGATTTTTTAATTGGAGACAGTTGAAGGGATGGAGAGTAACATAGGCTACTTTTTGTCTATTTCTAACGCGAGCGAAGCCGCGGGCAAAAGCTAGTCTTCTATATTGTATGTAAGTAATCAGTATAATTACAGGCTCACACCTCTCTGGAGTACAGAGAGTTAGACCTTGTTCATACCACACCTTACTCTGGCTGACAGTCAGCCGTCAGAATCACGCCGTCAGTCGGCAACTATTTTGACGTTTGGTGTGAAAACGACCAGTACATTCCAAACGAAAGTACGTAAAAATAATGCTTCCTGACAGTCAGCTTTCACAATCAACAGTCAACCAGTGGCAGTGGATGACTATGGTGTTACAAACATTTGAAGTGAAATTAATGTTTGTTGTGAATACGACTTATAGTGCGAAAAACCGACTTTACTAATCCACCGACTTTTTTGAAACACCATAAATTTCAAGCTCTTTACTAGTTCTTAATATTTTGCCGACTTATTCCTTCCTTAGAATACCAATGATCGAATTTATTAAATTAAGTGTGAATACATTTGTTAAGTCTACGGTTTTTAATTTTTATTGGCGCTTAGTAAACCTTATTAAAGTGATTATTGATATTTCACGATTCTTTAAATGACCAGAAAACAGTTTTACGTGTATTCTTTATTAATTATTAAAAATTGTCATTTTTGTATGTAATGGAATCTATATATTTTTTAATCTTTTACCAATTGTCTGATATTTTCCTTTTGTGGGTTTGAGGGGAGACATTTTTTTCTATTAAAAACCCTGTAAATAAAAAAAGTTTAATAACAAAATATGGACTGCATTAACGCTTTTAGTAAAGCTGGTGTAGAAAACCACAATCGCCCACAATTCTTGATACAGAAATTCGAGTAAATACCCAAGTTGAATTTATATGAAGTATCATAGATATTATCTGTTTTTCATTCCCATTTTATTTTACCATTCTTAAAGCTCTCAGAAATCTGAGGATAGCAAAAATAAACAATCCTAGATCTAGAGACAGAGATTACAAATAGAAAAGTGTCATAGAAAAATAAATATTCCTATTCTAGAAATTAAAGCAACGCGAAGAAACCGTGCAAAATAAATCAAAATACAAAAAGAAAAGCCAAGTCTCTCGTTATACAGAAACAGTACTATTTCATATTTTTACTGTAAATAAATTTGACTTTTTCGCATTTAAATTTACAAATTTTCCGGAATGCTAGGCCGACGCAATCGCACTCCTCGACCGACGTGCCTCTTGCTTTATTTGCTTCATTTTCAACGAGATTCAGATTGCCAAGAAGTTTTGCGTTCAATTTATTTATTATTACTTTCTTGCTGTACTTGTGAACCGTTTTTTGGACTTAGCCAATATGGAGCTTTCGATATATTTTTAACTTTTAATTTTTTTTGTGGATTGAAAATCATCAAATGACTTCTCCCGCCCTAGTGTCAAACTTCTACTGACCTACCCTTGATCCTTTGAGGCCGCGGTAACTATTAGAACTACACCGCAACCCCGGTTTAACTTTTACACGGTTAACGGTTTATATTTTATTGTTGTCTTAAAAACTTACAAGTTAGACGCGTTGAAATAAAAGAGAGAGAGTGGAGTTTAACATTTCTTGAAAACTTAAGCAAGTGCGAATCAGACACGTAGAATTACTTAGGGTTCCATTCATATCCGCCTTGAGCAAGCGTGATCAATGCTCGAGCCTTGTCTTTATTAAAAGAAGCATTGCAATAGGACAGTTGTAGGCTGGTATCATACAATTCTAACTGACTGTACCAGGCAGACATGAACACCGTGCACATTACACCCAAACTAACGCGTCGAGTGACGCCGCCAGAGTGCGATTACTACGCAACCCGACCTCTGAAAGGCTATGATACCCGTAGCACCGATGGCCTCAAATCGATGAACTATAAATCCATTGTCTAAGTTTGCACAGACAGAGCTCTGGACTCAGAAGATTAATTTTCTTAGTTTAGATTGTTTCGTGACCCATTGTGCAAGCGATAATTGGATTTTCTCGACTATCTGTGATTTAGTTACCTCGGGGCTCGGATTTGTCGTAAAATTCAATGGTGTAATATCGTCGCTGTTAATTCATATGGACGTGCGTGCCTGCGATTTTGTATAGCGTGAATTAGTAGGAAAAGTTAATTGAACTCAAGTGTCGGTAAGGAACAATGGGCTCGTTATGTGGAACTTTTTATGTCTGTTATTACATTGTCTGAATTTCAGATAGATATTTTTTTAAATAATATTAAATCTCAGTTTTTTAAGCCCTAGAATCAATCGTTTTCTTTTACGTAAATGTTGTAGTTTATTATAATTAGCTATTGTAGAAATTCGATACGGTATCAGAATAGTTACATTTAAGATATACGTAATACCTTATTACATGTACATAAAAACTACTGGCAAAGCTGAATAATGAATTTGGTAGTTTGAGTAAACGCGTTAATTCAAAAGTTACCGGTACGTATTAAGAAATACGCAACTAAAGATACAAGCGAAACCACTGGGGATAGCTAGGTAATAAAAGAAAACACAGGCTTCATTAAATATATAAGATATTTTGGTTTTATGTTTGGTTATATTTCCAAGATATTCAAACAGCTTTTATCTCAATTTCAACATGGATTTACTAAACAAGAAAGCTCTCATTAAATAAAACAAATCTGCACACAAATCTCCACGAAGCATTTTTGAAACAAGGAAAATAATAAAAAAGCAACTGCAATAACACTAAAAAATAATTTCAAACGTACCCTTTCCCGTTGTAAGGTAATTTTTTGTGCACTTATCTCAAAAACAGCTGTACCGTTTTCGGCGAGACCGTTACATTAATATTGTTCAAAATGGCGTCGGAATTAACATTGTTGTCAGACAGTAACGGTGTCTTTTTCTTAGCGGTTAGCGACAGCAGTTAAACTGTATCGTTTTATGGTGATCGTTAAACTAAGCTTGGTGTGTGGTTTCATCGCATGTGTTAAGGTACTTGCCTTCTACAAGCTAAGCTGAAACGCTATAACTCTTGGAACAGTATTGCTCCGATATTTACTTTGGTCTAGCTATGATTTATGCATAAGGTATTTTATTTATAAAGTACTACTTGTAACCACAACTTCTGGTGTGACTTTGTCTGCATGAATGTGGGTTATCGCGAATGCATACCAAGTCAAGCCCAAAGCATAGCAAATTTTTGTTTGAGGTTTAAGCCTACCCTGTACAAAATTGCGTGCTTTTGCTGTGAAGGTATAACAGATATTTAAGTCAGTTTCGAAAGTATGGATTGTTCTCAGATCCCAATGATTATAAAGTTGTCCTGTAATTTTTCGTTTTTAGGGTTTTGTATGACCGAATGAAAAACGCAACTCTTATCGTATCTCATTTTACTCTCTATCCATAATAACGTTATAAATACGAAAGTTACTCTATCTGTCTGTTGGTCTGTCTGTCTTGCTTCCACACCAAAACTGTTAAACCAATTTTAATAAAATTAGGTACAGGGATAGTCCATGGAAAGAAGATCGGAAAATTATTATCAGAACAACGAAAAACCGCGAGGGAGAGCTAGTTGTTAAATAAAAGCTAGCTAGGAACAATTCGGTACTTATATATCACAGTGAAACCTACAAGAACATCTTTCGGCTGTTGTTGTAGCCTAATTGACTAAAAATTAAATTAACAATGTAAAAGAGTAAAGGCACGGAGTAGAACTACAGTAAATTATAATTATCAAAAATAAATACTTTCCAATCGCACCAAAAACACCTTTGAATTTCACATCAAAAGTAAAACTCAAAGCTATAATTTACAGCGCATCCCACACTGGACTTCAAGCACAAACCGCTTCGCTTTTTAATTTTATTGATGCGTAAATCGCCAGGACTATTATGAAAAGTGTTAAACACTGCATATACGGGCAAATAAAACATTATTCAAGGGTTGACGTGACAAAAGCTTTGAATAGTTTTTATCAAATGTCCCTAGTTAGTGGAACAACGTGTTGTCATGAAATATGCGCGATTTTTTGACGTGTTCAAACGGTGTGGCGTGACCCTAATTGGTTGTTTTGATTAGCTTTTACGCCTAATTAAAATGTCGTGTGTCAACTGTTTGTGGAGCTTTTTATTAGAATTGATTTGTTAAAGTTTAGAGGGTAATTTTATTTAGTTTTTCCGTTTTGTTTTTTTATTTTTTGGTCTTGTACCTCAAAAAAAAAACCCTTATGTGATCACTTCGTAGTCAAATAACGACACAAAAAGCGTCGAAGCAATGGAGCTCGACGAACCAAACCTCCCAGAGGGAGGCCCATGATGATGAAGATGGAGCTCGACGAGTCCTGGAGAAACGATTCCACTGTCTTCGATCTCGCAACGAAAGTAATCAGAAAAGAACAGCGGAGGAGTAAGAAAAATGATTTCCACTTCCCTCCATAACAAGCAAGAGACAGACAGAACTAGGCCATTCCGTTACGACCGGCTAAAATCTACAAATGACAACCGGGATCATGGACATTACATATTTTCAGATAAAGTCAGTCATCATCATCTCCATAGCCTTTTCTCAATCATGTAGGGTTCAGCTTCCAGACTAACCAGATTCAGCTGGATACAAGTGTTTTACGTGAAACAACCTATCAGACCTCCACAACCAAGGCACTGTACTACACGATACCCCTTGGTTAGACTGGTCAGACTTTCTGGCTATTGACTACTCATAACGACTGTCAAGAATGTACAAGTAACAACTGGGACCAACAGCTTTACGAGTTTTCTGAGGCTCAGGATGTCACTGATGTCCAAGATAAACTTTAGAAAGTCGCATTGGTACTTGCCCGTGCTCGAACCCACAACCACCATGACATTTCCATCTTCTGATGCAGAAAATTCTAATGAGCAAATGGTATATTAATACGTTTAAATTTAAACATCTTCAGCCACCTTTCAATGTAATAATAAGGCGGTTCTTTCATATTGATTTTTCTAATCGTGTTACCTACATGAAAGTCGACCGGCGGCGCCTCATTAAATATTTCTTAAAAGATCGTCAGTAACTAGTTAGAGAGAGGTCGAGCGTCGTCTCTTTTTAACAAGTCTAAAATTTATTTGAAAATCGACCGTTTAAACTTAGACTTGTCTCATCGAATAGCGTGGAAAAACAGTAGGTAAATATAAGGAAAAACTTGAAATTTGACTTTCATCCAACATTGAGTTTGGTCTTTTCTTAGGACAAAGAATTAGCATTGCCATACAACGTGGCAATGCTGCCAGCCTTTTGGGCACCTGTCCTGTCGACAGCGATGCGGACGAGTTTTTTGATGCCCTGTGAGCCCTTCTTTTTATAACTTGTATATATTTATTTTAGTATTATTTATAAGTTTTGTACATATTATGTTTAATTTATATAATTTACCAATTAATTATGATTATTTTAACATTGAGTTTCCAAATATTCTTTCTTAGTGGCTACCTATTCTTCACAATCTTAATTAACAGCGGATTGATTAAATAATCAGTCAGTCAATTAGATAGATGAGGTATAATTAAGTTTTAACAAAATCGAAGAACATGTAAAATCACAGCTAAATAAAAGTATTTACTCGGAATTATTTGTATTTATCTACAGTTTGCTGCGTTAATGTTTCTGCGTATGTGGTGATCATTACATAATTTTACAACTTATTTTATGTAGCTTCATTCTAAGCAAATAAAGGCCTATTCTATTCTATTAACAGAAGTTAACTCAGTTTGACAGGCAATATGCACAATTAACTCTTGTCTTTTTCCACCCTACATGCGAAAAACAGGAAATTCCTTCCACTAGAATTATCACAGTGACGTTTATCAGCCAGATCTGACACCAGCGCGTCTGAATTAGCAAGTGTAGCAAGTTAACATGTCGCAGTGTTCCGCGATTAGCACAATACGAGGGAGGGACGATAATTAGCGGCTCACCACAAATCGGACGACGCGACGCAGGTTTTCGTCAAGACTTTTGTCGCATGATGTTGCGACACGTTTGTCTCTTGGGTTTTACGTTTAAAACTGTGTATGGAGTGACTTGTCTGTATTATATAGTGTCAGTTACATGAGCATATATTATTACTTAAGCATACATTATACTCATGATAACAAATAATTTTCGTAAAAAGAAATTTAATAAGAGTTTTTCTTTCAACAACAATGGTCCGTAATAAATGACTACAGGACATTCATATTTACAAAAATAAAATAAGTGTAAAATATTTATTTCATTCTACATATTTGTATAACTATATTAATATACCTATCAATTGTAACTGATAAATTGCTGGTGAAGTTGTATTTCAGGCAGGTCGTTTACGTCAACAGCCAGGCTGAGACAAATAATCCTTACACTTGCTTTAGCTAAGAAATATTTCCATCACTGTCGCATAACGAAAGCAAGAGAGAGATGGAAATAGCTAACACATAGTGACTTCCAAGCGTAGCTTTAATGGAACATAGCTAATAGAAACCAAGTATTTGTAATTGGTGACTATTTAGTGAAAATATATACCTAAGTAAAGTTCAAAAACAAATACTTTCATAATTATACTACTTAAGAAGCGTATTCAGAGGTTCTTTTATTTATACTGACAGATAGTCCCACCGTTTTTAATATAACATTTTCCTGCACCGCTCCATTGTTGCACAACGAGTTAGAATTATTCCACCGTCCAACAATGATAAACTGAGATTCCAAGATGAAGAGTCGTAACGACCATTAAAGTTTCAAAAGGTTCTCTTTAGAACAATACAGTGAAAATAAAATAATTTATACAGGAAAGCTTAACTTCAAAAGAGTCTTTCACTCAAAAATAAAGCGTGTTGTAGTACCTAAACAAGGTGGAACAATGTTTTGCATAACAAAGGAAAAAAAAACACCTAAAGGAAAACATAAAGCCACACTTTATTCGCAGAATACTTATTCAAATGAGGCTGTCCCTTCTAAGTTTGTTTTCAATCAAAAACTCGCGCAGCTTTGTCCCGCTAAACTTTATAAATGAGGCGATTATCCGCGGCGCGGCGTCGCAGGTCCCTCCCGCGATAGGTGTGTGGTGTCCGGCCGCAGCGCGCCGCCGCCGCCCCGCTGCCGCCCCGCCGCCGCGCCGCGCCGCCGCCTGCGCCACTCCGCCGGCTGTGTCGCGCTGATAAACCGCTGGTCACCTGCGCTGCATGAATTGCAGCGCTTTTTAACTTTCATCCGGCTAAGTCCTTTAAACTTCATCCGCTTTAAACGCTCGCGTTTTATTTATGATTTAGACGCTGACAACTACACAGACAACTTTGTAAAGTTTTCGCAATATCCGACGAGGTAAAAAAACTGTGTTTTTAAGTCAAAACGCCATTATGTAAAGTAGACATTCTTTGTATAATTAAATAAATATCAGCGGAGAATATTGTCTAGCTAAAAATTTGCAAGTACACAGGTAGCAGTGGTTGTTAATAACGGAACGTGAAAAGAGTACAATAACACGAACATAGCAAGCCTAGGAATAGTACATCAAGATTAGCTCGAGGCTGCAGTCTGATTACGTCGCTATGTAAGAAGAGCCTCCGTCGCAGCCTCCTCCGATTCTGAGATGAGGATTTGTATACACTTTTTTCTGAAAAAAGTTACTTTCTTTTCTCGAAGTAAAGTCGCTAATCTCGAGAAGTCAATAATATGCTAATTTAATCCGTCTGCGTCACATATCAAAAGTGTTAATAAGTCTTGTACCTCGCTCACTTCGTAATAAGATCTCTTGAAATGTTTAATATAACCGTGTAAAAAGTTTTATTTTTATTATGAAGTAAGGGGAAGTGTTATTATTGACGCTCGTACAAAGAAGTCGGCGCAACAAGGTGCTCTTGCATTTGTTCTATCTCAAGTATTATATTGTGCCCAGGGCACTTCCCCACTCGCGCCTTCCGCAACTTTCTTTACAATTTCCTCCTTGAGATTTTCTGTTCAATTAAATTATATGAATTCAATTCCGCAGTTTTTCATAGATCTATTTTGCGATTCGCGTTAAATATTAAGTTAGTATCGGAATCAAAAAATAAATTGAATAAAAGTGGGCAATCGCCTGTTCAAAATGAATTGCAAACAATATTACATTTTGGAAGCAATCTACGTTAACCCAAAAGGGAATGATGTGGCAGCTCTTTATATTGCAATTTTTGTGTCCAAACAAAACGAATTTGCCGCGCAATCAAAGCGGGAATCCGATTGATGACATGGCGGAATAATTGTTTCGTGAAATTGAAAATATCGCGGCTTGTATTCTGTGTAACACCTTATAAAACATACTTTTGAACGCAATTTGGAAGCTCGCTCAACTTTGATAATATAAAAAGAGGAAAAGAAATACCACGTACATAGGTAGATAGGGTGATACGATAATCTAATAGGCGGATTACTTTTTTATCTTTTCTGTGTTGTATTGATACTAACTTTTATCGCAATAGGGGAGTCTCACGCCATGCAAACATAATGTCTACCTACGTTTTCTATTTCAGCATAACATGTAGCGTAAAACTCTGAAATGCCCGTCGCGTAACTCCAAACTCAATCTATAAACAGTGTAACGGTAAAACTAAAGTAAAACATCGGAACATCGCACCTGTGACAAGTACAATAAAACTTTACCAATAAGCAATATTTCACAGTCGACTTCAATCTCAAACACCAATATATTATGAGGCGATTTCCTACGTAGGTACATAATTCAAAGAATCGAAGATAAGTTATCGGAGTCCCGCATATTCATAGTGTCGGAGTCGGTGCGGTGTCGCTTCGGATTACATAAACTGCGGGTAGTCTCGATGTGTTTGTGCCCATCTAAGTAGGCAACTTGCGCCCGCAAAGCACTTTGGAAAAGAGAGTCGTCGTGAAACGTTTTCTTTTTCCTAACTACGAGGTTTGTGAAGTGAGTGAGCGACACAGCTATACTTGTATCTGGTATGTCAGACACGTGGGCCGTCGCATCACTAGAGTACAAAATGTAATGTAGGTAAATAAAACAACCCTGACACAGCTTAGCGTACTGTTGCAGTTTTTGAATAATCGAATTTGGAATACGGAATGTAGCAAAAACCGTTGTTGCTGGCTGCCAGGAACTGCTTGCTTGCAATAATATATTAAAAAGTAAGTTATGAATAAAAAGATACTTCTTCGGAGTATTAAAGTCTAAGTAAAAGTATGCACGTAATTCCACTTCTCATTACAAATAAACTTAAATAAAAAAATAAATAAAATATAAAAATAAACTCTTAATGAAAACCGACTACAATAAACAGAGAAATAGAGTTTTTGTTTCTTTTATTATGGATTAGTGAGATAGCCGATACAGAAAACCGCGGTTGGTAATAAAAACGTTCATATTATGTAAGTGATAATTACCATAATGTAATGTGCGGGTTTTCTTTGCTAATTGTATAAACAAACGGTCTAAACGAGCCACTTGAGCACTGCGATGCAATCCGATTAGTATTTATTGGATTTAAATCGTTGTTCATTTGTTTTCGATCGTTCAAACTTATACAGATTGTTATTTGTAGCTATGATTGTCGAAAGGGTTACTTTAATTTCATTTGAAGTTTGATTGAGCAGTAGAATGCAGTACAGAGCGAAACGATACTCTTGGTTAGACCGTTCTGACTTTTTTGGGTTCTGGCTACATGTAACGACTGTTAAAGCTCTACGAATGACAACCAGAATCAACATGATCAACATTATTATAATGAAACTCTTCGGCCAAGACACCTAATAAGCCAGAAACATAAGCACATTAGATTCTTTCTAACGATATTTGTATAATCAATGAAAAGAGGTAAGACAGTTTATATGACAATAGACGGACAAAGCCGCAGCAAACAGCTCGTTGATGTTCAAAATAGCATAATCTCGCAAAAGTGAAAATATTATTAGTATTAGATGGGAAGGAAATAGAAAAGTATCAAATGACGAAGGCTGATAGTCTGTCATTAGCC
Source organism: Athetis lepigone (assembly GCA_033675125.1). Taxonomy (NCBI): domain Eukaryota; kingdom Metazoa; phylum Arthropoda; class Insecta; order Lepidoptera; family Noctuidae; genus Athetis; species Athetis lepigone. The sequence goes on along the minus strand of CM066239.1, from coordinate 13,981,062 downwards.
GTGGTCATACAACCTACCTAATAACGTAGGAAATTATAGAGGAGCTAAGTAATGGCTTGTTACAAGTCCTGTCAATTGTTAATGGGTAGGCTCTCATCCATTTTTCTGTAAATTATGTAGCAAGGAAGTTGATCAGGATAATTGTTTAAAGGATTTTTTTCTATAAGTACGTTGTTTTTCAAATGTGCTTTCGTTCTTCGGATCTACTATGTCGTGAAGACAATAGCTCTAAAACCTGAACACAGTTTTGTATCTAGGCAGAAATAAGTATAGACGAGCACTTACTCATCCGAGCTTTTTCACAAAGCTAAACTCTTTTACGTACAGCTACAACGAAACCAACCCTCCACCCAAGTCTTCCTGCAACGAGATCCCGAAAACGTCCAAAATCTCAGTTCTACCACATCCATAAGTTCTCCCAGATATTAGTCGTGAGTTTGTCTAGCGAGATGGATTACTATGCGTGGGCACGCCGCCGCACACCTCAGGACAGGATCAAAGCGACCGAGTTGCACTTCCGACTTGTTACATGTTACATGTTGCAGGCACGGTTAATTAAAACAGCTTGTCTAGTCTGGAAAAATGGCCATATGCTTGGGGGTTTTCTTTATGGGTTTTTATTGTATGTTAAGTTGCATGATAAAATTATTTAAGAATATGGTTTTTAGGAGTATTAACAATATATAATTATGATTAAAAGATTGTAGTATCAGTAAATGTTAAACCTCATACCTTACCGTAGTTTCGTAAGTGATTGTTAATTTACAGGAAGTAAATGTAAAGATAAAAATAAATAAAATATATATTTATTTGTATAAACATGTGTAACATTTTACATACGTGAAACACATTAAAACAATGTAGGACCTCATAAAATTACAGGTGTGGTAGCATTAAAAACCACCACAACAATAATAAGGTCGACGTCGAAAAAGTCAGTATACCTAGTATAAAATAAAATAACCTTAATTTAAAAAAAAAGGTTAGGTTTCATAAGCTGCTCACAAACGCGTTTAACATTACATTTCAAAATAATCTTTAATCTAGACGACCTACCATTAAAATAAACTAATAAATTCACGACACTTAATAAAAAAAATATAACACGAACCAATCGATCATTCAAAACAAATGACCATCAAACCCGGCATTATCCTTTTCAAACAAAAACGAGTTAAATAACAACAATATACGACAACTATTTACATAAACCAGACATCATTACAGCAAATAACTACCATTATTCAAATTGTCAATAATTGTTAACGTATAAATGGCATACATTATAAAAAGCTCGAAGCTAATATTGGTCATTTAGTGCGTTATTCATCTATCAAAATGAATGCCTAATGAAAACGTCGAATTTGAATATCGATGAACCAAATGTAGTAACTAAAATATTATTTGATAGATGCCTGCAGTCGTACGGTGCTGCCGATAATTGAATGATGAAATATTAACATACGTAATAGATACAGAATGTTGTAGGTTCGTATTGTAACAGTGTTAATAGTGTTAAAATAGGGGAGTTATTTTGTCCTCTCTGGTTTTAATTTTAACTACACTTAATACACCAAGAAAAAGTAATATGTTATTTGTTTGTAAGAGATCATTTATGAAACTAATAAAAATATTTAAATTAATTTATATAAAAGATACAAAAAAACATTTTAGACATAAACTTATAGCATTGAATATTTGTCTGAGCAAAGTTACAATATGCGGCTCCGGCTATTGATAGGTAAAATTTAAATAAATAAATAAATTGTAAAATAATGTGCCAGTGCAAAAAAAAATACAGAAAGCTACTTCTGTTTTTCGTGCTTCGCCGCTAAAGTCACAGGCAAAAGCTAGTTTACCAATATTTTAGTTTATAATACTAGGTAATGAAAGTTTCATTATTCACATTATAAATAAGTAAATCAATTCATTAATTTAACTTTTTCATTGAATTCGGAGATTAAAATGTGTATTTGTAAATACATTTCTAGAAAGACTTATAATTAAATTCCTTTTTATTGTGTACTAAAGAAAAAATGATTTAAATACTTTCAGCATAATTCGAGCTTCATAAAATAACTCTGACAAGGGGTTCCTTTAAGGACGATATAACTTCGTTTAACTAGGTAAGTTTGTTCTATCATCGTCAATGAACATTCCAGAATATTTAAAGCCCTCATTAAAAAAACACGTAAAGTCACCTTCCACATAAGGCTATAAATAACCACCTATTTCTCTATGAGCGTCTCTATTATGTAAACTACAGGCAATAATAGTGTAAGTCCTTGTGGTATTAAAATAATGAGTGTTCCTCCGTGCAATGGCACGGCTTGCAAACAATCGGATCCTGGTGTAATCTCTAGTTCGTAACAGTTTTTAGTCTCTCACTATATTCGGTTCGACATCGAACTTTTAGGTAATAACAATTCGATTTGATTTCGATATTTTAACCATGTCCTACTAAACTTATTACATAATTCAATGTTTGATCTGCAGTACATTGTTGATCAAAATAAAATAATGAGTGTTCCTCCGTGCAATGTCACGGATTGCAAACAATCGGATCCTTTCTGTTCGACATCGAACTTATGTTTAATTAAGTTTGGATTTTGAGTTTTGGTACATAATGTACACATTTTTGCCATGTCCTTTTTCCTAACTAAATATTAAAATGTTTGATCAGCAGTACATTGTTGAACAGAATATATCTAATAATGAGTTCCTCCGTGCAATGTCACGGCTTACAAATCGGATCCTGGTGTAATCTCTTGTTCACGACAGTTTTTCTTATCGTTCAGTTGTCGTCGTTACTAGGTTTGCTTCGACATAGAATTTTTGTCTAATTATGTTTGGATTTTGAGTTCGGGTACAAAAATTTTTGCCATATTCTTTTTTTTTAATTATTAATTAAGATTTTACGGAAAACCTTAAGAATTAATCATTCAAAAACACACACACACACACATACACATAACTTTGTTAGACATTAACATGAAAACTGTAATAGAAACTTCTCGAATAAATCGCATCTATTTTAACTGCTTCAACATTTAAACGAAGTAGATATGTACTGTCTTGGAGTCAGTAATCTACTTATTTATTTGTCTGCTGTATAAAGCGAGAGTAAGTAGTTGCATGCCGCAATAAAATTAAACTTTTGCGTCTCATGTTGCTTAGGGTTCCGCTTGTGATCATGGAAAACGCCTGAAATATAGGAAAGTGGAAGTCGACAGCGCGAAAGACAAATGTCCCTTAAACTTAGCCTCTTGTTGTAAATAACCTTTTAAGAACGCGTGTTACCTATAAAAAATGTGGCCTACTTGCTTTTGACTGCGGCTTCGCTAGCGTTTGAAACCGACAAAAAATAGCCTATGCTACTTTCCATCCCGTCAACTATCTCTACTTTAAAAATCACGTCAATTCATCGCTCCGTTTTACCATGAAAGACGGACAAACAAACACACACATTTTTGTCATCATTTTCATTAAAAATATTAGGTTGGAGCCTATCTAAATAACTACCTAGAACTACCTACCTACATTATAAAAACTTAAAGTAAATCTTCTTAAACCGATAAATAGAATGACACCTCAAATAAACACAAACTCTCAAACAAAACGGTCTCAAGAAAATGTGATATTCATTGAAAAAGCAACAAAGGTTAAATATAAGAAAATGGATGAAAATATAAAGAACATACTCTCTCATGATTATATCGCACTTGACTACTTTTCCTATGGCCAGACTTGAGCGAATAATAATGGAGCGAGCAATTCGCGAGAGCAGACGATACAATATCTATAACTATGTTCATTGCACTTTCACGACATCTACAACACTATAATGCTTCACTTTTACCGACTTGTATTATTAAACAATGCAAACAGCGATTATTTCGCTAAACAAAAACGGGTTTAAATGAACGCACGAGTATTTAAACTTAATTATGTTTTGTTGAATGAACACAATACAATAAATTGCTTAGTCTGGCCGATTGCTATTCTGTGACATTTGTAGAAACTGTTTAAAAGTAGTGATTAAAAAGAAAATAAAATAGAGATTTTTTAGAATTATACGATCATCATTATATCAGCTAATTGCCGTTCTATGTTGAACGTAGGACAATTAACACTAACATAATACCACGTTAAAAATTCTCTGATACTCGGTTTTCCGATTCGATGATCGGTATACGTGGGACACCCAGAAAATGTTGAAAAACTAAAAAACTCTACCCCCAGAGAGCCATTGTCGCCATTGCTTGCTATTGCCGGTCCTGAGACTAATCTTAATTTTCACCCATCAATTACATCACATGTATGATGTAATTAGATAGCTGAAAATGTATTTATAAAATGTTCGTCTTTGAAAATTACGGCGAACACAGTATTATACTAAAATTAGACTAATGTTTCTTTGAAATATGTATAAAATTATGCTCAAAGTTCATCTCTCAAAAATTACCAGAACCATGTCAGGTAAAATTCACCCAAAACTCGTGAACATAATAAGCAGATTTCTCTATAATTCGTTGCACACCTGAGCTAAATTCCCGCTTGTGGCTCTACCTATGACGGACAGTATAATCTGACAAGGAAATCTAGTTTACTCGCTAATCGGCCCAATGGAAGGCTATTGTTAAACTGGTTGCTGCGCCACCGAAATTTTGTCGAAACGAACTAGAAGAGATATCACTTTTTTCATTTTTTTTTACCACTTTTCATGTAGAGGTAAGTGATTTTGCAGATTTGACAGAACATAATAGTATGGTTAATAATGTAACGTCAATAACAGATGAAGTCTTGTTACTAGATTTCAGTAACAATATGCATATCTAATCCAGAATACATTTTACCTAATCTACTTAATACCAAATTGCATTGTAAACAAGATGGCGACTTGTAATCGAGTACCGCTGGTATAACTAACTCGCGCGTACGAGCGGTAGCATCGTCAATAATTCATGCGGTAGGCACGTCGTACCCGCCAGCCGTTCCTAATTGATTCCTGATGCGGTGAGCTGATCGCATCACTGACTCCTTGTACTGCCCTCCCAGGACCCGTCCGCTTCATTACGCACTTATAGGCTCGTACAGAATGAGGAAAATCGTAAGAAATAATTTTATTATAAAATTTCATGTGAGCCTCTGTTCTCGCGGAGCGATGAATTTGCCTTTTTGCATTTTTTCGCAAGTTAATTACTCGGTAACGTGATAAGCAGCTAAGCGAGATAAGTTGATTATTCAGCACCCGCTGGACTAAACTACGTCGATAAATTACATAATAATCTAACTACAGTTATCTCACACTACTAACAAACGACGCACTTCAAAAGAAAAGGTCGAATAATTCGCATATTTACGTACAAAACTACCGTTGAAATTCAAAACCGAGTTGCGGAGTAAACAATCCGTAATTTCAATTTCAAATACAGTTAAAAGTTCCATTTTGTTGGAAACTTATGCGGTGCAACTGATTGTCATTCGTGGCACATACATAATCCCGCCGAGAGTCCATGATCTTGAACGGGGACTGACAGCTGGCCGCGGCCTTATTCAGGAATCCTGTGCTGATACGCAACGTTAATCGAATTCGAATATACGGCTGCAGCTGGCGTATCCGTGTCCATCACCACTAATTCGGTTACTAGCTGTACGAACATTCAAAAACTTTTGTAGTGCAACTTAAATATGTACGTACCAAATAACATATTTCACAAAGAATATAAAAAGAAATATACCCTTACAGGCCATAAAATATAATGATCTCTCATTGGAATTAATTTTATTGGATACTGCGTTGCAGAACCTGTTACCACAAATACTTTCTAGTATTTTACTTTTCACAACTCAAAGGTTAGTCCTTCGTCTAATAGTATCTTCAAATCCAGCATTTTCATTGGACCACACAAGACAGTTACAGACAACCCGTTTAACTTCAGTGCTGGTCGTAAATCACAGAATAGTGCCGTCCGATGCCCTTCCTTGCTCGTTACGGGTCTACGTGACGTATGGAAATAACGGCTCGTGACAGCTTGTTGACTTACAGCTCTAATTGTGATATGCACTCCTTATTCTGTGAACCATCCGTGAAATTGTAGGTTTAGGTTTTATGTAAGTATTTTATGGGTAAGTTTATTTTATCTTCAGTTCTTCTTGAAACCGTAAACATGTGTGTTTATTGTGTTGATGATGAGAATTTTGATATTTTTTTATTGTAATATTAGTTTAAACATCACAATAACACACAAGGTATTTTTAATCCGACGAAGAAGTCTAACGTACACTACACAGTTAAAGCCGCGAGTACAAACTGTCCATATTAATATTATACATTTAAAAGTAACTACATCTAGCTGTCTGTCTATTACGAAATAATGAATGGTTTAAGCTTGAAGCTCCAAAATAAAAACATATTCGAACTTCTTCTTTGCAAATTTTGCAACAAATTTGGAGACAAATACTAGTATATTAAACATGCAAAAGTCTATTTGTTTAGTGCGTTTTGACGCTTAAACTGCCGAACCAATTTTCATTAATTTCGGTTCAAAAATACACTAGGAACTTGTGGCTCTGCCTTTATGTGTACCTTGTAACCGACATGTTAGTGAAATGCGTGTTCGTTATTTAAACCTGAGGACCTAGACAAGTGGCATTGTAGAATAGATAGCGAAAACAAATAGTATTGACATAAGCTTTCGATAAACAATTTGACATCTCCATACATTTGACAATCTATTCGTTTTCGCTATCTATTCTACAATGCCACTTGTCTAGGGGGGATGGTCTATTTTTGTAGCACTGGGTTTTCTAATGATACTTGTAAACAGCTGATTAGACTTCTCTGTCGCCTTTCCATGAATGTGATTATTTTTTCTCTCTGTACAATTTTCCTCATCAAAAATCTAGTCATCCGACTACTCCATGTCCCACAATTGACTTCATTACTTTTGCGACTAGGGATGTGCCACAACTTTTCATTCCCCATTTCGCATGCAAGCGAGCGCATAAACAAATTGTCGCGCACATCTCATTAACGTCACTCATACCGCTGCGACGCCCGCAGTGTTTTTGTCCTGTTGTCACCAGGTGTAAGCTTTCGCCTCCGGTATTAAATAACTACGTAACATTATATTGGATTACACTAACTGTCACTTAAAGCGGACGGCTACAGTTTGAAAGGTGCTCGCGAGCTAGTGCTGGGTTTCATTGATGCATGAGCGAGTGTTGCACTACATTTATACACAGCAGGGTATATATACATACATACACTACAGACACTAATAAATGTATTATAGAAGTACATAAAATTATAAAAATGATAGAATCAGCGACAATTCTATTAATAGGCGCTCTTTGTATAATATTTTATCTTATGTAATTTTTCTTTGTATTAGTAAAAAGATTCTGTAAACATACTTATATAGACGTAAGTAAGCGTGGCCTGGACGTTGGGTGTTTTAATGTTACACATTATGATTTTAGAGGGACAGAAGTAATTTAAAAAAATTGTTTTATATCTATGAGTATACTTCCAGCTTAATATAATATAGATTTCAATTTGATTAATTTTATGAAAGATAGGCACATGTATTAGGACTGCACCACGCTATGGCTCATGGGAACCGGTTTTGAAACGCATACCGCATGCATACCCATGCATGCTCTATAATCTATATACATAATTCAAAACTAATACATTTTCAAGGTTTCCTCTCAATCCCAAAACATAACCTACACAAACGTTGTTTTCTATAAAACATTTCAGCAAAAACTACTCCAATAAACTTCATTGACGCAAAGCATTCTGCATGTAAGAACAAGCCAAGTAAGGCATCGAGTTTGTTTCTATCAGCGTTTTATTTGGAATTTTCTTAAGCCACCGATAAAGTACTCACTGTTTCTTAAAAGTTCTCTCATTCCCAGGTATTGTTATTCTGTTGTTAAATGAAGGAAATAGAAACCTTTTAGTATACCTATTTTGTTGTTGGAAATGGAAAGCCAGAGTTTTCTTATGGTATATGATTAGAGTTTGCCTTAATATGTCTTTTCTTTTCAGACAGTGGTCCACTCGTGGCAAAGTTCGTTAAAGACACAAAACTACAGACTACATTTTGACCACACCATACAGTTATAAACAAGCATTCGCCCGCAACTTTCTTCGCACAAATGTAGTTTCTTAAGCTTGTAACGAACGCTGTCAAAACCGTGTCTAAATAAAATGTGGTCAACGTCCTTTTATTGGCATTTTGATATGGTCCATTCAATGATTTTACTTGATGACAAAAATAAGAATAATTTAGGTTGTTGCTATAAGTAGAATTGAGTAAAGGAATTGTGTACTATTGAGTATAATGTCTCAATTGACTGGAATGTACATAGAAACCATTCGACTATTTAATCTGAAACCTCAGCCGGTATGGACGCCGGCGCCGTAGAGGTAGTGTATCGGTCAGGCCTATATTTCCAAGGGTGACAGTTATTGAAACCAACGAATCTCTCTGGATTTAGAAGTGGCGAACTGTCGTGAGATGGCAGCACTTTATGAGTTTCTAGTACCTTTCACTAATCTCTCCTAGTTTAAAGAACTTCATCCTTTAAACAACATACTGGACTACTAGAGCAAGAATTTACTATTGGATAGTGCACGCCTTAAAACTGGCATTATATGAAGCAAAATGGATGTAGGATTGGCAGAAAACGTATATCAATATGGAATGCTTGATTAGGGTTGGTTCTGAATAACCACTTTGTTTAAGAGACCCATTAAAACCCTCAAAATAAAAAATCAAATTACTACAAATAGTTTTTTCTGAAAAATAAAATTTAAGTTATAGCTTAGGATCACTCCATTTAGGAATCCCGTATTGATATATCCCTTCTCTTACAACCAGTATAATTATACTATAAATAGTCAAAAACAATCACAAGCAACACGTACCTTCCAAAGAGATAATTATGATAGTTTAGATATATTATGAAAGTTTAAACATAATATTTTTTCGAAAATCCTCATTCTAGGCGTAACTGTTGCAGTATTGTTCCGCGTCGTACAAAGCTCATAACAAGTTTGTAACTACGTTTTACGATCACAGCCACCATGCTATCACAGTTTTCGCAATCGACTGTACAACAAAGCAACAAATAGAGTAACTGTCGTCACTCTAAACCTCTGAGGGATTAGAGTCCACACTAAGAGTATAGGAGATAATGAAAAAACCGATAATGTCTGTAAAATTGGTTTCAGGTCAGCATTTTTACTTATTTTATTTTGTTTATCAAACTTAAAGCACTAAATGTAAAAAAAACAGCGTACAAAGGCGACTGGCCATTTTCAGCTAGTCATAACCGGTTATGGTATTATAAACAGTAGTTTTGATTGTAAATCCACAAAGTGTCGTCATTGTAAACCTCTGATGGATTATATTCCACACTAAGAGTAAGAAGATAATGAAAGAACTGATAATATTGGTTTCAGGTGGGCATTTTTATTTATTATATTTTATTTATTAAACTTTATGCATGCATGTAGTCTTGATTGTAAATCCACAAAGTGTCTTCACTGTGTACCTCTGAGGGATTGGAGTCCACACCATAGTAAGGGGTTATAGAAAAAACCGATAATGTTGTCGGTCTGTAAAATTGGTTTAGGTCAGTATTTTTATTTTATTTTATTTTGTTTATAAAACATTATGCACTAACGGTAAAAAAACATCGTACAAAGGCGACTGCGCACTTCGGCCAGTCATAACCAGTAATAGTACTCTAAAGAGTAGTCTTGATTGTAAATCCACAGAGTGTCGCCATTGTAAACCTCTGAGGGGTTAGGAGTTCACACTAAGAGTGTAAGACTTAATGAAAATAATCGATAATGTTGTCGGTCTGTAAAATAAAGGAGACTTTTGCCGAGCAGTGGGACAGTAAAAGTTGATAACAAATACACGAAATGTAAAAAAAAACGGCATACAAAGGTAAATCTCATAAAGAATATGATGAGAATAAAAAAAACGTTCTAAACAGTAGATTTGATTGTAAATCCAAAAAGCAAGGCCATTTCGCTAACTTTTCCAAACTTTAACAGTCTAGTCTCAGTTACAATCTATCAAAGGAACCTTTAAAGCCGCTTGTACACGTTAAGAAAAGTTTCCGAGCAAGAATTCGTGTCGTTTCTATGAACGAACTATGCACTCTGCATGTATCTGAGGAGATTAAAGAAAAAAAACTTATCTGCGTAAGACACAATTTGTCTTTTTGTTTTCGTGCGTTGTTTTGACAAAATTCTTACGGAATGCATTACATTTTTTTTTTCATATCTCAATGTAAGCTGTAATGGACCTAAAAATAAACCGAATTATTACACCTAGTAACATTTGTTCAACCTCCTTTATCCACATAACGTAGAAACCACTATAAAAGTGATATATTTGTGTAAACGAAAACTTGGAAATATATTATGCAAAATTAGTGTACCAATTATCGATTATATCGATTACTTGTTTAAATCTCGCAAGCATATTAATTAAAATCCAACCTATTACTGGCTTAGATCCGATCGAACCCGCAACAATATTATACTTAGTAATAACATAATCGTTCCCGACAGTCACTTATTATTTCACTGTTCAATCACTATTTGCCCAGCCCGCAAATATTATGTTCTAGTTGAGTAATGTCTTAGAATTAAAAAAATATGGATACGCCTTACAATTTTCATAAATGTGACAGTATCTCTGTCTGTCTGTTACGCTTTCACGCCTAAGTAACTCAACCAATTTAAATTAAGTTTGGTACAGATATAGTTTATAGCCTGAGAAAGGACAGGATATTTTTAGACCTTCATGCAAGCAAAGCCACGGGCAAAAGCTAGTTGCAAATATTATACCTCATGAAAACCAATTTTGATGTTACCTTTTTTCCTAACGCTATTTACCTATATAAAGAGAAGTTATATTCAAAGTCAAAGGCAAAATATAAAAAAATTAGGGGATACACATAAACTGCATAAGACTATTTGTTTATTAACTACTAGCTGTTCCTCGCGGTTTTACCCGCATTACGTTAGGTTTTTGGTTACTGCTGCGCTCCCGTGGGACCTAGCGTGATATTATATAGCCTATGTTACTCGTGGACAATGTAGCTTGCGAATGGTGAAAGAATTTTTAAAATCGGTCCATTAGTTTTTGAGTCTATTCATTACAATCAAACAAACAAAGTTTTCCTCTTTATAATATTAGTATAGATTCGATTATGTTCTTTACCACTGATACATTCAGTTAATTGTTTGAAAAAAATTACACTTTTAAGTGTTCTGACACGCGCTTATCCTGTCATCAAATACATATAACATCAAACAAACACTTAAAACTGGCAATTGCCATCAATTGGCATTGCAATTGTTGTTCTTTATTTACACACCGACAAGCGACCTTTCAACTAAATTACATTATATACCTACTAACTATTTGTGATCATGGTTTTGTGAAGTTATATCACATTGACGGTATAACTCCACTGCTCCTTGCCATATCCAATATTTCCATAATCCTTGTGTAACACAATACAGGCTATAGCAGGCCAACTATACACATGTCAAAGTTCTCGTACACTTGGTACCTACACTGTGCTCAGTAATTGCAACTGCTAGCAACTATGTACACTTAATATCCTATTAAATGTTGTTTTTAAGCTTTATCGTCGTATATATTGCGCCGTAAAATTGAACGTTAAGCCTTGACAAGTGTCTTGCTTGTATGCTTAGGTGGTGAAAACGGTGCTGATGTTACAGTTTATATTGATGGCTACAAGACATAATGTTCTGTTGTTTTCTGTTAACGGTAAACTATCTTGCTCGAGCTACACATCTTTCTGAACTTTGGTCACCGCGGTCATGGTGACATCTATCGCGCTACATGTGAACTAAAACTGTCATCCTGCATCGCGCAATCAAAATTTTACTCGATATGCAATATCCAGACCACATTGATCGCCGTATCCGTTTGGTTCTTTTGCAATAAAATGAAGAACTTTCTAGCTTGCTTCTCATACTTCTAAAAACAAATATGACTCGACGCAAGACATCTAATTGATACAAAGACTCACTTGAAAATATACATATTGGTAAAAAAAAATTTGCCCATACTTTTGAGCAAGCAATGAATTAAAAAAGGCGGCTATTTAAATATTTGATAAGCGACGCGATTGATAAGAGCGAATGTAAAGTAAAAAAAATATTACAATAATTCATATTATGTAACATTGTTCAAAAGAATTGACCATGGCTTAAAATAAATAATACAGAATATACCGATTAAACAAAATAATTCGTGTTTCTCATATCACCAGATCTTGAAGCATATAATTGGTTTATTTAACGTCTTTAATAAATAACACTACATCGTATTATTAGCTAGGTAATATATATTGTTTTTATTGCGAAGTGATATATCCAATTAACGTTATTGTAGAGTGCTATAATTGAAAATGAATAACGGATGCACAGCAATTTATTTATACAACAATGTAGTTAATTCGTAATTGAACCTTACAAATGCTTTACAATGCTTCGCAATTTAAAAAGAGTTAAATAATTAAAAGCTTTGTTGGTAAAAGAAAAATGAAAACATTACATGGAAGCCAATTCGGTATTGTTAAAAACATTTGTATTTTTTAAGTAATCTCCATCTGAATATATGTTACGTGTATACCTGCACGTTGGATATGTTTTTGACATGAAATATTTCTCAGCTCATTTGATTGCAACTAGATATTGAACAATTTCACTAAATAATTGGGATGTGTAGCAATATGAATCGCCCTATCGCGCGATTCGATTTTAACGCCACATTAGCTTATGCTATGCAAAATTCTGACAGCAGACATCGGCCAGTAGCCCACCAGACACAACACCGTGCTCTTCTCTTTTTAATGGAGGACGAGGAACCCTACAACTCATATCTCTATACGGGCCTTTTTTTTTGGTGAGTGGGAAATCATCCAATGACTGCTCCCGTCCTGGGTGCGGCGGGAGGGCGTGTCAGACTCTTACTGACCTGACTAAAACCCACTCATGTTCCTTCGATTGCCCTTTATGTTCCAGGGTCACGGTAACTATTAAAAACATTCCGCAACCCCTGCAGGCGTTGGCCCTGTTGGGCCCCTTCCTGTGCTGACTCCTTCTCTTTGAGGCGCGCGTGGAACACTAACGCGCCGTCGAATCTCTATACGGGCCTTACAACCTTTTGTGTGTAGCTACCTTTTTTGACCTTACTAGCTGTTCCTCGTGGTATCACCTGCGTTTTTGGTTGCTACTTTACTCGCGTATGTCACAGCGTAATGTTACATAGCCATTCACAATCTTCAATTTTGTTATTCAACACAAAAAAAAACAATTCGGACCAGGACTTTTAGAGATTACCTCCTACAAACACAAAATCACACTTTACCTCTATCATTTTAGCGTAGATAAAAGATACAATTGATCAGTGCCTCCAATGAATTCAACTATGCTCAAAATTGAATCACGAGATATATCCATACTAATATTATAAATGGGAAAGTGTGTCTGTCTGTCTGTCTGACTGTTTGTCTTTCTTTCACGGCAAAACGGAGCGATGAATTGACGTGATTTTTTGAGTGGAGATAGTTGAAGGGATGGAGAGTAATATAGGCTACTTTTTGTCTCTTTCTAACGCGAGCGAAGCCGCGGGCAAAAGCTAGTTGTAAATAAAAATAAAATGTCTGAAATTAAACAAAATGTTTTGCAAGTCAACGCGTAAGTAGAGTAGTAACTTGATGAGATCCGATAGTTATCGTAGTATTTTTATCGAAATGGAGTTTAAGAAAATATAGAATTCAAAAATGTTAAAAATTAACCATCCTACCGGTACAGTGATCACGATAGTAAACTATCAATTTACATGAGTACATTCTCTATTAAAAAAGTCACATTTTATTGTAAAAGAAATAAGACATTTTCCAACCAACTCTTTGTGTGTCCTCATAAAGCCAAGAATATAACATACAAGCTACACTAAACGAACTTAGAAGTATTCCCATTCCCAGTCAAAGGCACTTCAAAAATCGTACTGATTGCCATAGCCGGACTGCGCCCGCGTCTTTTATTTCATACTTATCAACGTCCGCAGTATAAAAGTCGCAATGTCTTATGTCGCACACAATAAATGCCCGTCGCAAAATCCTGTTACGGGGAGCGAGCCTCGACAATTGATAGAGAAACTGTGTGCAACGATGAAATTTAAAAAGTCATTTATTTCAAAATACTTTTTCTCGGAACGCCGCGGGCTTCAGCGATATCAATTTTATTTTCCGTTGTGGCTTCGTGTATAAGGACAACGGTGTACGAGACAAATCCAAATGTGACCTGCGGCCTTACAACGAATATACAAAGTGAAAGATTTTGTTATACAACGTTACTCGTTATTTTTATATCGACAACAATGAATGTCGTACAAACTTATCTGCACATGTTCTGTGTCACCTTTTGTTTTGTTGTGAAATGATTTATTGCAGAATGTTGGGTTTTTGTGCAATTAAAGCTGCGTTTGTTGTTGTGCTTTGTTAGCGAGTTGTCTTATCTGCACTATAATGAATGTGGAAATGTTTATGTCATCACTAGGTACAAAATCGCTAAACCGATCAAAGTGAAATTCGATAGAGATGAAGCTTAAAATCTAAGAAATCATGACAATACGCAAAAGAGTTAGTAAGAGCGTCTGTTGTACGTCTGTCTGTCAGCGGCCTGAATTTTATGAGCCGTATTAGATCGTTTGAATTTTCTTAGTGTCAGTTAATTTTTACTTCGATAAAAACACCTTTCTTGTATGGGGCGTCTTTTGCTTAATCTTAATATTGTATGGTGAACGTAATAAGAAACACTCGTGTGCAAGTTCGGCTCGTGCCTGGCTGGTTTTTTTTAATCCAAGAATGCATCCACAATAACTGGCCATAGTACTGGTAAAAGATAGTAAAGATGCCATAGTGTATCATCATCAGCCGATAGACGTCCACTGCTGGACAAAAGCCTCCCCCAAAGATTTCCACATGCATCGGTCCTGCGCCACCCGCATCCAGCGGGACCCGGCGATCTTGATGAGATCATCGGTCCATCTTGCGGGAGGCCTGCCCACGCTGCGTTTACCGGTACACGGCCGCCACTTGAGAACCTTTCCGCCCCAACGGTCGTCAGTTCTACGAGCTATGTGCCCCGCCCACTGCCACTTAATACTACTACCATACTTTATACTACTGCCATAGTGTATCCATTGGCTTAAAAATAATTGTAAAAACAATTATTAATTAATCTTACATATTACGCAGTCATTAATCATAATTAACTGTACGTAGTTACGGCGAAAATTATTTTTAGATACATTGTAATTAATTAAGTATATCCAAATTACTACGAGAGGTAAACAACAATAACTCAACAGAAAATAATATTACGTATGTTCATACATTTTAATTAATATCGTACGTCGTATATCGTGCACTAATTATGTAGATATAATTTTTAATTTGTAACTTAAATGTTGTTTTTCTGGTTTTAACCTCAGTTACCATTTTTGAACATATAATATTTAAGTTCGGTATCATCAGTATTTTTGAAAAGAAGTAATTTTATTTATCTAGTCACGGCACAAAACCTAGTAAATATTAAAGACACCACCAACAGTCACAACCACTTTTAAACAATGATATTATAAGTAAACAGGTGTATGGTTACTCATACAACATTCTGTGTTCAAAAATGGCACACTAACTCACACATACAATATAAGATGTCATCCAATGACATGACCTAAGTATTGCGGGTGATAAAGAGACGAATTTATTTGGTCAAATAGCTTTATTTTAAAGTGCCACATTTTTTTTTTGAAGTGAAAACTTCTTTAGCGGCGTTGAGCACTTTTTCTGTAATGGGTATAAAATCTTAAACTCGCGTCAGGACACGTGACCTGATCGAAAAAGCGTAGGACGGATGGATAGTAGACAGCTATAATCAAGTTTTCACTTCTGCCGGCACTCCCGGAGTGCAACCCGTCTTTTTTTTTTTTTTTGGTGAGTGGGAAATCATCCAATGACTGCTCCCGTTCTGGGTGCGACGGGAGGGCGTGTCAGACTCTTACTGACTAAAACCCACTCATGTTCCTTCGATTGCCCTTTATGTTCCAGGGTCACGGTGACTACTATACACATTCCGCAACCCCGGCAGGCGTTGGCCCTGTTAGGCCCCTTCCTGTGCTGACTCCTTCTCTTTGAGGCGCGCGTGGAACACTAACGCGCCGTCGACGCGGTCCTGGTCCTAGCCGGGCGGCGAGCTACCCATCGCTCGCCATCCGCAGAACCGCGCCTACGGTGGCCGGTAGTCGTCTTGCGACTCTCGACGTCTTCGCCTGGGTCTTTGTCCGGGGCGAGAGGCTCGTCGTTGCCTCTCGCGCGCCGCCGCTTCCTTCACTAGCATAACTGCTTCGCAGGAGGAGGCGACGGCATCCCATTCCGTCTCGCCCCGCAGCATGGCCTAAACCAGCGCTGGGCGCGAGAGGTCACCGCCGCCGATCGCCTCTACGAGGACACGTCTATGGTCCGCCCATGCGCGGAAAGTGCCACATGCTGACTACCTATAACATATCTACAGCTTTTTCCTTATAATATCAAACTTATAATATCAACAACTATGTCTACTATCGCACAACAAAATTACATTTTAAAAACAGAAGACAGGCGGAAGAATCCAGCTAAACCAAAAGTCGATTTAAGGTAGCGACCATAGACTATTTTTATTTTAATCCATTTTCTTCGTTGTCCGTGGATCACCGGACATCCGGCTGCACGGTCAATGTAATTAAGCTTTGATCGCATAACGACACATTTTGTGGACGTTGTTCGTCCACAATTATGAAATACCGACCCCGGCTTTCTTTATTTTTGTAAAATTTTATTGAGACTATCGTAAGATGTTGTCTTAGGAGGACGATTTATGTGGATTAGATTGGTTTATTTTTAGGCAAAATGTATGTAGTTTATTGGTATATTTTATTGTACAGAGAGACAAAAAGACCTACGTACAACGTAACGTAACGTACCTTACCAACTTGACAGAGTGATTAATTTGTACTATGGGTATCTTAATTTTTCTGTTTTTAAAGATTTTTACACAGTTTACACATAAAACTTGTTGACTACAGAAATAAAATTCCATATTGTATAATTTGTGTTGTGGCATAATTATGTGACATACTATATTTATATCATGGATAGCAACCGAATGAAAAAAAAACTAAATAATTATTATTATTAAAGTTGCTTGAGTAAGCGTGGTGATCAATGCTCGTGCCTTCTCTGTTTAAGAAGAGGCCTTTGCCCTGTAGTGAGACAATAATAGGCTAATATTATTATTCCATGGTAATCATATAAAAAATTAAGAGCCACAGTTTAACATCCAAAGTAATGCGGATTTTACAACTGCATCGTCAGTTTTTTGCTCTCTATACTGCGGCTTCATTTTAGTAATGGATACTAATAAATTGTTAGTAGGAATGTTTCTAAATAATAATGTATGTTCAACAGAAGCAACGATGCAGTAAGTACTGGGAAAATCGCTGTAATTTTAAATGAACATCCTAACTTAATACGGTTTTGTAGGCGTTTCGGCCGCTGAATTTCGACCAATCCGGTCGAATCAGGAATTTCATTATTTATTATATTGTTGAGGGTAGTTTCGGACGATACTTTTTCTATACTCGCTATTTTGTTATTTTTGTACGGTGAGAAAGCAAACGGTTTTTTATTCTGACATTATGCTAATGGCATAAAAAATATGTCAATTCAGATTTAAATATCTATTACTTTTCGTTCAAGTGAGCGCTATTTATAAACGAATCCACTTCAGATATATATTTAGCCTAGAACCTAGCCTAATAACCTAGAATTTTCCTCAAACAAAATCCGAATATTTCAATAGAAAGCTACAGTACCGCTATACTAATAAAACCGGTAAATAATCCCGTATAAATTTCCGCCCTATCGACAAACTAGTTTGTATTCGAATACCCGCTAAATGACAAACAGTCCTACCATCTGATGAAACAAGGACAAGTCAAGGTTAACTTGTTTACGTCGCCTCCAATCTAACTGTCACCGGTTTTGACTTTTAAAACTATGGTAATGCCAGAAGCCGTCCATCAAGACCAAGTGCTGAATTTGCTCCCTTTAAATAATCTCATGTATTTTATTCTAGTTATTCCGTGATCTGTTGCGGAGATTTGTCTCTGTGGTCTTGTTTGAGTTAACATCTGCTGTTTGGGTGAATATGTAATCGGATCTCAATGTTGGGTTGGTTTTGGAGTTAAAAATCTGGCAAGCGTGAGTCGGTCTTACACACAATCCGTTTATTTTTTTGTGTTCTTTTTCTATAAAATATTTAGACTCAGTTTTGGAGGGAACGGACAGACAAACACGCACGATGATCTTATAAGGATTCGAAATTCTATAAACATTCAAACACACGTGATTCGAGACACAATAGAAAGACAATAGCAGCGCGACAGCCGGCTGTCGCTTGGTCGTTGAAAGGTTAAATTGTAAAGAATCCTATTATTTTGCAGAATGAATTCTATAATTTCCACATTTTAAATTAACACTGAATGACTGCATCACTACAAAAAACAAGAAGAGTAAGTTTATTTATTACACTATCTTTATTTATTACGCTACTACTAACATTAAAAAAAAACCTCAAATCTTTTATCTTTTACCGCAAACCTGTAACAAGAAACTAAATTGTTTATAAACGGAACACTACAAGCAGTAAACCCTCATAGCGTTGTATATTAAAAGATTACGCAGACTCTCAATAGAATGAAAATATTTTCATGCCGAGTCCCGGCGCCACCTTGTTTACCGTGATAACCTCATCTACAATACGGTATCATTTTCAAGAAACAATTTTCTTTTGAGTCATGCTCAAACAAAAATTAATTTATATCGTTCCCGCTCAAAATGAAATCATCACGAGCCTTAAAAGCGTTGAGAGGCTTAAATGCTATGACATATTACCGAAATTTACGTAATACTAACACCATTCGGGCCCAAGGCGTCTATTACGAGATATGAAAAGTAAAACGTTTATAATACGAGCGGGAATGAAGTATGGGCGGTGGAGTTAGAAAAAGAAAAGATAAGAAAATAATGCGCCCTCATATATCATCACAATCGCCAGAATTCTCGAGTTGGTCCGGGATGGCCGGCAACCCTCCTCACGCGGGGCATCTCCCGAAAATATTTAACTAAGCAAATCGAGTTGCTATGGTGCCTAACCTCTTGTTATAATACCCTATTTAATACAGCATTAATAAAGTTATAAGGAATTTATTACGAATAACGTTCGTGGTAAAATTTGCTGCCTAGATCAGATTAGTGATTTCAAGCGGTCGTCCCAAACGTGAACACTCAAATATTTCATTAACCATTCACCCATTTACAACGCAGCTGCTACTAACTAACATTAGGTTTCTAATTACTATTGGTAATGAATAACCTGCCCCAAAATCGCCGATAAACATATTGCGCGCGGTCCGTAATTTCTGACAAAATCATTAGCACATGGTGTAAACCGACACATTTGTGTAATCGGCTCAAAAAGCCGTCATCGACAACCTAAATTAACTCGGCACCGAATCTTGGCGTCAGAAACATGAGTTGGTTAACGAGTTTCAACCGAATGTTTGGTCCATTTCATTTACGTGAGAGTACAACAAACTATACAAATTATTTCTGAGAAGTATTTCGTCACGCATACTTGGGATTTGTTCGACCCAAAACCCGGTGACTTCAGACATCATTCATTCAGGAATTGACTGGACAACCCAATTCTAGTTACTGGCGAAAGGGTTGTCAATTATATTTCGAGTACGGTACGTACGTAAAGCCGCAAATAACGGTCTAAAGTACAAGTTCGAAACTCTAATGCGTTATTGCTTTACTTCTAAAGTCGTCTTCAGACATGAAATATGTACGTTTTAAACAACACAAGAAAGCTTAAATACTTGTTATAATTTACAGCAGAATACCACTAATACTTTTGTAACAGTGTACTTCTACACCTCAAATTAAGGTGCCGAACGTAACCAGGTTATAATGTGTTTAGAAAAATGGTACTCATAACAAGTTCTAACAAATTGTCTGACCTTCAGTGCTTTTAAATGGTTGTTAAAACCCTGTCATTTTCGCAGCTAAGCTACGATGAGTGGCGGAAAATTATTAAGAAATAATACTTGGCTAAAGAGGCCACTAAGTGAAATTACATAGGCCGATGACAGCGCGATTTCAGAATGGGGTAGATAAATAACGCAATTAGTGAGGTGATGGATAGTTGTACCAGGAACCAAACTCGGGATAGTTATCTAATACCTTTTTTGTTATAGATAGGTGCGATCCTTTTTCGGTATATTGCCGTGGGGTGTTTACATCGTCATCGTGATTTCACTGTGTGGTGGAGGAATATTAGCGGTTTTATATGGGCATTCTAAAAGCATTAGGACACCGCTGATGTGTTTTCGTGAGAGGTGCTTACTGAAATAGATATCTTTAATGTTATATGCTTTTGTATCTGGAACTACAGTATAAATATACAGTATGTAGTCATATCAGCTTTTCAGGGACACTGGATTTTTATCGTACTGACGATTGTACATCACGCTCTTACTACGTGGGTTGGTGATGGCTGGTTTACTTACAATTTCCATCCGAGATAAAGTAAGTAAGTACACATGAATAAAAAAAATGGTGCAGCAACAGAAACAGTGATGTCGTCTTGACTACTAGGACATCATTCTTTACAATATCTATTACTCTTAGTCGAAGTAGAGAAGTAGTCAAAGGTATTAGATCACTTATTGACGTAAAATCCTGCGGTTAAAACGACATAGGTGGTTGGCTCTCATAAAAGCACTATCATGGTAGTAGGTGCTCCCTTTCCTCCCTGCCTTCATACTTAATATCTTTTTTTTTATTACTTATGGGCTTTGGAGCGAGCTCACCCAAAAGATGCCTATGCCCTCGTCTCTTGAATACATCCGGGTTATATGCTTTTGGAAACACAGACGCCGGCCGGCAGGGAATTCCATTCTTTTGCGGTGCGCATAATGAAGGATTTCGAGAAACGCTGCGTGCGGATTCGAGGAATATCGACCAAGAAAGGGTGGTATCCCACCGTACGTCTGGATGTCCGGTGGTAAAACGGGGACGGGGGAATGCTGAAGGGGAATGCGGAAAGCTCGTGTAGCTCGTGAGCACACTCACCGAAGTGCAATCTGTAAAACACCGCCAGACAGGCAACTTTACGCCGATGTGCTAGAGGTTGTAGTTGGGCCACCAGCTTCTTGTCGCCAATCAACCTCCTGGCTCTGCGTTCTACTGAATCCAATGCGGCCAGTTGGTATTTGGCTGAGCCATCCCATAGGTACAGCAATACTCCATACACGATCGGACTAGTAAACTTCACTGTCTATTACGTTTTCACGACTAAACCACTGAAGAGATTTAGTAAGATTTAAGCTTGAACCCCGAAGAAGGTAAGGCTGTTATTTAATCTGTGTCTTTATATGTATCTGCAATAATTGACGCATACACAGAGGAAGTGGCTTCTGTAATGTTTTCATTTTACCAAAAAATTAAGACAAAAGTAAAAAATTAATAATAATACAATTGTAGACTAAATGTAACAGAGTGCTGTGTCATGAGACTACCATTCATTGTGGTCAATTTGGCGTAATGTAATCAATTGCTGAACCAATAAAATAAATCAGGGGAGACAGTTTTAATTGATACCGCTTACATTCACTGTAAACCATAGATGTAGTTACTGACACTAAATATCTGACAAAGAATCCTGCACTACATATTAAAATGTCATAAAAATAAACCTTTTGCTAAATATTTTTTCGCTTTCTGACAAAGCTTGATGTTCCATAACATCCGTCATCGATGAGCTATCAAACACAAAAAAAAATCAAATCGGATCAGTAGTTATTGAGATTAGCGCGTTCAACCAAACAAACAAACAACCTCTTCAGCTGTAATTAGTATGTATAATAGTATACTTAGATTATAATAAAAGCAAAAATGTCGGGTCCAGTAGTTATGATCCCTGAAGCCGAAGCCTCCGAAACCAGGTACTTACCTAGTTTTTCAATTCTCTAAGTATTCATAAGTAAAGCTTTTTGGTCCTGGTTGTCATTCGTAGTCTAGTAGTATTTTTGATAGTCGTTAGGTAGTCGTGAACGGGCGCTGTCAGTTGAGATGGGTCATCTCTTAACTGCCATGACTTTTTATTATTTTTTTTATTTTTGACTTTTTATTTTAATTTTGTATTTGTTTATTTTGTTACATACTTACATTGTTTTCACATGTAGAAGCAACAAAAAGAAAATGTAACCAAGATTTTGTAAAACATGATTTTTTTTAAAAGAGTGTCCGTGGAGTTTCTTGCCTGTTCTTCTCCATAGAGATCTACATTTTGGAACAGGCAATTAGCGTCACTTTTCTTTTCTGACTAACCGACCGACTCTTTGACAATTCATAAGTACCTGTAAATGGTCTAAGTGAAATAAATGCTTTGAATTTTGAAGAAACAAGAATCAATCAATCAATCTAATTAAAGCTTATCGAGTAACCCAGTATCTGGGTTTTGGAAGTCTAATAGGCAGTCGCTCTATGAAAACTAGTAAGTAAACTATTATTCAGCTGGATTCTATTAAACTAACAAGATTCATTGTAAATGCGACGATTAACTGTTAAATAAAGAATTTAACTGATTTAGATTTGGTACTGAGTTTATAATAAAAATGAATCTACGTATCATACAAAAAGTAAATCTAGATTAATACAACAGATTATGCTTATTATTGAATAATTTACACACACGTTGACACAATTTTGACGTAGATTGTAGACGAAATAAATAAAATTTGCTTTCATGGCGATCCTAAAAAATATAACACTATCAATTCCCAATAAAACCCAAATTGATTCAGTTTCAAATGAGTAAATAGATAATTAATTAATTACTTATTACATTGTATAGACCACAAATTGAAATGTGACCGCCATGAATAGTTAAGTGATATGTCATTTGTACTGAATAAAATTGATATTACTGATAGAACATTTTGCATCACCTTTATTTGTTTTGGCAAATTAAAATAAATCAACTATTTATTGTGTAAACGGTTGCGGGTAAATAAAATTGTACGTCAATGTAATTCATTTGCATTTTTAATGCCTATGCAGTTTTAAAATGGGACCGCATGACATTAAAATAGAATTCAAAGGCGGTTTTGGGACAATATTGCCATGTTTGAACGTTTTTGTATTTTAGTCACATTTTAGTAGCATAAACAGTTGGTGTCCCTTTGTACAGCAACAAATAGAACGCAAATACGTACGCAGACAAACTACACAGCAAAGTTTACTAACAATCAGAGCATTGGCACAATAAAATAGCACTAGCCTTTGAGTTCAGCAATGATTGAGTGGGGCTCGCGGCCTGTTTATTTACATATCGACTCAATTAACGAATACACCGGAGCTCATTATCCATTCAAATCGCAATCGCAGCTTTCCCACGTTAGCCGATTTTCCAGCGAAAACTCAATGAAAACTTCATAACGGTGTTGACTTTACGCTCGGAAACGGATCGCGTAATGGCCTTTGTCGTGCACAAAAAGCGACTGATCCGGCCCAGATCCGCTTTGTATAGCCCGCTTGCTTTAGTCAGTTGACAACATAATTATCGACTGTTGTGCAGCGTCGAAATGGGCCGGTCAACGCACCGGCGACGTCGAAATAGACGCTGCCACGCCGCTGTTGCGACCACGCTCTAAGCCTTTAAGGGCTTCCTTGTTTTTTACATAAAATCCTATGCGTAAAGCTATAAAGTCCAAATTGCATTGCCATAACTTTTGCCAAGAGGCAAAAGTAAGTATTGTGTGCAGTTGACATGTAAGTCGCTTGGGTGCATACGATGTATGTCTACCTTTCTACTAACAAGTATGCGCTGACATTGAAAGCAATAAATCTAATCGATTGTCATTAATGAACCATTGGGAGAATTAATGGTGTAACTATCCATCTTAAATGTTTCATTACGCCTGTTTAAATCTACGACCATGTAGTTCTAATAAAATAATGAACTTAATTTAAAAGTGATACAAGTTGTAAAACATAAGAGAAGCAACAATTTTATGCGGCGAACATCTCAGTAACTCATAAAAAAGTCGTTTTCAGAACCTCGGGCTAGTGATGCACTTTAATGTGGCTCGAGGCATTGCAGCAAAATGTGACTAAATGAGTTCAACTTCGTTCCCTAGATGGCGGTGTATACAATCTTTCATTTCGAGAGGAGGCACAATTCTCCGTTTAAAGTGATGCGCCAATAGAGGTCGTCTCACTATTTGTTTAGTGATAGTCCGCTATGATTTCACTACAATTTACTATTCTATACTAACAATAGAGATATTAGTTTGTACTTATTTTGTATGAGGTTTATTCTCAGTGAGTTCAAAAATGATGAAAAGCTACAATGTCGGCTACGCAACTGCTCTGCATGGTATACTTGACTTCAACGTAGAGTCATGAATGTAAGTTACTTTCTTGTATCTAGGTACAAAATATAGGTTTAGATACAGTGCTGGTATTTAAATCGTACAAGTTACAACAAGCCCACTTCAACATAACTGAGTAAATAAAACACTCATACACTAATATAATTATGTTTAGAAAGGTTATAAAGGGCACACTGAAAATTATATTGCTCACACTTAAATCCCTTCCGGCTTGGTTAATCCCAGAGAGCCTTTTTGAAAACCACACCTAATAAACAAGTACATTTATATTTGAATATGAAGTCTCGAAAGTTGAGAAATTAGAAAGAGCACGCTTTAATCGCCGGTTAACCCTTTAAATATGTTAGCGCGTCTTCGAATAACCCAAAACAATTAAGATTGAGGTAATAACTTTACTGAAATGACACGTGCCCACTCTATAATTCACAAGGGGCGTGTTAAGAAAATAAACTTTGAGATTTATTATTTAAAGTTTGGAACAGTTTACAAATAATGTGGGTGTTTGACTGTAGTGCCCATTAAATAAATATAAGTTTGAATGAACAAATGAATAAGATTTGGAAGTCGTAATTCAAATGAAACGTTAACGATGACATATGCATCGCATAAGTCAGTGAAAGGTTAGGAAAATAAAATTTATGTTGCTAAAGAAATGTATAGACTAAGGATTTATTGGAAATGATTTATCAATACCTATTATAAGAATTATGATATTGATAAAGTTCTATGTTCTCCCTAATAAACGCTTTAAGATGAATACAATGTGATGAATTATATCCATGGTACCGCCGCTATAAAACTTGATGCCTTGTTGATATGATGAAGCATATTTTCAGATCACGGAAGAACATAAATTTGTCTCGTAAAATTAAAATGTCCACACATTTTCGGTTGGCCAGAGGAGAGCATGGTGCCATAAACTTAAATTGAAATGTTATGAAAAAGATTTATTTATGTTAGAGAAATGGCTTAAAAATTAATGTTCAAGAAGAAGATGTAGTTTCACACCAAGAGACTCAAAAAACTATAAATTAGTTCTTAGAACTAAGTTTCTTTCTTTATCGGAGTAGACTTTTTATCAGAACTTTATTTTAAATGCACCAATCATCACATAAGATAATTATAACGTTATAACGCTTTCGTTATTTGATTTTTCGCTAAAAAAATAAAACACTAAAGCGTTCAGTTCATTTGAAAATCTGACACAACATGCTCAGTTATTTGGCCGTTATATTTATTATATATGAATCCTATCACACTCAAAACAACCGAAAGAAAATTAAGAAGTAATAATATAACTAAAATATTATAGAGTTGACACGTGCGTCCCATCTGTTAGGTTAGGTTATTTTTTATGTCCCAACTCTAGTTGGGACACAAATAGATGACGTTTACTTTGTTTCTTTCTAAAAAAAAGGTTTGTCACTCATCAACTTGGGACAGTTCCTCTACGACGCTTCGGTCCTGATGACTGTACCGTCATGGCAGTACGGTCTGCAAATAAGGAATAGCTGCGAGAGTATCGGATTGCTATATAAATATTACGACAGTCGAAAAATTGTAGTACGCGTGCTAAGAGCACTAGAAGTATTAAAAGTATTATATTGGAGTATTAGTACTGTATTACTTATTATAGTATAAGAACTTTAAAGACGTGATGACAAAATAAAACAGAATTCTTTTCCCTTGTTTAATTTAATTGCATTTCATAAGCACATATTGAACCTTTGAGAGCAAATTTTTTTAGTGCAGTTCATTAATTAAAATTGAAAAAAACAACGTTAAATATGGTATATATAGGAATAGTATAACATATATGTCATATAGTATATGACTTGTTGTAGTGTAGTGTGTAATACATTATGCTAAGACCTTCAGAAGCAGAACAAAAACGCAGGTGAAATCGTGGCAAACACTCACACCTAGTTACTTATAATCCTCTTTATAAAGCTCAACAATTTTGACAAATGCCTGCACTGTCTGAACGTGTCTACTCAAATTTGTGTGCTTCTCTCATCAAGAGATCTTCTTAGTATATCAATCTACATGATTCTCGCATGGTTTATCTAATACAATATATCTATGGACTTTAAAAAAGACTTCGACCTCTGAGTTTATTTCGGATGCTCCTTCTCAGAGCAGTCAACTAGCAAACACTGGCCCAATCGTTTGCCTTGACCTCTCAGTGACCAAGCGACAGCTGGCAGTCGCGCTGTTATTGTCTTTCTATTGTGTCTCGAATCCCGGATGTCCAAAGGTTTAAATATAAAAAATTATGATGACGCGTTTAAAAGTGTTATTTTTAACCAATTAACAAAATACCTTAAAATCGTTTTATAAAAAAAAAATATCCCAAGCTTTCCCTACTATATTTTCACTCACGATGTCAGTGATAAAAAAAAATATAAATAAAAACGGTTTCTATACACATGTAGCTGCTATCGCTACATTCACGACATATGTCAATCTCCCGAGGATCGATTATAATTAGACAAGCGGGTGGACATGTTCTACATATTTCTGTCAACGGCTACACGCTAGTTACATACTGCCTGCTTTAATTATATACTGATAATGTTTATTAATTAACAATAAACAACAACTATTAATAACTAAAGGGGATATCGGGTTACATTATTCAAAATTGAGTTAGTACCGAAGCTGGCACATCCTTGATTTGTAAAACCGTTTTAATCCATACTAATATTATAAATGGGAAAATGTGTCTGTCTGTCTGTTTGTCTGTCTGTCTGTCTTTTTGTCTTTCTTTCACGGCAAAACGGAGCGACGGATTGACGTGATTTTTTAAGTGGAGATAGTTGAAGAGATAGAGAGTAACATAGGCTACTTTTTGTCTCTTTCTAACGCGAGCGAAGCCGCGGGCAGAAGCTAGTTATTAATAAGCTAGTTCTTTGTCCAATTAAAAGCCTTTGTTACCTGTTTCTTACTAAAAGAAAGAATATAAAATAATCCTTCAGATAATCCAAATAAGCGTAAAAGTAAAAAGACAAAACAAAATGAATGCAATACCATTAAAACAATTTTCAGCGTTAACTCAAGCTTTATTTTTTTTTTCGTTTTCGCGAAAAAATAAACTTTTACAATGTGCCGAAAGTATTGTCGTAATTTTCAACTAATTTCCACAGTTAATTCTATAATTTAATTATCGTTAGAAATAAGAAGAAAGTTTCTTTGGGGCGAGGAATCTTTAGCGCTTAAATAAATGAGCATCAGTGAGAACCCCTTTTGTTTAACACGGTTCGACCACTTTTGCGATTATTATAAAGTTCTTAAAAATTCAGAAGGAGAAATCCTTTTTTATTTGTTTAAGAAATCAGGTCAATTATTAAGCGATTAAATTTAGCACTTACGTTAAATTAATTTTGCTAATTTTTAACGAAACGGCAAATTATAAGGATTAGGAAATTTAATAACTTTATTTTTTTACTAGATTCTGCTTAGAACAGATAATCAGACAGAGACGATCATCTGTTTCAAAATGAAATCCTGTACTAGTCGTATTAATCTTATATAAGTATAAAATTCTCGTGTCACAATGTTAGTTACCTTACTCCTCCTAAACGGCTTTACTCATTTTTACCAAATTTTATATGCATATTCAGTAGGTCTGAGAATCGGCTACTATCTATTTTTTATACCCCTAAGTGTTGTTCACCCTTAACATTTTTAAAGCGGGTAAAACCGCGGAAGGCAACTAGGATTATATAGAATTGGTATTAGTGGACCTACGTATCAATTTCAGTTAGAAATAAAGATTTTTTTATTATATAATTGCTATATTCAAACTTTATTTTATGTCGTTATAAAATAATATGAATGTTTGTTGTGTATAATACAAAGTTGTATCAACATTTTTATAAAGCCTTAGAAACCTAATTTATTAACCTAATACTTAATTACATACTAAGGCCGGTTTTAGTGCTCGACCGACCGTCGGTGCGTACATCGGTCGCGCTTCTCATTTGTATGAAAATTCACAAGTCGTCACAGTGCTCGACCGACCGTACGCACGCGTATATTGCTACGCACTGCGTACGAGGACCGTCGGTCGAGCGCGTCCGCATGCGTGCCGTCGGTCGACCGACGCGCTATGGAAACACATGAACGCGTTCAGTGCTGCACCGACCGGTGGACTGACCGCACGGATGTGCGTATCATCGTCGACGAAAAATTATTTCGGTCAGTTTGTTGGTCAGGAGAGCATTGAATGATAGAAACTGACGGTCGGTTCAAGCGTATCGTCAGGACGGACCGTACGTACTGACGATCGGTGGAGCACTGTAACCGGCCTAAATTGGCATTAATGTTGGCATGCCAAGTTATGGCGAAATATGTCATTGGACTAATAATTTCATAAACTACTACTGCAGCCGCATTTTTAGCAAATATATTATGGCTTTGACTATGTGATTCCAGAAATTACTTCTTAATAAACCTAATCTTAATATTTTATACAGCAGAGTTTTTATATTTATTATTCAAATGTACTTCAAACGGTTTATTTTATATCATAGAAACGGTAAACACCGCTTCCTTTAAGTTTTCCAGTCAGGTGTTTAATTAATGAGTGCTTTCAAATAGTGTTCGCATATAAATTACTTATTTTCATGTAGAACTTGTTCATAATTCAAGGAGCACTTGTTTGCGACATCGTACGTGTCTTTAGAATAGAATATTTTATTTGATAGTTTACACCTAGCCTACCTTTTTAGGGTTCCGTAGCCAAATGGCAAAAACGGAACCCTTATAGATTCGTCATGTCTGTCTGTCTGTCCGTCTGTCTGTCTGTCCGTCTGTCTGTCTGTCCGTCCGTATGCCACAGCCATTTTTTTCCGAAACTATAAGAGCTATACTGTTGAAACTTGCTGAGTGGATGTATTCTGTGAACCGCATTAAGATTCTGATACAAAAATAGAAAATAAATAAAAAATTTTGAGGGTCCCCCATACATAGAACTTAAAGTCAAAAAATTTTTTTTCATCGTACCCATATGTGTGGGGTATTTATGGATAGGTCTTCAAAAATGATATTGAGGTTTCTAGTATCATTTTTCTCTAAACTGAATAGTTTGCGCGAGAGACACTTTCAAAGTGGTAAAATGTTGGTCCCCCCCCCCCTTGTAACTTCCAAAATAAGAGTATGATAAATAAAAAAAAAATATATGATGTACATTACCATGTAAACTTCCACCGAACATTGGTTTGAACGAGATCTAGTAAATAGTTTTTTTTAATACGTCATAAACCGTATATCGTAATTTACCTTTCATTCAATCAACTCAAATATAACAAGAACTTTATATTATGTTACTTGCTGCTACGGAACCCTTCATGAGCGAGTCCGACTCGCACTTGGCCGGTTTTTTATATTTAACACCAGTAAAGTAATGTAAATTGTTTTATAAAAAAGTTAAATTGGCCATCTATAATGGATTTTCTCAAGTATCAATAGAGAATAAACAGACGTATTTTCATTTTGGGAATTCAGAACGATCTCAACGAAAATTCTAGAAACTTACAGAAGCATATCAGACGTATATGAAATATTACACTTTCAATACAATCAATATCTCCGATCAAAGTAAACGTACACAATCGCCGTAATAAGTAAATTCAATAGTACGCACATCAATTAATTGCGACTGGTCTTTAAGCCCTGTTAATACTTCATGTGGCTTCTAGTCCTAATGGAGAATAATATATTATTCCGTTAATCTCAATTCAGCACTTAAATCGCAATGTTAATTGGTCCCATCATTCCTACTCCGCACTCAACCATTTAAATCCGAAAGAGTATAATTGAATCTTTCAATTAAAAATATTAAAGCAGTTGGGATGATGAAATGGTATTAAAATCGTCACTCCTTCTCACTCTGGCGGCGATATTGTCAACAAAGTTCCCTTTGGCTTCTCTCTAATTTTAATTGAAAATTCAATCATTTATTCATCTGATCGGAGTCGTTAAGGCTCTTTAATGGCTTGCGTGCCTTTTTTTTACTTCATTTTTACTAGGTATTGTAATGGGCAGCTAATTTTCTTTATCGGCGATCGATGGGTATAGGTATTATATGTTACAGTGAATATTGTTGATTGAGGTGCCTTTGAATGAAACAAAAGATAGTTTACTTTTTATCGATAAAGATGTGTATCGGTAAAGTATTGTCTTGTTATTGAAATGAGTTACTTTTTCTTTGTAGTCAACAATTTTCTTTGAGCTGGTACTAGTCGTTACAGAAATATGTTTAAGTTTTTTTTACTTGTATTATAATTTAATAATTGTATTATTTTTATATTTTCTTTTTTCTAGACTGTATAAGAAGAAGTACTAAAGAATTTTTCACATAGGATAGAAAGTACCTCTTTGAAACCATGTGGATGTAGCTCTACTCTACTCTGAAGAGCAAATAATTTTTATCATAAGTTCAAGGCCTTTACGATACTTCACTTTTTTTTAAATAAAAACCTAGCAATTAATCATAAAAACATAACTATTAAGCTTTATATAATTTTCCAACAATTTACTATCATTGTTTAGGGTACACGAAAAAAAGATACAAGTGCTGTACTTAGTTACTGTACTAGACTGAATTTAGTTGTAGTCATAGATATATTAAGGTTGTAGTAATATTTACCTGCTTTATCGCTGAAGATTCAGTCATCCACGTCATTTTAAAATGCGAGATCGTTGGACTTAATGGGAGAGAAACTCTTTACAGTAACTATGAACCCTAAATGAAATCGTTGTTAGTATAAAATATTTGTACAGTTGGTCTATTCCCTATACCCTATATAGTACAATCAAATTTTTGTGCTTCTCTAATCAAGAGAGCACCACAGTCAATAACATCTATACTTCTATACTAATATTATAAAGAGGTAAAATTTGTAAGTTTGTAGGTTAGTAAGTTTGTATGTAGGGGGTAATCTATGGAACTACTTACTGGTCCGATTTGAAAAATTCTTTCAGTGTTAGATAGCCCATTTGTCGAGGAATGCTATAGGCTATATACCATCACCGCTACGACCCACGGGAGCGGAGCAGTAACGAAAAATGCGTGTGAAACCTCAGGGGACAGCTAGTATATTATATGCTTCCCACATGATGTAACCAATACACCAGTTAATACTTCAAAAGAGGTTTCGAAATCAATCGAATCGAATCAATTTACAAAGTAATCATTTATTTATATTCTAATAGTCATTTTATCATTTATTTGTGGTTGTATTCACATATTATTATCCGTCCTATCTTCAAATCATAGCCATAATTTTGTCGTATTATTTATTACATACTAAAAATGTTTTGTAGTTATTTTCACTACATTAAAACATCTATTAAACATAACATCTGACCGCAAATATATGAAGAGGAAAACATCTCAATGTATCTGTAAAAGCGTCCGTTGCCATGTTTCTGTGACCGATAAGACTGTAAGGAACTTACGGAAGTATTTTATACTTACGTTTTGGTTGTACATAATAATAACAACTAATATATCAGATTTACACTCTATCTGTATGTCATTTATTTATTTTTATTTTTTAGGGTTTGTTAAAAGCTTCTGTATACATTGGATTTCAAGTATAACGCACAGTCGACTTTGTACTCAATCGAAGTTATACAGTCAATCATAATTGAAATATTGAA
Organism: Athetis lepigone; assembly: GCA_033675125.1. Taxonomy (NCBI): domain Eukaryota; kingdom Metazoa; phylum Arthropoda; class Insecta; order Lepidoptera; family Noctuidae; genus Athetis; species Athetis lepigone. The sequence goes on along the minus strand of CM066239.1, from coordinate 13,948,753 downwards.
ATAACATAACAAAACTACTGACAAAATGAAATCCAAAAAAAATATATTAATACTAGTCAAAGCATTTCATGGTCACAAATACAAACCTAAGTGCTTTAAATTCTATATTTTATAATTTTCACATCACATAACATGCCTCAATACAGTCCCAAATGCACCTAAATGTACTTATAAACTTCTACTGCACTACATAACGGTCCTTACTATACACCAATATCGAGTGCCAATAAACACATCGTACGATTCTAGAACATTCATCAAGTGATTTACAGTTGCTTCTCACGTCCAGACCGCACTTTTCGTTTCGTCATCACTCATCCTTGGACCAGCGGGCTTGACTTTCGTTTTCAACCTATCAATAATACGGTTTACGAATGGTTTATGTAGGTACCAAGTTAGTTTATTGACTACTATTAGGTAACCAGCTTTGGGCCTAAGTTAGTCCATATTTTATGAGCTGTGATTGATAAAAGTGGATTTTATTGGTTTGAAGCTGGTTTTAAATAATGGTTGTGAGCTCTTATAAATTGGTGCAATGATTTCTATTTATTGTTTGGAAATAATTAAACGTACTGATTGTAATGCACTAAATCATGCTAATAAATTACTGCAAATGCTATAATTGTGACAGTGGTTAATGCTTTGTTGAAAACAATAGATTCCTATAATATGTATGTATTTATAAATTATATAAGTATGTATATCAGTTGTCTGGTTACCATAACACAAGCTGTGCTTAGCTTGGAATCAGATGACCGTGTGTGAGTTGTCCTAAGACTAATTATTAAAGGGTGGTCTGTTACAAACAGTTAATAACGTCATATTTACGGCAATAATTTTCTACATCTTAATGTAATGCTCAATACAGTTGACGATTTCAAACTGATATTAATTTGAGAGCTGAAATTTAAACACTTAAAAAGGTAAAAAGGTAAATATTTTTCTTTGAGACCCGTAAAACAACAAATCAGACGAATCCTTATAAAACCATTGGAAAGTAGAGAGCTATTTGCGGTGTTGTGTAAAGCAACAGGAGACAGATGGACCGATTCGAATTGTGGCTTTTAAAAAAGGCTTTACCAACATCTCTTAGGTATCTACCATTAGTCCATTTAACCGAACACTGGCTGTAATAAAAAGACACATTTTGGTCAAACCGTTACAACGCTACTGCTAGCGCCATCTATGACGCGCGCCTGGAATCACATTTTCTTGGGGTGACAAAATTGAGATGTACGATGGAAGTTGAGTTTTAAACTGATATAGGCAATTTTGTAATGTTCTTTTTTAAATCTTATCTGAAGAAAATTACCATGATGTAGTATTTTCGAAATTTGACGTTGCATATAAAACATTTTTTCACATAAACTAATTCCAGACGTATAAAAAATATAAATAATGAACGCATGCAAAACACGTCTAAGAAAACGTTTTCGCAAATGTGAAACAATAAGTGCTATCGCAGCTTTCAAGCCAAGCCAAGAACTCAAAGTTTGTGAGAATTTATTTCATTCTTATGGTCCTATTATGCCGTTCTCAGCTACACAACATAAATAATAATGCGAACCGTTATAGGGTCATTACAGAGAACGGGCCGAATGACGAGACCACGCCCATCCACGTATCGCACTAAAGTCATTGGTTATTTTGACTGAGTTGGAGAAAAAGATTTTTCTACTGTATTCTTCTGCTTTCCGTCGCAATATATCTACTAAATATTTATGCTCTCATTACATACTCAATATTTCTTAAAAATATACTTCATTAATCAATAATTTCAAGAAAAAGTCTCTAAAATAATTATATTTATTTTATTTTCTAGTTAAGGGTAACACTTTATTTAGTCGCCCTGAAATCAATAAATAGTTAGTTTATTGAGTTGACACAACATCACCAGTGATCGCCAGATTTATAAAATCTTTATTGTACAGACATAACCAATCAATTAAGTTCTTTTTTTAAACTGTCCAAATGTAATCTTTTTGACAGGTGACAGTCCCTGCCATTTTGACATTGCAACAATATACATTTCGTTATTTACATTGATAAGCAGACGAATTCCTCAAACGTATAAAGCAATGAATTACGAATCTCCTTCAAAAGACGATTATGATTGTGTGACGCAATTGGGGTTCTAAGCGCCCTTGTCGAGTGCCCTGTTTTAGTTATGAACCTCTTTTTCCAATGACCTTTGTAACAAGCCTATTAATGCTCTATTGTCTGAAATATTATTGTATATAAGCTTAGTTAGTCTCTGTTTCGTATAATTTAATAGCCCTACGCATTGTATTCGTAGTTAGAAGAACAAAAACTTAAGGCTGAATTTCTGTACGTATCTAATTAGTATTCAAGATTGGTTTTAAAAGTTTCATCACGCGCATATAGAATGCGTTGCTATAGAATGGAAAAAACTGCAGGGGTAATTTGTCATTGCCTCGGTAATGTGTTGAAAAGCTTTTTCGAAGAAAGGTAGCTAGGGTATAAAATGGTGTAAGTATTTACTTTACGTAGAACTGTTTTAGGTGTAGCCTTTCAATAACAGACTGAGTCAGAAACTTATTTTTGGATACCTAGTTACGTACCTTTTTGGTCGTTCCTCATTGGTACTATTTCAGTATAATATGTATGGAATATTCATTACTATTAACAGATAATATTCTATTTATATGTATGTTTAATACCTTACCATTTCTTACACATAAATATCTCAGAAAGCCGGAACAATCGGCAACTCAAAAACATGTCCGTTACTTAGCGCAGGCAGACTTGCGTCGTAGCGAGTATCTGCGCACTCTTTGCTCGCGCCCATTGAGTCTGGGATGAAAGCGGGGTCATTACCTGAAACAAAGAAGGAAAGCCGCTCAAACTGCGCATAAATCGTGCCACCCTGTTTACCTACCATAGCCCTTCCTACCAACCGGCCAAAGAAAACTCAGCCTACTTTACCATGAATGAAGCCTTTTCTTAACTCTTAATACATTTATATATGTTTTAGACGTTCAAAAACAAGACTTCTCGGAAAACTGTATTCGAAAAACTTTTTTTAATGGAACATTCGCGCCTCTAAACTAAAAAATGCTTTGAATTGTAAATTCGCAATAACAAATTCGGTTTTTTGAATTGTGTTGAGGTCGCTTTTAAGCATTCCACTCTTCTTTAAAAGTCATAAATAAATTTTCATTTATATAAATTTTAAGTATTGCTAACAGTGACGTTTTTGCATTTGAATGGCTGTTTTTAAAAGTTAAATAAATCTGTTTGTTACCCTAGACTTTGTCGTTAATGTTCATGAAAGAATTTGTGAGTGAAACAAGATATATTTTCAATGCATTTATTGTGAACAAGCGAGGATCATGACAATGTATACAGAGTGTTCGCTGTGGGGTAGATTTAGTGTATCATATATATATTTGTAGGTGGCAGCTGTTGATACAAGCAGTGGTAACAATTGAATATGGCTGTAAATCAGCGCGATAGCAGACCGGGCTGACCCCTCATGTAAATGGCGAGTCGCCTCCACCCACCGTCTCAGGGTTTTGGTCCAAATATCAAGCGTTGGCTGCCGACGTACAAATATTTAATAATTTTAGAACAATACATTTATTTCTTTTTCTAAGCTAGAATAAACAATACGCTTGTCAGCTAGACAATAAAGTTATACATAATGAGATTCAGATTTAACATACTTAGTACATTTTAATCAAATTTTAGAATAGAGTGAGTATTTAAAGTATTTTTAAGTGTGTCAGTACATTTTCGCAATACAAAAAAAATTAATTTAAATAACACTTTAAAATGACTTAATGGTATACTTATACGTATGGCGTGTTTTTTCCTCTTATTAAATATTCTGGACCTGACCTGAATACACAACTTTTAAATTTCAAATTTGGCAAAAAAGGTTGGAATATCTAAAACACATCACAATAACACAGTTTTTTTTATTTAATTATTATACTTTTTGTTACCTACTCGTATTATATAAGACTCCTAATAACACATTTTTTCAATGATTAACATTATTTGCATAGTTTTTAAAATAGAATTTAAAATACAACCCGTATTGTATTACAATGACTGATGATAGAACATTGTATATTGTACGCGACCACAATAATGAAAGTTACATTTTCAGGTTTTTTATGTGTGTCAGTTTTTCATGAGATTTATATTTATTTATTTTTAGGAGAACCAACAGCTACAACAGAAGGATAAAAACAGTGTAAGAGACATTAAGCCAATTACAGGTTCTCACGGGTAGAAACGAGTATATGTATGAGTTATCATTAGAATCCGTACAAATCGGCCCTAGTAACATAGCCTACTAATTATTCAATATTTTGCCATAGCAGTCGTAAATCTTATACATCATAAGTAACTCAAACTGAGGTAGTCTTGTGATGTTGTAGATAATAGCAATTGAACTCGTTTACATTTTGTAGATAGTATAATAGACTAAAATATAGATCTGTGTGTGGCTAATCAGTAACCAAATAATTACATAGTAAAATTTACCTTAATTTTTTAATAGAAAATATTATGAAAGAAAAAGGTCAGGTTATTTTAAAATCAAGTAATTGTCATTGTACTTAATCAAAAATTATCAATAATAAAACTTTATACTTGATTACTTCTTATAGAGAGTAGAATTGGTAAAATTCTCTTGAAATCAAGAACAAAATTATCTTCCAGCTGGTTACGAAACTATCGCATATCACGGGCGTTATTGAGACGCATGCCCCAGCTTTCTTGTCGACTCTGATTTACTATGTCTAAAGGAACAATTGCGAAGTAACACTCTTTATTGCCTCAAACAAATTGTACCTAGAGACACAATTATTTACCACTAGTTTCTGCCTCCGACTGCTTTTTCCATATATAATATTATTATAGTACTCTGTGGACTGCATCATGGAAGGTAAATATACAAAAGATTTGACATCAGTCAATAAATAAAAATATAAAAATATGTAATCAACAGTGACATGTCCGTTATGCAAACTGATTGGACCAATGAGCCTATTAGTAAAAAGTAAATGTTGGAAGACGTGTCGGTTTTTTGCTTAAGTATGAAAAATCTATTGAGTTTGCCCTAATTTTTACTACTAAGCACGACAATAGTAATCAGACTAGGACCTAGTGTACATTTCAATTCCTTTATTGCAATATTACAATTTAATCGTGAACCCGCTCTTAAATCTATAACACAATAAACGTAACGTTAAACACCTGTTGGCGGTCAAAATATGTGTTTACTAGTTTTAAAGCTTATCGTAAATATCATGCAGCATCACACACCGAGATTCTATCTGATGCTTAATTAATGTGACGCGTGGAACAAACCGCGAGTACACTTGGTTGGGCACACGCCAGCTTGCTCTTTTTGCTCCACACATGCGCTGCTCACAACATAACTATGTACTGCATTCTCTCTAGGAATGAGACACTGAATGCGACGCCGACGACCACAAATCAGTAGCCACTTTGTTCTTTCACGGCCGCGAACGTTTCTCTGCCGAGAAATCGTTATTGATCTATTTTTAAAGTGATTACTGTCTTGTTATCTTATTGTTCTTTTTGCGCTTTGTTTAGCAAAGTCTAGAATAGTCGCGTACCGAAGCCCGTTTAAGAACGCAGACACAAACGCAAGAGCGGAAGCTAATTTAGAAGAATTTACTTATTGTTTCAAAACTGTTTGTTATGCAAAAAAAATGTTGCTCCATAATGAGACGGAGAGATTCTATTGTTGTAAGAGGTAGCCTCTAACAAAGACACGTCTGAATTATGTTTACCTGTCTGCAAATAAAAGAAGGTTGTGAATCAGATCTGAAGTAATCATTTCAGTATTCTTGTTCTTTTTTTATATTAAGAGGTATAGACGGATGAAAATGCCTAATATTATGAAGTCTTTGTGGAATATCGTACAAAGGTAAGGTGTAGGAAAACGTCTGAAATTAAATTGAACTCAGAAAGGACGAACACAATGGTTATCTGTGTTGGAGGCTGGAGGCCGAGATGTCTGAATGCGACTACATCGACTTTATAATACTGACGCGACACAATATACCCATTTATGAGGCGTTTTCCATACGAGCCTTAATTCAAATTCAGATTCAGTGCATGCCTAAATATTTCTTTTCATGAATTGTGGAATTGGCTCGGCGGATAAAGTCTATACTTTTTAGATATTTTAATTCAAATAAGTACATTAATACTCAGAGAGGATTATCAGATCAATCGTTACGTTTTGCCGTGACTATACAAATAAACACAAATTGCTATATAAAGCTAAGCGCAGAAAGCGAGAACGACTGAACCAATCTAGCATTTTTTTTTTTTCAAATGTTCTTTGTTAACTGAAGAAGGTTTTTATGAATAGAAAAATTAAATCGTGTCCATGGGGCCAAATACAGTATATTACGTTTAAATACTTAAAGTTCTAACAAAACCTACACATTTTAATACATCTATTCTGAATTTTCGTAATAGTTTTATAATTAGAATTTCCTGGTAGCAAAAAAGCTTGAGCTATTTTCAACCTATTGTTTAGCTATTGCCATTCAAAGAATCGACTTAATCCTTCTTATTTTTCCTTCCCATCTCCTGGATAATAAAGAAGAAAATTAACCTTTGCTTCATGACGACTCACATAGACCCGCGATAATTGCTTTTGTACTGCGAGGACGATCCAAGGATTAATTAAAAATACATATGGTAGGTTCCCACTGGCTAACAGTAACTGTTTGCCAGTTATTTTAACGTGATGTTTATTTTGCGCGCCTTGATCCCCAAAATGAGGTAGTATTGGACTTCTAAAATTAAAAAAGTTTCGTAATAAACATTTTTTTATGTTAAAGGTTACATGTTTGGTGTTGTTCATGTCAGACCTCTTTGTTATAATGTTTGGTAGAGAGCCGACACACTCTTGATTAATAATAATATAATAATACCAGCCTATAACTGTCCCACTGCAAGGCAAAAGCCTCTTCTCATACAGAGAAGGCACGAGCATTGATCACCACGCTTGCTCAAGGCGGATTGGCGATTTCGGACTTATATTAACTACAAGTCCAGGTTTCCTTACGATGTTTTTCTTCACCGATGTCTGTGATGTCCAAGATAAACTTTAGAAAGTAAAGTACATGAAATTAAAAAGGCAAATTAGTACTTGCCCGGATTCGAACCCGCAATCTCTTGCATGAGAGGCGTGCGCCTTAACATGTTCGACCCCTTACACACTCTTGTAAGGGGTTGAAAAGGTGTGCCTAGTAATCACTTCATAGACCACTAAGCTAAGAGCCTTGATAACAGAGACGTGAAATAAGTTATTCGTTTCCGAAATCGAAATAGTGTATTTAAAACACATAAAGAAATTTCGTACTATTACCACAAAAACAGAAAGATAATGATAATTATCCAAAATATTTTTATGCACATAGACCGTAAGGACACAGAAACACGGGTTCTTTCACCAATAATTGAGTAAATGTACAAATTGTACTTTTTTAATCCGTACTTCCGTACTAATATTATAAATGTGAAAGTAACTCTGTCTGTCTGTCTGTCTGTCTGTTCTTCACGCTTAAATCCCTGAACTGATTTGAATGAAATTTGGTACGGTTATAGTCTGGGACCCCAGAAAGGACATAGGATAATTTTCATCCCGGAAATCTCTCGGGAACGGGAGCTATTAATCCACGCGGACGAAGTCGCGGGCAAAAGCTAGTTTATTATATGGAAGTGTTTAAATTATACACGAACCTTCCAAGAGCTTGGTTGGGGTCTCAAAAGCTCATCTCTATTTTTAATGTCTATTCGAATAATAGATTATGTCAATATTTTTTAAAAATAAAAGTTAAAACATAGCTAAAACGAAAAAAAATGTTTATCAATACGTGGTATATTTATTTTTTCACATTGAAAAATGGTATTTTAATATTTTAAATAAGCTTAAAAATACATACCAATATTACTTACATACAGGCAAAAGCCTCAAAATTAAGTATTATTCTGAGGTATTTTGGGCCCCATCGAACTCAAGCTGTTATTTTGTTCACCAAGACGAAGGAAGGCTAAATTGGGCTATCTATTTGTTCTTATGGATTAATTGGAACAAATTCTGGGAAACATAAAATAAGGTAAATATCAGATTAGGGTAAATTATACGGGTGATTGCTTACATCCGGTTATTACTTGTGTTATTTTTACTAGCTTCTTCCACTTTGTATAATTATAATGTTTGTGTGGACTACAAACGAAATACCACTACAGATAGTGCAATCCACGAAGACGCGCCCCACTATCCACCTAACCGTGTATAGTATGTGTGTAAGCTTCCGTCAATGTTTTTAAGGTTAAGAATTCCCAAAAATCGTTTCCTTATGGATACTTACTTTACAGAAAACATACCCTCCAAGTTTCATGTCTCTAGAACCAGAGTTTTTGTCTGTGCGTTAATATATTACCCATTCAGTCAATTAATTAGTCAGACAGTTTACCATTTTATATATATGTCGCAGGTTTTTCACAAAATTAGGTTTTTGATCAAAATCCTAGGTTTTTGATGAAAAACCAGAAGTTCAGGTTTTTTATCAAAAATCTGGACTGTAACAGGTTTATGATGAAATTAAGTTTAAAATTTGTCATCTTCCGGTTTTCCATCAAAAACCTAGGTTTTTGATCAAAAACCTAATTTTGTGAAAAACCTGCGAAATATATAGATGAACTTCACTTACACTTGAAAACTAAGCTTTCTCTTTCTATTAGTTTTATATCTACGCAAATTATTACTTAAACAACGTGACATTTAACAGATTCAGACGTCAAAGTGTCTTTGACTATCCTTAGTAAAATCGCACTGCATGATATACATTCACACATAATTTTAAACCACAGATTAAACAGCTACGCAAGGACAACACAACAACCTTTTCTTAAAAACAATTTTACCAAAACTTAAAAGCCGAACAAAGCACCAAACGAAATCCTTATCTCCTTCCAATTGAACGATAATAGGCAACATATCCCTAACATATCAGTTCATACATTCATCTTGGTCTAACTGCGATTCCAGTAGAGGGGTGATAGCAAGGCGTTTTCAAACTTGTAAAAGAACTGTCTCGAGACACATTCGCTCGTAGGAAACTTCTGCTGTCCTTAGAACCAATAAATGGTGCGTTCCTATGTAGTGCAAGGAAACGATTTTATTTATTCTATTGTTTAACTTCTATTGTTTACATATTTTAGAGTTTGATCCTTCGAACACACGTGATTTGAGACACAATAAAATGACAATAGCAGATGACAGCCGGCTATCGGTTGGTCGTTGAAAGGTATCTGAATTTTATGAGGTTTTGTTTTGTCACCTGTGTCTGTCTGCGTTGTGTGTTATGATTTTGAGTTTATGACGTCATAATAGCAATACTATGAAAAGCTCGTGAAATTTTGGTAATAGAGCTAATGTCTGAAACTAACAATCTGTTAAGATTGTTATTTATATAGGGCCCTAACGCAGAAGAAGCGATAATGTGTCGATTTTTTTGTGAATTTCTTCCCGTGCGCTCTTACGAACATAAACGTTTGTGAATGCCGTCAAAGAACACTGCGTTACCGCAGCGTTCCGAAATGTTCTTGTCGTGTGTGTCTTCACGGGTCCTAACCATAAGTCACAGACTTGTGACGAGCCGAAAGACAAATTTTAGTACAGCATGATGGCCCAATTATTTGACCCAGCCTACAGTGTAGTTTGTTCTAGGGTCAAATAATTGTGGTAATATACTGTGCGTAACCCAAACATGAATTTCCCTTAAGAATTACATGGACATTTATATATTATAAAATCGATACTTACCTGACCCTCACAAGAAATACATAAAATGATTCAATAATTTGATCGATAATAGAAAAAACATTTTTTCTAACCTAACTTCAATTAATTACCTACATTATGTATAGAACCAAAGACATTTTAGTAATTATTTTCCGTCATATTTCAAGAATCCTGGCTTGAGGAAATCTTCAAAGGATTTCTAGGAACAAGAAGTTCTATAATTAGTTAGTTTAGTATAGTGAAGGTAATTAAAACCGGAAAGGAAAATGGACTAAAATACACGCGTTCTGCGTCAATGTCTGTTCATTAGACACTTGTCTTGTTGAAATATCCGTCGTATTTTAGGTAACTTATGATAATCTTTTTTAGTTACAGGTGTACTAAGGCGGCTAACCCATTGGCGTTTTACAAGCGTTGACGTTTTTCCAACGTCTGTCATCGTCACATTAACGACTTTCGACGTTAACGTCGCGTATCTAATGTATGACGATATCTTTGAAGTAACGCTAACGCTCGATGACGCCACTGGGATAACACCCTAAGAAACAAAAACACAGGTACAGTGTTATTAGAAGAATTTATTGTTTTTCCTATTATCGACCAAATTATTGAATAATTTTATGTATTTCTAGATAAGTGGCATTGCAGAATAGATAACGAAAACGAATGGATTGTCAAATGTATGGAATTGACATAAGCTTTCGCTAAATAATTTGACATCTCCATACATTTGACAATCTGGTCGTTTTCGCTAACTATTCTACAATGCCACTTGTCTAGGGGGGCTGTAGTGTACCCACATGGCAAAGATTTGAAACTGAACGAAAAGATGTAAGGCCGTCATGTAAGGTGAATTTACATTTTTCTATCTTCTTTTCACTACTTAGTATAAATCAAAGCCGCATTCCGCTGTCTGTCCGTAACTACCACGGTTTATGAGATACAGCCTGGTGACGGACATACAGAGAACTGACAGCGGAGTCTAAGTAATAGGCTTCCGGTCCCCTTTGGGTACGAAACCCTAAAATTGAGAGCTATGTTTCCAAAACCACTTTTTTTAATGTATTATAGTACTGAGTTGTAACTGATCTGTTATGATTGTAACAAATGTACATAAGTTTGTGGCATATTACATTTAGTGAACTCTGACCTTTCTGTAAAAATTAAATTACCTTATCTCCATCTTATCTTATATGAATGATGACCATAAAGACCTGTTATCGCATTATTGCCCTTCTCTCTTATCTTTATGGTATCTACACTGATTCAACTCAAATGATAACTATCTGACATCTCTATCTCACATCTGACACAAAATGCCACTCCACGCACTTCCTACTCCATGTTCTTGCCATTAACAATAATAGTAAATAAGTAATTAATCACAGTAATTAAGTAAATGGTGACAAACATGACATACCTTTTTGTAACATGTTTCAAAAATGTGTAAAAGAAACACTAAGATTATATTTATTTATTTAATTTCTAATATTACTTTAGGAAATTAACTAAATAATATAATCTTAATCAGATATATATTATTTATATAAAAAGAGGTGTAAAGTTTGTTAAAGCTTATTTAATTACTAAACCATAGTTGAAATATATTGCAGCTTTGTCCGGAATTTCTGTAAAAGTTACATTACCTTCATCTATTCCACCTATTTTATATGAATGGTGACCATAAACTGACTTTTTATCGCTTTATGAGTCATCAACGCCTTTAGAAATCCACACTAGTATTATATACATACAATTATCTAAATGTATTTACACTGATTTCTCAAATGATTACCATCTGACATCTCTATCTCACATCTGACACAAAATGCCACTCCACGCACTTCCTACTCCATGTTCTTGCCATTAACAATAATAGTAAACAAGTAATTAATTACCCAGATGAGATTCTTTCTACGAATTACAGCTGAAGAAATAAACTAATAAACGAATCTTTCATTACAACACTAGGGCGAATTGTACCAAACATTTGTGCCTAATTTCTTAACCTACTAAACTCACGTAAATTCGATATATTTACGGAAGTTTTTGACAGTCATTCCATAAAGAATATAAATTAGATAATATAAAATAAGTAATCTTGAATTTGACTTTAAAAATAAATAAAAAATCAATTAATTCAGACCCATAATCATATTATACAAAAGTAATAATGTCACATGTCACCTCAATTTTTAAAATATGGAACTTATACATTTAAAATGAAAAACATAAATAAATAATTACCTAACTAAGTCCACTTAATGTCCCGAATACAAAAATATTAAAGACGTAAAAAGTTTTTAGTCGGAATAGTCCTGTAGTTAAGACGCTCTCCTCTTACTTCAAATCCATCTAGAACATTCAGTGCCTCGGTATTGTCATTTGTATATTTTCTACAGTCATAACGGGAGTCAGAAACCAGAAAATCTGACTATATGCGTATGTCTTTTTACCATAATTATTACATACGCATTCAGAAAAAGGCAAGAAAGGACAAGGTTTGCAAGGTACCTTTAACGTAACTCAGAATTATTTCCTAACATGAAGTTACATTACAAATACGTATACTAAACCATACCTAAAGCGCCCGCGTTAGTCACTAACTGCGACTTAATAAAACAACCATGACTAGCGCAAGCTCGCTGTAAATGATCACTTTCACACATACCCTTCACATACTATTTCCTATTCCCATTGTGGTTACGAGGAAAACGCCCCTTAAATCATCTATCCCATGTCACTAACAAACCAGTAAATCATAAATATACAAAATAACACAGTTGTCAGAACACGACGGTTCTGTCTGAAGCCGGTACGCTCTGATTCCGTACAGTGAGCAATAGAAATAACCTCAGACGGTGACAAATAACTGTGCGGCTTCGAATTTGCGCCGCGGTGCAACAGATACCCGCTACGTCGATGGCAATAAGCGATGTTCTTATTACGGGTACGAAACAAAACAAGTGCGCCTTGCTTGGTTGAAGCGAAATTATACATAGTTGACAAATAGAGCCGACTCCGCCGACTGCGAGCCAATTCACAAAACGCTGCGCTGCATCTTGTCGATAAATTTTCACTCGCCACGTTGCCAATGGCGCACAATAAACCCGACTTCAGTCTCCCGATATTTTTATCAATTCTTACGTTTGCCGTCGCTCCGCCGTCATCATTCGCATATTGACTGAAAACGTTATCCTACGTACTTACCGATAAAAAAATCTTTCATTTTACACACGAAAGCGTATCGTAAGTATAAAATTATTCCGCTATCGCCTGCACTGAACTCTCGATTTCACATGTCGTAAAATTTTTACTCTCCCAAGATTTTTATCGTGTCATGTGCGCCTAAAATATGTTAAAATATTGTCGCTTACTCTAAGCTGACGTGGCGATGCCTATCATTGTAGTGCATGCTTTTAGAAGCGACGCACCTGTTCTGGACTTATTTATGTATATCCTGGAGCATGAATAGCACCATTCGCGTCGTCTAACAACGTTTGTTCGTCATTTGCAGCTCTAATGCATAGAGAGAAAAAAGTTGGAAACTTTTTTAATACATAAGATCTTAGTTTAATATTTATTTGATCTCGAAATACACATTACGTAATTCTGAAAGATAATACATGGCACTGAATCCAGCATGTCTGACGACTTTAAGTGTCAATCGACAAATGTAGTTAGCATTGCTGTTGCTGTTGTCTTTATTTGACCGCTTATGAGAATTGTATTTAATGCGCCGACGAGTAGACAATTTACTACGGAAAAATACTACGAATTAAAAATAAAATACTACTATGTGGGTGGGACCACATCCGCACTTTAATTAAACCGAGAATATTCTATGGATTCAAAAAATCAGCATGATCGATACGAAACGTCGAAAGCGACCGCGTTTCGATGGCAGGCGCGGAAATAATTAGAGACGGTTTAAACCAAGCAGATCGCATTCACCGCATAATGAATGAAACGTCACTGTTACGTCGGTGGACGGCAGTCGAACGATGACGTCACACGACTCATGACTTCAATTGAGAAGTAATTTTCGCGTAAATGGAAGCCTTTCTGCGTTTTGTGTGAAAGTTCAATGTCCGAGCGTTATTAAGCAGTAACAAATTCAATAGATATTAAAAATTTGATAGAATAGACAGACATACACAGAATGATACGATTAAAGAATATAAAATTATAAGAAAATTCTATAGGACAATCGTATTTATTCCTAATACGAAAAACGATGCGAATCGAATACTACCACGATAGCTTACACAAGGTAGGCCTATATTCCTGTATTTTTGTAAGAGTAACGATTTATGACCACAGCAATATGTTAATTTACAAAAAATATTTACCAAATCCGTAGCCAGTATAAAGTCAAGTCATGGTATAACAGTAACCGTGTTGGTAAGCGATGTTACCACAGACTTAAAACTACTTCATTGCCTTATGACCTCCTAAGTTATTATGTCAACCAGTGGTCGAACTTGAAGTCCAGTAGGCATACAGCGTGTTAGGAAAGACGAGGGACATTTTGTAGGAAAACAAAATACAATACCTTAATTTTTTACCTAATGCCTCATAAAATTATAAATTGTTGACACGCGCGCTAGATTCCCATCGAAATCAGAACGGATCATACTTACTTCACTCTCTTATGACCCGATGCAACCACGAGCGCTAGAATGTCCTTATTTAAGATTTTGAGAGCTTTATTGCGATAAAATTCAACTACGGTTAAGATTTTATTTTGTTTTATTATTATACACATTTTTATTCGTCATATGTGAGCATATACTATCGTGTCCTTAAATATGTCCCTCGACTTAGCTAACACCGTGTATATTACATATCAAGTAACCGAAGATTTATATTCCTACTGGTACCGGTATTTTGAAAGAGAAATCGTGTAACCAGTGCAACGGATGTACGGTATTTTCCCATTCAGGTTAAAGTATGAAATGTAAGACCTACAACTGTTTTATTTCTCGTTACACACGACTTATTTGTTACACTTTCTCGTTGAAAGAGCGACATCGATCCGATCGTGTGTTTGAACCTTTATTTTTTGCTTTGGTCGGAGAAGTTTAGTTATTTCTTTCATTTCTCCGTGCATCTTAAAGGATCTTACTGTACTTACGTATGCATATATCTCTATCTCTTTACTTTGTTAGGTGGAAAATTTTGTTAAAACATATTATTTGGAAGTAAAGTAGATTTGTCATTTTTTTCTCAGAAAGTTAGCGATTTACGTAATATAGTTTCATCAGATTATTTCTTAGATAGTTAAGGATACTTTGGAATATTATAGAGTTTTTTTCTTTGAGTGGGAAATCGTTTAATGACTGCTCCCGTCCTGGGTGCGGCGGAAGGGCGTGTCAGACTTTTACTGACTAAAACCCAGTCATGTTCCTACGAATGCCCTTATGTTCCCCGGCAGGCGTTGGCCCTGTTGGGCTCCTTCCTGTAATATTATAGAGTTGCTCATTCTAATAAGCCAACTTATTCTTTCGTGTGAATAAAAATGGGCAAGATACTCAATTTTTCAGTTAGTTAATTCAAGCTAAGTAAAAAACATTTTGACGTGAGCCTAAATTAAAGGCCTGTCATAGAATAAAATATTTTAAAACCTGTAAAAACAATCTCATGAAATGGTTACAGTAAACTGAGTACTTACTTAGTAAGAAGAACATTAATTTGTCTGAAAATAAAATAGCAACATCTATATACAATAGAAAACATAATTTCTCAAAAAATAGAAGTTAAAAATAGTTACGATTGGCACTCTGAGCGATAAATAAATGAGTTATAGTGACGCACAGCATCGAAATCTTTTTTGACAGCTTCTGTTAAAAATACTCCCGGTGATTAATTAATTTAGAAGCTCTTCTCTCCTAATGTGATCTAACAGTAAAAAAACAAAGTTCATAGAATATATTTGTTATAATGAAACGCATGTGTAATGTAACCTGACACTATAATGATTAATGACTGATATTTCTGTTTCCATACATGTGGTTAAAAGAACTGAATCATTACAAAATTGCTGTGTGTGCGACCTACTTTAATTTTCTACTGAAGCTCATAAGTAGAAAGTCTCTCATACTTGCGAATAAAATTCTAAGTGAAACCTTGAAATATTACCTATAGATAATATTAATTTACTAAATGTATGCTGTGTGAAAAAAAGGTGTGACCATATTCAGCCGTTAAAACTTTTTTTTTGTACTATTACCCTGTGATATGCCCTATAAACAAATTGAAAAAGTTGGTTTCTATTAATAAGATTATAAAATGAACCTATCGATAAACAAATAATAATAATTAAAAAGTTAAAAACTATTGGAGAAAAGTGTCTTAGAGTCTGACGAAAAAAAAAATAAGCACAGCAGATGCATAACTATCCCAGAGGCTAAACATGTACGTGCACTCAAAGTTCCATACATTTTCCATTCATTATAAACCGATAAATCTATCGTAAAATCGTTTACACTATTTTTTCTTTGACTCCTAAACACATCACTAGCCTCTATATCTATTTCAGCCACAAAGCAACGTTTGTATGTTTCGGTTTAAAGGGTATGGGACTTTGGGTGCCAGTATAAGCATCAGACTGCGATAGTAATGCATCTGCTAGGCCTATGGTATTCCAGATGTCTATAGACAGCGGAAACCACTTATCATTAGGCTCGCCGTCAGCTTTTTTGCAATTCAATGATAAATAAAATAAAATTACACTTTCACTCGTCCCTGTTAATTATATGTGGCAGTTACGTATCTTTTCTGTGGGAAGAAACAGGCACAAACTCAACAGAGCTTAAACACATTTTCAAACTCCATAAATAATACTGAAAATAACATGGCAACATTGACCACATTGCAATGTGTTATTTATATCATCAATGACTATCAGATAACGCTAAACAGTAATACGGAACTGATCGGAAATCAACACGAGATAACATAGCTATACAAAATCAAGCGTAATATCAATACATGGATAATAACGTTATCATGTTGGCAATATCCGCTCAAGTCAACATCCAAAACAATACCAGCCATGATAGGAATATGCATCAAAGCACATATCAATGCATTATGTCAATTCAGTCTGCTCTGACATACCTATACAGCTGTGTAAACCATTGACTCTTATTACAAATGCGAAGGTTTTGTTACACCGTCATAATAAAACCACTGAACCAATCGTAATAAAATTTTCCAAAAAGATAGGTTGGGATATGGACTACTTTTTCATCCGCCACTCCGTCCCGCAATAGCTGACATTCACACGAACGAAGTCGCAGACAAAAATAGTGTTTCATAAATCCAAAACATCGATTGAGATTCGATAAATGGACGGCAACAGTTACAATCGAAGCGGAGCCGGGATTTAGCAAAACAAAACAAAACGTTATAAATATCGCAAAACCGCAACGGATAGAATCGAATATGAGGGAAGTAAAAAAATATTAAAATTTTGAACGATCGCAATCCCGGCTATCGCTATCAAAGCACGTCCAATCAAAACGAGACGTGACAATGATCCAGAACCTTTTCGATTCTGTGAATAGCCTCGCTAACTTATTGGCGGTCCTTTATTTACTGATTGGTGTTTGACACCTCAGCGGGAGGATTCCGTTGGTATTTTTATTTAATTAACTTTAGCCGCTGGCTGCGTTCGCGGGACACGGGACACTGACACAATGCCGACTAATTTAACCGTGGTTTCACTTTAATTTTTACCGTTATTTCCACTGTTTTAGAGCTCATTTTAATTACTTTCATAACTCTTTGACTCCTACGTTTATACAAACCGCTTTGTTAACGAATCAAAATTACGAAAGGCTGTCTGCAGTGGAGTTAAGCGCTATCGAGCGTTGAAATGTCAATTTTATAATGCGACTCTTTTGCACTGAGCGGAGACGGAGCTCAAACTAATTGAAAGAAACTGCACCGAACGAAAATACAGGCGAAGTTGAATTCCCTCCTCGGAAAACTGTGCGGAAGATAAGGCGATAATAATTCTTCGTAAAATGTCACGAAAGTTCATAACTGATAAAAGTTTGGTCCCTTTTCTGAAATTTTAATAGAGATTTAATTTTCGCGAGTGCCCTAGTCGCCGCCGTCGATATCGGCGTACGCACCCTAGCCGTCCCTCGCACACACATTACTCTATCTGTGCGTTATAATCTTGTTTTGGATTATACAGAACGTAGTACTAGCATTAGTATCGCTAACACATGCTCTGCCGATGACGTCATGAATGCGTCAAAATGTAAAATACTTGGCGATAGTAACGCACCGGATGAATTAGAGCCCATTTTCCTCTGATTGTAATTTTCCTTTTCAATTCAATGTTCTTTATGATGCAATAAACATGTATGAGTTCATTGCTATTGACTCTCACCCCAAAGGCCGATAGCTATTAACTGCCTTCCTTACTTACTGGGTATATGAAAAAGAAAAAAAGGCTTTGTAGATTGCCGCCTGTTTCAAACTTATGAGATAGCGATATTAAAACAAGTTGTAGATATTTAAATGAGTGATTGATTATCACCTAAATATTTCAACAAAAATTTTAATACCATAATCAATCTAAACATAACCTAACAATCTGCCATATCATTCTTATTCTATCTACCAGAGAAAGACAACAATACTTTTAGTTCTGTTTAGTCAGAACCAAAGAAGGTTGCAACACTAGCAAAGTTTATTCTTTAGTTCTTACTAAAAAAACTATTCCATAAGCGGTACATGTACTTGGGCAAAACAAATTGAAAAGCAAATAAAAAAGGCTTCTCGATAAAAACGACGTGAACTTTTTCAATTACAAACTTGCATGGCGAGGCTGATGTTAAGTATGAAACCTATAAGTTTATTAGATCGATTCTTGGCAATATGGTATTTTGCCATGTAAAGTGGAATATTTTTACCCGTTCAACGTGGAGATAGAAGGAGAGTTTTGTGATCAAAGCGAATGAAAAAAAATCTTGACTAATATAATAACAGGACGAGATTTTTTTATGTTGCTTCTTTAACTAAAGGAGACATTATTTTGAGCATATGCACGAGCGTTACATCGTAATGAGATATTCGTACGAATGCTCGACGCTCAGCAATGCTATTCTGTAAGATCTCACTTTAGTGCTCACTTCTGATTCCGCAGTAAAAACTGTATTAGGTATTGTGTAACCCAATGAAAACTACGCTAGCGCCACTTAATAAGAATGATGGTGAAGAGAACTAAGTTTAGTGAAAAGTTGTCTAATTTGACATTGAATACCAAATACTTTTCACTTAGGAAATTAAATCGGGAATGAGATCGAAATCGTATTCGCACGCGACTTCTTACGGAATCGCACTGCTGTTCAGCGTAATGCTCTACACTTACACCTCACCTTTTTTTAACCGACTTCTAAAAAAAGGAGGAGGTTCTCAATTCGAATGTTTGTATGTTTTTTTTTTTGTTTTTTTTTTTATGTTTGTTCGCGCATATCTCCGTCGTTTGCCAACCGATTTGAACAATTCTTTTTTTGTTTGAAAGGGTAGACTTCCCAAATGGTCCCATTGTCATCAGGTCCAGGATCTGATGATGGAATCATGCCGAAATCGAGGGAACTCCTCAATTTTTTTATAGAAAATGGTACATTTTTTTTTAAAGTTACTCTAAAACGTAGTTGGGACTCTAACTAAAAAGTAAAAAAATAAAAAACTTTTTCCAAAAAAAAGATAACCGACTTCAAAACCGAAAAGCTCAAAAATAACTATTTCGGAAGTCGGTGGCAAGGCAACACAATTCGACCGGCAGAAGAGAAGCCACCGACTTCCGAAATAGTTATTTTTGAGCTTTTCGGTTTTGAAGTCGGTTATCTTTTTTTTGGAAAAAGTTTTTTTTCTACCTTGTGTTCACTCTTAGTTGAAAGGACATGGCCAGCCCCAATATGGGCGATTGCATAGTTATCGAATTCAATTTACACCAATGATTTTTGGTGTTTTATTTCGTTAATATTGGGAAGTTAAATTGCAATAAATAATACACATAAAGAACTTGTCATTACAACACACTAGACGTAAACAGTTTCACTAAACCTTTAGTCATATTGCTGGCATTAAGTGCATAGAATAGGATTTGCTATTCGAAACCATAAGGCGCTCTAATAAATTATTTATTAAAACCTGACAATAATACCATATGCAACCAACCAGTGGTGACATAAGGCTCTGAAACGTTGTTTTTATCTGCTGGCCTTTTAGAGTGACGACCATGGACCGGAAGACGCAACGTAGGCAGGCCTCCCACTAGGTGGACCGACGACAACATGCAAGTGGCGATTTGTCGTTCTACGTTGCGGTCTAAGGAGGAGGCCTAAGTTCAGCGGTAAACTCCGGCTGATAATAATAATAAGGAAAACACAAAATAAGGCAAAACAGTATAAATGATTATAATATTTAATTTTTACAGAAAACAAATAAAAATGGTTTAATACATTATTACCTAGATAACTAAATACATTATTACATTACAGCGTTGAGTTATTGTTGAACGAGTCATAGGTCTACCAAACTGTTTATATTTTATTCCTACACTATCAACAATCAGTTTATTTTTTTAGTTCACCAACGCAAAAGTCTTGTGTAATCTGTTTGTCTTTGTAGCCTTTGTGTGGTTATTCCTCAGTTGATGCACCTCATAGCAATCCACAAATCAAATCAGTCAGTATCAGTCCGTAAAGATAAGCGGCGGGGGTCAAAAATATCTGAAAATAATCGCAACCCAAGAACAATAGGACGTTGAATTTGCAATGACAGATTGTCTGCATTATTGACGTAATTGACATTTGACATAAAAAAAACACACACATTGTGTCAAACCAGTACCGTTCCGTTTTAAAACGTTGTTTGGATGAATTAGACAAAAACTTATTAAAATGTATTATTATGATATGAGCATTTTATAAAAATCGACAAATACCAATGACTACAGTTTCGTATGAATAAAATGTCGCTAATATAATGCAATGGTCGACCATATCACACATTTTGTACAAGTAGTATACGTGGTTTGGAACGTTCTTTACCATATTTATCTTTCTCTATGGTGAATTATGGCGGAACTTGACAGACGATATTTTGAATTCGTCTTCCGTTACTTATTATTTTGAAATAAAAGCTGATAAGTCCAGAGAGGTTAAAAAGTACGTAGTAATTCATTTTTCTATTTTTATTTTACAATGTATTTACTATGTTTGTGTACATGGAATGCCATTTTTGTCCATGTCATTTCAAACCTACAATTTGCTTGTCAAATAGTTATTGTTGGTTGTCGGTAAAATTGGTACACAAAACGCTCATGGTTCCTAATTCAGTTGTAACCAAAACAAACGAATGCTCATGTTTATCAGCACTTTTAATCTCCGCTTTTCGTTTGTCTGTCAATCTATCAGCGGCTGTATCTCATCAAGTAAAGAGTTAAATATTTTACAGAGTATGTATTTTCTTTTATAATCCTTACAAAACGCAAAGTCCCCTGGCGCTTCTGTCTGTTTGGAATACACTCAAAAAGTACGGTACGGGTTTTCACTTACCTACATAAATATTTTAGCAGAGAAAAGCCGAAAATTTAAATGATTTGTAACACCGATTTACCGGTTTTGATTTTTATTCGATATTTAACTCTAACTTGTATACACACAGGTTCATCGCTCGTCCGTTATCGACCTTAGGAAAAAACTAGTATTGAAATTTTATTGAAATCTGTTCTGTACTTAGACGTGGAAACGTAACAGACGGGCAGACAGACAGACAGCCACGCAGCCAGACAGAGTCACTTTCGCATTTATAATTTATTTATTATTTATTTATTTATAATTACGGAGGGCCAACAGCTTTTGAACATTAGTTATAGCAAAAATATTGTAAGAAACATAAAGCCAATTACAGGCCCTTACGTATAAATGTTTGTATACACACTATAAGTGCCCTATAATATTAGTATAAAGGTCTTTCTTTCAAAGTCAAAGTAGCATTATTTTATTTCCAATATCATTTTAAAAGGCACTTTGAAACGTCTTTGATGGAATCGACGTTCAAATAATAGATTTTATAGTAGTTAATTTCTATAGACACGTTATGCTCAATCCACACGACAACGATTTATCGCTGCGATTTGACTGCACAGTTGGGTTGTGCAACTTTATCGAACGTCAGACGAAAATCGACCAAAATATTATGGTCATGTGGACGCTGCTGGGCGTTCGATAAACTGCACAAACCAACTGCGCAGTCAGATCGTAGCGATAAATCGTTGTCGTGTTTACCGTGCATAACTCGAATAAAAAATCGGGCGAGTACTTAGAGAATATTAGTCGTGCTCATGTTCTTTGTCATGTAAAACGTATTTGTTCTACCAAATGATGCGGATCTAAAACATTATTTATTCGATACTTTTCCTGTTGACGTCAGTTGGTGTTAGTATTTCTATAATTCATCAGATCTAAAAGTGATTGTTTTTTATCTGATTTGTTAGGTGTTAGGTGTCTGGTCGAGTTGCATGGAATACTAAAGACACATGAAACAGTTTTAACTAAAATGCAAAATTAAATAAAATATAAATGAAAATATAATACAAGAAATGTCATGTTTTCGGCGTAATTTGCTCAATTTTACTTTTAATTGGACTCGCACTTGGCCAGCTTTTGGTTCGTATTTTATTTCTTTGCTCGTTTCTCTTTCAAATTAGCGTATCTACAATACCAACATGACATTTACGACTAACACCACACCTTTACAATTAACTTCAAACCATATAAAAACGTAAATTCAATTCAACATTATTAATATCGCGTTTACAGCTTGTAATTAAAGTCGCAAAAAAGTTGATTTAGCATTATAAGTCTTCATGCGATGTGCTTCACTACTGCGCTGAAACTTAAGCGATTCTGAACTTTATCTTTAAAAGAACAAGGTTGAAATTGCGTTGCTGAAACTGAAGTGTATAATATCTTTTCAGAGTTCGCAGTATGTATAATTGAGTCATTAGTAGCGGGTAACACGAGAGGTGCGAATGAGTCAAAGGTGCACACGATAAGTAAATGCAATTTCCTTTTAGACCGTGATCTTAAGGGGTGTTGGGTAACGCCACAATGTATTGACGTGGTGACAAACCCCATATCTTGTCGGGTGGATTTGCGGCTGCATTAAAAATGAGTTTACAAGAATTATCATTAAAGGGAACTTTTTACGAGTTGTTTTGAACAGGGTCGTTTAGAAAACATAGAACAAACAACAGTATTTTTTACTACAAAGCCCAAATGTAGGACGTCATTATAAAGTACTACCGTTTATTCCAAACTAGGTAAGTATTGTATTAATTTTATACTTAAAAAATTATTAATACATAAATCATTTAAATATATTACACTGAACAGACAATCGTGCTGATCACGCAAAGAATTGTCCAGGGGTGGGAATAAAACCGACGACCTGCGACTAAGCAGTGACTAACCACTGGACCGACAATCTATTAATTAAAAGACAATAAACATTTTTGACGGGCCTATTGGTGTAATGGTTAGTGACCCTGACTGATAAGCCGAATGTCGTGAGTTCGATTCCAATTTGCAACCCAGGACAAACTTTGTGTAACGAGCATGATTGTTTGTTCAGTGTCTGGGTGTAATTAATCTATAATTTATGTATTTATTTATAAATGATAAAAGTATGTTTATCAGTTGTCTGGTTACCATTTTACAAGCTCTGCTTGATTTGGGATCAGATGGCTGTGTGTGAGTTGTCCCATTAGATTTATTTATTTCACAGCACATATAACATCCTGGGTGTTTTCACTCGAATGCACGACGCAAGCTCATGATGATGAACAATAAGAAATAAAAAGTAACATTTCTTCAAGATTTCCTACTGAAACCGTTATCAAATTCAAGCAATACCTGACGATGCTTAAAATAACTACATTTATTAGAGAGAACCTCGCTACAGTCACTTAGGCGATATAAGGCTTCGCTCAAAGAGGCGTCGAAGGTGGTATAAGCTTGAACTGCAAGTATTTTAATAGGTTAAATTTTAATATGTGGTTGGCGAAAACTTAAAAGTGATTTTATTTCAGTTTAAGTGGATACACTCAAAAATTTTGGTGTGTCGTATGAGTGATACTTATTTTGAGTTTCATTAAATGGACATACGTGAATCCAGTCTCTTGTGTCCAGTTGGTGAATAACCTATACCCCATTGAATGCTCTAATTACAGACACAATTAGAAAAGCATTGTGTCTCGCGCGGATCCACGTCCTGGACACAGGAAAGGTTAAATTACGAGAATGCGAAAGTGTAGCAACCGACAAAGCAAGTATGAAAATCGTTGTAACCATTCTAAGAGTCAGAGAACTCCCATGATGAACTAACCAAGAAGAAAAAAAGGCAACAGATGTGCGTAACATTGGCACGTTTTACCAAATATTCTATGAATGTACCCCTTTATATTTTTTATGCATCATTTGCGAAAACTACCATACAAACCTTGGCCATAACTAGACATTAGGGATGACGACAGCATCAAGAAAATGGCATTCTGTTTAGTCCGTCTGGTAGATCGGCCAAAAATACGTATTTTTTGCTTGATCAAATTAATAAAAAAATACAAAGATAAAGAGCAACAAAGTTCCGGAGTGGGGCCTTTTGACGTCACCGTCCTGCAAAATATGTATCTGATCGTGACGTCATGCGCAACTTTAACGCACTGTATCTTCGTCATTGTTCGTTAACGAGAAAGAAGAAAAAATACGTGCCCAAAATTTCTTGATAATCTTTCTGACGGACTAATTCCTTTTTTTTTTGTCGTCTCGCCTTTTATAGGGTACCCTTTGGCCGACATTTCATGATCGTCCATAAATGCTTCTTTTGCCAGCCACTTCAGTGTACTATTCCATTACATTTTGTAAGACCTACTCAAGCTCCTTAACAAAGCTTAAATACATCAAACAAACAAACTTCGACCATATTACATCTACAAAGTACGTCCACAGTGATCCAATAAGCCAGATATAATTTTAACGTCCAATTGAAACTGTTCCCGATATCGTTGAAGACATTTATCATCGCCCAAACATTATTACATTTAATTAAACTTTAAAACAAGTACCGCCCGATATTGGAGTAGGGATTATCAGATCTATTTGCAAATGTCCAAATCTGTAAGTGGAAATTGTTAGATTGTGATAACATAAGTACCTATCTACTTACAAGTTTACGTCGTTATGAAGAAAACCTCTAAGATGTTATTTTACGTCTCTCGTCTGTTTTTCTAAGCTTTTGTTCTCAGAAATGATATTTGAGATCGCAGAGCTACTTTTTTATCTGCTTAATCCAAAACGAAAAAGTTGAATAAAAGTAAATGTTGTTTTTTTTTTAAGATTTTGTTCTTTCAATCTGTTACAAGGTGACATTTCACGTACGTTCGCGTATTATCGTGAGTGTTTTAATCCATTCTACTTACTGCCAGATGAATGCGACTGCTTTTACTGAACTACAAAAACTGCAGCACTTTTCATTCGCGAGAACGCTGCCTCATCTACTGAACATACTTAGCTCTTGAGGTCACAGCACACTAAATCCCATCTGCATAAAAAGCTAGGATCAGCGAAAGTGGATCCAGCAAATGAATGCAGAAGGTTAGTTCCCTACAACGAGTGAAATCATGAAAAATTAAAAAATGTTTATTGGTAATGCAGCACAGTGCCATATTCAATTGCCTCACACTAATGCCAATTGCCGGTAATACAGCGCCCGTGAAGTACCTGAAGCGTGGTTAAATTTGCATATGAACTGACCTTCTGATTCTATCTGTATCGTAAAAGCAGCGTCAGCAAAATCAGGGAAATGCATTGTCTGCCGACCCGAAACGCAAGCGGTGACGCGAGTCCGCGAAATAGCATTCGTTTCGCCCGATACGCGCACTCTGACCAATTTAATTGGTCTATTGTTAATTAAGTAACGTTTCAACGTTCACCGCAACATCACCGGTTAACATTAAAACCGTTATAATAACTTTTGATTCCGATCATTGTGAATGAGGTGGGTTGGCCAGTTTGGGAGTTCTGATTATATTTTTAATGACAAAATGGGGTTAATTTAACGTATTATCAATTGGGTTTACAAATTATTTGCCATCCAAAACTATAGTAAAAATAAAAATTTGTTATTTATTATTATCAAAGTGCCGTAAATTTATTAACTGATAATCTGCTCAACTTTTGTAATAATGACGATAAATCTTCACTTTATAGTACACTAGCTGTTCCTCGCGGTTTCACCCACGTTACGTTAGGTTTTTGGTTACTGCCTCGCTCCCGTGGGACATAGAGTGATATTACTCAGCCTATGTTACTCAGGGATAATGCAGCTTTCAAATGGTGAAAGAATGTTTAAAATCGGTCCAGGTGTTTTTGAGCCTATTCATTACAATCAAACAAACATACAAAGTTTTCCTCTTTATAATATTAGTGTAGATTTTGTACGTAATATCCTAGTTTGACTGGGAGATAATGAATAAAGCATTAGTCCTCCTTCTTGTTTTTGTGCGCGACGTTTAAATAAACTTACACTAACTAATTAAACTGTCTGCCTGCGACTGCGTCTAATTATTCGTCTAATCTTATAATAACAGTAACCAGACAATTCAAAGAGTTGCGTAAAATAATCGGCAAATAACAAATTGAAAGTTATAAATAATGTCGCCACGGCGTGTCCAAAGAAATTCGTCTCAGTCACCAGTGGATTGAGAAATTACTACTAGAACAATTAGTTTTAAGTGAAAGCTGGTCATCATTTATCTCGTTGGGACAATCAGATTGGTTACACGGTTACGCGAATAGAATGTTCGCTGTGGTCCTTAGCACGAGCGCTGTGACGTAAACGAATTCTCTTAAAGACGTTTTTTTTTTTGTTAAGTTTACCTATTTGTATTTATTTTGTATTCTGTTCGTTCATTACTACTTACTAGTTAGTAGAATCGTTCATATATATTTCAGTATATAAATCAATAGAACTTACATCACATTTACTCTGCTCTCTCTGCACCTAAAATTATTTATAGAGAAAATTAATCGCATTTAGTTCTTGCGTCTTCGTGTCGTATGAATGCGTCACTGTGACGCTTCGTTGCGTCAAAGAATGATGTATTTATTGTTAATTATAATTGCTTGCCAGTGTATCACGTAATTGACCTCAATTTGAGTTAAAAGACACCTGATATTTCACAAGATGACTTACAAATAGCCACACGCCCACGTTTAAATGAAAACAGACCAGAATTCATATTTGTTCCCTATTTTGATACTTTGATCTCTTCTTACAGCTAATTCCCGCCAACATCCGCTACTTCTCTCTTACAAGCGGTAGCCGATGCAAATTATTCTACTATGCTAATTTTCTATCTTCGCATTTGAGTAATGTGCGTTATACGCACGGTTTCCTAAGGTATTACCAATTTATACAGAAGCAGGCATGCTATCTTAATGGAGAAATAATTCTACTTTCATATGTCTTCGGAAATGAACGAGAAATTCATTCAATTTTAGAGACCAATGTAATTAAATTACAGTCTGTAGAGCAAATTTATAAACATAGTAAAACCGTGTGAACGGACAATAAACTGCAAGGTGCAACCTCAATAAATTAAATCCCAGCAATTTACCTCAAATAACTGTCAGATAAGTCTAGACTGAGTTACTGTCGACAGAAATTAATACCGCCATGTGTCCAGTTTTACAAACTATGACAGAAGTACCAGTGTCCAAATAAATCATGGCGGCGTAAGAACGACAGACGATGATAGTTTTATTGCCAGAATTGCATTAACGACATGATCGTTAATCACTCGGAATCACTTTAAAGACAATAAGAGCAAAAGAGGAACTAGCTAAAAATACACAAGCACCTTTAACTGGCAGAAAACTCTAAGGCCAAGATATATATAGATTACTTAGCACGTACTTTGGATTAGATATTCGCCATCTCTTTCCTACCGTCGTAATTTAGTAGTTGTATGACAAAGACAGTAACATTGCTTTGTTAATGTACTTGCTTAGCAACATTTATTTATCTCAGCCTAAGATTACATCGCCATTTTCGATTAAAATGATCTTTATTTCAGTTTATTAAAATAAACAGCCTTTTTTACAAAATATAATGGCAAATGAAAGAAAATAGAACGGATATAGAATACTTTTGTTTCCCGCAACCATACGCCGAAATTACTTGAGAAGTTTTCAAAATGTAAAAAGTTAAATAACAGCAAAACAATCTTTAAGAGTTGTTTTATTTCCTTGTTTTTAGAGAAACTTGTTAGATAACTGGAGGACCAACAACTATTTAGTATCGGATTAGATGAATGAGATAGCGAAGAATGAAATTCGTTTTTGGATGCTGAAATTGGTGATATTATACTTTAGCAAAGCAATTACTTAGCTTGCTAAAGTATAATATCACCAATTTTAGCAGGTGATATTATTTTTAAACCACTAGTATGGATGTTGAAAATTCTGTCCCCTATTTAATTCCTTTGGTTATGGAACTTTTATTATGGAACCAACTCTAAAATCGCGAAAAAAATATCAGCTGTTTCATACATTATGTTCGGGAGGGCATTGAACTTTTCTTAGAAACAGCTGATATTTTTTCGCGATTTCAGAGTTAGTTCCATAATAAAAGTTGTTTGTTTTTATGAGTAGAATCATCTCCTAGCGGGTTGAGCAAGACCAAAAATGCACCTAGTATTTAGTATAATTAGTGAACCACCATCAACTCCTCGGCAACAATTTCACCACCTTCACTAATTCTCGGTAAAGGTCAATAAAATAGCTTTTCTTTACATTGCATGTTCCAGGTACCTATTAATTTTCCCTCTACGTTTAATAATTCCATGTATTTCTTTGTTTCACAACGAATATGTCATTTTACATGATCGTGGTCTGTCATTACTAAATAAGTTCCTTCATTTGATATTAGAATACACATTTGCAAATTATTAGCTGCAGTTTGTGGTGGAAAATGTGTCAATGAATAAATAAAATTAAATTAAATATCTTGGGACAACTCACACACGATCATCTGATCCTGAGACAACTGATAAACATACTACTATACATAATTTATTAATACACACAAATAAATTACACCAAGACACAGAACAAACAATCATGCTCATCAACCAAAGTTTGTCCTGGGTGGGAATTGAACCCACGACCTCCAGCTTAGCAGTCAGGATCACTAACCACTAGACCGACATGCCCATTCTCAGGTATTTCTGAAAAAGTATTTTTTTATTGGATTCGAATAGAACTTAAATTATTTTCGAGAAAAATTTACCAATTTAGGCTGTTACCAAATTCACATTATTTATTACTTTATATTATTTATAAAAACCAGCATCGTCATCTTGGCTTCCAGACTTACCAGGTGCAACTGAATACCAGTAACTGAGTAACACTTACCCTGTGGTCAAATTGATTGTCAGACTTTGGTTTTTTTCTACCTGTAAACTGTAAACAAACTAGGTTCTATAAAGACTTTGGTATTTTTACTGCCTGTAAACTGTAAACAAACTAGGCTCTATAAAGACTTTGGTTTTTTTACTGCCTGTAAACTGTAAACAAACTAGGTTCCATAAAGACTTTGGTTTTTTTACTGCCTGTAAACTGTAAACAAACTAGGTTCTATAAAGACTTTGGTTTTTTTACTGCCTGTAAACTGTAAACAAACTAGGTTCTACAAAGTCTTTGGTTTTTTTACTGCCTGTAAACTGTAAACAAACTAGGTCCTATAAAGACTTTGGTTTTTATACTGCCTGTAATCTGTAAACAAACTAGGTTCTATAAAGACTTTACGAGGGATGGGGTGTCATGCTTGTATCTTCTGTGTATAAAAAGGGGGCCTTCCCCAGCTGTGAGGCAAGCAATTATAGGTTGGTATTCCATTTATTTACTTTTAAATATATAAAGAATACAACATTTTTAAATAATTATATATAAACCATTTAAAAATGTAAAAAAAAGTAGCCCACCGGTGTCGGGAACGAGGTCCATGCTACAGGTAGGTCGTCGGCTCCAGAGAGAGGAATCTCCTGACAATGCGGGTTGTTTTTATTATTATTAATACCAAAAAGTCAACAAGACCCACTCTTATCGGAACAGTTCACACCTCTTATTAATTTACGCCAGTAAATAACTGAAACAGGTCGCAATTACTTGTAGAAGTATTTCTCAAAATAATAGTATTGCGAACACCAACCACGTTTTAAAATCATTCCATTCAAATTACTTCTCTAAATCATTATTGTTTCGCATGAAATCATATAGTTAAACTATTTACTCAAGGTTATAGGTTACGATAGATTAGTGTTTTACGATGCTTATGTACTAGCTAGACAATAGATCATCTACGCCGCTGTGTTTATGTAATAAACATCTAGCTACACGATTTGTGGGTGGGTAAAGGAGTCTGTTCACTACACCGTAACACAGTACTAGAAACTCGTCAAATAATAAAGCAAGTAGATCAATGATTACTGTTAACCAGTAATAACAAAACTACATTAAAGTGAATCAGAGTTATAATGAAGACTAAATGTCAATTATTTGTTAATAGTCATGGCAACCAAATTCCGATCACTGCTGATCACTTTGAAATTAAAGAGACGAAGGCGCGGGCAAAAGTTATTATCCCACCTAAACCTAGTGTAAGCTAGCAGTTGACTAAATCTGCTCTTTAATAAAATAAATAATTAATAATAATTATATAGATCCGAAACTGCGCAGTTGCCTAGTTTTACTTACAACTATTCCACTAACACAATTTAGTTTCCTGAATATTAGTATTTAAATAACAAAGTAATTTGGTAAACATAACTTTACATACCAATAGCAAATCAGCTATATAATATCAGCATTTGCAGCAATGCAGATCAATTTAAATAGACTAAATCAAATCGTGAATATAGTGTACGTCACTGTTTGCGTCTGCGCACATGTTTCGAATCAAGCGCAATATACCTACCTTGTTATGATCAGGCGCATCGTGTAATGAGCAGCTTGTGCTAATATGAAATTGCTAATAAAATATTCTAGAACAATCATAATACGGTTCTGACATAGAATTATGTGTGAATTGAGTTTTACGACTGCGGATTTCACTTTGTAAGCTGCCTGAAGAATGTTTTTGTTGGACGTGTGTATGTACTACATTGTTTAGAGGTGGCGATTAAAATGTTGTACTATTGTTTTTGATTTATGAAATCTGGATGCAAAGATGCGGTTTGTAGATATTTTAATAATCGGATTTATTTTGATTGAAGCGAAATCACAATTTAAAAAGTTGCATATGTCATTATCATATCTGTACATTTACTGAAATTCATCAACTTTTTGTTCAGTGGCTTAACCATGACAGCGTGGAGGACGTACTGAAATGGCTGCTTACTTTCGGAGGTACAAGTCTGATAAAAGTAATTTAGGATTTTAATATCATTAAATTCGATTCAGTAGTTTTTCAGTAGCATTTACAAGATTACTCGGAAATTCAAAAAGTAAAAATATATAAAAAGGCATTGCCATCCAACACGGCAATGGAGACCGCATCTTGGGCACTATACCGATTGATAGCGATGCCGAGGAGATTCCCGATGCTATTTTTTAATTTTAGTTGTTGTTTTAGTGTAATAATATTTTTTTTAATTTGTACGTATTTTTTTTTTTTGGTTTCTGGGAAATCATCCAATGACTGCTCCCGTCCTGGGTGCGGCAGGAGGGTGTGTCAGACTCTTACTGACTAAAACCCACTCATGTTCCTTCGATTGCCCTTTATGTTCCAGGGCCACGATAACTATTATAAACATTCCGCAACCCCGGCAGGCCCTGTTGGGCCCCTTCTTAATTTGTACGTATTTGTAACTCCAAATTAGGTTAAATTAATTTTTCAGTAATCATCATCAAACACAGTTGCAACCACTACTTCTTGCAGCCCTGAATCTCTTAACCGCATACCCGACAGTAATAACGATACCCTTATCACAAGCAAAGATAATGAAGCATCCATTATGTCATTTACCTCAAAATCCTCTAAATTCACAGATTGTGGGTAATTAAGTGCACGAAAACAAACCATTAGTGGCTTGTGATACAATCATAGGAATGAATGGGTGTAATTGTGCGGACAATACGATTTCTGGGCTCCGCTTCAAGATTGCCTGTTTTGTCCCTCTCCTGAGGGTTTTTAGGCTATCTTAGTACTAATGACTTGTATGTAATTTCTACTTATTCAGTCAACATTTTGTAGCACTTTGCTTTTGAGAGTTTGTGATCCTGGGTTTCATTGCCGTTTGGGCCAACAATTATGAGGTTATTTCGGGTTGGTCAAAGAATTTTAGGGTTTTTTTCTTTCGTAAAATTGAAGGCCTACATGCTTTAAAAATTGGGCCAAGCGTTTATTTCAGAGTCTATATTCTTCTTTTTTAGGGTTCCGTACCAAAAGGGTGAAACGGGACCTTATTACTAAGCCTCCGCTGTCTGTATGTCTGTCTGTCTCCAGGCTGTATCTCATTAACCGTGATAGCAAAAAAGCTGAAATTTTCACAAATGATGTATTTCCGTTGCCGATATAACAACAAATACTAAAAATTAACAAAAATTAAATATTAAGGGGGTTCCCATACTATAAACGTGTTTTTTTCGTATTTAATGCTCAATATTAAAAACGGTAACAGGTAGACGCTTCTCACAGAATACTTATTTGTATATTACCTTTCAAAATAAATAATTAAATAACAATAAAGTAAATATAAAAGCTTATCCCATACAACAAAAGTAATTTTTAAGCAATTTTTACCCGATCTTAATAAGCAGGTAGAAACTTGACTATTATAGATGATAGTACGGAACCCTTCGCGAGTCGGACTTGCACTTGGCCGGTTTTTTTTTAATTAAAACGCTGATAAATTTTGGTTTATATAAGTACAATTTTTATTTGTTTTACTATTTCATTGAAAAACTGACAATTTTATATTTTTACTACGCTAAATGTTTTCCAGACAAAACAAAATAAACGAAGACCTAGTTTTTTTTACTTAAATAACATTCAAAAGATCGTCTAAACAACAAAAAAAAGATATTGAAAACTAGCTACCCGCCCCAGCTCCGTACGGGTGTTATAAATCTTTAGAAATCCCGGCTTTCCTCTTCTATAATATGCACGTGTTAGATGAAACTTCCTCTTTAAGCCCTCTATCTATCTAAAAAATGCATCAAAATATGTTGAGTACTTATCTTTAAATATCTAAGCACACATAGGGACAGACAGCGAAAAAGTACTTTTTTTTTATTATACTAGCTTTAACCCGTGGCTTTGCACGCGTACTGTCAAAATTTCTATCGCGTATAAATTACCCTTGTTTTTAATAGTTACCGTGACCCCGGAAAATAAAGAGCGACCGAAGAAACATGTTTGGGTTTTAGTCAGTTAAAGTCTGACACGCCCTCCCGCCCCGCCCAGGACGGAATAAGTAATTTGATGATTTCCCACTACCCAAAAAAAAAACCCGCTTTAAGGTTGGAATTTCCAAAAATCCTTTCAAGTGTGTTTCAAGTGTCTAGGACCAGCGGTTTGGGCTGTGCGTTGATACATCAACAGTCAGTGAATAAGTCAGTTAGTTTACCATTTTATATCCATGCTAATATAATAAATGGGAAAATGTGTCTGTCTGTCTGTCTGTCTGTATGTTTGTCTTTCTTTCACGGCAAAACGGAGCGACGAATTGACGTGGTTTTTTAAGTGGAGATAGTTGCAGGGATGGAGAGTAATATAGGCTACTTTTTGTCTCTTTCTGACGCGAGCGAAGCCGCGGGCAAAAGCTAGTCAGTCAATAAGTCAGTCAGTTTACTATTTTATATATAAATATAGATACAAGATACCGATATCCACCCCACGCAACACATGTCAATAACTAAGAAACTGCAAGCAAGCAACTCATGACAAAATATAAGTCGCAATATAAGTCAGTTGAGTCCTGTAATCCTCACACAACGTCACGTTAACTATCTATCTGTTTCTCCGAGTTAGAGTCTAACAAGGCACTTGTCCAGAACTTCGGTTCCAGGTCGTTACGACTCTTTAAGTCGTAAGACTTAGTCGCAAGCCTAGGACTTGTCTTCGTTGGGTGTGCGTCGTGCGTGACTGTTGTTTTGTTTTGGCCGACTAATGGTGGAGTTAGACGGAGGGGGGGGGGGGGGGATTTTCGTCAATAGGGAATCTGTGTGCAACTTTAATGAGAGTCAAATATTTTTATTTTATTTAAATTGAGAACTTTACGTCAGACAGAAATTTATTTTTAAACATGAAATTATTTTCTTTGTAGTTTAAAAAATGTGACAGATATTCAAAGTTTAAAAAGGGATGTTATAGTATGAAATTATATTGTCTATCGTTATTGTAATCAAGTGTGCAATTATAAGATTTTTGCTTATTCGATTTCAAGGCGAGTGTGTCAAAATGGTCAATACTTGAACTTTCAAATAAATAAATTCACCACCGCTACAGAGTTTTGTAATATTACCCAAAAATTACCAGTGAGTGGCATTGATCGTATAATGAACCACAAATATAAATAAATATATACCTATATCAAATTTATTTAATAAGTAATTTATCAAGCTTAGCGTTGTTCAAGAAGAAAGTTATCACATCTTGTAATCATACAATTATCAACATAAGATTATGATTATAACTGATTGTAGCTATTAATAATTAATCATAAGAAGCTTTGCAGTGCCTTTCTTCACGTAAACAAACAATATTTTACAAGCAATTTTTTTATTTTTAATCTTTATTTGAAATGTAAATAGGAATGCAATGATATAGTGACTTTTTGTAATCAATAAATGCCAAGTAGGTACGTGTTCCGTAGAAAATCTATTAAATTTATGTAACTATTTAATTGATACACAAGACTTAAATATAACACTGATAAATCTTGGGATTACAATTTAATTAAGAAATACTTTTGTCATTATAAAATAATTATTCAAGAGTTATTAAACCTTCGAACGCACGTGATTCGAGGCACAATAGAAAGAAAATAGCAGCCCGACAGCCGGCTGTTGCTTGGTCGTCGAAAGGTTAATATTTAAACTTACAGAACCAGTGATTGTGTTGAATCACAATGGTTCTTTTTATTTTACCACGGAACCCTAAAAAAAAAAAGTTAATACCGTATTCGGTTGTCTCTATGATGACTTAATCTGTCAGCGTCTTCAAAGAAGCTTAAATATTGCGCGTTAAACTCCGCGGGGTGAATGACCTCTCCCGTTCAATCTTTAAAGCGTTTGTTGAGACGTTGGTGGTTCGGTTCCCGTGTGAAGTAGGTCCAGGTACCTGCGAGTTTCCTCTCAATATTGCCAAGACGTGCCCGAGATGCAAAACCGCAGACCAAAGACAGACTTATGTTATCTACGACATGTCATCATCATAAATAATGTATAACGTCCCCGCCGACTCTGAATTATTCAACGTTGAAGGCCACTTTATTAAATTTGTCGTTTTATGAAAATATTAAGCAACCCTGTATAGTTGAGTAAAAATTAATATGGAACGAAATTAACATTAATTTACAAATTAAAAGTTTCGCATCGTATTTTGTTGGCGCGACTAATTTAAACTGCGTAAAATTAAGTTTGGAATAATAGAAAACAAAACATTAAATTGATTTTAGCATTCCAAATTAAATGTTTAAACTCATTTAATTTCAAATGACAGCACAATTTAAAGCCGGGTTTACACTAAGCTTTTAATCAAGGACTTTCATTTAAAAGCCAATTATATATTGTATCTAATTTAAAGGCAGACGTATCGTACTGTGCTTAAATTAATTTATTAGTAGAATTTATGGATTTCTCTAAGATTCCTGTGACAATTTGGCTACAAAAATTACAGTGCAAAGTCAAAGATAAATTATTTGTTTCGATTATACAATATAACTAGACTAGACAATATTAGACAATAAATAAAAAATATTAATAAATCTTAAAATATTTATTTTAAGATTATTATCTCAAAATAAATATTTTTTTTTGTGAGTACGATGTAAAAACTTAAAAAAAATTGAAATATACAATGGTATAAAAAGTATTAAATATAAGCAGAAATATAACATGATCAGTTACAAATCTAGAACAGTGTAAAGACGATGAAATCAGTACACATTACAATAACCCCATCTGGAGGTCTGAACGGGTCTCACAATGAGCAATACGCACATACAATCGATCCAATAACACAACATTAGCACACACTCAACCTCACATAGAAAGTCTTATTTACCTTTTTACTACACCGCAACAAACACTCAAAAACACCAGTGTTTATTTTACACAAATTGTGATGCAGCAGAGGTTCAAAACATTAAGCCATAAAGTTTATTTTAAACATCTTCGGTTGGTATAATGTGAGTGGAAGCATGTTGTGTGCAATAATGAGGAATATTATAGCACCGCAGGGTAATCCTAGCTCGGGATTAAGAAACTTTGGAACCACTAATGAATGCATCGAAAAGTTTTGTACTCACTTGCATTCTACGAATTGTGGGTTTGTTCTGTGTTTTAATGGTCTCGTTATTTTTATTTTATAACCAGAATCGGAATCATTTGGATCGGGAAATGTGTGATTATTGGTTTTTGTTTTTTTTTTTGCTGTAAATTCTTGATAGGTAGAAGAAAAATAGAAAAATGATTCTTTTTTTCTATATCTGTACTAAAAATCCTTTGATTTATTCTACGAATATTTATGTTTTATTGCAAAGAATCATTATTACAGCTATATACGAATAAAAAAATATTAGCTTTAGTTAACATTATTAAGTAGTGGTTGGTTACATTAAAAACTGCAGTGGCTTTTAAAACACTAAAACCACCCCACGGCGGGCGCTAGAAACAACCAAACCTAAACCTAACCCTAAAATAAGCACGCGGTGTACTTAGGGTCTACGTTATGAAATTTAACGCGTCCAAAACATGTTGTAACCCGTTAATGAGCCGAACGGACCGCAAATAGCTGATACAAACGGGTGAATTAGCCCGCATACTTGCTGGCAAGCCACGAAGCGTTCTCGAGTGCCATCAACAACTGAAAGGATGACGATCTCGCCGCAAAAGACCCGGCCGCGGTGACCGGGTCAAGAGTGGCTGATGAATTTTTATTTGACGCATTTAATGTGAACCGATGGTGTAAAAAGACTGGGAAATCTCAGAAAGTCTATGAACTGGGTCTTGTATGTTTTTCGGCTTTTATAATGAAAGA
Organism: Athetis lepigone; assembly: GCA_033675125.1. NCBI lineage: Eukaryota > Metazoa > Arthropoda > Insecta > Lepidoptera > Noctuidae > Athetis > Athetis lepigone. The sequence continues at coordinate 13,911,570 of CM066239.1, read as the reverse complement.
ACTCTGTTTTTGGCATTGTAATTTTATATATTTCGATTGCTTTATAGTGGCGTCCCCTTCATTCGAGCTAAAAGCCCGATTTGAACTAATCAGGTGATCTTATGAGTTAACAAATTTCAAAATATTTGATTCAAATTGTTACATATTATTTTATTTGATTGATTGTAAGAGTGTCTGAGTGACTTGTTAGCTTATATTAATCAGAAAAAAACTATCGGATTTGTCCTAATTTTTAACTGTGGCACGTCACTGTAGCTTCAGCACCCGTTCAATAAAAGTACAAGTGTTAAACTGTTATTATTTATCAATATACAAAAACAGGAAATAGTTATAATAATATTCTAAATATAACTTATATTTTTTATTATAACAATATATTTTATGTTATGAATTTTAGAGTTCTTTAAAAAAAAAGTTGTTTTAAATGCGTCAAGAAGTTTTGTAGGAGACTTCTAGAATTTTCAACAGTATTTTCAATGTAACAAAAACAACACCTACTTATCCAATAAACAAAATTAAACTTTAACAGCGGCACTTTTAATCAATATCCAACAAAATGCCTTTACAAAACGAGCCGATTTAACGAGACGTTTGTTACTACAAAATAAATGTATTTGCGTACGTAATACGCGAATAAAGTTGTATTAAGGGCCGTAGGGCCAAAAGGTCAAGTGTAGAGTAACGTAGTAACAACATTCCTGGCCTTAATGATTACTATTACGAAGAAGGGCCAAGTTCAATATCACGTTGAGTTGTGTCGGTGTTTTGCCTTGTTGTTGACAAATTATTTTATAGGGGGAAACATTTAGAGACTTTCGGAAGAAAATTTTTGGAATCTCACTTAGTAATATTTTGTAGTTCAAGAAATTTATTAAAAAATATATAAATGTATAGGTACTAGGTGTATTTTTGGTCTTGCTCGACCCGCTAGGAGATGATCTTACTCATAAAAACAAACAACTTTTATTATGGAAACAACTCTGAAATCTCGAATAAATGTCAGCTGTTTCATACATTATGGTCGGGAGGGCATTGAACTTTTCTTAGATACAGCTGATATTTTTTTCGCGATTTCAGAGGTGGTCCCATAACAAAAGTTGTTTGTTTTCATGGGTATAATCATCTCCAAGCGGGTTGCGCAAGAACAAAAATACACCTAGTATATTACATTAAACTTGGTGACATATCAACGCACATGAAATTTGGATGGTGTGTTCTCTGTGAAAAAAAGGTAGGAAGCAAAATACGACCTTTAAAATATACAAAATAAGAAAGTAAGTCATCACAGAAAGATAATTGTGTAATCAGTAAGATAAAAGTCAGTCTGTATAATGAAACGAATATTCCGACTAAGAGCGAATTATACAGGAAGAAAACAAAACATTATTTAGCCAAAACACTCAATAATGCAATCAATTACATTAAACTAAATTATATTTCTATTCTGCAAAAATTGTTAATCCAATTAGATATCTAATTTAAAACTTTCATTTCCTCTACGTGTTTTTCCTCATTATAATGTTTTGTAATAATATTTTTTTTGTAAGGACAAATTTATCAACGACGCGGTATAAAGGACGAACCGAAATAGAGTTTGGATATTCTTTGGAGTGGTAAATCAAAAAGGTTCAATGAACCAAAATATATTATTATTATTATAATACAAAATTTAATTTATCTTATGTAATAACTGTCACAAAAAGCATATCAAAACATTTCCCTATAAAAGAAAAATTAGATTTAACACTCAGCAAAAGCCTCAAGGCAAAACTCCAAAAAAATTGCAAAATAAAAAATGGAGTTAGTACATCAAAAGGTTTTGTACTTCAGGATGTGAAAGATGGGGAGTGCCCCCAGCCTTGTATCTGTCAAAGAATTTTTAAGTGTCATCGAGCAGTGAATGGCTTCGCGTCAGCCGCGGCCACTTACACACGGAGCGCTTCTCCAACGGCTACTTGCCTCGCCTAGAAAACAGCCGATGTTTGAAATCTGCTCATATTGCTGAATATCTCTTTGGGGTTTGAATTTTGAATTTCGAATTTGGAATTTCGATGTTCTATTTGTTTTGGAAACGTTTGTGTTTTTTTAAGTTTGGTAAAAAAGGTTAATAAATTGAATTTTATAAAAAAAAATAAGGAAAGTGACAACATTTTATAAAAAAAAAAACACAAACTTTTTCGAAACGTAAAAAACTACGAAACTCGGAATTCAAAATTAAATTTTGAAGAGGTTTGGTAACAAAATGGTTAGCAAAAGTTTTTTATTAAAAAAATTAAAGAAAGCATTATAAATTTGTGACATGGGGAAGAAAACGTTGTAAATTTAGGGTCAAAAGCTGTAAGAACAGGTATAAAAAGATAATTCTTATATGTACCTAAATCATTTTATATACCTATAAATTTATTAATATATGTAAATTCTTGTTTATTTGTTATTAAATTAGAAAGTCGCAACCCTGCCGTCTTCTACCAGCTAACTGCACACAAGTGTTTATTAAAACAAATGTCTAGCTTTAGATCATATCTATTCTCAGTTGTCTTTAAGTCGATTTTAGTGTGACAGGCTGCACATCATAATTCTAATGGTGCGAAAATAATGGACGACATGTATCTGTTTTAGACCGTGAAGCTCTTAAACAATAAACTATCTTAAGCATCGAAACACTAGTCTGCACGTGTTCACAAAACGTTTTGCAAAACACGCCTGGTTACTTTGATTTGCAGGTGGCAAAATATGTCATGTATAAAATATATTATTAGTGTAGTAAAAGATGTTTTTACTTCAATCAAAAACGCAATAAACTGGTCTGTTTTATTATTAGAAATAAGACAATTATAAATGTCGTTACATGGAGTATAAGTAGAATTTGAATAACAAACATTAATACATAAACAACACGATATTCACTAAATTTTCAGGAAAAAACTAAAGTCAATCGAACGGATAAATTTATACAGTCGTTATATAGATTAATCGCATGACTAGAATACATACAATTGTTTAACCATAATGTACGATTAGTCGAAATTTATCTGCTTTATATGCAAAACACGCCTTATATGCAACGTAGCCATTAACTAAATTGTACTAGGATTTTAGGCTGTGTTGATAAAATCTGAGTTAAATAGTAAATCATGGTAAAAAAACAGTTTAGTGCGTTTTTATCATGACATTTTATATTTATTTCTTATTATTTTTACAAATAAAAGTTTATTCTTCAATTCTGGTTTAAAATATTGATGATAATCGTTACGTCACAGTTAATACTGACATCTAGTTACGCTTTATTCACTCAAGACTAACCAAATAAACTGTCACAGAGCTGCCAAAATTACTCTCATTTTTATTCAGTAAAATCCCTAAAAGACCCAAAAACTCATGACTCATAAAAAAGTAATTATATTTCTTCGGCAAAGCAAAATAAAACGACTTTCTTAAAAAAAAAGTTAAGAATAACATCCAATTTATTTTCACAAACATTGGCCAATTCATCAAAATATCTGTATTTGTAACTAATCCGTTTAAATGTACAAAAAATCCGATTTGAAAAAATCAATTCGTGTAAATCGCTTAGGGCGCATAAAGTAGGTCGGTTGAGGTCGAGGGCGACAAAGCTTCGCGCGCACATCTGCCCCCTCAACCGGTAATCGCGGACTACTTGACATCGTAGCAATGCTTTCAGAGAGCTATTGTGATGAGCATTATTTTAATTATTATCTCATTTATATGGCCGTAGTAAGTACAATAGGAGGTATTGATCACGCTTGTTGACTACGTTTGACCACGCTTGTTCCTATGGACTGACTGTGTTTAAGAGTCAAAATATTCTATATAGAAGATATCTTTGTTACCCCTTTTTGCGCGCGCGGACTATGAGATTTGGCATAATAAGCGTTTTTTGGAGTTAAAAAAAAAAGGAAAATGCCCGACTATCGTCCAATTATTTCAAAACCTATAGATTTGCATTTGACATCTAGCACAAGATCTCCAAAGTAATACTTTGTTTAAAACAATTTTATATTCTACATCTGACAAAAACAAAACTGTTACTAAATACAAAACAAACCTTTTACATATCCAAATAAAAATCTTCATTATTTCACCTGAATTTTTCTCAAGATGATCTTAACTTACGAACCGTATCCGTGAAAGGGTAGTCACTTGAATAAAAGAAAGTCTGTGAACTGAAGTAGCGTTACAAAGAAATGTTGACGTTTCCCTCTAGAGAGTCTCTGATTATCTTACATTACACTGTACAATTTTAGTACATTTTGCACCTACTCTGTACTCGGTTAAATTTGGTTAACCAGATATTCTTATGCTGATGTGATGTAAGTTTTTAAAGTGGTGTGTGTCGGAGTGTTAATAAAAAGATAAGATTTTAGTGAATGATTATGAAAGTATTTTTTTTTTGTAGACGTGTCAGGAAAAATATCGTAAGCTACTTTTTTTCAAAGGAAAGAGTTTCGTGTTTGCAAACGGAAAGCATTTATGGCCACTTTTTTAATGGGTATTTTTAATTGTCTGTCACGGTATACCGCCGTTTACCCGAATTTTATTTGCCCTAATTTCATTTGCCATAATAGTCAACAGCCATAATATCATACGACATAATACTCATTTGCCCTACTCTCATTTGCCATAATAGTCACGTGCCAGAATCATTGTTTCCCATAAAGTCACTTACCATAACATCATTTGCCATAATCATTGTAAGCCATAATTATCACATGTCCTAATTATCACATGCCATAATTATGATATGCCATAACATAATTTGCCATCGACATCGGGTGTATAACGGTTGTTTATATCAAGAGAAATTGGATGCAATTGGGACTTTAGGGCACCCCGACTCGGACAGGTTAGGTTAGAAGGGGATGGCGGGGTCGTGTGAGCGAGCGAAGCGAGCGAATAGACCCCGCCATCCCCTTCGTGGTTATTTTTTTATAAACCACACAGAAGTAGGAGCCCCGCGAAGCGGGGCTCCGTCGACCTAACCCACCATCAACCATGCACAGAAAAAAAAACCATTACGGGGCTTAAATATTTGTCTAATACTTGTTATGCCATTTAAATATTATGCCATTTAAATATTATGTCTAATAATTATTATGGCACATAAAATTATGGCAAACAATACTTATGGCATTCGTATCTTATGGTATCTAAAATTCGGGCAATTAAAAGTATGTCATATGTCTTTTAGGGCAAATGAAACATTCGGGCAAATGAAATTCGGGTAAATGAAATTCTGGAAAATGATGATTATGGCATATAATCTTCGGGCAAACAATAGACAACCGTCTGTCACTCATACAACTGTTAATGAGTTAGACTAGCACCAATTAATATAATATCTTATATTAATATATTATTACGTATTCTTTTTAATTACGAAAGAAGAAACCTTACTTGTATGAAAATAAAATTTAAGCTTTTTTTTCTGAAAAGGATCGATAACTACTGAAAAGACTAAAATTATTTATAACGAGGCGTGCAGGTATTTTGTATGATTTGTTTATTATACTTTTTTAAATAGTTGTGATTTATTTGTCATATTTAAGTACAAGTTTTACATTTTACGACTACAAGTCTATTACAGTTATTCTACGACTACTACATTTCAATGATATTTATGGTATAAGTACTAAATACTCAATATGATTACAGTAAGTAGCTATATACCCTCTTTTAAATTCGGGAAAATATTATAAGACAAAAACGTGAATTCACACGGGACGCAATGTTTTTTTAATTGATCTATAATTACGGCATTCAACGTGTTTTGTAGGCCGCTGACTGTAAGCCGAAAGTTTAAAATTTATGAAGAAATGGCGAAAGTTCAAAATATATGAATTAGTGTTCCACAGACTGTTGATTGTGACGGCAGACTGTCAGCGAACCTCACGTTTTATGAGATCAATCCCTGATTCTGAAAATATTATTTTGATAGTAAGTATTCCTATTATATATATTTATTTTGTCTATATTATTTTATGCCTAAGCCACAGAACCGATTTTGATGACATTTGGTACAAAGTAAACTTGAACCCTTAGGTCATTGCTGCTCTTCAATCTACGAATAGCAAGCAAAGTCTAATTTTATATAAATTAAAGATTACAAATTATAGGTACCAATTAATCGTGAATAGGTCGCTAAATGTAAAGGTACGATCACAGTGAAACAATAATGACTCCGATACAGCAATCTCCGATGGCAATTAAGACTGTGCCGGTCTGTACACGGCTAAAACGAATGGCCCTCTTCAATCAACGAATCAATCTACAATCGCGAATGGTCGCCACTTGCCAACGACAGCTCAACAAATTTATTGCCCCGAATGGGTGGTAATTTTCAAATTTCCAAGCCTGTTGATCGCCGTTCGGAAAGCGCAACACTACGTGACTACCCGACACAAATTACCGCTTACTTTGTGTACTGCGATCGCATATAGATTGGAATCAGTGCCGATTGTGGGTCTTTCGTAATTTGACTCACTGTTGTACCACAGCTTCTATTGTCTGTACAATTTATACGTTCGCAAATGAAGCGCATTGTACAAAAGTTTAGTCGGCAGAATATTTATTTACAACGCCACTGTAAACGTTGGTGGGTTATTTCGAAATTATACCGAAACCCTTGTTTGCAATTAGTTGGGAACTGAGAAAAAATCTGAAACATTGTCGGAGTTTTTAAATTGTGATGTAAAATTTTGCGAGTGGAAAATGGCGCTATTAACAATACTTGAGCAAGCATTGCGACGGTAAGGCCGCGCTCATTGGTTCCGAGTCATTACGAGTTTGCTCGTCTCTAGCCTGCGCTTAAGCCGAGTTAAGGTGCGGCCTGATTAAGTCTAGCAGACGTTGGAACGTCTGCTTGCCAAAACCACTTGAACCAACACTCTGACGACGCCGAGTACACGTTATATTAAAGTTTGGCAATAGTCGCTAAGTGGATGCCTGATGTTTGCTTAGTCTGCTTTTATCGTCGGTACCTCCTACTTTCAAGTTTCATGTAATTGCGTCTATACTGTCTGCGTTACGACCCTTTGTTGTTAAACTAGATAATAATCTTACCACAATTTTATTATGTTCGTAAGTTGTATACTTAATTTAAATTTAATAATCTGGATTTTGCTCGAGCTTTGCAATGAGATGTTGAAAAAGAGCGTATTTATTCAAGACGATTTAATTTGCAATGTTATCTAAATAAAAATGCTAAACTATTTTTGTCCACTGTTTATTATTGTATTCGACAGGTGTCCTACGTGTACAAGTGCATTAGTGAACATTCAGTACAGTTTTGCTCCCTACTCGGCAATAACAAACACGTTATATTAAGCCGCCGCAGTCACGTAGGAGGAACGAGGACCGCGACTCTTGAAGCTTCCGCTAGTTCCTCCGAGATCTCTTTCAGCGTTTTACCTGAAAACAATGAAAAAAGGCGTTAATTTACAGCTTTGGACATCGGCCAAACATTTCAACTAGCCGTCTAAGTTGGTCTTGTCGCAAAATGAATGAAACAAGTCGACATTTAGACGCGCGTTCTGTTCCTGATCGGTTATCAGGGCGAGCTGAGAGATGGCTTAGGTGAGAACAGACAATATAAAACTCATTTATATCCCGTCATCGTGACGCGTGAGGCGTGCCAAGGCGTTTTCCAATACGCTCATTTATCACACGCCCCTCGACATAATGAGACGCATCCCGACTCAACACACACCCAAAATACTTTAAATTTATTTTTATTAAAATTCCCATTAATTTTTTGTAATAGAATTTGGCAACGGACAAAATTAATAAAATATTACGACTAATGTGACGGTCACAATTTTTCATTGGTTCTAATAGTAATGGAAATATAAAAAGTAACAATAAACATTGTTATTATACAAGAGACAATATTATTAATGTAACTACTTATCAACTTCTATTAGAGTTAAAAAAACATTGTTTATCTTAGTGGTTTCAAAAAACTCGAACAGTAAATCATTAGGAATACATAATGACGTAGATACAAGGTACAATGTACGCAAACTAATTGCTGTTCCCGATTTTATTAAACAATCATAAATGCGATCGCAATTTTATTGTCATTGAAGTTGAACTCGATATCGTCGAATAATGAACTGTCACTCTTATAACAAGCTAATAAAAACAATAACGAAGTCATTCTGTCTGAATCTTGTATTGTTACGTCAATAAAGTTCAGCGAGACGTTTTATTTTACACACTATAGTGAATCATGTAGATTTTCTTGCTACATGTTTCTCGAATTTTTATTAGGAGTGAATATATCGAATTACGACTATGCATTCCTTCCTGTGTACCGTACATTTGAAAGCTTCACAAACTTTTCAAAACGTTCTGGCAAGCCAACATATTTCACAACATTTGTGTAATAATTTTACCATTAACAACACATATTTTTAGAGTCGTTGATACCGATCAATTTTAGACATTGGAAAATAACGGGAGAAGCGGAAAAGTCACATGATGGCTTCACAAACGTAAAACGTCCGATGACGCAAGCGCACAGAAAACAGATTTAAATAATCATAACAATTATGTTCGGGTTTTTAGTTTCAAAACTTCTAACTGATTCGGAGCACGAATAACATTTTTCTTTTCAATGGACCACAAAATGTTATAACTATTTCACATACTGCACCGTGGAGCTGGGCGATCTGGTGCGCTCGTTGGAATTGTTGCCAAAGTTTCACACAGCTTTTATACGGGTTTAACTTTTTGTGCGTAACTACTAGAAACGTAACGATCATTTCAGAGTGAATAATGGCCGAGTTAGATAACAATGTAACAGTTAATGAGTGTTTATTGTGGGTAACGAGTCATTGAGAGCAATTAATGATAGTTCAGCAGCGCATCATGACGGCAGCATGGGTGCAAGTGTGTCAGTCACGCGTGACGCGTCGTGCGCGGGCGGCGGGCTCGTCCCGTGCGTGCACGCCGCGTCACGCGCTCTGACGTCCGCGTGACGCCGCACGTCGACAACATCATCATGGAATATTTCACGACAGCCGTACGGCGACCTCGCACAGAATCGCGATTATCCACGCCACATCTCAAAACAATCAACTCAGCATAACATTCTAATTTCGACAACTATAATCTTCATAAATTCAATTCCAGAAAAAAACACGGCACGTTTTAAATAAAAGATTCGCAATTTTCATGCGTGAATCATTTAAATGCATATCGAAATAAAACAATTGTTATTTATCGTGTGAAACTTCCAAAAAGGTGAGCATAGGAAAAATCAATCCAATTTTTAATAAACTCAATACAAACACAGGAACAAACAGCGATATTAAACAATAACGCTCTGAATTTGCTTTCAAAATAAACGTGCCAAAACAACAAAAGATAATCTACATATAGCGATGTCAACAGGAATACAATTTTCACAAATTGACAATTAATAAAACGTACAACAAGAAATACAAGGCGCAAGTGGACAAAAAAACGATTACAATTTGGTTGTAAGCAGTGCAACTGGCGACCTCACCTGCATTTTTGCGCAGTATTGCTCGATTAATGAAACAACGAAAATATTCATTGGCAATCAAACAGCCAGCCGGCACTTGCGCAAATATTGGTAGAGAGAATCTGCGTTAATACCCACTCGAATAAAAAGATAAAAACCCTTAAATTATTGAGTTTCGCACAGCGGCGCTCCGTTGATCAAACAGGCAAGCAAGCTACGTACGGCTATTTGCTTTCTGTCACTAAATTGTTTACATGTTACTCGTGAACTAAAATCCTCCCTTAAGCAACGAATATTGTTTAGTCTGGCTTCGAAAAATTGACTCTGAGTTTTGTTAGAGAATGGATTACAATCGTCATTGAGGATGTGCCAAAACATCTATAGCGTTTATATGATGTAACAACAACAATCAAGACGTCAGCTGTGTAGTTATTAAGATGAGGATAATTTGTTTACTACGTGTATACACTAAACCGCTTAAATCTGGCTGCCGTGAAAGTTTAATAACATTGGTGTAACATGAAAATATAATAGAAAATGTTTAATCAAATTGTTGCTTTTCAGAATCACTATGAATCGTCTTTGCTTGAACACTCGAGCAATTTTACACTGAATAGTGTTTTAATTAAACCGACGGTAGCAATAATATTTCCACATTAATCGAAAATAAATATTTCGAATTTTCGACGAGGAGACGAGATACTTTTGCGAAATTCGTGCATTATTCGTGAATATTAAAAAATAGCTTCGACAATTTGGATACCGTTCGCGCCGCTTCCATTAAAGAGCACTTATTGAGCGAATGTCCTCTGACAGGTGGTAACGATTTTGATTTATTTAATTCGTCACATCATGGGGAGAATATTTAATTGGCAGATCCGCACACTGCGAATGAAATTGTCGATGTATGGTTTTTGAATTATGGTGTTCGTATTTTTTTTTATAAATTTGGTCTTTTTCTATCTATCGGTATACGTTGCAGGGTTATAGGTTGCTCGTGACTTTATCCTGCCCAGGCGGTTGGCCTACCGTAAGATAGTATTGTAAGATAATTATTAATTAATATCATATACATGTTTAAATATATTGTTAAAATAAAAGCATTGAATTATCAACATTAAGTCTACTGGTATCGGGAACAGCGTTCTAGCCAAGGTCAAGACTCCAAAGAGTGGAGCCCGGAAAATTCCAGCGTCTATCAAATTTTACTAGTGGTCCATCAAAGGTTCGACCGAAATGCGTTCGTTTTTCACTTTCGCTTTCTGCACTCCTTCTTCATATAAACTTAAACTGTGCCAATTTTCATTCCCGATATTGTAACCCTCGTTTAAAAAGAGGTACAAAGCTTTCCCTTCACATACTTTTTGACGTATACCATGGCCGGTGAGACGAGGGACACATTGAAGGAGGATAATCAGTATTCGATGCTCATTCCAAATATGTAAAAAACAATACCCTAATTTTTCATAGTACATATTTCACAATTAATTCAGTGACCCAATGCAACCGCGAGCACAACGGTGTCTTTTTTATGACTTTGATTGAGAGTCTCATTGCGATAATTTCATTACGGTCTTATCGTCCTTTTTTTTTTATATGGGACAATCCCACCACACTATTCCCAACCACTGCAACTCCTGAAAGCCAGAATCAACAGTGGAGTCCGCCAGAAAAGCGCCGAGCAATGAAGCTCGACGAGTCCCGGAGAAACGATACAACTGTCTTGGATCCCGCAACGAAATTAATCAGAAAAGAACAGCGGAGGAGTAAGAAAAATATATTTTTTCCACTTCCCTCCATAACAAGCAGGAGACAGAACAGAACTAGGCCGATAGGCACAAGGGGGCAATTACAACTGGGAGAAGCCCAGATTGCCTAGCACCACGGAATTGGATCTGTTAAAAATTAATGGGTCCTAAAATGTGAGCTGTTACGATTGATACCAATAGTAGGTATGGCAAAAACGCTTGAACGCACGGAAATTGGTTCTGGTTTCCATAAGGTCCGTATAATAAACAACACCGGATGTAACCTGTAAACTATCCAACATAACATTGCGCTCATTCTGCCAAAGAATACACTCCCATAGGATGTGATGTGCAGATTGTTCGAATTCACAGTTCGATGAGGAACATTGACACAAAGGCGAAGCAACAAGTTTGAAAGAATATAGTTTACTTTTAAAATTGCCATGACCTGTGAGAAATTGAGCAACGCAATGATCAACCTCCAACCATGTCTTAGCCAGCCGCTCACGAACGGATGGAAAGAACAGATGAAGGTGACGGCCCTTCATGGAATTATCCCACTTACTTTGCCATTCGGATAAGAGTTCCTCCCAGACTTCAGTCTGCGGTTTAAATAATCTAGAAATTTTATTAAGGTCGCGTTGTGGTATAAAGTCAGTGTCCATGGTTTCCCGCGCGGAATAGTACATTGAAGCACGACGCTGTACCTCAAGATCGACTGGAAGTACACCTGCGAGTACCGGTAGGGCTTCAGTACTGACCGTTCTATACGCTTTGCATAAAAATATCAAAGCCAAACGTTGACTTTGAAGTAGTTTACGTCGTACCGCCCCTATTGTGGCCCTATCGGCCCAAACAGGTGCACCGTAGCATATACAACCTAAGTAGGTAGCCCCGTATATAGTTTTTAAAGTTAAAAATGGAGTCTTATCGTCCTTGAATACGTACCTCGTTTAACCAGTCATGGCGTATAGATTATTGTTTAAGTTTTCAAGATGCTAGTTTCATTTAAAGAACTAACGCCCTAAGCTCATGTAGAGATATTAGAAAAATGCTACAGTGTAGATAACTCTGTAGCATTGCATGTTTTTTCGTTACAAGTTACGTTTGCTGAGAAAGTTTCATAGATAAAAACCGTACATGACGTATGTAGTGAGATACACATACATCTACACAAAACATAAAACCACTCAATTTCTTTTCATATCATAGTTCCCGAATAAAAACTGTGATACGACGTCGTAATAATAATTTTTACTACTTTGTATAACAATAATATTGTATCCAGAGCTTCATACAACTGTGTACATTCATTATGAATATAATCTCTTCTGGCAGAGTAACAAAAAGAGATTGGGTTTTAATCCTGCCGGAATATCTGCGAAATCCCTAACAAAGGCGGCTAATATTTCGCTGAAAATACATATTTGATGTGCCTACCGACATACTTATTACTGATTGATTTACCGAATGAGCTTTCTCTATATTCTGTGTATCGTTGTTTTGTTCCGTTTGTCTCACCCGTCCAGCCGCGCGCGGCTTTCAAAGCGCGTGAAAATCTAACAAAATGTCACTTTGATAAATTGAAAATGAGAGTTTAGGCTTCAAAAATAACGCATCGACGATTTATCACAGCTACATTTATATCATTAGGGGTATCATCTACGTATTTTTCTAAATAAAACATGCTTTTACCACGCGCATATCGTAAAAGTCAAAATCGTGATATATTCGTATTTTAGCATCGGCTTAGTATCTCGAGTAAACAATACAAGAAGCATGCAACATCTATTCCAAGTTTTTGTTTTTGTAATCCTCAACAACGCATAGACATCATTAAGCACTATTCTCGACGATAAATGCAGAGGCGTCAAAATAAACCGTAATCCCCACTAAGTAGATAACATATTGTCTGACTTTCCGTACATTCTGACATTCGAGAACACACACAAAACAGAGTGTAACCTTTCAAAATGACATTTAACTGGAATTCAGGCGCTGTGCGTGACAGTACGTACAAATACTCACATTCGTCAAATTAACGAAAAAGGGGAGATAACTGGCAAGTATGGGCACAATAAGCTTTTAAAAAAAGCGCTTCGTTTTATGATTGCCAAAGGAATCGGTAGCATCTAATTTAATATTAAAAAAGCTATTTGTATTAAAGGAATGTTAGCGTTAACGGGTGGGACACGTGGCCGTGACGTGACCGCACGTGTCGCCGCCGATAAAGCTTGCTAATTGAACGTAACATAACCCGCCATAATCGCGTGTAATGTGAATGTTTTGTCATTTACGATTGGCTAATTAAAGTTCTTTAAATTTTAACACACTTTTTATCGTAGTACACTCATTATGCGTGGGCTTTATAATAACAGCCACATGACATGCGCCCCGACTTGCGGTTTATTTATAATCCGCGCTCATACTCGAATAAAAATAGGGATGTCGAACATTACAAATTGTATTATTTTATTTCGTGTGCGTGACAGCGAAGGCGTCCTAGTTGAATTTATTATTTGATCGATAGTAGATACGTTCAATACAACCTCGGCCTTAGGTTTGTGGAAATAAGCACAGGTTGACATTTTAGTTATTTAAATCAGCGCAGGCACGAATCCGGACGATATTTACTTACATATTTTGGGTCAGACAAAGGTGGTTTAACCCGAATGCGGCGGAGACTACGCCGAAATATTATTTACTTTGTCGTTTATATTGTCTTTTGGAAATTGAGGACATGCCTAAATGCGAGTGGAGTACTCCGAGATTTTACTATTATTTTTCTGGAGCTAATATTGTACCAGAAACTGAACACACAGAATATTTATAGATAAATTAGATAAATAAAACGCGGCGTTCCTTTGTCTTAGGTGCCATTACACGCACAAATCTCGTAAACAAACAGTGTGAGCACAAACAAATAACCGCGTGCCATACAAATATTTATCCGTTTGCAGGAATCCGGCCTGGAACTGAGCGCAGGAGGCAGATGCTCCACTTTACTCTGTTACTACTAAATATCTCTGCCTATCAATATCTCTATTTATCTATAAAAGGTGAACTTCTCAAAACACTTTTAACGATGGCATGCTTGAGCAAGAGTTATTTTTAGTTTTATTATAAAGTTTCGCAGGTTGCATATTTCAGGTAGCCTACATTTTTAAAAATGATTCGTTCCCAAAAAAAACACGAAGGCATGTAAACAAAACAAATAAATTAATAATTTAATTTCCGTATTTTATTTTTATTTTTATTTTTTATTTTATTGATTTAAGGAAAACTTACAGCTAATACAGTCGAGTAGAATGAAGCAATGTGTAAAATATGGCCAATTACAAGTTTTCACTTATAAGCTAATTAATATATATTTTGGTAAGGGTACAACCAGCGAGCAAAAATGTTAAACAGAATTGAAAAGGAGGATGAGAAACAAAAGAATACAATATGACATATAAGAATATAAAATTACTCCTCAAAGAAGAGGTTGCTTAACTTTTTTTTAAGTTATTTACATTATTTGAAAAAAGATCAAGCTCAACTTCCTTGGACACGCTATTAAACATTCGACATGCTCTTAAAATATAGGTATTTTGCCTATAGACAGCCTTCACAATAGGTACATGAAGAAGATGCGGTCTCCGATGAAATAGAGACGGTGCACGAAGTCCAACCTTAGCCACCAGTTCAGGGACGTCAGTAGACCCATTCATTATACTAAAGAGAAAGACAAGATCCGCAATTTTTCTCCGCTCATGTAAAGGAAGAATGTGAAACCTCTTACACCGACTAGTGTAGTTAGGGAGATAAGTGTTTGAACGATATTGAGTGTACCTTAAAAATCGCCTTTGAATACCTTCAAGGCGGTTAATGTAAACATTGTAGTTGGGATTCCAAACTTGCGAAGCATATTCGAGATGGCTACGGACAAAAGAGCAGTATAAAACTTTCATGGTCTTGACATTCTTAAACTCCGTGGAAACCCTAAAAATGAAACCCAATGCTTTTGAAGCCTTGCTGACTATATTGTTAACGTGCGCATCAAACAATAGTTTAGAGTCAAATATTACCCCGAGATCCTTAATGACATTTACTCTGGTAATTGAGGTATTCGATAATTTGTAATCATATCTTATAGGGTCTGGTTTGCGGGTGAATGTACACACATAACATTTTGAGATGTTTAGATCCAACCTATTTCGGACGCAGTAAGCATGGAACCGGTCCAGATCCTCCTGTAATAGATGTGCATCCTCAATGTTTGACACTTGGCTCAGAATTTTCATGTCATCCGCGTATAATAAAATTTTAGAATTTAGAAAACAAGAGTCGATGTCATTAACAAAAATATTAAATAAAAGAGGGCCTAACAAGGATCCTTGGGGAACTCCGGACGGAATGTACATCGCTCTCGAAGCATAACCATTGAGAACTACAGTCTGGCATCTATTTTCAACATACGAAACAAACCATCTATACAAGTTACCCCTCACACCAATCCCTAACAATTTATGCATAAGGAGCACATGATCAATTCGATCAAAACATTTGCTGTAGTCGGTGTATATAACGTCGACCTGAGACCTCTTGGACATATGATCCGTAAGATAGTCACTACAGATCACGAGATTGGATGTGGTGGAGCGACCTTTTAAGAATCCATGCTGGTGCTCGGAGAAACCTAATTTAAGTGCTGAATATAACTGTAAGTGTACTATTTTTTCCATAATTTTAGCGAACACGCAGAGTTTAGAGATCGGTCTGTAGTTTTCAATGTTGTCCTTAGGTCCTTTTTTATGAATCGGCGTTATATACGCCGACTTCCAGATTGTTGGCACCACTCCATCGACGAATGATCGTTTAAATAATATTGTCAGTGGAACGGATAGACATCTGGCACATTTGGTTATAAAGATAGGTGAGATGTTATCCGGACCAGCGGATTTATTAACGTCTACATGCTTGAGCAGGCGAAACACCTCCTCCTCCTGCACATCAATCGAACAGATGTCCGAGACGAGACCCATGGACTGATCTGTACTCGCCGAGGCCAAGCATACGTTTGCGTCACGTCGATTTTGGAAGTTCGAAAAGAAATAGTCGCCGAACATATTGCAGATTTTCGCCCCATCACCAGACGACACTTCACCAAATTTTAATACAGAAGGATAACAATTAGTTTGTTTTTTGGATTTCACATACTGCCAAAAAGCCCTGGGATTTTTAGAGATCGCTAACTCAATGTTTGCTATGTAGTCATCAAACATCTTCTTTTCGAGATCTTTAGCCCGTTGACGTAGAGTAACAAAAGATTGATAGTCCGAGAGATTTCCATAAATTTTAAATTTTGAGTGATATTTAGACTTTTCTTTGATAATTTTTATAAGAGGGCTTTTGTACCAAGGAGGATACTTACCCCTTGGAGCGATAGTTTTAGATGGAATATTAGTGTTATGAAGCAAGCGGATAGTGTCATAAAAGAAAGTTACGGCTTCTTCCAGAGGCCTAGCAGTTAACTCGGACTTCCAATCAATTGACGTAATTTCTTCGATTATAGCGTCATAGTCTGCCTGAGCATAAAGGAACTTAACCCGAGGCTGAGAATGCAGCTGATGTAGTAAAACGAAGTCGGCAGAGATGCAGAGTGCCTTATGATGTGAATCTTCGTGCACAAGGGGATCGAGGCTACAAGAGACAGCTACTTCGCTGTTAGACAAGACGAGGTCGAGAATCCTATTGTTTACATTGCGATGTGAGTTGTACTGCAACAAGTTGCAAGCATTAAGATTATCACAAAAGCTCGTTTGAATGGGCCCTTGCAAGTTGCCTGGACATAGATAATCCCCGTCCGCCGCAGCGTACCAGTCAATATTTGGTTGGTTGAAATCACCGAGCACTAAAAACTTGTCTGCAGGATGTTTAAGAATAATATCAAATAAATTTTTAGAGAAATGATCGAGTTGTAACATTAAAGAATTGCCAGATAGCTGAGAACATACGTACACAACACATAAATGTATTTTATAAGTAACTTTAGGTTTCGTTTGGTGTAAAGTTAAAGTGACCCACAAATCCTCGGCAGACGAGCACCATTCGTTGCGGACATCGGCAACAAGTTCACGACGTACTGCTATTAGGACTCCTCCTCCCATAGATTGTTTAGTCTGCGAATAATTACGGTCTCGTCTCCATACAAAATAACGGTCATCAAACAATTCACTATCCGAAATGCCATCCACCAGCCATGTTTCTGTCAAACATACGACATCAAACGAATTTATACATATATTCCTATAGAAAACAGATGTTTTTGTCCGTAGCCCTCGAACATTTTGGTAGTATATACTAATAATAGGCGCCATCATATGTAAAATGTAACACAAAAATAATAATGGGTAGGATATGAATTAATAGTATATCGGTTATACGACGCCTCAAGTAAAACCCAATTCCAATATAAGTCGATGTAAATACAAAGTGGGGTAGTTGCAAACAAAACGAAGCGGTAGCAAAAACAATTAAATGTAACAATACATTGATGAAATGAAATAGTACAACATTAATTATAACGGTAACACGATGTCCAAGGTAAAAGCTAATGCCAATAAAAGTCGGTGTAAATACAAGTTGTAAGCAAAACAAAGCAGCTAAGTTAGTTAAAACAAAATTGACAAAACATGCATAATATTTTATGTTCAAACTGCTAATAGCTTTTAAACGGTAGTCAATATAAAAAGGAAGTCTCAGGTGCGAGCAGATCCCGCTCTCATTGGCATAAACATAAAGATCCAAATAGCAAAAATCAGAGCTTAATGAGTCGAATGAATAGGTGACGCATAGCGATAAGCGAACAAAAGGCAGGCGAGAATGGAATGCGCACAAAAAACTAATACAAACGTTTCTCAAACTTAATCCTAACAAGTCAATGATCAACAGTAGTGTGTCAAAAAATGGAGCCGTACTTAAAAAAACTTTTTTAAATCCTGTTCACTTTTAATGTGGTGCTTCGGTGACGCCTGGTTTTTCCGAATGAGGATTTTACAGCCTGTTACCCAAACATACTCATAGCCTTTTTCCTTCGCCAATATCTTTGTTTTATTCAGTAAGGCTTTATTATCCAGCGTCAGGTGGTCATTGACATATATTCTATGTTCACCAAGGAGTCCCAAATCTGCCGCTTTCAACATTTTATGTTTTCTGGCTGCCGCAACAAAATCGTTTTTGAGGTAGCTATTGAGCACCGAGCAAATAATTGTTTTATTCTGACTGTCGCTTCGCATTGGAATCCTCGCGATGTAGTTAATGCATTCCTTTGGTATTGGACATTTGATAATATCCCCTATTTTGTGTATTACTTCAAACAAGTTCTCAGAGTTCGATGCAGGAACGCCCTTGATCTCAATATTGTTGCTCCTGGATCTCTGCTCACTGTCACGACACTGAAGTTCCAAACTCCTACAGCGATCTTGTAGAATAGCAATGTCGTTTTTGGTCTTCTTCAGGTCATCTATATCCTGTTCCAAGACCAAAACTTTAGTGGTCAAGTCTTTTACTGAGCCATGTACAAACTCGAGAGACTCCTTCATTCCTGCAATTGAGTCTGTGACATCTGAAAATGCCAATCTCATAGATTTCAATTCCGCCAACTCTTTGTTGATAAGCTTTAAATCCTCCATCAACACCGGTAGTGACTCCATTTGAGTAGACAGTCTCTTCAACTCTGACAGTACACCCTCCATATCAGCCGCCGTGCCCGCCGAAGTGCCGACCCGGGGACTCATTGCCAGAGCTTTGCACGAATTGCACTTCCATGATAATTTCCTGTCGCCAAGCTTTCTCCATCCAGTTTCAGTTATACCAGCGCACGGAAAGTCAAACTGCCCCAGACAAACGGTACATTTAACTCCGTCACTGACTTTCTCATCGCACCTCTTGCACTTAAACATTGCGTCGGAGGAGAAAACCAACAAAAAAAACTTTGAGAAGCTCTGCCGAGTGATTACGACACGTACGGGTACAGAGTGTGTGCGTGCGTACGGTTCACTGTGTACCGTCGAACTGACGAATTTCGAACTTTTGTTGAATCTATTATGTTTTTATCCTCTTTTATTAACAAAATCTGCATACCCACAACAAAATCAACCCTAAATTTCAAAATAACCAACCACTTGAGTACTAATGAATTCCTAATGAGACTAAAAAATATTTCAACTACCGCGTACTAATAGTAACCAGTTAGCCTAAATATTGGTACTAACTTGCAGTGCGGACAAGATTTATTGTAGTTTTAATTACCGCCACTAACTAAGCGATGGCTTCCGATACTAAAAGAGGTTATGAATACATGCATTTATGAACAAATATACGTTTGAACGTATTATGTCATTAGTGATTTTTAAAGTTTTGGACTTAGTTAAAGTCCATATAATCGTGTTCTATTATTGAAGGAAAAAATAAACTCTTTGCCGGTCGTGAGAATTAAACCAGCGTGGTGCACTAAACAGCTTTTGACACAGGTCATTCAAATCTACGGCTTTCGATTTTTCTTAAGCTTCCTTAGTAGTAGCTTGCTTAGTTTATCTTAGTTTTTTCCGACTTGTCTAAATCTTTTATGAAAAATATACTAAACCGCTTTTGATGAGAACATTCAGCCGGCACTCGGGGCCTTTTTTTCTGAGCTAATTTAGAATTTCTATGAAAACATAACATAACATGTAGCCCACATGTACCGGGAACAGGGTCTAAGCTAAGGTAAAGGCTCTAGAAAGAGTAAGCTGGACAATGCGCGCCGTGTCCAGAAGTACCGCCTTCTGTATCAGACCCTTGATCCAGCTGCCTAGTTAGATACTCCTCAGGTGTTGGACAAGGCCCTGGGAATGGTTGGCAGTCACATTTTCATTCACAAGACGGATGAGGCAGTTTTGTCTTTCTGACATTAAAATTGTATTAATACCATTATTTAATAATATTGTATTTATTTGTTCGAGGCCATAGGAACGCTTGGCAGTCACGCTTTCATCCACAAGACCTATGAGGCAGTGTTGTGTTTCTGACGTTAAAATCGTATTAATACGATAGTTTGATAATGTTGTTTTTATATCTATACATTTTTTCTATACATAACGGCGGTAAACTTTTTTGACCTCATCCAACCTATCTGCAACTGTCAATCTTTGCATTTGAAAGAGGGCCACTTTTCTACAGGTAAGGCGTGCGTACACCAACACATTGTTGTCCGTACTCAATACCGCACAATGAACATCCACCTTTATCATAAAAGATACACCGGATATTAAAAAGGACCGCAAACTTAAACATAGGTGTATTTTTATTGAAAACTTGCTTTCGCGGAAAATTGTATTTTAATCTGGGCCCGTAAGAAAAATACTACTTTCTGGATAGTAAGATAGGGGTATGAGGTAAACAAGAATAAAGGGTTATGTCAAAGAAACATTGTCCATTTACAAATAGGAAGTGGGAAATTTAGGAACACCATTACAAATAATGATCTAGTTCCTTAAGGACTTTAAAACAAAACATACGAACAAAAACGCAAAGCAAAGATTATTAAGTTTCGAGCTTTTGGAAAAATTCGAGTAGTTAAAAAATTATGTCTGGCATAACCATTTCACCGACCTTTTCAAGATTGCAGATATTTTTTTTTTTTAGGAAAAAACTCCAATAATCAATGTTTTTCCAACATTACCAAATACAGTCATAAAAAAAAACTCAAAGAAATTGCAATACAGTTTTCGAAAAGCGGTAAATTGTATTTTTCTTAAAAGATTTAGACAAGTCGGAAAAAGTTGATAGTAAGAAGTTTAGGAAAAATCGAAACTTATAGATTTGAATGACCTGTGTCAGAAAACGTTGTTTTAGTTTGCTATAATTACTAGCAACGATTTTAAAAATCAATAATTTCAGCGTACGCCAATAATTATAATAGAAAATCCCGCAATCTATCCTGCAACTCTGTCTACGTGTATATCAGTTGCAGACGCAAATAAATGCTGATTGAAAACGAATCTTATGTCCTAATGGTAAGGTTTCAAAGTAGAAACCAGAAAGAGTACCAATCACTCTTATCAAGGCGCATCGTGTTTTTCAGTAACCGTATTGTGGAGATCTGATAGGCAGGTGCTGTTTATGAAGCGCTGGTATTCAGCTGGATCCAGTAGAAATGTAAGCTATTCTTAAAATAGCTTATAAAATGCCAGGAAATAATGTAAAGAGGTTTTGCCATTATTAAGGTCAAACAAAAGGTATATAGTTAACTTTTCATACAATTATATTGTGGAAAATTTATATAAAAATTACTACCTCTAGACTAGACCAATAACGAATACAAATAAACATTTCTAATATATTACCTCATGGAAAATCCGTTTGTTACCTATCAATTATTTTTCACATTACAAATGTAAAATATACCTAAGCTAGACTTCGATTAATGTGAAGAAATAGTCTAGGTAATAATTTCATCGCGGTCAAAACTTTGAAGGCCGCTTTCAATATTTAATAAGACGGCTCTACCATATTTCTAAATCTGAAGGATATTTTAACGCTGTTAAACCGCTTTTATTAACTCAAGTAACTTAAACTAAGCCACTAAATCGAACAATAGTAAGTTTTCATATTTTATAATACGTCTTGTTGAAAATCGTGAGATCGAATTCATTGAACAATTTTATAGAACTGTCCATGCGACAAACACATAAAGAACACTCTAAATTATCTTCTTATAAATGAGTTTGACCTTAATCTTTTGCCTATCTTTTATCTTTATTGAATCTTTTGTTATAATGGGGGACAACGAAACACAAATTTCCAGACACTTCATAACACCGATTATAATTTTGAAGAAAATGGAAAGCTGTTTTGTTTGACTAAATCAATCAAAAGTGTACAAGTTGAAGCGAAGTTCGGAGCTAGGGCTGGCCCGGCGGCGTCATTAATGGAAAGGATAAGTCTCTTAATTAATGCAGGTGCGCCCCGAGCTGTGTCAGCCCTATATCCCGGTGACCCCGTCGACCACACTCAAGTATCACTTTTATACTAATAGACTGGGTACAATCTCTTTTAAAATAATTAAAATGTAACATTATGCAATGCTCGCAACAGTTTGCACTGGTTGAGAGAGCTAATAAAGGTAAATTGTAATGTTTACCTCGTTTATTTGCACTTACGGAGCGTAGGAAATTAACTACGAGTGTATTTTGTTGGTTTTCATTGGAGTGAATCACGACGGTGATTTCTATTTCACAACGATTCGTGTGTCACCCGGCTCCTCAAATAGGTAGTTGGATCAATAGATCTGCCAACATTCATGTCAATCTTTGATAGCAACAGCAAGTGGCTAGTGTATCATTCATTTGGCTCTGTTGACTTACGACGCACTCGTCAATTTGACAATGCAACGCGTTCTGACGTGACCCAAATCGCACCGTGCGTCTACGTCCACTATTCCAATTTATAGATCCCGTACTAATACAATTTCATGAAACTCGAATTACAACAGTGTTAAGTCATAAAATATGACGTAAATATTGCGCACACGTCTCATTTTAAGCAGGTTTTCCAAACTTCACTCGTAAAATTTGCCAAACGGGATCTTAATTTTAACTGTTAGGTGATTTATGAATAATTAAAAGTGATGAAACAACCCAAGTTTCGACTGTTTGCGTTTCTATGCACTGACTCATACGTTCTTTAGGTCGTAAAGTTTACTTAGTGTGCGTTACTGGAATTTCATGGAAGCACTTTATTAACGGATTGTACCAACGGCTAAAGTTTACCTAAATAAGTTGAAAGCCAAGACGAATTTCTGTCGCAGACTGAATTTTTTCATAAAACATACCTAAGTATAAAGCTAAAATATCTGTCTGAAATTGCATATTTTCCGTAGACATATTACCTAGGCATATTTCTCGGTGACCTATACGGCAACAGGGGGAATCCTTGCTCCTTGACATTTGATTTACTTGCTCTCCAAAGGAAAACAGCAACAAAATATGTACACGTATGTAGAAAAGAATATGTACCTTTATAATATGAATTCTGCATGAATAGGCACGCGTGTAGGATAAGCTATAAAGTTCGTTGGAGTCGGGAAAAATTCCCGAAACTAGTACCTACCGTGTGGAGGTAAAATTCATAACGCGCTTAGCAGTTCGGCTCACCTGTCTCGTTAAACTTCGGAATTTTTAAATTAAATTCTGAATACCACGGACTCAACAAAGTTGCGAATTCTTAAAATTCGGTATCGTAATTAATCTTTCGGTTTAATAAACAGATCTAGAGGCGGACAAAGAAAGTGGAGTGGTTTATTCCTTATTAATGGTGGGGATGACGCTAAATCTTGTAATTAATGCAGGTGCTCGCCCCTGAACAAACTTACCGAGAGGATCTTCGGCAATTATCGGAAACTCGCTTTCTGTTACACGTTACGCAGGAAATTATTATGCTATATTAATTCTGCTAAAAGCTTTTCGGGGGGTTTTAAACGTCGTTCAAGAATGTAATTGTTCAATTGAAGAGCGGCTTATAACTTTATGCTGTAAGTGGCACTCAGAATTGTTTACGGCCTTCCGCTGCCTTGAGGTCAGCGAACTATTAATTGGTAAATGTACTGCGCTTTAATGACTTATTACGAGTGACGGTGAACCAAGCAATGAAATCGAACAAGATTACCGATACCGTAAAAAAGTTACTTTCCATTGTAACATAAAAAAAAATATCGATTTAAAATCATTAAACAATGCATCATCCTACTACCACTAGTGCGTTTCAGTCACTGGACGTCAATATCCAACTGAATTACAGCATTATGACAGACTACAATAGGTATTGAAGTGATGTCACTAAACAGCTGATCGACCAGTCCCCTTGCATAACGCGAGCGCACGGAGCAACTGTAAGCAGAAAATGTACATGTCTATGCTTTTTGACTGTTACATCCGTCTGCTAGTAACGTCAGCAAGGTACGACACTAAACGCACTTCTGGAGTATGTTATTGATTTTCACCGCCCGATGGGCGGGGCCAATTCTGTGCGAAAGGGATCACGCGATCGCCTCCTCATTAAATCAGAAGAGGAGCATCAATTTCACTCCGTACAGTTTCTAATTAAGGACGTACCCATTAAACAACTATTTAAAATAGGTAGAGCCTAGTGGAAAAACATTTTCGCGAAAATTATGGACGTCGAAGTCACGAGTTCAGATATATCATTTTAATCTCCGTATATGTAAAGCTATTCGTTGAGTGGAATTACACTAAACTTCGAGATATATTACGCTGTTAGTTAAAATTATTTTCTGTAAGTTACCCAAACAAACTTGCGTGTTGGCAATACCGTTTGCATCGGTACCTATGACGCTGTGAAAATTTATGAAATCACTGGAACGGACCATTTTTCTAATAAAGTAGAAAAAAGTCGATCGTACCTCGTTCGTCGTTTCGAGGAATCAGATTCGTTAGGAACGCAAAGGACACGTCAATGGCCGAATGGTATCGAATAGAGTCAATGGCCAAAGCATTCACGTGGAAATTCCGGGAAAATTCTTTTGATTTTTCAATATACTGAATTATAAATTTTGTTTTTTTTAAGTGTTTCACTACATGGTTTTCCTACCACAATATAAATCATGGAAATAAAAACAAATTGGAACATTCAGAAATATTTCCTTCCGGGAAAATTTATCGAAAAACCACAAAAAAACATCACATTAAGAACACAATACAACAACATTTCACAAATCAAGTTTAAAAAATCGGAAATCGAATCGAATCCCGCCGATACGTGCCGAAAGCGTTATAAACACGGCCACAGATAATAAAAATGGCACACTCAACTCTTAGAACGAGAAAGGCGAAAATTGTCTCGTCCCGGTGACATTTCCCTGAGTTCATGGGGTCAGGGTTGGGACGTACCGTAATCGTGACGCGGCTCATTCGTGTCCTGAATAACAATACTACACGTTTAGAATCCCGACTTGGAATCTGCATAACAATATGTACACACACAGTTCGATCCGATTTCGTGAACCGGTGTGAGATTGAACGCGACTTTTGTTGGAACGTAATTTATGTGTTGATCTTCCCAGTTCAAATAATTTAGGCAGTGACAGATTATGATTAAACTGTCGTGTCTGGTCTTTTATCTGATCTATGATCAAATCTGTTTTTACATGTGTGTGCAAACAGTGTGACGATGTCATCTAGATAGAATTTGTAAAGTAGCTAATAGAATTTGTGAACACAATTTTGTATCAGATGAAAAACAAGGATCACATGATGGTTCACATTTATTGAAATTGAAATAGAAATTCTTTAAAGCGTCTTCATTAAAGCTGCGAGTCAATGAACTCTATTGACGTCTATTCTATCAGAAGTTTCTAGTGCACAAACATTCAGGTTATCTATAAAACTATCACAAACAAAATATTGCAGAGCTAACGACTTGTATCAAAGTATTCTCTTGTAATTAATTGCACGACAGTTAACAAAATTCATTACATAAATTTTTTTCAAGCTTTTCGTACTTTACTACAATTTACTCTACGCACGCGTCAAATAAGAGAAACAAAATAATTTTCGTTTGTGAAATTTAAAACGACAACAAAGGTGGAATGCTTTGAACATCTGTCATATTAATAGCTTGGTAACATGGAATTAGATGACATTTGGGAGCAGTCAGTGACGTCACAACACAGCCGAGGTTGGCAACCCGTCTCGATGAATCTATGAGAATTTAAACCTCGTTGCCGATGTACCGTACGATGTGCTCATGTCATTGTAACATTCTTTACCACCATCAATTATTCTACAATATATAATTACAATGTGCAATCACTGTACGCGAACTATTGACGCGGTTTATTTAAAGAAATAATGTCAAGAACTGGTACAGTTTATAAAAAAAAGTGTGCAAGAAAATAGAATTTGAATAAAATCAAGCGCATTTTACGAATTTACCAGCAATTCAGTGATCGGTGCCCACGGAGAATAAATTTTATTATTTCTACTCAGTACATCTACGGCTTCCCTTTGCTGAACCTTAACCACTTTCAATTAGGTCTCAGTTGAACAATGGCAATTCGAAACTGAGAAAAAGTAAAAAGGCCTAACCCGGCACAATCAAGACTCTCAAGTGCAGAAACATAAATGAAACCATTAATTATCCGCGAACCCAGTTATTCTTCCCTCCTGCCCTCCTCTGCCCGCACTCCATTCCGCTTTTATATTTTTCTCTTTCCCGTTAATTTGTCCAAAGTTAATTGAAGGGATATTTCAGTGAGGGACGACGTAAATAGCTCAAGTTGAAACAATCCAGCAGTGAGTTTTCAGAGCTGCATAACAGGATGATCTCAAATTATGCTTCACCCCAGTTTTGTTCGCGACTCTGCCTTGTTTTAGGGAAAAGAAAATTCTAATTTCTTTCAAGGTATCTTTGTGTTTGTCACTGGTTATCGAAGTGTGCTGTTATTCTGTTATTAATCATTTTGGGGTTGTGCCGTAGTTTGAATATGGTTGTAAACAACGTGTAACGAGCGGCGGTTTAATTAAACCTTTGTAAGGCGCGTTTAGCTCGTACATTTTTCACGTGAGAGTTAAAAGGGTCGCGTCGCGTCACCTACTGAAGCAAATAACTGGAAGGATTGACGGTTCGCCCGCCGTCGCTGCATTGTTTACCAAAACAATGGACGACCTCTGCGGAGTCATTAACCTACCTCCGATGTCAGCGCAGCGCACCGAGCTTGCCGTGATGCGGAATCTTAACTCGGTTTTAATCCTAAACTGAATATTTTAATACGGCATGTGTTCTCGTAAAACGCACCTGTAAATTAATGTCGTAGTAATTGTATCGTACCATTATTATGGAAACCAATTATTATTTTGGTGTTGTAAAAACGATTTTATCACGACAGGCGATTTCAATTACAATCAAACACGGGTACACTCCTCCTTCCACTAATTCCAATTACAATTATTAGAATACAAACAATAGAGGGTAGCTACGTATTGGTTTCGCAGCAGGGTTTCCACGTTGAGAGTAATGAGGTCAGGACACGTGACCATAGCACGTGCTCACAAGAATACCTCTATAAATCCCTACGCCCAGAAAGCCCGTGTTCCTGTAAACCGTTCAATACTTATTGATCGTCTCATGGCGTTCGGATAATAAAGATTTCAATAGGTATGCGAAACTGCTTAGAACTTTGCCTCAATGGAGCTTGTATACATACAAATACATGTGTTTGTTTCAACCAAAAACACTAACTAGTTATAATTTTAGCTACATTTAAAATCAAAAGATATAGCGAGCTTTGTATTATGACGTCACTGATGCGGTGTATCGAAATTTTGATTTGATTGAAAATGTAAGAGAACAAAAAAAATTGACAGTTATGCACACACCTATTCGTTTTAATAACATGTAAAAATCATAAAGTCGTAGTTTCAAAGCCATAATCTCCTCCTAACCGCCATAATCACGTGAAAATCTAACAGAAATGCATAATTTTCGGAAGCTCTCATTGATTTTTAGTCAGACGCACAATGCTAACTAATGTTGGTTAGTACTTTACACTTTATAGTGTAAAATAACTTGCACTTTTGTTTTTTTAACATGTAAATCTCTTGTCTTACATTGTTAGCAAATTTCAGTCGTAGTGAGGCAAGTTTTTATGTTATTCTTACGATCAGCGCTGATTAGAGAAGTTTTTGAAATGGTTTCCTCTTTCCAATGCGCAGCGGAACATGGGGAGTATGTTTTTTTTTAAATATAATATTTAATTGTTCACCTTGCTATGAAAGCCTTAAAATGACCAAGGACTTCAAACGTCCACTATTTTCGTGACTCGGCAACATTGGCGTTTTTTGTAATGTGTTTTTACTTCACGTGGCTGATCAATCATTTTATTTTAAAGTAAATGAGTTTATTAAAAGAAAATATGTTAATCACATCATTTCTCAATCGAATAACTGTTAGTGTTAATTAACAATTGAATTCAAAGCGAGTTCGAGCGGAAGCCGCGAAGTAAGAATTACTTCCTTTGCCTTAGCCATTCTGCAAATAAGTATGTGGCGCCATGATAGTTTGACAGTTTGCCGGTATTGCGGAATGTTTATAATAGTTACCGTGACCCCGGAACATAAAGGGCAACCGAAGGAACATGAGTGGGTTTTAGTCAGTAAAAGTGCCTCCCGCCGGCGCACCCAGGACGGGAGCAGTCATTTGATGATTTCCCACTCCCAAAAAAAAAATAGTTTGACAGTTGGGCAACGGTGACAGTATTAACTTAGCTCAGGCACTTGCTAAGCCAAGTTTAGGCAAAGATCAATAACCGTTACTTAACTCTTACTTTGGCCCTTACTTAGCCATGTTTTATGCATTTCATTGCTTAGTATAGGCTAATACACACTTAGAGCCTAACGCGTCGAAAGAATCGAAGTCCAGAAACCTCGATATTTTTCCAGATTCGGTCGATTTGGCGCGGTTAGGTGTGCGGGTTCTACAGAATTTCATATAAAGAATTCTAAAATTCGTTTCTCTAGTTCGACGTATTCGGATTAAAAGTCTGTGCTAAGTAATATTTATTTAATCGATGTAATGATATCAGTAATTTTCTATAAGATTCCGCCAATCAATTGTCATTCGACGAGACTTGTTCCCCAATAAACTACAAAACCTTTCAAGCCTTCCAAAACATTACAGTTTGTAAGCTATTAAAATGTAAAATAGTCAGATATTTTCATACTGTTGTCGTGGAATATTGGCAGCATGTGTCGTAATATGACATTGTTTTCAGTGGCAAGCGGGTTGACGGGAGCGTCCTGCGACAACGGACACTACAATGAGGAGATTGGTGTCACGCGACCGGTCGACCAGTGCCGTCCGCCGGATGACGTCACAGGGACCGCTACATCCGACGTTATCACCTGGAGCTACATGAAACCAACCAATTGTGACTAGGTATTTCAATTACAGTACCAAAAATTGAATGTCAATGTGAATGTCGTTTATGGAAATTGATTTGGGCTTTTTTGTGGTCAGTTTTGTATGGCCTATTGGTATTTTGTTTTGTATCAAGGCCAAAATCAATAGACGTTAATGCACAAACAACGTAATTTGACTAAGCTCTTCCCCATCTCTATCTTGACTCCGTAGTTTGGCAGTTATGCAACAGTGACAAGAATATTGCTAAGCCATAGTCCTTGCTAAATGAAATATTCAATCTTAACCTTCTTTGTCCTGTCCAGCGTTTCTTAGTTAAGTAAATACAATCAGTGTGTTTTAGTATATGAACAGATGAATAAGTATGAAAAAGTTCATGTTTATTCACTTTTCAACTTTATGTTCAAAGACATAAGGGTGAAAAGTGGTCAACCGACAAGGTCCTCAGTTGTACTTAGCTAAGTTAAGATTGTTGACAAACATACTGAGTCTTAATTAACAAAAGCTGCATCCATTTAATAGTAGACATTTCAACTAAATTACTGTCGGCCATAAAGTAAGTAAATAAAAAACAGTGAGATGGGTGTAGAAAGGTAGAAAGAAATAAACATTTACATATTGTATTTTAGTAGATAGGTACTGTTACAATGGAATTCAATCTTCGTAGGTTTATTTTTATGTTTAACTTCAGCCTGAATTTTCTTTGTTATATCTCACTTATGTTGTAAAAGCGACCTTTTCTTTGTTAGTTTTTACCTCATAAGAAAACGATGACATAGGAAATGTTAATTTTTTATAAGTGACTGGTAATTAAAATCACCAAACCATGATTGTACACGTATTATAAAAACAATAAACTTTGCTTAGGAAAGTTTTATTTACAATTATAATAACATGGCTGCTGAACCGTATTTAGTTTAATAAAATAGCGGGCTTTTTACAGAAAAAATAGACTAATTGTTTCTTTAAGGCAAAAGGATCTATAAGCCAACGTCCTTGAGCATTGAAAAGCAACAAGCGGCCGGGGAGCGCGTGCGCCGGGCGCGAGTATAATAATTTAGATTGATTCAGTTTATATAAGTAATAATGTTTTAAAATTATGAACTTAAATTTAATAAAGCAATAAATTATCTATTATAGTGTAAAAGAAACATTTAAATCGGTTTAGTTATTTGAGAGCAGTAAGCAAATTATTGCAAAAATAAAGCGGATATGTTCGATATTGTTCTGAGAAAAGTATGAACAATAATAAAAAAATGAACTTAAAATTTAAAGTCAAATATGTTATGCGTATTAGGTATTTTTTTTTATCTATTTTGGTTCATCCGTCTAGTAGTAGTAGTTCGGTCAAATTAGCTTCAAAAATAGGGGCAAGGTTACATTAATTCGTACCCAGCTAAAAATTGGCATGAATGTTGAGAACCCTATTACACACAATTTGTCAATTATCCACATGACTCCAGCGTGTGGAAAAAAATTTATTAAAGGTCAAATGTTGCAAAAATCGGTTTTTTGAGTTTTCCAGCTAAACGGTAAGTGTTATCATAAAAATAGGTGAGACAAAAATTATTCATCATACAATTATCTATAAAAATTGTTCCTACACTTTTTTTCTTAAGAATCACCATTTCGGAGATATAGCGATGCAAAATGTTGAAAACGTTGTCATCATCTCCCTAGCCTTTTTCCTAACTATGTTGGGGTCGGCTTTCAGCCTAACCGGATTCAGCTGGATACCAGTGTTTTACGTGAAGCGACTGCCTATCTGACCTCCACATCCCAGTAACTGGGCGACACGATACCTCTTGGTTAAAGGCTGGTCAGACTTTCTGGCTTCTGACTACCCGTAACGACTGTCAAAGTTCTACGAATGACAACCGGGACCAACGGCTTTACATGCTTTCCGAGGCACGGGATGTCAGTGATGTCTAAGATAAACTTTAGAAAGTACATATGAATTGAAAAAGTCACATTGGTACTTGCCCGGATTCGAACCCACAACCTCTTACACGAGAGGCGGGTGCCTTATCCACTGGGCCATCACGACACTCCACTGGGCCATCACGACACATGTTGAAAACGTTGTGTTACTCATAATATGCACACGTTTCCGCGCCACCCGTGAGGTAGTGTACTTACATGGCGCGTTTTTTTTTACGTGGTTTCCCCGGTAGGCCTATTCCACGATCTATTGTGGTTCTGTTGAGTTATAAAGCTATTGTATTAAATTGAAAATGGTACTATTGTAATGACAAGAGCGGTGTAAGTAATGAGTAATTTGAGAAAATTATTCGTCTGATTGATACTCTTCTAATGGAACATAATCCATACTGTCTTCTTCTTCTTCTTCCTGCTGGGTACAAATAAATTTTTCAAAGAGCGATGCATCAGATGTCTCCTCGCATATATCGTTAGAATCTTCTTCTACTGGCGATTGAACATTGGAGCACGATTGACCTCGACAACTGATACATGCTAATGAACAAAACAACCCAACTTTTTTACAGCCGCATTTAGCATTACACCCCGTTTTGCAATTGCAAAAAAATGAATTGAGAAGTTTTTCCGGTGCAGGAGGAAGTAAAGTCTTAACTGGTTCCAATATATTGTCAATTAATTTCCAACCCCAGTCTTCTGGGTTTAGTTTATTACCAAGCCATACTTGAACTTGATATTAGCCATACTTGGGTTGTTTTGTTCATTAGCATGTATCAGTTGTCGAGGTCAATCGTGCTCCAATGTTCAATCGCCAGTAGAAGAAGATTCTTACGATATATGCGAGGAGACATCTGATGCATCGCTCTTTGAAAAATTTATTTGTACCCAGCAGGAAGAAGAAGAAGAAGACAGTATGGATTATGTTCCATTAGAAGAGTATCAATCAGACGAATAATTTTCTCAAATTACTCATTACTTACACCGCTCAATTGTCATTACAATAGTACCATTTTCAATTTAATACAATAGCTTTTTAACTCAACAGAACCACAATAGATCGTGGAATAGGCCTACCGGGGAAACCACGTAAAAAAAACGCGCCATGTACACTACCTCACGGGTGGCGCGGAAACGTGTGCATATTATGAGTAACACAACGTTTTCAACATTTTGCATCGCTATATCTCCGAAATGGTGATTCTTAAGAAAAAAAGTGTAGGAACAATTTTTATAGATAATTGTATGATGAATATTTTTTGTCTCACCTATTTTTATGATAACACTTACCGTTTAGCTGGAAAACTCAAAAAACCGATTTTTGCAACATTTGACCTTGAATAAATTTTTTTCCACACGCTGGAGTCATGTGGATAATTGACAAATTGTGTGTAATAGGGTTCTCAACATTCATGCCAATTTTTAGCTGGGTGCGAATTAATGTAACTTTGAATGTCTATTTTGACTGGACTATAGTAGTCCTTCAAAGAGAGCTCTATTTTGTTGTGTGGCCTATCCTTTCGCCTTAAACATTATCTGGGTTATATAAAAATAATGGTTTTATCTATAAAGTAATAAATAGGCGATAAATATTAAAGTAAAAAACATCCCCGATTCTTTCTTTCTGGAAATAGTTTGTTATCATAAGTTAGTATTGTTTATAGATCGATATAGATATTGCTCTTACTAATGAGTTAGTTCCGGAAAATAAACTGCTTCAATATCATAACATAGTATAAAGCAGAGTTTCTTTCTGCTGTAAGTCTGTCCCAACTTATGCTTAGATCTTTAAAACTGCGCAACGAATTTCGATGCGATTTTTTCAAAGATAAGAGTGGTTGAAGATTGAGACAAGAGGGAGACTTATATTAATAAACGATGCATTTTATAGTAGAGTAAGGCCGAGGTTTTGAAATATTTGTAATCTAGTTAGTTCTTAACAATTTTTGTATAAATTTTTATCTACAAATCAGACAAGAAACATTTGTAAAGATTTAGTACATTTTTTAGTAACTATTATTATATGCTTTCTCTACTAACACTCCGTAGCAACACAATACAACAGCGGCAAGACTAACCATAACAAATTCTAATAGACGCGGCTCATAATTGCATGCTTTGTTCGAACCCATTACTCTTCTGTTCTCAAACAAAGTGAATTACTTGCACAAAAAGACAAGAATGAAAATAAAAGTAGGTATCTTGCGAGTCTGAGTACTAGTGATATTTTTTATCCTCTTCTCACTAGAATAGTTTGACTAATATTCTTAATCAGGTTGAATTCAAATGTGATTTTTTAGAAGTGTTTAACAGGGAGAAAAGTTCATCAAAACCTTCTGTTAAAAAAAAGAGTCAAAAGAACTTCCTTTTTCAGTGATTTTCGAGCCAGATAGGTGTTCTGTCTAAAAGGCTACTGCCCAACCGTTGTTGGCGGAATTCTTATTTCCATATAGTAGAGTCGCGCTCCACTTTGATTGCGCAATGTAGAAAGTCAATTGCAATTTTGTCATTAACTTTTTCATGACAATAGTTATTATATACTTGAGACAAGTAAACAGTCAACTAAGACATTTTTTTGTTTAGTTCTCCAAACCCTATCGGGGTCAAGTAGTCGGTCAAAGCTGCAAGTATTAGCTAATTATCCTTTACACAACAAATTTCCTAACTACACACATCAAAAGTGTCTAGGGATATTTCAATTAAACCTAAACAACTAAAATTCCATTAACTTTTTGTTAAGACCTACACATTAAAATAAACCTTGTTTAATAGCCTATCTAATCTGATAATAAACATTTAGATAAAGTTAAATTTTTAAAAAAACTTAGAAGAAGAGGAAAAACTCAGACAAAATTTCAATCTTAACTTTATTTTTGAAACATCAAAACCTAAACAAAAAAACTATTTTTTACAAAAATTGTTGAAACATAAAATTAATAATCCACTTAAGACTCTCCTGACACATCTGCAGCGGTTCTGCATACTCAAAACAAGGTGTCAATATCCTGTTGTAGAATACTGTCCCAAGTCCTTTTAAGATGCAAGAAAAGCTGGTTTTCATCCTCAATATCTTCAGGGAAATTCCTAAGAGCTCTTCTCAGAAGCATATCCCAGGCATGCTCAATAGGATTTAAGTCAGGGGATTGTGCAGGCCAGTCTAAAGCTTGGATATCATGCTGTTGTAACCAACTTGTGACGATACGCGCCGTATGTGGACGGGCATTATCGTGCATTAGCTGGAAATTTTGTCCCATTTGTTGTCTGTGGGGCAAGATTACAGGCTCTAGCACCTCATCTTGGTATTTTAGAGCAGTCATATTGCCTTGTATCCAAACGAGGTCCGTTCTACCGCCGAGACGAATTCCTGCCCAAACCATAATCGTGCCACCTTGATATGCATGAACTTGTTGTAGGTGCTGCAGTCGATTCCAACGTCCAGGTTCTCTCCAAACACGTACTCTTCGCGAATCAGGATGAAATCCAAACCTGGATTCATCAGTGAAAAGCACAAGTGACTATTGAGAATGGTTCCAGTTTTCGTGTGGAATAGCCCATTGTAATCTTCTTCATCGATTGCCTCTCCTTAGCGCTGGTACCCTTAGTGGCCTACGAGTGCGTAGGTTGACTTCATGCAGTCGTCTTCTCAAAGTTTGACCGCTTACCAGCAAACCATACTCTCTCTGTAGCCTTTGAATCAATTGCATTGCCGTTACATTTGGTTGACTTCAGCATTTACTATGAATTGGTCCTGTACATGTGTTTTAATGCGTTGAGGTCCTCGGTGCCGTTCCACCACTTCCCCCGTGACACGATAACGTGACCAAAGCCTGGATATAACGCTCTGACTGGTCCTCATGGCTTCAGAAACTGCAATTTGGGACAGTATTCCCCAACAGGATATTGACACCCTTGTTTTGAGTATACAGAACCGCTGCAGATGTGTCAGGAGAGTCTTAGGTGGATCCACGGATTATTAATTTTAAGTTTGCAACAATTTTTATAAAACAATAGTTGTTTTGTTTAGGTTTTGATGTTTCAAAAATAAAGTTTAGATTGAAATTTTGTCCGAGTTTTTCCTCTTCTTCTAAGTTTTTTTTTTTAATTTAACTTTATCTAAAAGTTTATTATCAGATTAGATAGGCTATTAAACAAGGTTTATTTTAATGTGTAGGTGTCTTAACAAAAAGTTAATAGAATGTTAGTTGTTTAGGTTTAATTGAAATATCCCTAGACACTTTTGATGTGTGTAGTATATTATCTGTACCTAAAATTGTTTTCATGTAGGTACAGCAAAGATTTTTCCGTTCGATTTGTTTCGTGAACTACATGCAAGCTCATGCAGTTACACGCTCCGGTATCTTTCCGATTGTCTATAGTTTTACCTCGTTTTTATTTTTATTGTATCCATAAGTGGAAATTGGATTACACTGTATCACAGGAAATTCTTTTATTGTTGAAATTACGAGATTGTAAGTGCAATGATTGAAATGTTGGACGCTTGCCAACGACTTGTCTTCGCATGAAACCGAAATCTCTAAACATCATTATTGCTACATGACGTGGAGATGTGTCAATGTACTACGAGTATTACAGTGCCAGTATACTCGTAAGCCAACTTTGTCTTAATAGTTTTTTCATAATTTTTTAAGGCTTTACATAATTTTGGAAGCAAAAACATACGTGCAGATTTTCAATATTACTGAGACTTTGAGTCTTTGTTGTATTGAAAATTTTTTAGCTAGTTTTCGGTTTTATGTTTGTTTACTTGGTTAGATAATGCGTACGATGACTAGATTGATGACGAATAATGGAAGCAATATAAGATTATACTAGCGCCTCACGATAGCTATATATAGAAACGAAAGAAGAAAGACGACAATACCGGTCTGTTACATTTTCAATGAAGATCAAAAGCCTTTTTCTCTTACAGGTCCTCGCGAAGTTTACTCCAACTCAGTGTATGAGAAGCTGACTAGCTTAACCACTGAACTATCACAGCATTCGAAATGATGGATGATGATCATGAATCATGACGCACATTGGCGTGGTGGTTGAGAGCTTAGCTGCTACGCTGCGTGTTGCGTACAAAATGACGATATTTATATGACCTATGGGTTTCGAGCCTGGTCGTTTGTGACTATGTGTTTGTAAACGCACCCACTTTACAGGAGAAATTTCCATTGTGGGGCAACATTTTTTTCTAAAAAAACTAATGTTACTAATATTATAAATGGTAAATTTGTATGTATGTGTGTTAATCTAGATGGATGTTTGTTACTCTTTCACTCAAAAACTACTGTACAAATTTAAAAAAAAAACTGTAGTTAAGTATATAGTTTATACGTCTAAGTAACACATAGGCTACATAAGCAAAACACTATTTTTTATTCCACATGACCACTCCCATTAAATCTTTACTAAACGATACTACAAAACCCAGTCGAACAAAAGTACTTATAACTACTAAAAACTAATTTGAGAAAACCTTCAAATAATAAGGTAGTTCATTACGCGAACAATGTATCGCGACTGTACCAACATTGCATATGAGCGTTGCGTCACACTATTACGTGTACAGTCGAAGGCAGTTGCACTTAGGCACCTACTATACCGCGCCGCGATAGATGTATGTTGCCTTTTATTGTCAACCGACTGTAGATGAGAAAATAAATGCAGATGCGCCACTCCTATACGTCACCTTACTCAATTTCGCGTCGTTGTTGCGTCATAATTATCAGTCTGTCGCAAATAGGTACTGCAATATGGTATTATTATGTCATTATATCTATGTTATCGTCCTCGTAAACAATGACAAGAGAAATCACGAAATTTTATTTATCATTGAGAAATCTTACTTTTGTAATCACAAATTGATTCATATTTTGACTTCGGTGTATGACATAGTATTAAACGTAAATTTAGAAATACTTAAGCTCCTTAAAGCTGTAACTTTGTGATATTGTTATTATAACGACTTTATTTAAGAAAAAATATAATTGGAGTATCTATAAGATTCAGGTACACAGCCTTGGCTCTAACCAACCCATCACTTTCCTCATTCATACTGACACTCAGTGTTGTTAATAGCTATAAAACAGAAACCCCATAAATTCCAAATGTGATATTATATTTACTAACTAATCTTTGACAAACTACTCAACCTATATTCACGTACCATTGAATACAGACGCACACGAGCTTTTTGTACTCATATGTACTTTGCGATAAAACCAACTATTTTGTCATAAGAATAGCAGAGCTAGTTGTGTGCTACGCACCCAATTGGCATCAGTGAGGTCGTGTGTAGCTGGTGTGCGTCGGCAGGCCAGGCAGCTATGTGCCAGGACTTGGCAGCCACGTCGATACGGACAATTTGGGACCAGGCCGAGCCACCTAACCCGTTATTGGATTGTCATAATTTAACATAGCCTGTACCTATCGGCTTTACTGCCAGGAACAACGAGGATAAACTTGATAGTTCCCACGCCAAACGTATTAATAGTTGTAACGGATATTGCAAAAACGTTCGCCGGAGAAAATAAAGAAATACAACATAGAATGCAGACGACGACAATGAAAGACAGTAAGCGATTGTTATAAATTACTTTTCTGACAGTTTGTTTTTTAAAATATAATAAGTTTCAAAGCGAAAACCACGGTAAAAGTAAGTAAAAATATGACAATTTGACATGAATTTTTCTACTAATGAAAAACTGTAATTTTATAGCAAACTGTAATAAAAGGAGGGAAAACTATTTGCACGATCCTTTTTCCTTGAAAGGTAAATGGACTATCTATATCTACGTACTTGCCTTCTTTCTTACCCCATAGGGTGAATGTCATCAAACTTTTAAAAAGTAGGTATAAGCTTTTTTCCCCTTCTTAATGGCTACTGAAATGGTTTTGACTATTTTGCCAGTGCCACATTAGGATGGCTGTAAAGAGAGGCAGGTCATTGAACTTCGTACTACGTACTAGTACGTACAAGCTGTTAGTAATATTGACGTAACGATTAAGTTTTATATACTATGTCTACTTGGGCTAAATTTAATGACGAATACTACCAAAATAAAAAGAAATTTTATTTTCATCTTAAGCAATAATGTGGGTTTAACATTTCGTTATATTTTTAATACAATCTGTTAAGAAAATTCATGTCATAATACTTGACTTACTGTTTGTTATCATAAGTGCAAGCACGTGTTTAAGTATCATACACTTATTACCAGTCACCCTATATAAGACAGACCAAAGCAAATAGCTTTTAATAATAATATATTACTGTTATAACATGCACTGTGGAAACATGCTCATATATTTTCAAAGATTTGTAAAAAAACGTAATTGAATTTGGCTCAAGGCTATTGTGAAATCCAGCCTTTACTATAATACCTTTACAAACATTTCGAACATAGTATAGAACCTAGTCGTGTTCAAGATGCTAACAGACAAAGCACATGCCCAAGCATTCGAACTCAGGTCAAACATGTGAAACCAAACAATTGTTAGCTCCGGTGACTCAATGCGAACCACTGTACTTAGAATATTCACTTCTACTGCGTCTGTTACATATGCGCGCTGACTGACGTTGCTGTTTAGAAATCTAGAAATTTAGTGTAGGCGAAATATTCAAAATTTTACAAAAAAAAACTTTTTTCAAAAAAATAATAACCGCCTTCAAAAACTAAAAACCCAAAAATAACTAAAATTTCGGAAGTCGGTGGCAACACAAATTGACTAGCAGAACAGAAGTTACTATTTTTTTGAAAAAAGTTTTTATTTATTACTTTTTAGTGTCGACTAGTACAAATTATAGTTTATAAAACGAAAATAGAAACTTGAAGAAAAAGCACACATCGTCTATGAATATTTCGTCATTTTTTTTGTTCTTGGTGAATTTTTCGAGAAGCACTGAACCGATTGCCACAAAAATTATATGGGACCACACCTGAATCATGACTTATCAAACAAAAAAAGAACCTTCAAAATCCGTTTACAATTGACGGAGATATCGCGTAACAAACATACAAAAAAAAACATACAGACGAATTGAGAACCTCTTCCTTTTTTTAAGTTGGTTAAAAAGAAAGAAAACGAATGCCAGCTGAAGAGTGATACAGATTTTAACTACTTATAACTCTATCTATGCCTATACTCATATTCTACAAAGAGAAAACTTTTTTGTAAGGGATAACCTATGAAAGCACAAATTCAGTGCAAGTTGTGTACCTAATTATATGGTTGTAAGAGTGGTAAAATTTTCGACAAAAAAACCCCCAACTGACGATTTGATGGCACTTGGGACCCGCGGGGTTATTACCTATGAAACAGCAATCAGCAATATTTGCATAGTGATCGCGCGGTCACCGCGCGATTAACCGCTTAACGTCAAAAAAATCGTATTATGTATAAACCGATTGCTAATCGCCCGCTGATTGTTCTAATGCACTTATTGCTACGATGACAATAAAGTGGCAATCGCTAGAACTAATTAAACAACACCTTTAACAAAAAAAACTTAACTTTGCTCTTAAAAAACCATACTAAATACGAAACCATCAAACGAAAAATGCATATTTTAGTTAACTGATTGCTCCACAGAGGCAGCACTATCGCTAGATTGCTATTTGACATGACGTATTTTGAATTGACGTT
Organism: Athetis lepigone; assembly: GCA_033675125.1. Classification (NCBI taxonomy): domain Eukaryota; kingdom Metazoa; phylum Arthropoda; class Insecta; order Lepidoptera; family Noctuidae; genus Athetis; species Athetis lepigone. Next base: position 13,871,766 of record CM066239.1, on the reverse strand, counting down.
TATATTGCAAAATTATCGCGAATTGACGTTTATATTGCTAAATTATCGCGATCGCTCGGCTTCTGCAAGATACGTAATCCCAGTGCCGGACTCATATTAGTCAGTGGTGTAGCTAGGTGAGCTCAGGGAATAGACAATAAAATTTACGGAATTTTATTTTAATCGTGGTACGAATTACAGTAACATTTTATTCGTCTAACTCTTGTAGATGACAACTCAATTAGCCAATCCCCACAAAGAGTTCAAAAGAAAAACATCCTCCAACAAAATATAAATAAATATAAATATACTGGGACAACTCACACACGGTCATCTGATCCCAAGTTAAGCTCTGCTTAGAGCTTGTGTTATGGTAACCAGACAACTGATATACATACTTATATAATTTATAAATACATACATATTATAGATAAATTACACCCAGACACAGAACAAACAATCATGCTCATCACAAAAGAACCCTAACACTAGACAAACCGCATCCTAGGAAACCTCTGGTCACCAATATCATACAAACGATTGCACAGAGTCGTGGGAATCGTACGTACACGCATTATACGTGGACAATGCTGGCCGGTATAAAAAGACGCGGCCGACAATACACGCTCTATGGAAAACCACCAACCATGGCCCGTTCACACGAATGTCCAGATGAGAGGAACCGAGGAATTCTGTTAGTTATTGAAACTACTTGATTAATGCTTTAATCCTTGGAACACACGTGATTCGAGACACAATAGAAAGACAATAGCAGCCCGACAACCGGCTGTCGCTTGGTAGTCGAAAGGGATATACAGTGTTCACCTCGTTGCGTTATGCTTGAGAGCAAAAATATTCAGAGTTTAGTAATACCAAATTTTCAGTAGCTGCCTGCAATTGCGTCCACTACTGGGCATAACCTCAAAGTGTGTCACAACATTCGGTCCTACTTCGCCCGCATTCAGCGATTTCATACGACCTTTATCAGGTCATCAGTCTACCTAGTAACAGATCCACCCGTACTGCGTCTTTCTGTTTGTGGTCAGAATACAACAATGTCAAAAAAAAATACTATCGTCGTCTCATCAACCAGAAATGAAATATAAATCCTATCCTGGCTTTGTTTCTGACTTCAGTAAATTAATGATAGCAGATACACCGAACATCCTACGTTAGGTACAGCAAACCTATGCACCGTTAATATAAATTGCCAAAATCCTGCTAACAAACACTGCAAATACATCAATAATGATCACCACGCTAACCAAATGACAGGAGGGCCTTGCAACTGAACCGGATTACGATACCGATTAGCGACTGTGTATTTACAGCGACATACAACGCAGTAAAGCTGAGCTTACACGGGCAGTTTTTCCTGGAATTGTGTTGGCTTAAAATCTATCAAATTGGACGTGGAACGAACATTGTCAAAACTAAGTGGGGAGACGTGATATGGCTACCCCTTTTCACTGTTAATGCTGTTAAGACTGGTAATGTAATTAAAACCTAGTTGCTATTACGTAGGTTAAACCTAGCTATCCCGTATTTGGATACTGCTCTAATCCTACAGGTCGTGGCATGTTTATCATTACTATCACTATCTCTCATTTAGACTTTGTTTTGGTGAGTGTGAAATCATCAAATGACTGCTCCCGTCCTGGGTGCGGCGAGAGGGCGTGTCAGACTTTTACTGACTACAACCCACTCATGTTCCTTCGGTTGCCTTTTATGTTCCAGGGTCGCGGTAACTATTATAAACATTCCGCAACCCCGGCAGGCGTGGCCCTGTTGGGCCCCTTCTTGTGCTGACTTCTTCTCTTTGAGGCGCGCGTGGAACAAAAGGCGCCGCCGACGCGGTCCTGGTCCTAGCCGGGTTGTGGAGCTACCCATCGCTCGCCATCCGCAGAACCGCGAGCTCTCATTTAGACTAGAAGTTCCTTAAAAATCTCTCCATCTTTATTATAATTGTCCGATATAATAGGCAGACCTACGATACTCTCGTTTTTTTATGGACTAGGTTATTTTTATCCTGTAATTTTTATTTCTATTAATCAAAGTAATAACCCATGCAATCGATGCGTCTTTGGAACATAGTGGCAGTTTATAGATGTCGCGCAAATGTGCAACAAAAACCTCCCAAGTCTTAACAATTTCTCGCAGAACTTTCTTCATAGTTGCCGAAACTGTCAAGAATTGAGCAATTTTGTTGCCCGTGTAAGTGCGTCTTAAGCGGCGCAGCTTAAAGCGACTATACGTGTACATGCAGCGTACAGTGAACACGTGTGTCGAACGTATTAACACATTAGACGCTTATGACGGTTAAGTAATACCTCACGGCCGCCTTCGAGAAGCGACGCGACGTGTCGTATGCGCAATACGTCGATGTAATTATTAGCGTGTCACTTAGTGTTTTCCTGCTACACTATAATTGAGCGACGGTGTTCTTTATTGCGGTAGCGAATGTTAGCGTAACTATCAGTGACTGGGTTTGGTGTAACCAAAAATTTGACTTGGTTGTATAGAGATTTCGGCTGTTAATTTTTCGACGAACAAGCGACAGCCGGCTGTATAGTCTTTCTATTGTGTCTGGAATTACGTGTGCTTAAAGGTTTACGGTTTATGATGTAGAATGAAAAACTATGACCATATTGATATTCAAGTTTGTTTTAACACATACATAAAATGTGGTTAAAACGTAAAAGTATCCCGGGAGACATTAAATTCCTGCAATATCTACTTACACATTAATTAGCAGGTATTAACTCTAGTACACAACATAATTACTTAAAGACATAATCGAGATATCTTCTGGGATACTTTTGAACTTTGCATTTAATTATAATTAAATGCAAAGTTCTATAGCTTAGTTTCGCTAGAAAAGTATGGGTGTGATTTTTATAATAAGATTAAAACAGCAGAATCCCAGAGCCTCTTAACAATTGACACATTAAAATAATCAATATAAAGGTGAATATTAGCAAAATATAAATTGTTGTTAGTGTCTGTTGTTGGTGTAGGGCCGAACAGTGACAATTTCGGAATAAATTAACACACACATCAAATCACAATCCTTCACATTAATATTAATGCAGCTCAATACCCGACACTAAATTCCTATCAGCGGGCAAGCACTAGAGTCAAGGGCTTCGGAACCTGCCGAATAATTTACTTTACGAGCACCTACTAATTACTATACACGATGTCCCCGCAATCTGCCTCTAGCTACATCTACCGATCATTAACCCAGCCCAGATGCCCATTAATTTAATAGCAAGTTTTCTTTGCCACGCCGGCGATTAAAACGACTGCTGGAGTTAATTCTACCCCGGGTTAGTGCGCTAACCGCTCGTGAGCCACGCTTACGCAGCTTAACTTGCTACAGATTTATGCATCGGACCCACTCCACAAATGGTTTCACACTATATCGCCGTTCAAAGGATTAGAATTTAGTTTCAAAAGCACTAGGCTTTTGCGGTGGTTTCGTTAAGGTAAAATTATTTGTTTAAATTTTACTGTCGAAACGTCATTTACAAGCAGAAGACATTTTAGGTCCCCAGGGTTGGGTTGGACTACTATACAATATTAAAATCGACAAAAACGCCGGAAGAATCGCGTATCTTGTATGTGTTTTTCTTCAAATCGTTAATAATGTCTCGTTATCCATATATTTTTTTCTATTTGTTGTCTAATTTTATACAAAACGAATGAGCGAACGAATAACACAAAAAACAGCTAGTATGGTTCATAAAATACAGCACGCTGACAAACCGGTGGACAGACACCGGTGACTGAGTGATCGGATCCCATAGGCACTCTATGGATGTATATCGCTAAAAATAATGAAAACTACATAGTTGCCTCTTACAAAAGATTTGACTAACACCTTTGAAGAAAATATGTAAAGTGGATTAAAAGTTCTAAAAGCAGCCCGTAAGAAAAACTTTAATAGTAACAGACTTAAAAAAACGATAATATCAAATTTCAAAGCAAAGTTTAAAACAATCAAAACGAATCCATCAAAAAGTTTCAAGTGACTCCAAAACGTGGAGTCAAACGCTTAAATATTGGAAATTAAAACGTCTACGCGGTGCGACGTTCGTTAGTCAGATAAAATATTCTCGCTTATGCTAAACTGTTTATGTAAATGAAATAAGTTGTCGCCTTAGCTCTTGATTACAAAGAGAACTTGAGTAGTTTTGTTCACGGGTTAATCGCAGTTGCGTCTTGTTTTTCCAGTGTTTATTCATAGCCCGTCAGGTGCGAGTCGGCTATAAAAGGTGAAACATTTTAGTACAAACTTCATACAAACTAAGAGCACTTAAATTATTAATTGAACAAACTCGTTTTTATTGTTTTTCGCTGGTGAGAGCGACACTGATATCTTGAAAAACTGAAGGTTCTGTCTCTGTTTTCATTTTATTGTTTTGCAAGCTGTAAAAACTTTTGACTGTTATAGCCAGATATAGCTGAATAATATAATGAAGTTGTGTGTTTTTATTTGTTTGTAATTTCAAGAAATATTGGTCTGAACTGAATATAAATAATCTGTCACTGGCGGAAAGCTACAGGTACTAGTCTAGAGTAAAGTAGTTTGTTAATATTTTAGCTAGAGTTTTCCTGCACATCCGCCCGCAAATTTTGCCCCGTCAGGTGTTAAATTTTGAAAATTCAACACCTGACGTGTTGAATTTTCAAATATAGCTTCTAACAAAAGAAGAATGATCGCTGATTACCATCAAAAAGCTTGCCTCTTTATATTTGTAAATTACGAAATTACTTTACCACAACTTTTTCTAAAACAACCTTTCGTCACAAAGCAAATAAAAAGTTTTCAACAAAAAAGAATCAACAAAATTAAAATGGAAATCCGTTTACACAAAGTTATTCATTCAAACCATCCTTAAAATAGAGAATACGTAAAAAAGTGAATCCCTAAAAAAGTGAATCCCTAATTCTGATTCGTAATGAAATTAAAAACTTGCGCCGGATGGCAAAGTCGCAAGTACTTGCAAGCCCTGATCCGGTTGTGGCGAACGCGATTAAGGGGTGAGGGTAGAGTATTTCTACATCCTTTATTCTAAATATCGGTACTAAAAAGAATAAAAGCGAGACTGGGAAGAAAAAATCGGGAAGTGAGTAAAGTGCAAGGACTAAACAAATATCTGTACTAATAAAATATAATAGACTAACGACCCGCCCGCGCTTCGCACGGCTGTTACAAATCTTTAAAAATCTCGGCTTTTCTCTACTATATTATGCATGTTTTATACATATAAACCTTCCTTAAAAATCACTCTATCTATTCAAAAAACCGCATCAAAATCCGTTGCGTAGTTTTAAAGATCTAAGCATACATAGGGACAGACAGAGGATAGCGACTTTATTTTATACTATGATGTAGTGATGAAGAGTTTGTTCGTTCGGTTGAAAGCAATAATTTTAGGAACTGCTGGTCATAATGAAAAAATATTTTGTATTGGATAGCCTATTTATCGAGAAGGCTTTAGACACATAACATTACGAAACGACCTGCGGGAACGGAGTATAGTAACCAAGGGTGTGGGTTCAATTAAGATTGCGGCTCGTCTCGTGCAGTTCGTTTTTAACCGACTTCAAAAAAAAGTAGGTTCTCTGTTCGACCTGTATGTATGTATGTATGTATGTATGTATGTATGTATGTTTGTCCGCGATTATCTCGCGTTTGGCTGAACCGATTTTGATGCGGTTTTCAGCAAAGTGTTTGTTACATTCTGAGGAAGGTTTTAGTATATAACACTAATAGATATCCCGTGACGTTGCCCGCATATATCGCGTTTTGCTTTCTTGGATTGTAGATTTTTATAAGATTATAAGTTTTTTTGAGAGCTACCCTAAAACGTAGACAGACACTGAGACTCTTAACTAAAAAGTAAAAAATAAAAAGCTTTTTTAAAAAAAAGATAACCGACTTCAAAAACTAAAAGCTCTTAAATAACTATTTCGGAAGTCGGTGGCTTCTCTTCTGCCGGTCGATTTGTGTTGCCACCGACTTCCGAAATAGTTATTTTTGAGCTTTTAGTTTTTGAAGTCGGTTATCTTTTTTTTAAAAAAGCTTTTTATCTAACTTAACATTTTAAATTACACTACTAATATTTTTATTATGCCGTTGCTAGCGACCCGATCAGAATCCTGGCTGAGGTCATGCCAAAATTCCTAGTAAACGGTACATCCCGATAAAACCGGGACATCTGACAACACTAAATCGAGTATCCGATTCCTACATTATCAATTTACAATATCCGCCCAGACACCTAGATATTTGTGAACTAAGAGCGAAGGGATAAAGTTTTAATTTGTTTAGGTCCAAGGAGAAACAGTTCGTTTGTATCTTTGAGATTTTCTAGGAATTAAAAGAATGGTTAGCGCTTTAAACGAGAACAATGAAAACTTTAAAATACTGCTGTGAAGTGAAATAATTTTGGTCTAACGCGAGTTTTTTTTTTGTTTTAATAACGTATTCCTTTCTTCATGATTAAAGTTTTATGATTTAAAATTAAAATAAGGATCATAAGCATTATTTAACCTTTCAACGACCAAGCGACAGCTGGCTGTCGGGCTGCTATTGTCTTTTTATGTCGAATCACGTGTGGTCAAAAGTTTAAAATTTAATATAATGTAATAAGGGGTTACATTTTAATTTTAGTTACTTCCTAACGGTCTTTGAATCCATAGATCTGATAAAAAAAACACACACACACTTATAGAAAGTTATTTTATTTTACCTGCCTACGACGTTCTGGGCAAAAGCTATAATTCTATAGATAGAATAAAAAAAACTATTATTATTGGTTCTATTTTTCAATCGATATAAAGACCGTAAGATATCTTTGTTCGACCTCTCATAAGAATAAAATAAAGTAACCACTTTTTTATAGAAATTGACTCATCTATAGAACGTAATCATATCAAAGCCTACGAGATGATTGATTTATCGGAGTTCTTAGCAATACTACTCAATCTCTATAAGTACGTAGATATATTTTATAAGGTCTTATCATACTATTGATAACATTTGTATAGAACTCGCTATCTTTTCAGGTACTCGATATGCCGAAATAGTACTAAAAGCTGTTACAAAAATAGGCACTGTTATTCAATTGATAAATTAGGTACAGTATTAGATATTTATTTATGGATAATCTGTACAATTATTAAGGGAAAATATGTTCACGTTTTGAGATACATATGTAAGTTGATATTATTTGTCGCCTTATCTGTGTTACAAGTATAAAAACTAATCATTAAAAAAAAACAAAATAATTACATTACTCGCGGTCATTAAAAAATGACGTATTAACACACACCTTTTACGCAATATGTTAAGTATATTACGTGGAATATGCTATAAAAGTTGTAATCAGAAAGATGCAAATCATGATTACAAAGTTATTTCAGTATGACGTGCGCACACGCCTATTTATCGTCACTTATGGAGTTCACTGGCGCCGAAATAAATCATTGTATGATTCATGATTAATGTATACGTCTGAATTAACTTGTTGCTAATTGCTGGTTACTTTACAAATACATAAGTAGTAACGGGTTTCACACCTGGGAAACGTTTGGTAGTAAATCTCATCATCATCTCCCTAGCCTTTTCCCAACTATCTTGGGGGCCAACTAGCTTCCAGCTTAGCCGGATTCAGCCGGATGTTAGTGTTTTATGCCAAGCGACTGCCTCTCAGACCTTCACAACCCAGTAACTGTTACGGTACCTCTTGGTTTGACTGGTCCAACTTTCTGACTGCTGACTGCCATAACGACTGTCAAAGTTCTGTCTATGTATGACAACCGGGACCAACGGCTTTACTTGCTTTCCGAGGCACGGAGTGTCAGTGACGACCAAGATAAACTTTAGAAATCCATACTAATATTATAAATGGGAAAGTGTGTCTGTCTGTCTGTCTGTCTGTCTGTCTGTCTGTCTGTTTGTCTTTCTTTCACGGCAAAACGGAGCGACGGATTGACGTGATTTTTAAGTGGAGATAGTTGAAGGAATGGAGAGTAACATAGGCTACTTTTTGTCTCTTTCTAACGCGAGCGAAGCCGCGGGCAGAAGCTAGTTACATATGAATTGAAAAAGTCACCTATAGATAACAAAGAAACTTAGGTACTGAAAGAACGACATATAACTTATGTATTTATAGTAAATCTAATCTTATTTATTTCCCTACGCATAAGGAAATTCTCCTAGTTTTGTGGCGAGTAAGCATGATGGTCAATTAGAAATGTAAGAGCAACCATGCAATCGACGACGTTGACGTCGTAGACGTTGGTTCCATGCAATCTTTCTCTTTTAAAAGAATATTAGTATTCCATTAGCATCGTTACCTGCAGGCATGGATTTCCCATGTTTTCTTACATAAACATGATAATATTCACATCACAAAACACCTATAAAATAATCACAAGTAGTTTTGTTACTTTCCCGAGGCCGATGTCCGTTGAAACAGCTCCTTTATAACTAAATCCTTAATGTTAGTGGTAATTATAAGTTTCTCTATAACCTCATTCACCTTCGAACATTGTAAACTAACAGGTCCTCGTAATTTTTAACGAGGGACTTCACAGTAATAACTTGCAGAAGAAAGTTTTGCAATAACGGCTTAATAAGTGGTGTTATATGTATACTAACTAATATTCCTGTAGAGTGTGAAGTGTCAAAAGATCATAAAGGCGTGTCTATAGGTCAACATTAGTCCAAACTCAAGAGATTTTATACGATTTTAAAAACTCCTGCCAGTTGATGAGACTCTTCTACAGACGGAGAAGGGGGGGACTATTTTTGTATTATTGGCAAGGTTAATATGTTATGAATGATCTTATCAGCTTTCGGCTTTTAATAAGGCAACACCATTCTATCAACTATCAAAAATTGAAGGAATGTTAGCGTTTGTTCAACCAAAACAACCATCAAAATATCTTTGACTTTTGCGTAATTGTAAAGATTTTGAGTATAACTAAACTTATTCCAGATGTCAGTAATCACTGTTTCGTCTATCATACATCATCATCATCTCCCTAGCCTTTTCCCAACCGTATTGGGGTCGGCTGCCAGCCTAACCGAATTCAACTGGATACCGGTGTTTTACGTGGACCGACTGCCTATCTGACCTCCACAACCCAGTAACTGGGCGACCCGATACCTCTTGGTTAGATTGGTCAGTGTTTCTGGCTAACCAGTAACGACTGTTAAAGTTCTACGAATGTCACATTGGTACTTGCCCGGATTCGAACCCAACAACAACCTCTTACACACGAGGCGGGCGCCTTATCCACTGAGCCATCACGACACATCTACACACACATCCATCTCATCTTCGTCTATCATACATAATGATTAAAATATTTACCAAAATTGCCGTTCAGAGGGCCCCATACTCTGCATGACTAACAAACATATTTGAATTACGGCTTCTATTCAGCTCCTCAATACCCAAATTAGAAATTCCAAATTACTAAAACGACTAAAGTTTCCTAAGGAGGAGCAATTTTGTTAAATAGAGAGGTTCTAACTAAAGGCAAGGCTTGGATACGTGACAACAGTTCTGGGAAGCTACCGGCAGAGGGGGCCTTTTGAATTATAGCCGCCGTCTGTCCTACCACTTATCTCTGCATAATGATACTAGGTTTGGTTACATGATTCTAATGTTAGTCTGAGAATTTTGTCTGGTATAATAATTTCGGTGCCTACTGTTTTACGGTTGGCTGGCTATGTAGGCACGAAGACGTTTTGAAAAAGGAACTCTCATTTCTACGTTTGAAAAAAGAAAACGATGACGTGTCTTTTTTTATTGCACATGCATCGTACGTACTGTCGTTTTTTAAACGTCAACAGGCATTAAACGCGCCACATTTGACGCCAAACGAAATAAACAAAACACACACTGCGTAAACTATTTATACGTTAACATAGCAAAGGGATTTCCACAACAAACAAACCGAAAATAGGACAGGATATAACTACCCAATATCTCTATTAGAATTAATTCGAAAAAGACGAATATAAATATCACCATTAAGTCAGCTTAATGCCCAATGCGTTGTCATTTAGAAGGAGATAAATGTATCGTAATATTCTTGAAACGGGACATAATATAATTTATCTAATCCCATATGTTAAATAAGTACTATATTATTATTTGACTTGCAAAATACACATTCCTTGGGAATACTAGTACAAATGCCGTATTAATTTAAGGAATGCCACACAAGTGCTGGAAGTAGGTACTAAAGTGTTGTTTAATGTTTGATGTTAAACAGAGCTTAACATTGAGTTTTGATGTTTTGAACCGCAACGTTCTACAGGCAAATGATTCTGGATTTAAATACAAATACAAGGTGTAGGTAATTCAAATAACTGAAACCTCATACACCAATGTTACAAGTTGAGAGATGTAGCTAGCTTGTAAGTGCTCTGTGCTGACTTTACCATGTGGTAAACTTCGTCACGTGATATTGTGCGTTAGTGTGTGGTTTTCGAAGTTCGAAAATTTAAACCCGGACGCAAAAAGCCCTCTGTTTGCGTCGGGGTTTAAATATCTGCCTGCCTGTCTGTCTGCGGCACCGTAGCTCCTAAACGAGTGATTTGAATTGGATATAAGTTATCGGTTAATCGGTTTTTTTACTTTCTGTTTTTATCAGACCACCACAACCTTTACTGGATAACACGTTACCCCCTTGTTAAGTCAGATTGCATGGCATTCTTGATCGATGACGTTTTTGATCTCTCGTAGCGACTGACTACAATGGTCATTTTCTTATTTACTACAGTATATGTATAGTTTATAATTAACTTCATTCAATGAAAGTTTATTATATTTCAGTATACGTTTAAATCACATTCACAGTTACGAAAAAAAACCTAATTTTTTCTTACCAAATTGCATTAAAGTCTCTATTATACTAAACGCCAAAAGTAAAAAAAGCTCAAATTAAACCAATCTGGCGTAATTAAGCCCTAAGTTACTCGACAATGTATAGAATTTTTGTTTCTTTGCTCACTTAACCAAATTAAGCAGCGTTTAAAACTCATTTCTCAAAGCAATTTCATAGAGAGAGTCAATTTAAAGGCGGAAATTGCTTCATTTAACGCTACTGGTGACAAAATAGGTTCAAAGATATTTACTTATTTCCTATGTAGAGCGATTTGTCGGCAAACTGAGACGTTTACTGAGTTCCTAATAAAATAAACTAATGATTAAGTTAAATCATGATAATTAGGTGATTCTTATAGTTAAGCAAATTAGACGTTATTAAGTGCCGCTTGTTATTTCTTGTGTTGTTCCGTAAATTTATTGTTATTGCATAATTAAACGATTATGGGGGAGTTAGTGCTGTTTTCAATTTTGGAGACGTGTTCATTTGATTTCAAGTATTTTGAATCATAATTATTATACCTCTGTATAACTTCATTAACATGAGAAGAGACGATTTTATGAGCTCTGTGGTATCTAGGTGTAGAATTCTAGGTACTTAATGCTCGAAAACTAATTCCGAAGCAAAACATAGAGCAACCAACAATCCGCGGTTTGATGTAGTTTACGTGCCACAAACAGTTTCTGGTCTTCATCAAACTAAGATTACCTGTCTCACCTTCCTACCACCCACGGAAAGAGATAGAATATTCCTAGCACCACAGAAATATTTAGCTCACTAACACAAAGTTTTATCATAAAACGATGGCTTAATTTAAATATATTATACAAATTGGTACTGGTTGGCGATATTAAACGCAAAATTCAAGTGCCTTTTGAGCGTAGCTATGTTATTGGATTTTCTAGGAAATTGAATTTACGGCAACATAATAACATTAACCGCCCCATTGGTCTAGTGATTGCGAGCGAGACTAAATCTTGAAGACTTGCTTTTGGTCACAGGTAGAGAAAATAATAAGTAGGTTCTTTTAAATTAATTATTTATTGGAATCGAACGAGCTTTTGGTCTCCATGAACAGGTGGAGTAACCAATGTAAGTATGATAAAATTTTCTACTTTATAAAGTGGAACTTGAAGCGAGTGATCTCTTTATTTTAAAAGTGGGTTGCATTCTATTGTCTTGCTTCTTTTATTGATGAATGTGCTTGTACCTGAACTGAGTTTTGTAACTCTAAATAGACCTTTCAGATTAGGATCTTGTATGTTGGCATTTTTTATGCACGACATTTTCCAATGTTTTTTGCCAAATTAAAAAAGAAAACTCCAAAATAAATAATACAATATTGAAGATGGCATAGTTCTAAATTAGGTAATACAAAATTGATTACAATAAACTTTTGATTGAGTTAACGATCGTTTGAAGAGGAGGAGAAGAGTAAGTTTGTAAAACCAGGACCCATTCTTATCATAGTGATAACAATGACGATAACCTGAGTCATCATGACAATTTCCATGACCTGCCTCATCGGCGAATCCGTCGATACATTAAATCGGTCGCTATGTGTATTAATAGAAAATTTGTCATTCACAGCTGCATACATAACTATAGAGTATTTATAAAGAATGTAATGTCTATAGGCCTTGCACGAACGTACCAACATATAAAAGTGATCGTTTTTTTTTTTTATTTGAAATACGACGTCCTTTGTTTCGATTATACGAAACTATGTTTTACCAACGAATGGCTCTACGTAAAACTCATTTTATAAAGCAGCCTTTCTCTCAGATCCCATCTAACTTAATACCAAATTAGTAAAATATTGCTTAGCAGATCCGCATGGAAACGTGAAAAATAACCAAACATACACATTTATAACATACGTAAAAAATGGAAAGATAACCAAAACAGCTAAATGTCATCTGTAAAACGGGTATTGGCAATTTAAAAATCGAATTTACATTACGTGTACTGCACGCACATGTGCAAGGCCTTTCAGTGTACTAAATGTTGGCACGGCATTGTGTTGATGTTAAAAGCAATATGAACGACACATCGCATTAATGCATAAGTGTTGACAGCTTTTCAACATGGCTATTAAGTTTTGGTGCGAAAAATAAAGTTGCCATAAATTGCACTTTTTAACTGACTTTCAAAACGAGGTTAATCATTTGGTTTTTTTTTGTGTATTTGGCACGCGATACCTTCATCATCATCACCAGCCTGCGTCGGTCTCCTATCGGACATATATGAAGGCCCACCATAAGACCTTCATCAAATGTCAACTGATTTTGATGATACTTGAAAGAGCATACTCCTGAAGTGGGATCACATAAGTCTTGTAAATATCTGATGTAACTCCTAAATTACGGACGTTATTGTACTGAAAATCAAAGATGATAATGAAAGTTAATACGGATAGATAGATCACTATCTATCCTTGGTCAATTTGTCAAGGACTTGAAGAACAGGATAAGTTCATTGTAAGAGATATTTTGCGAAATGAAACACTTTTGCCGGTCCAATATTTAGTGATATCGTTTTGAATTTGAATGGTATCTTAATCAACGGCATTCAAAGTCACAATCTCGCATTAATATTATTATATTAGAAGATTATAGAAGAAATACATGTTATAAATAAGAGAGACTGAGATTTGAAGAAATTGGTCGTTATTGTATACCACGTTAATTCCACGAATTTCAAATAATGGTTCTAAAGGACCTTTTAAACGTCTGCGACATCAGAAAATATTCCCATAGCTCTGTGGAAGCCCGCGATCTGTCTATACAATTTGTAACGTACAAGTTTACGCACCGTGAAATTATTCCTCGCACCTCCTCTGTTTGCCGTCCTTGTCCTACAGGCTACAGTCGCATCTTCACGCGTGCTGATTTTTCGACTTGAGTGCGCCTCAACGAATGCACATACAGAATAATCCGGCCAAATCGCGGAGCTCCTTCGTCGCCAACTGTCACACGGCACAGGAGGGTTCCGTAAACGGTCGGGTAACACCTAACAAGTGCTTCGGAGTTTACTTTGTTATGCTAACAATGTTGATTTGTTTCTAGTTTTGTTTTTCTTTTGGATGGAATGTTTGAGCCGGTGTTTCTGGAGGTAAGGGGATTTTGGATTCTGTTTAATCTGAAGAGTCTTTAAGTCTTTTTAGGAATATGGACGTGAACTACGTCATAGAACCTACCAATAGCAGTAAAATGTTAAACACAGAAAATTCTGAGCTATTAGCTTATAAAGCCTGTTTAAAATGATTAAGAGCTCATTACTAACACTTCAAATCACAGCACACAACTTATTCATAAATACATGTCAATCACAAACGTTAAGTTGCCTCTACTTTTTCCCGCTTTTCATAGTCATTTGACAGGTGTCACATAGACAACGCCATTTCGTCATTTCAATCGTCATCAGTGTTGAAAAAGTATTACCTTTCAACGACCAATCGACAGCCGGCTGTCGGGCTGCTATTGTCTTTCTATTGTGTCCCGAATCACGTGTGTTTGAAGGTTTAAATCATCAGGGAGTGGCAACAAAAACCTAACACTGTATGCTGAATCCAATCTTGGTAATTCTTTCCTTTAAGTGTGTTCAAAGTACACTAGTACACTAAATGACTAATCATTTATAGTGTACTTTGAACTGCGTAATTTTAGAACATATTTAAGTAGCAACACTTTATTACATGCAAGATACGATTAATCATAACAACAAAACGTAATTTGTAACTTCCTAGCCGTGTTATCGGCTTACTCGACTTTACCGGCTTACGATTACGTTATCGTGATTTAGATTCAGTACTGAAACTAAAAGAATAACAAAGTGTCAGCTGATCTGCCCACGCGGTTGAAAAAGGTTATTATTGTACATACAAGAGGGCGAAAAAAGGGCGACTTTGTATTTTTTTGTAATACTTGCGTCTGCCCACGACTTTGCTTTTGTGTAAGTCAAGTATAGTCACGAGCATAAACATTCATACACTTAACAAAATATTAAACCAATTTTCTTTTAGAATAACTTTCAGTTGAGGCATATTTTATAGTACCTGTGACTGTACCTATATCACAGATAGAGCATTGCGTATTGTACTCGACAATAATGCAGCTTTTTATCAATGATAAACTGTTTAATATCGGAGCAGTTCTTCTACAAGCAAAATTAATTTCAAACAAATTTTTAACAAATAAAACATACTCGTATTTCGCTAATCATAGCAGAATGCACCTTACTCTCTTAATAGACTAATTCGGCTTCGCCCAAATTCGTAAACCCAAATCAAAATGTAAAACATTTCTAATGAACGCAAGGACTGCAGTGGACACGTATCTGCAATGAAAATCTGTTAAAAGGCTATAATTACAGATGAGATTGTTCCAACAACGTTCTCTTTGCCAACATATGAAACTTAATCAGCACTTAACAGCATCCCGCTGGGTTTAGGGAAAAATTGGCGAAGCTGGCTATTCTGAAACCACACTCTGATACTTACTATTGTCTTTCAAATGATATTGGATTACCTTTTGAACAAATTTTAGGTGAAGTCGGGTTCTGATTTGAGCATTGCGTAATGATCAGGATTAGTGTTCAAAGGGAACAAAAGTCTGCGAGTTTCGTTCTGTTTGCTTAAAAACCGACAGCCAAAGGTTTAGTTTAAAAACTGCTAAACTAGACAACGTCTACTTTTAATTCTGCGAAGTCGCGGGCAAAAGCCTGTCTACAAAAATTTTGAAAATAGAATTTATGCGTTGTCTATGACAAAATTAATGTTGAAACAAATAAATAAATAAAATAAATAAATAAATATCCTCGGACAACTCACACACGGTCATCTGATCCCAAACTAAGCAGAGCTTGTACTAGGGTAACCAGACAACTGATAACATACTTATATATTTTTAAATACATACATAATATAGATAAATCACACTCAGACACAGAACAAACATTCGTGCTCATCACACAAAGTTTGTCCTGGGTGGGAATCGAACCCACGACCTGCAGCTTAGCAGTCAGTGTCACTAACCACTAGACCAACAAGCCCGTCAAAATGAATCGCTTCAACTGTATCTAAGTTCAAATGTTTGTCTACGCATCTTCAAATATTAATAGAGATACGTCATTGCGCAAAGCAGTGCAATAAAATAAATCAACAATTACATTCTTACGTAAACTAATATTGAATAATGCAAATTCAATTACACAACAACTTGTCCCTGCAGTTTTATTTGCACAAGAAATATTGAACTGAGACTTAGATAAAGAGAGCGAGATAAATAAACGTCCTTAGCACGTGCTACGGCAAAGCAAATACCAGTTACTCACTACTAAACTGGTGTGGAATGCTTAGCCAAAGTTCGTGCTAATTAACGTTCATTTATCCTGGCCTTAAATAATAGGAGCTGGACTTATATTTAAATAAATAGGTCATGAAAAACGTCGCGCTAATGTCTAGAACTACAGTTTTGGATTTCGATTAAAATTAATATTAAGCGGCGTAGTAACCAAAAACTGAAAATCACTGGAGACATAGTTGATATAGATACTGCCAATATTTTTCTTTCCTAAGACTACTGACCGTTCCCTCTAAACTTTACTTTCTTCATCAAACCCGATAACACCATCAAAATCCCATTGCAGAACAGCTCAATCAATGACCACACAAACCTTCTAATTGAAAATTCACCAATCAAATCACATTCTAAGGTAATGCAAATACGTTTCTGCGTTTGACAGGCCAACCATTACCACAAGAATACCCCTCTGAACTGATTAGCGGGCAGGGAGATGCCGCCAACTGGCACACGCGACGCCTGCGCCGGCCAAACTGCCCGAGTCAGCACGCCTCAATGAACTGATTGTCCAATTAACTCCATTCATATGTTCGGCGCCACTAACCCACACGCTAAGAGCCTTTTTCAGGCTAATACGATCGTTTGTTCGGCTAATGTCGGAAATTGCGAGCGCCATTTACAATAGTACAAGTTTGTGGTATTTTCAGAATAAGTGGTGCGGATTTTTGATGTGGTTGTTATTTTGTTGGTTAATGAATTCTTTTTGGGGTTGTTTTGTAGGTAAACATGCCACTTAGTTATATACGGTTGTTGCACAGTACACCATTGCGAGGAACATTGATTTATGATTCAATTAATAGCAATCAAGCGTACCTATTGTACAGTTGGTACGTCTGTTTCACAGGAAATGACAAGAATCGACATAATGGGTGAAATCGGGTCAAAATGTCCTCGCCAAAAAATGGCATGCACAAAAAGAACTGCACTTTAAAATGAACATTTTAATTTCGGCATCCAAATGCAAGTTAAATTCTGAGCACGTATTGAAAAGTGCCAGCATCAGAGACAAAAGCTATGAAAAACTTGTGTAACCGTAAAGTAAACACACTCGCTTCCTATTGGTGCGCCCAAAGTGGGGCAGCTAAAGGGAAAAAGGAAAAAAAGAAGTAGCAGAGCATTCTACGAAGACGTTCCAGATGTTTCCACAGATGCTTTGTTTTACCAATAGTGTTTTTAAAGTCAAGCTGATTTTTCGGGGCGAATTTGACATTTCTTTACTTTTATTTTGGAATGACAATGCAATACACCTTTGTTTTCTTTATTGAATTTTCACCAAGTACAATAAGACTGCACTTAGAATTACAATACTAAAACCGATTCGACCAATTAAAGAAATAAGCTATCAGTAAAGGCAGTGATTGAGTACGCACTGTGTGTTGTATTGAAGCAAAAATTTACTAAATCCTACAATTTAAATGAAACTTCGACGGTACAATTTTCTGCATTAAAACCTACATTGCGTTTCAATATAATCTACTAACCTGTCGTTCAATTATAAATTATCTGCGACAATTATACAAGTGTGCCATCGATTAGTTTCATTAGTTTTGCGATAGATATGCATTGGAATTTGTGACGGTAAGCATCGTAGTAAATTTCTAATGATAATAAGCTGTAATAGGCACCTTAACTATGTTCTACGAAAAGTTCTACTAATTGTAGTGCATGCACAAGTGTAATGAGCATTTAGAAAATTATAGGTTCTCTAATTGACAGGCTTCTAGATATTAGTCTAGGTTTTAGTTATAATTTTCTTCATAAGTACAATTATTATCATCAGATTTCACTTTAACGTCATATTTATAATGTTGTATACATGAGGTCTATATTCTAGCAGGCCATCGAAATGAACACCTTCGTCCATGAAAAACCGCAATACCAGGAGAGCCGTGGTCGCGTTGTCGGCGCTCTAAGAAGGTGAAGTTCTTCTTTTGAAGGCTTTTTAAGGCATATATATTGTTTTGGCTTTCAGTACATAATACCACCACAGGTTGAGGATCTTCGTTCTTGGCATCAATGTGTTTCGTATACTGCCATATATGGTTGTTCCTTCTTTCATAAATTTTTTCATCACTGTCCATGAATTTATCATCTCTGATTACGATTTGAAATCCATGTTTTTGCTTATGATGATTCAGTCGTTTTCAACAGTTCACCAATGGAAATTTTCAGGATAGTTTGATTCTCAATCGATTGCTTTTGTAGCATTCATGATCCCAAGATCAAAAGCGTATCAAACCGGCAGATGCCAGTAAAGTGCGCCAGTGATAACGTTATGGCGGTAACGGAGATATGAGCACTAACAGTATGATCCAATTTAGCCGCTTTCACTCAAATTACAACTCATGTGACCAACATCAAAGAAATCAGTTGAATTCTCTCAAACACTATTTTTATGTCACCATCTTATTTATCATCGCACATTTCTTCAATTTTAATTTATCATTTCTTGTTCCCTAATTTCTTTCATATTTCAGAGTAATAAACATTTTTCACGTGTTCTTTTAAATAATTATACTAATATTTAAAGTGAATGTATTATAATAGCGAACGCATTATCGAAGAACTTTTACACTTTGCCAGCCAAATAAGTATCTTTATAAATTCTTTAAAACGATTTATTATACTGAGCTTTGTTCTCTGAAAAGAAAACTTTCTGTTGTTGGAGAGATAAACAAATGGTAGAAGTTTTACGTAAATAAAGAACGTTAGAAGTCTATCTTTTTGTAACAGATAGAAGAACTCTTTACAGTTTTGTTAGGTGATAAAACGAAGTATAGGTACATAGATATCTACTAATAAAATAAAAGATTGCCACGATAAAGTACCAAAATACGAACCAAGTAAACATTTTTATTATTACTGCGAGAAATAGGAATGATTCAATATCATCTGATAACGTAGCGCCAACGCAATACTGGTCGAAAATTACGTGACATAATTTCGGACAAATGTCCACAGGTAATTTAAAAAGCGTTGCAAGCTTTACAGCTTAGTTTCGGTCGCGTGATTTCGGTGGATGTTTTGCTGAATTTAGAACGTTCGAGAGCGGTGCGAAGCGGTACTGGCGCGGTATTCCCCTACAAAGGCGCACTCGGTACAGGCTAATACTTACACGTCTCCAGGCAGTAAAAGGACCGTTTACATTTTTCACCGTGCTAATTTTATTTGACTCGCCCTGAATATATTATGTCCTATTATTACGTCGCCCACCCTCCGCAAGCGTTTAATGCTAACAATGAGGAAATTTTTTCTCTCTTTAAATTGTTAACATTAAATTTTGGAGAAAATGTAAAAAATCTGATATCATTCCATTTTTATTGCTCATTAAGATTAACTTTTATTTTCTTGGCGCGTTTAATTTTAGCCGTGATTTCGAGAATAAAAATGTTTTTATGTAAAAATAGCGGACTCTAGCACAATATAAAATATTTTATGGCTCTCACGCTGTGTTTAGGATGAAGATAGCTTATCGATTAATGATATTCTAATCTGTTATACTGACGCAGAAAATGATGAAATCGACTCGTTCCTTGAAATATAAGGAAGAGTCATTTATTTTTAGTTTGAGTTGTTTCATTTAAGGGCAAAGGTCACCGTTGCTCTTTTCCAGGTAGCTTAAGTTAACTATGGACCAATCATACCTAAATATCGAAGACATCTCGTCATCTTTTGCTGGCAAAAGCGGGTCCATTTCGCCCTTGCCATGGTCTAGGTCAATTATTCAGCGTTTAACTGGACTTAGAGTAGGTGAGCCTGCTCTTGATTTAAAGGCTGGATGTACCACTGCACTGTCAGCCGACTTTTTTCAGAACACACATTACGGTTGATTTAACCCATAGTCAGTTCAACACGCGACAGTTGAAAACGACCCAATGCCACTTTTAACGCCGTCTTTTAACCTCGACTACTTAAACTTCTGTCATATTTTTGCGTAACCATAACATAGTAAATAAAGTCATTCAATTTATCGAGATGATAGATTAATATTATACCGTTGATAAGGGTACTCAACCGCAAAATGTTTACTTCTTTTTTTGTGGCAAATCGATTAATAGCTTCGTTGCACATCAATCGATTCTCATTAAATTGTTTAATATCAGCTGGTCAATGACTGACAATGATTGTCTGACTCGCTCAGAGATTTATTTATTTCTTTATTTATCGAACTGCTCCACAACCATGACGACTAAAGACTTGTTTCATCATTTCGTTGATTCCCTAAAGCCTGAGTAACTATTTGCTGGGTATATGGCTAAATTAAAACGTTACTTTAACAGTACGAAAAGGGCAGCCTATTGTGCCCAATTGAAGGAGAATTGCTTTTTTTTTCAAACAGAGGAGGCAATAGCAGCGTATACCACGTTTGCTAAAGGTTATATTCATAATTAATAAGTCCAAGTTTTCTCACTATAATTATCTTTCAGCCAGCCAGTAATTTTAAAGATAAACTTAGAAAATACATTGTGATTTAGTAGAAAACCTATTGAAAATACCGAGCAAATAGTTACTTTCATAACATCTTAAAACTAAATTCCGAGACTGGACGTTTCTCAAATTGGACCATTTCTAGAAATTAATTTTATAATTTCCACAAACGCGACATTATTCAGCTCGGTCTGAGATATGAAATTAATAATTCATAAAATCTTAAGCTAAGATTTAATCTCGTTATGTTAACTTACGTTTCTTCCACATCTACATCGGATTGTACAGTCAAAGAACTTCTTGTGCAATTTATTGCATAATTCTACCTGAAACAAGAAGAAAATGTGTTAGTGCAGTTCCATTAGAACATCCAACATAGCTTCCATTTACAGTAATTAGAAACATTGCATTAGATTTATTCTTAAAGCACATTCGAGTATAAGTAGTACAGGTCTAGTATGAACGCGTTTACGTAAAAGAATTCGGTTGAGGCTGTTTATAGAATTAGAATTAAAATCGTGTTGCATTTTGGTAATTTTATATAACAAGCATAAATATTATCATCTACCAAAATAAATAAAGCTGTTATATTAATAAAGGTGATGTTCATAACGAATATTTACCATTAAAATTGAATTTACGCTACATTTAATCGGGTCGCTCGTACTGGGCTCTTGAATGTGTTTAGCGCTACCACCCCGCCATAAATCTCCACAAATACCAAGCGATCCGGAATGTTTATGTAACACCTAATTGCCATTATCATTTACATAAGTACCATCATATTATTAAATGCCAAACTTATAAATGCCAATGCGAGGGCTGTCAACTGATTTAGTGGCCGCAACCAAATAATAATTTTACGTAACTAGAACGTTGGAAAACAAATTACAGTAATAAGATAAGCGGCCTGCGATTTCTAGCTGTAAATAAATCAAGCGGTCTGCAACTTCAATTAATCCGGCCGCCATTAAGATAATCCGAACTGTTTTTATCAATAAACTGACGATGATCTATGGTGAGAGTTGAGAATCAGTGTTAATTAGTTGATGTTTTAATATCTGGTCAAGCTGACCGGTGCGCGAAGGCAGCTGAAAACCAGAAGCGTTGATCCGAAACAATCCAACCCAATAATAGCATGCTTCGATCGCTCTAAGTATATCCGCGGCGACCCCGTTAGCATGTCTACCTGCCCGAACATTGCAACATTAATGGAGGCACCGTGTCATTTGTTCTTAAATATAAAACCGCCACTGTTGACCCACTCTAGACCCGACGTTTCCAGAATTATCTACACTCTGTTTTAGTGAGATTTCAGCTCTGAATATTGTAGTTTAATGGAATTAATTATTAATTTTATCTAAGTTTAGACCGGTATGGAAATGGAATTTCAGGCATGATTTGTGACGTTCGGATGGAGATTATTACCGACTTCACAAAAAGGAGGAGGTACTATGTTCGGCTGTTTGTATGTTTTTTTTTTTTTTTTTTTGTATGTTTGTTCATCGATTACTCCGTCAATTGTCAACGGATTTTGATGGTTCTTTTTTTGTTTGATAACTCATTATTCAGGGGTGGTCCCATATAAATTTTGTGGCGATCGGTTCAGTGCTTCTCGAAAAATTCACCAAGAACAAAAAAAAATTGACGAAATTTTCATAGACGATGTGTGCTTTGTCTTCAAGTTTCTATTTTCGTTTTATAAGATTGTTAGTAGGTAGTTTTATTTTGAAAATAAATTACTTTGAAAGATACTATACACAGTCAAACATTGGGAGTCGACACTAAAAAGTAATAAATAAAAAACTTTTTTCAAAAAAAAATTAACCGCCTTCAAAAACTAAAAACCCAATAATAACTAAAATTTCGGAAGTCGGTGGTTTCTCTTCTGCCATTCAATTTGTGTTGCCACCGACTTCCGAAATTTTAGTTATTATTGGGTTTTTAGTTTTTGAAGGCGGTTAATTTTTTTTTGAAAAAAGTTTTTTATATAAATAGTGATGCAGTTAAGTGGTGTTAGTTGTGTGTGACACGGTGCTGAGAATATGTACGTGTAGAGAGCGATAACACGTCAGCTTACTACAAGCTATCAGCGAATATACGAGGCGATTATCTTACGTGCATACTGTCACATAATTAAATTACCTGTCGTATGCTCATAGGTACAGTATGCCTTCTATAAATAGGAAAATCTTCTATCAAAATAGCTCATCAAAACGCCTTCCAAGAAATATGTATGCCAAGATAAATAATCGTTGCTTAGCAAGTGCTCATGTTAAGTAATATTATTGTCATCGATGCACAACTGTCAAACTCTGATGGCAAAATATTGAAAACAGCTAAGCCAGAATATATTTATCTCAGCTTTAATCTTTGTACGTTGTGATTTTAGATTTTTTTTCGTGACGTACGAAGGTCTCTAACGTTGAGAATTTTATATGTTTATAACCAATGCAGACAACTCTTCTATAAGGGACATATATGCCTTCACTCTTCTGTACGCTATTCAGCCCTATATTTTGTCTGTACTCTATTCAGCTTATGTCCATAGAGTCCAAGATTGTGTTGCATACGCAACCGTCCGGCTTTCCGCGTCTGTTTAGCTTTCGTGTCAAACAAGAAAGAAAGAAAGAAAAATTTATTTGTCAGAATGTAGTTACACAAGTATAAAATCGTTGCTTTCTACGGACAGTTGTTGTTGTAGTTGAATAAGTTTAAATTACCTAAAGGTGGATCCTGGTGGTAGACCCAGACAAAAATGGCGGGACGAGCTTGATGCAGAATTGGAGGCAGGATTGGCCTACACTAGCCCAGAATAGAGATAACTGGAAAAAAAGAGGGCCTTTTGCCCTGCAGTGGGACAACATAGGCTTAGAATAGAATAAAGGTGGATCCTTAACGTTATATAAGTAAAAACATGTTTTTTTACAATAAACCATACTTTCTACTACAAGTCTCAATCCAGATGGGCCACGGCGCCTCCAGCGCCATCTATCAGGCCATATGGCAGTAATATATTAGTGTGAATGTGTCTGCACATTGACAGTGCACTTACTATTAGCCACGGCTGGCTAGGCGCGTACAACCGTGAAGCGTATTTAACGAGCCGATCTGTAATTTGGTATCATTCTTGTGTCCCGATGAAATGTTTTCAAGGAGTTCTAGGTCTGTTGTATAATGAGGAAGTAGAACGAGTGGCCAACCTAATAGAATTAAAAAGTATATGTTGATAGAAAAGTATAGAACTTCTTAGAAGGTAAGTAAAGCAATGGTTTTTAAAATGCAATTTAAATCTGAACTGTAGTGTGCTATTAGAGACTCCATTAATTATTTTTGACAAAAACTACCAGTTAGGTACTTATTGCAAATAATCCTATATTTTTCTGATATTATTTAATTATCTACGCAATTCTCTTAATTTTTCGTTTCGTACAAACTTTCTACTAACTAACTAACTAATGAGTATAAGACAAAAGGACATATAGATTAATTGTTATATAAATATGTATACAGATACACATCTTGATTTTTAAATAAAAACTAGCTTTCGCCCGCGTGGAAGTCGAACTTCCATCCACTTTTTTACGCCTTTAGAAGACTTATTTCCTAAAATCATTTCTTAATGGCTACCTACACACAAACAACACACGCTCCAAGTTTCATATCACTATCACCTAGGACTAGGTTTTGGCTGTGCGTTGATATACACTCAACCCAGTTTGCCCTTTTATAATATAGACTAGCTTTTGCCCGCGGCTTCCCTCGCGTTAGAAAGAGACAAAAAGTAGCCTATGTTACTCTCCAACCCTTCAACTATCTCCACTTAAAAAATCACGTCAATTCGTCGCTCCGTTTTGCCGTGAAAGAAAGTCAAACATACAGACAGACAGACACACTTTCCCATTTATAATATTAGTATGGATAGATTTAATACTTAAACCAATGAAACAGTTATATACCAGTCCTGCGGTAGTTTCAACGTGACTTTAATGAACCTTGTAAGATTACTGCCTAATAAATGTTGTAAATTTAAGGACCATGTCGTTTCTTGAAGGTTTATCACTGACACAGAAGAATTATGTACCTGCTTAGCGAATTTTAAAACCTTAGTTAGATTTTGCTAAATCAACTGGTCTTGTGTTGTAATACGTGTTCTAAGTCTATAGAACTAATTAATCATATTAGTTAATGTTTTATCTGATAAATACATACTAATATTATAAATGCGAAAGTAACTCTATCTCGTCTGTCTGTCTCTTCTTCACGCCTAAACTACTAAACCGATTTAAATGAAATTTTGTATGGATATAGTCTGGAACCTGAGAAAGGACATAGGATAGTTTTCATCCCGGAAATCCCCCGGGAACGCGGACGAAGTCCCGGGCAAAAGCCATTAGTTACTCATATAATAATATGCGAAAGTAATGTCTGTCTGTTCTTAAACTTTGTATGCGTAACTGATATTGAAGCGGACAAACAAATGTGTCGGTAACTCTGTATGTCTGTCTGTTACGCTTTCACGGCTAAATCACTGAACCGATTTAATTGAATTTATTTACGATGTCACCTTGCAAAGGATGCAAATGAAATCGCTAGAAACAAATAAAGTAAAAACGTTAATTACTCGTAAATTATAATTATAGGTAATCAGCGACTCTTAAACCCCCGGATTTGCTAAACATTTTGACTTTAGGTAATAACTGACCTTAATTATCTCGTGTTGCTAACTACCTATAATCTCAAAAAATATAAATAAAACAAGATGAAGTAGTATAGCCACTGATACAATATTACTTAACTATTTAGCTGAATATCTAGAGAAAAACTGCTTGCGGAATAGGAGACTTTCAAACAATTTATCTTTCGCTGTATCATTTGATTGACGTTTTCTGACCTCTTGTCAAATCAAAGGACGGATTTACAGGAAAGCAACCATCTGAGTCTGCCATTAGAAAATTATCACTCAGCTCTATATTGGAACTGAAACAGATATCTATATCTAGATAAATTTAGGTTCAACCTGTATCAAAGGAACCTAATACTGTCAATCACTCGAAACAAAGCCTTCGAGACCCTTTAATCCCAGAAGAGGTAGGCATGACAGTTGGGACAAAAGCTTACTTGAAGCATAGATTTAACGACTACATTAACTGACAAAATAATATCTCCAATATAACACAACGTTTACTTGAGACGGCAACACTTAAACTATCTAAGAAACGAACAGGGTATAATTTCCTCCGTGAGTCTGAGATTCAAAAAGAGCGGTAGGAAAAATAAACAGCACTTGAGTCTCAACGCGACCATCTCATCTACAGCGCGGCGTTTCTTAAGAACTCAGTGCACAATATAAACATCGTCTGCGCTGTTTACGTCAAACCTCAACCGCGAAATTTTAACAGGTACATTTGATAAAACAATAGACCCGTAGTTAACATTTACCAAGTTGTTAGTATTTAATGGAGTCCGTGGTTTGTTACTCCAGAACTACCGACGTGATTGAGTGCCAAGAATTCCGAGCCGCGACTGGAAATACATCGACATGAGCTAACTGTCTTGTCAGTGCCTTGAAAGAATTTGTGGAAGTACTTCTGCAAAGGTGTGCCTACTATTAGAAAATACGTGGACGTCAAAGAGGTTAATGTAACTTTGAACGTTGTGACACGCCTGTCTCAATTTAAAGTGGAATATTTCAATCACATTTGTTTAGTCACATGAAGTGTTTTGTGACGAAAATAAAA
The DNA here is from genome assembly GCA_033675125.1 of Athetis lepigone. Taxonomy (NCBI): domain Eukaryota; kingdom Metazoa; phylum Arthropoda; class Insecta; order Lepidoptera; family Noctuidae; genus Athetis; species Athetis lepigone. Next base: position 13,845,338 of record CM066239.1, on the reverse strand, counting down.
TGCTAGTCTGTCTATTCTATTAATTTCTATTATTTCTGTCTTATTCGGTGAATTTTGGTGGCATGACCTGGAGATGAACTGTTTACCACCTGGTCTATTCTATTTTATAATAATCAGTAAGGTTTTACTACAATATTCTTCATCTCACACTGACATCGACTTTATTTACTAAAGCAGATTTTGCTAGAACAACTTAATTGAAATCTTTCCGGAAAAAATGTGAAACTTTTTACAAAATACCTTCGAAAAAGAACTATCCAATATTAGTATTAGTATAAAAGTAAGAAATACAGACCGCTCCCTCTAGAATAGCTACCTCATAAAAAAGAAGAACCATAAAGTTCGATTCTCGACGACCGTCGCTCCGTCAATTATTGCCTCATAACAGTATTTATTGGGACTTAGCTGTACTGAGAACTGAGTCAAAGTGCCCGCTGAAAAGAATCTATTTTAACTTACCACTAAACTAATGTGGGTCAACTAGAAACCTAAGTATCATGAAATATTAAAAGAGAGAGTCTTCGAAGATTTAGGACAAGAACTCAAACAATCTTATACAAACTTCAAATAAATATTGGGCAATGTGTATTATAAAAGTAGTGGATTAGATAACAATGAAATTGCTGTCCATGTCAAAGCCGTGGGTAAACCCTATTTTCCATTGCAAATGTCGTGTCTCACAACCTCTGAAAGACCCGTTCCGTGTCCACAAAAAACGAAAGATATTTACGTAGGTACATCTAAAATTTTACAAAGCAAACAAGATAAGGTCTGACTCGGGGTTACGTGTGTGTGTGTTATCAGATCGTTTCATAGTCACAATGAAGTTTTGTGTGCGTACGCAACGAAACACGCTAAACAGTTCAATGTACTCTGATAATACCAGTAGGTATCTTATGACAGTGATCGATTGTTAAGAAGACTTTTAACTTAAGCAAACATACGCACTGGGTATGAAAACAGAAAAATCTCTCGAGACGATATACATTCACGTCAAAATTATGACTGATTGCAATGGAAATTATCAGCATCAGCAACTTAGCGTGAGAACGTGTTACTGGCACATATGAAAATATGAACATACTAATTTGAAAATGGAATTTTTATAGAGAAAATTGTTGATGGATTAAAAAAGAAAATGGTCTCAAGAAGACGCCCAAAAAAGTTTGGAATTCTTTTATAAGAATAAATTAAGACAAATATTATGCTTTTATTGCTAATGCAATGTTTGTGTTTCTTACTCTTCTTTAGATAAATGACACTTTTATCACATTACATGCCTAACCAAAAAAAGAAAATAATGATTACATTATCAATATAATGTACATTTATATTTTTATTACTTATGATTTTTAGATTAATTGTTATTTTTTTGATTTTTTATTACAAATCTTAAAGACGTAGACTGATTCTTTTTCATTTATTTAAGTACTATCTTTCTATTACCTATCAAAAGCCATGAAGTTTAATGTTCTCAAAAAGTAAGGTTCCAAAGAGAAGAAAATTGGCTGTTACTAAATATATTGATTTATATTTTACTTCAATTGTAAGTGTACGCTTGTACACTTACAATTACATCGTAAAATAGGGATTTTGAAGTGTCAATCACTAGCCACAGAATAGACGAATTACGATTACGTCGACCATGAAAACGTATTACAAATTTTATGGCGCCTACAAAGTTGTAAAACATATTGTATGTCGGATGTACATAAATGTGTTTACATGTATGTTCCATAGATCTTTTCTTACACAAAGACGTCATGTTTCTTTGATTTAGCTTAATATATGTACCCGTAACTAATTGTCATTTGTTCTCGTTTAGCGTTTATGCAGATATTATTATTTAAGAGGTATGAGAAGGTCTGCATTTAATATGCCTAGAAGTACCCATTGTTTTGATGTTTACTTCACTAATTACTAAACGAATTACTAACTAAATGCGAAAGTAAGTTTAATTGCCTGTATGTTCCGCTTGCACGCCTTAACTACTGAACCAATTGTCATAAAATTGTGTGTACGTCTACCAGAAATTCAAAATAATAGGATACTTTAGGACCTAGAACTCTAGGATATTTTATAACAAAAAAGCTGTTCCCTAGTAAATAACCAAAAGTAAGTGTAAGTTTTTGAAAAACCTAATTTAACGTGACCAAATGGTAGAATCGACATTTCATTAGTAACCGAATATTTTCCTACTTCTTACTGAAAGATTCAGAGAAAAAAACATAGACAAATATTTAGGTCGAAATTCACCTCCAAACATACGGTGCCCAGCAGCACATGTTAAAGAAACTAACGACATAATGACAAAGGGTACAACGTTGATTGATTTAGGCAGGGACTAATTACAGGGCTGAAGTACGAAAAAAAATATGTTTTTGTACCAAATTGTTTGAACAAAAAAATTACGAGACTCCCGTAATGACAGTGCCGATTAGCGTTTGGAATGCTTGGTCTGTAAGCTGAACTAATATTGTATTTGAAACGTCACTAAAATAAGTGAAAGTTTAGAGAAAACGGCATCAGAAAAAAACTCTGAATTGCATGGAAAATTATGATTATAAACCAAGAATATTATGCTTGCCAACGATTTTAAGGGTACAGACAAAATTACGAATAAAATAACATTTAGATAAGTTACAAAGAGCTGTTTTAGAAATAATGAACTTACGTACAACAACATAATATTGCAATTCCACATTATCGTTTAAATTAATAGAGTAGGACATGGCGATGTATGTTACGTTTACCACATGGTAAAAACAATGATCATTATGTGCTAACTAATATCAATACTAGTCGATAGATTTTATTAAAATACATGTTCATTCTAATTGTATGTAACCTAGTATTATTAATAATATCAAAAAATAAAAAAATCAAAAACAATTTAGCTCTCACTCGTTCTTATACGTTAATATTGTGCACAAACAGAAAGAGTTTACAAACAAAAACAGTTACTAAAAGAACCTTTTGGCGACCAAATGCCAATCAGAAAAAAAAGAGATAACGGTTTTTACTAACTCACTATAACTACTATAAGTGGGAAAAACAACGGAATATGCGTTTGTGGAGATAGTTTATGTGTAAACTTTTAACAATAGCTACATCTGACAGCTTGCATTGCCAGTTCACAGCATAAAGGTCATCGTTCATTACTACAGCTTAACTATGCTGCATCAAACAATCTGTAATTTTATTGGCGAGTTAACGGATTTGTATACGAAAGGGTCCAGTAGGAGTGCAACATTTATGTAAAACATCGTAGAGAAAATAGAGATAAATAGAAAGAGAAAAATTGAATTGAATAAGAAACCGAAAGGGAATTGTCACAATAAGAAATCACTCTTCTATGTGTATCTATTGCCGCTTTAATCCTTCGAAGTCACGTGATTTGAGACACAATAGAACGACAATAGCAACGCGATAGCCGCCGGCCTGTCGCTTGGTCCAACCAGCCTATAACTGTCCCACTGCAGGGCAAAGGCCTCTTCTCATACAGAGAAGGCACGAGCATTGATCACCACGCTTGCTCAAGACGGGTTGGCGATTTCGGACTTCAGTTCAGGTTTAAACTTTAGAAAGTACATATGAATTGAAAAAGTCACATTGGTACTTGCCTGGATTCGAACCCGTGACCTCTTGCATGAGAGCCGGGCGCCTTAACCACTAGGCCATCACGACACTCAAAAGGTTAAATTAAATTAAATTACTTACACATATAACAATTTAAATCTTCGTTACAGCAGCAATAGACCTACTTTGTAAAAATTTCAAATATCTCTCGACCTGTTACGGTTCATGAGATTCTGCTTGCTAGCAGACATGCATATGGTTGGACGGGCTTAGTAATAGAGCCCTGTTGACCACTTTCGGGCAATGAACACGAAAAAGGTGACGAATGGAGGGCTGTTGCTAAGAGCTAAATTTTCAAGACGATTTCGGCTAGGCCGTTGCGGAAATGGTGATGTTATATCTTATACTAGCTTCTGCCCGCGGCTTCGCTCGCGTTAGAAAGAGATAAAAAGTAGCCTATGTTACTCTCCATCCCTTCAACTATCTCCACTTAAAAAATCACGTCAATCCGTCGCTCCGTTTTGCCGTGAAAGAAAGACAAACAGACATACAGACAGACACACTTTCCCATTTATAATATTAGTATAGATGAGCAATGACCATTATACACATACCTCCATACATACTCACACTCACATTGTTATTTTTACAGCACAGGTAACAGCTTTATAGAAAAACGTTATTTATAATTATATAACATAACCATTAACATATAGCTTTGTAGGCAATTCTACTGATTTAAGAGTAATTATTTTTTCTTCTTAATATTAATAAAAGGTGTTACTTACAGAGTGTTGCTACACTCAGACGTCACATATAACACGTAATGATAATAAATCTAGGCATCAATATATTTCATTTTAACTAAAATGTTACAAATCGATTAAAAGGAAAAAAAATGTTTTGTTTATGTGTTTAGGCCAAATAATATAACTGTCGCTCTGTAAGTATATCATTTTCTCAGCTAAATTCTTCAGGAAAAAATCATTATTCTTTTTTTGTTTAAACACTTAAACAAATAAAACTTTAATAATGTTTACTGACTCCTTCGGTTTTTGCCCTCACTCGCTCAGAAAAATAAAGAAAAAAGTTTTATTTTTTATTTTTAAGCGCAACTTTAATTATTATTTGTTTACAATAATTAGTGTTATACAGCACAAGACAAGGGTTAACACCGATTAAATAAATAAGCAAGATAAGTATATTACTAACCTAACTCAACCCACGATAACTAAGGTCATAACGCAAATCATGTCTTCTTTTTGTCTAAAGTCGCATGTTCCCACAAATTAATATAGTAGCAACATCATAGTGTTAAGGCTTCGGACACAATGTAAGCTGAAGCGACGAAGCGAGGCGGCGCGCGGAGACTATATTTTTTTTTCATACAATTCCGACTCGACCACTGCAATTCACGAAAGACAAAATCGACAGTGGAGTCCACTAGAAAAGCGCTAAGTAATGAACCTCGACGAGCCCTGGTCACTGGGCCTGAGCCTGGCCTCGATGAACTCAGCTGCCTTTGACCTTATATTCTTTTCTATTTCCGCCCATATCAAGAAGGAGACAGAACAGAAGTAGGTAAGGGAGACAAGGTGGCTAATCGAACACCACTGCCGTCAAGGCTGGTTCCATAAAAATCTATGCATGATTGTCTAGTGGTTAGTGACCCTGACTGCCAAGCCGGAGGTCGTGGCCGTTGCCACCTAGGACAAACTTTGTGCGATGAGCACGATTGTTTGTTTTGTGTCTGGGTGTAATGTATCTATAATATGTTAAATGAACACTACTTTTTAAATAAACATGTATAAACAATTGACAAATATGTATAAACAATTGACAAAAAAATATATAAGTTTGTGTATTGGTTGTCTGGTTATAGTAAAAGCTCTGCTCAATTCGGAATCAGCCGTGTGTGAGTATTCCCAAGATTTTTATTTATTTAACATACATTTATTTATTATAACGCGCCGCACCCGCTGCCTTCGTGCCCGCAGCCTAACAGTGCGCAACACAGACGCTTCTTTACGACACAGTCACAATTCAAATGTCTAGACTAACCCTGACACTTGATCGCGATGCAGTCGCACCGCTGAATCAATTGAAAACAAAGTCGTTAGGTGACGGGCCGTATCTACCTACTGCTGTAGTTAACAACCAATATATGTACAGTCAGTGAAGTAGGTAAGTGTGCAGGTGTAAAATATAATTTAAGTTTTCTTGAACACTGATAAATGTACAAATAAAGGACTAATTAAATAAATAATTATTTTCTGCTGTATTGAAATGCGTATTAGAAATTATACCCATCGGTTTTTTAAAACACTGAAATTATATCTGACGACCCTACATACTTGAGTCATAAAATCGACAGTCACTACATCGATGGTCGCTGTATCGAAAACTTTCCATCGACGGGCTAATGCATCTTTAACGCGTACATTGGGGTACTGTCGATGCCTTAGCCCGTTGGTGGAAAGTTTTCAATACGGCGACCATCGATGTAGTGACTGTCGATATTATAAACTGAACCCTACATACTAATCTATTTTGCTAACTGTACATACGCGAAGCCATTTTGTGAAACGACCTTGTGACGTTGTGCATTGTCGCTGCAATAAGTACATATATGTATATACATACACACCCTCAATGAATAACTCTGCACTATCTATATGAAACATCTACATTATATAGATATTAATATTTGTTACTTGTTATTTATTCTATTTCTTATCAGCTTAAGCGCCAAAGGGCAGACTAGAGATCACTTGCCATGGCCGTAAAATCAAGTAAGTATGTAACCGTAAAATAATAATTAATTTTACACGACACATGCTAATAAAGTTTAAACTGATTATAAAATGACCGATGCGTTTACGGAAATCGTTAAATAAGTATTTTAAATTAAATGTAAACAACTTTTTACTACGCGCGCTAAAAATGATATCTCTAAGATAAAAATACAGTCTGAATAAAAAATAACAGACATTCGTTTTCTTCGTGATTGTGAAACGCGATGTGTCAGCCTGATAGTGATACAGAAATGCTTCATTTGATTCGCTCTCAAACATCGCGAGATACGAAATTAATTTGCAAAATCCGACACATTTTCTGCTCCAGAATAATGATACTTTGACAAGCCCGACTGAGTAATAACCTAATTGTCAGTGAAATATTTTTCATGCGTAATAACCATAATTAATTAGGTTCCATCGCAGTTTTCATCAAACCGATTACCTCTTATAGGTCGTTGATCTCTCATTTTTGTACCACACCGCTAAATGATAAATCATGGTGTTTTACAATAACTACCTACGCTTCCACTATACATATTTAAAAACGTGAAGAAACATTTAACACTTCGATGGTATTTAAAATATTTGTCAGGCGTATCATGAAAGAATTGTCAAACAATAAAAATCTTTGTAGGTCACGCTATTTGTCTTCGTAGTAACAAAGTGTCAAAACAGAGATTTCAACCGTCTATCTCAAAGTCGTGCTATTCTAATCAAAAAGCGCCTAACATCTGATACTTTCCCGAAGAAGCTGTCGACCAGAAGTGCTAACGGAAACAAATGAACTGTTGCTAGCTGAAGGCTATCTAGAACTATAATATCACGTAAAGGATTCGCGTCTTTAACACGGTTAAGTAAGGTCTTATTTTGCGCAAGGAAAGTTGAGATAAGCAAACAGGTCTGGTCGCTTTCAACGCACTGCACTGCATTCTATTGCAGCCGCAACGAGTCGGTCGGAGAGACATTTGACACGTCCTCGCTGACAATAATATGTGTGTGTAAACCGGAGCGAAATATATGCAAGCAGTTCACGCCCTTTTAAACACCTTACTCAAATTTTCGTAAATAATTATAATAAAATTCTATTTACATTTTTCATTTGCTTAGCTTTCAGACGAGCAAAAATTAAAAACATTCCCGAGCCGATTAATTTAAATTAAACTCTTAAGTATAACTGATGCTGTTATTGTAAATTAGAACCGACAAGGTATGCTAACTAAAGATAATTATGTCCTCAAGAATTTTAATTAGAAATTAATGGTTACAATAAATCGTACGAGACGTGCGTGCACGTCCCAAAATGTGGGAAATACGGAATGCCGAGTTAGTCATCAATGATAACAATCTTAACGTGACGCGTTAAACACTTTCACAAATCATCAAATCCATTCAAATTCCCTTTCGCTTCGTTTATTAATTACACGGGCGAGTTATCCCGCCGCCCCCGCCAACCCCCGCCGCGCCCCTCTCACCCCTCACTAACGCCAATAACTTGTTTATCGCGCGACTCCGGAAACTAGATCCCTAACTCGGATCGGAAAATATCCCCCGAATTTCCGACGCGACCGACACAACTTTGCTTTACAACTAAGTAGTACGACATCACAGGGTTAATGCGATTTTATTATTATTTCTCACTGTTTTTACAACGATAATAATGTCGTTGCAATTGCACTATCATTATAAATACCATCAGCTCATAAACTGAGTTAGCAAACATTTATGAATAATTAAACTGATCAAACGAGCGACAAATAATATAAGATCTCATTCGTTTAATGCTGTTTAATCTTTGCTTTATCGAATGAGACATTAGATAGCTAATACAATTTCAATCTGTCGCCATTTATTCCGATGTCTGCGCTGTAAACTCGTTATAATTTAAACATTGACGCCTTTCAGAATAATAATTACTTATATCAGATTTATTAATTAGATGTAGTGGGGACGTCTCTGGGGTCTGTCTGGCGGTGCAGCGCCGGGGGGTGGCGGGGAGGGGGCGCCGGGTGGCTTCCGCACCGCCACCGGAGATTGCGTCCCAGCCTCCTGCGCAAGCCGTCTAACTCAATCATCTGCGTGAAAATATCGAATAAAACTTGCTCCCGGCGACACTTTTAACTGTACACGTGGGAGGGAATGCGCCAATTCGCTATCGTAGTTTCGTTTACAGAAACGAAATAAAAATCATATTTGTATTTGAGCCGCGAGCGGTCCGTCGGCGGCGCGCTCTCCGTCTGAACCGAGTCTCGCCGAGGTGTCATAGTCTCTGGTGACGACGAGCTTCCTGTTCGAAAGAAAACGTCTAAAATTCATTAGCTCATGTGACCGCCGAGCATCTCGGCCGTCTTACGTTCCAACCAACAGAAAAAAACCTCGCAGCGGCCGAGGGCACATCGGTTGGCACTGCTTGTCTTGACGGCGGGACGTCAAAAACATGCGTGTGTGAGACTCGACATCAATCAATGTGGGCTGCTTTTATTTTTGTTCGGGCTCTGCTGACGACTGCGACTTATTTTTAGGGTTGCACAGGACTACTAATGAACTAGTCGATCGTGAGCCTCGTCTAACTGATGACTCATTTTGTTTCCCACCTCCCTTTACTAAACGAGACAGCCTTTTTTACAAGTTAATATTCTCCTTACAATGAAAGGGCCCTGTATGTATATATATTTGTAAAACCAATTTTAACTTTCAGAGCAAGACCCTTAAATTCCCATAAGGCCTATGAATAACAGGCTCTCGCGACTGGAGTGCGATTTATTTGACTGGTCAGTAAAAACCAAAAAAAAATACAATAGGATTTATGTGCACAGATACCTTACAGTACCAGTAAAATTGTTATATCAGAATTTACCAGGAGTTACTACAGTTATTACTACGAAAACACGCTTAAGACAGACTATCCAATTAACTAAAGTTCGTAATATGAGTAACCAAACACGAATTTTATGAAACGATGGCAATTTTTCGCGTTGCGTTGCGATCTTTGTAGCCTTCAAAACGTCATATTCCTAAGTAACACTCGCTATGTATAAAGCGCATAGGCGAAGCATGCACTGTAGCATCTGCCTTTAATGTAAACTTCATGTCTGACCTGATAATCGCGAACCACATCTGTCCGTGACCATTTCTATCAGTGAACGATGTGTAGGTCAGATTTCAATCCCTGCGCTTCGTAATGGGAGAATCACGACACTGTCTGTCTCTTGAGAAGACACATCATTATGTTTGTTGTCAAAGCCGATTTGGAAACAATAGTGTATATGAAAGTATAGAAGTTTAAACTATAATTATTGTCAATACAAATTAAAAATGTACTCATTCAGTTGCTTAAGTAAATATTGTACCACAACTACCAATATCCTCCCAACTAACAATTTAACGTCGTACAAAAGTTTAGGAAACGTTATCTTAAAACCATTGATCGTAATATCTAAGTTGTACTAACGTTATAATAACGTTTACTAAACGCGAAAATGGCCCCAGTTATACGACCAACATTATCGTTTAATGGACATACAAAAGTCGCAAGATGACTTCGTTACGTCATTCAAAAGTCGTATGAACGTGATGGAATTACCACTTTCGTCGCGCAGAAGTCGCATCATAACTTTACAACGGCTCGTTTGTTGTATTGTCGTCATACAGGTGTTTTTGAATGACTAAAACGTTTTATTTGAGTCAAGGAACGACACCTGTAAGACTTCTCTATTTTTCTTGTCAGTGGCATGTGTTTGGATTTGATTCGAGATTAGAGTGCAAAATAAATAAGTACAAGGTAATAAAAGGTTTATTTAAGTTATATTATATATCTCGCTAATAACTGTATCTGTCTCTTATGCCGTTTAGTTCGAGTGGGTATTAAAGTTTTATGATAATATACCTATGTGTATTTATTTGAAATTTTCATGCCCCTCTCAATTTTGTGTTTAAATGATTATATTTTTATTAATAAAATAAAAATATATTTATTTCTAAAAATGTAGGACATGTTGCTTTTGTCACACACTTATCTCTCTTTACGACGTTGTAAAGACATAAAGTCGTATTAAGGTTATTTCAAGACCATGCAATACGCCATGACAGCAGCTAGGTATTAAGGTTTCTCATAAATTTAAAACCCTTTTTATATTGTTCACAGTAAAAGTACAGTGCAGATTTCAAATATTTAACCATTTTTTTTTTTTACTTTTCTTTTGTAAGTTCCACTACGTGTAAGTCTTCTCCACGAATTTTTACCTTCCATTTTTCGTAGCAAATTTAATCAAACGTTCCGTAAATATGGCGGCCTAGACGTTTTAAAGTCAAAACCTGACTTAAATGCGACTACAAGTTTGATTAAAGTCAGGGCATGACAATAAACAGACATCATCAAATATATTGGTTATATTTAAGTATCAAATAAACCACCAAGTCATTTAAGAGTCTCCAATTGACCGCTGTAAAACCGGATAGTGATCGTTATATAAACGTCACTGTGAAAACGTCTATACAACTGCTACATTACATAGATGTCATATAAAGGTTTTTCAAAGACCTAATTTAGTTAGCACAATACGCTTAATGGACTATAACGTTAGTACGACTATAGCGTTGTCGTACAAACGTTCTAGCTAAGACTGTAATACAACGTCGTTTAGTTTAGTCTTACCAACGTTGCTAAGACCAGCTTATTATGACATATTTGTCGCACGACTAAAAAGTTAAAGACGTCTAAAGGACCTCGTAGTCATCTCACTATCATTATAAGACTGCTATCCAACTTTATGTCGTATAAGTCAAGACTTATATGACGTTTTTGTTTGTTGGGCTTCCTTAGAAAAACAGCGTTAAGTTCATTTTGCGTCATTTTACTGTATTTTACCTAAAAGTATTTATTAAAACAAAATTAACAACTTTGGTGACTGATTTTGTTATAACAGTTTCTTAACACCTTGCTTTAGGACATCCAAAAAACATTACAGTTTTAATGACAGTATAAAAACGCGATAAGCCATATTTTTTGTATAATAGACTGTTGACTATCATATCACCAGTACACACATAAAATTATAGCAAATATAGATTAAATGGAAGTCAAAACGACGAAGTAATAATAAAGTACAACAAATCCTCATATAAATTGACAACCTGCTAAGTCGTACGTCATTCTCTTTGATCTAAACTATTAAACAACTGTCATATTTCATACGAATTATCATTATTCTTGAGTTAGTCTATATGATGTTAGTGTTTTCACGCAGAACTGCCATTACAAAAGCAATAGTTACTGTGATCTGAGCACTTACGTTCAGGAAGCTATCCTAGATTTATCACACTCTCAAAGGCGTGCTAAATACCGTTACAAGTGGTGACATTAACATCCATCATGTCAATGGACAAATTATTTGTTGAAATAATGAGGTGCCTACAGATGAGAAGTAAACTATTCCATTAGCTAAAAATTCATTACACCACACGTCGACACTAAATAACGTAGCAAACTATGTATGTTTTTAGAAAAAAAAACGGATTTTTTTTAACAGATTTTCACTTTTACAGTAATTACAATCACGTCATTACTGCGAATTACAAAGACGTATTCAATCGGAGAAGCTTAAATACATCTTGAGATGGCAAGACTCAATGCAAAGATTTCTAAAATAGTATTAGTTTGGAATGATCTGCGATAATCTCTTGGCTTTACCACCATAAAAAGTAGAATAGAACAAGATAAGCACCCAAGATCTTCAGACTTGAGACTTCGGGCAGTTATCCTTTCTGCAAAGACGACAAACAATATTTCTGTGGCTTGGAACATTGCCAAAATTTGATTTTAATGACAGTTTATACACGCATATGTCCGCTCTCTTAGTATTTGGTTTAAAAAGAGCAAATACTACATATTTCTTATTTAGTGAACAGAATAGAATTGTGTGTAAGTGTATAACTTTTATTTATAAACTACTGTGAGTACTAACAACAACGTCTATTTTTGTTGCCAAATTGAAGTTGGTTCCAGTAAAATATCAGTGAAAAATATTTGTGCAACAACACCGTATCGAACTATTTTTGTTCTATAGATATCTTGCGTGTACCTACGTCGCCAGTCGATACGCGGGCGGCGGCGTATGAATCAAAATTACGATTGTTGTTTTTTAACTAAGCTCTAAATATCCTGACCTATAACTGGACGGATAGCTCAAAACGTCGGCCGAATATTTATAAATACGGTAGCGGAGTCGGCAATGCGCCTCGACAGACAGTTGCTAAATTTCAATGTGCTCTATTTCGAATTTGTGGCTTCAGCTTTCACGTGGACAGCGCATAAACTGGACAGTCAGACCGCGACACCCTTTTCGTTAAAGATTAAAATTGACATGACAAACAAAAGTACATTTAAACATCATTTAGAAAACCCACACGCTACTAAGTAAACGGGAAATTGAAACTAGACTTACATAAGTTCTAGGAATCACAAAGGAACTGTCAGTACTCAGAACAGTCTATAAATTAAACTATGCTTCTAATATCTGTTGATACTTAGAAACATCGTGAAGAACTATTCCAATAATCGTGTTATGACAAGTGAAAGCTTGATGGTTAATTTTGAGAACTTATCGCCGTTTAAAATAAGGTGGAGGCGAGGTTCCGAAACTTTCCGTACAATGGCATTTAAAAATAAAATAACTTTACTCCAGTTCACAATCTAAAGACCCATGTTTCAGACGATAACAAAGTCCAGGGAACTATTTACTTCCGAAACTTGAAGCTGGGGCATTCATAAAACAAAAGCAACTGATAAGGAATCAACTATAATATACGTAAAATTCTGATATTCTTACGGGAATCCCTCACCTCTATCGGGGGCAGCACATGGGAGGGTTTCAAAGAATTATATCTAGTTGAACTAAGTACGCTATTGGCAGAGCGTTCAAATATCTCGTGAGTGCGAACTGCAGCCGTATATATTCTCGGAGCTTCGGAAATACCCTAAATCCGACATACTTTGTGGACCATATTACTTCGTGCACTTACATTTGTGCTCGCTATGGACTGCTCAGCCAAATTTTTGAATTATACCCATATGAACTGAAGACAGTTTATGATCGCGCATCCTATTTTCTGAAAACGCTTCAGCAAACGCTCCATATTGCCATCCATTTGGCTACGAGACTGTTCTTAGATTATCTCAAGTGAGTCATAGAGCAAATCGTACAAATATTAGCTAAACAAATACCTTGTAAAGTTGGAAATGTTTGTTTGAGTGAAATTGTCCAAATAAAGAGGTATTATGTTGTGGCTAGTCCGTTTATATTGGCAATAAAGATATTTTCTGTTAGATTGGAAAGCGAAAGACTACAGTACTCATAAACTTACGCAAGTTGTATGTATCAATAGCGGAAGTCAAAACTATTGAATTGATTAATTTATGTTTTAAACTATTCTACTCTTTAACACTTGCAATCTTAGTTAGAACTAAGTAATGATAGACATTTGGTACTATTGACATGGATTTTGACTTCTCTTAAAGACACCTATACAAGTACGATCCTACTAATATATGCTCCTTCATACTGCAAAAACTACTTAACGGATTTTGTTAAAACTTTACATAACCTTTCGACAACCAAGCAACAGCCGGCTGTCGCGCTACTATTGTCTTTCTATTGTGTCTCAAATCACGTGTGTTTGAAGGTTGAATATTGCTTATACTTCAGCATAACATATAATATAGGCTACATATCATCATATTATGACCCACCGGAGCGGAAAAGTAAAAAAACGCGGCTAAAACCGCGGAAAACAATTAGTACTAAATACACCTAATTTCTTATAGAACACAACGTAGCTTGAAAAATAATCTGCGACCAAACATAATGCATTAACTAAATTGTAGTTAACCTCCCAGACATAAAGTGCTTTGAATCAATGAACAATCCAACCTTTACGCGATGACGAGTCCTGTTCAGCCAATGAATGTGTTCCTTTGCAAGACTGGCTCCTATCTAAAAGGACATTCTCAATCCAGTCACACACGCCGCCGTCCTTAAAGCTATTGTATTGATTCAAAAGCTCCCAAAAATCTGAAGACATGTAAGCAATAAATGCGGGGGAAGGATGTTTTATAGCTGTGTATGTTCGTGAGAGCATGCTTGCGAACGTAATTGCGTTTCTAGGCGTTGTGACATCGTTCCTCGTCTTTATAGGGCAATTACAGTCGTTATCTGGCATTGATATTGCATCTAATTTTATTCATGCTCCCATATACATTTGAATAAATACATGTCAGCTGCACTGACCTCCTGGATATATATTTGTTGCCTTTAGCTGCTCCCTAGTCGTTCTATTAACATAACATTACTCTTCATCTTAGATAAGGCATGCCACAAAGGAATAAATATTTCAAATAACGTGTCTATTTTGGTATTTTGTAGGTGAAACTCGTCTGTATGTAAGTTAAATTGTGAAAGAGTAGGTCCTCTGAATATTTCATAGGGAAATGCGGTATACTACCTAGATGTGCGATATGCAAATTCAGGGGCATGTCCTGCTGAAACCCGATTTTGACGTTACGCAGTCGAGCACATACTCTTCACGCCACGAGCTGACGCGTCCCATACGTGCTGACGTCTACGCCTGATGCAATTTTGAGACTTGACTTATACTAGCTTAAGTTCAATTTTCTTTGCTTTACTTCGGTATATGCAGAAATTCAGATTGGCACATGCATGTAGTAGACATACAAATGAAGATTACTGCAATCATACTATCTGCTTAGCATTCGAATGCCGGCAAAGTTGTAATAAGAATGGCCATAAATCGAATAATACATTTAAGTAATGTTCTCCATTTATGGGCGGTAATCAAGCTCATTGGCGTATAATATTTCAGATAATTTATATTGTTAAGTAACTTAATTGATGACACTTAATTTCGCAATGACGAATTTCATAAATGAATAACTTTTCTGCGTGTGCCAAATTAATTAACGTTCACTTCTTTTATTGCTGTATTGGCGAAAACTACGGGATTTCACGTACATTTATGAGTCAATACATGAAAAGGTTATTGCTCATTGTCGAACGTTTAATACATTTAAATACACACAGCATAACGAGTACTGTTCTATCGACATCACTTTAAAAGCCGTATTATTTAGCTTTTATGAACACTGAGTCATGTTATGACACAATAACAAAATGTTCTCGTTAATTTTATCACCTATTTAAAATCTACACCAGCACACGCGATATGAGATATTCATCCATTCATAATTTTTGGCAACGTCCACATGTATTTTAGTATTAACGGTCTTGAGGTTTATTTATCATACTAAAGTGGGCGACAGACGGGCAAGCAAGTACGCGTACTTATGGCTAAGTACGCAAACGTACATTAAAAAGAAGCTTTGAGAGAAATACCGTCTGCAATAGCGTAGTAGTGGTAGTCTGATTTTGGTTCATAAATAATGAAACTAGATTAGATATTGTAGATATGAAAAGGTCACTACTATCAAACTGATTAGTACAATTACAGATCACGCTGAATTCAAAATCTCGAACAAGATTTAAAAAACAAAATTAAAAATCAATTGTGTAACCAAAAGCCTAAATATGAGCGAGTAAATTAAATTTCAAATTTATTGATAAAATATAGCTTGACTGCTTTACACAGAAACGCAGACTAGCTGTCCGCCGCGGTTTTACCCGCGTAGTTCCCTTTCCCGTGGGATTTTTGGAATAAAAGCTATCCTATGTCCTTTTCAGGGTATATCAAATTTCATTTATATCGATTCAGTAGTTTTGCCGTGATAGACGGACAAACAGACACACTTTCCCATTTATAATATTAGTATAGATGACAGATCCTAAGTCTCCATAAGTACGCGTACTCGTTCGTCTGTCGCCTCCTTTACATTAGTGTTAACAAAGTTATTCCCAAGCTATTATACAGCTTCAATCTAAGCTGAGTTAAAATGTTTAATTTTGAGTTGATAAGGAAGTCGACTATCGCGTTGACATCCTGATTTTTTACTCGGTAAGATTGTGTCGAGTAGAGTAAACACAAGATTCTTATCAGGAATGAAAACATTAAGCTTTATCAGAATGATAGAACGCCTAGTTGGTGCCGAAATATCAAGGCGCCAGGAAAGTTGCTAACTTATCGCGGTGTGAACGACTGTGTTTGCATATTACATGTATGCGGAATGCTGGTTAACATATTAAAATCTAATCGAATACATTACTACATAGTATTAAAAGATTAGAAGATAAATAAAATCTGTTAACTGGTGCATATTTTATCAGTTCATAATCGATTTTCATTAAATATAACAAACTGGAGTCGAAAGAATCATTTGCATTGTGATGTCATATTTATCATACGCATTATATCTTTAGAATAAAAACAAGGCCATACCAATGCAGCTTCTGTTTAAATTTTAGTAATTCTTTTGTTTTTTCCCGCTCAGCAATCGTTTTTAAATGACACTAAATAAAATTAAAAACATACTTAACACTGAGGTGCTTATGGGTCAAAATTACAAGCCTACGTTTACGATTATAAAGGCAATGAAAAGGTACATGTGGAAGTATAACTTTACTGCAAAAACAAAGTCATTTAAAACAATTAACATTCCTAAATTATTCACTCACAAAGTCACTTTCTCCCACCAAGAAACTATTCTTTCCCAAATCCAGTGCTTACAACCGTGATCCATCAATATTCGTCCTTACCTAAGTACTAAACGAAATGAACTCTAGTCTGAGACACTAGATGTCCTAGATGAAAGGAAGGTATCAATCAGTCTGTTCGCACTGAGCTACCCAATAGTGATTCATCTGTTCTCCTCACACGGGAAGGAAAACCTCGGCTAAAATTAACCTTCTTTATTCTACTGTGCGTGGAGTTCTTCTTTTGTAGAGTTTAATGTTGGAATGCCGTTTTATAATGGTGTTTTTAAATATATTTGTACTTTCTAAGTTCAGTGCGTCATTGATATCGGTGAAGGAAAATAACGAAAATATTGGTATTAATACTAGCTGCCCCTCCCTGTTTGCTGCTGATCTGCTTCTATTTCTCATTTACCTGCTTACATTTATACGAAATATTTAATACTTCGTTTAATTTTTTTTTTGTCAATCTGTTTGGTAGTTCCAAAAATTAACACGTTTAAAAGACCAAAAAAGCTTCTTTTCTGCAGGTAAGTGTGAAAGCACCAATCAGTAAGCGCGGTGATCAATAGTCGTGCCTTCTCTGTATGAGGAGAGGCCATTGAGATATTTTTACCTATCGTAGCTTTATTGCAACATTTTTGTCATAATTGATTTTTACGAAAAAAATTAAGAAATCCAGCTTTAAACGGATACTTTAACACACCCCAAAAACCATTTATTTAGTAGACTTTTTCTAAGAGTGCGATGTCCACTGCTATCATTCATATCTCTCGTCACGGCGATATGTGAGAGCCCCTTATCTTATCATGACACTTTTTACTTCACAAGCTTTGTACCAGCAACCCTCGAAGTTAAAAGTAGCTGTCATGTTAGTTTTTGAAGACGTAATAAATGTAGGTACTTCAGGAGCTGTCAAATTAATTTTGGATGGCATGATTGAGTGTGAAATGGTTTCCTTTCTGTCAACGACTGACGAGGGAAAAGTAATCATTTGTAACGGGCTCCCAACCCCGTTATAAGACAAAGTATGTGCAATAGCAGAGCATTGTTAGCAGTAAAAACATAATGCCTTTATTTTCCACGTGATTGTTCAAAGTTGTATAGTTGAATTCCAGTATAGTAGACAAGCCTATTATTATCACCCGGGCCTAGAATTCGAATTATTAGATTAAGTACTGCAAAATAACAACTAGTACAGACTACCTAATCTCAAAGTCGCATTCGGTATTTTACGAGAAAATCGCCGTAAAATTTAATTTTACGTAATTGTCTAGTTTTATTTATGCTCGTGGCTGTACATTATCTCAATTGACATTAACCGAACCACATGATTATCCCTTTGAACTAAGAATAAACGTCAGAGCCAAAAAAACCGACGTTCGTAAAGATTACCCTTTATTCCATTATACTTTTATCATGACCTAGGATAAACTTTGGGGGCTCATTACTAATTTTAGGCCCTCTAAATATACCAACATTAAAATAATAATACCAGCCTATAACTGTCCCAGTGCACGGCAAAGACCTCTTCCCTTAAAGAGAAGGCAGGTTGATCACCACAAAAGGCGGACTGGCGATTTATGTTCATTTTAATAGTAGTCCAGGTTCCACACTAGCGATGTTTTCTTTCATGAAATCAAAATTATTCCTGTTCAAAAAAGTTTGATGTAAGAGAAAAATCTCTATCTAAAGTTCAATTAGATTTAGTTCTACCAAAAGACAATGTATTTGATGTATGTAGATTGACGTAACACTAGCCGACTCCGAAAGACTTAGTCCTTATTATGCAATGAATATGGTTTTAATTTCACACGAAAATCCCGTAATGGACGTTCAGTTTTTTCCCGAATTTAATAATTATCTTAGCTTTATTTTTTTTATCTCATATGAACCTTCCTTGAATTGGAGAATATTTAAAAAAATATTACTGTTTTGACCCAGACGTTAGCAACTTCTGCGCTAAGCAACACATTTAGAGATTCATTTTTATTGACATAGATAATTTGGCTTTGGCTGTAGCAGAACGTACCTACCTCAATTATTCAAAATGCGAATACGTATTTCGAATCGAACTTTCTATTACCATGTCTACTAAACCTAGAGGAAACGGCAGAACGCTCATTAGCATAAATCAGCCGATACTGTTGCCAAAAATAGCAACAGGAACCAAACTACAATATCCAATACACATAGCGAACATGTTTCTAATAATATCCTCAGTTAACTCAAGAAAACTTTGGCAGAACTTTGACCTATAAAATTGTATTGAGATATTTTTGTTTCATCTAAGTTACCTTTACGGGGATTTCAGTATGTTAATGTTATCGAAAATAACCCGAGAACTTTGTTTAGGAGGTGTTGACAACTTTTTTGACATGAAACTTTTTGTACCCTTTGAACCCTTTGCGAGTGTGAAAATTCATTTCGTAGAAAGCGCCTGAAAGCTTTAATGAAGGCATAATATAAGTCTCTAGTAGTATTAATTTAAAGACAAATTAACTACAAAGTCTCATTTTCGAGTAATCCTTACTTCCTTACTAATATTATAAATGCGAAAGTAACTCTGTCTGTCTGTCTTTCTGTCTGTCTGTCTGTCTGTCTCTTCTTCACGCCTTAACTACTGAACCGATTTGAATGAAATTTGGTACAGATATTGTCTGGGACCCGAGAAAGGACATAGGATAGTTTTCATTCCGGAAATCCCCCGGGAACGGGAATTATTACTCCACGCGGACGAAGTCGCGGGCAAAAGCTAGTACATAATAATGAGACTTTGTACTTAGAATATTGGTTACAGGTATTCATTAAGTATACTTAGGTAACTGAATTGCATAAAATGACCAACGACATTGCGGCAAGGGGATAAATTATAACAATTTATGTCTCCCATTTCCCATTACACGATGGTATAATTCCATTTGATATAGTTAAGGTAATTTATATGTTACCTACTTGGTATGTTATAATACTTGGAGAGTGTCCAAGTAGCGGTCTTGAAAAGTCCAAAAAGTTTTGGCTAGGTCCTTGTAAACCTCGATATGAAAACCAAGAATTTGAAACTCAAGGATAGGTGAGCTTTGAAGAGAACTTGAATTTGCCTTTAAAAATCCTCAATGTAATATCTTGTTTGGTATAATCTAAGTGCAATTTCAAATCAAAATAACAGAAGTATCGTGTTACTAGTTGATTTTATCTTATAAATGGTGACTAAT
The DNA here is from genome assembly GCA_033675125.1 of Athetis lepigone. Classification (NCBI taxonomy): domain Eukaryota; kingdom Metazoa; phylum Arthropoda; class Insecta; order Lepidoptera; family Noctuidae; genus Athetis; species Athetis lepigone. Next base: position 13,825,091 of record CM066239.1, on the reverse strand, counting down.
TTGTCGGTTTCCGTGTTAAAAATTAACTGAATCTACTAATATGAATTTTACCGACGATAAAATACGTTGACCGGTACACTCACAGAGAAAACATTAAGCGTGTTGTACCGAAATCTTAAAATGGCTCTGTTTTATGACGTTCTATATTCTTCTCCACTAAATCTCCACTTTCTTCATTCGATTTACTTTCTTCATTTGTCATTTCAAAAAGTCTGAGTACATTGTATGATTAATTTACTATTTCGTAGCTTCCACTCGTTAAAATTAAAGAAAAGATACTAAACTTTTAACAACCAGTAATCCAAACCCTTATGAGCGACGCCGCCAACTTAGCAAAGAAAAACAAACAACCATTTTGACAGTTTCAAAGAAACATCTGGTCAAAAAAAGTTGGCCCTTATTAACATGTTGAAACGTCTTAGGACACTTCCTCACTGGAGCATTTACGTGTAATGTTACAAACGAAGATATGCTACGAATTCATGTTACAAATGTATCACGGGTCCTTACTCACTAATGTTAATGATACAAATTGTATTGCAACAGTAAGTGCACTGTATACTTGAGTCTCTTCACTCACTCAAGTAATACTCAAATCCGAACTGTTACAGGCGAATACTCGCAGTGGGCTGGCTCATTTACTAGGGTTGAAAGATCCCGCTTTTTGCCGAATGTCCCGTTTTCCCGTTATCTGAAAGAATTTAAGCGGAACGCATAGTGTCCTTGTAGTAGCTTATATTTTTACCTTATTAGATAGACGCAATTCAAAACGATCAGCCTACGAACAGAGCGCACGAGACTAGCGGGAGTTTCAGGCAAGTTTATTATTATCTATGTCCCGATTCTCCTCCCGATATTTAAAATAAAAGGATCAGTCAACACTAGTCTTAACATGAAGCGAACGAACTTTGTTCTTGAATGTACAATCTACACGATAAGTGTTGCTTTCCTGTCACGGAAGTGAACGCTTGCATTTGTTAATTTAGTTGTTACCGGTTTTTGTCCCGACTTCGTAAGTACGTACACATTAGTCCGCTGGTCCGGGCTGATTTTTACTGCTTAAAACAACACACATGCTAATTTTGTTGTAAGACAAATAGGTGGCCGATAATGACGAGATACTTTTGATGTCTTAGCTCCGACTTTAAAACTTTTTGTACCCAATAAACGTAAGTTCTTACGAAACCATATATTTCTAGAATCTACATAGATGTCTTCAATATTTTGTAAATTATAAATAAGCTATGTAAAAATCGTTTCACCTCCTTTTTGCTGCCTTGTTTATTTGTACACACATCATGTAAAAACTACTGTACAAAATAAGATTTCTCTATTTTATAGTTCAACGTCTACAAAAAAACTGCTGAATTATTTATTTTATATAGGCATGACGTCAAGTTATACAGAAATATAAAATAATATCACCCTACTTACGTAAGTACGTGGGCGGAGTCGGGAGGAAAGCTAGACTGGAAATAATGACAAAGTTAAGTGCGTCTGACAGAACAAAAGTTTCATAGAAATTTTATTTTATTACTTTTTTTGCTGAGGACGGTAATTAATCACTTAATATTTCAGCATTTTGGGAAATTAATGGCAGTAGCAGGTGTGGGAAAACTGTGTGAGTTTTTATCCTACCGTAGAACAATAACAAACAATAGAGTAAACACCGGAAAATGTACAGTAAAGAAAAATTACACCTATTAGTTTTAACAAAAGACCTAATTTGAGCTAGACAGGAAAATAGCATGTCGTAAGTGCAGCCACGGTACTCAATGAGGTTGATTGATTGAAGAACATGAAATATTCAATGATAACATGAAACCGACCCGTCGTGTTAGGTCGGCGTAATGCCAGACATAAGAAGTCAATGATTAATTGCCCAGTGTTAGGTCGACATTATTTTATAGCCCGTTTTAGAATAGGTTCTGTTTGATAGGTAATATTGAAACAACGATCATTTTCCGAGCTTGTTAAACTTTAACCTAGACATATTTATGGTTATTTTACTTTGAATTTATTTTCAAGAGAGTTAGATATTAGATAATAGAATTAATGTCTTGTCTCCGTTATATAATTAGTTAAGATAAAATTTACTAACAACTAAATAAATAAAATGGCATCACAAACAAAATTACTACTTTCTTTCTATTTCTAATTTTTATGTTTTTTTTTACGTGCCGTGTGAAGAGACATAAAAATTAGAAAAGGACTTAATCTTTTCCCTATCGTTAGTTAAAACACATCCCATTGAAATTTCTTCAAGTAGCCTACAACTAAACTTACTGCCATATATCTGACACGAACACGAGATGAGAAACTTTAATGAGGCCGTGACTTGTCATCTAATGTAAACTATCCTCATAGTCATCAACAGAATCATTGTTGAGATGACTCAGCCTCGCTTAACTCTATCCCTGATGAATGTAAACTGAACTAATTGTGTCCTTTCAGCTATGCTGATGAGTAGGACATAGTCTATTGATGGTCTAACGAGTGATAAAACCAAAAGTTTTTTTTATAGGAAACTCGATGGGATATCTTAGGGAGTATGTGCCAAATGAAATAAATTTTGCAAGCTTCTAGCAGATGCCCTGTCAAATATATAGGTAGTATTTGTCTGTTATTAGGGGCGGAAATAAATTCAAGAAATCAAAAATCATTAAAGACAGTTTAGCAGTTTCTAAGTTGTAAATGCTGTGATATTTCTAAAAACCTAGTTTATTGCCAATCCATTAATTTTTTTTTTGTTTCAAACTGTTTAAAAAGAGACAAGAACATACTTAAGATAAGTACGAGTTAAGTAACCTTTATTTATCCAAAACTAACCCTTAACTACTCACAAAGCACTCTTGCCTAAAGCTACGGCAGAAGTAGCACAACAAACCTTACTCCCTAGTAGCATTATGACGTAATAGGTAGCTACTTATGTCAATAGGTTCACCTACTCAATAGTAAGAAACTTCAACAATACCAATTTAGAATACTTAGAAGTTTCGTTAGAACTGAAAGAGGCCGACCGTCAGTCGTAATATCAAATATTAATGATTCAGGTAAACGACATGTTGTTTCAGTGCTAAGGGCGTGGGTATAGTGAAACTGGCGGTAGCGGGAGCGGAATTAAGATCAAAACAGCAGTCTAATACTAGCGATTTAAGGCACAAAAAAGAATTTATGCCTCGTATTGTAGATAAATAAATACATCCCTGCAAAAACATTTCATGTTAAATGTTGCCATGACAACCACATAAGGTTTGCCCTGTAAAAAATATATCAGATCTCATGTAGGGCCAAACTTCTGAATCTACACGGCCTTAATCTACCGACCCTAACTTCCCAACTCTACATATCAGTAAAAATGTATGTGCTTGTGCTAAAAATTAAACCAAAATGCTTTAAAACAGCCTCATTTTTAATTCAAAACTCGATTTGAATCAAATACTTTTAGATGAGTTTTAACCACTTCTATCATAAATAAACTTTACTTACGTCAATTTGTTTGATTTAATTGCGTTTTCTTATTTATTGAGTACATAAAAAACCCACCCTTTTGCGGAGTAGGCGCACTTACCTTTATCTACGACCCCTTCTTATATGACGTTGATGTCGATCATAAAAATCTCCATTTTAACTTTCCGCTGCCCGCTGCTCATAACATAAGCTCTACTCAGTCCTCACCCTTACACGCTAACTTTGCCTACCTTTCGACAAAAGACAGCTTAATAGCAGTCAATTTGAGCTATGTTACCTGATAATGCTTGTTTTTTTAAGTGTTATTTCATCGTATACTTTAGTTTTGTATATTTATTATAATGATGTTATATGATATAATATAAATTACTAGCTTTTGCCCGCGGCTTCGCTCGCGTTAGAAAGAGACAAAAAGTGGCCTATGTTACTCTCCATCCTTTCAATTATCTCCACTTAAAAAATCACGTCAATTCGTCGCTCCGTTTTGCACACAGACAGACAGACAGACACACTTTCCCATTTATAATATTAGTATGGATAACGGACTATTTTAATACTTACTTGCATTTATTTACAGCTTTTTACAGTGTGTTTTTGCTTTCGTAATTAACGGTTTGATGGAAGAAAGAAAGAAGGATTTTAATTGGCAATATTATAACTGCGTATATTTCTTATCTAAGAAGGTTTTCAAATAACTCTGTCATTAAAACTTTACTTTTGTCGAGTGCGGCTTCAAATCCCAAGATGAAAGAAGAGGAAAACATTTTTATACTCACAAAAGAAATGTGGGGGTTTATGTTGTTCATTTATTTTTCAATAAGAACGACCTTTGATGACTGTGGCTTTAATTAGCAGGATAATCAGTAAAATGTGGCTTTATTATTATTCTTTTTACATTGCCTATTGATCCAGACTCATAAAATCTGCAGATAATAAGAATGAAGTACGTAGGATACGTCAAAATATTAGCAAATCTAGTGACTGACATTCTAAAAATATTTAGAAAAATGTGTACTTAATTTATTTCAGAACCACTCCTTCAAAGTAACCAAAAGGCTCTGCTCGCAATCATCAGATCCTACTAATAAAAAATATCATCCTGAAATTACATATTCTAGCTATGGGATGACAGTCTAATCTAAACATTAAAAAAAGCAGTCCCTGATCAATTAAATTAAATAAAAACAATCACTATTAAATTAAACTTTTAAATTACATTACCTTATCCTGTAAACGCACTAAACCCAACTAATATCAACATAATAGAGCTTGAATAGTAAATAAACGGCACATGTCCGCGTTACGTGGATCAATATTTAAATTTAAACTGGATTGCTGGAACGTCCATACATACGAGATTCAAAGTATGTTGGCGTAAATACAGGGAGTCTAAAATTGGACAATAGACAATCCATTTGCTAGCAATGTTTGATTTTTTTATCGCATTGTACCTCCGGCTATTCCAACCGATCATAAAGTACTTTTTCCTTTATCTGGTGTTTAGTTTAACTCGGATTGTATATTTTGATGTGTGAATTTGGGTTTTACTAGTTTTTTCAGTTGGAAAGTAAACTCAATTTATTTTTAGATGGAAAATTAAATTCAAGTTTAAAGTAAGCGTTGTTACAGGCGTTATGAGTTTAAGCAGTTTTGTAAAGTGTAATTAGACATCAATTTGTGAGCTCAGAAGGTCGTAGATTCAAGCGAGAGTGACGCTAACATTTTGTCATGTAATCGGATTATACGGAGCTCCCAACTTCATGTCTCCCCACATACAGACGCCGCTTTTGTATTTTTTTAAACGAAAAAGAACAATTTCGGACATACATTTTTTATTTGTTCGTGTAAATAATACTTCTGTATCGTTTACTGTGAACAAATATACAGTTTTTAAACGAGTCTTGTTTTCGTAGGTTTACACAATGCCTACCTTGGAAAATACTGATTCAAAATATGAAATGCCTTAAAGTTTTCCTAGATTGAAAAATACTGATTTAAAATATGAAATGCTTTGAAGTTTACCTAATTAGTTGTTGCGTCTAGGTGAATTTTAAGTATATCTTGGACAGTCGACGATAGCCAGTATTACTTCGTATTTGTAAGTTAACTTGTGTTCATAATTAAAATGATAATTTAAATTAACTATTCATAGGTTTACATTAGAAATGCTAATTTACATTAACTCCATCAAACAAATGGTTCAAGTTTCCATTTCATTAAACGATTAAGTACTTTACCTTATATCTGAGGATTCTATGATTATTCAGATATAAAATGTAGACTTTACATTCTAGAAGGCCTTTCAAATATGGCAAAAAGTCGTTTGTATTTCTGTACCGCATATAATGATGATGATTCTCCAAATAAAGCAAACGTTTCACCCATTAAAGTATCACTAAATGTACAAAATAAATCTCACGTATTTTTCTAAATACGCAATTATACGTCAGCGTGGAGTGGGTGTTGCTCACATAAATTCAAGTCACAAAGTACACGGTGCGAGCTAGTTGTAACATACACTGCAAACTAGTCTGCGAGAGCGACCGCGCCGACGCCCAATGCCACCGCGTAGCATTTTGTTACACATAATCGGATTAGGGGCGAGTGTCGTCTGGCGGCGTATGCCGTCGTATTCGCCTTGCACGGCGCTCGCATATAAATACGACCCGACCCTTACTCAGGATTTAAATACGAACTCCGACTAGATACAGAAATAATGAGCTTACCGTACCACCAAAGAAAAATACTCGCTGCATGAAACATTGTTAATACTGCAACGTTTGGCAGCTGAGCATAGATTTTCCTTGCATAAAAAGTGTCGGCGCTAGGCGACGGAGCCAAAATCAGCCTTCCATTACACGGATCACTTGGCTTGCGCTCAAGTTCACTAGCTAAAGCCCTTCCCGTAGCCTCCCAAAATTACCTTAAGATATTCCAGGTTTCAATATTAAACCATACCTACCGGCGACATATTGCTAAAATTAAGACATCGAACATAAATATTAAAAAATACAACAACGTGTGAAATTAAAAAATACATCAAAAAGGTGCAGTAAACAGTAAAATGCGCCACAATATACATAAACAACAAGATATAGTAAAGTAATCGTGCTCTTATCGTAATCATGCATGGCGTGACATCGACCGTTAGCGCTCTACTGCTAGTAAGCTGTCTATGGTCTCAAGCGGCTACTCTACGGTGTGAGATATGCTTCCGGTGGTTCCCGGGAAAGATCTATTTATGCGCTATGTTCCGCACTGTTTCTGTTGGTGTCAATAAGCTGTGAACAGGGCATGAGCGGTACAATCGACAAAATATTTCTCTCCGGAATCACGTCGGGCAGACTGTGTATTAATGGAGTGCCTCACTTACCAAACTTCGGAAGATGGCAACTAAGGTGCTCCACCACAATTACCGCTTGCGTAACCCTGGGAAAAATATTTTTCTCCGTGAATCTAACGTGTAAAGTCTTATAACAGTGGTTGTTCTTATAATATAGGCAGGGGGTTATCTCAATAATTACTCCGTGATATTGCTCTGGGGTGTGGCATCTTACATCTAACATGCTGAGTTACGGTACTATACTCTGTGAGGGAGGTTCAGGTCTGTTCTCTTTGCACTATTACACAGTGGGTTGTACTCTTGTGTTTGCTTGTACTCAAAGGAAAATTTAATTGGACATGATCTACTACATATAAAAACTTGAAAATAAAACTGCTAGGGCCGCTATTCGGTGCTATAGATACAGATGTCTATGTAACTAATACACAATGACTATAATGTAGATACGTTTGTTTCTAACAATTGCAGCAATTGGTAACTAATACGAGTGCTCGCTCGTAATATACGATAATAGACTGAGACAATAGTGAAGATAAATAAGAAATACTTCTACTAGTACAAGAGTGAGATAATTATAGTTTGGCGCAAGAAATATTACCATTTACGAGTTAATACTAAGTGGTAGATACCTGGAAAAGACACACAGGTATATTATTATTAAATCCATTAGTATCATCTAGCTACTTACGCTAATATTTATAATAACACAAATTATATACAGCACATGTCACAAAGACAGATCGGAAAAACGGCGCGAATCGGTAGTCGTGAATAAAAAATACTGAAATATAGAGTACGTGTTTTAATTCATATGCAGATATTCATGAATATGAACAAATTTAAAGTAACGCTGATAGTACCAAAATGAAAAAGCATGATCAAAATCGATGGAACAACTATAGTAATCAATACTTTATATCCTTATATCCATCCATACTAAATTACATTAAGAACTCTCTGTATCTAGACGCTGTATGTTACGATAATGTTTGTCTGTTACTCTTTCACGACTAAATCACCGGCTTTGATGAAATTCAGTACGGAGTAAGAATAAAGTCCAAGGAAGGATAAGTCCTAGGCTAGTTTTGAACATACTACTTCCCCTGCATCGACGTTCGCGATAACTGACTTTTACGTACAAGTCGCGGACAAAAAAAGACAAATTTTCAGGGTTGGTCAACTTATAAAAAATAGTCGAATTCATGTACTACTTTCGACCGTGAACACTTAAAGTCAGGCCATGTTATATTTAATTAAATGAACACTCTCATTAAATAATTTTACTAACGCAATGAAGTTATTATTTAAGTGCATTAAGTGCAATGTCTTATTTAGAATTAAAATGTTGCGACTGTTTAGAGGTCTTGGTTTATAAATAGGTATATTGGCCATAATCAAATGATTTACTCACTGCGAGATAATGTGCTCTAGATTCACAGTACGTTGATAACAAAATTACAAATAATGAGATACAACACTCAATAATTTTCAAAACGCATCTATAAGTCATAACATTATACTCCGTGAAATCAGCACTCGAAATGTGGATCGGTATGTATTTAGTTGGGAAAATAATTGATACGAGCAGAAAAGCATATTGTGAAGCAAACAAACAAGCATTGTGGAGCCGGCGGCACGGGTGCGGTGTCCGGCGGTAGAGGTCGCCGCTCATTGAGCGCTCGCCAATTGAGATAATGGCCTCAAATGCAGATGATTACTGACCCATTCATTGGAACCTAGCCGTTAGTAGCTCGCTGCGTTCGCGATTTATATCATTACGATACGATAGGGCACTTCTATTAAATTAACTTAACGTTAACCACGCGTGCCGCCGCGATGAAATGTGTGTTTACCTGCGAAACTAAATATATTGTAAATGCACGCGATTAACGGATAGCGGTTGAATAGTAGTGCACTGAAACGCAGTAGGGTAACGCGGAAATAGAAACGGAATACTGTGAGTCGCTGATAATTTGATTTTACGCGGCACGATGCGTTTGCAGACTTGCGGTTTACCGTCAGCTTATTACTAATTGGGCATCGTTATACGCGCTGTGCTGTTGCGTCAAACGTAGCGGTGTATGTACAAGGACGGTTCATACACAATTAAAAGTTACAACCCGAAACGTGTCAGTACAAAATGTTGTCCAACACCTACACTGGGCATAATTTAAAGTAATATTAAACAAGAACTCGAGGTTTATCTTATTTATAATCAGTACCGTTGTTAATTACTGGTTATGACATAATTTTATTATTACAAGTGTGCAATAAAATTCAATGTACCATTACGTGTACGCGTGGCCCAATGATTTACTCAGTAACTTTCGTCGTAACAGAGATTTACGGTGTCACACGAACGGCTATTTTTGAAACAGTTCGACTCTCTTCACACTTTAATTATAGACGCACAATATAACAAAATTATATTTTAGCTTTGAGGTTTGCCTTGAAAATAAATACTGTTCCAGTTTATGAGTAGAGGAATTCACGTTACGTTTTAGAACGTTCGAAAAGTCAAGAAAAAGTTTCGCAAAGTTCGTATTTCAAAAGAGTTCGTTGGAATGGAAAATGATTGACGGAAAGCGACGCGGTAAGCTGAACTGATAAATGTGACAATATACGGAATTTATTTTTGAAATTGGCTAATCCACTCGCAGTTGCATTGAACTATTTATTTGCATGTTTTAATTTAAAGATAATTTCAGAGCGACGAGCGCATCAATCTATTCAAATCCGAGTCGATTTTTTTTTTTGATTTCATAATACGCAACGATCAGCTAGGATTCTTATTTTATTTTAACAAAAGCATAATTAATATAATTAATGAAAAACTTTACACAGAAATTTTCCTGCTTCGTGGTTGTGTTTACAATTTAAATTCTGTAGCCCTAAAAATATTTCGAACCGAAACACGAATCGCAGTATAACCGATCGCTCAGCATTTGCACCTACCGCAACCAATTTAAATTCGTTTAAGTTTCAATTTCATTTAAGGATCGATTAAGTTTGAGTTACGCCTTCATCGCGCTCTCGTGCTAACCCCTGTAAGTGTAGATTATATCATGGGCTACGTAAATCGCACCTTACAACATTTTGTCACCCACCCAGCTACATATCAGACTTGTTTACTTTCAATAAACATCGATATGAGATTCTTATCGTGCGATAAGTGTAAAAAATAAACAAAAAAATACAGGCTACTGTGGTGTTAAAGCGACTCATTCAAACGTTTTTATTTAAGCCGCATGGTGGTCGCGGCTGTGGCGGAAATCTTTCTTCTGAGCGCCATTTTGGACAAAGTGCCAAGTTCTTGTTTTGCACAAAGTAGGATGAATTGTGATGACTCGTTCAAGAAGTTTACGACCGCCTCATATTAAATTTTGAACGGGTTATGACCGTCCTGTTATGGCTTCTGAACAATGCGGTAAATGACGCTTTGGGTTTCATGATGGTAACTATCTGATAGTAGTTGCAGGTAGTATATAAAATTAGGTTCCTGATATATCGTTTATTACCCGACTGCGCGACGCAAAGGGTAATGTGTTTATCAGTCTATGTATTTAACCATATTTTTTTACGTTTAAACTTTCGAACATACGTGATTCGAGACACAATAGAAAGACAATAGCAGTCCGACAGCTGGCTGTCGCTTGGTCGTTGAAAAGTGCTCGCTAAACTAACTGCTCTAAACTTAAATCATTCATTATAAATTTTTAAGACTATGCTCTATATCGAATTTCGAATTGAATTTAACATTTATTTAGATAATCGACAGCCTGTATATGTGACTCCAACTCAAGCATGCGTTTCAACAATCGAAAATAAATATGGTATTTAATTTTAAGCAACAAGTGCAATTCCTATTACCTAGTCTTATATTTAAAAACTATCCAATTTGATCGATGTTTTAAAACATTAAAGACGCTGGTTCCAGGTTCTTCATTCAAAAAGTTGAAGGTAAAATTAACCAAACGGCACATGTTTAAAAGTGTGGAGACACTCACGAAAACACTAGCCAACCACGTGAAAACTAAATGAATTGTTTACTACGACACTTGACATGCTTTTGTGTCCAAAATAAACTTTGAAACCATTAACTTTTATTTTACGACCAACGTATTGGATTCACATAATCTAGCAAGTCACATGATGACTTACACGAAAATCCATCGTTGTTATTTTAAACCATTCAACTGTATATCTTCTTTTTATTTGTATAACTAGTAACCCGCCCCAGCTTCGCACGGGTAATACAAATCTTTGAAAATTCTGAAAATCCAGAGTTTTCTCTACTGTAATATTTACGTATTGTACTTAAAAACCATCCTCTTAAACCACTCTATCTATTAAAACCGCATCAAAATCTGGTGCGTAGTTTTAAGGATCTAAGCGTACATAGGGACAGACAGACAGCGGTAATCGACTTTTTATACTATGTAATGAAGAGATAGATTTTTCGGATGTAATCAAAGTATATTCGAATCTAGTGAGGCTAGAAATATGTCTTTTTTTAATAATTTATTTTTATTATGACGTAGAGAAGCACTAAAGAGTTTCTATAAATTCATTCCCTAACGGGTAAAACAAGGGATGTCAATTTGTTTTAAAAAATATGTAAAAAACCTCAGAAAGGAGCTAGTTTTAAATGGGAACGTTTAAATGGAAAACGCAGTCTTCAGTACTGAGTTTTAACGCTTTTCCTCTAAAACTGTTGTCGGAAAGAATCTGTTTATTTGCATAAATAAAATGCAATGTTTCTTGAACTATAATATTAGCAAGCGAACACATAACTATGTAAAATATATGGTGGCTAGAAGGCCATACGGAATGCCATATCGGTACATTAGTTTTGACTTAAGGATTTTTGGCTTTTAAGTTTAAATAAAATGCAATGCTACTTTATGTAGATAGGTACCCATTATCTTCAGTTTATGGATGGTATTCAATACAATAAGTTGCGAAGTTTAGGCAATCTGATATTTACTGGATTATATCTCATCATCATCTACCTAGCCTTTTTCCCAACCGTGTTGGGGTCGGCTGCCAGCCTAACCGGATTTAGCTCGATACCGGTGTTTTACGTGGAGCGACTGCCTATCTGACCTCCACAACCCAGTAACTGGGCGACACGATACCTCTTGGTTATAGACTGGTCTGAGTTTCTGACTAACCAGTAACGACTGTCAAAGTTCTACGAATGACAACCGGGACCAACGGCTTTAAGTGCTTTCCGAGGCACGAGATGTCAGTGATGTCTAAGATAAACTTTAGAAAGTACATATGAATTGAAAAATCACATTGGTACATGCCCCGATTCGAACCCACAACCTCTTACACGAGAGGCGGGCGCCATATCCACTGGGCCATCACGACACTGGATTATATCTAAAAATAACAATAACACTGCTGATGATAAGAACTTATTCATCATCGTGTTTATATGGAAATCTATTTTCTAAGTAGATTTTTAGATGAAATAAGTAAAAGTTTTGTACACATTTTTTTAAATTAGAAACCATACTTCCTAAGATTCGCAAACAATCTCTTATTATAAAAAACTAGCTTTTGCCCGCGACTTCGTCCGCGTAAATTAATAATACCCGTTCCCGGGGGATTTCCGGGATGAAAACTATCCTATGTCCTTTCTCGGGTCCCAGACTATATCTATGGCAAATTTCATTCAAATCGGTTCAGTCGTTTAGGTGTGAAGAAGAGACAGACAGACAGACAGAGTTACTTTCGCATTTATAACATTAGTACGGATTAGTATAGTTTACCACCTGCTTCTTACTATTTTTAGTCAGATAAACGTCTTGAGTAATTAAAATATTTAGGTAATGTCAATCCACTGCATATTCACAAGCCATGTCATAATCTATGGCCATATCGGTCCAAACCAACAATTACTGTGAAGTACGCAGCTAATTATGTACAAAATGGCGGCCACTAAATACATAGTTTCGATTTTGTAGTTATTTGCGCAGGAGTTTGTATTTAGATAAGAGTTAATAGGACGAGGATAAACTTTGCTATTATTTTGTTTACAATTTAGGTAATAATATTTTATGAATATACGTTTCTACGATATAAATACTACGACTAAAGATAATATTTACGCGTATTTCTCTAAAAATAAATTTCGATGAAGTCTTAAACAAACATAAAATAACACAAACTGATTTAATTTTCCGATCTGGCAACTGTCAAATTTTTGTAACTGGTAATTCTAAATAAATTCTTTGATATACCGTTTCCGTCTCATCATTGAGATTACGCGAACTATTAAAATCTATTTCAGGAAGCATTCATCACTAAGCTTCAATCTGTGGCTTCAATAAAAATGAATCCTATAAAATAGTCAGATTGGCACGAAACGGCGTCGTACAAATGTCAGCGAGGAGTGAATGGACTCAAGTTTTTGTTTATTTATTTCTGCATACGTCCGCATGTATGTGCCAACAAAGCAAAGAGATCAGAAAAGGCTCGAAACAATGAAGTCATTAGTCGTTGCTATTTCCAGCAAATAATGTTGGTAATAACTTCTACGAAATTGTAATGGCGTTTCTCGTGGATTTTTCTTATCTTCGAACATTAGCAGTTAACATGTTACCCAACTTCGTGCATTGGAGATTCAACTAAAATAGTTTCAAGTTTATTAACTTCCTCAGCGCCGCTACAATGTATTTTGAAAACGCATTACATATTTTATCTTGTCATCTCTACAGTAAAATACAGACAATCAATTTTAATATAGCATCTCTTCGATTTAGTTTTATGAGTAGTTAAATTTATTTTTGCCATCAAACAAATTCTGGCTATGACGAACCGGCGATTAATGGGTAGGTTAGTTTTATTTAGTTTCGCAGAAGAACTGTATTTCTAGCAGTGTTGTTCTGGTGACGTTCGTGGAACCATTGAGGGCGGGTTAATAAACATTAGTTATATAACGAAGTTCAATGACGTGACACCGACACAGGGTATCGGTTTCTAAGTGGATTAGTGCGGGCTATCATAGGCCAGCGGTGCAGTGCGTGCGCGCAGCGCAAAGGTCATTTGTGCAATCGTCTCGCAAACTATCGTAACAAGTCTCAGCTGAGACCCAGCTAGCTGTCACTCACCACTCACGATGCGGACGACACGAATTATTTCTTACATTGAACACTAGTACACTGTCACATGTCTCCGCCCATTGTTAAATTCCAGTCTATTCTAATCAAGATTTAAAAAGAGCTCAGCTATATTTAGGCCTGCCCTCTGAAAATATGAGCCCACCCGTGCGCATCTAACAGGATCAAACTCGGCTGTAAAAATATACCTAGACAGTAACGTTGAATTCACTCCATCACTGACCTGCCCCACTACTTAAAAGAATGAGTAAGGCTTCATAAAGCCTTAGCGTTTGACAAATTTTAATGTAAAGTTGAATTCGGTCGATACCTGCTTCGTATTTCGGAATGAAACATTTTTGTTTAGAATTCCATCATGCTTCTTTTACAACGTTGAACGTAGTATCTACGTCATTATTTACCCGCAGAAACATCACGAGAAAATACAAACGTCGAAATCCATAGTTTTCTACACTAATCACATCGAATTTTTCGTGTAAAAAAGTATATTTAGCGCTTTATTGAATTTCTTAATATTTTTGACAAAATTACATTACGAAATAGGTTAGGTCAGCTCTCTGAAATAGCAGAATTAACGTTATCGGACATAATTTTGGTAAGATATTCCGTCTAAAGTCACTAACCAGACCTTCAGGTATATGAAGTCCGTGATATGAGTTTACAAACACACTTAAAGTAACAAAGTCACGACATTTAATCCCTTTCCCGGTATGTTATCGCACTCGACTACGAAGTACCCTTTGCCTAAACTAATATTTGCATTTCCCTGTAAATAGCAAGTGACTATGTTTTGACGCCTACACACATGCTTACTCTGTTGTGTGAACGGTGGAAGGTCGAACTTCATATTCTACATAATCACAGGTCAATGGCCTTTTATTAATAATGTTGGTTTAACGCAATATTGAGAAAATCGGATGCTTTGTCAGTAGAAAACTGATGTTGTGACCACGGCGATAATACTGCAAAGTTAATGATGCTTATATTGAAAATATTTACCTTTCTCGTTCTCAATGTCAACAGCAGAACTTTATAATTATATTCTGCGTTTTAAACGTACGTATTTTATTTTCACGGAAATAAAAACGCTTATGTTGCCGAAATACATTTGATCTCGTCAGCGAATCACGTAAAATTAATTGCTGGCAAACAAAAAGTTAAAACAAAAACCCGAATTACGTTGAACTGCTGCGAAACAGTGACGTTACGTTAAACATTGAATATTTATAATAACTGTAGTCAAATTAAAAGGTTCACCACATAAAATGTGTATGTAAGTAGTAAATTAACAACAAACAAACGGACGCTAATGGCTTTACGGGAATCATGTTAAATCACGTCGAATGTGGAGTGAACTTGTTTATTTTGCTGCATTCGTGGAGTTATCGTGTCATAGAGATGAGTCTTGGCCTTCGTCCAAACACTTTCACTCAAATCATGTGGACATTGCACAAAACTGAAACGCCTACATTTTCGTAAGAAGCGTTATCATACTTACTCCGCGGACGAGATTCTTGCGGCGACACAACAAAGTGGATTGCTGTTTTATTGAAATTTTATTTCTGAGTCGTTTTAATAAGTTCCGACGGTCGCTTTAAGAGTGGTTTCAGTATTTTATATGACTAGCGAATCGCAATTTCTAGCAACAAATAATAAAATCTTACATTTCTTGAATTTTGTAGGTGCAAGTGTGTTTTAAAGTAGTCTGTAAGACGGAATTGTGAAGCAATCTTAACTTTTAAAGAAATAGAGAAAATAGTGGAGATGGGGACGAGCGTGGCGGACATCCATTAGACGCCCTCGAAGTGCACGGAAAGGACCATTAATTGTGGCGCAACCGTCTCGAAGCTTCACCTGAAACACTACCTTCAGTAAACTAACTTGCAAACTTACAAGATACTCGTGTTTACATGAATGCACTCTATGAAGCGGTTTCTAGCTTTGGCATTACTTCATGATAAGGGTTATGAACATCGATAGCTTTAAGGCAACTACTACTGTCAGATACTAACTGGTTTTGACTAAAACGAACCTTGTTTTGCAATTGAAATAAAATTCTGAAGCACATTTTTGTTCTATAATTCCTACTAATTAATTTTTATTTTATGTTTGATAATCTAAAAGGTTAGTTAACTCAGTTAACTGAAATTATTTTTAACACAGTCTTAATATACAAGGTGTTAATTTAAACTTACAACGGCCAAACGACAGCCGGCTGTCGGGCAGCTATTGTCTTTCTATTGCGACTTGAGTCACGTGTGTTTGAAGGTTTGAAAAAGAAAAACAATATCAAAACGGAAACCAGGCCAAAACCGTTTACAGAATGTCTTAAGAATAATCTCTAATGATCAGAG
The DNA here is from genome assembly GCA_033675125.1 of Athetis lepigone. Lineage (NCBI taxonomy): Eukaryota > Metazoa > Arthropoda > Insecta > Lepidoptera > Noctuidae > Athetis > Athetis lepigone. Next base: position 13,808,793 of record CM066239.1, on the reverse strand, counting down.
TTTTTAAATCCCCTTAGAAATGAACTAGAAGTATCTTTACACTAATCTACTGATTTTAAAATGAAAGAAAAATAGAGAGAGAACTATCTCATGTAAGTTGCAACAGCTGTGCAGTGGGACTTAATCTAATGGTTCATCTACATAAGATGACAAATCAGGCTTTGCTCGAGTCTGTATCGAATCTCTACATTTGGAGTACATTGCCGACTGCTTCTGAAGGCTTTTGTTGCCTCGAACAGCGAAAATGGTTAAGGAAATGGTGATCCAATAGGTTTCAGACTCATTCTTAGTCTTGCAAACTTCTTTTGGTGCCCGTATGCGTATATTTTAGCAACAATAAAATAATATTTACTAGCGGCCCGTCCTAACTTCGCACGTGTGCTACAAATCTTTGGAATTCTTGGTTTTACTCTGCTATAATATGCAACGGACACTTAAACCTATCTCATGAATCGTCTTTTGGAGAAATTGACATTAAAATCCGCTCAGTACTTTTTGAGTTTAACGCGAACTGACAGATGATGTGGAAAACTTTGTTTTATTTTTATACTAGCTTTTGCCCGCGTCTTCGTACGCGTAGAATAATACTTCCCGTTCCCGGGAGACTTCCGGGATGAAAACTATCCTATGTCCTTTCTCGGGTCCCAGACTATATCTGTACCAAATTTCATTCAAATCGGTTCAATAGTTTAGGCGTGAAGAAGAGACAGACAGAGTTACTTTCGCATTTATAATATTAGTACGGATTTGGATTGGCAATTTGGCTCTATGCGCACTCTAAATGCTGTTGATGTTCCGAACATAATTATTCAAAACTAATAAAGTTTAAGTTTTAAACCATAATAGTGTGCGAATAATGATAGCCCGTAAATATGGTTATAGTCAACGGCTAATATAGCCCAAAACAGACAGAGTTACTTTCGCATTTATAAAATTAGTATGGATTTATACTAATACTAGCTGACCCAAAAGACGTTGTCCTGTCAACTATGAATATTGAATTCGAATCGACATACTACCTACCCACTACCTGCCCACTACCTGCCCACTACCTGCCCACTACCTGCCCACTACCTGCCCACTACCTGCCCACTACCTGCCCACTACCTGCCCACTACCTGCCCACTACCTGCCAACTACCTGCCCACTACCTGCCCACTACCTGCCCACTACCTGCCCACTACCTGCCCACTACCTGCCCACTACCTGCCCACTACCTGCCCACTACCTGCCCACTACCTACCCACTACCTACCCACTACCTACCTACTACCTACCTACTACCTCTGCCGGGCTGATTTGTGAATCTAAACCATCCAGGGCGCCACTCAAACGCATACAGAAAAATTCATTCATATCGGTCAGGAGGAGTTCAATGACATACACACGCACAGCAGAATTATATATATAAAGATTTAAACTATCCTATCTCTCAAGTTGGATCGAACTGCACATGGTGTGCGAATTTTATTATAATCGGTTAAGTGGTTTAGGAGTCCATTGAGGACAAACATTGTGACACGAGATTTATATAGATTAAGATATAAAGCTGAACAGTTTGTTTGGTTGAACGCACTATTGCACTAATCTCAGGAGCTAATGGTCCAAATTGAAAAAAACTTTTTTTTTGATAGCTCGTTTATTGAAGAAGGTTACAGGCTATGTAACACCACGCTACGACTTACAAGAGCGGAGCAGTAACCAAAAACGTGGGTGGAACCGCGGGGCACAGCTAGTGTAAGAATAAGACAAATAAGAACTTTTAAGGGTCCAATACCATCACCCATCTATTCGCGTGTATCATATTTGCGATAAGCGATCGTCAGTGTATATTATGGGCTATTAGCCGTTGACTATAACCGTATTTATGGGCTATCATTATTCGCACACTATTATGATCTAAAACTTAAACTTTATTAGTTTTGAATAATTATGTTCGGAACATCAACAACATTTAGAGTGCGCATAGAGCCAAATTGCCAATCCATATCCATACTATAAATGCGAAAGTAACTTTGTCTGTCTGTCTTCTCTCCACGCCTAAACCACTGAACCGATTTCAATGGGTACAGACATAGTCTAGGACCCGAGTAAGGACATAGGATAGTTTTCGTCCCGGAAGCGGGCGAAGTCACGAGCAAAAGCTAGTCTTTCATAGAAAAAATTACATTAACGATTCCAGACCAAATCTTGGAATACAAATTTATGATAAACTAAATGATATTTTCAACGGTTCTAATTGATCAGAAACATCTCGACTAACTACTAAAGTTAACTATACGATTGGATTTTTTGATAAAAATAAAAAAAAACATTGAATAGGCCTATTTTATTTGGTACCGAATGTTTGTGACTTTGTCTGTGCGTAATTTACGCTGTTACGGCCCGAACATAAAATATGGCGCCTGGGCCATCTCATGCACGAAGTTGCGGGTTCGAATCCGGGTAATGTTACTTTTCCAATTCATTGTATTCTATTTCTATCTAATTGTGCCTGAAGTAACTCAGGGGTCATTTAAAAATATACATATTACGTTAGTTCATTAAAAAATCTATATTTTGCGTTGAATTTCTAGTTCCAGAGACGACATCACAATAAACAAAATACTTAACAAAAAACAAAATGAATTTTACTAAACGTGCAACCGTTTCAGAGCTACGGTACCATTAACAGACAGACAAACAGTCATACACACGATTTTTTTTTGGGAGTGTGAAATCATCAAATGACTGCTCCCTTCCTGGGTGCGGCGGGAGGGCGTGTCAGACTTTTACTGACTAACGATCAAATTAAAACGCTCCTCATTTTGAGGGGGTTAATAAAAAGCAACATTAAAGATAGCACTCAAAGTTTCCTATTAAAGTATTCTCAGAAATAATGTTTCTCATTATCCGCAGCTTAGATACCCAACGTACTAATATGTAGAATGTTAGTTAGTAAGAAGAGCCCGTTGGAATGCCCAAGATAATTACTTTTGCCCGCATCGAACTTAATGAAGGTTTAATTAAATATTGCATGACAGTGAACACAGTGATTAACTGATGATGTTCAATTAACCGTGGGTCTCATCGTTGGGTACTTAACTTGTGATGTGGATGCTGAATTTTCAATTTTCAGGTAAGAGGGTTAAGGTATAAAATGTTATTTCGTTTTTGTAAATATTATTGGAGGCAGCTTTAAAACCTGGACTGTGTTTTCATGATCTTAATTTTAACCCCTGACGCAAAAGAGGGGTTTTAAGATTGACTGTTCTGTGTCTGTTTGTTTGTCTATCTGAAGTACCTCTAGTAGCTCTGAAACGGATGATCCGAGTTGGTTCCGTGTTTTTTTCATTTGAAAGTTAATTATCAAGCGATGGTTCCTAGAAATGTTTACGTTTCATCAAATCGGTACAGCCGTTTCGAAGTTATGGATTGTTAGCTGAGGTCGCAATCTTAATAATTTTAGGGATTGGGCCTGGGCTTGCAAAAGTCTCACTATTTCTCTGAAATAAAAACTGTAAAAAATCCGTCTTTTGTATGGGAGCCGCGCTTAAAATTATTATTATTATATTATTTTGTTTTAGTATTCGGCAACAAAAAAACATTATTTGTAAAATTTCAGCTGACTGGCTACCTCAGTATCGATAGAGCCTGGTGACAGACAGACAGACGGACAGACAGCGAAGTCTTATTAATAGGGTCACGTGTTCACCCTTCGGGAACAGAACCTTAAGAACGGACAGTCTTTTTAACCAAGTTATTACCTACAAAGATCCTAGTTATATCCTGAAGTCAGTTCATCTCTATCCCTCTCAACAATATATAAGTTGTAGAACTTAATAAAATACCGCTTAGCATTTATTTACAGAACTAGGGGTAAATAAAACGGGACATGTATGGGTGTGATTTCCTCCGGCTCTGCTCAGAATAGTAATACGTTTTGGCGCTATTTTGTGAATAATATTTTGGGTAACTGTGACTCATACAATCATGTCTAGTAAAAGATGTTTGATGGAAATGAGCTATTCTTACAAGGCTTTTCATTCCTTTTATAACAAATATTTGAAGCTTTTATTTGGCTTTTACTGTAATTTTTTGAAAACTGCAACTGCATAGAAAGTCTATATCTATTTAATTGCGGTCAAGGCATGACTGATGGTGTAGGTAATTTTAATTATAATCATTACAACCCTTGATATAAAAAAGTACTTCTGAATGAAAAACTTTACATAATTTTCGATAGGATAATTGATATGAAAAATATGAATAAATCGTTTTTTTTTATTCGTCATTTTCTTACTCTATTACATATATTCGTATGTAATACAAACAAGTACCTTTATTACACGCACACCATCATCATCATCTCCCTAGCCTTTATCCAACTACGTTGGGGTCGTCTTCCAGCCTATCCGGATTCAGCTAGATACCAGTGTTTTACGTGAAGCGACTGCCTATCAGACCCGCAACCCAGGAACTGGGCGACACGATACCCTTTGGTTAGACTGGTCAGACTTTCTGGCTTCTGAATACTCGAAACGACTGTCAAAGTTCTACGAATGACAACCAGGACCAACGGCTTAACGTGCTTTCCGAGGCACAGAATACATTACACGCACACATGCATCAATATTTTCTTAATATACTTAATAAAATATATCCTATTATTATCTTATTTATGTCTTTCACCCACTTTATCTAATTGAGCGAGTGAACTTTAAGATAATTCAAGTGGCGTCTAAATAACATTAGATTTATATAAAGTAAGGTAGGTAGATACTGCTCCCTATATCTCTATAAAGGTCATTATAAAACATAAGTCCTAATACAGTAGGATTCATTTATTTTCTTGGGCTAAGATACACATTATTTTTAAATACGTTCAGGAGTACGCAAAAAAATTTTCATTAAAAACTTCGAGCACACGTGATTCGAAACACAATAGAAAGACAACAGCAGCGCGAGAGCCGGCTGTCGCTTGGTCGTTGAAAGGTTAATCTCAACAAATCAGTAACCGAACGGATTCCGATACATTGAGGTTGCACTAGTCAGAAAGATGAGAGTAGCGACCGGCAAAATTAGGATCAATCAAGGATGTAACTTGTCAGACTTTATCGGAGAAAAATGGCATCAGAACAATGCACTGAATCAAATGGGCCAAGGAAAAAGAAATGAAAATATATACCTACGTGAAATTGGCGCGATTTATTCATTATACATATTATTATTTGTTTATATGTGTTTCTTCTATTAATTTCTCAAATTATATTTTTTTACCAGAAATACTATTTTGCGTTTTAAAATGTGCTTAAATATATCAATTCAATCAAACACCTGACAAAGCAAACTGAAACCTGAACTTGTAAATACCATTTTAGTTTGACTAAATACTAGCTTTTGCCCGCGACTTACGCGAATAATAGTTCCCGTTCCAGGGGGATTTCCGAGATGAAAACTATCCTATGTCCTTTCCCGGGTCCCAGACTATATCTGAACCAAATTTCATTCAAATCGGTTCAGTGGTTTAGGCGTGAAGAAAAGATAGACAGACAGAGTTACTTTCGCATTTATAATATTAAGTACGGATTTATAGGATTCGTCAGTGATACGTTAGTAGATAAAAATACAGGTTTTTAACAATAACAATTCCCTTTTCCTGGTTCACGTATAATATCAATTTATTCTCGTAATTTAATTGAATACAAAATTCTAAAAACCTTCTGTATCAGTACATTTCAGCGAACTGAAGCGCCGAGGAACTAATAAAGGCGCTTTTACTTCAATCTTCAAACACCAAAAGGTTCTACAGGGAGGACTTAAAACAATCTTTTCCAACCACTGAGACAAATATTTATTACGGAAAGTCAACAGTATTTCTTTTCTCTTTTATAAGAGAAAACGCAAAAATTATGTTTAAATGCTCCAGAATCTAGAACAATTTAATATAAACTACCTACAAGCTATTGTTTGAAGAAAAATGATGGAAGAATTAAGTACTTAGATAAACATAAATATTTTACTATGAGCTCCTGTAATCTTATCTTTGAGCTCATTCATTAAAGGTTTTCATTATGAAAAAATGTTTATGGAAAATGAAGCTTTGTTACAAGGATCTAGGTTATAAAATTCATTAGAAGTTTGGACTTTGGTTTAAAAATAAAATGGTATTAAAGTGTAAGCATGAGGATCTAGTTTACTTTATCTAATTAATTCCGAGGTGTTGCTTGGCTATTAGAACGTACGAACGTAAAAATTATCAACGAACTATTATAAATTATCGGCTGTGAATATTTTTTTAATTCTGCTACAGATTGAACACATACGACATCCAGATCTATTTCGCGATTAAAATAAATAAAAATGCTTTTTATTCTCGACGTTTTAATCGAATTGCATCGGTCGTGGTCAAGGGTCTGTCGTGGCGGTGACAGATTGCTATCTTTGTGAAGCGATGGTTTTCACCTTTTTTCAACCATTTTAGTTGGATGGCGTTTGTATATGGCAACAATCTCTTTCTTGTCTATGCTCTGTGTACGCTAAACGTAATCTTTGATTGAGTACCTAACACAAGTTATTGACTTTATATTATAATCAAAGAAGTTATTATGTTAATTGTGTTTCCTTTGTAATTGTAAAATAAAGTACCTAGTGGCTTTGCACAAACAATAATGTTAAAGACTATATACCGACTAAACACATGTCACTAACAACGGTTTTTGAGGCGTTTTTTTGTTGCGACTGGTTTACGCATTTTCTGAAATAATTAATGTAACAATACAAGCAACTATGCTCCTTGAATGCGTTTCTTTTTCGTCTCGCCTTTTTTCATTGTGTTAACAATTTTGGAAATGTGTCACCTGCAATCAATTTTGCATTATTATGCAGACTGGAAGTCTGTATACGAGTCAATGACCCGTATCCCTATCTGAAATTCGGAGCTCTCGTTACTAATAAATCGCTCTACCTCATATTGTGTGGTCTCATTGTGTGTATTGAAAGTCAAAAACCCCCAGAAATTGTACAAAGACATATCTTCCAATACTTCAGAAAACAAACGGTCCCAATGTCATCAGGTCCAGGATCTGATGATGGTATCGTGCCGAAATCGAGGGAACTCCTCAATTTTTTTATAGAAAAACGTAAATTTTTTTTTGAAAGTTTCTCTAAAACGTAGTTGGGACTCTAACTAAAAAGCAAAAAATAAAAAACTTTTTCCAAAAAAAAGATAACCGACTTCAAAAACGAAAAGCTCAGAAATAACTATTTCGGAAGTCGGTGGCAAGGCAACACAATTCGACCGGCAGAAGAGAAGCCACCGACTTCCGAAATCGTTATTTTTAAGCTTTTCGTTTTTGAAGTCGGTTATCTTTTTTTTGGAAAAAGTTTTTTATTTTAATGACCATCTTAATTTGAAATTACTAATCTTAACTGATGCTACAATTCCGTCCATTATGAAGTACTGTATACCTAAATACGCATTGCTATAAATCACAATCTGATAACTAACTGTTATCAAATCTTAACGTTATCTCAGAAAAGAACAACGCAACTAACAATGTTCAACGCATTGCCTCACCTACAGACGTCACTTGCGAAACCTGATAGTAGTCTGATTTAGGGTCAAATTCTACTTTAGTACTCCCAACCCAACATGTAGACCCCGGAATCCTTGGATTCAAACAGAAATTAATTAAGTTTTGGTGGTTTTAAACACTCCATGTTGTACTTATCTCGCCAACATTAAGTAAATTAGTTCTACTCTACCATCGACACCGTAACTATTTAATCCAATCCGCACGGAACTTCTAAGAGCAACATTACACGCAATACTAATATTAGTTCTTAAGATCATAACACAATGTCATTCTCCATTGTGACACAAGTCACTGCTCAGTAATTAACTTCGAAGAGCATTATTTCGCTTGTAACGCGACGCTACGCATCGTAACGTTAAATTCGAGAGCATTTTCTATTAGTTGGTCGTAGAACAAATATCACACCGTGGCTAAAATTCGAAAAAAATAGTCGTAGCTTTTAGTCCGCGCTTCACGCCGCCGTCAATTAGCATGTCGTTTGAAGACACGCTGCTCCAACGTTTAACAAGTTTCATGTGGACGTAACATAGAAAAACTTGGGAATTCGAATTATGCCGTGCTACCGAAGTTTTAAAGTCCGTTATTGTGAGAAAAAGTTGTGAAATGTGGCATTTTGTGGGCTGTGACAGCGGGTCGGTAGCATGAAGTCGTGTGCGCGACAGATGAGTAATGACAACAACGCAGCGGCGTGTGTCGTCTCCGAACGTTCCCAGATGTGCGTCTGGATGCACGGATTGCACGAGTTATGCAAGCCGCGGAGAATACTCCTTGTTCGTAATATGAGCAAGAATACCGAGCCGGATTGTCGACCTCCCCGGGAAATTACAAACATTCGAACGTCTACATAAATTCAAATGACAGCGGATTATCAAACACTAGCATTATTTAGGTCATTGTCAACAATTATTATAAGATTTATTTGAACTTTTTAAATCACATATAAATTTAAATTTTAAGCGAGCGCCGTACTAATTTTGTATTGGCAAGATGTAGTAGGCAATCTTCATAAAATTCGCCTAAAAAATAAATTCTTCAAAGATGTTTAAGCAGACAAACAAAGATAGGTAATGCGGCAAAATAGATAAAATTGCAAAATTATTAGTCGCTTATATGAACCACATGACGCGTATTCGTCAATCATCGTTCGATGAAAAAAGCAACATTATATTAAATGCAATCATATGGTACATTGCATATAAACATTAAATCGAAATTGTAAACTTATTTAACCGTCGCGTCGTAGAATAAGCGATAAAACTCTACTAAATCTCCCGGAGTATTTACAATAAAAATAGTTATCTATCACCATGAACGCATCTAGCACTTGTACTCTCAACAAGATTTCTTTATTTACGCTTCCAATCGCTCAACGCGACACTATAACAAAATCTTTATTGCTACGCGCGGCGCTTAAGTAGCTGCGCCTGCGCTACGCGTTTCTTTTATTTCCATAAAGAAGAGAAAACAAATAGCTCTACTCTATCTTAATGTACCAAAAACAAATAATTTTTAATCTGTTAGGATTACTGACACTAATAATGGCGACGCATATTATTACTGCAAAACAACCTTAGCCCCGTCGTCCATCACTCGCTAAAAGCTAGTCGCTAGTCAATGATATATCTTTTTCTTTCCTGATTTATGTTCAGTAAAGAAGTGTTCGCACACGCACTCCCATGTCTATTTGCGGCCAGGCCGAAATAACTGGCAAAACGAAACGTATGTATCCGGTCCCTAGTCGACTCCCAAACTGCTGTTTGCTCACATACCTACGACCACTGTACGCTTTGTAAGAGGGATTATACCACGATTTGCGGTAATGCGGTTGCCTCTTCGCTGGGAGCACTCTTTCCTCTTTGACCACTTGCTAAATCTTTTCCCTGTCAGATCACTCGAGAGCTGAATGCTACGGTATAATGTTCCTCGGCTAATGCTGTCCGATGCGCTTTGAAGCTTTGATGAGCACCTGCGGCTTTCAATAACCCACATTGATTTAGAATCGCTGCAGTAACTATTTTAAGTTCGTAAATAATGGACGTATGCGCGCTCACTCGGGTGGTTACTTTGGATAATTTATAGAGCCATGCCTCAAAAGTAAGCAGTTATTCTGACAGAAACTTTATCAAAGAAACTAGATTTCAGATTAGTTTTCGTATATCTTATATTCATGATGAAATGATTATCAGTTTAATAATGAATGGCGGAAAAACATTCAACGGCAAAGCACCTGTTGAGATTTTTGGGCCAACCAGGCGTACGAACTCGTTTCCCACTAGCAAATCCGCCTTAAGAACATAATACCTATCGTTTGAGTGGAGACACTTGTTCACCGCTCAAACCCTGTTCTAACAAGACGCTTTCCCGATAAATAACAGTGCACAGATGAATCAGTGCTTATTAGTGGAGCCGATTCCAAGCCAAGTAACGTTCGTTGGGGGAACTAAGTTTGCACCTGATTGGTACCTAAGTTCGCGCGTCGGCTACGTCGTCGCGAACCTCCCTCAAAGTGGAAATTAAATAAGGACAATCCGTTCGTTCTGCATCAGAGACTTCGCTGTTGCATTATTCAACGTATGCAAAATCACTGGATTAATAATAGATGACGACGAAGGTGAATTCCTCGCAATCGACTAAGAAATTGAGTTGTGACCCTTTCAGAGTGCGAGGTTCGCGAGCTTTTGTCTTCACGGGAAATTGAATGATAATTTCTATCGTTTAAAAGGGATTGTTTGAGTTTAGCTATGCAAAAAATATATCATTATACAGAGCTGAAGTAATCGTCTGAAATCGTTATTTAGCTCAACTAAAGAAACATTATAAAAATATCAAGTACCCACGTCTATTGCGTACAAATTATACTCCGTTTGAACTGAAAATAGAACTGCTTTCGACATAGACAGATGGGACGAACATATCGTTGTCATTTGTTGCATTTTGAAAATACCAACAAGTTCAAACACACCTACCCATTATCTCTTTAAATCTGTCTTAAAACATACAAACATTTAGTCGTATTTATCATTCTGTGACAATAATACAAATCTTTAAAGTCACCATGTATGTGAGATGTCATTAATCTTTGAATTGCGTGTACCGTTATCAAAATTAACATAATAATATTCTAATCATTAAGTGTGCATTGAATCCGTGAAGCATGTTCAAAAGAGTCAAAGGGAACTGTATAACAAAACGGCTCAGTAAAAGTAAAGTAAAGACGCGGTGCGCACGAGCACGATTGAGGCAAACAATCGTCGTTGATAATAACCGTAACGAGTCCGGCGTCGATCCCGTTTGCATCTGTATTGTGTTGGGGGCAACGAGCACGCAACCTCACTCATCAACTGTTTACAGCTAAAACTTAAAACATGCTAGACTTCACAACTTCTAGTAAACTCGTGATTGCCAAAACAACGATAAGAGGATAATCCCGACCACGCGATCCATACAAATGAAAATCATATTTTGGTAATAATTTGTATGTCGTTGATTTTTGAAGATAGAATAAAAGCACTTAACCAATCTAGGTTAATGGTTAGTCTGTTTTCCGACAGATTTTAAAATATTACTTAAAGGCATAAAAAAGTTATAGTTTTCATTCAAGCCTAGGTAGCTAGTACCTGTTGATCGGGATTTGACTGACGACTACTACTACTAGACTGGGTACTTTTGTATGAAACGTGCGGGTAAATCTTCTTAAGAAAACAAAAATTTGACAATATTAAAATCGTTATTTTCGTCATAGCCACCATTATGGTTTAAAGACATCGTCCGTCCGAATTTAGTAAGAGAGCAGCGCTCCTAATCAGAATATGTCTCATGTCCCCGAGTGTCCTAAAAGAGTCTGTGTCTGATCCGATCTGCCCAACACCTCTGATGCAGCAACATACGTTTACAAAAATATTATAACACCCTTCAATATACAACGCAGACTAACCAGATAAAAAGAAATACTTTAAATTAACAGATTTTAACTATACAAGGCAAATAAACAAGCTTTTTTACAGGGTTACTACTTAGTACGTTCTGAAGTAAGAGTGACATAGCAATTATTTAGTTGACTGGTAAAAACGTTAACTTTATTGTTCATTGCCCCACAGCCCGAAGACTTTCTAATCCTTATCGCCCCTGCCTTCCTAGTGACATCTGAACTTCGACTTATGCAAATGATAATAAAGATGCTTTAAATAACGGACTCGACTATATGATAAATATGAATATTTATGTCACATGCAAGTAGGTAAAGCAAGAGAATTTCTGTACCTGTTAAAATTAGTTGTCTTTGCGATGAAGTATCATGTTAATGATACAAGAGACGCTTCAACTAAGATAATGAATAATGTTTTGTCTAATAACTAAACATCTACTTTACCTACAGTAGCCGTTTTAACAGTTAATAGTGCAGGCAATAATGAGTTAGTTTAGTAATACAATAAGCTAAAATTACTTATCCTTGCCCCATTTTCCAGTCTACATCATTATCACCTGAACGCCGAATATACTACGATTTGTAGATTTGACGGTAAGACGGATAATAAAAATTGGTTGGCAAAAGCGACCGAGGGAAAGTTAGATACGGACATTAAAATGTCATTACATTTTGATATAAGTTCCCGCTACTTAAATATTTTTCGTATAATTGATGTAGGTATGTTCTCATGCTATTAACGTATTGTTTTCTCATATCAGTGTCAGTATCTAAATCCACGTAGACCATTACAGTTTTGTCATTAATATCTTTATGATTAGTTATGGACACAAAAACACGGTAATAACCAAGTTTAGTTAACGATTGCTTCATGTTATAAAATTGATTAACAGACTGTAATATAGCAACAAGCTGTAAAATCTTGTAACATTTAGGGGTATATTTAGTACATTATAGGTAAGTACGAAGTAGGTACCTCAGCGGGGACGAACGTGGGTTTACTGTAAATTTTCACTTTAAGCCCTGCATCGTTAGCTTTAAGGTGATATTAATAATGATGAATATAGAACAGTTGACCGATTTTCTTTGAAAGACCCGGAAAAGAATTTAGATCTTACTGAAGATACTATAAAGCTCATTTTAGGAGGGACCGTTCTATCAATGAAATAACTGCGCTTCCTTCATACCATTCCGAATATTATCGACGAACATAAGAGCATCAAGAGAGCGCATTAGCGAATGTAATACATTACTGAGATAGTAATATCAAGACAGTGGTATGTCGTTGTTGTCAGCCAATTTATTTGCCATTTTAATGGTTTATTTATTGAATAGCTAACCTGATAAAAACTCGCCTTATTTATGGCATCATGTAAAGAAAAATCAGTTATTTATCTCCTAATATATACTTCTGACTCTATGTCATAACTGTAGTCCTTCAATGTATGTCTAAGTAGGTAACGTATGAAAAGGAAATTTAACTATCGTGCGAATCTTACGAAATTGACAAGTAAGTAGGTAGGTAGATATCTATGTGCGAACAAGCCTCAGACTACGAAATACCGCGAATTTAGTTGTACAACACTTTGTACCTGCCATTCTTATCAAAAACTGTGATTGATTTTTTGTGACAAATTTGGACAGCCCGATAATTGAAGACTTGATATATGTAACGCTGAGATTAAGGAGTCTAGGGCGCTTCATTCCCTATCAAAATGAGATAACGGTCGGTGTGTCCGTGTGTCGTGATACAAATATCAAAAATTATCTTATCGCACTAACTCCGGTAAGGTGCAAACATCTTAAACAAACAACGTCAGTTTAGTTAATATTTTAAATACTTTAAAAATTCTACGCAGGACGTTAACCGGGCGACAGCGTTTTTAGTTCAGAATAAAATTGGCTCGGAACCGGAAAGAAAAACTAGGCTCATTATAACGAGAACAGTAAACGAAAATTGGCAGAAAATTATTATCACGTGGCATGGACCACGAGACAATTTAAAAGAAGTCTAAAAGTAGTTTTTAAATTCGATATTGTAGTAGCACATGACTGCAAACTATTCGGTTGTATCGATGTAAGCGGGTCTTGCATAGTAGTGAGCTCATTTCTGACTGTTCCCGGGATAGAGCACACGATCGATGATAGATTCGATAAAATCTCGAGTGTTTTGCTTGTAATCGCTGATGCAGCGCCCTAGATATCTCCAGAGAAGAACAAAGTTGGCATAGATATTGAGGATCAAAGTGCGGCGTGGGCGCACGACCCAATACCGCGGGCGGCAAATCACTCGCGCACGCGCACCGGACCTTTTGCGTGTGCATCGCGCAATTAATTTGTTTGTACGCGCTACAGAATTGATGTACTTCATTACATTCCCAGTAAATAGGACACGCAAATGAACATAATATGACTACAAGTTACTCATGTGCTTCTGAACTACACCAGTATTCAGAAAAAAATACTTGAACCGAAATCTAAAATTTTGATTGATGCAGCCCTAACTGCGTTAAAGGATTGGAATAAAACAATAAATACTATTTCTTTATGTATTTCAAATAGTTCACAAGTCATTATCAATTACAAAAAATATTAAGTACTTAAGGCCAATTGTTGTCCTGTCCTACTCAGTATGAATAGACTATAGACTTGACGGAAACGCGCCGGTACCGAGCTTTACGTACTTGAGATTGAGGTTATGTTGTGATAACTGTTTGGAGCAAAAGCCGGCTATGAAACTGTAACTGGAATTTGCCACTTAATTTTAGTAGTGATAAGAACTAAAATAGCTCGCAAGCCCGAAGGGTGGAGAGGTCGGAGAGGCGATTGAGCCTGCGCGCGCAGCCGGCATGGCCGCCGCCGCACACCTGATTGCCAATACAACCCGATAACATAACTGAATTACAGCATATTACACACGTTCACGACGCCTTAAATACCCCCTGGATGCATCTCACACCGATATTATCACGTGCACCACTTCTGCACACCGACAACGACAACTTCGGAACACGTTAAGTAATCAGCTGATTATCAAACTTTTACCGGTGTTTATATATCCGACACGGTACTTCGTCACTGGAAACGATCCGCGTTTCTCATTTCACGGTCATAGTAGCCGGTCTTCCGCGAGCTAAGCGGGCGGTCAGCCGTCGCCGGCCCGTGCATCGGATGCACATCCGCTAGAGGCTCGGGCGGAGCGCGGCCAGGGACCGACGAGCGTACCTGGACTAGTCTGCCAGCTGAGGCCTCCGACGAACATCTTCCTGCAAGATAAACAATACCAATCAGTCACTGAAAAGAGCGCGACAAGCCGGCTTCTCGGGACTACGGACGTACCCCGGGTCGTTGGGCACCTCCGCGGGGCTCCTGGCCACATCCTGATTCTGGGTTTCCATGGGCTCGGACGCCGACGGCGCGGGGCGGGCCGGGCGGCGCACTACGACTACGAGCGAGCGACGACGCGGCGGGGACGGCTCCCGGAGTCGCTCGGCTGCACTACCGACTACCGGCACGAGACTGGCGCGCCGCGGCGCACCCCTCCACGCAGCGGCCGCCCCCGCCCGCCCGCGCCCCGCATCGCCCGCGCCGCCGCCGCATCGATTCATTCACTCCGTACACAATTATTCATACGGTGAGCACGACGGACGCGAGCAGCGCGCCGGCAGCACCACGTGAGCGCGCAGCACGTGCTCGCGCCCCCCCTCCCGCCGGCCGCGCGCTTCGTCTGCCGCCCCGCCCGCGCCCAGAGCACGCCCACTGCGCGCCTACACGCACCACCACCCCATACACCCAACTTCCAAACTTTATCGAAACTAATAATAATAATTAAGTTTCAGACAAAACTTTACAAAATATTCTATCAGTCAGTATCAGTCGTCGCGTAGCTCTATTTATTTACATAAGAACACAGAAATAATATAGGATATTCTTGTTTATCTGACACCCTTTGAATCTGCTAGTACGTAAATGTTGCATTTGCATCATAATAATTTCGCACGCTATCATCCAGCCAGACGCACTAAGCACCGATCGTAGCGGCGCGATACCTCTATAGCTGACGTCACCGAGTGGCTTGTCAGACGCTCGTAGCACCGCGCTACGAAGTGAATACTGCTACGACGACCGTTTTAATATACGATATTATTAGGTTACAAGTAACAATCAAAAACTTATTCTCGCATTTCTGGAGTTAAGTGATTTGTACTTTCAATAATTTATTCTCGTAAATAAAAATTATATTAATAAGTAAGCCTTTCACATTAACAAAATAGGTCACCTTTCATTTTATACAACTCGACGTAATAAGTTTGCCTATAATTCAGATAGTATACCTAAACTATTTTTTCCTTATTTACATCCGCCGCAGTATCGTACACACGATAATAACTAAGTATATTTAAAACGAATGCTCGAAAAAGATTTGGAAGTCATATTGTAATGATATTATCGAAACAAAATAGGCAGACTTACGGTCTCGTCGCGTGTTCAGACACCCTTTTAGACGGAATTGAAATGCGACATAGGCACCGCAAAGTCTAAACCGAACAAGATAGTAGATATCTTCTACCAAGAAAAAGAGAGAATACACCTGGATTTTTTCAAATATTTCTGTATCGCGAAAAAAGTTTATAAATCACGATAACTTCAAGACTAACTTTTAGGTTTCCAAGCTATTTCCGAACTGTAGACTATATAATGTGGTAGAATAATTTAGCCATTCCAATTGGTGGTTGCGGGCCGGCTGTGCTGAAAATATCATTAGTTTCAGATCAATACTGAGACCAAAATGCCGTACTGACCCGGTCTAACAATAGAACAAACTGATTCCTCCTCTATTATGTAAGACTGGAATTCTGGATGCACTCAGCCCCATTCTAAGTATAGAATACATAGGGAAGTCGTTCTTTTATCGTGTTGACTAGAAAGGTTGAAGATACAGTTTACTACCTCCTTAGGGTGCGAACTGAGTTCCAAGTATCCATTGAATATATCGCAATGTAAACTAAACTAATGGAATACCAATATTTCTGGCCCTTCGATATTTTTTTATTTGAAATTGAAAATTTGACTCTTCCTTTAAAATAGAATTGCGCGAAAGAACGGTTTAGGAGGATTTAAAGCATGTTATTCTTCCAGTTCATAAAGTAAGAATATTTCTCGAAAAATAAGGCGAAGTAAGCTTTGAGCGGGCTGGCAACCCCACATTGTCCCTAACCCAAAATTTCGCTTTCCCAAAATCCTCCAGAATTTGTACAAATTAAACTCTTTGATACTTTAAACGGATAAATAGCAGATACGAAAAAGTTCAACCCACGAAGGGTTCCGTACTATCATCTATAATAGAAAATCACGTTACAAATCGAGTAAAAATTTCTTAAAATTTACGTTTGTTGTATGGGAGCCCACCTTTATTTAATATTTATTTTATTGTTATTTAAGTAATTATTTATTTTGAAAGGTAATATACAAGTAAATATTCTGTGAAAATTTGAAGCGTCTACCTGTTACCGTTTTTAATATTGAGCAAAAAAAAACCGGTCAAGTGCGAGTTCTACTCGCGCAACGAGGGTTCCGTTAATTTGTTTTTAGTGAAATAACTACAAATTTACGGGTTTCGGAGTTTTCTCTTTACTTGTGCTACATGACCTTGCTTCTTGCCAAATTTCACGATTCTAGGTCAATGGGAAGTACCCTATAGGTTTTGAGTTTTGATTCCCTTGAAAATGTCTAAAATATGCAATATAAACCGCCGTATCTTTTTATTGCGTTGATTTAGAAACTTGATTTTTTCACTGCTTTAAGAGATAGCAGACCTGAGTATGTGATATTAATTTAAGCTTGATATCTCGACGCGTTTCTGAAAAAAAAGGTCTTGACAGACGTACGAACGGGAGGACGGACGGATCTGAACTAACTACAAATTTACGGTTTTCAGAGTTTTCCCTTTACTTTTGCTACATGACGTTGCTTCTTGCCAAATTTCATGATTCTAGGTCAATGGGAAGTACCCTATAGGTTTTGAGTTTTGATTCCCTTGAAAATGTCTTAATATGCAATATAAACCGCCGTATCTTTTTATTGCGTTGATTTAGAAACTTGATTTTTTCACTGCTTTAAGAGATAGCAGACCTGAGTATGTGATATTAATTTAAGCTTGATATCTCGACGCGTTTCTGAAAAAAAAGGTCTTGACAGACAGACGGACAGACGGACGCCTGATGTCAACTAACTACAAATTTACGGTTTTCGGAGTTTTCCCTTTACTTGTGCTACATGACCTTGCCTTTTGCCAAATTTCATGATTCTAAGTCAATGGGAAGTACCCTACAGGTTTTGAGTTTTGATTCTCTTGAAAATATCTAAATATGCAATATAAACCGCCGTATTTATTTATTGCATTGATTTAGAAACTTGATTTTTACACTGCTGTGAGAGATAGTAGACCTAAGTATGTGATATTAATTTCAGCTTGATATCTCGACGCGTTTATGAGAAAAAGGTTCTTGACAGACAGACGGACAGACGGACGCCTGGTGTGAACTAACTACAAATTTACGGTTTTCGGAGTTTTCCCTTTACTTGTGCTACATGACCTTGCTTTTTGCCAAATTTCATGATTCTAGGTCAATGGGAAGTACCCTATAGGTTTTGATTTCCTTGCAAATGTCCAAATTTGCAATATAAACCGCCGTATCTTTTTATTGCGTTGATTGAAAAACTTGATTTTTTCACTGCTTTAAGAGATAGCAGACCCGAGTATGTGATATTAATTTCAGCTTGATATCTCGACACGTTTTTGAGAAAAAGGGTCTTGACAGCCGGACGGACGGACAGACGGACAACAAAGTGATCCTATAAGGGTTCCGTTTTTACCTTTTGAGGTACGGAACCCTAAAAAAATAGGAAAAAAACACGTTCAGCCCTTCCATCTATTACTGATGGGTAAAAAAAATATAAAAAAACAACTTGATAATTATTTTAAGACAATGCATAATATGACCAACATTTGATAGGTCTTAGCTGGTACAATTTTGAGGCGTCTGGTACTAGAGCAGAGCCTGTCAAAAGAACTGTTAAAAATTGTAAGTCTGAAGCAGGCTGCTGCTGTATAATGAAGACAATCCAAGATGACGAACTACATGTCGATGAGCTGTTGAAACCCAGAAATAATCCACAAAAGCTATTGCACGTGTTGATGGTATGTGCTAAATTCTTCATTTCGGATCAATGCGGAAATTAAATTTGCAGTGCTGACCCCGTCCACGAATAGAGTAGACCATGTCGTCCTTTTATGTTTTTAAATGATCGAATTTAATCAAAGGGACACACAACAACACGTAATAAATTGAAATACATAAATGCAACGAAAAGATGGTGAGTAAGTCCCTACACTTTTAAATTGTGAATTCTGGAAAGACGGGACAATGAAATTCAATCGTGCTTTAAAATAAAGGTCGTAAAGGTTCCAATTAAAAGATCAATTAAGTTCATAATCCAAAAGGCAGAAGGGCGGCCTATTTAAAAGTTCAGCACAACAATAAAAGCTAAATGACACTTTGAAATGCACACGCTAAAAGGAGATACAGTTGCAGAGATGGTTGCGGCGGCAGTACAGAAATATCATTCGATTTCGATCAATACTGTGATTTAAAATGCAACCAGGAATAGAATAACCTAGTTCTTTCAAAGAAGGAAAGAAATAGTTGGGGATAAGACTAAAATTAAAACTCCACCCACGAGATGATACTAGATAAATGTAACCCCTGGGCAATTGACAACTCTTTCTTTGCAAATTTATATTTTTTCTTTATTTATACTTGATGGGCTATTTTAAGCTGGTAATATTAATAAGTACATACTCTGGCGTGGTCTACGTTTTTGTCTCTTTCTTGCACAGTTTGACAGTTGTGCGACAGTGACATGAATAATGGAAAATATGAAAATGACCGTCTATTATTCCGAGATAAATAAACATGTGTTTGGCAAATGCTTTTATCAAACTACGATAGCAAGATATAGACAGAGAAAAGGTAACCATAAATTAAGTGATATGTAACTTATACTTATCTTGGCCTTAAACTTTCAAACCCGTGATTCGAGACACAATACTGTCACTTGGCGTTGAAAGGTTAAATTGTGCTTAGCGACACACGAGATAAGATGCAACGGTATCTATATCAGAACATCATTGCTCTGGTGCATTTCACAAACGGTTCCAAAAAGTTTTACGCGCTCGTATAACAAGTAGACATTACTTTAAAAAACAAATTAAAAAAAGTTGAACATTTATTTCGTCCACTTCAAACATTTTTAATGGCACTAAAAATATTCTTAAAACCTCTTTCACATTATAACGTCCTCATTATGAAACCGTCCACTATAAACTCAACAATATGGAATAACTTGTTCTCCCAGTAAAACTTAGGACAGCTTAAACTGGCGTACAAAATATTTTACGAGAAAGATTCAGTTTTAGTCTGCACTGAATAATATACTTGAGACAAGTTTGGGATCTTGTCTGCAGAACTGTCCGATTTTTATATGATAAGTATTTATTGAATGCTACCTTTTATGCTAAAACATAATTTACCAGCTTTGCACGGATGTTACATAATATACGAATACTCAGGATGGATGAAATGGCAACAGGCCAGTGGAACCACTTGCGGTCCCTCAAGTTATAGGAGGAAATCTGTCAGTCCGTCCGTGATAAGATCTGTCGTACTGTATAAGTTGGAATATTAAGCCTCTAAGATGAATGAAAAAATATTGCATGTAGCGGAAATGAAAATGTAAATATGGGTTAATGGGTATGAAGAGGGCAGAATGGATAAAGAGAGAAATGAGTAAATTAGAAGAAATTACAGAAAAACAACAAAGGGAATCGTTTTTATTTGTATGGGCATGTGAAGACGAGGGATGAAACGCATGTAACTTAGAGGATTATGGATACGACCCATCGCCCACCCAAGAAGCATAGGTTTTTTTTTAATTCGGCTATTGTCCTCTATATCCCCTATATAATAATGCATGTTGCAACGAAATCTACTCTCGCAAAACGGTTGAAATATATTATGACTACTATATTAAATATGTGATAATCATGCACGGCTAATAAAGGTATATTTGGATCAATTTGGATCAAACGGTCACATTGTGTAGCGTAACCATTAAGTTCAATTAAATATTGAGTTTATTATTTAGTTTATGATAAACCAATTTGATTGAGCCGGGTAAGGTATTTTCGCCCTTCTTATTGTACGGGGTGCAGTTAAAGTCATGGGCATTATTTTAAACTAAGCGGTAGTTTAAAAAAAACCCATGACTTTGATCGCACCCTGGTTCGTTAACCCTACTCAAGAACCAACCTGAAACTTGTCCTAAATGCAACAAGAGTAGAAAAATCTTAAATACTAATAAACATGAATAATTAAAACTACACAGAGATAGAAATAGGTGAAGATAGATAGTTAAACAAAATCACACAACGGAAATTAATTGATAAACATATCGTTTATTACATTACTTATTATATGAATACTTTATATTTGGCATGATTGGGCAGTGCTTTATTACAAACTTGTTGACATTTTGTATTTACTCTAGTGCAGATATTGCTCTGTACTGTTTGGATATTTATTTTTGTCATAACAATTATATTCAGATGTTAAGTTATTCTCAGTCTGAATACCTTTTTAACCAATCGCTATTCGTCGATTTTATTATGATAAGTTTCACAGTGTAAACATCTCATTACATAAATGAAATTGTACTCACATTATCAATGGCGTATGTAACTTATTTTTTTGTTAATAAAAGATAAGCCAGAAAGACGTATTTCAAAAGCTTCTGACTTGTATTCTGACTTGAGTGCGCCTATAAGTTCTTTATTTTATTTAAACAAACACACAAAAAGCAGTACAACATTCGGAAAGTTTTATATTTTTTATGTTTCCTAAAAATTACGTCGATTTTACACACTTTTTGAAATATCGACGACTAGCCCTTTTTCGCGGTTTCACCCGCGTTACGTTAGGTTTTTGGTTACTGCTTCGCCCCCGTGGGACATAGCGTGATATTATATAGCCTATGTTACTCGTTGACAATGTAGCTTTCGAATGGTGAAAGAATTTTGAAATCGCTCCAGTAGTTTTTGAGCCTATTCATTACAATCAAACAAACAAAGTTTTCTTCTTTATAATATTAGTGTAGACTATACGTAACCTACCCCCTTAAACAACCTCAATAATTATTAAAGAATGAATATGACAATCAATTGTACAGGTTTTGTTCGTAAAATACCGCCATATTTTTGTTAGATAAAAGTTATTGCAAAACTGCACAAAATTATGAAGGATTAAAATATCTTAAATTCGAGGGATATCAGCACTAGAGTATTTGAAATCTAGTGAGTTTTATAAATCTCAATTCACAAATAAGCGTAATAACATGTAAAATTTAATGGAAGATAATTTGAAACAGCTTATAATTATTTTATATCCGTATTTGATAATGAGTAATCACAGTATGTAGATTCGTTGGCCTTAAATACAATTTTAAATGGGCGGCTAATGTCCTATTTCAATATCTATAGGTGAGTGATATCTTCTACCTTATTCTTAGGACGGTTAAATAGCGTTAAAACAGCATTTTAGATGTAAATCAATTTTTTTTTACAAAGTGTACTTTTTGTTATTGGTTGCTGGTATGATAACCACCATTAGATTTAACTTTTTTAAACGCCAGGGCATGCGTTTGCCCTCTTCCCCAAACACAAAATTATATTGAGTGAGATATTCACACGTGTCTTGTGCACAGAAATAATTTTATTATCAAATGTCGTGAAACAAACAAGGTGTAAGAAATCAGGGGTTTCTTTTTCATCATTATTACTACGGAACTCCAAAAACAAACGTTGAAATGGGACATTAACGCACAGACGGAAGGTGACAATACATTGCTATGCTAAATAAAATACTTACTATTCTAGAGATCAAAATATTTCACTAATTACTATTAAAAGTTACCTACATATCGTTTGACAACCACATTGGACATTAAAGTAGCAATAAGTACAACGAATATTAGATCTAGCTAGAATAACACACAGCCACGACAACTATAAAGTAAGACCTAGTAGGTACATACTTACTATCCTATAATAATATGAGGTACAGAACGTAGAACGCTATGATACCCGCTTTACAGAATCAGTAATTTCAAGCCCGTTTTGAATATTTTATTTCAAATTATTGAAGTGAAACATCTATAGCCGCACGTAAAACAAATTTCTGGCGTGGCGACGCATGCCGTGGCGACGCGTCGCCACGCTATGTGATGGTGTGTATATACAGTCACAGTCTTGTGTACTGTGTGGCGATGATGTAATGTCGATGTTTCACATCTGCCAGGCGTCCCGTGACGGCTCACTCTTTTTTTTATCGAAGTCAAGTATGAGCCGTAATCGATAAACTTGCTGCTACAATACCTTACAGTTATCACAACTCACTTTTGTAATGTTACATTATGATCCTAGTGATCAAAGTTTGCTATTACGTTATAGGTGCGTTTGTCACGTTTTCGCCAATAAAATAATCACGCGTGTCATATTTTTCAGCACATTATAAAAAAAAACATTTTTTTGCGTATTAACCACCTTTAACAAAGAAACAACAACTACTTAATAAAAACAAACACTTAATTTTAACTTAAAATATCTGAGCAATTTTTAATTAACTGTAACATTACATTTTTATTTGCATTGGATTCAATAAACAATTAGTTAAATGAGTTGGCAAAAGTGACATTATAGTATTATCGCGTTTTGACAGCTCATTTATAAAGCATGTCAATTGATTGGTGTCAAATACCCAATTATTTCTATAAACGTAAATATTTACGGACCATATAATTTACAAAACCTGTGAATATTTACGGACCTTCATGAGCGTGTAAATGTCAAAATGGGCATCTTAGCGTGCAACGAATTGATGATACTAGATGTACAAAGAATTTTGTTGGAAGTCATAAAAATTAAGGTAAAAACACAGCCTTTTAACAACACAGCACACGACAATAAGACATTTTTCCGACAGAAACAAAATAAGCTTAACTAGTCATAACAAATAATTGTAAATTCAACGTTAAAAAATTAACTTCTACTAACAAACAAAATTATGCCAAAATCGTTTAAAAAAATATTATTATTATTGCAAGCTAAGCAAATATGAGGTTGGCATTAAACAAATAAAAAAGCCGTCACTCAAAATAATATTGCAATGAAAAAGCACACAATAACTAAATTATTACATAAAAAATAAATAAATATATTTAACATTGCACAAAAGCTAAAAGACAAAATATTGCAAGCAAATAATAACTAAAGCCGATATCATAACCGCCAAAAGATAGTAAAATATAGTATTGCAACTCAATACCAATTAGAATAAATGAATATAAATTGCACAGAACAATAAAAATATAGGCAAATTATAATAAATCAACAGTGGTGCTGATTCTCTTGTTCACAACCTTAACTAAATTTAAGGTAAACGCATCTTTATTTTTCCATTTCTTAAAGAAAAGGACAGAAGATACATTTTAGTTTAATCCTGTCAAATTAGACAGCGCCTGAAGAAAATTGACGTATATTTAGACGCCATGTTTTTAAATCGCGTCTAAATTATCTATGGAGTGTCTTAATTTGACAGGACTTAACTAATATTTTATCTTCTGTCCTTTTCTTAATTAAATGGAAAGAGAAAGATGCGCTTAACTTAAATTTACGTTAGTTTGTGAATAAGAGAATCGGCACCAGTGTTCTTCACAGTTAGTTATAGACAAGGAGGAATACACTTGTTCATAATTAAGTAACACATTATATATAAGACTGGCCAACACAAATAAATGTTACTTAACACAAACTGACGCACTTCCGGTTTTCTGTTAGGGACATTACAACATGAGGTTGGGCAACTTGTCAACGCCATCGACAAAATTTAAGGCGGTTGTCTCACTTGGTGGCGCTAAAAAAAACAAAACTCATTTACACCCATTCGTTTTGTTGGTGGCACAACCCGAATTGCGAAACGTGGTGTCCATTTACATGATTGCCACTTAATTTGACCAATACAATACGGTATTTGACACTATTAATCGATAAATCTAAGACATATTTTTTATAAAACCTATCTTTTTATTAGTCCTAAGCATCGGATTTGTTTTTAATTTTCTGTAAAATTGGATTTTTAATTGCTTTAAAATCAATAAATAGTTAGTCAATAGGGTTGCTAGCTTGTGACGTCACAAGCTGGTATTGGCATACAAATCTATCGGAGAACACTACATAATCTATTGGAGAATTGCGTTTTGACAGCTCATAAAAAGTACGTCAATTGATGATGGTGTCAAATACCGGATTGTATGGATTTACGTGACTTTTAGATTGTTCTCACATATACCTAGATATATCCTAAATAATGTAACCAAGTATTGTAATATTACATTGATTTTTAAACGACTTCAAAACGGAGGAGGTTCTCAATTCGATTGCTTTTATTTAAAGTTCGAGTTTCTATCTCGTTCCTCTCCATAGAAAGCTACTCTTTTGGAAAGAGAAAACAGCTTAAACTTTTTGACGAACAAATTAAAAAATACGTAGATACTAAGTACGTAGTGTAAATGGTTTAATTGAACAAATTATTTTGAGTTGAAGTTGGAAAATAATTTTTGACCTATGAGTTTCGATCTCTTACTGGACCATCGTTTGCTTAACCTTAAGAGACCATAGATTGGACAAGCAAGTAGCACGCTTACTTTGGGTTAGCCATGTTTCGGCTCTTTTTGCACCTTTTATTTGAAAGAAGCGCAACAATGACAAAACTAGTGTGCTAAGTAACGTTTATTTATATCGACTATCGTGTCAATATAACAAGATAATTAGAGTATGTTACGACCCTAGAAAGGCCCCATTCTAGGCAGGTTGTGGTCTGTTTGCGAAAGCATAGTTACAAATACGTTTTAAAGCAACAATATGGCGTAAATTCTTAAGAAAGCGTTAAATTCTAATCACAGGTAGACATTTGGCACAATTTGAATACAATATTCTGAATAACAGAAAACCAACATCAAATATGTTGATGATAATTTTAAAAAGTTCTTAGTCTAATCAATAACATGTCTGATGTACGAATTAATCTACATATTTATTTTAACCTACAAGAATTCTAATAAGTACTTCAAAGTTTTAATTATCTTCGTGTTGAAAGTACTGGAAACTAACAAGTTAATACACTCAGCTACGAGATAAAAAAGTCTAAATAAAAATAAGTGATTGAAATCCCATCAAAAATAGAATAGTTTGATTTCTTAGAAAAACAGTATCAAAAAAATATTTATTCAACTTTCATAACTAGTCAGTTTCAAAAAGGAATCACATAGGGAGTTTTACCCTTCTTATCATATTATATTTTAAACAAATAACACAAGTTTAAGAATAAAACACAAAAAATTGACAGCAAATTGTCAAAATGTTTAAAAAAAATAAGTTTCTGCGCTTATTAGAAAAGTAACAGTTGATTTAGCTAAACCGATTCAAGCTTAAATCTTAATTTAACTTAATTAGCTAATCACTGGTTACAGTACCCTGATAAGGTAAATAGAAGTGTTTTATGGCATTTTCAATTCCAATAATTAATTTAAAACATACCTAATAATACTACTGGAGTCTACAACTACAAATAATACTGTTTCTGCACTACATCTATTTGTACTATTCGACAAATAACACAACCTTTTGTACTTCTTAATACACAGAACTTATTATACTTTAGCCAAAATAATGAAGAATATTCTAAAACATTATTTTTTAAAATTACTTATGCATTAGTGTGCAAATTAAATGTTTTATTCAGAACCTTACGAAATGTAATGTATTTTATTATACAAACTGTTGGAGAAAACCGTGTAACAAAACTGACAGTAGTATTACTTTAATTAACAATATTCAACAATAGGTTACGTACCTACTGTTCATTTATGTTCTAATAATTCTTCATTGATATTGGCTGAAGTATAGAGTTGTTAATTTTCACGAGCGCGCGTTTGTATTTTTTGATGTTTGCGTTGTAATGTATAACTTAACACAATGACATAAGAGTCACATGTCGCGCACTCCACTCGGTGTTTGTAAAAGTACACTAGAAGCTTTCATATAACTTAAATAAATAGATATCTTTATATAATAATGATTAATATTGGCATAATATTTTATTACTTTTAAGGTTTTTATATTTTGTCATAATATAATTTCTGGTAGTTTAATAATTACTTCAGGCTACATGGATATTTTATAAAGGTACTAGTTTGCATTTTACGTGCACCTTAGGCCCAATGCACACAAGCCGACATCAGCATTATTAAGGCATACAGCAATATAAATGACAAATCACAGAGTTAATCATTTAGGATAGTATTTGAGTAATATATTACATGACTGTATTGATTGCAGGAGTAAATATTATTATAGATAAAAGTACATAATATTTTAGGTTGTGCTCTGATGATATCTGAACTCTATCAAAAAATACTTTTAAACTGACATAACTGTTGTATAGATACCCTTTAGGAACTACTTTTTAACGATACAAGCTTGGGATCGTGTGAAACTTAGGCCTAACAGTTTGCATAATATGCTGCAATCAATGTTTTTAAACTACGTCTACATTTTACAGCTACATTTTGAATACTATGTATTTGTAAATATTATTTTTTTTGTCAATTTACCACATGATAAAGTTAAGGGAGATTAATTTAATTAGTATTTATTTGAGATCAAGTAATGTTCGACTATTATGGAATGAAACTTGGAATTTATTTCTTATTATTCTTTTGGGAGTTCTCAGCGTTTGACGCTAACAAAGCAGAGAGAGTAGCGTGGGTAGCACTCAATGTACCAGACGTAGGACTTACGATGTTGCCGGGTGAATGTCCCACATTATTGTTGTTTAGTAAACCACCGCTGGTACCTGAGCTAACAATGGTAACGTTGGGCGGTGGTGTAACACCATTCGCAAAACCCGTAGACAATACCTTCTGCGTATTATGCATCATAAAGGACTTGGCGGCGCCCGCACTCCCTAACGTTAGTACCTTCTTCAACATAACAGAAGAATTACAGGCATTGTCAATCATATCTTTGGTTGTAGAAATACTGTCAAAGTCTGTAGAACTCGCAGTGACGACTGTACTTATCTTTGGTGTGGACGTGTGCAGGATAGGGCGGACTGCTGTGACGTTGAAGGTCGCGCTTGAAGCCGGTGTGAGATTGTTCCGATTGATAATGTTCCTTGAAACGATTGCGTTGTGTAATATGTTCCCGGTGGGAAACGACTTGGAACTGACATTTACATACTGAGGGGTGCCGATGATGGTCGCGTTGGATGTGCGTGTGCCAAACCCGATGATTGTACTGGCTGTACCTTGAGACATGACTGTGCTGAATGTACCCTTGGCATTGATTGGTATTCTGCAATAAACAGAAAAATGTATGTCCATTTACTTGAACTCACACGTACCTTAACACGTTTAGTGACAGATCAAAATTTTAGATGAGCAATCTTCATTGATTAAAAAATGAATTAATGTTCTCACACGTAATTTTTGTGAATGGGCCTCATCATAGGAGCTGGTCACCTTTTAACAGCTTTATGACAATTTAATTCAATATATTTTAATCAGCGCCTACCTAAACCAAAACGCAAACAAACACTCACCCTCGAATAACTTGCGAAGTAGTTCCAGGAATGTTCTGTATAGTGACAGTGGCCTGCGGCAGATGGTGGACGGTCCGCTGGCCAGCCGGCGGGATGTTAGAGCTGGTGTAGTAGTGCACAGTACTGCCGGTGATGCGCGGCGGCGCGGCGATGTGTGCTACTGGCACACTATGCACCATACCGCTTGTGGTTGACGCTACTGTGATGCACTTTGTTTGGTTCACTGAGAACTGGCAAGAGAAAATTTAAGAATTAATATACCATATATAATTAACTAGCTGTCCCCAGCGGTTTTACCCGCGTAGTTCCCGTTCCCGAGGAATATTCGGGATAAAAACTGTCCTTTCTCAGGCTATACACTATCTCTGTACCAAATTTCATTTAAATCGGTTCGGTAGTTTTGGCGAGAAAGCGAGACAGACAGACAAAAAGAGTTACTTTTACATTTATAATAGTAGTATGGATCAATTAATTACGGACGCTTATAGTTCTGTCTACTTTTCTGTAGTAAATAATATGGCAAGCACTCACGTTACTAGTGTTCAATGTCGTCCCCAAATCAAATTCATCACCAACCAACGTGATTGTATCAGGATAAGCTCCCGTCAGCTTCTCTATTGTCTTCCTCGCATCAGCGTCGCTTTCAATGTTCCCCAAGTTTCTGCTCAAAAACTCGATGTCGGATTCGAGTAAGCCATCCACCAAATGGTTCTGACCATCCTCTCCATCTTTGCAAAGAGAGAAATCGTCGTTTTCTAACTTTATGTCTTCAACTTTCATCCCATCAACATCAAGGTCGTCCATGTTCTCAACTTTAATACTAATGAGATCCACGTCTTCATCCTTCATTTCCTCCATTTTGATTTCGTCCAAATCTTCTACTTTTATTCCCCCAACTTTCATATCATCCATGTCCTCTACTTTGATATCAGCAAAATCCGTATCTTCTTTCATCATTGGTACATCTGAGAAGTCCCTACTGTTTTCGCCGTTTCCTATATACTGGCTGGCATCAAAACTGTTGCTGTCGAAATTGTCATGGTTAGGTTCAACTTTGATGTCTTCTATTTTGTATTTGTCCTCCTCTGGTATGTTGCTTGTGCAAGGCTGAGGGCTGTTTGCATTGCTTATGTCACCACTGAGGGCTCTTTTAAGAACATAGGCCTTTATTTTTCTGAGCATAAAAAGAGGCACTTTGAAACCTGTTAATTCTCCTAGCATGGGCAGAGAGTTGTGTTTGTATGTATCGCTGTTGGCAAGTTCTTCAATGTCTTCCAAAACCTGAAAACATACCAGACTTTGAATAAATTATAGCTCTTGGAGTGATCAGCTAATCAGTGACTAAAATTAAACATAATTACCATAATATATGTTTTGCCCCCAACAGCATTCACCAAGTTATGACTGGCAATCCATTCCTTGTCTGACGAATCAGCTGGGTACCTAAGTAGACCAGCATGTCTGGCATAGAGGCGTCCTCGAGAATTACCTAGGCCTAGCAACTGAAATAAGAAATTGTAATCCTTACATAAAACATCATAATTCAGATCCGCCTAAAATTCTCAAACCTACTCTCATAATCTTGATTTTGCCAGCACATCTGTGGTTGAATTGTGACCTGTTAAAATCGCCATTATACCAACAATTTTACGCCAATGACCAGTGGCGTAGCGTGGCTTTTCGCCGCCCGGGGCTGATCGGAAATCCGCCGCCCCTTATTTTAACCATAGTCGCTTAAAGTTTAAATATTATATTGAATTGACTTAATTCGTACATCGTACACCTTATTGCAAGTCAAAATGTACTGCTTATGCATGCTTCAGGTGGAAAATACATCTAAGAGAAGAAAAGCCGCAAGAAACCCACATTTCTTATATGTATGTCTCCACCCTAAGGACATCTTAGGTTTCTGCGCAAACTATTCATTGAAAAAAAAAACTTAATTATACGGATTGAACCCCTGCTAAAAGTGACCGTTTTTAGCAATTTTTTAATCTCTGAACTTGCAATATAACTTTAAAAAAAGTATACACAGTTTTAAAACACCATTTTCAAATCACTTTATGAATTTCGGTCTGTAACAAGACAAATTTATGGTGGCACTAGTTGTTGAGAAATACGTCCAGTAATCTATATATCTGTCGCAGTCATCTGGTTAAATCAGCTATTTGATTGTATGACTAGCGCGTTCATTGAATGACGACATTTAATTGAATGACTAAACGACAACTCGTCAAGTAGTTTAATGTAACGTTCAACTACTTGACTGAACGTCATTTAGCATTGTCGTTAAATGGGATATAGTCGACTTTGTAATGTTTGTTTAGGGTGACCATAAGTTCGCAACCTAAAAACTTAACTTCCTTTACATAACAAAAATGAGGACATGACATGACACACTTTATTATGATTTTAATTTAAAAAAAAAACTTTAAAACTAGCTGGCTGTTTTAAGGTAAATCCATGCTGTCACACAATTTTATCAAGAACTAGCTTTTGGTAAAAAGAGACAAAAAGTAGCCTATGTTACTCTCCATCCCTTCAACTATCTCCACTTAAAAAATCACGTCAATTCGTCGCTCCGTTTTGCCGTGAAAGAAAGACAAACAGACAGACAGACACACTTTCCCATTTATAATATTAGTATAGATAAGTCACTTTAATGTAAATTTAATCAAAATAATATCAAGACAGTGCTATCTGCGCGAGCTATTTTACGCCATATTTGTTTTGGTGACTACTAACGCCGCAGTGGAAAAAAAATGACCTAAATTACAATCACCTGACTGATATTTTGTCCGCTCTGTTCAAAGGGCTATGCTACAATCAGCTATCTAGTCGGACGTTGAGTGACGCTTGTTCAATCAGCTTTCGGCCTAGTCATTCAGTTAAATGTTGCTATTCAATGAACGCGCTAGTCATACAATCAAATAGCTGATTCAACCAGATGACTGCGACATATCTATACTTGCTTATAATAATACTGTAGAGAGGTCCATTCTGTACATTGAATACTTATTCAAAATTAATCCATACTCCGTGGCCGGCTATAGGCTTTATAACACAACGCTAAGACACATAGGAGCCGAGCAGTAAATAAAAGTGGGAGAAAAACGGGAAAAAAATATTCCTTTTGAGAGATTCCGTTGCGTGCGGGCAGCAATAAGGCTGATCGATGGCTTTGCTGGATATTCATAGCTTTTACATCAGAGTAACACATAATATTGTGCTACATAACATTGCACCATGAGCCACGGGAGCCGATCAGAACCAAAAACCTAACATAACGTGGGTACGCGATGATCGTGGGGTCCATGGCCCTCTACGGGGCTCGAACCTGGCCTTGGCTCCGGCCCGGCTTTTGAGGGCGTCCCAGAGAGTTATAACCATTCGGATGGTGCGGGGAATACCGCAAAGTCTCCTGCGAGGCGGCAAGGCTTCCTGCGGGCATCCGGCCGTGAGATTTGGAGACTATGCGACTGTCGCAACCCAGTGCTGGGCACGCCTCTTTGAGGAGTTGGCTGACGAGGCGCCACGGCGCTCTCACGTATCGCGGGACACAGGTTCTCACCGGACACGGACATTTCGAGGGGTTCCTGTGTCGGATATTCGGGCGGAAACGGTCGCTTGGAGGAATGCCTCGCATGGGCAGGCCACCGCCGTGTCCTTGCAGAGGCGATCGGTGGGAGTGACCGAATGGGAAGCCGTCACCGCCTTCTGCGAAGCAGTCATGCTGGAGAAGTAGGCTGCTGCACGCGTGAGGCAGTGTCAGGCCTCACACCCCGGACAAAAACCCAGGTGTAGGCGTCAAGAGTGGCAAGACGACTACCGGCCACCGTAGGCGCGTGCCTGTGGGTGGCGATCGATGGGTAGCTCGCCGCCCGATAAGGACCAGGCCCGTGTCGACGGCGCGTTAGTTCCACTCGCGCCTCAAAGGCCTTGTCCAGGAAGGGCAAATTTGCCGCGATTCTCTTTTTCTCTCTTTATCCATTATACCCGCACTCGCTCTAAAATTCGTAGTAAAAAAGTATCTCGACTCGTGCGCATTAGGCGCAAGTCGATTCTGGCGAATTGCACGCGAATTACGCGCGAATTTATTATTCGCGCGATGCTTGTGGACGCGATGTTTTGGTGCCTAGTATCTCACCAACGCGCGAATGAATTCGCGCCAAACGTTTCGCGGTGAATTCGCCCTTTCTGGACAAGGTCAAAGAGCGGAAAAAATCGCGCGGACGCGCGTCGCCGGCTGCCTGAGCCCACGCGGTTATCGTCCTCTTAAAGCTTTCGCGGGTGCTTTTGGTAACTAACATATTGCGAACAGTAGGTAGGTAATTTGGAAAAGTATTTTTTTTTTAATAATTCAATCCAATATTTTCGTCATGTTCCCCAATTGCCGCCCCCTATTATGTGCCGCCCGGGGCCATGGCCCCCCCGGCCCCCCCCACGCTACGCCACTGCCAATGACATATGTGCCCAAAAAAATGTATTGTAAGCTATTGTTGTGGTTGATAGTGAAAATGTAGTTGATAATATTATCAACAAAGTTTTGATAGTCCAATTTTTATTTGTGTTTGTGGTGAATGCGGTATATTGTACTTGGCATAGGGAGCACGTGCCTGTATTCATGTTATGGCATTCAAAAGGTGGGGCTTAATAGGAACTATTTTATTAATTTTTATTTCTTAATTTAATTAAGTTAATGTTTAATAATTAAGTTACACACTAAACAAGACACACATGGAATTTCTAAGTAAAATTTTATTAAAATAAACTTTAAAAGGTTCTTACTTTATGAGCATGAGACCCCATAATAAACAAAGTTTCCTGGGTCAATCTTGCTGGGTTCCACTTCTCCGGGTCTCTGATAGCTGGTGAGGGTAGTGGTGAAGAAGATGCACTGTCTGTGCTGTCCTCCTGTTTGATCTTCTTTCGTTTTATGGTCATGACGTCAATATGATCATTATCGGAATCTTTTCTCTTTGGGCATGGACTCTGTAACTGTGTAAATTTGACCCATCTTAAAGTGTAATAAGTAGTGGTTGGTATGAAGCAGAATAAAGCAGTTTTTTGTTCTTTTGTGTAGCTTGCCTCAGTTGAAATGACAACCCACTAAGTACTTCATTGTGTATTCTTATCATTTAAGTTGTGTACGTAAAATGCGGTGGCGTCATTCACAACTTAGACAAGCTTTACTTTTTTACTAACATAATGTATGTAGGTGCAATTTTTTAGTCTTGTATGGTTTCTGGATGCATTTTGATTCAATCCTCCCATACAAAATACTTTTTTTTGTTGTTATTCGTCGACAATGGTAAGGAACCACCCGAGCACGATTTATATTTGCACTTAGCCGGTTTTTTATTATTTTTTTTTTTTTTTCTTTTACAAAAATAATAATACAGAATTATTCTAATGAAATAGCAACCAAAAACCACTAAGGTTTAAACTTGTTGCTGTGATGAGTCATAACATAATCAATATTGAAAAAACAAGGAAGCATGTGAGCATTATAGAAATATTAAGGTTCAGGTCTTTAAAAAGTTACAATCATTCCTACATGATACTTAAGTAATATTGCTTAAGTTTACATTTTATATTTTTATGTGTGATACATTTGTTAACTTCTGAGGGTAGACTATTAATAAGTCTCGGTATAATATAAGCGGTAATTCTTATCGAAATCTACCACACTCGCAGATATTCAGCCATTTTTCTTGAAAGATATGCTAGCTATACGTTATTATGAAACTTGTAGAGTAACAACTCTGTTCAAAGATCAGCCTACTGTTGAATGAGCTTGTGTAATAGAGAAGAAAGTATTAGTGTAAAAAAAAAATATATATATTACTCATTATTAATCCTTTTACCTGTTCCTAAGTTATGAAATTAAGATCATTTGATACATACATATTTTGTGAAGTGATTAGTGAAAAGTGCATGAATCACATTTTTTTTGTTTGTAGCCATTTTATATATTTTTATGTACACTTACTGTAGTTTTGACAAGTTTAGAGTCAACACTGTTACTGGATTCAGAATCACTGGTTTCATATGGTGATTGTGCTGGCCGAGGCGGAGTAGTGTACAATAAACGGGTGGCATCCAACATGGCTCGGCAAACCGCTCTCACCTATAAATCATTGATCAATTGTTTTTTACTCAATCCTCCACATTGGTATGCAAAACATTTTTTTTTACTTTCAGTAATAATACTGAATAATACTAACTTTTACACTTTCTCTGTAACAATGGTCATAAGCAACATCTACTCATTCTTCAATCAAAATATAAGGCAAGCTATCATTTAAGTTAGTAAATTACTATTGTGTAACTTTCATCTGTTTTATTCATAGTATTAATGATAACAATTATTAATGTCAGTCACAACATGCATTGGGTCATTATTTAGTGATATAATGATTAATGTCATTACATGCATCACTTTTAGATTAAATAGTAATGATACCTGATCTTCACTAACAGATTCATCTCCCAAATTCAACCTTATGTTGTTGACAGCTGGCACAAAGAATTTCTGAAAATTAAAACATGAAAACAGTTCAGTTTTCTCATATTTTATTACATATACAAGTACTCTTGTTTATAGCTACTGATTTGTTACAAGTAATTCAACAATAAGTACTTTTTTATGGATGGAAATCATCAAATGACTTCTCTTGACTTAGGCAGAAGGGGAAGGGAGTGTCAGACTTTTAGTGACTAAAAAACCTACCCTTGCTCATTTGGTTGCCCTTTATGTTCTAGGTCAGTGGGTCGTCCTAGGGTTCTAGGACTGGGTAACTATTAGAACTATTCCACAGCCCCGGCAGACATTGCCCCTAGAGGGCTCTGTCACAACAACACTTAAATTTACAATTTACTTGAATCTAGAAACTTACCTCCAAATATTTCTTAATCACTTGATCTATTTCTCTAGTGACCGCTGACTGTATAGTTTGTCGTAACATGTCCAAGGATTTGTTTGCACTCGCCCTAAACTCTGCAATAGGTCTTGAATGTGGCTGTACTGGTCCAGGGAGGCTAAACCTTCTATGCATAGCAGCCAGTGTATTTATTGCAATCTGACGTGTTACTGGCTGCTTCTGAAATTATCAGACCCATGAAAAAATGCCATTGACGGAATAAAACATTCGAATATTTTTCCGAACTTAGAATGGGTAATAAATACAGATAAATGCCTGTTAAATTAAGGTACTTCAAGTTTGGCTCATAGATGACCAAATTACCTTTTGTTTACTTACTTATCCATTTAACAGAGTAAATTAAAGACAAATTTACACATTTTGATTAAGTATTTTCATGAAAATACGAAAAATTTATTATTCAACCAACCAATAATTCAAAAAACAGTTTTATAATTAACTAGCTTTTGCCCGCGGCTTCGCTCGCGTTAGAAAGAGACAAAAGTAGCCTATGTTACTCTCCGTCCCTTCAACTATCTCCACTCAAAAAATCACGTCAATTCATCGCTCCGTTTTGCCGTGAAAGAAAGACAAACAGACAGACAGACAGACACACTTTCCCATTTATAATATTAGTATATGGATATTATTTATTTACAAACTCTTATTTACACTGAACTGACGGACGTATTCATGGTCACTGTACAAAGCTATTAAAAATAATAACTTACTGCTTGCATACTGTTGGGTGTGCTAGAACGAGCATTCAATGATTTGGTTGGCGCCTGAAAGCCCCATGTACTGCTGGAACTTTCAGTAACTGGATTCTGATGCGAAGTTTCTATATTATTCCAATTCTTTTGCACCACCATTTCGAATTCCTGTCATAGACTGTTTTGTTTGATTTTCATTCCCGTTTACCCGAGAGATCATTCACGATCTGACTATATTATCACTAAATACAACAATAGGTACGTAACGACTAGCGTCAAGAAATTTTTATATTTATTACCAAACAGAAAACGAGCTTTGAATGAAAACTGCCCAAAAGAGACAAGGGCGGACCATAGACAAAATAATTTCTGGGTGGCACAACAAGGGCCAATGGGCTGCCAAGTTCACAACCAGCATAACCCAAAAATCCAAAAGTATATTAGTCCGGCAAAATCAGTTGACATAGAATACCACTTCGTTTATCATTATAATGTTGATCAGTGTATGAGCGTTGCAAGTAAAATCACAGCATTAGCTTCACCAATAAGTTCAAAAGAATATTTGAGAGAAGTCACGTCAATTAAGCCGGATATACATTAGGAAACTAGTGACTTGAAATTAGTTTTATAACACTAATTTGACCAGTAATTTCACGTGTTTCACGTGTGCGTTCAGTTTTACAATGCACGCCTTGTAAAACTGAACATTTACACGTGAAATAAAGTTTTATAAAACTAATTTCAAGCCACTAGTTTCGTAATGTAAATCCGGCTTTATAAAACAATACAATACAATACAATAGATTCTGTCTACTGTCTACTATAGCGAAATCAATTGATTTTATGGATTCATCTTTGTCTTATCCATACTAATATTATAAATGCGAAAGTAACTCTGTCTGTCTGTCTTTCTGTCTGTCTGTCTGTCTCTTCTTCACGCCTAAACCAGTGAACCGATTTGAATGAAATTTGGTACAGATATAGTCTGGGACCCGAGAAAGGACATAGGATAGTTTTCATCCCGGAAATCTCCCGGGAACGGGAACTATTATTTCACGCGGACGACGTCGCGGGCAAAAGCTAGTTTGATCTATAAATGATGTTATATAGACCAATATTATAATTTAGACTTTTAATGTACCTACGTAGTCAAGTCTTTTGTTTAGAAAGTTATCAAGTAGGTAAGTAAAATTAAAGAATAAAAGTATTTAAAACCAAACGAAACTATGAACTGATTTCTATAATTTATACACCAAGTCCCACACATTCGTTTTGATTCATACTGGGAGACTTAAAAACACATAAAATAATTTTCATTCTTGTAACTCACAAAGTAACGACCTCATGTATCTAAAAGGCGGATACAGACTTTGCGAGTCATGTGCCACGAACGGCGCACAACGAATGGGTTGCTAGGTTGCTACGCAATGCATGTGTTGCGGTTGCGCACTTACGAACGTGCATGATACATCGAACTGCTAATGCTCTGCGATCCCCCCTCCACGGCTACATCATCGGACAGACTATCGATGACCCAATGCCCCAGGTATTTGAACTTCGTGACCCTGAAAAGCTGAGCGCCTCCCAAGGTGACTGGTGGGACAGTCTCATAACATTTGTTACCCGTTTTAAAAACCAGTAGCTCGCTCTTGGTCGCGTTGTACCTAAGGCCGTGAGCCACCGCATAGTCTTCACAGATGCGAAGTAGCCTCCTAAATGCACTGATCGATGGGCTCAGCAACCAACACCATGTCATCCACGTAGCTGATGTTATTGACGCGGTTCCCATCAATGGATCATCCGACGACCCGACATCTACATACAGGTTGTAAAACTTGGGTAAACTGATTCCCCCTTGCCTCACACCGCACTTCAACCCATATGCATCCGACAGGACACCCGCCCACCTAATATTTGCATTGCGCTCTGAGACGGACGTGGTATTACGTAAATATAATTGTTATTTTCGCTCAGCGCGGCGTAAGCCGACGCTCGGAATTGTTTTGCCATGACTGACAAACTTGTGGCAAACGTGCTGCTGGCGTTCCTGCAGCAGAAGTTGGACGTAATGGATGAGGTGTCCGCTGTCCAGATCTGCGCTACGAGCTTCAGTGAAGAAGACATTGCGGCTGCGAAGCTGCTGTTGTTTTGGTCGCTTAACAAAGTTGACCCAGATGGTGTCTCGCAGGCGTGACGGGACAAAGAAAAGCATACAACATATTATCACGCTATTAAAGGAGACCGATCCTGATGACGTGCCAACGTTTGTGGCGAGGGATTTAAATAAATTACCGCCTGTCACTTTCGATCACGTCGACGTGACCAGCCTACTGAAGGACATCGTCTCCTTAAAGGCAAGTTTGGCTGATATAAAGAAGCAATTGGATGCATCCCAGAATACAGTAGCGGAATTGCGCACACAAGTTGATGAGTTGCGCAACGCTGTTGCAGTATCTGGGTCACCGGTGCGTGGTAACAACATAAACGCGCGTCGAGGAGCCGCCTGCGTCAATACGTCAGTCACGAGTTTCGCGACAGCAGTTTTGTCGCCGGCGCAAGTGCCGCCTGTGGAGTGTGCGCCGCTTAGCCCCGCTCCCGTCTCCGCAGCGCCCCTCCGCGCAGCCTGTACTATACGACCACATGATACCCGGCTCCGGCCAGTGGTGACTACGAGCACCCCAGCTGCTCCACACGCACAGCCTGTGCCTAACAAGGCAACGGACCGGGCTGAAGATGATGGTTTCACGACAGTGCAAAGGAGGAGGCGCCAACAACGAAGCCAGAAGAACCGCTGCGGTCAGGCTCCTGAGAAGCCTGATACGATTTTACGTGCTGCAGCACCGAACACCACCGTGTACATTTCGAGCCTTCACTACACTGCTAAGGCAGAGGACATCGTGGAGTACTTGCGTCAAAAGCTGAAGTACACTTTGAGAGTGCAGCTGCTGGAGTCGCGCCGCAACGTTTATTTTAAGGCGTTTGTGGTGCGCGTACAAACATTTTTATATACTTGTATGTATGTTAGATTAAGGTATTTATATATGTGCCTAAGCAGCCTGAAATAAATTACATTTGATTTTGATTTGATTTAAAATAATTGTATTGGTTTTTATACCGATACCAATACTTAGAATATTGACCGCGTCTACACCACTACTTTCTAGATCACTGCGTGAATCTCATACCCTCATTTCTCAAGATTACCTACCGATTCAGTTGGCATGTAAACCGAGAAAACTAAGAGTGCTTAAGCGCCTACCGCTATTTTGATAGCCACAAGACGCTCTCTTTTACACTGCACGAAAGACACATTTGCATAGGCGCCCTCCACAATATAGCAAATCCACCATAAGGTCGCACCCTCGCAGGATGCCCGACGACGCGGCAACGTATCTACCGCCAATTTTTCCACGAAGTCGACTTCGTGGAAAAATCTAAGGGTCTACGCTGCTCAGAAAGGAATTTCGTGTGGCAGCAACCAGTAGGTTTCTTGCAATGCAAATATCAGATGTTTGACATAGTAGTCTGCCATAATCAATCGATCTATAATAGATTTACAATTAAAACTCACAAACGTACTTGCTTTTGAAGTAGAATATTTTTTCATACTACTTGCTTGCTTTGGTTTTGAGTAAAACTCGTAAGACCGCCATAGCTCAGTATCGGTCCATGTTTGACCCCTGGTTTAATTCGTTGCAAACAGGTTGATAATGATCTCTCTTAAGGATCTCTAGTAGGCGAGACGACGAAGAAAAAGTAATTAGTCCGCCATTGAGATTAATAAAAAATTTTGGACACGTATTTTTTATTTTTTCGTTTACGAGAAACGAAAAAAATGACGACGATACAGTGAGTTGAAGTTGTGCGTGACGTCACGATTAGATACAATTTTTGCATTATGGTCAGAGATGGGCGTTTTAACGTAAAGCAAATAATAAAGCAGGTTATATAAGTTAAGCACTTATGTACATTTAAAATGTTGAGCAATTAACATTATTTGCTTTTTCTTTAAATTACAAGTTTTATAAGATTTGATAACTTTATAGACACCTAATGCCATCTAGTGGCAATAATGAATATAAACGAGGTTTTATGTCGCTTTTGCAAGTGCCCGATAGATGGCGTGCTAATACAATTTCAATCGATAGACGAACTGTTACTTTACGACAATAGATCTTAAAGTAATTGCAATAAGATACAAAAATGCATTTCTTTCGACTATTTTAGTAGATCGTGAGTCACACGAGTGTATACACCTACCGAATTTAATATGACTACAACGTATTAAAATTGGTTTTAATCATCGCCGTTTAATTTATACGGGTTCTAATTCCATTGAATGCTTTTCGATAGTTGCTTTTTTAAGTTCAGTGTCGTTTTTAATGCGTCAGTGGAATGTTGTGTTGTTCGCTTTTAATATTCGACGTTTATTACGCGCGTGTTAGCTTTTTAAATTTACGTTCGTATAATTTTGTAAACTGTTGACAAAATTATATAAATAATTGGTGTAAAAATGAAAATATGTATTTGCGTATGCAAAAATATACCTACTTAATATATTTATGTGGAATGTTTGGCTTTAAATGTGGCAAATAATTAAAGGAATTTTTGAAATGAGTTTTGGAACCTTTTATTAAAGATCTGATGAAAAAAAATCCTCTGTATGAGTGTAATTTTTAATGCAAAAAAAAAACATAAAACAACATTTAAAATTAAATCATGTTAGTGGTACATACGTTTTCAGCAAATAACACATTTCAACCATTTTAAATTTAAGTCAATAATAATTAATAATTGCTCTTTTGTTAAATAGCTGATAAGCTACTAAGCTAACAATATAGTTGACTTTTGAGGAATAATTAACGAATAAGTGCGTTTAAAGATTTAAGCCGTTATGCACATCTTTACAATGGCGTCAAAAGCCCCCACTGTGTCCCCACTCCAGAACTTTGTTGCCCTTTATCTTTGTATTTTTTTATTATTTTGATGAACCAAAAAATACGTGTCCCGTATTTTTGGCCGATCTACAAGACGGACTAAACAGAATGCCATTTTTTTATGTTGTCGTCATCCCTATTACACTTATAGATCGAATTTCATGTGTTTTTAGCACATTATACAGAATGATATGTACTAAAAAGAGATATTTCATTTACCCATACAATATATTGTATACAGTAGAGGTCTTGGTCAAATCAATGATTACAGATATAAAAATAATCAAGAATGATGGTCACAGAACATTACCCTAATGTTGACGTTTCAAAAGGCAGAGTGTCGTGTTGACGGTGTTGACCATAGATTCGGTTGACGTCACAACATTTCATTGACGTATTTTACCTACAAGCGACTGAGGCTTGCTAGAACCGGCTACTTTTCACTGTTAATTTCGTTGGTAAGCAGTGGTCTCGAACCTACCGATTTTTCGGTATTTCTACCGATATGGGCTCTGTTCTACCGAAATACCGAAATATAACGACTTTTCTACGATTTCACAGAACACCCGAAAACACATAATTTATAATGAAAAAATTACTGGAACATTAAAAACTATTTTTGATTGTTTTTTAAAAAGAGAATATTTAACTAGCACTTCAATCGAAAATATTGATTTAAGAATCCCAGAAATTTTATGGATATTGATGACGTATACTATGGTGCTGCTGCGTCTGCGACTACTAAGTAGTTCAGAAAATCTAAACTCAGATCAAGTAAAGTTTAAATGCAGATGCCTAGATTTTTATATCGAAGCTTGTAAACAAATAACCACGCGGTTTCCATTGAAAAATAACCCAATAAAAGGTTTAGACATAATCAATCCAAAAAATTTTAAAATTGGCAAAACTACTTTGATAGGTTCTGTGAGTAGGCTCTTTCCCAATATTGTTCACAGCAATGATTTCCAGGAAATTGATACTGAGTGGCGCATTTTAAGAAATTGTGAACAAATCAAAGCATTTCCTGATGATGTAGAACTATTTTGGGATGAAGTAAGTTTACTAAAGCGTGGCGATGAAACTCAAATGTTTCCATTGTTGTCTAATTTCGTCTTTAATATTTTATCACTTCCCCATTCATCCGCTAACGTTGAACGCATATTTTCACATATTAATCTTTTGAAAACAAAGCAGCGAAATAGGTTCTCTACTGAATCAATCACTGGTCTATTACATTCAAAACGACTCTTTAATACAACTAATTGTTACGATTTTGAAATTAATTCGAAGATGACCGCGCGCGGCTATGGCCAAAGAATATTGGTATAAAAAATAATTATGATTGTTACAAATTAGTCTGTAAGTTTTTTTGAAGTGAAAACTTCTTTAGCGGCGTTGAGCACTTTTTCTGTAATGGGTATAAAATCTTAAACTCGCGTCAGGACACGTGACCTGATCGAAAAAGCGTAGGACGGATGGATAGTATTAATAATCAAGTTTTCACTTCTGCCGGCACTCCCGGAGTGCAACCCGTCTTTTTTTTTAATAAATAAACGAATATTATTGAATATTGTATTTTTTTTTGTCAAATACCGAATTTGGGTACAAATATACCGATTTTAGCTGGCAATTCTACCGATCTCGCTCTATGACGTTCGAGACCACTGTTGGTAAGTGATTATTTTACTAAATGTAATTTTTGTCTTGGTAGCCATTCAAATATCTTATATAAATGAATATACTCAGTGTATTCCAATCACAAACATTTACGTATGTCAAGTTCGTAATCAGATAGGCATCATTGACGACGACTCCGACTCCGGCCTCCGGCGGCTCTCCGCCACTATTTGTAATACTTTCCGTTTCAGTCCGGTTTGTAAAGTGGAAGGAGTACG
Organism: Athetis lepigone; assembly: GCA_033675125.1. Taxonomy (NCBI): domain Eukaryota; kingdom Metazoa; phylum Arthropoda; class Insecta; order Lepidoptera; family Noctuidae; genus Athetis; species Athetis lepigone. Next base: position 13,766,049 of record CM066239.1, on the reverse strand, counting down.
ACGTGACCACTTACTAAAATAATTATCATTCTACGAAATATTTATTGGTAAGATAACACGCCCATAAATTTATCATACAGTTTGCTTTTTAAAAACCTATTTTCTATTATTGAAATTTACTGCAGTTTTGTCTGTTTTGTGCTGTTTTATAAAAGAGCCTTCCACTCAAACCTCTTGGACTTTGTACTTTGCCATGTCACGAATTTCCTTCTTTGATCTTGACATTGTAACATAATTCTTGCAAGTTGATATTAACTCATAATAAACTAATCCATACAGGTTAGAGTGTACATACCATGTCTTGTGTATTTATAGAATTAATCCTCATTTTCCTGTAACCAAATATAAGCTACCAAATCTCTAATAAGTATTTTGCTAATTTAGGTAACATAATTTTAGTGTAAATTACCTTAAAAGTAATGCCAAAGATATCTCCCTTCTTCCAATGGCAATTATCAATGCCAGCACCCTATAGAAAAATCTATTATCACTGAATTTGAGTCTGATGAACCAGGTAGGTAAATTTTAGTGACCAAGCGGATTTTTTAATATGCACTTAACCAGTTATCACTTCAATACTTATTTTTGGTTACTATGTCATACAAAGTTTGCAAATCATTGCTTATCTTTACTCTTATTATCTCACAAACTATATCAGCCTAGTCATGGTCCAAAAAGTAATATAAATCATGTTATTGCTCTGAAAATTATAAGTATTCTGAGAATGTTGAGCATGTCCCATTAGGCACACTCATTCCTTTTTTTATTTAACCTTTCAACAACCAACCGACAGCCGGCTGTCGGGCTGCTATTGTCTTTCTATTGTGTCTCAAATCACAACTGTTCGAAGGATTAATTCTCATAATTACAAATATGGCATTTGTACTAATTTTAAAATGGGCATTTGAAATATCATTTAAAATCCATAGTCAGTCACAATTCCATCTTGGTAAATTTCAATCAGGTCATAGTCAAAAATGCTGGTAAATAAATAGAAGGATAAAATAGATTTTTTTTTTAAACTAAAAATTAGAGAACAAATATTCATAAAAGTTATTAAAATTGACTTCTAAAGTAAATATTCCTAGTTATTATAGACCTTAATTTATTACATTTTAGATAAATTTTAACCTGTTGTGCGTATGTGAAGACTGGAAAATGGATAAAGAAAGCCGTTCAGAATCTGTGATTCTTAACCGGATAATGGAATTGCCAAGCTTACCAGTATTTATTGTTTATATTTTTATGGCCTATGGCCTTGTTGTTAGAATTAGTTTAATGAACTTAGATAAATCTTTGTTGACATTTTTTTAGTTATCATTATGTTTAGGAAGATAGAAGTTATGTAGTTATATCAAACAGTAAACAAACTTCTCCCTGCGGCTTCCCCCTTGGAGGGCTAGTGTAGGTAAAAGTCGAAAGTAATTTTTTTTTTAAAGGAATTCTTGTTCAACTTGAACGCTAGTTCCTTTTATAAAATAAAAGTAGTACAAGTTACCGAGCTAAAAGTCAACTATCTTGTCAGCATAACCTCTGTCAATATGGAACCAGCCATTTTGGAATGGAACTCAAAACAGGCAAAATATAACAAAAAAAATTGTACACTTCCATTTACTAAGTAAAAACATATAGAAATTGCAAACACTTTCATCTATATTTATTTGTAGAGTTATAGATAATATCCTCTCATAGTCATTAGTGATCCGTAACATAATCATTAGAATATCAATGAGTTTACAGATAAATCGTTGTGTTAGTAAGTTGGTAGTAGAGATGACGGTTGGCCAAACATACTTCTCTTTTTGTTCTGAAGAATCTGCAACCCCAGGAGGAAAGTCTAAATTTGAAGTTGTACTCAGTTAAATTGACAATTCGGGTTCTTAAAGGAGAGAACTGCCTCCCCCGCCCTCCTCCGCTATTCTCATCTTCTTTGTAGGCATTCACAAGACAGTAAATAGAAGTCAATTGTAGATTGCCAATTTATTACATCATCCTTGTATGTGCGTATTATATGATAAAATTTATTACACAGTAGGTAGTGCAAACTTGAAAATATGTTTGGTTGGACCCTATCAAAAACATGTTATTGTTTATATATTTTGTTACTTTTATTAAAGTTTTAGGTATAACAATTACAGTCTGTTTGTTTTGTTTTATCAACTGTTTGTTAGAGTAGATGGTTTTTTTTATCGAATTAGCAATTTTCTAAGCATAACTAACTTACCATTTTGTGATTAAATAAAAAAAAATGATACAAATTATTTATTAAAGGTACTTCTTTAGTTTGTCGGAATTAAAACAAATAATAAAACTAACATAAGGATAAAAATTAAAGGACCATTGTCTGATGATCGTCGTAGATTTGCTCCTTCATTTGCAAGAACGACTGGCAATTGGCCGAATTTTATTTCATGGTTAATTTCCACTTAATGTGGATACCTATTTCACAAGGTCTGTTATGAGAACATACAATTTGACTGCTCATTGTGCAATAGTCACCTACCTAATGTATTCTTTGAACTTTAATTATAAAGAGTACATAGTCTACGATTTTTGTTTATTTTAATATGTAGGTACGAATGACTGCTACCAAGGCCATTACACCAATGTGTGGTAGTAAGTAGTAGTATAGTGTTTACGTAATTTATAGTGATAAGGTGATACATCTTGCTGGTTAATTTATTTACCAGTTATAGTCTGTACTTACCTATTGTTTTATTTTATTTACGTATACAAATTCGTACGTGTATAGTTAAAATAATTACAGTATTTTTACTTTTTTACAACATGGAAAAAATGCCTGATTTAAGTTTCAACAGTAGTTTTGTAGATCCTAGTAATAGATTGGTTATTTCGTGACACATGTTCTGGCATTATTTATATATTTTTAATTTTGTTTTCAGGAAATCACAATGTCGAAAATAAAGGCTGGACCCGTTGTCGATGTCCTCGGTGATGAGATGACCAGGATCATCTGGGATTTAATCAAAGAAAAGCTCATACTGCCCTTCTTGGACATCGAGCTTCACGTCTACGACTTGGGTATGGAAAACCGTGATAAGACTGATGACCAAGTAACCATTGATTGCGCAGAAGCAATCAAGAAATACAATGTTGGCATCAAATGCGCGACAATCACCCCTGATGAGAAGAGAGTAGAAGAATTCAAACTAAAGAAAATGTGGAAGAGTCCTAATGGAACAATCCGTAACATTCTTGGCGGCACGGTCTTCAGGGAAGCAATTATTTGCAAAAATATTCCTCGTCTTGTAACTGGTTGGGAAAAGCCTATTATTATCGGCCGTCACGCACACGCTGATCAATATAAAGCTACTGACTTTGTTGTACCCGGTGCTGGAAGCCTGGAGCTTATCTGGACACCACCGAAGGGGGAACCTATCAGGCATGTTGTTAACGACTTCAAGGGTGCTGGTGTCGCCCTTGGAATGTTTAACACTGACGCCTCTATCGTCGACTTCGCTCACTCTTCATTTAAATATGCTCTTGGTAGAAAGTATCCTCTTTACCTGAGCACAAAGAACACTATTCTTAAGAAATACGATGGCCGTTTCAAGGATATCTTCCAGGAAATTTATGAAAAGGACTACAAGTCACAGTTCGAAGCTGCCGGTATTTGGTACGAACACAGGCTGATCGACGACATGGTTGCTTATTCGATGAAATCCGAGGGTGGATTCGTGTGGGCTTGCAAGAACTACGATGGAGATGTACAATCAGATTCAGTAGCCCAAGGTTACGGCTCTTTGGGTCTAATGACCTCTGTTCTGATTTGCCCTGATGGAAAGACTGTAGAAGCGGAGGCTGCTCATGGTACAGTAACCAGGCATTACAGATTCTATCAACAAGGAAAGGAGACATCCACCAATCCCATTGCTTCAATCTTTGCATGGACCAGAGGTCTTCTGCATCGCGCCCATCTGGATGACAATGCTGAACTTAAGAACTTCGCCGAGACTTTAGAGAAGGTGTGCATCGATACAATTGAATCTGGAATTATGACTAAGGATCTTGCTATTTGTATTAAGGGTATGAGCAATGTAAAGAGGTCAGACTATTACGAAACATTCGAGTTTATGGATAAACTTGCGGAAAATCTTAAGAAAAGCTTGGGTAAATGACTACCTACACAAAAAAAGTTGTGTAACCTTTGAACAATTTTTACCAATCGATTTTTATGTATGAACTTTTGTAATGTTACAATGGAATGAGGGTATTTTATTCAAACCTTATTTATAAAAATAACAATTATTATAATTTATTACTGTAATAAATGGAATTTTAAGCTTAGATATTGAAATGTTTTTATTATAATTTAAGTCTAGACTTTCCCCTGGCTCTCGATTTTTATTGTAAATGAGAAACAAGAACAATGTACAATTTAATTTTCATTAGTTTTTATTTTACTATCGTATCAACATTAGTTATCAAATCCCATTGCTTTAATCTTTGTCAACTAAATGTTGATCTGATATTTTACTATCATAATCAACATAGTCAATATAGATATCAATCCTACCATATTTCTTTTTACGCGAATTGCTAGTGGTAAGTACCGTTAGGTACATACCTATACTATGTAATTTTTTTTTTGCCCACTCCCCGTAAATCATCAAATGACTTCTCACGTCCTGGGCGGGGCGGAAGTATGTGTCAGACTTTTACCACTTTTACTGACTAAACCCACTCATGTTCATTCGGTTCTCCTTTATGTTCCGTGGTCACGGTAACTATTATAACCATTCCGCAACCATACCATTAATATTTTATCTTCTAATGTACGCACTGAGAATGTGAATCAAATACCAGGTCACAATCTTTGATTAAACAGGCAGTTAGAGCAATCTCCAACCAATGAATATTTAATAACATTTCCAAGGTTTAAACGGCTCACTAGTGCCACCATGCGGATACCTTGGAACTCATGACCAGGCTAGTTGCGATAGTTCTTTGAAATTTTCACAGATGGCAGACCACGTATATTAATGGGCGTTAGGTGTAATAAGAGTACTTATTACACCTGTGTTGTTTTTATTGTATTTCATATTAATTAGAGACTAAAACTGTAATTTACGCTCCATAAAACGTTCATTAAACTCATGTTAAGTTAATACCGTTTGTACACGATTCTGCTATTTTCTTATCGTTGTTTTCATAACTTTGATAACAATACCACTATACTGATATAACATCGCTATTTATGTACTAAGTAACTGCTTTCCGCGGTTTCACCCGCGTTAAAAATGTTAAGGATGAATAACCCTTATCACTTAGAGGTATGAAAAATAGGTAGTAGCCGATTCTTAGACCTACTATGCATATAAAGTTTGGTAAAAATGGGTAAAGCCGTTTCGGAGGAGTAAGGTAACTAACATTGTGACACGAGAATTTATATAAGACTAGCTTTTGCCCGCGGCTTCGTCCGCGTGGAATAATATATGGTTCCCGTTTCCGGGGGTTTTCCGGGATGAAAACTATCCTATGTCCTTTCTCGGGGTCCCAGACTATATCTATACCAAATTTCATTCAAATCGGTTTAGTGGTTTAGGCGTGAAGAAGAGACGGACAGGCAGAGTTACTTTCGCATTTATAATAGGGATGACGACAACATAAAAAAATGGCATTCTGTTTAATCCGTCGTGTAGATCGGCCAAAAATGGGATACGTATTTTTTGCTTCATCAAAATAATAACAAAATACAAAGATAAAGAGCAACAAAGTTCTTGAGTGGGGGCATAGTGAGGGCTTTTGACGCTACCGTAATGCAAAAATTGGATCTGTATACAATATCTGCGCAGTGACCGCGCGATCAATCGCTTAGCGTCAAGAGTAGCAATCGCTGGAACTAATTAATCAACTTAAAAAAACAAACTTAACTTTGCTCTTAAAAACCATAAGTTAGCGAAATCACCAAATGAAAAATGCATGTTTTAGTTACTTAACTGATTGCTCAACAGAGGCAGCACTATCGGTAGATTGCTATTTGACTTAACGTATTTTGAATTGACGTTTGAGAAGCAAATATTGCGGAATTATCGCGATCACTCGGCTTCTGCAAGATACGTAATCCCGTCGCGGCTCACTTCAGCGATTGGCCCGCATTGCCGCAACAACAACATGCATTAACCGCGGTATAGTTAATTAATTCTTGATTAGTTAAAAAATGCACCTAAGATAATTGCGTTGATTTTTAATACGAATTGTGCTTAGTTTCACAAAATTGTATTCAGGAGAAAAATCATAGGTAACTAAAATGTTTCACTTTTACATACACATACATAAGTGCCGTATCCCCCCCCCCCCCTAGAGATAAATTTTCTCAAACTCCGTTCTTAGCGGATGTCTACACCGTCTACACCCTATAAGGAACTTACCTGCCATGATATAGTTTCTGAGATTTCGTGTTAAGTCAGTTTATGGTATTTCGCTTTTGGGTCGATCAACTTTTATTTGTACGACGGCAACATTACCCTGTCCCTGGCCTATTTTAAAATTTCTACATAAAATATTTGTTGCAAATGTGTATTTTCCATTAATATTGACATTAACAAACCTATTATTAAAATTGCTATTAAATTTATCCTAATATATCCGTAGTTAACTGGTTGTCCACAGGACAAAAAGGGTATTTTAACGGTATTACTGAGTGTCCCCGACTAACAGTGCAGCACAAAACTTTGTTTATTGAAAAAAAAACACTATTAGTCAATGAATATAAATTATTCAAAATCATTTATATCAATCTAAATTAACAAAAAAATAAGTGGAGTACTTATTTAATTTACTTAAAATACGATTTTTGTACATTTAATTTTTGTCCCATACAATCTTGAAGTCACCCGGACAACCGAGAATTACTTGAAAATTCAAAACATAGATGTCGTTGATGCGTTTAACGTGACAAGCCGAATATAATCTGCTCATCGCCGATCGACACGACCGACCGCCATCTCGATTTCACCAACCATGGCGGCGTCAGTCGGCCGAGTTTTGTGTGAGGGAGTGCGTGTGTTTATTGTCAGTCCATCGGACCACCGTCGGATTTACGTAAGTAATTGAAATATATTAAATTATTATGCAGCAAATTCTATTTTATCTATATTTAAATCTAATGATCAGACAAATCACAAAAACGCATTAGTATTTAATAGGCAGCTCAAAATTGAGTAAATGTCACTCGGACAACCAGTCACTTGGACAACGAAATTGGTTGTCCCTAGGACAGTTTAGTTGTCTAGAGGACAAATATAATTTAAAAGGACATCTAAAAGATTTTAAACAAGGAAATTTAAGTGTTTTTCATGGTTTTTGTTAATATTTTTAAGCGGTGGTGGCCTAGAGTTATTATTCTAAGCCTTCGGGGGGATCTTAGGGGCTTCGAACCAAGGCTCTCAATTCGAGGATACCTGGTTCGATTCCGCATTCGAGCAGCACCAATGTGTAGACGTGCGTGTCAGATCCACCAACCTGCATTGGACCAGCGCGTGTAGATTCAGGCCTAGACCCTCTCAGCTCTCTAGATAGCAGAGAGACCCGTGCACAGCAGTGGGGCATTTATGGGATGCTTTAACTAACTAACTGATTTTATTTTTAGAGTATGGGATTGTCGGAGAAAGAATAATCAAGACGGTATAGGGAGAGACTTAAAACGAACCCAGAAAAGTTGGCTGAACGGCAGAGAAAGAAAAGGGAAAGCTATCATAAAAACAAAACATTGATATCAAATTTGAATACCGAGGAACAAAAAAATTAATTAGTGTTATTGAGAATCTTAATGCTTAAGAATAACCTTTAATAAATATAATACTTTTATACAGAAACTTGTTTTATTAATACTCCATTCCTATAAAGTTCAACGATTAGACATACATTTTTCCTTTGGACAACCAAATGCGTCTATTGGACAACTAATTGTCCCTTTAATGAAAAATGCTTAGTCATATCGTTTTACTTTTTAAAACATAAATGGTTCATGAAGCTTTTACAGATCAATGACTACAATTCAAAATAAATTGACACATAGTAATTGTGTTGCTTATTTATCATTATTTCCTGTTTTATTAAGAAGTTGATTTGCGTATGAGACAATTTTTGTCTTGGGGACAAATTAAGCAATTATATTTCATAAGTTATGCGTTATTTGATTTTTTTATACATGTAAACTTATAATACATCATATAAATTATATGACAATACTGACTATTCTGTTCTTAAATAATATTTGCATTTTTGAAAAACTATTTTAAGTTAGTTGTCCAGGAGACAGATTTCACGTGGTTCGTAAGAATTTTGAGTTAAAAGAGCTCTATTTACATCAGCTGTGCGCTGCTCTAGGTAAAATTGTAATAAATAATATTTTTTCTGTATAAGAAAATAAAAAAAAGTGGAATACAAAATAAAAAACTAAAATTCAAAATTTTCTACCTGACGACATTTAAAAGTTGATTGACCCTTTTATTATTATATCTACAAGCGTTAACGATTCAAACTATGCTATGTCCTTTCTCATGCTATGGACTATCTCTGTACCAAATTTCATTTAAATCGGTTCAGTAGTTTTAGCATAAAAGCCAGTCAGACAGTTACTTTACTAGCCAAACTAAACATAGAAGATATACAAGAAAACCGGTCAAGAGCGTGTCGGACCACGCTCAGTGTAGTGTTCCGTAGTTTCCCGTCCGTCACAATAAGACAAGAAAAGTGTTCCCACTTATAAGTTAAAAAAAAAGACTTGCTACGTTGACCTACTAAAAGCGGGCCCACAGAGGACGGTAAATGCTTGCATATACGATTATACTACAAACTTAGTCGAGAAATTATTTTCTACAACCCTTTTGTCTTTTTTGTACACAAACTGTTCCATCAAGTTCAAAATAATTTTCCTAGAAAGTTTTTTTTAATATTTTCTAAACTTATGATTCAGAATTTGGGGGAGGACACATTGTTTTTTACTTTTGGAGCGATAATTCCGAAATTATTGACATTATAAAAAAAACACTTTTCACTTTACATATAGGGGCTACACAAATAAAACATTTTTCCTCGCTAAACTCAAGAACGGCTAAACCGATTTGAATGCGGTTTTTAATTATATGTACTTACGTGGTTTGTTGCATTTAAATCGGTTCATAAATAAAAAAGTTATAAGTATCATTTCTAGCGATCTGTTCCAGCTTCGCATGAAAGTTACAAACCGGGGTTACGGAATGTTTATAATAGTTACTGTGACCCCGGAACATAAAAGGCAACCGAAGGAACATGAGTGGGTTTTGGTCAGTAAAAGTCAGTCTGACACACCCTCCCGCCGCTCCCAGGACGGGACGTCTCCCGTCCTAGGAGCGACGTCTCATTTCATGATTTCCCACTCCCCAAAAAAAAAATGGGAGTTACAAATCTTTAAAAACCTCGGATCCTTTGTGCTGTATTAAGCATGTATTATACACATTAACCTTTCTCTTGAATTACTCTATTTATTAAAAAAAACCGGCCAAGAGCGTGTCGGGCCACGCTCAGTGTAGGGTTCCGTAGTTTCCGTACTAGTTGTAGTCCGTCACAATAAGTGTTCCCACTATGATTTTAAATAAAAATAGCCTTTTTTGTTCAATACGCAGAAATTATTTTGTACAACCTTTTTGTCTTTTTTTTACAAAAACTGTTCTTTCCATCAAGTTCAAAATAATCTTCCTAGAAAGTCCTTATAAAGTTCTAAGTTTTCAGATTTTTTAAACTTATGGTTCAAAAGTTAGGTTAGACACATTGTTTTTTACTTTTGGAGCGATTATTTCCTAAATTATTAGCACTATCAAAAAATGATTTTGGTAAACCCCTATTCATTTTTAAATACCTATCCAACAATAATTATCACACGTTTGGGTTGAAATTAAAATAAAAATCACTTCCCACTTTACATATACTAGTACCCTAATAAAACATTGTTTTCCAATTTTTATTTTACAACTTTGATATATGTATATATTGGTACCTTTATAGATTTCTAAGTAGAAAATAACCTTTTTGTTTTTATCTCGTAGCCACACTGTTTATTACGGGTGACAACGGAACTCTAAACAGTGCGGTTTTCACAAATAATTTGATATAATATATGTGCCTCCACAGATATTATTGTTTTTTCTTTGGTCAATTTCGGTCTTGTCAGGCTCCCACCACAGCCCACACATTCGGCTTCAATTATCTAAACTGAAATCAGATTGCAATTTGCGGTTGTAGACACGCAATAAACAACGTCAGGCAATGTAATTTATTACCTTCCTACAGATTTTTGTATTTTGTAAATTAACCATTTTTTTTAGTAAGTGGTCTACCTAGCTAGTTATTTAGGCACCTCATGTGATTTGTGTAGACATTGGTGTCGCTTCCCTTGTTTACAAACTAAACTAAATTTAAGTTAAGTGCATCTTTCTCTTTCCACTTCATTGTGAAAAGGTCAGAATATAAAATATTTGTTTGGTCAAATTAAGACACTCTATAGATAATTTAGACGCAATTAAAAACATGACCTCTAGAAATGCGTTGAAGAAAGCAACTTTTTAGTTTAGATTGGCACCATTAGACCTAACACTTGGCTGAATTTAGTCTTCTAAATTCAGAAACTTCTAAATGATTCAAAGTGCTAGCTCAATAGCTAATTGCGATTCAACTTGGCTAAATTCAGAAACGACTAAGTTTTGATTACTAAAATCACCCAAATGCAATAAACGCTTATTGTGGAATGAATTTTTAGTTACGAAGTATTCATAATCTGCTGTGCAACAATACCAAAATAACATCATAATTTACGTAACATATCTTAATGTGTAGTGGATTATTCATGTCTATTTATTTACAAAAACTACCCATCTATGCTTTTTCCGATCAATAACCGAAAATTGGCCGTCTGCAGTTCTTCAAATCGCCTATTCACTTTACAAATCGTTTTCATTTTTCTATTACAACAGCGATCCCCTATGCGGCAAGTCGTCAAATAACTTTTCTTAGTGAATTACCGGAGGCGGTTGACGCGGTTTCCCCTACAAGATCGTCCCTCCCGCGACTCCCGCCATTTCTCCCTCTTGTGGAGTGGGCCATTCAGAGACGGTTCGCGAAGCTCTCACGGTGCTTACGGCTTGCTTCAGTTTGGCGGGCTAAGCGTCAGCCAACAGGCGTGCGCGGTGTGGTCACTCCAACTAACATTTGGCGGGAACGGAAAGCTCGAGTTTGCGGAAAATTAATCGCAAAAATAGCGAATTAAAAACCTCAAGTTTATGTGTATAACGTGAATAATGTCTATAAAGTCGAGTCCCTTGATGCTTTTACGATGGTTCATCGTAATAAATATTATGGTAAGCTGATTTGTTTATTATGAATTTATGACTAGACTTTTTTTATTGGTGCCGATTCTCTTGTTCACAAACTTAACTAAATTTCAGTTAAATGCATCTTTCTCTTTCCATTTCTTAAAGAAAAAGACAGAAGATATATTTTAGTTTAATCCTGTCAAATTAGGCTGCGCTGGAAGAAAATTGACGTATATTTAGACACCATGTTTTTAAATCGCGTCTAAATTATCTATGAAGTGTCTAAATTTGACAGAACTTAACTAATTATTTATCTTCTGTCACTTTTTTAATTAAATGGAAAGAGAAAGATGCACTTAACTTAAATTTACGTTACTTTGTGACTATGAGAATCGGCACCATTGACTGTCTTTTATTTTTGTTGTTACACTTTAGGAACTTTTTTTGAATGAACTTTGTGGTCACAATATAAGTTTAATGACGGCATAATTAATTTAGTTAAGTAGCTAACTAATTAGTTACAAGATCCTAACTCCTCTCTCCTCTTTAAAATTTTCGAAACTAAGTAAGTTTCAGAAAATTTCAAAAGCCAACATACGCCGTAGGGCCCTTAGGTTTTTCTTTACTGAACCCACTGTTTTCAAAAAGTTCACAATTATTTTGCAATTTCCAGAAGGCTCCTATTATTACTACAATAATTTTTTTCTTGCATCATTTGGGATGCAAGAAAAATGAATTTAAAAAGTAAATACTTGTTTAGAAGATTTGCAGGTGGGTTTAAAATAAAAAAACCTGCATTTTGCCAAACAACAAACATTAAAATTCCGACGTTTAACATGTACTCAAGAGCTTAATTCTCCAAAACAACACGCAATACGAACAGGGTCTCCACAATTCCACATAGCGATTAACGCGCACAATTTAGCTCAATTCTTTTCACTTGTCCCTCAAGCAACGTAACATCAAAGCGAGAACATTTAGTTCAATTACCATAAGATATTTATCACTCGGGTGTAACTGTAACCGTTGCAACATCGTGCATAGCGCCGAATCGATCTCCGCCCAGAAGCGTCGTACAATTGCCGTAACGATGAACTTGCAGATCGAAATGCCATACATATCGAAGGGCGTAGATGCATGCGCCGATCGAGAACCGCTAGCTTGCCATATCAATTTACTAGCGCCGCTCTGGTGCACCCAATTACTAGCTCTGGTTCACATGATTCCTATTCATCAGCCTCTAGATTGCTTTAGTGCCTATTAAAAGAACGTTCGTTGAGGAAACTTCATTTTTAAAAGCATTTATTTATTTTTATGAGGTCGCTCCGGTATGTGGAACACTTATTTATTTATTTGGCAGTAGTTTTTTTGTCTTCGGCTAGCGAAATGCATTACATAGAGCTAGATTTAAAAATTATAGTATTTGTTTGAGTTTGTACGTCAATGATTAAACAGCTTTAAATTAAAATGAAAGTACTGTCTACTTTTACGGATAGATAGTTAATGTTATCAAGTTGTATGTGTATAGAGTAATTTAACTATATTTAAGAAAAAATAAATAGGGATACTTATTAGACTCAGCTTCCACGACGACTCAGCCAAAAAAAAAAAATTATAAATAAAAAGACAAGAAGTAAGATTACAGTGATTAAAAATGGAGCGTTAAGATAGCCAAAAGGATATCATATTTAGATTACGACTACCGTTTTCTTAATAATTTCTTTGAGTTTAATCAACAAGTATCCAGGCGTGAAGTATCAACGGTCATGCGGAGCAACGCACTTACTGCGTGGGTAATTTATGTGGTGCAGCTTGCAGGTGTAAGATTTACACGAAGAGTTTTGCCAGTCACTTCATTAACTAGGCGTTAAAATGCACTTAAACTTCATCTACAAGAAATGAGAATTTCTTGAAGATAATGCTGTTCCGGAAGGTTCAGTTTCGTTTGGAGAAGAATGGGGCCAGCCGTCCTTTCAATCTCTTATATTACCTATAGTATTAATTTACTAAGGACGTAGTCTTATTACATATTATAGTACTTAATTAATAAGGACGTAGAAAGTTTTTACTTTAATAATTAAGAGAGTGGGATTTCCTTAGTGATCGGAATAAGTACGGGTCCATAATTCCGACTACAAAAGTTTTCATTTATGATCATACTGTACGAGAAATTGTTATGTTATCAAATTGATAAGTATAATGTGGTAGCGATATCGATTTTGGCCAATTAATTAAATGTTCAATGAGTGTTTGACCATTTTCACGAAAGTTGTTTTCATTTAATGAAATGGTAGGATTTATGTGGACAATTCAAGAAATGATAAATTTTGTATACGATATGAATATAAAGGAAAACTCTGTAAAAGTTCCAAATCTTATGCCTACCTGCGTCGTGCCTACGTCATACTCACCACCCATAAGTTAACTACTTTGAATAAACTTTTGCTCCGCTGCATCGATTGATTGTGCGTGCTTACATTTTTAAGTCCCATTGACTATGACTCTATGAGTCGGAACTTCGGAAGGCTTGAAGGTGGTCGTGCATTCCCATTGCCTACCTAATTAGTATCTAATTACCATTCAAGTCTTACATCATCATTATGCACCGATAGAACCACTGGTAACTAAATCTGCAGTAATTAAAGTCAATGATTTTCCTAGACGTAAAATAAATGTCCGTAGGAAAAGCTTTAAATTTTGCTTTCTTAAAATAAAATATATCTTTATCTTTATCTTGAATTTCTCAAGTCAAGTTTAGTATTAAATTACGATTTTCCTAAACAATTATATTCATATTCTTGCATTCCTCGACTACACTTTTTTATTCTTTTGTGTATCCACAGCGATGAATGCATTTGCTCCTACTTCCATAGCGGTGGCCCATCTTCTCCCTTCACCCAATTATGTAAATCGTCAACAGTTATGTAGCGTTTGTCGGTATTATAACATCCTGTAAACACTCGGACCTCCCGCAATATCAATCCAAGTTTTTACGTCTAAAGCAAACCATTTCCGACTGTTGAGTGTTGTGTGTTTACACCATCCTAGGTGACTATCCAGTGGTTTGCTTGCAATAAAACTACCTGTATGTCCCTGTAGCTGCTTATAGTTAGGTATATCAATTTCCTTAGTCTAGTTTTTCTAAGATTTATTGTTATGACACTGAAATTGTTGCTCACATGCTATCTAAGCTTAGTGGTCGGCCGATACACTTGGCCCTTGACCGCAGGAACCTGTGGTCTCTCTTCGAGCTTTTTTATATCGCTGGTTTAGATCCTTTTATGGCATCTTGCAAGTTTCTAGCTATTAAGTTTTATGCCTCTGGCTGTACGCATGGTAGGTATTCGTAACTATACTCTGATAAAACTATCCCTGCGTAAGATGTTTTTATTTTACTTTTCAAGGAGTATCTGCGATGCATACAAATGTCTACCTACTTCATTCAATTACCAATGTAGGACGCGTCCTTAATTAGCTTTATATTTTCTTCTTAAAAAGCCTCACTCTTTACATTCCTAAAGGGGGATTAGTCAGTTCATACTTAGTCATGACCACATATAGGAGTAGTACTGTTAGACGCATTACGCAGGACCATGAAGCGTGGCATTAGGGGCCTGTCTAACAGTGAGCGGAATAAGGTCAAAATGATGATGATGACAGACTTACTTAAGTTTTCATTCACATTACATGTCGTTACTTGTAAGCCTATGTAATCGTGAAAGCTTGGCAGCAAAACGTTCAAACGATTTACGAGATTCTAGCGCCACTTGAGTCAAATCGACCCCTGATGCAAACACCGCGCTACGTTGTTAACAAAGGTATTAATTTACTAAGAGGTTATTGTTACGTGTTATACTTAAGTATTAATGGCGGGTCCCCCTGCTGCGTTTCACAGAATTTTGATTAAAGTTACATAACGAACGGTGGTATCCACGTTCGGTGTCTGATCTTCATTGGCGCGCGTGGGAATCGTCTCCGGCTATGCAATTAGGGAACGCTGGGAGCGGAGGGTAGTCAATTACCGCGCTCTGTTTTTATTGCGACTCTCCTTGTCGATGCAATGAAACCTCAGCCAAAATATAAACATGAGGAGGATCATAAACTTTATTGCTTTCTCCCTTTCAAGACATTCTCTAAGCCTCACACTAATTGGATTTTTTGTAAACAACCAACACCTTGATTATTCTATTCATTTGCATTTCTTAGCATTCGTAGGTTAAGTTAATTACATTCCGAAGCAATAAGTTGTCCAAAACAGCAATAAATCATGAAAAAAGTTGTCATATCACAGACAGCTTAATTCCTTGTTGTTTAATTATGATAAATATGTTTATCAAACGATTAAATTACTCGCCACTTTGTTAATCAATGAATGGGAAACGTGCCTTCGTGTTCCACATTTTTGAAATTAATTAGATTCTTTTTTTCACCTCATATCGCCTACTCATGCGTAACAAAACACATTAAGTAATTCAAACCACCTCGTGCTCTCGCATAAAAAGTTTGTGAGAAAGTGGTTGCGAAAAAAAATAATTAAATGAAAAAAATCCATATCATGTCATATGTGTAGTGCCGCATCTTCGAGTCAACGACCTAAACCAATTATAGTTGCATAATAGAATGTTTTTTTCCTGTGATTTAAATTGGTTTTTTCAGGCCTTAGCCAATTTTCAACAACGATACAGATAGCGTCGTCGTTTTCTGCTTTACATTTTATATATGCGATAGTAAGGTACTATTTGGCGGTCAGCCGTAGATGTTTTTTTTCTGTTCGTCGTACCTAAGGTACTAGTTTTCATAGTATGTACTATACAGACGTTTACATAGCAAGTCGCACTAGATAAGTAAATAAAAGTGAGTCTTGCATGCCGTTATAACTCTTTACATTCTTTTATTGATGAAGCAATTATCGAATGGCTTTTTCGTGTTAACATGCTTTTTCTCTGGTAGAAAATTGTAAAACCGAATAGGTATTTATGTTATCGAATTTCATGGGATAGTATTTCAATGTTGACCTTGTAATTTTGAGAATAGGTACGCGTTCCTACTTATTTGTGTAATTGCGTATGCTTTTTTATGTTTACGCAGCTTAACTAGACAGATGAATTTATTACTACTTCAATTTTTTGAGCTGATGTTGTTAATATTTGGTATGGAGTTAGCTATCATCTCAAGAACAGATATCTAGACAGTTTTTTAATAATTCCACTATCATTGACACCCATGTGCAACTCATGGAGGTCGTTCGTGATTATACCTCTTTGGGAATAAATGTCCCGCACGAGCACGCGTTGGTAATCAGATCGATTTTTAAATTGGAAATACCCGTTTCCCACATGATACTTATCTTACCCGCTACTTTGTCCGCTTTTTTAAAAATAAAAGTAGCCCATGGAAGTTACTCCTTACAGCTATTCATGACAGCTATCTGTCAGTTAAGCCTCGTCAAAATCCAACCGTTTCACACTGGTGAAATTCGCTCAAAAATTGGCCAAAATTACGTCAAGCGTGTTATGCCCATATATTGCTGTAATCTGCCTAAAATAATAGGTTGAAGGTGCTTTAAAAAGCAAAACTATTAAATGTATGTTCCATTGATGTATTTAATCTTAATAATACTAGTTAAACAGAGACAAATAACAAAAAAAAAACAATTACGATACAGAACTTATTTCTGGTGCTTTTAAAAGATTTATTACATCTTAAGGGTATACTATAGGGTTTAACTTGTCTTTGTGGTAGCTTTCTGAGACTTGTGATGTGAGGATCTGATGAAATAAAAAGTTGGTGAAACAAATCTTCCATAGTCTGTTTCCTAGAAAATTTCCGTGTGAAACCTTCACGATATTTTTTAATATCTTTGTTCTTACTTTCTTGGGCCTCTTCAGATAGAAGACCTATTGGAACTACTGCATTCTGTACTATAATATACCCATGGATTAATATTCTGTGAGCACTATTTTGTTTAGGTGACGCAGTTAGACGCAGCTAATTTTGGTGTGATATAAAAGCTATAGATATGTTCTTTCGAAATATGTAAAAGAAACGGGTTGAGTGTGATTGAGTATGAACTTTTTCACTGAGTAAAACAAAAAAAAACTGTTAAAAGATAGACTTCTATTCAAACCTACATATCTATTACATCGCAAGTAATGTAAACTGTTTAGTAATACAGAAATAATAAACTAACCTGAAGGTATAGAATCCATTACGTTTTACACCAAATATCAACTAAATAAAATTTATACGTTGTCATTAAACAAAAGCTCAAAATTGTAATAAATTACTCAACAAGCAAAACTGTTTAAATCGAGTGTTGTCGGTATCTGAATAAAAACTGTCAAACGTTTAAATGATCATTAATAGATAGCACCATATCTCTTGTTCCTAAATTAGGTTACTAATTTAGAATCGGAGTAACTTTGTTTTTTTCAATTTTGGCCACTAATTACGTAAATTTCACCAGCGTGCGTTTGTCAGATGGTTGCACTTGTTTTGAACAAACAGATGGACAAAAAAATGTACCTGATGTTATTATTTTTTGTTTTATAATAGATACCGTATACCTCTGTTTTCACACGTAGTAATTATTTTTTATTTTGACTTAATTTTTTTTTTCATTTGTGTAGTATTTCATTTATGTGGTTTGAACGCCACTTATTTATTCATTTATTTTATATATGAGTAGATTAGTAAAAAAATGAGATATTATTTTTATTACATATTTAGAATAAGTATCGAATACTAAATATCCTACTTCAATATGTTCCTCGTAACTGCGTGGTCACGGTATATAATTTAAGCACTACATTAACATAATCAATGTTCTATCTTTATAAATAAAATCGTAAAAATTATCTATTTATTTTTAACTTTATATGCAATAATAAAATATAAAAAAAGGTAATGCATTAATAATCTCTCAAAGCGATTACTATTACTAATAGAACGGCTATTAAATATAATTAAAAAAAAACGTTGAAATTCGAGTACTAACTTTTAAATTTTCGCGTTTCATGTTGACACATATTATCACAACGGTCGCGGTCGCAAGCAGACTCTGCAGAGTCTGCGCAATTAGGTCGAAACGTTAAGCCTTTCTAGGTATTTATAATCACTTTTCGCGTTAATACCCGTTGTGATAATATGAATTCGAGTACTATTTTTATGATAAGAAAAAAATCGAAGTTGAATAAATCGTCCTGATAATTTTCTAATTCGAAAAAAAGCATTGAATTACCCTTTTGGATGGGATAGGGTTGGAACTATCTGTTATAATAACCACTAATACTATGATAATTTTAATGTACAATGACGGAACTGCAACCACTGTCAAGATAGTGTGAATTGGGCACGCCGTGATAGCGGCGGTAAGACCCCTTTGAGGAGTGGCTGGAGAGGCGTCATGGCACTCTCACGTTTCGCTTGACACAGGTCCTCACTGGACATGGTCAGTTCGGGAGGTTCCTGTGTCGGATTCGAGCGGAAGCGACGCCTGGGTGTCACCACTGCAGTAACGGTCGCCTGGAGGACACGGTCGAGCACACAGTGGAGGTGTGCTGCGCATGGGCGGAGCATCGACGTGTCCTCGTAGAGGCGATCGGCGGCGGTGACCTCTCGCGCCCGGCGCTGGTTCAGGCCATGCTTCGGGGCGAGACGGAATGGGATGCCGTCGCCTCCTTCTGCGAAGCAGTTATGCTAGTGAAGGAAGCGGCGGCGCGCGAGAGGCAACGACGAGCCTCTCGCCACGGACGAGACCCAGGCGAAGACGTCGAGAGTCGCAGGACGACTACCGGCCACCGTAGGCGCGGTTCTGCGGATGGCGAGCGATGGGTAGCTCGCCGCCCGGCTAGGACCAGGACCGCGTAGACGGCGCGTTAGTGTTCCACGCGCGCCTCAAAGAGAAGGAGTCAGGACAGGAAGGGGCCCAACAGGGCCAACGCCTGCCGGGGTTGCGGAATGTTTATAACAGTTACCGTGACCCTGGAACATAAAGGGCAATCGAAGGAACATGAGTGGGTTTTAGTCAGTAAGAGTCTGACACGCCCTCCCGCCTCATCCAGGACGGGAGCAGTCATTGGATGATTTCCGACTCACCAAAAAAAAAAAACATAGTGTGAATGCACCTTAATATTATTATTCAATTCTAATCTAAATGCAGTCGATTTGTTTCCAGCCATTCCAGATTATGAATAATGCAGTCTGCCATTGTATTTTATTCAATCATTCAATCCTTTACCTATAATATGTATATAAATAGGCTTCTTTGAATCGTCTCATACCTAAGTTAATCTTATTAATAGATACTAATCTCGTCTAACCTTTACGCGTGCATTGAACTTGATTTTAAATGGAATCCAATTCGATAAATAAAGATTCCGATGACTGTTGCTTTTTAAAAATCACTTTGTAATACGCGGCCAATAAAATTTAATGGACTTGATAATTACTTATCGTTTTCTTATGAAAATATGTGGTGTTAGCAAGCAATCATGGCGTCTAGTACGGCTTAGGTACTCTATTTCATTTATTTATAATTAACTTAGGTAGCACGGTATTAGAAAGTAGCAGTTACCCGTAAGAGAAAAGCCTTTCTAGTCAGGGCTAAATTAGACAGAAATTACGAAAATAAATTGTGTCTTATTTTCTATTTGATAAAGTCGTTTTATTGGAGTACTTGATCCAAATGCAATGAAGAATTTATTAATCAAGAATTTATTAATCAACATTTTTTCTACCTTTAATTTTTGTGTCTATAGTTATGTAATATTGAAGGTATGTTAGTTTTTTTGTAGGAGTGAATCTCCAGAAAGAATGGCCTCATTCGCAATTTAAAAAATGTTTTCACTGATATGCTAAATTGAAAGCTACAGAGTGTCATAACATGATACGAGCTACCAAAGTCGCGGGCATAAGCTAGAATTTTGTACAAAATTATAGCTCTTCAGCTCTTCATACATAAATTAATTTTATAACAGGCAACAAGTGATTTAATGCATCCTACATTTTTTTTAATGTTTGTTGTCAAAAATTCTGACTCTAAAGTTTAGTTAAACTTAATTAGAAGTTTCCGTTTAAAGCTTCGATTATTTTTATTACTTAATAGATATTTGATCTAAATTGTTGTGTTTGATTGTTTACAGACCATAGCCTTCTGTCAGTTTATATTCAATATAGTTACTGTTTCAGTATCTGTAGTAATTACTAAAAATAGCATTTGCCTACGACTGTGCTAAAGTCGTATTACAATCAGTTCTATTAGCAGTTTTCAGCAATGTATTTTAAAGTCGTAGTATAAGATAGTTTAAATTATGACGGTTTGACAACATAGAGGCTGGCAGACAAGTTCCAGCGGCGTGCGGTTCATGCAATCCGAAAACCCCATCTTGCACTAATGAGGTCATAATAAGAAACTGACAGTAAACGAATAGAAAAAAAATTATATAGGTAATAATTAAAAAATATAGCAATTGTAAAATCGTATCGACTTTCAAGGTATTTTTCTAAATCGTAAAATAATTTTAAACTTATATATTGACCCCCAACCACATCATTAACAGGATTTTATATTATAATATTAAAAACAAAAAAGCCTTCCATGCCTTTCATCAGTCTCAATTTTGCCACATCCAACCCACTTTTAAAATCTTCTTCAGAAATAAAAAACTAAGTAATTTTTTTATACGTGTAGGCGAATTGTAATTTCCTATATTAAGCCAGACAGGACGATATAATTAGGCACACAGTAAATAGAGATAGGTACCTCTACTCAGACGTAACCGTGGGGGTCGCTATATTTCTCAATGAACTCGTCTGTTGATCATGTTATAAATCTGAACTGGTGTAGATTTTATCTTGTAACATTATACTAATCCTTCCTGTCGAGCGATATTAAACTTGTTAAAGCTTATGAACCGACTAACTGTTTATGGGTTTCGAGGAGATAATATTTTATTTGCTTCTGTTTTTTATAACTGTACCAAGAAAATTATAGTTATAGTTTATTTATGTTGTTATAATTAGCACAAACAAACACACTCGAAACATGGTATTGGCCTTACAAACATTTGTCCCACATGTGAATCGAAGCCACGCCATGCTGTGTGGCGAATGTGGCGACACAGCAACCGATCGTTCAGCCACTGCGCCAAATTGATGCTTTCTCTTGGATTCAATAAAGTCA
This sequence comes from Athetis lepigone, assembly GCA_033675125.1. Taxonomy (NCBI): domain Eukaryota; kingdom Metazoa; phylum Arthropoda; class Insecta; order Lepidoptera; family Noctuidae; genus Athetis; species Athetis lepigone. Next base: position 13,744,554 of record CM066239.1, on the reverse strand, counting down.
TTGGTTTGAAAATGGCCTAGGTTCCATTACACAAATTACTATTAATATTACAAATACAGACTAAGAACTCATACTTCGGTCAATTTAAAAGTTCAGGAAGTTAACTTGGAATGAAATTTCAAAAGATATTTTCACTTTTCATATTTTCACTTTGTTTCAAAGAACTTTTTAACTCCGTCAAAAATCAACCACTTATCTATTGAACTGAAATCTTTAGTACTGCAATATACCATCGTCGTCGTACACACAGAAAAGAGAAAAAGGTTCCTCTCTTTTGTGGTCGTACACAATACATACACTGATACACTCTAGAGTGTTAGGAAAGGCTACAGACTCCTACGATGAAACAATTAGCACTAATTGTAGCCCCAAGCATTTTGCCTAATAGATGCCATCGCAAATCCTTCATAAGCCAGCTTTCAGCCGGCGGCATGTTTGCTAATGGAATTATTATTGTTATTATCACGTACGGAGTGCAGCGAAGGAGTGCGGTTAAAGAATAATGCCCCCACTGGGAGGACTGAGGTCCCCAACCTTTTTTGACCATTTTGATCTTATAATAATCAAGGACCACGGTTTTAAAATAAAAACTGCCTCAATCTAATATTATATGTCCGTAAATTTAAAAAAATACGTTAATTAGCTGTGTTATTATTATAGGCATACAATTTTAGTAGATAAAGCGGTTACCCAAAGATTTTTAAATATTTTCGCGGACGATATTTTGTTACTGTGGACCAGTAGTAGTTCGCGAACCACTGGTTGGTAACCCCTGCTCTAGACTTTGTACCCGTGAAATAATTTTGTGGTCAATATAGGTTCTATCCGTGGAAGTAATTATTTACCGTATCGAACATTACCAGTTGCTGAGTCTTGTGACCGCACTCTTGAAATATCTATTGCCTACCTAACTTGAAGGCCGAGATATTATAAGTAAAGTTTGCTTATCAACTTCTTGTAAGTATAGGTAATCTCTCACCATCGAACCACTATCAAACTATGATGGCAAAATAGAGAACGTAAATATTAGCTATTATCTTTCTCTATTTTGCCATCATAGTTTAGCAAAGTGCGTGTCATTAAATAACCTAGCTCTATTTATCTCGGTCTCCTCTTTAGGAAGGTAGTTAACTCTTAAATCAGGATTTTACCAATACACGACTTTATAGAGCCAAATAAACCCATATTGGTCTCCAAAAACTTAGCTCCACACTAATTTCATTAACTTTTAAAATACACTCTAAATATATTAAAAAAGAGCTCGGAGAGAGAGAAATTTAATTTAGCTTCAAAGTTGAAGAAGTTAGCTGTAAATAAAATGGTATTTTTCTTATCCCTTTAAAAGTTTAGGACAATTTTGTAATTGTAGTAGTAAAACCAAGCTCTGCTCAGTCGAATGCCAGTGTATTTACTCAAGTACCATTTCTAAACTCAAACCATTTCCTGTTCAAATTACCTTGTACTAGTATTTATTCTTCTATGTGTACACACTGAATGTACGTAAGTATGTCTGTATGTATGGAGAACCTGGCCATCGGTACGGTACCGTTGCGTGTTGCTTGCAGCCGTCAATGGCCAGGTCGCAGTGCCTATAACCTGCGCCCTATCGATCCATATAAGTACAGTATAGTGCCGCTAGGCATGCACTTAAAGCTTTGGAAAGTCCATCAAGCCTTTTAATATACGCAACTATAAGTTAGCAAGGTACTAGGCTACTTATAAACAAAATAATACTGACTTCGATTTATTGGTCGAAATAAATTAGAGTGATCTACATTACTTAATTTGTATTGTAGGTCGGCAGAATAATATTATACAAGTATTTCATCGACTACGGCCTCTACGGCCGTGCTACGCTCGTAGCAACATGGTAGCAAAATGTTTTTCGTAGCAAATGTGCGTATTTGTCCAATTTAATTAGCGTTTGTTCATTCAAATTGTAAGTTTGAATCCTCCTTTAATTTATCTATTGTCTTGTCAACTTTAGTCTTTGTTTAGAATTTTAAGTAAATATCTAAATACGAAAGTATCTTAGAAATTCTTTAGAAGATTCTAGGTTTCGAAAGTAATGTTTCTCGAATGTGCATTTTTTTCTGAAGCTAAGTTCATCAAATTAAGTAGAACCAGGTTAGTATTCCGTTATAGGTCATTCTAAACGAAAAAGCAATTAACAAATTGACTTAAAGGTTTTGATTGCGAATTTAATTTAATTTCGTTACGGCTTTACACTAAATTTGAATAGGCTTCTGATAAACCAGTCGTACAAATCGTAAATAGATACTGTAGGAATGTCTAATATGCACGGAACTCTAAAAACCTCCTGCAAAAAAAAAACTACTAACTCATTTATAATTAACTGTAAAGAGTAAAAAAAGTGCGCCTAAAATGTTTATTCACCTATTAGTTTTTTGCGACATGAGTGTTTAATTCAATTAAGTAACATTTACACCGATGACAGGCGGTGTCAGCGCAGACACACAAAAAGTTGTCGCGGCCGTCGGCCCGCAACCACGAGCCGACCAGTGCTGACACATGATATACGACCCACTCACCTCCATCACTAATAACTCTAATCAGGATAATTGTAATTAATTAACACACTTACTTCTAACAAAGAACAACGCAAAAAATTAGCGGTTGCTCCGGCGCAGTGCGGCTCTAAACCGTTATTGTTAAGGATGAACAGAATTCGCATTCACGACTTCAAAGTGGAATACCACTGATATTTGTACTTGCTATTAAAGAAATACTTTTGACCAGTTCTTATCGCGATTACCTTAAAACAAGTGGACGTGTAAGAGCGTCTCCGTGTTATATACTTTATATGGTCTCGTTGAAAGTGTAACATGTTTGTAGGTAGGTAGTAAATCGGATGAATAGCACACATTTATGACGTCCAAACTGAAACAAGTTTGTTGGAATTACGTGCAGTACATTTGGGAAATCAGCAATCAGAGATGTCAAGGAAAAGATTCTGCGGTTTCATGTTACATAATGTTGGTGAAGTTCCCTGACACGACTCAAACTTGTCTCGTTTCCAGAAATCAATGTTGTTTGCGATCGCAGTGGACCCTTCGAGGGTGGCACACCCCCGCTCTATAAATCACTGTCCGAATTACGGCGTTTCTATAATATTTGTAATCCGGTGCCGGGCACGCGGCCGCATACAACAATTGATACACCCTACCCTATGCGGTCCACTCACAAATTAATTGAAACTAGTTTCGTCCTCGTTAATATTTTGATTATGTCAAATCCTCGTACTTATGTATTTAAGACAGTGACATAATGAGCTTTTCTCACTCATCATTCGTTTTTGCTGCCCGGTCATTTTAATTTTATTCCTGCTTACATTACCCATACTGCAGCCTCTCACAATAGTTCAAGTAGCGGTAGTACAGGTTGCTAGTTCATCACCTACGAACACCATTACGAACCTGATTCCCCAGCTGGTTCACACATACGCGTAGCTAAACAGTTTGTAGGTAAAATACGCATTAACTCTTATATCAAACACCCATTAAATATTTAACTTATGTCCTATGAATAAACTAGGCGGTGTTATTATCAAGATACTCTATGTAGGATATTGTATAAAATACGGGAGTTTCGTAATATAGAGGTATTAACGCTAATACCCAATTATAGACTCGCATCAGATCGGCGCACGGACCGGGGAAAGAAGATTAGGTTTTCAACCGCAATCTAAAGGGGCTAGGGGTGAGAGCAAACGCTGAACTAAATCACACACGGTGCGGGCGTCACGTCAAATTAAATAAACCGTCAGTACGGCTACATTGCACTTTCTCGTCACATCAAAATCATGTGGTCTCGAGTAATTAAAAAAGTTATGACTACATAATCGAGATTTCTCTAACTGAGTATTGTTACTGACATCTTAATTGCATTTGCATTTTGTATTGTACTTAAATTTTGATGGAACATACTCTCCTACTAAGTTGTTTTTAATTTCGTAAATAAAATCATTAAATTTTTCTGGGTGTGTAATTTGTACGAATAACTTTTTTTGTTGATACTGTTACTGTTACTGATTCGAATGTAAAGTTCACAACAATTATGAATGCAAAATATGACCTGCTCCAGTGCTGAGCACGCGAGGCTTGTATGAAAAACTGGCCGAGTGGGCAGCGTCTTGTTACCTATTACACGCCCCATCGACTTCTACTCGATATTGACACGATCAATTATACAGATTACTCCAACGATTACTCACATATTGAATTCCCAGGACCGGCCGTAACTGATCCTACTTTGTTTACTTCTCTAAAGCCCATTAGTTTAGCTTTATTTTTTGCAAGTTTTTCATTTTTCCCAGTTGTTTTCATCCCCAAGGGCGGTGAAAGCTTTAACAAGATTTCGGAGCTATTGAAGAAAACTTGTTTACAAGAATTCGTTCTATTTGCAGATGTTTAAAATAAGTTGATCCCACTCAATAGTCTAGACGGAGCATGAGAGGGTGCGCCCCCCGGGGAAATGCCAATATTGCAAACCAATAAAGTCATCTTCATTCTATTCCGAACTTCGTCATCTCATATTTATAAACATTTTATTGCTACACGAGGATTTTTAAAATTGCTGACATTGAGTTGAAGGAGAAAGTGTGGGTAACATAATAATGACAATAAATAATAATGATAACCATTTACTTAACATGCAACTGTGTGCATGTATTAGATTGGTAATCGTTTTTAAACATAGGGGAAAGTTAAAATAACTTACGTATTGGAAGTAAATCCTAGAGAAACAGAGTTGAATTGATAGGTCAAGAGAAATCTGCAAATATTGGCAACGTTCAAATAAACACAAATACAATTACTGGATAAGCCTGATCGAACAGATAATAAACAACCAAAACTTCACTTATTGTTATGTTCATTTATTCAGACTTTATTAAGTTAGATCTTATCTATAATAAATAGCCTCTACTTTTCTTTCTTCAATGAACACACTAATTTAATATTTTCATACATACATGACGTAGTAAGGTGCTTATTTCCAAGAGTTTTATTGACAAAAGAAAGTAGATGTTGATACAGATTCCAAGACAAATCTAATCATTTAAAAAATTGTATAACAAGATCGATCTAAGCATAAAAGATACAACAATCTGCCGAAGATAATGGCTGTAATATAAATCAAGAAAAAATGGGATTCGATGATTTTTTTATACGCATTTCAATATCCATTAACTACAAAAGTTGGAGCTCGTTTCGTAGAAAGAAAGTATTAATAGAGTATATAATATCTGTGATACAATTTCCATTGTTGAGTTTGGCAAAGTCGTGAAGTCATCCGCCCGTGAATTTTACTAGGTACTTAACGGTTCAACTTTGACATAGAAAAGTTCACGTTCAATAGTTACCCAACAATACTTACAGCAAAGATTTGATCGAAGCGGCATAAACATGGAATAGCGTAACTGCATGAACACATACATACGTATTTGTGTCTAACGACATTCGAAAATTCCAACGTCGATACTGATTAGACATAATCATCGATATGAAAAACTCAAGTGAAAAAAAATAATATTCTTACGATAACAACTAACAAGATACTACAAGATGATTAAGCAATACGTGACTCTAATCTGAACTTGCCTCCTATCGACGATAAGAATTCGCAAGGTTGTTTTTATGATCATGATGACGGCAATTTTACTGAGCCATGAGGAATAGATAAAACTTTATCCATGAAGTTAGATTTGATATCAGTGCATTATAAGAGACGTCATAGATGCTGTGCCCATTGACTTGTATCGTAGCGCGAGGGCGCGCGTGCCCGGTCATCGACCACTACACGTCGCGCAAGTTCACTCGCGCATGGGAAGTAGGAGCTGTTGCGCGCGCGCACGCGTATGGCTGCGCGCTCAGCTGGTGTCACCGATGCTTCTCAAAAGAGCCGCTAACACCAACCTCACCTCTAAGCATCCGGGATCAAATACTCTATACTACTACTTAAAATATAGGAAACATGTATTTGCAGTAAGAAATCCAGTCAGGCTGGCTGTAAAACTTCCTTACAGCAATTATTAGCTGATGATTTATGAACGCATAAAATTCTGGAGGGTTCATTTTGTGTACAGTTCTGTGTTGCCCAAGAAGCTTAGCTAATAGTTACCTGTGGTTTAAATTTCGGCTATTTCGACTGCTTCCCATGCTCTATTATTACGTTACTATTTCGGAACTTCGTTTACGATACATTTTTCGTGACAAAGGGAACTTTACATTTTACGAGGGCACATAATAATTTCAGAACGAAGAAAAAGTCATTTCGATTTTCCCCCCTTGTTAAGAAATTCATTCGGAGCGTGTTTAACGTCAGTAAATCAATGCGAGTGTGTATAAGTTTGTTTCTTTCTATAAATGCTTACGCCTCGCACGTTACCTTCCGGTACATTGATTGAGTAAGGGGAATTGAAGTTTAAACAATCGCCATACATCTCATATTTCCTAGGTCGTTAGGATTGTTAGGAGCTACTTGGTAATCGGCGTACGTCTCCGTCTTGGAATACGCCGAGCTAAGAATGAGCTTTGATTGGCAAGCAATGCATCGCTCATACTGCACACAGCTTATGTCTCGCGTGACAGAATATCAATTCCTTTAGAGATTTCCGCCATGAAACTTGTTCTCAGAATTAACATAATTTTCTTATATCCAATTTTGTCGCCTTATTACAGTTATTTAACTGTTTCGCATACTATTACTTAGTGGCGAATATTTATGACTCTTTTGTAGTATCTTATTAAAATCAACTTGACGTGAAACCACAGTTATTACTATGTATATGTATACATCTACATGCCCATATATTTCTTTCAAATCTCTTTAATATGCAAATTTTAGCTCTACCTAATTATTTGGTTACATTAATTCTGCTACAAATATTGACAAGGACGTATTTTATTTACACCTGTTAATATTAAGGTAACTATGTCTTTTTGTGCAATTTGATAATGAATTTATGTCTCGTGGTTTGGCGGGGCTGTGTCGCCGTCTTCAAACCAGACAAATTCTTTTCTCCTGTAGCCAGGAATAATCGGCGTGAGCATTCCCATTCCCTTCATCTTTTTGTGGAATTCACGTAGTTACCTTTTTATTATTTTTTGTGCGTAAGTTGCTTGATAACCGAGGTGACCGCAACGTGCAATATTCTCGTGCGGTTGGCACTCTACCTGTCTATTGTTCACGTTGGATGAGTGCTGCATTTTGTATTGTTATACCACATCGTAAAAAGCGTGTTGCTTTGCACTTCAGTAATAGGAACTCACTTGGAATCGACTTAAAGTTTATGGGTATGTAATGGTTCGCCTGAGAAATACACTTATAATCAATGGTATAGCATTTCCATACCTGTAAATAATTGTTTTTGTTTAAATATCGACGACCCTTTCTATCGACGACAAACATTTCAGATTGAGTAGAATGATAGAATCTAAAAGAATAAAGTAAACCTGACGGGACTGGAAAGATGAATAAGTATAGAAACTATGCAAATCTTGTAAACAAAAAAGTGTTCAAAGAAAAAAGAGCAAGAAAAATACAAATTTACACTTTATCAGAATGTAAATTTTATTTAATAACCAAGCACGCGCACACTATTGCTGTTTGCATAAACATCAACAACCTTACCAATTAACAAATGCAAAGCAGTACTTACATTGGCTGCCTACGTTATTCTTGTCATTTTCAAAGACCCTTTGTTGAATTCTTCCAAATTACTCAGACAAACCGGTTCACGAATTACTGACATTACTGTCCACAAATATGTCGGAACTACGATCACTTTCGTTGTTGAAGATGAAATCTCGGAGATGACTATGCATGAATGCGCACTTGGTGGATGTTTATCTACCCATAATAATGATGTAGACCACACATTATTCTTGGTCGCAGTAAAAACGAAACCCATCAATGGCCCTCTCATTAGGGCTCCACTTTATGTCGTCATCAAGGAAGACTTGTATCCTTGCCCAGCGCATTAGCTTTAGAACAAAATATAATATTAACTGGCAATAATCTACTCGTCCATCCGTATGGAAATTATGAGTGTTATGGATTTTTTTTATGTCCTCTCCTACATAGGAAAATGGAAAGAGGAAATAGTGTGCAAATTGAGGAAGTATTTGAGTTATATGATTCACATTTCACATTAGGTTTTAAATACGATACATTTACAGCGATCCTTAAATGTAATGTTGAGGATTCTGGTTTCAACTATACCGTTTATAAAAAAATATTACTCAATATAAATACAATGTAAAGCAATATTGTCGAATGTAATTTATTTATATGGATGCTAAGTCGCTGAAAATTGGTTATCTATAATTAATACCGCTGTGGTTTATATCTTAATAAACACAACTGGAATTAAAATTCTATTTCCATATTAATTAAACTTAAGTACAAATGTTTTACCTATCTAATATGAATTTAAATCTATACCTAGGTACCTACATATATATAAAATGGTAAACTGACTGACTGTTGATGAAAAATAAACGCACAGTCCAAACCGCTGGTCCTAGAGACATCAAACTTGGAGGGTGTTTCTTTGTAAAGTGTAGGTATCCACTAATAGAGAATTTTAAGAAAATTAAAATAGGGGATGGAGGACTTTTTATAATTTCTAATACATAGGCGTTTGTTACTTCTCTTTATCACTCTCGCGTCTTTTGTAGCTGTTCCTCTCCTGTAAGTCGAAGAGTAATGTTAAGTTATAAAACCTTACTCGATAACAAAAGTAAAATCATTTTCAACTTGAAGTTCCTGAGATTAGCCCTAAACCCGCACAAAATGTAACGTTAATTCGGAACATTGACAAATTGCGACTCCATTCTTCGTACGTAACCCATTCCCATATAAGTATGACGACTACTGCATAATACATTTGTAGTGAAGGTCTGTAAAAGCTTATAAATTTATTACCCACCTTCTTCACTATATTCTTAGACGGGCCTGTTGGTGTAGTGGTTAGTAGCCCTGACTGCTAAGCCGGAGGTCGTGGGTTCGATTCCCACCCAGAACAAACTTTGTGTGATGAGCATGATTGTTTGTTCTGTGTCTGGGTGTAATTTATCTATAATATGTATGTATTTATAATTATAAATTATATAAGTATGTATATCAGTTGTCTGGTTACCATAACACAAGCTCTAAACAGAGCTTAACTTGGTATCAGATGACCGTGTATGAGTTGTCCTAGTATATTTATTCTTGTCATGCCCCGATGTGTGAATTGCTTTCCTGCAGGCTTTCTCAAGATAATACAGTTACTTGCCTACTTATCGCGGTTAACGCCGTCATCACAATTGTCATATGTGGTTAATTGCTGTAAAAACTGAGCATGTTTAGGTAACATGAGGTCCCCAGAGTAAGTGCTACTATCTGGCACATAGTAATAATCATAGTTTCGCGTTACGCTCTCATGGATACCGTGATTACGTCGATTTACTTCATTAAAACACACTCACATTTCATTTGGTTTGCAGATAAAAATCTTAGAGCAAGGGTAGGTAATTAAAACAATTAATTATGCGCTGTTATGTCACGTAATGCAATTTCACGTCATGGTAACTACGGTAATGGACCGATACAGATCGCTACCAACAGCCTTGCGTTTTAACATCAGAGAAAACATTGTTAAGTTGAATACCATTAAACGGATAACAGAGAAATTCATTTTTATTATAATGTCATTATTATTAATGGAGTGTTAAAGAGTGATCAAATGCTATTCAAACGTCATTACAGCCATCAAAGGAATGAAAGTTATCTCGATTCTAATCGTGACAGTCGACGACTCGTTAGTGTCGCTATATTTGCAGATAAATGACTTATTTGCTTTACACCAATAAGTTTTTTGCATTAGAAAGGTAAGTTTCTAGATCATTACCGTTTTTAGACTTCCGTAATGAGACAATGAGAGAGGTACAATGAGTTTACTTCATAATGGCAAAACCGAAATTATTAACTCCCAACTTGCACGGACTGTAGATATTGAACTAAGTATAGACTGACGAGCGGTTAGTGATTTACTGGGAAATTGATGAGAGAGCTGGGTTCGTGCTCGGGTCATTTACGCGCCAACGACGCGGCGAAACGAAATCATACGGCTAAATAAGTTCCGTCGGATAATTGTTAACATTACATACAATCGAAGCAACCGCAATCCGCATGATAGCTACGGTAACGGACGCCTTTTTGCGTGTGCTCGTTTAGATTCTAACAATACTTTCTTAAACAAAAAACTGGTTAACTCAAATTTGGCTGCACAAGAATTGGGTCACTAAATCACTACACTATAGAGAACACAATGTGTCCGTTACGAAGAAAGAAAATAATTACTTTATTTCTAACGAGACTCTATACAATTATCATCAGAAAACGGAGGCAATTCTCTGCAAGCACTTGTACGTGATTTGTTGCTATCAAACATTCGTAATCTGTGTACAAACGTTTTTCATATATCCCTGTGAGATAGCTTCACAAAACGTTTTTCTCATGAATTATGTAATACGTTATGTACCTAAATACTGAACGTAGGACCGACCCTTCTTCCTTTCTGTATAATTTCATGTTCCGAAGCCTGAATAAGTAATGCAACGATTTCGAAACGTTTCATAAAATTTTAATTTCGGTCGATATAACATCGTCACTTTTACCATATTGCGTTTATAAAAGTGATGTCATTCGCGATTTGTTAAAATGGCGAGAGTTGGAACGAGATCAGCTTCTTTTTAGTTAGTAACTGAGATACGTAATTATTTCACGTCAGAAATATATCTTGGATGATGAACGAGCGACGTAGGCGGAGCGGACATCCTCATATAAGCGAAGACAATGTTACAACCTAGGAATGTCATAGCAATTTGCAACAATGACATAATACACAAATACGAACGAACTAAGTGGAACGAATCAAAATCCGCTCCTAAAACGCATTCGTTTCTTCACGCCTTTGTGCATACGTGCTTGCTAAGAAGGATATATGTTCCATTGCCAAGGTCGACATGCAAGTTTACACAAGAACGTTGCCCTTGTAACAAGTAAAAATATCCAGCGTGAAATTAAAAAATAGCACAAAACCACGAAATACTTTGCAAGTTGTGAGGACTGAGGCGTATTCTGGGAAACGTTGCATACCCACGCCTTACGTGATTAATACGCTTGCGTTATTACGATCATTGTAAATCATAGCGAGGGGTATGTACCCTGGGTGGGTATGTAAATGCAAAGCAAATTCGCGACGAAATATAATAGTTGTAAAAACCGTGTTCGTCGTTACGACAGAGTATAATTTTTCAATATAGTGGGAGAGTGACTTTAGTAGGTAAGCTAGGTGATGTAAACCTTGGCTTGTGCATAATGAAGTTGTGGTATCTTTAGTTTTATGAGTTATCTATTTTGATGTAATTGGACAAGACAACAAACGATTATCAAATTATAAAAAAAACCTTAAACGTGTACTTGTAGAGTCCAGTCTCCAGAACTATTTCGCTAAATATTTGCTCTTTAAATGCAGGTATAAAAATAGAATTTTAATATAAGATTTATTTCTGTTTCAGATAGTGCAGGCAGATAACAGGGCGTCGTACCTCGGCGCTCGTTGTCGGGCCAAAAGCGACTGTGGTGTCGCTAACTCGCAATGCGAGCGAGGCGTGTGCGCCTGTCAGCCGTACTACGCGCGAGTTGACAACTCTACCTGCCTTGAATGTAAGTAACACGTTTATATTTTTAGCCATAGTTTTTAAAATAAATATCTGCAGCTAGCCTGCTTGCTTGCTTGCTTCTCACACGTACGCGTGTTACAGCAATAATTTTCTTGGAAAACTTTCTAAGCTAGTGAAAGCTTTATCAAAATCCAACTAGAGGTTTTAGATATTGATCAGAAAATAGAAGGCAATGCAGTCGCTTTTATTATAGAGCAAGAAACAGCATCGATACTTCTGTTCATCCTTTTTTTCCTTACACGCACGCAATGCGTAATTGACGCACTTAGGATCGCGGTTTTCACCTCTCATTGGCAATACCTTACCTAATCACTCTCGTGTGGTTAAGTCCGTGGCGAGACTAACAAATTACTTTCACTTGGATGATCAATAGCCATCAAATAATTGCGGTAGTTTTCATCATAGGACATCAACATTATCTTTTGTAGTAAGTACCGAAAATCAATTTCGCTTTCCATTCGTAGGTAATGAATGTTGTGTCATTCTGTTTATCGACTTCGACAATCAAGGTAAAAGCGAAGTTGGTTTATTATTTCCTTTTATTAAATTATCATTACATATAAAAGTAAAACAAGTAACTGAAAAACGGAAGAACAATATCTCTACCACTTCCCATTCGCACCGCAGTGAAAGCAAACTGCATTTCGCATAACTATTATAATAATTTTCTGGAGATCTGTCGATATTAATAGCACTTTAACGGTGGCAAAAACGTTTATCTTGGATATGAAAAATAATAACCTACCATTTTGTCTAGACTTATCTTTATCTAACTAGAATCATCCAATTTTGGTTCGCCTAAAGCAGGGTTCCACGATACGGATTCAGAGCGATAGTAAACGAAGCGAATTCAGCGCTATCGTACAATATCGCAGATCTCTTATTGCGATAGTCCTATAATCCCACGCTCGTCTCACTTTCTTTGCCACAAAAGTATGGGACCAAATCAGACAACTGGATCACGTGGATTACAACTTACAACGGTTCATTCGCCGATTATGTTGCGTATTACTTCGAATAAGGACCGGCACTGGGCCGAATTCGCTTTTATGGATTCTGCGATAAGTTCACTGATATAACGGACTTTTTTATGTCTGTTTAATTTGCATGTCCGGGTTAGGACGAATGTCATAAAGAGGAACTTACGGATGCGTCGAGTAACATACTTTACGACCAGCGAGTCCAGCCAGGCGGCATTTCAAACTAGGGTAGAACATAAGGCCCGCTAGCTCGGAGGCTAACGCGTAATCAATAATCATAATATCCCATCTTGTCCTTTCTTGGAGAGTAATACGTGTGTGAAATAAATGGAATTATTCACCTTATTTTATTGCTTTTGCCATATAAGAGGCCTTTAAAGTGGCCGCTTTCCGCGACGAACAATGCATCAGAGAAGTATTCAGCGATGTCGTTAAAGACGCCGTTTTATTCAATTACACAGTTACATGTTTCTGTACGGTACAAAACAAGTAAATAGTTTAGCTAATTAGTTAACGACTTGTGGCTATTGGGCGGTATCTTAATAAACTTAAAATTTATTGAGAAGGGAAGTCTTATAAAAATCAACAGCGCACCCTACAAATCAAGGAAGTCATTAAAGAAAAACATTGGTCGTTGGAAAGGGGGTAACAGTATGTCGGTTTAGATGCGAGCCGTCAGCTTGTCATCTCAAACTTCCTCGTGGTCAGTGTGCCAAGCGTGAGCAATCATCTACACAACACAGAAATATAAACCGTTTGATATAGACACAGATAAGGCTTGACAGTCCGTCTATCAGCTGGAAATAATTGAGCTCTTACCAATTTTCCTTATATGGTATGGTACCGAGACTGCAAAAAGCTGCACTCATTATTTAAAGGGTGGTGCGTGTTCTAGTGTCTACTGGTATGTTTACACAGGTTTTAACGTCTGGTCACATACAACACATTTTTTTAATTTAAACGAAACTGTAAGTGGTCTTTTATTCTTTGAGAAAAAAAAATGGAGCATGGAAGAACAGAAGATGTGGTTAAAAAAGCTTTTTTAAATAAAAAAAAGATAACCGACTTCAAAAACTAAAAGCTCAAAAATAACTATTTCGGAAGTCGGTGGCAACACAAATCGACCGGCAGAAGAGAAGCCACCGACTTCCGAAATAGTTATTTTTGAGCTTTTAGTTTTTGAAGTCGGTTATCTTTTTTTTAAAAAAGCTTTTTATTTTTTACTTTTTAGTTAGAGTCTCAGTGTCTGACTACGTTTTAGGGTAGCTCTCAAAATAAACATATAATCTTATAAAAATCTACAATCCAAGAAAGCAAAACGCGATCTATGCGGGCAACGTCACGGGATATCTATTAGTGTTATATACTAAAACCTTTCCCAGAATGTAACAAACACTTTGCTGAAAATCGCATCAAAATCGGTTCAGCCAAACGCGAGATAATCGCGGACAAACATACATACATACATACATACAGGTCGAACAGAGAACCTACTTTTTTTTAAAGTCGGTTAAAAATAGTTACGAATTTTTTGTAAGAGCTATTCTCATTAAGTATACTCCTGGAGTCGGAGCCGCATAATAGGCTTTATTTCTCCAAAACTTATATCTCTGCCGGTCTTCGTTTCAGTGCTCTATTGCCCATTATGTTGGAAGCTTGCCTACTTTTTCTATCCAGATAGAGGTCAGGCAGAGCTACATTATTAACAAGATACGTTGTTGTAGGTCCCAAAGCTCTCGGTGATAAAAATCCATAATATAAGACAGTACTACCTCGGTATCTCCATCCACTAACGTTTGGATCGAATGCTCGCCTAAAATAGAAGCGCGTCTGTGCCCCAGAATAATATAGCAACTTAGATTCCGCAGAGCCTAAGTGAAAAACCTGAGCTAGGAGTCTACAGTATACAGGGTGTCCCACGGCTATGCCACATGGAGGGAAAGTACCTTAAATATTGTAGATACAACATTTTACTGAAAGAAGTCATTATTTAAATTTTAAAAACAATTTAAACTGCATTCATAGATATTTAAATAATTAAATGGTTGGGCCGGGAATCGAACTTGTTCCACGAGGAAAAATAATCACCCTGTTGTTTTATTATACCAATCGAAAGGTTTCATCATAAGGATTATTTTTTGCTAAATAACATAGTGTCACAAATAAAAGGAAGACCGGGAATTTTAACATTTGATGTCAAACTTTGTTCAGAAAAGTTAAAAGATTACATTGCCGTAAAGACATATTGACAATAATAACTACTTATTACTAATTAATCTACCCACTTGAGTAGTGTACATCATTTAAATAAATAAATATCCACCACAACAAGACCAAAAAATCGTCAGTGAATGAAATATTCAAAAGTCATCATTTGTATTCAAGAAGAAGGGACTCATTTTGAGCATGTGAAAAATTGACTAATTTTGTATTAAAAATGTTAAAATTCATGGTTTTCTTTTATTTTTGACACTATGTTTTGTAGCAAAAAATAATCCTTGTGATGAAGCCTTTCAACCGGTAGGATAAAACTACAGGCTGATTAATTTTCTCGAGTAACAGGTTCGATTCCCGGTTCAACTATGTATTTATTTAAAAATCTAAGACTACAGTTTAAAATGTTTTCAAAATTCAAATAATGTCTTTTTTCAGTAAAATGTTCTATCTACAATATTTAAGGTACTTTCCCTTCATGTGGCATAGCCGTGGGACACCCTGTATATACTGTTTAGGATCTCAAAATTGACAGTTTTAAGGACACCTAGATTGGTGTCCTTAAAACTGTCAATTTTCTATGGGATGGAGAAGATGCACAATTGCTTTATGACTTTGTCGTCTTAAATTAAACCACTTATCAATGGTCTCCGACCATTTAAACTCCATTGAAATCATTCGATTTAATCCCTATAAAGCTTGAGCCATTATCTTTAGAAACGCACCATTGATTGTCCATTAGCGAAAGTCCGAGACAAAAAAGGAATACATTAGCGAAACGTTCTCATCAGTGTTCGTAGTTTAATGGTAATATGACGCCAATAAATCCTTGTCGTCTAAAGCTGAGTGCATGGACGCAACGTGAATATGTCCATCTCGTTTATTTGCGGTAGGTACCAATTTAAATAAACTTGTTGATGATTACGAGAGCGGCCCCGTCGGCAAGCTTCGACTGACTTATCGTCCGGTTTGCCAGCCGTAAATTGGTCCCGCTATCCTTCGAGGGTATGAAATGTAGGGACTCTTATCCATTTTATTTATTTACTACTCCAAGACCGTTACTTCTGAAACTACGTGCTGTTTCTTCCGTGTTACCACATGCATCAGGTTTAAAATGACAAAATTTTATATCAGGTCTCGTGTGTCAGGGCCAGCTAATAACAATACACATTTAAACTCTGATAGAGATCTTCATCTCTTTTCTAAAACAACAAAAAATAGAATTGTTGCTACTGAAATAAATCCGGTATTTTTCATAGCATGCAATACCAATAATTATTTTCTAGGACGCACCGAAACAAAATATCTTGAAGCTCATGGGTAAAGAAATGGCATCACGAATGCAAAAGGCATCAGATACGCTAACGATTAGTGGATTCTTGGTAGTAACGGTTTGCAGACACAATTGATGTTAATGCTAGTTACTAGAATACACATAAACATATCTATTTATATAAATGTTAATGTTTGTATTACACACAAAGTTTGGCGAGTTTACTTTCTAAGGGCACATTATAGAAAGCGTTGTAAAAACTTTAGTTCCGCATGCTACACGCGCTAAAGCTATTAAGATGGAAAATTATGACACCATGTTTTTAAAAGAAGTCACAGTACATTAAGCTATGAATGAACTTGTGTTGTGTTTAAAGAAGAATTAGACTCAGTCTCTGTTGAATTTTTATGACTTTCTAAATACTGATGAGAAGTGTGATAAAACATTAAGATGCCACACGGAACCTGGAGACCCTGACGCAATCTCAAGTTAATCAAATTGATTGCAACAAAACTGCACTGATTGAGGTGTATATCACAAGGTACCATTTATACTAATATTATAATGCGAAAGTAACTTCGGTCGCCAGTCTGGTGCCCATTCATTGTTAAACCACTGAACCTACATAATTATATGTAGATGTTTGGTACGCAATAGGTTTGATGAAAAGACTTACTTAAGCTACTAACAGAAGTTGCTAGCAAGCGAAGAGGTTAAAAATATTAGAATATGGTTTAACCAACCAGTCTTTACAGTATTATCAAAAAATATATAATTTTGAGAACAGTTAAACAACCGGATTTCCGTCCATATAATCCGACCAAAGGCCACAGTCACTCATGTCTATAAAATGACAAATTATTTTTGTCACCTTGTTGTGTGTACGCAATTTTAACTCAAAATGTAGGAACACGTAGTAAGACGTGCTTGGGTACCATGTCAGAGCATGTAAGCATGACATACAGTTTTTCTCTGCAGCACAAACGCCCATTTTGCATCCATTAACCCAGTTATGCATAGTTAACAAGCGTGCAGTTTCTTACGATGAATCGTAATTCAAACGAGATATATCTAAAATATATATTTGCAATTATTATTTATTGGTTTTTAGTTTTATGCAAGTATTTACATAGTTCAACACTTGAGGCTGTCTTTCTGTTTAAGTGTTAGGATATGGCTAGGTTATTGCATATTAAGGCTTGCCTTATTAACACCTGCAGGCTTAGAGATATAACTTTTCTCTTAACGTTTACACCAAACGTTAGACCATAATATATGTACATTATATCAATGACATTAACTACGGAGTAGTCATGTTACCTTATCTACCTTTTAAATGCAAGTACACTCTGAAGCAAGTGCAGAAAAACTGATGGTTTTTTTTTAATTTATATTAGCCTGTTGGAGTGTACGCTGACACGCGTTTGTAAAAACGTCAGAAAGAGCTTCTTAGGATATCTGTAAAACCTGCAATTCTATATAAGGTAATATCAATACCTCACATCAATTTGTTAACACTAACAAAATCTTACTCAACATCAACGCGAGTAGGTAATTTCTCCGTAATCTTGTTGTTTTGGCTTTTTCATTGTCTGTTGCTCTAAATTTTCTTTCTGAATTTGCATTGTTCTGCAAATTACCATTGTTAACTTCCCGAAAGTTGCATTTAACACCTTACATTTAGGTACATACTGGGTAACATTTATTGTTCTTTGATGTTAATTACAGTCGTCTAGTTTTCTGTTCTGTGATCTACTATATCGAGATGGTCTGATTGTGAAATTACTTCACGGGTAAGGATGTTACTGATCCATATATTTCACTTTTAAAACTTAGTTTAGCACTTAGCGTATACCAGGCCAGCTAAACCCATATGAATCGCGACTATCTGCAATTACTGTTCCCGTACAATATACAAAGAAGGCGATTTAGGGCGCCTATGACTAGACCACCGTTATAAAGATAGACTTAGCTCCTATAAAAGGCGCGAATCTATCCGCCTGTCGCCTTCCCACTCTACTCCACTGGAGACATCCGTCTGTGTGAATTTTGGATGTGGAATAACAAATGAATGAAAGACAACTAATGACACCGATTCATTCACTCATTACACGTATCGAATCGACCTTGACTTTGTATAACAAGATTATAATCTTCGAATTGGAAATCGAAAAGTCACGCACATGTACACTCTTTTCACGGTTGTCAGCAGCGTGCCAAATCTAATAAATGTAAGTATTCTTTGTGGTCTTCGTTTTGAGATTAATGTGTCAGACGTCGTAGATGGTTATCGCGAGAAATATAAAAGAATTATAATTGTAACAGGCTTAGAGCCATTGAAAGACATCGCTCTACGTAAGTTTGTACGCGCTAAAAGCAAACGTGTGTCTGTGTAAATACGTTAAAATTATTTACCATAATCATCATTAAAGGTAACTGGCATTTAATTAAACTGGCGACACGTTTGTTTAATATTGATTTAAATGCTAAAATACGTGTGTTTACCCTCTATTTAATTGAGCAAAACGTCGGAACTAATTAATAACGGACAAAGAGAAATTATATATTCAGACATGAAGAAAATATCCGGCCCACAAAACATGCAAATTTTAATGTTTATATAACATGTATTTCCTGTATTAATCCATGAATGGAGCTAATGGTATAATTAAAGGAGATATTGATCAGAACTTGCGACTGATGTTAATAAATCTCTCATGTTTATTTTACAGTGTTAATCGAGTTACTTCTGATATTCTTGTAACTGCCGCTTGCATACCAAGCGTAGTCGGTGTGACTCTATTATTAATGGTTTAAACGTTTGAAAGTCGTGTTATGCATAAACATGTTGGTTCTACGAACAAAATCCTGCATTATCATTTCTAGAATCTAAATATAAATAAACACTTTTTAAAGTACCTACGAATATTTAAAATGGCCTTAATACTGGTATTGTTTATGATGTAGTAAAGAAAATATATGTACATACATTGGATGTAAATTGTCGGCCACACCCGTATAAACGGACCAACAACGGTGAACTTGAAATCAAATAGGGTCGCACACGCCTTCGGGTCATGAACCCGTCACTCGCTGCACTGTCACCACAAAGACTAGGACACATAGAAGAGACAACTAGAACTAGGAACTCCTAGTGGAACTGGCCAGTGAAATACTTGGGGTGATTGACAGATTGAGTTTGAAATACGAATTCTTTCATAGACAATATCTTTTTTGCAGACAAGATTGAATAGATACATTATTACTTAGATCTTAGGATCTGCCTTTTGAGTTATATGGAAATGGTTTCCTGTGGGTTAGCTCATAATTTCAACATTGCTTTTTAGGGTGCCGTAAAACGGAACCCTATTACGAAGACTTCGTTATCTGTCCGTCCGTCTCTCTGTCACCAGGCTGTATCTCAAGAACCGTAATAGTAATAGAGTTGAAATTTTCACAGATTATGAACTTCTGTTGCCGCTATAACAACAAATACTAAAAATCTGAATAAAATTAATATTAAAGGGGGCTCCCATACAAGAAAACTTTTGAAAGTTTTTGCCGATATTGGTACGGAATCCTCCGTGCGCGAGTCCGACTCGCACTTGACCGGTTTTTAAATGCACTTTCAGAAGTAGTCTTTTAAGGCATTGTTGTCTTCTTCTCCGTCTTCATCTTTCAAATAATTAACCGATAATTATTTGAATTATGAAGCCTTGTCAATTCATTATTAAGTATTAATCAATGACGGAATCGCTTTCAAATAGATTCAACGGATTGCCATTTCTTACCATTTGTATACCTGTCGACTTGTCGTTTAGATTCCTAGCAAAGTGTAACGCTCCTACAATCTAGTTAGTTATAGAATTGGGTTTTTTTCTTCAGTCTGAGAATCAGTCAGAATCCGGTAACGTTTTTTGCAACGAATTCGAATAGATACGATTGTAGAAATAATATGTAAATCATGATTTCGCTGGTGTTGCAATGTACACTATACTTTTGTTGTAAAGCTTATTTTTTATTTTCTAGAAAGTAAATAACTTTGCACAATCATGCTGTAACCGTGTGGTCTCGTGAAATTGTTATATCTTGTAGAGATCATAGTTTTTCAAATACAGCTACTTTTATTCTAGTACTTACATACTTCTCCAGTTTTTACAATAAATTATTATAGTCTGTCAGTCTTTGTATACCTGTATTAAGTTGTATAGATAATCTTCAAACAAAATGTGTTCTGATTTATGGAGATAAAATGTGTTGCAGCCGTATAAAATAAAATGTTTGGGCAAACGGGCCAAGCAGATTTTTTTTTGGGGAGTGGCAAATCGTCAAGTGACTTCTCCCGTCCTGGGCGGGGCGGGAAGGCATGTCAGACTTTTACTGACTAAAACCCACTCATGTTCCTTCGGTTGCCCTTTATGTTCCGGGGTCACGGTAACTATTATAACCATTCCGCAACCCCGGCAGGTGGCCAAGCAGACTTCAGGTTGTAAAATTTGAATTAAGAAATCAGCGTGCTATTTTACAAATCCTTATCTACTTAATTTTATGAAATATTATTAAATTTTCCTCGTGTGCTGAAACTTCGAAAGGAATGCTAAAACTTCGTCAGTAGAAGTGTTTTATCTAACGTATTATTATTTATTGTTGCAGCCACTCTATTGGGATCAGAATGCACAGTGTCAGAGCAGTGCACATTGAAGGTAGCTTACAGCGCCTGTCTCGAAGGAGTCTGCCGATGTTCCGATGGACATCTTCAGTTCAGGAAACACACCTGTCTTTCACGTAAGTAAAATTAATAGTAGTTGATTTTACTATACATGATTAAAAACTGAAGTAATCCAAAAGTCCAGCTTTTGAGTTAGTTCAGTTATAGACTTAACGGAGTCTTACTTAATTCGCTTCTTAGTCGGCATGGTACAAAGTTGAAACGCTGAAATGTAGGCACGGCATAGGACATGGTAGAAAGTTGAAACGTTGAAAAGTTTCACCTCAGTTATACTATAGAAAAACCTGATACTGAAAAATAAACCAAACTGTGTAAAACTCTTGATTTTGATAGCTTTATTAACCACAGTTACTGACGGTAGTCTTTTAAACCACCGGAATTAAAATTTATTGCACTGGGAAATACCATTACTGATTAAACATCAGACAACGAGGCGATACGATCGACAAATAAATTGGTTTTCATTTCCCAATGCTAATTTTTATAACGACTTGGAATCGGTAAAAGGAAAAATGCGTAACATTGTTATTTTTTAGCGTAACACTTTTAAATGGGTGTTTAACGAGCGTAGCGCAGCTATCAATTAGTTTTTCATAGGAAAGATGTCATTGGCGTCGCGTCGTAAGCCGGTAGTATTTACTTTTCTTTGTTTATTTTAGTTCCCCCTTTAATTTAATAGAAAAATATTTCGTTAGCTATTTGGGTTTTTCTACCGCGGCCGAGTAATTATTAAGACGTTGACGTGTGAATTTAAATTAGGAATTCAGTTTTGAATTGCTGTTAGACATTTTTCTGGGACGTTTTTTTTGGGCTTCCGTGCCAAACAGTCACCAAACTGCAATACCCAACTTGTTAGTGCTAGAAAGATGAAACTTTGTATGTGTAATTACAACGTCGACAAAGTGCTAAAATAAAAATTCGAAAAATATATTTTTTGCTGTATCTACCCCTTAACGTGAAATGGGGATGTTTTTTTTTCTCGCATCTACATTTAAAAGTTTCAAAGCCAATTTTGATTTTATAGTATCCGTTTGCGAGATATTCAACCTATATAAGATATGGATATGGCATCAAAAAAAAAAACATTTATATCTCTTTATTATTTTTTTACTTTAATTGTTTAATAATCAACTCTAAATTGTGATAACATTAAAAAGGCAAAAAACTTAAACGCTTAAAATAAATATCAAATATACAACAACTTTTGAAAATTACGTCTAATTACGTGAATATCTAGTAAAGTATTTTTCACTAGATACTGTACCTATCTATGTTAAATAAAATTAAATGATCAAAGGAAAATCCATCGATGTAAGCACACGTAATATTTTATTTAATGTGACAATCATATTACTTATAACAAGTATCATAGCAACCAGATACCATAGATACTTCACATAGATAGGTACAGTATCTAGTGAAAAATACTTTACTAGATATTTTAAAGTCGACGGTTTTGGTTCTGTTTCATGTTTTGTATTGCCACAAACTTCCGAATCGAAAGTTTCTAGTTAATGTTTTGTCGCTTAAAAACCGCAGTCAATGTAACTTACTCCGGATTTAATAAATAAGAGGGATAGTAAATAAGATTTTATCGTACAGAATCAAACTTCAATTTTTGCTTACTTTTATTTTTAAATGTCTACTTTCGATTTCAACAAATTGTCCCAATTTATCATAGAAAATTATACTAGTCATGGTTAAAGTTACTGTGTTGGATTGGTTCGTAACGAACTAGCCATGTAATCCTCTGAAATGGCCAGAGGAAAGTGCGGGTCGAAATGCCATCAATTTGACCTTCATTCTAATACTATTCTACTAGAATGTACCTAGCGAATTCCTCAACAAGTCAGAAAAAGTGTCTCGAATTCCCCTTAATTGGTTTTTTTCATCATTCTGCTTATTCATCATTTGTTTGTTACTACTTAACTGTTTAATAGATCGTAAATAACTTTGAGTCAGCGCCATTAACTGGTGCCATTTCTAAGCAAAAAAGCCTGAGTTTGACGGCACATGTTTTGTAACAGCTATTAAACAAACTGGCACACATACACAAATAACGTAATTGAGTACGGAAGGGCTTGCTACGTCACATTTGGTAAGAGCCCAATAAAATCTGATAGCGGTTGCTTCATAATCTCTTCTTCGCTCTAACAGACCTTATTTCCGCGATTTATCGTAAGAGCTCTGTGAGAAAATGAAGCAAGTAATTGTTCTGTCAAATCCACCAGCGGCTGCTCATGTGAACCGCACTTATTATCGCACATAATGCGAGTATTGTAACCTTACTGTGAGAACCCCTAAGTATAGCTTTATACATTCCTTAGAAGCCAAGATACCAGGGACGTGCGGTCCTTATAGGCAGAAAGGCACTGCCGACCCTAGACCAATTCACCCAGACCCAGTAGATGTAAATCCTAATATTTTAAAACTAAAAAATATGAAACAAATAAAAAAAATGTAAAAGTCCCTAACATAATAAAGGAATAACAATAAATCATAGTGTACAATCAAATTTCGCGCCGCATTCGAATCGTAACAGGCGCGCGCGCGCCAGCGCGGCGTCTCGTAGAACGGCTGTAGGCAGAGTTAGATTCTGCCTAAATCTCATTCATAAATGTGCACATGTAGTGGTACATTTCGTGTCTGTGAAATGCACACATCAACGCGCGTACATTACAAGTAGTTCCCCAGCGAGGCAGTGCCTGCCTATTGTGACGTGGACTACAACGACAACTACTCTATTGGTTGACACATTTCAAATATTTCGCCTGTTGGCTGTCACCGAGAGATTTTACGACAAGTTGAAAAAGTCATTCGTTAAGTAAAATTCCGGTTGAAATTGATGCAACTTAATTTGTTAACATTTTATCCGTCAAAATTTAGAATATTGCATCTAATGTAAAAGAGTCCATGTTGTTTTTATTTGTTTTGAAACGCAAATACTTAGGTCGATTTGTTGCTAAATTCGATTACTAGTTTATTTAAACGTTTTAACGATTTTTGTTTGTTTTGTTTATAAAATATTGTGAAATGTTGTTCGATTGTGAGGTTTGTGTTGACAATGTGAGTTTGTTACAAGTTACGATGTTAGGTTTACGAATGACGAAATTATTGAAAACTTCAAATAACAAGTTGGTTGAACCTGAATTACGAGAATTAACCCAGGGAAAAGGTAAAAGCTATAACCCGTAAATTATTATGTGAATGTAAGAATTACGAAATAAATTAAGTATTTACTCGCTGCGTGTTTGTGTACACACAATGAAATTACTTATTTTGATTTTCGTGTCTGTTATTTAACCTTTCGACGACCAAGCGATAGCCGGCTGTTGCGTTGCGTCTTTCTATTGTGTCTTGACTTGAATCACGTGTGTTCGAAGGTTG
Source organism: Athetis lepigone (assembly GCA_033675125.1). Lineage (NCBI taxonomy): Eukaryota > Metazoa > Arthropoda > Insecta > Lepidoptera > Noctuidae > Athetis > Athetis lepigone. The sequence continues at coordinate 13,720,218 of CM066239.1, read as the reverse complement.
AATAGTTAATAACATCAAAAAATCGTATTTAAAAAAAAGTTAGGCGTGTAGATTTAATTTCTAAATGAGTTGGTTTACTTAATTATTTCTTTTATTACAAAACCAAACCAGTAGGTAGGTAGGTATTTAGTTTATAACTATACTTTTAAATCATCTGGTCATCTAGTGAGTTTTTTTACTATCTCGGCAATAGCGAAAAACTTTTTTATTTTTTCGAAAAAAGCTGCCTACCCTGTCATAAAACCCTGTGCACGCCACTGCAAGATACCATAATGAAGATGTAGATAAAGAATCTGGATCACGAATAAGGCAAAGGCTGACTTTTATGTCGCGACCTCATTACCTCTAACCGTATGAATATCAACATCAAGCATAAATATTCTGAACGATGAAAGGTAGAATATGTTTTACTATTTAATATCTCGACCTGTATCTCGATCCGCGAAAAGGTTATAAGTTCAAATCAAAGTTGCGCGCAACAAATCATGAAATAATTTCGCGCACTCAACTGGGCAACAGAAACAGTTATACAAAACGAAATGATTGACGCAGTAATACACTTGTTATTTCAAACAAAATTGATTTAATAAAAATAGTGTCTAATGTAATACAGTAACGGCTCAGAAAAATCACAACAGTCATAGATAGCAGTACCGAGTAGGTCGACAAATAACTAGAGGTGTTGCGTGCCGCGCTTACTGTTCCTGATTAACATATAATAGCCAATCAAATTACCATTATTTTGTGATTTTACATTCACGACACTTCATCAAATTGTAATCATAGTAGGTTTATATGTTGAACTGACATGGGAAGAGAATTTAAAACATTTAGGTGAGTACATTAATGTTGTCGACAACAACAAGCTTAAGGCTAATGCTACTAACTGTCTCAGCGCGTCAGCGACAATCAACGTCACGCCCAACGTTGTAAATTAGGGAAACCACCGAACTTTTATAGCTAATAAAAGTCTATCAAATCAATTTTGAAGACAATATTTCCATACACAAACTGTCAGATGCCAATTTTATTCCACGGTTAAAAGATTTATATTAGGTATTAAGTTAGGTGAAATTTGACAAATAATACTGAAATTAGACTGTGAAAGTTCCTCTATGTAAGCAACATCACCCTGCTTAAAGGCACGATTGCACTTCGACATATATATTATAAAAATAAAGTTAAAACTGTATCTATCCGACTATTAGAGCATGTAATGGTAGACCGTATGGCTAGCCTCGGGAAAATTGCTACCAACCACTCGGTGTAGCTACAGTCACGAAGTAGACAAATACCTCGGTGTATTTTATTCAACGACCAATTGGCGTGAGCCAATTTAGCATTAAACCTTAAAAAACTGCACGTGCTACGTGTGCTTACGTGTTTTATCTCGTCATTTCAGCCGCACCACCTGGTCACGTCTGCTACAGCAACGAACATTGTCGCTTATGGGACAAGGAGAGTCGCTGCGAGTTTGTCATACTCAACCTGTTTGGAAGGTGTGCATGTAACAGCTATTACAAACAAGTAGGAGACAAATGTGTAGCCCAGAAAATTCCGCCGTATGCCACCGAAGCCGTGGTAGCTGAAATGGATGCAGTTGCAATGGCTGCTACAAACGGAACTACAAGCTACAAAGACCCTAGTCCAACTGTTCAACTAACGTCAAGTTCAGTCAACTCTTTTGGACCCCCGCTCTCTGTAATCAGTTCTGATGATATTCAACCAAGCAAATTACCCCTGTACTCAAACAAAAACGATGTATTTAGTACTGACGAAGATAGTCCCTTGATGCAAGCTGTCATGAAAGTACCGAGTGTAGAACCAACAAAGCGATTGCCCGTTTCGAATAGAAAAGACGGCGAGCCGAATGAAACGATAAGAGTAGACGAAATGACGGCCAATTTGCATGCAAATGATCAGCCAATTTATAGGGTTGTAACTCAACCATCCGTAGAAAAGAAAACCAACAAGAAAGGCGGTGCATCAAAGGAACAAGTAAATTCTGGTGGGAAACCTCACAAGGGCGGACATCAAAAAAAGTCTTCTTTAAAAGGTAGATATTTAATACGTTAAGTTTTTACAGCAATACATTGTCTACCATGATTGAACAATCTATATAAGGACAATAATTTTTCCAGACAAGCATCGCATCCGCGCGGATACACCAGTGTACGACCTTGGCCCTGCATCTCTTGGAATGCCGTGCCTTACGGATCCGCAATGCCAACAAGTGGATCCGTACACGCGATGCCTCAATAAGAAATGTGACTGCACGTACAGATCAAATTCAACCTCAGCTTGCTCGGCTCGTAATAGAGGCTGCTTGCCAAACACGTTCCAAGTTAGTACTATATTTTCTTAGGTTAGACTAAACGAGACGTTGTACTTATATGCGTCTTCTGAATGTCTCCCATTTGTGATTTATTTTATGAATCTCTTTCTATCTATGGTTATCGTATGGTTATGGTATGGTTGTATTACTTACACTTTCCAACGGACTTTATTTTAAAAGTAGCATTTTAAAATACTGTTAATGTCGAAGAGTTCTCAATAAGCAAAAATAAAAACATACCTATTGATATTTGTTCTAACAGACAAAGCTTATTTTCAAACGGTAAATAAAAATTTCATGCACCGCTATGGAATCAGACATTCTTAATATCTAAGATAACATTTTATGTGGGTTCTTCATCAGATTATTTTTCATTGCCATTTTTTAAAGCTTTGTTGTTATTTCAGTGCCGATCAACAGGAACTTGTATAAGTTGGTACTTCGTGTGCGATGGACGCAAGGACTGCCCAGACGGTTCTGATGAAAAGTGTCAAGGTACTGGTAAAGGTTCGTAGACTCTGCACACTTTATCTTTTGCGCACATCTTTCATCTTCATAATATCGTCTGGTCGTCCCATTTCATACTCATTTTCAACCCGTTAGATTTACTAACCGTTTTGGGCGATTCTTCATAACATTTTTTGGGAATTGGTATAATCGGTATTTCGTATACTATTCAAGTAACTCCTTAATTTTAGTCTGCACTAATATTATAAACAGGTAAAGTTTTTCTTTTTGTTGAATGAACTTTTGGTTATCTCTGGTAGTTCATTACCTAATCATAAAAACCGGCCACGTGCGAGTCGGACTCGCTCATGAAGGGTTCCGTAGCAGCAAGTAACATAATATAAAGTTCTTGTTATTTGAGTTGATTGAATGAAAGGTAAATTACGATATACGGTTTATGACGTATTAAAAAAAACTATTTACTAGATCTCGTTCAAACCAATTTTCGGTGGAAGTTTACATGGTAATGTACATAATATTTTTTTTTTTTATTTATCATGCTCTTATTTTGGAAGTTACAGGGTGGGGGACCAACATTTTACCACTTTAAAAGTGTCTCTCGCGCAAACTATTCAGTTTAGAGAAAAATGATATTAGAAACCTCAATTTCATTTTTTAAGACCTATCCATAGATACACCACACATATGGGTATGATAAAAAAAAAATCGAGTTTAAGTTCTATGTATTTTTTATATATTTTTTATTTATTTTCTATTTTTGTAACAGAATCTTAATGCGGTTCACAGAATACATCCACTCATCAAGTTTTAACAGTATAGCTCTTATAGTTTCGGAAAAAAATGGCTGTGACATACGGACGGACAGACAGACAGACGGACAGACAGACAGACAGACATGACGAATCTATAAGGGTTCCGTTTTTGCCATTTGGCTACGGAACCCTAATTACGATTGATTCAATGCAGCTGTCAAGCTATAAAAAATGTGTCCTGATAATAAAAAACTTGTAAATATTCTTTATAGAATTCAGTCAAGTAAGTATAATCTCTATCAGGCCATCAATCACAGCACCTTATTACAACCTCATGGCAAATAGTCACACATTTGTTTGTCCGGATAACAAAGGATTAGTAGTCTTCAGACACGATCTTCATTTACAGAGCTAACAGGGGAGCGTTGTCCAACGAACTCGTTCAGATGTGGGGGACCCGGCTCACCGTGTGTGTCACGGGCGTCCCGGTGTGATGGGACTCCTCAATGCCCGGGTGGAGAAGACGAGAAGAACTGTAGGACGACACGACGTAAGGGGTAAGTGTGGCGGAGACTTTAACGGCCAATTTGTAAACTTCAGTCGAACCTGATTAAAAGTATCGTTGTTATCGTTATAGTGTAATGTTTTCATCCTCTGGCCGAAGGAACAATTTCCAGCTGAAGATTAAAATTAGAATCATAAGGCTTGAAAAGATGGTAGAATTTATCTTTTAACGACGCACGTGTTAGGCATCCACTCTAGACAGCGTGGGATTATAGTCTAGCGCCATTGAACTTTCATAATACCCCATTACCGAACATAATTTGATCATAAAAAAGTAATCACCTGTTTTGCTAATTTTGTTACTAACTCGTTTCTCAGGTGTCCACGTCACACATTCCGTTGTGGTTCAGGGGAGTGTCTTCCCGAGTATGAGTTCTGCAATGCGATAATTTCTTGCAAAGATGCGTCGGATGAACCGCCACACCTATGCAACGAACAGTCGAGGTAAAGCGTCTATTCATAACAATAGGTACTAATTTTATTGCCTTATGGGAGTTATAGGAACTAGGTATACAATAACCCGTAGTGTGTATTATAAATGCGGAAGTTACTCTGTTAGTCCATCTGTTGCGATGGTGGTATCGCAACAGATGGACTAAATTATCTACTCAACCGAACTTAAGGGATACAAAGCACGCTTAAGAAATAAAACAAGCTTAAGATATAGGCTTTCTTACTGCATGCATCTGCAAAAACCGACATTCACACGGTCGAAGTCGCAGCCAACAGCTAGTACCTACTAAACTAAGATACTTACCTTAAATGGTTTGTTTTTATTACACACACTTGCCATCTTCGAAGTTACGACTCTGACATAGTCTAACAGTACCGCACTTCGGGCGCCTCGAGCTTAAAAGGCGATTAACATAAAAACCTTATAAGGAAGGTATACCTATATTTGCCATTGCATTTCGTAATCTCACCACGTGCGACCTGTAACGGTTTTTGTCCAAATATTTGACCTTTAAGGTTTACTTACCTAGTAGTTGACACCTTTCCTTATGTATTCAGATGGCGTGCGGCTGACTTCTGTCCGTTCCGTTGCGGGAACGGTCGGTGCAGGAGTACCGCGGTGGCGTGCTCCGGACGCGATGGCTGCGGAGACAACAGTGACGAAATAGCCTGCAGTGTCTGCAGTAAGTTAATTATGAGTCCCTCTAAGTCCCTTCATAATACTCGTTTGATCTTCAGCGGGTAGGTATAATGAACTACGTGTGAGTAGAATATGTCCATTTACCTAAAAAAATGTATTTTTATTGTTTCGTAAATCTCAGAGGTATAAAAGAAGCATTGTCCATCTTTAATATCACATATTAAGCAATTCTTTGGAGCTGTGAAAAATTAAATAATCAAAAATATTGTAAAAACTAATAGAATACTTCCCGTTGACCAAGAAATCCAAGAATCATGTTTAGCAAGAAGCAAAATTTGTATAATGTAATTCATAAAGGAGACAATTTTTTTTCGGCCCACTATTAAACGGTAACGTGTATTAATTATTTTACACATGAAACAAGTGATCACCTTATTATAATTAAAACAACAAATATTATATAGATATCTAACGGGAATAATGAAATAATAGTAAAAAACTGTTACGGAAAAATGCTTGTTTAGGAGCGTTTTTACATTTATTTCAACGTGAAAATAAATATATTTTGTAAAACGAAACGTACCTAATTAACATCCTGTTGTAGATGCTCTGTGGTACAGTTTCAATGAGTTTGACACTGACAGACTACATTTTAAGGCTAAGCTCATACGACCGCGCGAAACCGCGCGGTACCACTAACCGCGCGGTACAAGACCAAAGTAAGCAGTGATTTATCGTTGGCATTACCGCGCGTTCTACATTCGTTTTACGTAGGTATATGTTCATTCGATTGCCGCGAGTTGAGACGGGCAGACGCATAAATAAAAATGTGGACGAAGTTTAAAAAGAGATGCCATAAGGAAACTTAATTCACATAAAATAAAAAAATTGACGATCGTGGGAAGAATTATTTTTAATTTGACAAACATTTTTCACTTGAAATAGGATGCACCCAATATTGTCTTTGTCTTTTTCTGCGACGACTCAGCCTTCGGTATAAAATCCATTAAACAAATTGTCTCCTCCTTGTTTGTTGTCACGCAACGTTGACACACCCGGGCTGCACGTACTTACATATTACGCCGACAAGCGAACGCCCCAACCGCGCGGCGACGCGCGGTTGTTGCGCGTAATGTAAGCTTAGCCTTATTGTTTCCGATAGTTTTCTAAGATGAGTGCTTCTCGTGTTCTTTTCGTAATTTTATTCAATAGAATTTATGAAAATGGCGTCTGTAGATACAGTGCATGATCTACAAAGCTGTTGTAATAAGTGTGCAGCATAACTTCAACGAAATGTGCGACAACTTTACTTATAAATATCATGGACGAAAACAGTAGATAAATTAATCGTGAAAACCACATCAAAACCTATTACGTAGTACAAACATGGTTTAGATTTATACTATATTATTATTGAACAGTGCACTATTCTAACATTAAATACCTAGGAGACCTATTCACTCATTAAACAATCGCTCTTGTGAGATTTTTGGTCAGTATGAGAGTCATATTTTGATTGTCGTATTTCACAGTATTCCGGTTAGATAGAGTTTTGATAATATTACCACTGTAATCTAGAGATTATAAGGAATAAACGAACGTGCATTTCATTAATAAATGCCACAATTTGTGGTGGGCCTATTCCCCGAACAAAAAAAATTGTCTCCTTTGCAGTTACATCTATATTTTGCACCAAACACGCTTAGGTAGTTCCGTATGGGAATCGACCCCGATACAAGATTGCAGGAACCAATCGCTCAATCACTGCACTAACGGTGCCCTCAATATTAAAAATATAATACAATAGTAGATTAATTAAGCAGTGGGTCACCTAACGAAAGGAATCAAAACCCAACAGTGCAAATTCTTTTAAAATGAATGCAAAATATAGCTCCACAGCTTGTCCAATAAGCAATAATGACGTAGGTAAACTATTGTCAGAATCCAGTTGAAATACCAAAACACAGTACGCCACATAATGACTTCTGACAGGAACTGTTAGGTGACCACTTGACCAAACATGTGAAATATGAATTATGAATGACCGTCGCTTTCTGCATATCAGCGATTCGACACGATAAGCGATGCCGTTACGCGAACAATAGTGTTCAAACGATCCGGCAAGCGCCTAGTGATGTGCGAAATTGGAATAAAATAAATATGCCTTGGGTTCTTAAGACATTTATACAATTGAAATCTTCTTTACATCCACTTTACGCCTTCATCAAGCATTCCCTTCTTCAAAATAGAGGCACCTTTATCGAGAAAGATCCTACATTTTCCTCACATATGATTAATAAGAACAAACGGCGCCGCCACTCTTTCGCTGACTTGTTGTATTCAAAGTGCGCGCTCTCTCAGCTCAATCGATAGAACCCAGAACCTCGAGACTTCGAGAAAGCATGTCGCGTGAACCGTGAACCCATCACTATAAACGTCATCACAACGTGGTGACGACCCAACGGCATAATGACTCAATTAAACTCACGTTTGTCTTTTTTTGCAGGATGTCCTGCCCCACCGGCTCCGCAGTCTTGAACAACAATATCGATAGCCACGATTTATGTTGATTAGGTATCCGATTGCTGGATCTCAATGCTCAATATTTTGTGTAAAAACAGTAAAACATTCCTGCTTATTAGTGCTTCAATAAAATACGTTAGGAAGATTTTAGAACAAAATTAACTTTTAGAATTTTCTATAGTTAATATATATTCAGTCTTTATTTGTTTTCGTTATTTGAAACTATTGTACACAAATGGTCGGTTATATCATTTTTATGGTACAAAAAAAACAATGTGAAATCTTAATGAATATTCAGCGTAATGTTTTATTGTTTGACTAAGGTCATTTATATAAAAAAAAAACTTAATTTTGGTTCATTTTTAAATTGTATCTAATGTAGGTAAGCTTAAAATGTAAATAGAATATTCTGTAGTTAAGTCATTACCTAAGCAAGACACCGGTAATTCTGTCATAATTTATTCTGATGCTCACATAAATAAGTTTAACAAAAACTCTAATTTTAAGTATAATATTTAAGCCACGTATGAAACAAGACTGAAGAGTGATAAACCCGTGAATTCCAACTTCTGAATCTGAATTGAACATGCCTTAATCAGGAAAACCGGAAAAGCCGTAGAATGCAGCTTTAGAATAACCCGCTCAAAATGATTGTAAATATTACTTTTTTTCTTTCTATTTTTCACGCTGTCAATTTTAGCACAGACATATTATTTTCGACCAATTAAGTATTCCACAGACTATAAAAAACGCATAATTAAGGTTTTTATTTAAGTTTCTTGTGTTTTGTGTGAACTTACCTGGCTAAGCGCAGTCAAGTGTAATTTATTGTAAAATAGTGTGGTTATGTGTGTGAATGTGATAATGTATTTATTAAATTAATTTCATTTGAAACTTTAGTTTTTATTAAATAAGTAGGTAGTACCTACCTTACATCTTTAATTTCTCTTCATTAGCGAGAATGAATCCCATTCTGTCTCGTATTATAATAGAAATTACGTTCCCACAACATTTTCGAATTTACGTACTGCGTGCCTGCGTACATTATGAAATTTTGTGTGAATGTTCTTAGGAAACCTTTTGTCAACTCACTTTCCAATTCATGAGATTTCGAAGTCGTACCATTTACAGGAACGATTCTCAAAGTATGGGAATTACTACAGACTTTTCAGCGTGATTTTACCCGACTGCCAAAAGGAGAGTTGTGTTTTTCTAGCGTATGTATTTGTCTCATTGTATGACATGTTCTACAGCTTAAACCGTTTAATGGATTTCGACAAATGATTTTGTCTCAGTTGCGGGAGTGATGTATGGTATAAGTATTAATTTTAAAAAAAGGCAAAAATAAAAAAAATATTAATAATCAAAAAACCCAACTGCAATTACGGAAGTTGGTGGCAATTGACAAAACATGAAACAGAAAATAAAGCCACCGATTTCCGAAATTGAAAAAAAAAAATCCGGCTCTTTCCAAGAGTGCGAGACCGCTGTTAAACTTTGTAGCTTCTGCCACCCACGACAACTGCCAAAGACCTAAGAATGCCAACTGCTTTACGGAAGGCAGATAAGGCGCAATTATTTAAATGATTTAAAAAGTCACACTGTACTACACCCGGTTTTAACCACTGGGCCCTAAAACTAAGTATGTTGGATAACTTATGTACCCAACAACGGCGCAATTTAAGGCTCAATATTCGATATAGATTTAGAAATTGCCTCCATTTATTATTAGGTATCGGAAAAATAACGTTACCTACTTTAGTAGTAAAAATATAGCAATATTTATTTATGTAAACGGCACTTAATCTACATTGCTAAGTAGGTATTTACCGTGGAATTTTGGGCATATTATACGCTAACATTTAATTTTGACGTAACGATAGCATTGTAACGTTATTTTAGTGTTATAAAATTTTGATTAAATAGCAAATATTTACTCGATCAATATCCCGAATGAGCCTATTTTTAACTTAGGGTATTTTTTTTTATTGAGGAACCCTGTATACTCTGCCGTCCTATAACTAGAAGGCCGTTCAACCTCACATGATCATAATCTTACTAATACATAATATACATATCAAAATTCTCTACCTTTCTGTTCCAGAGATATAACAACTTTATAAGGCGTCCGATTTCCATTTCCATCACTTATTTTACGCCAGTTTCTCTAAAAAAATGTTATTAATTAACCTTTTAACGACCAATCGGCAGCCGGCTGTTATTACTTTCTACGTGTCTCAAAACACGAGTTTTCGAAGGTTTAAATAACGTAGTATGTGTCGCCGTCAATCATACATAATATGTAAGGAAAGGAATACTTACACTCAAAGTCTCAGACATTGTAAATAAAGGATGTTTATTTGTGTGCAAGTATTTATTTACGAAACGCCTTCGTCGCGGGATTGACGCAAACAAACATGCGGCTTTTACCAACAACAATCGTTTTCACGGCTGCACAGTTAAGCACTAACTTCAGTTTAGTCGTTATTGGTCGTTAACATCAGTTTAGTTAAAATGGAACGTAAAAATAATAAAGTATGCGTGTTCTTCATAAAAATATTATTGAGCCCGATTACAAGGTTGGTGTTTCTTGTTCCTATCGTTTGGTACTGAAAAAGGTATAGTAAATCTACTTATAGGTGAACTATTTTATTATTACAACATTAGAAAATTTCGGCAGATATTAGGTGACGCACCCATATTCAAATAAGTATTTACTCGATCCAGTTATTTGGGTGTCATTAATTCAATTATTATGTGCTATTGAATAATAAATTATGTGAGTCAAGACTCAAACGTTTGGCGATTTCTATATATTTAATAAGATTTAAAATAAGTCAGAAGCAGGTAATACTGATGTGGATATCCGTAATTAAAACATAACAGTATTTAATTTTGTACGTGCCATTGCCATAACACCCTAATTAACTTCCAGGTTTCGAAAGTTAAAACGGAAATGCAAGAAACAGATTGAAATAATTGTTGTGTCTGTTATATTGACCACAGCTGTTATAACACTAGTGGCTTATTTGTGTCCGTTATTTGTGTTTGAACATGGAAAAGTTGAGCCTACTGCTTCAACTAACCAGCTTGGAACCCCTATGAGGCACATACCGTTAGACGAATTATATCAGGATTTGAAAGCATTAGAAGATGATGAATACTTGGAATACATGGAGGGAGAAAATCAAAATAAAGAAGGTACCTATTTGCCAACATAATATTGTTCTGGCGGCTCTATTTTATGCGTTTGCAGTGGAGCTGTGGTTCTGCAGCAATGCGGCTGTTGGACTGGACACGAATGGTTGATTTTTCATGAAGTTGATATGTCAAGAACGCCAGCTACAGTACGATTAGCGACAGTGTCTCGATCGTCATGTGTCAACTAAGTATACGAAAAAACACCATACTTGTGCTTAAACACCCACTTCAGCAATAAGACAACAAATGTTTAAATTGATAGAGCCCTTAGGCCCTGATACCAAGGAATAACAAATACTTAAGTTTATTAGGGTTCAGAAGCTCAAAGGGAAAAAAGGAGACCCTTATAGGATCACTTTGTTGACCGTCTGTCTGTCTGTCAAGAAGTTTTTCTCGAGAGTGCGTGGAGGATCTCAAAAACATTAAATTACTGTGAAAAAAATTCTTTTCCTACAAGCACGTATTGAACCCTCAGTGAGCCACTCGTACTTGGTCGATATGTTTTATTTCTGCCTTGTCCACACCTTGTTTTTTTTATGAATAATAAGGTACATTGATTTAAATTTATTTTAGCTGATTTATTACACACACCGGGATGTAAAATACCCCTGGCTACGATTGATTACAGACAGTACTTAGGAAATAGTACGAGAAATATAAATAGAATGTGTGGAAATCGACTCGTGTTTTTGAGGAAACACAACGAGGACAAAGTTATAGCTCGAATAAAAAGTCAAAAACTGAGGTTGTTTGCTAATAAAAATAACACTCGCATTCAGTGTTGTTATAAATTTTTAATCACCTCACTACATAACCCTCCTGAAAGTGACACTTTATTGTAAGTATTAGGGAATATCCTAGCTAATTCCTTCTTATTTTTATTCCCTCTTTAATTTAGTTTTGTTACAATCTCATGTCTTCTAGAAATAAGTATATTTTCTAAGTCCTTACCTATTATTTCAGATTCACAAATTGTACAGACTTCCAGGACGTGTCGATAATAACTCTACAATCCGATTTTATAAATGTGATTTGCTCCGAATTTAATGAGGACAATACGTCACAAATAATCTACGATGATTTATACGCCTTTTCAAAGAAAATGAAAATGCCCCCACTCAAAACAAAAACAACACCAAAAAGTTGTGTCAAATATAACGTACTAATAGTGGGAATGGAATCGATGTCTTTACCACGTCTTTTGACAGCATTGCCCAGAACAGTTAATTTCTTGAGAGAGGACAGTTGGCTCGGTTTTCAAGGATATAATAAGGTACTTACTTAATTTATCAGCATTATTAATCATTTTTAAAACTATAAATTAATAATAAAGACTTAAACAGATTGCAGATGAGACACTGCCTAATTTAATGGCAGCATTAACGGGAAGAAACATGTCTTCAATAAAAAGAGAATGTTTTGGTTCAATGGATTACTGTAACAACCTTTTCATTTGGAAAGAATTCAAAGACGCTGGTTATGCAACAGCTTATGGCGAAGATCACAAAAGGAACACATTTACACATGACTACGCATTTCGCAAGCCTCCTACAGATCATTACATGCAACCATTTTTTCTTCAAGAAAATCACAAAAGCAAGCCCTCATTATGTGCAGGAAAATTATCATCGGGACAACAGCTGTTAGATTACGCTATAGACTTTGCTAATACATATAAAAAGGACTCATTTTTCGGCATTTTTTGGATAAACTCTTTTAGTCGTGATCAGAAAAGTCGACCAGAAAATGCGGACAAAATAATTGAGAACTTTTTGAACCAGTTGGTGTACACGGGTATTATGACGAATACATTCGTATTATTTTTAAGCGCCCACGGTTTACGTTTCGGTAGCCACCGCCTCCAAATGGAAAGCTACTACGATGATCGTGTGCCAATGAAATTTGTGTGGGTTCCATTACTTTTTAAAGGAAAACGTTCTCACGAATACAGAGCTCTTGCGGTGAACCAGCATCGTTTGACAACGCCCTATGACGTTTATAGCACCCTCTTGGATATAAAGGAAATATCTCAGTGCAATAGATCTAGTAATCCAGTACCCCAAGGGTGTCCGAATTGCCAGTCGATGTTAAAAATAATTCACCGAACCCGCACGTGTAAGGACGCAGCCATCCACGAAAAGTGGTGCAGCTGCCATAAAATGTATCCACTCACTGTTCAAGACCCTATTGGGCTAAAAAGCGTAAATGCTGCAGTAAAATACATTCAAAATACGACTATGGCCATCAAAACGCAACGATGCTGGAGCTGTGCGATGCCATCTTTAAAAAATGTTACCAGAATACATTTCTACTATGACGAAGACAAAACTAAAATATATTATGTTGTGGCAATCACTTTGGCACCTAGCAATGGAACCTATGAAGCATTGGTATTGCGGAAAGATGGATATCATGTTATTGGCCCTATTAGCTCTATTTCATACTACCAAGGTTTAGGTAAATGTGCCCTTAATCGTAGAGATCGCTTGTTGTGTGCGTGTCAAATCAATTTAAAATGCTAACAGGCTAAGTATTAAATATTCACTTGCGTATTACAATGGTGCCGATTCTCTTGTGCACAAACTATCGTAAATTTAAGTTAAGTGCATCTTTCTCTTTCCTTTTAATTAAGAAAAGGACAGAAGATCAAATATTAGTTAAGTCCTGTCAAATTTAGACACTCCATAGATAATTTAGACGCAATTTAAAAACATGGCGTCTAAATATACGTCAATTTTCATCATCATCAGGCGCTGTCTAATTTGACAGGATTAAACTAAAATGTATCTTCTGTCTTTTTCTTTAAGAAATGGAAAGAGAAAGATGCACTTAACTTAAATTTACGATAGTTTGTGCACAAGAGAATCGGCACCAATATTTCCTAAAGAAATGAACGAAATTAAAGTGAATAAAAGTTAAAAACATTCACTTATAAACTTACTTTAAATCACGGAAGTTTATAATAGTCTCTTTCACGCAAAAGCTATTGAATGGCTTTTCATTGAACTTTACAGTAAGATTTATTCCCACACAAAGATTTTCAGACAAATAAATAATTATTATTAGGTCCCTCAATAGTTTTGATCAGGCAAGTTCTCGCGAGGCACGACGAACGCAAGGCTGATAGACCGCACACAGATAGCTCATAATCGTTATACTCTAGGCTAGCTGCCCCAAGCGGTTTAACCCTCGTTAATTTAGATCTTTGGCTAAAGCTCCGCTTCCGTGGGGCATAGCGTGATGTGTAGCCATGTATTATTCTGATATGTATCAGCCAGTGCGGTATCCAATAAAATATTTTTTGACTGATAATCTTTGAGTGGGAATAAAAATTTAACAGAAAATTGTGAACGTATGTTCACAATTTTCTGTTCCTTCAATTACTCCTTATAACTTATAAGTTAAATACCCTTGTATGGACGTGTGATTCAGTAAACAATTGCATAACCAATTATAAAACTTTATTCAATGTTCTACCTAAAATTAAACTAAGATAAATTATTGTACATAAAAGATTTTGTATTTATAAGCATCGAAAAGATTTTCCGTTTTTTAATATCAGTACATCAGTAAATAAACTATTCAATAATTTGTCTTATTAACATAATAAGTAGTTGTTTTTCTATAATAAAACCACACCGCATTTTGTACCTTTGACTTCATTCATTTTTTTATGGTGTTATATAATACTGACAGTTTCAAGGTACTGGCACAGAGGTAATGGCTATTCGGATCAATACATTTCTTGAGATCAGATCTATATACTTCAATAAAAATAATCTAGAGCTTAGTTCTGTCAAAAGAGCCACAATCTCTCGTTAATAAAATTAATTCATCATCTCTATATCCTTTTCCCCAACTATGTTAGGATTAGCTCCCAGTCTAACCGGACTACCAGTGTTTTAAATGGAACGACTGTATATTTAAAAGTCTATTTCTAAAAAATCCTTACAATTACTCAATCCATCGAAAAATATGAAATTTTTTGACGAGGCATGGGTCCTTTCGACAGATCTAAACGCATTGTAGATCCTACTTATAATATTAGTCTCGGTTTCTAAAAGGGACGACGGTGTTATGAAGAAACACTATCTCTTGCTTACATCCAACGCATAAATAACTACTAAACTTATTGTAGGTAGATAAACTTGTCACAAACAAGTTCACCTCACTACAACCTCACTACAAGCTTCTACAATCTGTCAAATATCTTTAACAATTTTCAACTTTCTCGCTAAAGCTTTATGTTCAAATTAGATTGGGAACATGTGACAGTTTAAGGCAGCTTGGTGTGTCTAACAAAATAGATAATGAAATAAATATAATAAATAATATAAAATAAAAATATGAAATATCGACTATATTTCATTATCTTCTTTATTAACCGTTATACAATATTTGGCTAGTAACTTTAGTGGCCGAAACATAAACACACATTTGCATTCATCATCATCATCATCATCTCCCTAGCCTTTTCCGAACCGTGTTGGGGTCGGCTGCCAGCCTAACCAGATTCAGCTGGATACCGGTGTTTTTCGTGGAGCGACTGCCTATCTGACCTCCACAACGCAGTAACTGGGCGACACGATACCTCTTGATTAGACTGGTCAGAGTTTCTGGCTAACCAGTAACGACTGTCAATGTTCTTCGAATGACAACCGGGACCAACGGCTTTACGTGCTTTCCGAGGCACGGGATGTCAGTGATGTCTAAGATAAACTTTAGAAAGTACATATGAATTGAAAAAGTCACATTGGTATTTGCCCGGATTCGAACCCACAACCTCTTCCACGAGAAGCGGGCGCCATATCCACTAGCCATCACGATTGCATTCATAATAACAAGCAAACCCAAAGAAACAATTTAAATATAAAACAATTTATCGTACCTACCAAATACAAGTGCGATTCTTTACGTTACCTGTCAACTGGTAGGTTCTTGACCTATCAGTTCACAGGTAACTGAAATAGACAATGCGGGCGCAGAAAAAAAACTTTGGAAATAGTTTTAGTTACTATTAGTGTGAATAAGTATCGGCACATACAGAATACATGTTATAAGTCTTACTTAAGCTAAGATAAACAAACGTAGCTAAGAATGTGCTTTAGCCGTCAGTGTCGCACAATTACTGTCAACCTGCGATGGCAAGAAAGAGACAGAGAATAGGCAGCGTAGGTGATAAGTAACGTGTATTTATCTCAGCCTAGGGCTTGTTTCACATTCCACTATTATGTTATGATAAAAATAATGGCCAAATAATTTCATACAGATTCTGTTCCTTTTTTCAACAGACTTCAAAAAGGAGGAGGTTCTCAATTCGACTGTTTGTTTTAAATAGTCATATTGTGAGATCGTGGCAACAGACTTGCTAAAGCGATATTCAAAGTTTAGAGTTTTAGATTTTGTTTTTTGTTTCATATTTCTTACATATAAGAATGTTTTCAATTTAACTGGCCTTTATGTTTCATTAATTATCTGTAATCTTAACCCATTCAAAGACTAGGACATAAATTATATTAACTTATTATTATTATAATATTACATAAACAATAAATAAAATTGAACTAAGTAGGTATTTGTCATTGGAAGTAAAATTAAATACCGTCAGTTGTCACACAACCAACAATATTTGTTTCATTATGCTATAACACTTTTTATTAAGCTCGGTGATTCCGATTTGCTTGGATAAATAGCAAACAGAGAAAGCTGAATAACAGATAATGCAGTGCCAAACAAATTTGTCATCTGTGAACAAAGAAAGAAGAATAAATATGTTACTATGTTATCTTGCTTTATCATTTTCCTACTTCCGTACCCTTCTCATATTGTTTTGTTCGTTCATCAAAAATAGAACAAAAGTTGTTATTCGCAATGTCAATAATGTAATAAACCTGCTAGGTTTTTATAATAATGCTGTACATTCACTATATTATTAAAATTAAGGTAACCTGAATTAAAGAATATCAAATAATATATAATCAACCATCATTTATATTATTGGATGATCAAAATTACACCATGTAGTATGCTTTACTTTGTGTCTCTGTTTCGTCTTTAATTAATGTTATCAGCTAAAAATACAAAATATACTTTATCTTAGCTCCCACCCAATTTATTTATTTTAAATAAATTAGGTGGTAGGTAAAATAAAGTATATTTTGTATTTCTTAGTAACTTGAGTTTAGACTAATGATGCCAGATGAAATGCCAACAAGAATGAACAAATGGATAATGTTCTTCTACGAAATAGCATTTTTGTCAGTAGAAGTTAATAGCATTTTATTCTATGATCTCTTTAAGTCTACAATTGCCTTTCAGGCAATAATTATCTGGGCAGTATTTGATTAAAATCAACTCCCTTTTCATCTTTTTCTAACTATGTCAGGGTTGGTTTTTAGTCCATCTATATGTAGGTAGCTGAATATTGGTGTTTTACATGAGGGACTGCATTTGTGACCTCCATAACCCAGTTGGACATTGCAATACCCCTTGGTAAGACTAATAGTTTGTCTTTTACGCGTTTAATCCTCGAATACTCAATCATCACTTAATTTTATTTTAAGATACTCACAAATCTGTTGCTGTCCTGAGTTTTTCCCTTTAGAGTGACAAAGACAGCAACAGACTTGAGACTGTCTTCTGTCAAGTGACGTTGAAGTATTTGGGCATATGTAACCTAAGGTCCACACTCTACAGGAGTGCATATTTTTAAAATAATAGGTACAAATACTCATATTTACCCATATAAAACTGTCATCCTTTATCACACCATAGAGGAACCACAGCAAAGATACAAAAAAGGACATTAGTATCATAGGAAAAGGCAGACATTCCGTGCTTTTCACTCTTACAACATACAGCAATTTGCTCATAGGGGCTGCTATTGTTAATATGGTGAGGATACAGGCCATCATTCCTGAAACATATAAATTACAATTAATTAAGTAAAAAAAAGTTTTGCAATTTTATAGAATAATTATTTTAATTGGTAATCAATTTAGATATATGGGTTTATTGAGCTCATGGTAATCAAAAGCACTTTATTTTTAGTTTAAATTTTAAATCTTTTAAAGGAGAACGGGCGGAAGTGGTCCAAATGGCGTCGGCTAATGAAACCGAGCGGAGCGGCAGACAGTGTCAGACTCTTACTGATTAAAAGACCCACCCCGTTCCTTCATACTGTGGCTCGAGCTATCTTTCGAAACTAACCCTGGCCCCAGTAGGCTTCGATTCAGCTGGGTCCCTGCTCTTGCTGACAACTTCTTGAGGCGCGCGGAAACAATGCGCGCCGTCGACGACTTGGACTTGGTCCGGACAGTTACTGGACAGCTGGACAGCGTGCTACCCATTGCTCACTGTCCGCAAGCCCGCGCCTACGGTGGCCGGAAATCGGAATCGGAATGTCGGCGGCGGGCGGCGGCGGCGAGAGCGCCGTTACCTGATGCAGTCGGCCTCCTCCTTGGCGAGCATTACTGCTTCGCAAAAGTCAACGACCACCTGCTACTCCTCCTCCCTCCGAACGATGGCCTCAACTAAGGCCCGGCGCGAGAGGACTCTGCCGCCGATCGCCCCACCGACCCGTGTTTTAGAAGTCGGTTAGAAATAGTACTAATCGGAATATCGCACGCAATATTCAGCGAAGTGTAATAGTTTAGTGCGGTTACTCGGCAAAAAAGTTTTGCCCGAAAAAAAAGGTAGACTGTATAACTTTTTTCTCCGTGGGCCGATTTAATGGTGCCCATAGTAAAAAAATATCATACATTCACAAACTATTATATGGACTAGGTTTTACCATCCGACGCCACTTGGACCAAAGTCCATACAAAAATGTCCGATCTCCTTTAAAAAGGAATCATATTAATGTTGTTGATGCATTGGCATGACTAGAAGTTCATAAAGATCTGAGACAAATTTATCAGACATCTGCCTACCCAGAAGAAAATTTAAAACATATTTATAATAGGAGGAGGTTGATCAATTTTGGTCTTATGGTCCCATCATTTCACAGGCCATAGACCCCTGTCGGTAAAAGACCAGTGATATTTCACCAGCCTTACCTTTCCATTCTTATAACACTGAACCAATCAATATTATATTTAACAATCTAAGACTTAACTGACTTAAGCAATATCTTGAAGCAATAAAGTGGATATGATAATGATTAAAGTGTTGTTTGAATAATAATAGCTATTTTATTTAACTGCTTACCTAGTGTATTAAAATGCTCTTCTTTATCATCTGCTGTGATAGTGTAACATATTATAAATAATGCAAAAGCAGCAGCACCAACAACCTGTCTTAAAACAGTTGATTTCTTAAATGTATATATGTAAAATACTGCAGTGTAAGACATCATCAGCGTTAAACCTATAATGTTGACTAAGATTATTACATTATCAGGTTTAATTAATCCATAGAGAAACCACAGGCCGGAGCTGCAATTTAAAAGAAGAATGTTAATAGTTTCAGTCATCTAACTCAACTTATTGAATTTTAATTGATTTTTACATACCATACAGCTCCAGAGACAAAAGGCAGTGATGAGGTCTCTGCTGTTGTTTGGTTAACAACATATTGTTTACATACAAGCCTGAAACAAGTGTACTTATTGCAAATAATACAATCAACATAAAATAACAAGTTACAAACATTGAGTTATAATGTACTACGTACTAGAGGAGCTATTTCAAACAAAATATGGCGCGTAATTTGGTGACAGCGGAGCATGCGCAGTGCAAGCGGGTGCCATAGATAACACCAATGCGCGCAGATGCGACATATTTCTGAAGTTGACTTCTATAGGCTTCTTTAATATTATGTGCATGCATTATGGGCATCGTTATAGAAATAGTTATTTTGAAAATAAGAAATATATAACATAAAATTATGTGGAAAATAATAGTAATAATATAATAATATAACAAAATAAAAAAAAATGATTGAAAGGGTAGTGAGGGAGTGTATCACAGTGTCGGTCAGTGTATACGTGGAACTTAGCAGAGGCAAAATTAGTCAGGAAGTCGTGAATTTAGAAGATACATAAGTATATTCAGTTGCCTCACAATATATTGTATGATGTTATATAAATAAAACGAATTTAAACTGTAGAAATTGTTTTGCATGTGACAATTATTTTATTGTAATATTACTATGTACCTACTTAATGTTCTACACAATGTTTATTGTTTGAATAAATAAATACAATGTAAAAAATTTAATTCCCATGAAATAATATAAGTAAGTATTCTTCTTGACTTTGTGGTGTATTTCTCGTTTTCCTTGAAATTAATGGAACATATTCGTGAATATTCTATTGGCAATCACGTGACTTTGCTGCGATTCTTCTGAATAAATTTAATCCATAATTCTCTAGTACTAGGACACGGCCGACGAAACCTTAAAAAATATATATATTTAATAAATAAAAAATATTAATATTACTTAATAAATTTTTTCTCATGATTATTAATAACATTTTCTTGTTCGTAATTGTTTAACGTTACCCGACGAAAGTGTCCATTCTGCGCATGCAACAAATGTTTTACTCTTTGATATTAACATCAACATGGCCGCCGTCGAGGTGACACGTCATACTTTCCAATAATAATTACAAATAATAAAATTAGGCATGTTTTAAAGATAATATTTTGAACTTACTGATAAAAAATCACTCCTTGAATTATATTTATATTTCTCAAGCTGTTTATACAGTATCTCAATGCACACGAAGGCATATTTTTTGAACAAAACTTTGCACTCGAAATCGTCTAGCTGCTGCAAGCGCTCGACATAGACTAAGTGAGTTAGGGTGCATGCACTCTAACTCGTGTTACAAAAAATTTAGTTGAGGTGACTCCTCTAGTACGAAGTACATTATAACTCAATGGTTACAAACGAAAACAAGTTGGTGACATTTTGAACTTACGCGCCAGATAGAAACTGCAAAATAGTTGTTATTACAGCTAGACTACTAACGGCATTTTCATAATCTGATACTTGCATATTTTTCTCTGTACTTAGTTCTTCTGAAAGGTTTATGAATTTATGATAAGATAAAATTTATTAATTGAACTTAGGAGTACCATGCTTTATTTAAAAAATCTTACCGTTTTAATAATGACAACTTGGACTTTTCAGGATTTTGTGTAAAAACACCACAATATTGGGTACCAATGTCACGTAGTTAGGGTGCGTTCCTAAACGTGCGAATAATTCACTCGGAAATTAAAAAGAGATAGAAACAACGAAAGAAAGAGAACGGTTATACTGTTTTTGAACGCTACAGAGCGATTTACTGTTTTGGAACGGGTTAGGGTCATGATGGTTAGGATCGTATGATGACACTGTCAACATAACCTTTTATCTCTATTGCAAAGAAGGAAAATTGTGTTTTTAAGCATATTTTGCAAATAAATAAGTACTACCTGTTCGTTTCTACTTAAGTAAATCCATTCTTCAACATCAAACTTCAGCATTGGCGCATATATGATTTTGACATATGTCAGGTAATTTTTAACGACGCTCAGCCAAGGGTGAGAAATCGCACTTGTCAGTGCGAAAATTACTCTACCGAAAGCGTTCCAAAATACTGCTCGGGTAGCTGTCGAGTAATTGTTCGGTTACCCTCGGTTTCACTCGGCTCATTTCGGAACGCTCTAGAGTAACTTTCGCACTACTCCGTGTAATTCTTACCCTTTTAGGAACGCACCCTAACTGAGCTAGATCAACCGTTGTAATACTATAACATTTTAAAAATCCGTGTCAACCACTTTACGCGTACAACAATAAGCAAAACAGCTGTTACTCCACAGACAGAGTACTTTTTGTTACTCTATGGAGCTGCTGTAGTGCTGCCACCTGCCACGCCGACCAATGCAATTTACTAATTGACAAGGAATTCTAGTCAAAGAGTCAAAGCTAGTCAAAGTCAATGAATTACATTGACAATCGAACGGACAGAGTTGCCAGACGTTGAATCAGTAAACTGTCTTTTTGTTTTAGAAACTGAGCTATTTTTTTTTTGTAAATGAAAAAAAATACCAGCCATGTGAAAGTCGGACTCACTCATGGAGGGTTCAGTTTCTGTACCATTTCACCGATATAAGACCAACTCTTTGTACTTAAAAAAAAAATGCACTTCGGGAGTGCCGGCAGAAGTGAAAACTTGATTATAGCTGTCTACTATCCATCCGTCCTACGCTTTTTCGATGGTCACGTGTCCTGACGCGAGTTTAAGATTTTATACCCATTACAGAAAAAGTGCTCAACGCCGCTAAAGAAGTTTTCACTTCAAAAAAAGACGGGTCGCACTCCGGGAGTGCCGGCAGAAGTGAAAACTTGATTATTAACAGCGTGCCACGCGCATCCATGGATGGTGACAGCTGTCTACTATCCATCCGTCCTACGATTTTTCGATCAGGTCACGTGTCCTGACGCGAGTTTAAGATTTTATACCCATTACAGAAAAAGTGCTCAACGCCGCTAAAGAAGTTTTCACTTCAAAAATTAATCATGGTGAAGTTTTTGTTTTTGTAATTTACCACGGAACAAAAAAAACAAAAACTTTTTTTTCTGTTCCGTGTAATTTACAAACTCATGCATTCAATAAAACTTCTTTTGAAGTGTCGAAGATAGACTCATGGGTGGCGCCGCGATTTAAATATGTAGATGTTACATGACACTGACTTTAGCTTTGTAGCACCCATGTAGCATGTCACCTGTCATGTCTCTGTTACACAACTGCCAAACGTCAAGTGTGCGATAGAGACGGAACGCAGCTAAGCCAAAGTAAGTGCTTAGTAGCGTCAATATATCTCACCATCAGAGTCTGACGCCCACACACACCCGTATCAAATGCAAATTCGAATTATTAATAATTTATGACATACTTTTGGTTTGATTTTAATTTTAAACTTACGAACGCATCCTATCATTCTGTCACTCTGTCTGTCAGTCAGTGTCAATTGTCAAAAATGGTTTTGAAATTTGACTTTGACTTTTGTTTCTGTCTGTTTGTTGGTGTGCAATGCATGAATGCATACGCATTGGGAGATACTAGTTATTTATTAATTAAAATAATATTGTGGTTGCGCCAAATTGATATTTTTTTTCTAAACTTTTATTATTATAAAAATGTTTCTCACCGTTCACGTATTTATAGTGTGGGAATAAAAATCCCAGCAGTCCATTGTAAAAGTAATGTAAATAAACTTAAAAAATGAAGTCTTTCAAGCTTATTGTTCACCAGTCAAGCTTCAGTAGTACGTATTTCATATTTTTTAATTTTTCTGTGTTCTTTTGCCTAACATTAATATAAAACCCAACAATAACTTAAATATATAAACAATGTACTTAAATAGTTCATCATCTTCCTACCTATCCCTTTACTTTCTTTTACTTGTTATTATTATTTACTTGAGTGTACTCATCTTATGAAAACATTCTAGGTCTGGACCTAATAATCAACTTAAAAGACTACCCTGGCTTGAAGGAAAAAGATATTGTGGAGATATACCATCCGGAAAATGATTACCCACGCCTGCTACTACAAGTAACCAGAGTAGATGCTCCAGGTCGTGGAAGGGGTAATGATTATAATTTACTAAAGTTGTAGGTACTGAAATCAATATAAAAATGCAATATTTATTCAATATTGCATTTTTATTTTGATCTGTTAGGATCTAGGAGCTCCAGTGGCCTGAACTGTCTAGCTGGGCTAAGTTATATGGGCCCAGAGTTCTAATCACCATATCAAAGATAGGGTGCCAACAGATGTTGGTATCATAATCTTTTGTATGGTGTTTGTTATTTCTCTGTGCAATATTTAATAGAATAGAATAGAATAGAATTTTATTTTGCAAATATGGGTAATACATAATAGTTCTTAAAATAACATTAGCTCAGCCACATTTTACCAGTTGGCATGCAAACATTTGAAATTATAAATTATAACATTATTATTATACTTATTTAGAACAATTTATAAATTACTATTATAACAATTTAAATCATCAACGTATATTATATCATGTCATTACTGTTACAAATATCATATTACATTATTTAATATGTCAATATTACATTTTGCCCCCGATTTCGTCTGTCAAGCCTAAATGAGGAATCAGAACTATCTATGTCAAAATTATTAGAAAATCAAATACCCAAAAAGTCAAAAATAATTAAAATGA
Organism: Athetis lepigone; assembly: GCA_033675125.1. Taxonomy (NCBI): domain Eukaryota; kingdom Metazoa; phylum Arthropoda; class Insecta; order Lepidoptera; family Noctuidae; genus Athetis; species Athetis lepigone. The sequence goes on along the minus strand of CM066239.1, from coordinate 13,696,095 downwards.
CAATATAATGAAAATGTCCAAATAATCAAAATATCAAAAATAATTAAAATGTCAAAATAATTAAAATGTCTAAATAAATAAAATGTCAAAATAATAAAATGTAAAAATATAATATTTTGTGACTGCCTTCTCAAGTTATCTTTTTTATAAACTGCCATCTAAAAAGTATTTGTTTTTAGCTATTCTTTTGAGTCTTTCATGTCCCGGTTGAAATCTTGGAATCTACTTAAGCTATTTAGCTACTTAACCTTTTGACGACCAAGCGACAGCCAGCTTTTGCGCTGCTATTGTCTTTCTATTGTGTCTCAAATCTCGTGTGTTAGAAGGTTTAATAGATACTATGAAGTCAGCCAAAAACAGGCAGACTGCCAAGTAACAGCAAGCATTAGCTCTGTGTTCATTTAAATGTTAGATTTCTATAAAGACCATTCACTCATCTTTCATTGTGTTTCTTTATTCATAATGATCAATAATAGATAACATGGTCAAATGTCAACCAGTCAACCTACATTATTATTCAATATTATTGCTATGGATTATCATTCTAGGTCAATATTATTCAAAAGTACCTAAATAAATATAATTACTTATTATATGAGTATTTATTTATATATTCTGTATACACAAAGGTTTAATTTACTTGCCAACCTAATGCATGAAACACTATTAATCTACCAGGTTTGATAAAGTCATACTCTTTTAATTTCTCTATTGTAACATTGGTTTTAGGGTTTTAACAGAACTTTCAGCCTCCCAACTCTATTGTTTGTCTGTCTGCCTTTCTCTGGAAAGTATCTCTGTGTATTGTAATATATAAAAGTTGCAATAACAACACAAAATAAGCATATTAAAATTTGTTTATTTTATTTTTTTAAAGGTTTTTCCATATTTATTAGATTTAAATGAGTATGTACTACTCTTGCAGTACAATAAGCCAATTTGGTTTGTTTAAGATAAATACCATCACCTAAGTCTTTTTTTTTCCAATGAATAAATCATTTATGTTAACTAACAAATAATAATTTATTGATTGTTACAGATACCATCAGTGTGGAACAGAGCATAGCCACGACTTTCCAATTACGAACATTTGCAGATGTTTATGTAAACATAGTCAATGTAGCAGACGTGGCTCTGGACTCTGTAGAACTCACATTCAAAGATCAGTATATGGGGAGGTCAGAAATGTGGAGATTGAAGAACAGCTTGGTATCTATTTTATTTATTAAATTGTCAATGGTAAACACTGGTACTAAGCTGTATCTGGTTAGGCTTGAGCCTTGACCAATAAACCAAAATAATTTAGTATAATACTAAACAAATGTTGCTAGTGTATAAGGTGGTTTCACGAAAATAAAACAAAAATTTTTATATCTCAATAAATGTAAATTTACACTTGCTTAAATCCACAATGTACTCTTAAACTGCTTAACCAATTTTAATTAAATTTACACATTGTGTGCAGTTCGATCCAACTTGAAAGATAGGCCCTATTTTATTTCTACAAACATTGATATAACTTATTATACTTTTAACATAAGAATCCAGATTCTGACGAAAATAATATTTTAGGTAAGCACCTGTGTGTACTTAAACAAGAAGATTGAATACTGTGGTGGAGCCATAAGATGTCAAGTTTACGAGATGTGGTCACAAGGTGACAGGGTAGCTTGCGGAGTCATCACCGAGGACACTAAGATAGTGTTCAGATCCTCTACGTCCATGGTCTACCTATTCATACAGATGTCTTCTGAAATGTGGGACTTTGATATACATGGTGACTTGTATTTCGAAAAAGCAGTAAATGGATTTCTTGCAGACCTTTTTGCAAAATGGAAGGTAGTGGAAAATATTTAATTGATAGACTATTCATAGTATCTATGATATTATAATTTATTAATAATGAGAACTTCTCTTTCACAGAAAAATGGCAGCAATCATGAGGTAACCATTGTGTTATTCTCCAGAACATTCTATAAAGCTAAATCTTTGGAAGAGTTTCCTCAACACATGAAGGAATGTTTGCAAAAAGATTACAGAGGCAGATTTTATGAAGACTTTTACAGGTATATTTTTTTCTAGACTGTAACATAAAATAGCGTCACACATTGCTAAAATTAAACTACTGCTTTTTGTACAAGTGCTTTAATTATGAGTAAAAATAATCAGCATTAAATAATTTTATTTCATTTTGATGTTTAGCTTTGCCATAAAATAAGTTGAAACTTGAAAAAGCTTCTACAATGATGTAATCTATATTTTTTGTTCTCCTTATGATATGTATTTCTTTCCTTCTTTACTGCTTCTAATTTTTTTTTACGCATAATAAGAAGTTGAAGTTACATTTTCATAACATAATTGAAATGCTTCATTCAATGTTAAATTTACTTATTGATAATTTAAGTTAAGATATTATCATGTAGTTAATTTTGTGAATGTATGTATGTACAATATGTATTTAGCATGGAGAAAATGAAGCACTTTTATTTCACATACTGAATTTTCTGCTCAGGGTGGCAGTTCAAAATGAGAGATATGAAGACTGGTCAAATGTCCTTCTACAATTAAGGCGATTATTCACTGACTATCAAAAAATCGTATTGCAATATCACGAAAGACCGAACATGGAAATTCCAACAGCTATTAACTCCACAGCAGCTCAGGGAAACTTTCTTGAGGTTTTAAATATGAGTTTAAATGGTAATTTTTAATAAAGTTTTTTTTTATAAGTAAAGAAAACATTAGTAAAGGCCAGCTTTCCAGGTAAGTATTGTATTCTAATAACTGCAGTGTATTCTGAAAATGTCCCTTAATGAGTTAAGGTGAAGTGTGGTTGCGGTGAGATGTCAGACCTTGCATGCCGATCTGTTTTGCAAAACTTAGTAATATTTCTTGGTTATAATGGGAGGTACTGTATTCTAATAACTGCGGGGTTATTCTGTAAAAATGTCCCTTAGTGAGTTATACTGAAGTGTAGTTAAGGTAAGATGTCAAACCCTTGCATGCTCAACTTAGCAAAATTTTGTAATAGTTCTTAGATTTACAGCAATAATGGTTATACTACCTACATTTTCTGCCTTACAGTATTCGAAAAACACTATCTGGACAGATGTTTCGATCGTACCGGCCAGCTCAGTGTTGTCATAACACCAGGCGTCGGCGTTTTTGAAGTAGACAGAGAACTGACCAACGTCACGAAACAGCGCATCATAGACAACGGCGTCGGCAGCGACTTGGTCTGTGTAGGGGAACAACCCTTACATGCAGTCCCACTGCTGAAGTTCCACAACAAAGACAACAATCTCAACTCTATAGACGATTACTCTATGCCACATTGGATCAACTTGTCATTCTATTCCACAAACAAAAAGGTTGCATATTCAAACTTCATTCCTAGAATTAAATTGCCGCCGCGGAAAAGTCAGGAGCCATTGAGGAAAATGTATGAAGATGAGAGGAAAGGGAAGCTGTTGAAGGAGGATGAATATATGCACAATTCTATATTCGATTACGATGCGTATGACGCTCAGGTTTTCCAGTTGCCGCTGGCGCATAGCACGTGGTGAGATTTCCATTTACTACACGTCGAAAGAAGTTGGCTTAGATGTTTACTGAAAAAACAACAACCTTTTTTAAATTAAATATTTATAAAAATTAATATACCTGTTAGCTTTAGTCAAGCCGACTTGGAGAATGGCTTAACCAATTTTGATAAAGTATTTAAGTATCACATAAATCTTGATCCTTTTTATGTATGTATAGCCATTGGTTAAAATTTTCTATACAGAAATAACCATTATTCGTGTATTGTATAGCGTGCAGAGGGTGACACGTACGAAGAAAACATCAGTGGCTGGGCTTGAGGGCATCAGTCGGAGGAGTCCTCCCACGTCTAGTTTGCACCATAGAAAGATGTCCGACCCAGACATTCATCACACTGTGGCCGACATACTGGCTAATGGCAGTAAGTAGAAAAGAAAACTATATACTTCCATGATACCTTTGAAGTTACCTTTCTGAACGATCTCAATGTGTTAAGATTGGCAATTGCGTAAGTGACGCTCATGCCATATCATATGGAGTTCCACAGGGCTCGATCCTGGGGCCAACCTTGTTCTTAATATATGTAAATAATCTCTGTAACCTATCAATTCCTTTTTGTCGCATATTTACGTATGCCGACGATACCGCCTTACTTGTGGAAGGCAAAAACTGGAATGAAGTTAAGGAACGAGCTGAAGTAGCTCTTAGCATTGTCGCGTCCTGGCTATCTGACAACTTGCTAACTCTGAATGTTACGAAAACCAACTTCATCCCCTTCTCCCTTAAATCCACTTCACAGCCAGATGACTCGTTTACTCTCAGAGCACATTACTGCAATGACACGACATCTGATGATTGTGCTTGCCTCTCCGTAGCTAGGGCAAGTAGGGTGCGGTATCTTGGTGTCACGTTAGACAACTTTTTGTCGTGGGGTGCACAAATTGAGGGACTGTCTGGCAGGGTGAGAAAACTTATTGCAATATTTAAACGACTTCGCCACGTAGCAGATCTGGACACTATTAAAATGGTTTACCTCGCGCTGTGCCAGTCAGTCGTATCTTTTGGCATCACAGCCTGGGGAGGTGCCTCTAAAACGTACATGCTACAATTAGAGAGAGCACAGAGGGCTGTTTTGAAGGTCATGTTGTCTAAACACTGGCGTTATAGTACCTCAGAATTGTATAAGGATAGCCAAGTCTTGTCCGTAAGAAAACTTTTTATACTAAATATTGTCCTACGCATACACAGCTCTCTAGAATATGATAAGACACGTCATCTTGCACAACGCAAAACAAAATATATCTGTCGCTCAGGGAGTCATAGAACCAGACTGGCCGGTAGACATTACAGAATACTAGGAAGTCGCATTTACAACCTGGTTCATAAAGAATGCGACATCTTTCAGAAAAATAAATTCGAAGTGAAGATAGTCGTAAGAACTTGGCTCATGTCACTCTCCTACGAAGAGGTAGAAAAATTAGTTGAGTCTTCCTTTTAACAGTTTTCCTACTCAGCCTATTACATAATGCGCCTGCCAGTTGAACACACATAACTTCCACAACCCTACATATGTTTACCCACAACCCACGCACACAGATACACCCTCTCACACACATACACAACCACACATCCACATATCTTCATTCAACCATCAAAATTCAAATCCACACATCCAAAGGGGCTTTAGATAAAAAATTTTTTCGCTGGTCCTTTATTATTATATATTTTTTACTTTATTTTGTTTAAATATTTCCCTTTTTGTTCTCTTTTGTATTATTTCGTTATAAGAGGTTTAATTTTCTAAAAGTATTGTCACCGAAATTGACCAACAATTAGAGAGAGAATCCCTGACACCCATAACACAAGTTGAATCTTAGCTTGGGTGTCAGTGGCTACTCAAACCGACTTACAATTTTATTTCATCTAAATTGTTTATATTAGATATTAAACCTGTAAACTAAGTTGTAAGCCTATGGATTATCTTCTGTGAAATAAAGTATTTTATTATTTATTTATTATGATAAAATAGTAGTTTCTTTACCTAGTGAATAGACAACTATTTTAAAGGACGTTTCTTTAAATACAGAGTGGAACTAAGGTTTCTTAGCATAGTAAATGCAATCAATGCAGAATCCTGAGCGCAGATAGGGATTCAAAATACGTACTCGAGTTTTAAATATTAAGAAACGTTTATTAATCTTTGCCAGTGTCCATACCACGGAGCAAATACAAAGAGGAGACGGCCTAAACAACTGTGCACTGTGATTTTCAGCTAGGTCCTGACGTCATCAAGTGGGCGTGGTTTTAGTCAGTGTATTGTTAGCGTTCGTCCTGTGCACTTTGTAAAAGTTCCCAATAAAAAGCATTACGACGGACGGACGGACGGGCCTGTTGGTCTAGTGGTCAGTGACCCTGACTGCTAAGCCAGAGGTCGTGGGTTCGATTCCCACACAGGGCAAACTTTGTGTAATGAGCATAATTGTTTGTTCTGTGTCTGGGTGTTATTCATCTATAATATTGTATTTAAAAATTATATAAGTATGTATATCAGTTGTCTGATTACCATAACACAAGCTCTGCTTAGCTTGGGATCAGATGGCCGTGTGTAAGATGTCCCAGAATATTTATTTATTTATTTATTTATTTATTATTTATTACATTCGCGCTAAAAGAAAGAAAAGATGAAGTGTTGTGTTTTATCTTGTAAAAACTATTCCGATAGACGTTCTGATGCTATGGATGGCATCACATTTCATTTGTATGTAATTTTATGCGTAATTTTTTAAAATAGTTCTAGAAAAATCTCTTAGCTTCGGCGTTTTCAAATATAATTCTACCCGACATTAGATGGCGACACTTTTTGACATGGAAACTAAGAATATTTAGGTGTGTAGAGCTCAGTATTAATGTATTTAAATAATCATATGTACTGAAATATGTTTAACTTTTATTCCTAAAGATGTTTTAATCGCCAAAATATTTTTTTTGTAGTTTTTGCTATCATTTTGCAAACACGACCCTGTTGCATACTGCACTTAGTGACATCTAGTGCGAGATAGTTACGTTACTACAACATAAAATAGGACTAGCAAGTAGTTTTGCTATTGACCGGTAGATGGAAAATAAAGAAGTGGGCGGAATCTATTCCCCCCTCATCCCGCAAAATGTCACGCGTTTTTACATAGGGAAATTGAATTACAACATCTCCTCTTTGTATTTGCTCCGTGGTCCATACTTAATTTAAATCACATGAATGTTTCCAATGTTATTTTCTGCCAGTAACGAATTAGAATTTATTAAAAGATCGAGTAAATGAAACCTTATTTTTCTTCCACAGACAAACATGGGTCCTTCGACACGAACAGTGATGCGACGGATTCTCCTATATCAAGCAACAGACTTTCACCGCGTAGTTCAATTTCGTCCCACAAGCCGGTTATAAGGACGGGACGAGCTCTCATCAACCCTTTTGACCCTTCACACGTTACTGTCAAATTGACAAGTAATAGACGACGTTGGACGCATATATTTCCTAAAGGTACGTAATAATTGATACATTCTAAAAGGGGGAAGTAAATAAAATGTGTGTGATTTAGTGCAGACGCCACCTTACGGTCTCTTCGGTATGGTGGTAATACGACTGCTGAAGATAGATCCTTTAGCAGTCGTGCGACCGAAATTGGAGGTTCGACAGCATTATCATTAGATACCACCAATATTTTATTTATTTTTATATCACGAAAAATTATATTCTGAATCAGGGGACCGTAGACTGTATTAAGATAGGTAGTTAACTCAATGAAGTACCCACTTAACATGAGAGCGCAGTTGACGTATTCGCTTATTGTCTTGCCGCAGATGATAAAACCAAATAAAATAATTAATAAAATATTGGTGATATCTAATAATAATGCTCTCGAATCTCCAATTTCGGTCACAAAAACCCAAATGCAGTTTTTGTCAGACCTGGTAATCGAGCCTATCGTGGTCGCACAACTGCTGAAAGATCTATCTTCAGCAGTCGCGTGATTATCATTTAATCGATGACAAAATTTGTTTCTCTTTTTTGATCCTTGTACACATATATCGCTGTTCTTTTATTCCACATTCAGGTCCAACCGGTGTTCTAATACAACAGCATCACTACCAGGCACGGCCGGCAGGGGAGCCCGCGTCCAGGACTGAAGACCACCGCGAAAACAATATAGCCAAAGAAAATGGAGCCTCCTCTATTATTAATAATAATCACTCCATTTATCAAGTTGATGGTACGTAACTGGCTTGTTTTGTTAAATAATGTGTCAGAAATTGAAAATTTATTTATTTTGTAGCGCGCAGGCTATATACACGTACGAGAAATGATTGTGTATGGTACAGTTATGCTATAAATAAGTAATTAAATTAGAAATATATAAAGTATCCTTTTACAAGAAATATAAGAACATGCACTAAAAACCAAATTGATCAATATGACTTTCATATCTCAGTACCTTTTACTCAATATATTGTTTTTTATTTTTTTCAAAATTATTTTCATATTTTAGGTGGTTTTCCTTATCTAAAAATTGTTTGTGTTCATGAGAAATTGAACCCTCTTAAATTGGTCATTACATTAAAAGTGTGCGGGACAGTGTAGTGAGTGAATAAACAAACTGACGAACAATAATATAAGTGATTATAAGTATAGTTAATAAGTACTTAATACAGTTTGTTTACGTCTATAGTTATTATAGTTGATAGGTAATAAGTGATATAGTTACACAGTGTTTACACATAGTTATTATAGTGGATAGGTAGTAGGTATAGTTTTAGGGTTTAAGTACATTTCTAACATAGATACGTAAGTTTGTAATTACAAATCTCGTTTGTTTGTTATTAGAATCTCGCCTATTTCTTATTAGAATATTGTTAGTGTCTTTCTTATTAGAATATCTAAATTGTTTTGTTAGTTTCTAGAATTTGTTATTTGACAGACCAATAGTAGGTAGGTATAATAGAACATACTAGAATGTTCCCTACATGATTGTTATCGATCAATTTGATTGGTCGATAATTCGTGCGCTCTGATTGGTCAACCAATCAGAGGCCTTACATTTTCTTAGCAAAATTGGTATAAATTACGGGTCGGTTTTCGGTATCGACACAGTTGGCGAGCAGCAAGAAAAGAAGAAACACTGGAAGAAAAAGGAAGAAAGAAGAAAGGAAAGGGAAGAAAGAACATGAAGAAAGGACTTCAGAAGTTCAGAACATATAGTGAACACTGTGAAGAATAAATTCAAGACTTCAAGATAGTGTTTTTTATTTCCCCTGAAGACTTCAAGATAGTGTTTTTTATTTCCCCACCAATCCCAGCATAGTCAAGTGTGCACCCTGCACATTTAATGGTCCTTCGAGCGCCGGATTGTGGGGAATATTACTTGAAGATTGAAAATAGTGCTACAGTGAAGATTTCTGAAGAACGTACTTCGTGATAGTACTTCGTGCGTCATCGACTTGAAGAAATATAGACAAGCACCATGCCCGTCACACGCTCCGAGGGAAAAGGCCGTAGGGTCGCACAAGAACAGAAGCCGTCCTCCGAAGACACCGCCACGACTTCGGGAACTGCCGATAGTGGGGAGACTGCAACAGAATATACAGCCACGGGGACTACCGCCACGGAAACAACAGAAGAAACATCCGCGACGGAAGCCACCACGCAGTCTTCCGATACCGCCGCGACCTCCGGCACCGCCGTCACCTCGGGCACCGCCGCAACCTTTGGCACCGCCGCCACGGCCGCAACTGGGCACGGCGCACGTACCGTAGCGCCCTCCGCCGCTACTACGCTTCCTGTGGACGCCGCCTTGATGAAGCCTCCGAAAGGGGGGGTACCTGCCACTGTCACCACCGCGCAGAAGAGAGATAGAACAGAAGCATCTACAGTCAAGCCAAGAAAAAAGGATGCACCCGCCGGCCTACCAGACCAGAGTAGACCAATCACCCCGCGCCCCGCCAGCAAGAGGGGGGGAGGGGGGAGATCGACGCATAGCAAGAAGGCTCAACGGATAGCGAAGGCAAAGGAGGAGCTCTTACACTTGCAAATTGAACTCGCCGCGGCAAAATTAGCAGCATTAGAAACAGAAGATATAGAAGAAGAAGAAGAGGATGAAGATGATGTCTCCATCACAGAAGTCAACAAGAAAGTAAACAACTGGCTTCAAACACAGAAGAAGACGCCGCACCCCGCCCAAGAGTCACATCGTGTCGAAGATCAGGAGCAGCCAGAAGAAGAAGAAGAAGAAGACCCAGCGCCACAGAAGATTCAGAAGACTCAGGAACCCGTGCTGCCAGCACCGGCGGGAGGTCAACCCGACTTCTCGCAATTAGCTGCAGCCATCACGCTTGCTGTCAAAGCCGCACAGCGACCGAAGTTTATAGAATTACCAGTCTTCAGTGGGTCTCATCAAGAGTGGCTGCCCTTCCGCGCCGCCTATTATGAAACGGCATCCATATTCTCGGCAGTTGAAAATACCAACAGACTCAGAAGAAACCTCAAAGGGAAGGCAAAAGAAGCGGTAGAAGGTCTCCTCATCACAAGTTCACCGCCAGAGGAAATTATGAAGACTCTGGAGTCCAGATATGGGAGACCAGAAGCAATTGCCATGATGGAGATGGAGACACTCAGAGGACTTCCGAAGCTCACAGAATCACCCAGGGACATATGCATCTTCGCCTCAAAAGTCTCCAACATCGTAGCCACCTTGAAGACACTCAGCTGCTTGAATTATCTCTACAACCCAGAGATATGCAAGAACTTGATAGACAAGCTCACTCCGACGCTGCGTTACAGATACTACGACTTCGCTACCGGCCAGCCAAAAGACGATCCAGATCTTCTCAAAATAGAAAAATTTCTCAAGAGGGAAGCCGAACTCTGCAGCCCATACGCCCTACCTGAACAGGTGGCAATAGCTCAAATAGTCAAGAGGCCGCAGAGGGTGAATAATGTGAAGGAGAAGACCTACACGCCGAAGTGTCCAGTATGTGAAGAAACCGGACATACCACGCAAGACTGCGAAGAGTTCAAGAAGCAAGATGAACACAAGAGATGGGACATAGCCAAAGCCAAGAGGCTATGCTTCAGATGCCTACGTTATAGGAGCAAGACTCACCATTGTACAGCGAAGCCGTGTGGTGTCAACGGATGCAAGTACACGCACCACAAACTGCTTCATTATGAAAAGAAGATAGAACAGGCTGAGAAGACAGAGAATGACAAGAAAACAGAAGTCATTAATTCAGCCTGGACAATTAAGAAGAAACAATCCTATCTGAAGATCCTGCCGGTCCAGGTGAAGGGACCAAAGGGTATAGTCAACACATTCGCATTGATGGACGACGGATCAACGGTCACACTCGTCGATGAAGATATCGCGGCGAGCATCGGAGCTACAGGACCAGTAGATCCACTGAGGATAGAAACCATCAATGAGTTGAAGACTGCGGAATCGGCATCAAGAAGAGTAACCGTCAGAATAAAAGGGCTCAACGAACATGAGGAGCAGATTCATGCCAGAACAGTGAAGAACTTACAAGTCTCTTCTCAACGGGTTCCACGCGAATTAGTGAACGATGTCCACACCTATCGGACATCAAGGGATATCTCACATACTCCAATGCGAAGCCACGCATTCTCATCGGGCAAGACAACTGGCATCTCCTGCTGACCGAAGATACCAGGAAAGGGGACAAGGACCATCCAGTGGCATCTCTCACGCCACTCGGATGGGTACTCCACGGAAGCCAAACCAACTCCTTTGGCCAGAAGATTGACTTCGTGTCAACAATGAAGGAAGCAGAAGAAGACCTCGAGGAACTGGTGAAGAGCTACTTTGAGATGGACGCCCTCTGCATAAACCCGAAGAGACCGAAAACCGATCCAGAAGAGAAGGCACTTCGAATTCTCGAACAGACCCAAGCAGCAAAATGTGGTCTAGTAATTATCCTGGGACCACCATTTTATTAGGACTATAACGGAATAGTAAGCAATTATAACCACGGAAAAGGGCCCAATTTATAGGCGTATTTTACCTTATTAAATATTTATAGTAGACTTGGTGGACACCACTTTGACCAATTAAGACCTTATAGATGGACTACGTGGAACTATTTCCTCCCGCGAAGCTAACTATCAGCGCTTAATAGAACCAAACACGACAATAACATACACATTGAATCCCTTACAAGCTCATACAAAGTGTTCTGTATTGGTGAATGTTGATGCGCACATTTGTAAAGATTAATATTGATCCATTTAATATTATAATTTTTTATATTAACTGGAATATTAATTATGGGTAGAGTGCTAGTTAACAGTAAGTCAAAATATATAATGTGTTTGAATGTACATGGCGCACGTATATTTTCGGTGTAGTATAATAGGTTTTTTAACAAAATTTTGACACGCCCCTTGAAATTAGCGATTTCATTAACTTGAATTTTTAAATAATGTTGGTTTTAGTAAACATACAACGAAAATTCGCCATTTTGAGAAAGTTGGTTTTAACAAATACATTAACAAACCGTTATAGGCGTACTTTGTGTATAAAATGGTGAATGTTAAAACCATTTCTTGGCCATATATAAACTTGAACTTATAAGCCCTTATAAAACCAAGTAATAAATTCAAATAGTTTCCAGTATGTTTAGTTCTGATTATCACTTTTATTAGCGTACTTTACTTATAGTAGTTTTATAACGCTTCTTGTTAGCAGTTATAAGTATAGCCTACCAGTTTATATACTCTTGAGTGCATTTACACCCTCGCGATACTTTTATAGGTTACTCAAGCTTATATTGCGCCCTTAATTTCAACCTATAAGTAATTATAAGTTAATGTATAAGATCAGATGTACTATAAGGCCCAACTAACTCCATTCTTGCTATTACAAGCGTGGCAGCCAATACTAGAACCCTTAAAAGAACATTATAAGCGCTGGAGGCCTGTAACACCTGCATTATAGGATAATTTTGTTGCTTGGGGAAGACCGAGAAGATCGATGAAACAAGATACCAGACTGGACTCCTCTGGAAGAAAGAAGACGTTAAGTTCCCGGATAACTATGAAAATTCGCTGAAGAGGCTCTTCAACATAGAAAAGAAGATCGATCGTGACCCAGCCCTCAAGAAGAAGTATGTCGAACAGATGGAAGCTCTTATAGAAAAGGGTTACGCCGAGCCCGCACCGCCGCAGAAGACTCCTGAGAAGACCTGGTACCTGCCTCACTTCGCAGTCATCAACCCCATGAAGCCGGACAAGCTACGTGTCGTGCATGACGCCGCCGCCAAGACCAGAGGGGTGGCTCTTAACGACATGCTCCTCAAAGGTCCGGATCTGCTTCAGTCGCTGCCGGGCGTCGTCATGCGCTTTCGACAGCATCTCATCGGGGTAACAGCGGACATCAAAGAAATGTTCATGCAGGTCAAACTGCGCACCGAAGACAGAGACGCACTGCGGTACTTGTGGCGCGGAGATCGCCGCGACAACCGACCTCCGGAAGAATATAGAATGACGTCGCTAATATTCGGAGCATCGAGTTCGCCGTCTACAGCAATCTACATAAAGAACTTGAATGCTAAGCAGCACGAAGACACTCATCCGGAAGCCGCAGCTGCCATAGTAAACAAGCACTACGTCGACGACTACTTAGACAGCTTTAGAAGCTTAGAAGACGCAGTGAAAGTAACGACAAGCGTGCGAGAGGTACATAAGAAGGCCAGCTTCGAACTGAAACAATGGAAATCGAACTCAGCGTCACTCCTAGAAGCACTGGGAGAGAAAAATGAAATAGAAGACCTAGAGCTATACAAAACAGAAGAGCAAACTGAACGAGTACTGGGTGTTATTTGGAAGATGAACTCGGACGAGCTAACGTTCAACCTCAACCTGGCGAGAATACCGTCAACACTCATAGAAGGAAATCAGCCAACAAAGAGAGAAGCCTTGCGTATCGTCATGTCACTCTTCGACCCATTAGGATTCGCCTCGCCTGTCACTATCAGGGCGAAACAGCTACTGCAAGAAGTCTGGCGCCGAGAAACAGCATGGGACGACCGCATTGATGAAGACTTAGCGGAGCAATGGGAATCGTGGATGGGACACCTGAAAAGTCTCCACGACATAGTGATCCCGCGGCAGTATCTGCACTACAGTGACGCCGCCTCCCTCGAACTTCATGTCTTCGGCGACGCCAGTGAGTCGGCCTACTCGGTAGTCCTATTCTGGAGAGCAGTAACACCGGACGGCGAGGTGGGAGGGTCTCTCATCATGGCCAAGGCAAAGGTGGCTCCGCTCAAGCTGACAAGTATACCGAGGTTAGAGCTACAAGCAGCAGTCATGGGCACCAGGCTCGCCGAAGCAGTCATCGAAGAACATGAGAGGAAACCAGACAGAAAAGTGTTCTGGACAGACAGCAAAACAGTGCTCACATGGATAAGGACCGGGTCACGTTCCTACAAACCATACGTGGCTCACCGTCTTGCAGCAATAGAAGAGAGCTCTAAGGTCAACGACTGGCGCTGGGTGCCGACAAAACAGAATGTCGCCGACGATGCGACAAGAGATGTACCTACTGCCTTTGACAAGAATCACCGATGGTACAAAGGGCCAGACTTTCTTTACCAAACAGAAGACTTCTGGCCAATAGAACCTGTCAAGACCATAGAAGAAGAGCCTTCCGAAGAAGAGAAGACGCATCACATAACTAGCAAAAGAAGACTAAAGCTAGCAGAGGGTCTGCCTGATCCTGCGAAGTTCTCCAGCTGGGACCGCCTCCGGTACGCGACAGCGCGCGTTCTGCAGTTCATAGACCTCTGCAGAGCTACCAGACAGAAGGTCAACTACCGACGAACAAAGAAGAATAAAGAAGCGGACCCCACATGGAACAAACATAAACCTGCGACAACGAAACCACAGGCACCCAAACCAAAGAAGAGATTGAAACTCGACTTGCTTGCAGTCACAGCCGAGCTCTTAAAGAAAGCCGAAGAGCTCCTGATGCGTTCTTCGCAAGAAGAGGCCTTCGCAGAAGATATAGAATGCCTTAATAGTGGGAAGCCGGTAGCAAAGGAGAGCCGCCTTCACCAGCTCAGCATCGAATCAGTCAACGGCTCACTCCGACTTCGGAGCCGTATCCGAGCGGCGAAAGACATAGAAGAGAACGTCAAGAGCCCGCTAGTGGTCGACGGTGAACATCGGACGGTGAAGTTGTGGATACAAGCAGTTCATCGGCAGCTCCATCACGCCGGCGTCGAGGCAACCGTCAACGAATGTCGCCAACAGTACTGGGTACTAAGATTGCGCCCCATCACACGCGCAATCCTTCGACAATGTCTCTTCTGCCGCATGAAAACTCAAGCGCCGCCACACCCAAGAACCGGAGACCTGCCAGCGTGTCGCCTAGCCCATCACAAGCGACCCTTCACCTTCACCGGGGTCGACTACTTCGGGCCTCTCTCCGTGACCGTCGGACGCACCAGACAGAAGAGATACGTGGCCATCTTCACGTGTCTCACGACGCGAGCCATCCATCTAGAAGTCGCCGGCTCGCTCAGCGCCGATTCAGCAGTGATGGCGGTCAGACGCATGATCGCACGACATGGCTGCCCGGCTGAAATCTGGTCGGACAACGGCACCAACCTAAAGGCTGCCGACAAGGAACTGCGACAAGCAATCGACGCGGCAACAGCAGAAGAAGCAGCGAAACGGACTATCGCCTGGCGTTACATTCCGCCTGGAGCTCCGTTCATGGGCGGCGCCTGGGAGCGTATGGTGCGCTCCGTGAAGACCGCGCTTGCAGCAACACTGCACGAGCGCCACCCCACTGAAGAAGTCCTCGCCACTCTACTAGCTGAAGTAGAGTACACCGTCAACAGTCGCCCGCTGACCCACGTCTCCGTCAGCGCAGAAGATCCAGAGGCCCTGACTCCCAACCATTTCCTGCTGAGGGGTCCTGGGCGCGTGCCACAGCCAGGCACATTCTCCGAGCAAGACACCATCTCCCGGTCCAGCTGGCGAGCTGCACAAAGGCTCGCTGACATCTTCTGGCTCCGCTGGGTGAAGGAGTACCTTCCCGAGCTCCAACACCGGCGGGAGCCCTACGGACGAGGTCACCAAGTCAAGGTGAACGACCTAGTCCAGATCATCGATCAGAACCTGCCCCGCAACGTGTGGATACGAGGTCGGGTCATCGCGGTGTATCCAGGCCCCGACAACATCGTGCGGACAGTGGACGTGCAGACCAAAGGAGGAGTGCTGCGTCGGCCAGTAAGAAAGCTGGTGATCCTGCCCGTGCCTACAGACGACGTGCCCGCACCGGAACAGGATGCGACGCGGTCGCACGGCGGGAGTGATGTGCGGGACAGTGTAGTGAGTGAATAAACAAACTGACGAACAATAATATAAGTGATTATAAGTATAGTTAATAAGTACTTAATACAGTTTGTTTACGTCTATAGTTATTATAGTTGATAGGTAATAAGTGATATAGTTACACAGTGTTTACACATAGTTATTATAGTGGATAGGTAGTAGGTATAGTTTTAGGGTTTAAGTACATTTCTAACATAGATACGTAAGTTTGTAATTACAAATCTCGTTTGTTTGTTATTAGAATCTCGCCTATTTCTTATTAGAATATTGTTAGTGTCTTTCTTATTAGAATATCTAAATTGTTTTGTTAGTTTCTAGAATTTGTTATTTGACAGACCAATAGTAGGTAGGTATAATAGAACATACTAGAATGTTCCCTACATGATTGTTATCGATCAATTTGATTGGTCGATAATTCGTGCGCTCTGATTGGTCAACCAATCAGAGGCCTTACATTTTCTTAGCAAAATTGGTATAAATTACGGGTCGGTTTTCGGTATCGACACAGTTGGCGAGCAGCAAGAAAAGAAGAAACACTGGAAGAAAAAGGAAGAAAGAAGAAAGGAAAGGGAAGAAAGAACATGAAGAAAGGACTTCAGAAGTTCAGAACATATAGTGAACACTGTGAAGAATAAATTCAAGACTTCAAGATAGTGTTTTTTATTTCCCCACCAATCCCAGCATAGTCAAGTGTGCACCCTGCACAAAAAGTGCATATTTTTTTACTTTTTCAAATAATAAATAAATGTTGAATGGAATAATTATGATTTTTTATAATCACAATTTTTTTTATAACTTTTTATGTAGGTAACAGTATTTCCCAACATCTCAACACACTAAACATATTTTTCATTCCACCTATTCGAAAAAGACGACTTTGTTCCTCTTTAAGTACGCTCAAAGTTGGTGTTTTCTATAAGAAACTTTCAGCGGGCAATAATGACGCTCCAAATTCAAAAAGTGCGCCTAAAAGTAACTTTTAATCCCTATTATAAGTGCGCCTAAAAACTATTTGAATTTAGAACGTCTTAATGCTCAGTGTCAAAGAAATCGAACGCAATATTGTTTAAATAATGAATGGCTGAAACGACGGCCAATACCATAGTCACACCGCGGTTAAAAAAAAAACTTATAAAGAAATAAGCCAAAGCCCGCGTTGTCGTAAAAAATTACTTTATTAAAAAATGAATTCAAGCAGTGACAGTGAAAGTATAGAATTAACTCCCGAAAACATTAGAAATAGTGCAAGAAATGCAGCGCAAATAATTTTACAATAAAGTATGAAGCTCCTTTTATTTTCTCATAGGGGGTGATGAAAAGTAGAGTGTATCACTCGGGCGCAAAATATTTTTTTGGCTCGGGCGACGTACTTTGAATCCCTCGCTACGTTCGGGATTCTATTTAAGAATCCCTCACTTCGCGCTGGATTCAAAAAACGCCCTCGCCGTAAAAATATTACTTTGCGCCCTTGTAATACAATCTACTATTTGTTTACAAGAAAAGTGCACAGTGGCGTCCACTATTCTTACTTTTAATGTAATTTTTCAGGAAACGTAATAGGTCGCAAGCGCATGATAAGCGCATCAGGTACCCTAGCAGTGTTGGGCGTGGCATCAGGCACGCCGTCCACTACCAACAACGCATCGCTAGCGTTGCTATGGGGCGCTACAGGCGAACAGGAGTGGACGCCTGCCTTAACCACAGGTTTGTACCCACTGAATACATAAGGTGTGTGCATTATGGCATTGGTTCGTTCATGTAAAGAAGACTAGTAAGTTATCAATAACGTTTGTGAAATTAAAGTTGAATGATGATGTTAAAATTTTGTAGGTTCCTTGGGGTAAATATGACACTTCGAGATTTAATGCTCTTCAGCCGGTCCACTGAGAGGGTTCTCTACTCGAAATTCGATGACGACAGCTCGAATACTTTAACTCGACAGTACTTGAAATCGATAAATTAGTCACTACCTCGATGCAGCAAAATCTCGAAACGTGTAACGTGTTCAAGCAAGTGTTATTTGAGTTACCGTCATTCGATTCTGAGTAGGGAACCCCTGTTGAGGTGTACATTAGTATATTGTTGTATCGTAGTAGTACATACTGTACTTGGACGATCGTTACATGTTACATGTATCGAGATGAAAGGATAGGCCAAGGGAATGTCTAACTAGATGCTACTGAGCAGTTGTTTATTACATAAAACGAATGCCTATCTGACTTCTACAATCCAGGTAATGGGTATTGGTATTAAGCTTCTGACTATCAGCAACGATTGGCGAAAATGTATGGATGACAACTGGGATCAACAGCTTTACGTGGTTTACGAGTTACTCGACTGACAGACAGTCTGGTCGCCAAACACTTCAATTGAAAGAATCCTCGGATAATTGTTACTAGTCGTATTTACACTAAAACTCGATGTGCCATATAATAACCCTGTATACATTAAATCAGTTGCAACACAATAATTTAAATGTTTGATAACTTACTTAGTTGGAGAGGACTTAGATTTATTAACATTTTAGCACTCAGTCCTCCTACATATCATTGTTATCACACTATCATAACTCTATAATCATAAAATAAAAGATTTATTTGTAAAATTATTAAGTTTGATGTAAAGCTTAATTGATTCTCAAATTAAAATTTATAATCTGAATCGTCATTTGTTAAGTGTTTATAAACATATGTATCTGTAAAAACATAATTAACTATCTCCTACATTGTATTAGTAACGGGTAGTTTCTTCTTCATGTCATTTTAAATAGTTTTTTTAAGGCCGGACACACACAATCATTAAATAACCATCAAATTCTCCTTGTAGATGTGTCTTGCATGTAATGTCATTATTAAAGACAATATTGGACGAAGTTCAACGACCAATTAAACTAACGAAAAACCACGGCTGCACAATTAAATCTGGTCGCTGAATCTGTGATATTTACGAATAACCAAATAATCTCTCTAATCTATTAAAACAAATACTTGCTCCCATGTGCGCGAGCAAACGTTTTGCATTAAAAACATTCTAATTAAAAGCCAACAATGTAAAGATTTAATAGATTGTTGACTTACTATGTATTTTTAGAGTGTTCTTCATCTAGAAGGTGAATTTGAAATATTTTCATCAATCTTGTAAATGGGAATCTAAAACAGAGTCCAATTAATCCATAATTGGCACTTTGTATTACTTCGGAAATCGTGGTAAAAATATATTGTATGTTTCTTGTACTAAATGTTCACTCACTTTTGATGTTTCATGATTCCATCGCGTTGAAAAATTATCTTCAAACCTCATTGGAACGAAGCGAACCGAGCTATAGGTTTGATATTCCATTTATTGGATTTGCATTGAGTAGTTTCTGCATTATTATATGTGTTAATTAGTATTATAATTATTATATTATATGCTCTACGGAGGGATACATTTTGTATAAAATGTGCGCTTTTTAAACAAAATTGAAGCATCTATATTTATTTATATTTAGGTTGTTTTCGGTATTATTTATTTAATATTTTTATAATTCTACAACTTCGATAGATGAAAAATTACAAGCAAAATTCTTTTTTAATGTCACTACAAATTCTTTTGTAGGTATGCATGTAGTCAGCAAAGCCAATTGACAGATAGACATTTTTTAACTTTATATTTTTTCCTCTATGTGATAGTGTCTTTTTTCCCTTAGCCGGTTTTCTCTCACATTTACTCACATATTTTATTTTCTTTGATTATAATAAGGTCATTATTAGTATAATGATTTCACGTTCGCACATTGTAATGATAAGAGTACTCACAACATTTTATTTATCTGCATGCATTATGCTTATAATAAATGAATGCTTAAAAATAATAACAGCACAGTTTGGTATCATCTCATTCTCATTTAAACATTAACTTAATAAAAATTTTTACTAATCTTTTTTTCAGCTTTTCAAAATATTTCCTTTTTTGTAAATAACTTATTAAAATGTTTAGATTTAAGTTTATTTGAGGAAATAATAACAAAAATGCTATTAGCTACTTTGGTATGCTTGCAGGTAAAGTGAATGAGTTTAATTGTAAAAGGCTTATTCAATTAGAAATTTAGATAGAATATGATCCATTTAAGATCATAACTACTCATGTACATGCACACAGTACTTCTAAAGAAATAGTTTGATAAGTGAATGCAGATTTGTCGCCCCTAGCTTGCTTTCGAAGATCTTTAAGCCAGCTCCACCAAAATGCAAAAAAATCGATTGAAAAGCTTAAAAAGACGACCTAACTACTAAAAAAAAACACTAATTGTGACTTGCAACTATGGATGGAATCTGCAATGGACTTTCATCAGTCTCTCCTGACCAACTCTGTACCTACCTCGAATGAGCTTCAACAGTTTCTAGGGGCAAAATCTTAAGCTAATATAATGCGCTAGGGCCTCCAAAAACTCGGTGACTAAATAGAAACTTGGAATAACACAAAAATACCTTTAACAGGTGTGGACTGGAAATCACTGACGATCCCGGCGTGTCTGCCTATCACCACGGATTACTTCCCGGACAAGCGGTCCTTGCAGAACGACTATCTTGTATCCGACTACAATCTGCTGCCTGATGACGTCAACGCTGACTTTGCACAGAACAGAGCCATTTATAAGGAGCCCTTGACTACAATGGAGGTGTTTAAAGAGTTAGTCTCCCAAAGATTGGCTCAGGTTAGTTTTCAGATCTTTTGTAGCGTTGAAATTCTTTCTTAGTGTGTGCAGTTTGTGTTTCGCAGGCTGGAACTCTGGGGTCGTATCAGTTGCATTCATTTGGGATTCTCTTTTCTAACATTGTCTTGAATGCTATGGCGTACATCTAGCAAAAAAAAAAACGACAATAATATGCGTTTGTTTTTTTTCGTTCTAGTCCAGCAGTAGATTGACACAGGATAATTCGGAAATAAAGGTTCTAAATTTCTGCTCTGTTACTGGCTATAAACCTATGCTTGCCCCTCTCGTGTGTTGTTGTTTTATATATATTTTGTAACTTAATTCCAGGGTTTCCAGCTCATAGTAGGTGTGAATGAAAACGAAGTGATAGAGTCTCACTGCCCGTCCGCGGCGACTCCGCCCCCGTCCAAGGTAGCCCCGCAGTGCGGCAAGCAAGCCAACGCGGCACCTACTAAGCGATACCTGCTCTCTATCGGAAGGATCTTCCACAAACTCACGCTGGTCGGGTCTACCATCACTGTCACGAGATATAGGCCTAGGTATACTTACTATTTTTTAATTATTCGAAATAATTATGGGTTGTGTTATGTAGGATACAAATGTCACAGAATTTCAAGGAAAACTAAATAAGTCTCTTGAAGCCAGTGCAGACAACAGAAAATTTGTTGCGATTTTTTCAATGGGACATGTAATTGCGATCGATTATTATAATACTTAAATAAAATAACTATTTCTTTTCGTAGTACGCTTGCTTTCGCATATTCGTATGTGTTATAGATTGGCGATTTATAGGAATTGAAATTCGTTGACTTAGCCCTCGCGACTTTATGAATGAATGAATGAATATCGTTTATTTCAAGTTCACGAAAACTCATAGTTGTTAGTAAAGCTTAAACCTAAGTGTTAGTAATCAATTAATTAATTATTATTTAATTTTTGTTGCTGCTACATGCATGTCACAGCACCTTCGTATGTACGGGCAGTCTATTCTGCTCGCAATCATTGCCAGCACGGTGTTGGAACTAGCCCGCACCCTGCGCACTAGAGACGTGCAACGCTTTCGCATTGTCGTGAAAAAACAATCAGTACGCGCATCTGCGAACATGGCCGAGGCACTGCAGTACCGGGGCAGTCCCAACATCGACCTGAATGCGTTATTGAACTGGACGCGGAGGGCATTGTATGATTTTAAAGTAAAAGTAGTCCATAGGTTGCAGGTGTAAAGCGAAGTGCAATAAGCTTTAAATAGCGCAATTTTAACTCCAGAGGAGCAGCGTGCAAACCTATGTGCTATCATGTTAGCACGTACTGACAATGCCCTCCGTTCCCGCTCAACGTCAGTATCATCCCTGAGGTCAGCTGTAACTATGTGCCCCAGATATTTAAATTGTTCAACCCTAGCCAAAGGAGTACCGTACAGTGAAATAGGGGGCACATAGGATGGATGTACTTTTCCAGCTTTAAATACCATATATTGACTCTTAGTTACATTATATTTCAAGCCATGAGAGTTAGCGTACGTCTCGCACAAATACAGTAACTTTCTGAGCCCACAGACCGACGCGCTCAGCAACACCATGTCGTCTGCGTAGCTTAGATTGTTGACGCAAACATCATCAATATGACACCCGACTCGCTGGCTGCTGAGCCAAATATGTTATCAAAGAAAGTCATCAGTCCAAAATTGAGAATTTTAATTTTATGTATTTTATTAAGCCGGCATTATTTTATAAAAAGGAACAAAAATTATATTGACCGTTTTAAATATCACATTTTTTTTAATTTCCGTACATAACTTTTCAGACATCCATACCCGCCGTTCAACATCCACTACCGGTACCGTTTCCACGCACCGAACCACGATACATACGAAGTGTCCTGGGTTTCCTTCACTACGGAGAAATTAGAGACGTATAACTGGAACTATATGGATCACTACATTTGTACGCGAGGAGACACCGACTTTGCGTTGGCCGAGGTGATTGTTACGGTAATAGGCCAGACGGTAGTACTTCATACAGCCTTCATTGCTAAATAACACTGCTGCCGGGCCTTTTTTATTGCTGTCTCTTTTACGTATAGTAATACTTCAAGAAATCAGAAAGTATACTTTTTATACTTACAGTTTTGTGTCAAATTGCACCTCTAATGTGACTAAATTTACTAACGAAATTGGTTTTTGTGAGTTTTTTTTGTACTATCAACTTATATCTGTTACTGTTCTGCCAAACATGTTAGGTTAAGATAATTATACATGACTTAGCACTTTCTTTGGCTTAGCTATTCTCCGTCTCTATCTTGCCATCGTAGTTTGGCAGTTGTGTGACGGTGACAGCAATATCTCTTAGCGATACAATTGCTAAGTACTGTTTATTTATCGTGGCCTTAAACTTGGTGGTTAAGAAACATCAAAAGATTCTCTAAATAAAAATTAAGTCAGTTCAAATCCAAGTATTACTATTCGTAAACTCTTTATCAAAACTAACAAATAATAATTTATAGGCACTCAAATACTGGAGGTTCAGGACGCTTCTACTGCCGCTATACAATTCGGCAACTAAACAGATAATAGATGATAATGTGATCCACTGCGATATCTATCCGACACCGACGCGACACGACCTCGACCAGCTAACGGATGGGTTCCTAAAAATGACTGAACAATACTTCAATAAGGTCAAACGTCCTAACAAGCAGAGGGTAAGTATGTTGTTAGGGTTAGGAGGCTGGATTTCATATGAAATTAGTTGATCGGCGCTGAATTCTCAATCCTAATGACATGTTGACAGTACTAAAAGCTCATTGCGTAGGGTATTATGAAGACAGGCATGAAGCGTAATGGAATTAGCCGAAAAGATTTCCCAAAACAAAAGCTAGAATTTGGAATAGGTACACACTTGAAAATTAAATGCATTATGAAGCCATTTGTATGTTTTAAATTATGTATTCAGCATTCACTAACCTAAAAATTAATATTAAAATGGTGGATTGTCCATTTGCCAATGAAAATATTGATGACAAAAAATATAACAGTTAACAATATGATAGACTACAACAAGGCATTTTATCACTACAACCGTCGCTGTTTTAATTTTTGTTCATTTATATCTATAAAACAATATTCGAGCCAAATCCACTATTTGAAATTTCTATGCAAACATGCAGTGGATGTGGAACCAAATTGGAGTTACCCTTTTATAAAAAAGATTAGTCGATATGAAACAGCTCTGAAAAATTATGCGTAGTTTAACATGAACCTTAATAATATTTCCGTTCCCATTAAGTTGGCCGCTCTTCTAACTTGGTGCGTAGTTTCCGTAAGGCGAAGCGCTTTGCGTACCATATTTTACTGCTAATGAAAGGAATGTGATTTATCGATATTGGTATTCACTTAGTTTGTGTTTACTTTATTTACATACGCTCTTGTGCTCGATGTCTATTTTTTAGGGTTCCGTAGTCAACTAGGAACCCTTATAGTTTCGCCATGTCTGTCTGTCTGTCCGTCCGTCCTCGCTTAATCTCTGTGACCGTTAGCACTAGAAAGCTGAAATTTGGTACCAATATGTATATCAATCACGCCGACAAAGTGGTAAAATAAAAATTGGGAAAAAATGCTTTTTTAGGGTAGCCCCCCTATATGTAAAGTGGAAAGTGATTTTTTTTTTAATTTCAACACTAACGTGTGATATATCGTTGGATAGGTATTTAAAAATGAATAGGGGTTTACTAATATTATTTTTTTTGATAATGTCAATAGCTTCGGAAATAATCGCTTAAAAAGGAAAAATCAAAGCGTCCCCCCCCTCTAACTTTTGACCTGTAGGTTTAAAAAATATGAAAAAAATCTGGGAAGTAGAGCTTTATAAGATAGAAAGAACAGTTTTTGTATAAAAAAGACAAAAAGGTTGTACAAAATAATTTCTGCGTACTTAGTATGTCAACGTAACAAATAGCCTTTTTTTAAACTTCTAAGTGGGAACACTTATTGTTACGGACGGGAAACTACGGAACCCTACATTGAGCGTGGCCCGTCACGCTCTTGGCCGGTTTTTTTTTTTCACTGTTTAAGCTACTTTTACACCATGATTTGCTCTGTTTCATATTAGTAAAGATTTAGCGCTGATCAATTAATATTTTGATTATAAAATCCAATCTCAAGAGGCAACGCGAACGGTATAAAAGAACAAGGTCTTTTTTTTAATTTTATAGTTCTTTTTGTTTCAATTTATTTGTACATATGAGTAATGTATGTGTGTAAATGATTCTATCACTTATAGACATTGTCAATAATAATGAAGAATAGACTATTTTTAGATATAAATGTACCAGTAATATAATCAATATTTATTCAAAATAATGTTTATGAGTGGAACATAAGCATGATTGTAGTTACTTGCACATTGTATGACACGTAGATACCAACCTGCACTGCATGTACCGTAGAAGTGCACCCTTGCCTAAATAGTATGTAGACTTGCAACAATATTGCTTTGACTTTATCATATTAATGTCCTCAAAAACTATTTACACTACTGAAACAATTTGTACTAAATGTTAACTCAAACATGAAATTATTAGTTTCACTGTTGTGATCGTGTAACGCATGTTAATATTTAACTAAAATATTTGTTCCCACTGTCTTCAATTTGTCTGTTAATCAATGTATGCTGATATTTAATGTTAAATGTCTAAATGTGTTATGGGAAAATGGGCATGTTTATAATTTTGTCATTTCTTTTTATTTCCTTTTACTTTTACGTTGCACACTACGTGTTATTCATAGTTTCTTGTTTGAGTCCGAGCGCATGATGTATTAACTTGTAATAAACCTACAGACCGCAGACCGGGCGTGACATGAACTGCCTTGGCATTGTATAGACATTCGGCTTCAAAGTATTACTTTTCAGTATCGAACTAAGCATTGCTATCCACATTACCTAAGCAATAATGTTAAATTAGGCGACATCGACGGCGTAAGGCACAAGTAGAAGCGTCGCTTAGCATCGATTTTACTCTTGGTCGTCACGGGGCGACCGCGTCTCCGCTCTGCGGTCAACTCTCTGTGCTCCGAAATGTAAAAAATGCTGTGCAAAAATCGCATCAGTAAAATGCCTCGAGATCGCGAGCCTCAATACCGTTATTGGGTGCGTCCGGTCGGAGTGGGGCGACACTAGGGAGGAGGCCTGTACTGTGGCTGCTGCAGATGGCGCTGGCGGGCGGCGGCGCGGCGGACTCGGCGCTGACGCGGCGCCGGCACTCCACCTCCATCCTCACGCGGAGCGCGCAGGTACACACGTACACGACGTACTCGCGCGACCACTCCTCGACCACACATACACGTCCGCAGGCTCTACCAACACTTGTAGGATATAAGTGTGAACCGACGATTGGACTGTAGTGACATGTGTTACGTTTAGAGTCACGTCTACGATAGCTATTATTTAGTGTGCAGCCCACATCCGCCGCCACTCCCTCTGCCTCCACGACTATTCCTGACACTTTTCAGTTTGTACGGCGATCAAATGGGGCAGACCTCCATAATTTATGAAAACAGTGTGCTGAATAAACGTAACAACATCCTGAGATTTTAATATCACTGATCTGGCCTTTTGATCGCTCGACTCGCATCTTTATGTTCAATTCGGAATCAAAATTTTATAATTTCGTTGTTATTTTTTTTGGCATATTTGCGCACTCATTTCATTTGGCTCCATGAGACCGGGTTTGTAATCGATTGTTAATTTGTATTAACCTTACATTGGAGTGGCGTTTGACTTTCTAATCTCACACTTAACCCTAGTAGACTAACGTTAACACTTGATTGTTACCACACAGTAGGTACTAATGCCACAATATTAATCGTAATTTTATTGATAACAGTGCAGTGGAGGTCTTCGCCAGGTGGATGTCACTTCTTAATGTTTACTGTAGATATTTGTTTGCATCAATCACCCTCAATGCAATATTGGAATGAAATATCCATAAATTAGAAGATAATAAGTCTTTTTTGAAAGTTTACTGTGGAGTATTTTTGACATTGCTCTGTCGTATGCTCAGTTTTCAATCAAAAATGTCTTTTTGTCCTACCGACTGTGGTCCGTATACAAAGATTTATTGCTGTACTCTCAAACAAGTACCACCACATTGTATATGCATACCGCGTATATATTTGCACTGCTTATTATAAAATTATGCAATTATGATTATGCACGGAATGCACCAATATTGAGACATTTTGTTTGCTGGCTTCTTTTGATTATTATTTATATGATTTATTTTTGTAGTGTACGACTTAACACTTTTAAATAGCATAATACTTAAGTTTTAAAATATCCGGGTTTTTTTATGATACAATGATTGTATAGTCTGCTCATAATTATTTAAAACGTGTGGGTTTAAATGAATGATCAGCATGCTGTCATGGGGCCACAACAAAAAAAAATACAGAGGCGTTCCATTTTGCGAACGAAAGAATTAGCAAACATTTTTTAAGTTTTGGGGTCAGTTCTCAGTATTATACTATTTAGAGAGTTACAACATAGGATGTAGGTAATCTGTTGCCGTGTTAAAGTGCGTGTTGTGTGTGGTGTATCAGGGCGGGGTGTCCAACTCGCCGTTCAGGGAGCGTGTCGGCAGCACGCGGCTGCCTGACCGACCGAGGCTCCGGATCGAAGCCATGTCAGTACCTACGTCACACATAATCATAGCCTGACTGGACACTTTTAAAAACAATTTGTGTTATTTTTTCTGGTTGTTTTGAAGATTCTGTTTTTAAAAGTGGACGGTGTTTTAAATTGTTTACGCGTTTTTGAAGTCTGTGTTCAAGCTTGGTTTGTTTTCTGTTGTGTAACTAAACATGCTACGTAAATAAAATAAAATAAAATAAATATCCTGGGACAACTCACACACGGTCATCTGATCCCAAACTAAGCAGAGCTTGTACTATGGAAACCAGACAACTGATAAACATACTTGTATAATTTATAAATACATACATATAATAGATAGATACGTATAAAGATAAGATGTTAATTTTTTGGCGGATTTCATAAAAGCCATAAAGCATTTATGAAGAAAATTTTGCACGGAAATCAGATGCTGACTGAGTTATAGATTTGTTTTAAATTAAAATATATATATATATATATAATCAAATGCTAAACATGAGTTATAATCGAACTTTTAATTTAAAAAAATCTGAACATTGAGTAGTATTTTATCGGACAATCGTCAAAGCGAGTTTCGTACCGGAACTTTTTTATTATCACTTTAAGAGACATTAACTGCTGGGCATAGGCCTCTTCAGAGTCCTTCTTCACATATTTTTCTTTTGCACTACCTCAAACCAGGCAAAGTTTCGAACAATGCGACTAAAAAGACGCGTATAATACAGCAATGCGTACACAAGGATCGCTTCATGTCCGTCGCATGGTGTGCTCGCGCTTGACCGTTTCTTCACATTGCTAATGTTCATGCACCTCATAACGTTCTCTCAACATATTCATACTTCATATGTACACCAAACCACACTGCGCTTCGTATCTTTGTGCTCTTATAAACATTTAACTTGACTAACTCACTTACCAACTTATCATAATATGTCTTTATTTTATTTATTTATTTATGTAAGATGCACCTCTTGTATATTTTAATTTAGACTTAATACTTAGCTTTATTTTCCCTTATTTTTTTTTACTAAATTGATCATTGGTTTTTTACAGATTTTTCCCTTATTCTGATTCTAATTCATGACACGGTTTATTTTTCTATCGCTAAGCTATCATCGAATGCTTGCCCGTGCCTCTCCTATCAGTTGCTTATTCTTATCCTTACCGAATGTTTCATTGCAGCAACTATCACCTACTAAGTCACTAAACACTAGTCAAAGTAACAAGTAAGTATACATTTCGCTTCATCATGCCCTTTTAAAAGTCGTTTAAAGAGTCATGAGTACGATGCCCTTTTACGATATTTTGATAATAAACTATAATATCTGTAGAGCTCTTGATTAAAAAACATCTTTGTAAAATTAAGTGCATTAGAGCCCAGAAATTCTTATGCGTATGTGGAAAATTCTCGCGAGCGTTTTATTTTACGTATGACTCTAAAACGCCTTAAAACCATCTTAATTTTCTATAACTCAACTTCTGCTTGGCAGCTTTGCGTTTGAAATTTTCTACTTCATTATCATCATAATATTAATTCAGAGATTTCCAAGTGTTCTAACATGACAATGACTTCAGGGCCGCAGCGAAAACTGTTCTAGAGAGAACGCAATCTCAGACTGGTGAATGTGACGATACGTATGATGACGGGTAAATATTACTTAACTTATTATTTTAGAACATCAACAATATTTATTGAAAAATACTCCGACGAACTGATAACCTCCTTCTTTTTGAAGTTGGTTAAATATGGAATTTAATGCCTAAATACTAAGCATCGAAAATATTTCAGTTATTGCAGACTGTGGTTTTGTCTTTAATTTTTTTATTGCTGCCATTTGCACTTCTATCGCAAATAGAGACGAGTTGCAGCTTTCTTGCTGTTACTTCAAGTTAAGACATCTCCATATTCGAATAAAATAATGTCAAAAACTTTTGAACGGATTTCCACGCCGTTTCTCCAATAGATAGTGTAATTTATACAGAAAGTTTACTTGTATATAACATGTATTTAATTAAAGATAGAAAAAAATATAACAACCAAGTGAAGCTGGGACGTTTCACTAGTTTTTTTGCATAAGCTAAGACTCCTAAAATATTATACACCTATTTCAGTGTACCAGAACCGAAACTGAAAGCGAACTCGTCATTGGCGGAGATTATTGAACGCATGCGCAGCCCACAACTGGGCGTGGGCTTCTTGCAACAGACGGTCAGCCTGCCGTCCCACACATTCGTGTCGATATACGCCATACACTGGCTACAAACTAACATGGAAGGCGTTACTTATGAAAGAGCTACGGCTATCATGGAGGTAAAGTTCTTAATCTATGATAATATTGGAAAAGGAAAAAATATTTGTTAATATTAATTTATCGAAGTAATTGTCTGGTTATAATCATTTTAAATCATGGCTAAGTAGCTTTGTAATTGCTGAGTAAATTATGAAATTCTTTTCTTTCATATTTCACTCCGCAGCATTTAATATTTCAGATAGAATTAGATATCGTCACTATACTCTTCACTTTGTATTTAATATGTGAAATTTTAAGGGTGTTTTTTTTTTTGCAGAAATTACTAAATGAAAAACTAATTTGCCACGCATCTGGGGATACAACGAAACGTTTTGTCGTAGGATACTATATGTATCATATCTTGCCACAGAAAAAAGAAAAAGGTTAGTACACTAAATAATGTTGGATAAGCATAAACAAAATCGTATTTTTTCGTCTATTTTGTTGTGAATACTGTGCCCGTCTGTAATCGACGTGCACATTGGTCCATGTCTCTGTCCTATTATTTGTTTTAGGCTTCTCGACAATAACCACACTATTACCTTATAATTTGTACATTACAAGCTTAATTCTTAGTCACCCAGGACCTAGTAAAGTTATTGAGTATTGACCGATTATTTGTAAATGTTTTTGTTGATGTGCCTTAATAATACATTAAAAGGCAAGTGTTTCCATTACGTTATATATCTTTACAGAGACTATGCCTGACTACGTGAAGCCTCTAGGCGACCTTCAGAGCTTCGAGAATGAATGGATGGAGGTTGAAGTGTTAGGGCCTCGGTCACCGCTACTGTCCGCGGAGACACTGACGGGAGCCATCGATATATCTGGCACCAGTCCCGCCACCGACGACACTGGAGTACCCGCCTTCCTCTGTGATAACATAGACCCCAGTTATATGCAGCTGGGGTCTGATAGTGATAGTAAGTTTATGTATTTTAGATTTTGAAAGCCCAAATATAAGATATCTAAGTTGTTTAAGAGTTTGTTTGTCTGCAAAGCTGATATAAAATAGTAAAAAATATTTTTAAATAATGCTGTTTATTATAAATTAATTAGTAGGATTAGAGTAGAATGACGATATTTATTAATTAATTTAACATCGAATGTCGGCCATCAATAAATTTAACTGTAAATTATTATACATCTACACAGAAAGCTATATCCTTATGTTATGACATAGCACACAATTTGCCTTTGTATGCCAATATTGCACTGAGACACTACTTTCCTGCCTACCTACTAAATTGCTTAAACAAATTATCCAGTTGTCAGGGTATGAATTTATAAAAACAAATACAAACATGTATCTTCTAGTGCCTCTATACAAGAACACGCACTTGGACATCGACATCAGCAACAAGAGCGACCGCATCGAGTGGGGTCACGCGCGGTACCAGGCCACGTTCCGGCCCGACCAGGCCTACGAGATGTGCATACAGTGGGCCGTCGCCAGCGGAAACATCGTCGCTGAACTGGTTTCTACCAACATATATATAATCTACTAGCTTTTGCCCGCGGCTTCGCTCGCGTTAGAAAGAGACAAAAAGTAGCCTATGTTACTCTCCATCCCTTCAACTATCTCCACTTAAAAAATCACGTCAATTCGTCGCTCCGTTTTGCCGTGAAAGAAAGACAAACATACAGACAGACAGACAGACACACTTTCCCATTTATAATATTAGTATGGATATTAATGTTATAAAGCTGGAGAGCTCGTTTGAACGTGTAATTTTGAAAATTTTTGGCGTCAGGCCCGTTAGCCGTCGTCCACCAATACACTTAATGTTTCCCATAGATGTGTATAGAATGCCGTTATAAAAGAGGAGTTTAATTAATTTACTGTTAATTAAATTAAGTAACAAAATCATGCCAAATTTTCGGTTAGTAATAGATGCAGATTAAAACTTTGGTTGTTTGTTAAAAATAAATAAGTCATGTTATTTCATGACTATTTAGGTAATATGTCAAAGTATCAGCTGACTGTATCAGATGTGAAACATGATTGTCGAAATCAAGATAATCCGGTTTAACGAGATAGCTCTTAACTCTTTTATTGTTTAGATTTAGGTTTTATTGTAATTGTGTGTTTTCCAGATATTCGGCTGGGCGCGCAAAGCTCAAAGCTGTAAGCTACAAATGGTGCCAATCCCGGCTGACCCTCTCGCTCTGCCCTTCACCTTGAAATCGGATCCTTTGAGAGGACCTATTTACGTGCCTCTCAATGAAGAACCACTGCTCAGGAGCAAAGTCACGCTATTCGAAGGTATACAACCTTTTGGATTACATAGTACTTTAAAATATGAATTGTTACTCTGTCTATGTCTTTGAGTTAACGCAATAGTTCCGATTAAAAAATAAGTCCATATAAATGAGTTGTCGTCATACTGGTGTTGAGGCTCCAACACACTGAGCCGACGGCCAAGACGCTTTGCCGTACAAACTTGTTTTTTTTTTGCACAAACTCCGGGCAAAAGCCGACGCTGTAGGCAAACCTTTTTTGTTTGCATTTTCGTAGCAGCCTTTACAAGCTGGTGTGACGAAGAGTCGGTCACCAGCAATGAGGATTTTTGCGTATGAGAAATCCGCTATATGGCAATACGTAGGCGTGAGGTCCAACTGCAGCATGATTGGTGAATTTTGACATATCTGACAATGTCATGCCGATACGCAAAAACCCTCATTGATTAACAATGTCAAATACCCAATCCGTACTAATATTATAAATGAGAAAGTAACTCTGTCTGTTTCTTCTTTACGCCTAAACTACTGAACCGATTTGAATGAAATTTGGTACAGATATAGTACGGGACCCGAGAAAGGACATAGGATAGATTTTATCCTGGAAATTCCCCCGGAACGGGAACTATTATTCTATGCGGACGAAGTCGCGGGCTAAAGCTAGTAAAAAATATAATTATTTTCTTAAATCACCAGGTTTCCCCGAAGACACCTGGCTGGAACGTCTGTTCTTGTTCCAAGAGGCCATAGTGGGTCGGTTTGGGTTCATCAAATGTACCGTAGAGAGTACGTCGCACGAGGCGGGCGTGGGCGACCATTTGTACGTGCACGTCACCGGAAACATGTTCATTCTTATACCCACCACTGTTAAGTCGGAACAGAAGGCGTTGAGGACCAAGCCTGCTAACAAGCCGCTCAATGCTAGCCGGTAATGTATCTTTGCTTTCTAAAGTCGGGTTAACACGGGTCGTTCACTGCGGTTAGTCGCTTTACACATTGTGGTAGCAGCTTTAGTCACTTGCATCCGAGCTGGATTGCCATTTTGACAGTCGATGTTCGCTGGCAAAAATCGTGCGGCTTTAGCCACCCGTGTAAACCCTACTTATTGTGAGGTTTTCTAAATTGCAAATGACTAAACTGCAAGCGCCATTTGTGAAGCGATTAGCCGCACGACGAAAATCGACCCCTGTAAGTCCATTTTAACTTTCGTTCAAAGTGTTATTAATTAAACAAAAATTGTTAGTGAACAGAATCAGTGTAAAAGTACGCAATAGCAAATTCATTTTGCTGATTGCTTTTATTGTTAATCTTTGATACTAACTACAAGAAAAAGCAGTTATATATTTTGCTATCATTTAATAAAATGTAAGTAAATAAAATTATACTAATCATAGTAATAAGCTCAAAGACTTATTATGGTTTTATTCAGAGAAAAAGAACCCCTCGCAGCACTTTGAGGGACTCCTTTTCTAAGACGCTAACTGTACAAAGATAAAGTACTAATTGTACTAAAGTGATTGTTACGATAGATATCCCGTCCACCCGGAGGCGGCGCCCAGTCCTCACGAAGGCTATATCACCAGGCACGTCAGTGGAAAGAACAAGGACGATTACGATAACAGCCGACGGGTAAGTTCAGATTATACAGCCGGTGTCATTATGATACGTCATTCTAAGTTAAATAGACGAAATTCATGAAAATTACTTTGTCTATAACTCGATGTGTCATATTTATTTTCGTTTTCCTCATTCAGTTGAATGAAATATAAACAAGACAAGGTCGGGCTTGTTACACCATTATTTTTTTCTTGGCAAGTGCATCACATTTACACTTTCACAGATCTAAATAGCTCTTGAAACACCAGAAAAAAGTCGCGTAAAAATAATTATGATGAAATCCTATTTTCTTAATTTTATTACTAATAAATGACACACAGACGAACATTGCGTTGTAGACTTATACGTAGAATACGATCTGACGGGATCATCTAATTACCTATACTACTACTGAGGTGTATATAAAATGGTATAAAGTGACACTGAAGCAATTTGCCCCGCTCTGGCGCACTGTTTGTGAAAAGAAAACAAAAACGAAACCAAAGATTATTAATTTTGGTTCTACTGTCTAGAATAAGGTGTGTCGATCGTATATGATGCGAATATGCGATGAGAGAATTCAGTGGATACATGCAAACAGCGAGAACATTGACGAAGAATGGTTCTTTTTTAAATGCTCCCAGCTTGGATTTTCCCCTGTATATACGGTGCTGTTGTCCATACAAATGTTTGTCCCGTATATAAAATAATCTACGACGCACAGAGTAGCAACTTAGCAACCAAACGCTTAATTTGGTGCAGCGAACCAAGTATGTCGTCGCTAATGCCGCTACAAAATGCGAACTGTGCGATACTTTTGGTACGACAAACAAAAAAGAAAAGCTAATGACACAATTAAAACACAATTAACTACAGATTCTAACAATCGGCAGTCAATACCATATTGCATCAAGCATTGACAGATAGTGTTCATCCCAGACTATTGCACAATATAATTAATTGCGCAATGTTATAGACAGTAAAGTTAGTATTAAAAATTGCAAAATAATTAAACAAAATTTCAGATCTTATATCATCCTTACAATTTTATACATATCTAGCTTTTGCCCGCGACTTTGTCCGTTTGGATTCTCTCCCGTTCGTGGGGAATTTCCGGGATGAAAACTATCCTATGTCCTTTCTCGGGTCCCAGACTATATCTGTACCGAATTTCATTCAAATCGGTACAGTGGTTTAGGCGCGAAGAAGAGACAGACAGACAGTCAGAGTTACTTTCGCATTTATAATATTAGTACGGATGTGTTAATATATTATATAGAAAACAACACAGACACAGGACAGAGACACAGGACAAAGTTCAAAGAAAATTATATTATTATATTAATCAATCTCATTTATTAACCTTTCGACGACCAAGCGACAGCCGGCTCCCGCGCTGCTATTGTCTTTCTATTGTGTCTCGAGTCACGTGTGTTCGAAGGTTTCAAGAAGGTTGTTTAATATCAAACCCACAGGAGTCAGGCAATAGCCAAAGCCCTAATTTTACGCGGGCAAAGCAACGGATGCCAATTGCCAGCTAGTGGTTAAAAATGACTAATGTTTTTTCAGATGGGTTTCCTCTGGTCATGGAATCACATGATATCAAAGAAGTGGAAGTCGTCAATAACCCCAGCGACTGGGGACGAGGGCTTCCAAATGCGAATGCTGAGAGACTTCAAACATTTCTGTGCAAATCAGGAACAGAGACTCAGTCAGTTCTGGGATCAATGCTGGGAGATGCGGGAAAAAGCCAGCGGCATGCAGTCTTGTTAACTTATAAGCCAAATGTTAAATTTGCTATCACTGTTAGATAATTATATTTTATGATTTTTTTATTTGTATTTTTATTAAAATGGTATTCGCCTAGTGTCTACTTTCGATTTATTGTTAAATCAATATAATGTTTTATGTTAACCATTATAAAAATCATCAATGAATTTGGCATCGGTACAATAACATAATGTGATTTTTCCATTCGTTCAGGAACACAAAGTACATGCTTATTAATCTATACTTATAATAAAACTGTAGAGAGGTCAATTCTGTACATTGAATATATATTCAAAATTTTTATTGGAGGATGATTGGTGATTGATACTGATGCCAAAAATGCAATTAGTAAATTTTTTGTCTGTCTGTCTGTCTGTATGTGCACGCATGGGTTAAAAACTATTGAAGGGATTTAAACCAAACTTGGTACGATTGTAATCCATACTTCCGAGCAGGTTATAGGCTATATAACGTAACGCTAAGACACATAGGAGCCGAGCAGTAATGAAATATTTGACAAAAACGGGGAAAAAAATGTTCCTTTTGAGAGATTCCGTTGCGTGTGATTCGTAAATGGTAGAAGTTACGCAAAAACCATGTACTAAAGAATTGTTCCTCTTAAAAAGTTCTAAAAAAAAGTCCGCGACAGCATATGTCTAATATTTATAGTTCACTCACTATAACCATTTTCATGGCAATGAAATTAGCTCTAAGATAATTCATGATTTGCCAGGGTGTTTTAATGAATATAGTATTAATCCTAATCGATGTAAATACGTTATCCAATAAAAGTTTTTAATTATGTACAAAACTGTCGTTTACATCATTAAATTTCAATAAATAATATCCTCGGAGACATCACAGTTTTAAAATTACTCCGCAGCAATATAATAATGGTACGCACGGGCAGTAACAAAGCTGGCCGGCTTTGCAAGATATTCGTAGCTTATTCATCAGAATAACACATAATATTGTTCTTAATTACATTGCGCCATGAGCCACGGAAGCCAATCAGTAACCAAAAACCTAACATAACGCGGGTACGCGAGGATTGTGCCTAAGTGGTGACCTCTCGC
The DNA here is from genome assembly GCA_033675125.1 of Athetis lepigone. Lineage (NCBI taxonomy): Eukaryota > Metazoa > Arthropoda > Insecta > Lepidoptera > Noctuidae > Athetis > Athetis lepigone. The sequence goes on along the minus strand of CM066239.1, from coordinate 13,659,802 downwards.
GCCCGTTGCTGGTTTAGGTCATGCTCCGGGGCGAGACTGAACGGGAAACCGTCACCTCCTTCTGCGAAACAGTCATGCTGAGGCAGCGTCAAGCCATGCGCGGGTCTACGGACGGCGAGCGATGGGTAGCTCGCCGCCCGACTAGGACCCCAGGCCCGTGTCGACGGCACGTTCGTTCCACGCGTGCCTCAGCGAGCAGTCAGCACGTGACGGGGCCCTCTAGGGATAATGCCAACCGAGGTTGCGGAATAGTTCTAATACCGTGACCGTGGCCCCAGAGCATAAAGGGCAACCGAAGGAACAAGGGTGGGTTTTAGTCAGTAAAAGTGTGCCACTCCCTCATGAGAAGTCATTTGATCAATTCCCATCCTTTAAAAAACATAACACGGGTGAAACTGCGGTATATAATTACACATTAAACTCACTGACTAATATTAAACCCGTTTGTTATTTAACTAATTACAGACATGAAACTTGGAAGGTTTATTCTTTGTGAAGAGTAAATAGTCACTAATCATTTAACACCTTCAGGGTTAAAATAGAGGACAGATGTACGACATCCACGCAGGCGAAGCCGCGGGCGAAAGCTAGTTACCAATAATGTTTTAAGTAAAAAAGTGAAGATAGCAGTCAAAAAGTGGCACATTAAAAGTTTGCCAATTGGCAAACATGATACTGAGTATCGCGTTGATATTTGACGTTTATCTCTTAGGGACAACGCACACCGGAATGGCAGCGGCCGCCCGCGGCGCCGCGAGGCCAGCCAGCCAGCGTCGCTAGAAACAATAGGCGCGCGGCCGCTGACGGCCGCTGGCAGTCTCGCGACCTTTTCAAGCTTTTCAAGCGATACTAGACTTTTAAGTATGTGGTTAAAGTTTAAAATTATTTCACACTGAAAGTGCTCGCCGCGCCGCTGCCGGCCGCTGCCATTCAAGTGTGACTCGGGCCTTATTCACTCGCACTACTTCAAACATGTCATCCTACTTTGACGTGTAATGTATGTGTGCGTTGGTGTGCCGTATTTGAAGATAGAATTTCGTTTGGGTAACCTATATACACTTTTTTACTTATAACATCATTGCTTATTACTGAAAAGGTACCTTTTTTTTTTTTTTTTTTTGGTGAGTGGGAAATCATCCAATGACTGCTCCCGTCCTGGGTGCGACGGGAGGGCGTGTCAGACTCTTACTGACTAAAACCCACTCATGTTCCTTCGATTGCCCTTTATGTTCCAGGGTCACGGTAACTATTATAAACATTCCGCAACCCCGGCAGGACTGAAAAGGTAAAGCTCGAGTTTCCAAAAATCCTTTCTAAGTGGTCCGCACCCACGGTGTCCGGTAGTCCTCTTGCGACTCTCGACGACTAAAGTTTCAAGCTTCTTATTTCAAAAGTGACGAAACTTCTAAACAAGCTTTAATTTTCTATTTCAAACTACTAGCAACCCTTATCACTACATAGTATAAAACAAAGTCGCTATCCAGTCTGTCCCAGTGTCCCTATGTATGCTAAGATCTTTAAAACTACGCAACGGATTTTGAGGCGGTTTTTTTTAGTAAAGTGATGGAAGGTTTATATGTATATATAACACATGCTTATTATAGTAGAGAAAAGCCGGGATTTTTAAAGATTTGTAACACCCGTGCGGAGCTGGGGCGGGTCGCTAGTTTCGCAACAAAAAGAATTGTCATAGTTAGTTGTATAGTTATATTGTGTTAGTACTGTGTGTACAAATCAGCGGTTTGGGCTGTGTGTTGTTAGATCACCAGTTAACCTTTAACAATTAACTTTTTTTATTTGTGAACCGATTGAAATGAAACAAACGTGGTCAAACATACAGACAAGCACAAAATTCTAAAAAAATATATTGGGTTTTATTTCGTTCATATAGCTTGGTACCCCTTATAATATCATTTTCTTATATAAGTATCTTCAGTAGGTAGGACTATGCGTATTGATAAATACGCAATATACGCCTCTGTGGCAAGACAATGCTTTTTTAATTGTTTTTCTAATTATGACATTCAACCGGTTAAGCTTATGTATTTTTTATTTCTGCTTGTGCATGCTGCTTGGATGTACGGTCACGGTCTGAAAGTTTTTACCACCATAAGGATCACAATTGCATGCACACATTGAGGCCACAAGTTCTAAATGTCTATTTCATGATAATTTGATTGATCACAGATTATTTTCTCTAATGATATGACAATCAATCGCTATAGGTGATGGACTGACTACTATAAAGGTTTGATATACAGAAAACCTACTTTTAAAAACAATTTTTTTTTATATAAGAATATGAAGACATAATATAAATAAAAGTTTTAAAAAAACTTTATTCAATATTTGGTATAACATCACTTTGCAGCTTTGACTAATTTAGTTTTTTGAATATGAATATGAAGAAATAATAAAAAACACGGAACAAAATCTTTATTAAATACTATCTGTCCCCCGCGGTTTTACCCGCGTAGTTCCCGTTCCCTTGGAATTAAATAAAAAACTTTCCTATGCCCTTGCTTAGGCTATAGACTATCTGTGTACCCGTTTCGGTAGTTTTGGCGCAAAAGCAAGACAACAGACAGATAGTTACTTTCGCAATTATAATAGTAGTATAATAGTTTTTTTTAATAAGAATAAGGAAATAATAAATCAAATCTTAAAAAATCTTTATTCAATATCTAGTATAACATTACTCCGCAGTTACGACTAGTGCATAGATGCAACAAGATACGCGCATATATCAGTATTTCTGGTATCATTTTCTGGTATCACTCGAGCACAGCGTGATCTATGAGGATTTCTTTCATTTTGTCAGTTCCAGCGCTGATCCATAAGCCCTCACAATTTTTTATTGAGTTTAAATCAGCAGACCGAGCGGGCTATTGAATGAGATGAATAATTTCACGGTGCAGAATGAACCACGCCATAGTAGCACAAGCTGGGTGTATCCGTGCATTATCTTGAACGTAATTAATGTGAAAGAATTCTGTTGCAGGATACACTACGTAGTAGACAGCATCACTTCTTCCTGAATAATTTCCATGATCTAATATAACCTCACAGTAAATCACAATAGTTATAATGAATTTTCGTGATAAGGCACTAATGATATAAAACTATGTCCATTTTCAAAGATTGCCCCTTGCTCCAGGGTTAAACTTGCCATTTTATTTCGATTTGAATAAAAATATTTCGTAAAATTTTACTCTTGTCTAAACGACGTTCAAACGATATTTATTTTTTGACAAATGTCAATTCCACAAATTAAGAAAAGAGTTTCGTCATCACTTATGGCGAGATAAATAGACGTTACTAAGCACTGACTTTGGCACTATACCTGTCACTGTTACACAACTGCCAAACGTCAAGTGCACGATAGAGACGAAACATGGCTAAGCCGAAGCCGTTGCTTAGTAACGTCTTTGTTGTTCTCGTTGTGTCATTTTGCATAATAACTTCTAAAAGGTAACAAGTAACATGATATGGCATTTTAGATTTTAATGAAAAAAGTGTGATATAGAATGTACTTTCAAAATTGGTAACAATTTTCAGACCGCGACCGTATTAAGGCGGCCATACACGCTAGGTTTTGCATGATGGTTTTAGCCGTTCATGCATAACCGACAGGCAAGCCCTAGCGTGTATGTGATTAAACTGTACAGTTATCGGTGCATGTAAACTCGGTTATGCTTGTCGGTTTTGCATGCACAGTTATAACCATCATGCAAAACCTAGCGTGTATGGCCTCCATTATGGAGGCCATACACGCTAGGTTTTGCATGATGGTTTTAGCCGTGCATGCATAACCGACAGGCAAGCCCTAGCGTGTATGTGATTGAACTGTACAGTTATCGGTGCATGCAAACTCGGTTATGCTTGTCGGTTTTGCATGCACAGTTATAACCATCATGCAAACCCTAGCGTGTATGCCCTCCATAACCGAGTTTGCATGCACCGATAATGGAGGCCATACACGCTAGGGTTTGCATGATGGTTATAACTGTGCATGCAAAACCGACAAACATAACCGAGTTTGCATGCACCGATAACTGTACAGTTTAATCACATACACGCTAGGGCTTGCCTGTCGGTTATGCATGCACGGCTAAAACCATCATGCAAAACCTAGCGTGTATGGCCTCCATAACTGTACAGTTTAATCACATACACGCTAGGGCTTGCCTGTCGGTTATGCATGCACGGCTAAAACCATCATGCAAAACCTAGCGTGTATGGCCTCCATTACTAGTTAGCTTAGACCTTAGCAAGAGTCAAGAAAAACACTTCTTTTTTAAAGCTTTTCTTTAACTTGCTATGTATGTTTGTCCCGGTGGAATCTTGCAACTCAATTTTAAGGCACTGTCCCTCAACCGATTGAGCTGAAATTTGGTATGCACATTCAGTTCGGATGACAATGCACGATTATTAAAAAAAACAGAAAACAATTTCATCGTTTTCAGTACCTATAAAATAAAATTAAGGTAAATAAAAATCTTTTTGAAAACAAGTTTTTATTTAAATGCGGTAAAAAGAAAAAAATAAACTTTTACACTAAAACTTTTACTGTTAACTTATAACGTCATTTAAAATTTAACACATTTGACGCAATTTATATGTTATAAAAGCTTGTCGCGAGATTTAAGTACTCGTACCTTATTTTTTTATTTACAAAAAATACGATAAAGTTTATTAAAACAACACAATAAAAAAAATTAAAAAGTTTATTACTTAAACATAATAAATAACATTAAAGAGTAAATAAAACAATAACACTTTTAAACGCAGTCTTTAAAATATTGAAAAAATGATTTCGTACTGTTTGAAGTATCAGGTTTTTTGGTAAACAATAGACGACGAGTAAGCATACTCGAAAAGCATGGAATTTCTTTTTTGTAGCTAGTACTCTTGTCATCAGTGTTCGATTCAAAATTCAATGCAACCTTTTGATTTACAAATGTAAGCAATGTCAAAATATCCATTTCCGTTGCATTGTAATGTAACTCTTCACATAGAGCCTGAATAAACCAAGAGCCACGAGAAGTATTTCTCCACGCGTAATATCCAGGAACAGTAGAAAGTGCAAGTAGAAAGTCAGGGTGAAGTGGAATTTTGTTTGATTGTAACCATCCATCTGTCTCTGTACAATTTCTTGTTAATGTAACACCATCATCGTAATCTTCTCCCTGACAAGCTTGAAACACGAATAACTTTGGCTTGCCAGCAAGTGAAGGACAGTTTTCGTCTGTGAACCGACACCACAATTTTTCTGAACTGTAATGTGTATCCTTTGCGTATAGAATACCTGAGTCTCCATGGGTTAACACTACAATAAGTAGGCAGTCATTCTTGGAGTGATTCATAGATGCCGTTTCTTCAATATGGTTCATAATCTCTGCATAAGTTAGATTATGGAACACATCAACACTAAATCCTAGCTCTTTCAGACACTTTTCCAGATTAATAGAATCTGTAACAGTGCCATCACGGGGTGATAAATCGAGGTCATATTTGTCGTGACTAAAAACTAGCGCCCTTCCTCGGTTCTTGTGATTCATGTTGTAAAATTCATTTCTGTAAGATTGCGTGGATGGGTGGCAGTTCAAACTCCCGCCATTGCCATATTTTGAATTTTGCGCTGTTCTCTTGTTTTCTTGCGCCATTTTTGTAGGTAGGTAGTATTCCTATTTATGTAGTGTTCCACACGAGTATATATTTAAGGTTAGGTAGGGAATTAGGTACCTACTAGTTTAACAATATGCTACAACACTGAAATATTTATAGTGCTAATTGACAGTAATATTAACTCACTATTCCACTTTTACACTAGAAGATAAACATGGTTGATTAATTCGATTCAAAAAATAAATACCGAATGATTCTCCGTCATGATGAACGCGATATTTATAGAATGTGACTATCAGTGACCATGAGTCATAATTACCAGCGAGACAGACTACATAAAGTATTATAATATTATGACGCAATATTAGATATGTATCACGTACGGGTAAGTCCTGCGCACCATGTGTTACCATGCATAAAATTTCTAATGCTGTCAAAGGACTATTTAGGTCTTTGACACTGGCAATGTTAAAAACGATGCCAAAAGAAGAAAAAAAAATTTAGGTCTAAGTAAATAAATTGCGCAGCTAAACTTAAGTTTTTATTATTCCCAACAGTACCTATAATATACTACTACTACGAATTAAACCTTGTAACTGCCTTGTTTTAGTGATGATTAGATTTTTAGATCGTCGCGCGCGCTCACCTTACAAAGCGCGAAGAAAAAGTAGCTGAGGGTTAAGCCCATCGTAATAAGACGTGTTTGCGGTACGTGTGACAGCAGGTTCGTTTTTTTGGACTTTAACCCTTTGCCTGCCGGAAGGGAGAGAGAGAGACACAATAACTTTTCTATTGTTTTATTAATTATGGCACACATGAGGTTAATCGGTCTTAATGTTCCTAATTTGTAGCACGTTATGATGTTTCAAACTTGATCTGTTCATTTAACTGCGTAGCTATAACTATGAAGTAACCAACGATCAGAAAACTTTGAGTTTGGACTTATAAAATCTACTTTTTTGTATACAAGAAGCCACACACGGGATTCCGCCAGCTAAGTAGTTGTATTCACAAGAAAGGTCATTACGTCAGAAACAAATCAAGAATCGTTAGATGTTCTGTTAGCGGAATAAAAAATAAAAGCTTTTAAAATAGACTCGACGTTAGCAGGCTGTCCCACAGAAAATGCAGTTAGATTCTACAGAAAAAAAAACCAGACTATTAGTTTTACACTATTTACCTACATTAGCAAATTGCTAGATTTTCCCAACAGCATATCGTCCGCCACCTAAATTCTAAAATAATTTTCCTCAATTTCATCGAATTAATATTATTATGACTATTGTTATATTTTATTACTAGTAAAAAAATATCTTTGATAACGTCTTCTCAGGCAATAAAGACGATTATATTTAAGCATGTTTTAGGGAAGTCCCCTTCGCTATTTCGGAAACAATCTTGAAACTTGAGTTTTTAAGAATATGGGTAAGTACTTACATGAATTCGTACGTATTTCTTAGTCTACCTATAATATAATATTATATAATAGGTACTTTTTAGACTATAGACTTAATTTTGAAGTAGTTTCTCGGCCATCGTTACAAAAAGCAACCGCATAGTAACTACTAACTACAATAAGCTTTACGTAAAAATACCTATAAACACACACCTGATGTACACTTTTTACAATGCTCTAGATTTTATGATTTTTGCGTATCTTATTTAGGGCCTGCGCAGACGACGGACTTTTCTCCGCAGAGGACAAAAGTTCCTGAATCGTGAAAAAAATGAGAAGGAATCGTGAGAATTGCCACGGACTGTACGAACACAATGTGCATCATTTGTTTGTTAGGAAGTTCAGTTTTCAAACGCACGTTATGGAGGCTTTTTTTTTAATTTTCGGAGAAAATGTTTGAATTGCATTTCATTGGTTGGGCCAACCGGTTTTGTAAATACCCTCCTCCAGTAACCTTAAATAGTTGTTACTAATAAAATTTATGTTTACACTAGCTTCTGCCCGCGGCTTCGCTCGCGTTAGAAAGAGACAAAAAGTAGCCTATGTTACTCTCCATCCCTTAAACTATCTCCACCTAAAAAATCACGTCAATCCGTCGCTCTGTTTTGCCGTGAAAGAAAGACAAACAAACAGACAGATAGACACACTTTCCCATTTATAATATTAGTATGGATTTACAATTCGGTTTCTGAGTACTGTCTTCGAACATATCTACTACGCATATCTATTCGACTATTCAAACATCATGTAATTAATAATAACTGCCTATTACCCACCGTTTTTCTTTTTTTCCTAGTCGTTCACTAGTTCAAAAGTTATAAGAGTTTATAGCTGGAGAGAGTCGCTCTCCAGCTTGACCACATGACATCTCGAAAACTAGGGCACCTAGTGAAGATCTGTTTTTACAAAATAATTGTCGCTAAATAGTCGAAATCAATTGCCAAGTCACAGATTTAGTCAGGTCTTAGATTAGAAGTTATAATGAGTTCAATTTTTAAAGTATAGTCCAAGAGCTAGACAGAAAAGTCTACGAAAGAGAGACTTTTCTGTCTAGCTCTTTGACTATAAACTCTTATAACTTTTGAACTAGTGAACGACTATTTCTGATATTTGGCGACTAATTTCGACTATTTATTTTGTAAAAACAGATCTTTACTAGGTGCTCTAGTTTTCGAGATAATACATGTGGCCAAGCTGGGGTGACTCCAGCTCGGCCACCTATAAGCTCTTATAACTTTTGAACTAGTGAACGACTTTTTCTGATATTTGGCGACTAATTTCGACTATTTAGAGACTATTTTTTTAGTGTTATCAAAATTAAAATCCCTGATGGTGGCCAAGCCAGAAAGAGTGACACGTTATAAGAGCCACATTCGAACCCACGACTTCTCGCAATACAGAGCAATCTATCAAAAAAATCATTGAGTCACGAATCATGAGCATAAAATATACTTAACTAAAAACATATCAAGGGCATATCAAAACCACTGTTGACCAGTGTTATCTATATTATTCTGTCATTTTTTATCACCAGCTTTTCCCCGCGGTTTCACCTGCCTTTTGTTAGGTTTTTGCTTCGCTACCGCGGCAATTTCGGCATATACCTGTGCACTGTGTAATTTTGATCTATTATGGGCTACGAATACCTCGCATTCAATATTTTGCAGCGGTGTTATATGCTGTCGCGAACTTTTTGTATATTTTTTACGAAATAAACTGTACGCAGCGCACGCAACCAAGCTCTCGAATTGATATTTTTTTCCTGTTTTTGCCAAATTTTTCATTGGTGCTTCGCTCATATTGGTCATGGTCTGATTTTATATTGCCTAAAATATTAATAAACTATTTTATACAAACTTTTTTTAATTGGTTCAGTAATTACACAGCCTATTCAAAGCAAATAAACAAACAATGAAATATTTCCTCTTTTTAAATTAGATTTACGCATTAAAAAAATAAATAAGCCACTTAGAATGGAAGAATTTATTGCTTATGGTTTACCAAATACATAATAAGCATTTATAAAAAATACAATCCAGCCACATCATTTCATCAAAAATCTATGAGGAGGTTATTATTTCTAACATAGACAAATAATCAGATCTAACAGATCTAAAAAAGAATCACATATTAATATAAAATAAATTGTAGTGTATCTAAAATATTTTTAAAGTTGTACAAGGCACAATTTCAATACCAATAATTTCATAAAAATTCTAATATAAATCCATGACAACTCCTCACAGATATTCTGAATTTTATTCATACTAATGATAAATCAGTCATTATGATGCCACTATCACATACTTTCCTAAATCTGAAACACCTACCACATACAAGTTTTATTCTTTTATTTAGTATTAAACAATTTAGTAATTAGAGAGATATAAAAATATTATGACACATGGGCAATGGGCATACAATAACAGGCATTTACACTCAAGCCCATACAGAAAATGAGATGAATTAAATCTATTGGCAGAAAAATGTGCTACTAACAACTAATACAACAATAAATGCTTAATTAAAGATTAAAGTTTGTCTTTAGGTAGGTATGTAATGTACCCACAATATTATGAAAAAATGCAAAAAAAATATCTTAAAACATAACAAAAATGTAGGTAACACTGCTGAAATTAGATCTGTAGCAAATACATGTTATACAAACAATGTAAGCCATTATACTAGCTTCTCAAGCTAACAAAATCATTACAAATAACAAAAAAAATGGTTTTTGACTTGTATGATATGTACTTTTACTGGGGAAATTGATCTTTTGTTCTTCAGTTCTTTTGTTACGTATGTAATGTTTACCACAAAATCTTATTAAGTACTTTATAATATTATGTAATCCCAAATATTATTGTATAAATAAAAAAACTAGATTAAGCAGGCAACACATATTTAAACATATGTTTGGCCACACATCTTAATATATTAATTTGAGCAAACTAATACAAAAAAAAAATTAAATAATTTCGAAGTTTGTGCACCTATTCCTTAAATGGTAGAAACATGAGCAAAAATTTTGATTACAATTTCCTAGAATGAACATCACTAGCACAATATATCTACTTGAGTAATTTGTGACATGGCTTTGTTATCTTAAATACTAACAACCATACTTCATTTGGATACAAAATTCATTTAAAATTACTTATTGAAACAAAGAAATACAGAAGAAACAAAATAATCTCACAAAATGTATGATATAACACAATGCATATCTACTAATAAAACATGTTTTCAACAGCCATTGAACATTATTTTCTAATAAGTAGGAATAGTTTCCTTTTAAATATATTTTTTTGTCTTTATGTAATGCTAATAAGACATTTTAGTACCTAACATAGGTATAAGACCAAGAACACAGTTATTCAGTGGGATTACTTTTTTCCGAACACAAGTAGGCGTGTGAGCATGCTTGTGATGCAAGGCACCTGCTTCTGTTGATGCATGGGCATCAAATCTGGGTGTTCGACTCAAAATCAAGAGCTACTCTTTGACAAACAAAAGTCAATAATGTCAAGATATCTCTCTCTGTTCCAGAATAGCGCAACTCATCACACAAGGCTTGCATAAACCAAGAACCACGAGTAGTATTTCTCCAAGAATAGTAACCAGGCACAGTAGAAAATACAATCAGAAAGTCAGCATGCACTGGGATCTTGTAGGATGCAGACGGTGAACCATCTGTTTCAGTATAACTCACCAGATTCACACCACCATCCAATTTGTCACCCTGGCAAGCTTGAATAAAGAACAGCTTTGGTTTTCCAGCTAGAGTTGGGCACTTATCTCCAGTGAAGTAGTACCACAAGTTTTCCGGCTTGTAATGAGTGTCTTTGGCGTACAACATTCCTAGCTCTCCATGGGTTAAAACAGCAATTAGAAGACAATCAAAGTCGGTATGGTCCATGCTTGCTGTCTGCTGAACATATTTGGTGACATCTTCTGATTTCAAATTGTTTAAAACTGTAACTCGGAACCCTAAGCTTTTGAGGACCTTGGCGAGATTATCACTGTCTACATTCGTCCCAGTGCGTGACTTCAAGCTGTGAATGTCGAAATGCTCGTGGTTGAAAATAATAGCAATTCCACGATATTTATGATTCATGTTGTAATAGGGTGCGTTTCTGTCAACAGGCATTCTAGCATAGTTCCGAACGTTCGAAGAGTTGTGGCTGCCCAGTGCGTCGCCCTCATCACCGCCACCGTTAGGTCTTTGTTCAGTTTCAACACTTCCATTGTTTGGAGATACTTCGTCCGCCATTATGATTTTAATGCTTTATCAAAGAAGACAGTAAATGAAGAGAACGTCAGTAACGCAGCCCGCACCAGACCAGACAGAATTGAATTAAAAAGACAAAATTTCCGAAAATGTTGTAACACAACACAACACGCGATGACGCGAAAATAAAATTGTGACTAGGGAGGGATGAGACGTATTTACCAAACCAGGTTTGAAAACCAGGGCTTTGCTTCAAAGTACGGCGCCCTGGTATGAAGTAAAAAATACTTGCAAGTATGAAAGTATTTCCTATGCTATCGGGCACCGGCAGAACTAGAAAATACTTTCAAAGGAAATTGATCCATGTTACTCTTAACTATAAGGAGCACAATCGCATTTGCAAATAAAAATACCTTTGTATCTAAGTATACTATTTTTGAGGATCCGATTATAATTCTTATTTCTATTTGCATACAAATCAATTTCCCATGAAAGTTTGCTTCAAATTACGGCGGCGCCCTGGTACGAAGTAAGAAAAACTTGCAAGTTTGTATGGAAGTATTTCCTATTCTATCGGGCACCGGCAAAGCTAGAAAATACTTTCATAGGAAATTGATCCATGTTGTCCTTAACTATAAGGAGCACAGTTGCATTTACAAATAAAAATACTTTCTTATCAAAGTATATTATTTGAGGATAAGATTATAATACTTATTTCTATAAGCATACGAATCAATTTCCCGTGGCAAAAGTGTTGGCGTTGCCGACCGCTAATGCCGCGGCCACGAGCCCTTTACTGCACTGAAATACGCATTTGGTATAAAATACTTTCAAGTATTTTAATACCTGGTTTCTGACCCTGGTATTTGTTCGAACTCGTACTTGCAAACCCTGGTATTAATATTTGCAAGTATGTCTCATGCCTAGTGAACGCAGACTTGGCCGCACCGCACGCGCCGCAGTCATCGCATTTTCTTTGTTGTCGTTTCAGGGTCTGCGGCAACTGCGATGCGGGTAGGTGTGCGAGGTGGCATAGACCTTCATATAAAGAATTCGAGTGCGAAGACTGCGGCGCGTGCGGTGCGGCCAAGTCTGCGTTCACCTTTATTGTGACCCTGACCGACCACAGACCAACCACAACGAGACCACAACAGATGAACAGACTTTGAGACATAATCTACCGGAGGAGGAGGACTTAGTAGATCACAGAACATACAAGATAGATGCAAGTTTGACAAGTCTATGAAGTAGGGATGTTAATAAATAATCGATATTTATTTAAATTGATTTTTATTTGCATATTATCAACTTTTTTTATCAATTTTTATATTAATGTTAATCGATTTTTAGTAAATCGATTATATAAATTACGTGTTTAAATCGTTTTTTTTGGAAAAAAAATAATAATCATGCAACAGATGAAAACGATGATTTTATTATTTTTATTTATTTGTAATACTGTTTTGCACACGAGATTGTCTATTAGAAATCTCAGGAAGTACTATAATAACTCTACCTAATTCCAACCTCTAATAATTATACGATTAAACGCGTGTACTTTTAAATTATACAAAAAAAAAACGATTTTTTCGCAGAAATCGATTAATTTTTATTAAAATCGATTCTTTTCTATTAAACTCACATCCCTACTATGAAGCTAAACAGTGTATCGCGAACGCGATTGTATTTGTAGTAGGTCTATGAATGCGAATGAAATTGAATGAATGATGACAATGACAGTTTCAGCCAAGCAAATGGCTACGCTACCAGTCCGACAGTCCGACACCAACCAGTTAGTACGTTTCGCTCATTCGTCTACTGCGCACGTTCGTATTCGCTTGTGTTGATTTAGTACTGACAACTTTGGCTTCTCTTTTTGGACTTGAATCTTTGTGAATTGGACTTGTTGATAACATACCGGCAACTTTGGCTTCTCTCTGGACTTTTGTGTTGGCATCCTTTTTATCTACCATGCCTACGCGCTACACTTCACAAGAATATGCGAACATGCACCTCATTTATGGGGAATGCAGAATTGCAGATGCAACGCAAGTGCTGCCGCTAGACTTTATCGTGAAAGATATCCAAATTTAGAGCGCTACCATTGAGTTATAATGTACTTACTTCGTACTAGAGGAGTCACCTCAACTAAATTTTTTGTAACACGAGTTAGAGTGCATGCACCCTAACTCACTTAGTCTATGTCGAGCGCTTGCAGCAGCTAGACGATTTCGACTGCAAAGTTTTGTTCAAATAATATGCCATCGTGTGTATTGAGATACTGTTCAAACAGCTTGAGAATTTTTTTAAAAAAGATTTTTTACCATTAAGTTCAAAATATTATCTTTAAAACATGCCTAATTTTATTATTTGTAATTATTATTGGAAAGTATGACGAGTCACCTCGACGCGGCGGCCATGTTGATGTTAATATCAAAGAGTAAAATATTTGTTGCATGCGCAGAATGGACACTATCGTCGGGTAACGTTAAACAATTACGAACAAGAAAATGTTATTAATAATCATGAGATAAAATGTATTAAGTAATATTAATATTTTTTATTTATTAAATATATATTTTTTTAAGGGCCTGACCGACACTTTGATACTCTATCTCACACAATCGACACTACACTCCCTCACTACCCTTTCAATTTTTTTTTTATTTAGTTATATTATTATTTCTCACATAATTTTATGTTATACTTTTCTTATTTTAAATATAACTATTTCTATAACGATACCCATAATGCACATAATATTAAAGAAGTCAACTTCAAAAATATGTCGCATCTGCGCGCATTGGTGTTATCTATGGCACCTGCTTGCACTGCGCATGCTCCGCTGTCACCAAATTACGCGCCATATTTTGTTTGAAATAGCTCCTCTAGTACGTAGTACATTATAACTCAATGAGCGCTACCCGGATATAGATGGGTCAAACCGTAATTTTTTCAAACCGGTTGAACCGAATCATAATTTTGCTCAAACCGACTTACAAACCGAATCAACCAAACCGAATCATCCAGTACTGTGTGACGTCATTCATTCGTTCATGAACCCCGTTATAAATTATAAACCGTATGATAAAAATACTCACTTGTTACTTTTAGTAGTTAAAGTATTAATATACTTAATATTATTATAATAAAATAATAAAATTGGATACTTTCTGAAAAAACGATGTTAATTAAAATATAATTATATACGATAACAAACAAATGCCTATTATAAAACGGAATGAAAATTTGGCGCCACCATATGACATGCAACTCGTCGCGTCGCGTCACCGGTCGGCGTCAGCAACTTCATTCGGGATAACTCGGTTCCGTTCGTTATTCATTCGGTTCGGTTCGGTTCGGTTCAGCCCATTCAACCCGCATCAGCTTATTCGCATTGCATCGCATTCGTACTCGCCCGAACTGGACACGAGTTGACGCGATTGCGGTTTCAAACTGAACCGCGTTGGATAGACTCTGGCTCGGTTTGATGCGAGTTGCCCTCAAACCGAATTGATTCGGTTTGGCAAACCGGGTTGACCCATCGCTATACCCGGATCACCGCGTGTTTGTTAATGTGCACCGTTCACTCACAGAGGGCGGCCATTTCCCGAATCAAATACAGGCTGGAGGTAGACCTGTGTTTCCTTTCCAGGAAGAAGTATTGCAAGAGGACGCACGTGACCGAAGTATTTCCGTACGTGGAATTGAAGAAAGAACGGGAATACCGAAAAGCACTGCTCATCGTATTTTACAAAGAGCCGAAATGCATCCGTTTCACGTACGAGTTCAAAGTCTTCTACCTCGAGATTATCAGGAAAGGATTTCTTTTTGTAGAACAATGCTACAGAGGCATAATGAGAATCCCCAATTCATCCAAAAAATTCTCTGGTCAGATGAATCGACATTTAAAAAAGATGGTTACATGAACTTGCACAATTATCACGAGTGGCATGTGGAGAATCCACATTTAATGCGAGAAGATAGATCCCAGTATCGTTTTAAAGTAAACCTGTGGACCGGAATTTTAAACGGTAAAATTATTAGGCCTATTGAACTGCCTGAGAACTTGAATGGAACTAATTACCTACATTTTTTAAGAGAAGATTTACCAACCCTGTTAGAGGACGTACCACTAGCAGATCTTCGCGACATGTGGTTTCAACAAGATGGCTGCCCAGCGCATTTCGCAGTTCAAGTAAGAGATTTCCTTGACCAGGAATATCCGGGAAGGTGGATTGGACGTTCGGGCACTATCTCGTGGCCCGCCCGTTCACCAGATTTAAATCCCCTGGATTTTTTCTATTGGGGAGTTCTCAAAGAAAAAGTTTACTCAAAGCCCATTGAGAACGTAGCCGACCTGCGTGAACGCATTTCTCAAGCAGCTGAGGCGATCAACTCTCGAAGATATGCCCGACTAATAAGTAGATCTTTTTTAAGAAGACGTAGGGCTTGTATTGAGGCTGATGGTAAACAATTTGAACATTTAGTGTAATAAAAAACGTTATTTCTCTATCATCTGACTTTTATTCCAACAAACCTAATTATTTTACTAACTTTTTTTCACTTTGGTAAAAGTGGCGTCACTATCTGTCTCGCTCACTCATGGCGAACATAGAACATACCCATTATCCATCTCTCTCATCATTTTGTCTTAAAATTAAGAACCTACCTAGAGCTTGTGTGAATTAAAAACATTTTAACTGAGTAAAATGAGATAGCAAAAATCGGGTTACTTGAGGTTTTAATTTTTTTACTCTTTTCTATTGTATGGAACTAACAAGTATTGTACCATTTTAGAATTCTGATTAAATGCGCCAACTTTTAATGCCACTTGCCAAGGCACTCTAGTACATTTTATAGGAGGGCCTGTCAAAGTCGACGAATCTTGAAAATTTTAAATTCGTAGTTTAACAAATAGTCTCAATTCTCGGAAACTTGAGGCAATTGTGTCATTATTTTTTATTGGGATTCTAGAAATGTTATTTAGGATTACGTTTCCAAAGTTCAAATGAACAAAAATAAAAAAGAATAACCACAATAACCGAAAAATGGTACAGTTTGATCAAATTTCTAGGTTTTTCTTAAAATGCCCATAATTTTTAAACTGCATGGGATAGATTTTTTTTTCAGATTTTTCTCGTGATGGTTATGATCAATCCTGTCACCCCGTTTCGGCTTGACGTTGAGTTTTGGGACACCCTAATAGTAAACTCACTGACTGATATCAACGTGTTTGTTAGTTAATATTTAACAATAACTAACTAAATACATTAAACTTGGAGGGTTTATTCTTTGTGAAGAATATAAAAAATAGCCCTAAAGGGTTAAAATAGTAGGTAGAAGTTCGACATCCACGCGGGCGAAGCCGCGGGCGAAAGCTAGTAATTATTTTAAATCTAGATATTTTTTATCGTAATATTATTTTTGTACGTTGGAAACATTGAGTTATAATGTACTACGTACTAGAGGAGCTATTTCAAACAAAATATGGCGCGTAATTTGGTGACAGCGGAGCATGCGCAGTGCAAGCGGGTGCCATAGATAACACCAATGCGCGCAGATGCGACATATTTTTGAAGTTGACTTCTATAGGCTTAAGTTGACTTCTATTATGTGCATTATGGGTATCGTTATAAAAATAGTTATAATTAAAATAAGAAAAGTATAACATAAAATTATGTGGAAAATAATAATACAACAATTAAAATAAAAAAATATTGAAAGGGTAGTGAGAGGTGTAAGTGTCGATTGTGTGAGATAGAGTATCAGTGTCGGTCAGTGTCATACGTGGAACTTAGCAGAGGCAAAATTAGTCGGGAAGTCGTGATTTTAGCAGATACATAGCATTTTCAGTTGCCTCACAATATCTTGTATGATATTATATAAATGAAACGAATTTAAACTGTAAAAAATTTAATTCCCATGATATAATATAAGTACTCTTCTTGACTTTGTGGTGTATTTCTCGTTTTCCTTGAAATGAACGGAACATATTTGTGAATATTCTATTGGCAATCACGTGACTTTGCTGCGATTCTTCTGAATAAATTTAATCCAAAATAATTCTCTAGTACTAGGACACGGCCGACGAAACCTTAAAAAAATATATATTTCATAAATAAAAAATATTAATATTACTTAATATTTTTTTTCTCATGATTATTAATAACATTTTCTTGTTCGTAATTGTTTAACGTTACCCGACGTTAGTGTCCATTCTGCGCATGCAACAAATATTTTACTCTTTGATATTAACATCAACATGGCCGCCGTCGAGGTGACTCGTCATACATAATTACAAATAATAAAATTAGGCATGTTTTAAAGATAATATTTTGAACTTACTGGTAAAAAATCACTCCTTGAATTTTATTTATATTTCTCAAGCTGTTTGAACAGTATCTCAATGCACACGAAGGCATATTTTTTGAACAAAACTTTGCACTCGAAATAGTCTAGCTGCTGCAAGCTGCAAGCGCTCGACATAGACTAAGGCCCGTATTAATAGACGTTACTCGGATCAAAACTCATACTTAATACCAAGCTTAAGATCTTGTTCGTATTAATGAACGAGATTGATTATGAGCTCAAGTTCCGGATTAGGAGAATGTCATCAGCTGAGTGTAGACTAATTAATAAACGAAACTCGCACTTAAGTATACAATAATTTGTGCACTTAAGATGTCAAATTTTGAGTGCAGACCGACCGGGACTTGAGATCGTGTAAATGTCATTACGCGAAAATGGATTTTGAAAATATTTTAAGTGAAATTAATTTTTACGACGAAATTGACTATTATGACGAAATTTCGTGGCCTGGCCGATATCGTTTAACAAAAACATATATAAGGGATGCCTCAAACCCTTTTGAATTGCCGACTGTATATTTCAAAAGACGGTATAGATTTGTTCAAAGCTCGGTTTTGTATATAGTTACATTAGTAAAAGAATCACTAGAGAAAGAGAATAACAGAGGTCTTCCAATTTCCCCCGAAATAGCAGTTTTGCTTACTTTAAGGTTCTACGCAACAGCATCATTTCAGGTTGGTACCTACCTATGTTAATTTGTACAAAGTAAATTCATAAATGTATGCAAGTCGATAAGAATTATTTATTTGTTTAATATTTACGCATGAGACATAATCTTTGTACTTTATTTTGATATTGATAATCCAAACTCAGCAACTACATTCATATGAAATTATTACCTACTTAAATCATGTATGTTTCAGCTTGTTTGTGGCGACTTAATACATTTGTCACAACCTACGGCATCGAATATCATAACAAAAGTCTCAAAACTATTAGCCCTTCTTCATAAAAAATATATAAAAATACCACGAGGGATCAAGCTACTTCAAACCGGGAATTATTTCGAAATTGGGAAGTCACGGACGTTGGCCTGGTCTCCCTGGAATAGACGGTGCCATAGATTGCACCCACGTTAAAATATTAAACACCCCAGGATGCCAACACCATGAAGTGTACAGGAACAGAAAGTCCTATTTTTCTATTAATGTACAAGTGAGTTCTTGTTACTTTATTTTTAACTTTTACTAATTACTATACTGTTTAAAATGTGTTCTGTAAACTAACCACATATTTTATAATAAAAAGTCAATATATCAGTTATTCTTTTTTAGGTTGTTGCTGGTCCTCAAACCGAAATTCTGGACATCGTTGCTCGATGGGCTGGTAGTATGCACGACTCCAGAATTTTTCAAATGTCTTCGGTGTACACCAAGTATAGCCAGGGTATTCTAGATGGAAGACTTGTAGGTGATAGTGGGTATCCCACGCTACCATTTGTACTGACGCCTATCAGACCTCCTCCTCAAGATCTCCCTTCAATTCGATACAACAGAGCCCAAACAAAAACAAGAAATATTGTTGAGAGAACATTTGGAATATGGAAACGTAGGTTTCCTTGTTTATCAAGAGGTTTGGGTAACAAACTCTCAACGGTTTCCAACATAATAGTTGCCTGTGCGGTATTACATAATTTATCTTTATTATTGAATGATAATGTTGATTTTTTAAATGAGGAAGAACAAAATGAAGTAGTCCATGAAACAAATAATCTGATACCTGGCACTAGCACAGGATTCTCATTAAGGAATGCAATTATAGAAAATTACTACCAATAAATTAAATTGTTTATGTTTATTTAAACTGCTGAACAAATGTTGTTGAAACTTACAGTAATATATATACTAATATTATAAAGAGGAAAACTTTGTATGTTCGTTTGTTTGATTGTAATGAATACGCTCCAAACTACTGGACCGTATTTAAAAATTCTTTCACTATTCGAAAGCTATAATATTGTCAACGAGTAACAAAGGCTATATTATACAATATCACGCTATGTCCCACGGAGCGAAGCAGTAACCAAAAACCTAATGTAACGTGGGTGAAACCGCGAGGAAGCTAGTAGCTTATATAATCGGAATTCGATATAGGCTGGATAACATATCGCTATGGCCTACGGGAGCAGAGCATTAATGAAAAGTAATACGTCAGAATAATACATACATACTACACCCAAGGGAGCAGAGCAGTATCCAAAAACCTAACATACATATATATCGAGTGTAACCGAAAGGCACAGCTGCAGCAGTTTTATTATAAATGTTTATAATTTAAATACATGTATTGTTTTATGTTCCCATAATATTTAATTGAAAGTTACTTTAAACATTGTTAATGACAGAACCCTAAAAAAATAATTAAATAACTTATAAGTAAACAAATATTTATTTATTAATAGCAAATCCCTATGTATATAAATAATATTATTATTAATAATATTATTATTGGTACATTATTAACTAAGGATATGCATTCAACATCTTTTCGGCCAGCGCAGCTTTTGCCTTAGCTTCGCGATACTGCGCCTGAAGTATTCTCATCTCTATTTCGTGTTTTTCATTGGCCCTAATTTGGCGATCCTTGTACTCTTTCTCCAAAATCGAGTTTTTAAATTGTTGACCTGTTGGTCTTCGTTGTTCATTTTGAACTATTTGACTTAAAGCTACAGTTTCAGAAATTTGGTAATCATGATCACTTATTGTTTCAGCTTGTTGAAGAGGAGTCACTACCACTTCCTCAATCTCAGGTTGCATGTTATCTTGCAGCGTTATATCTGAAAACCATAATAAAGTGTTAAGGTGGTTTTACCCGCGTAGTTCCTGTTCCCATGGGATAAAAATTATCCTATGTCCTTTCTCTGGCTATATAGACTATCTGTACTTTCGCATTTATAATATAATATGGGAGTATGGATATTGATTTTGTTCAGTGCCTCTGCCTACTTACCAAGAATTGAATCTGAATCCATGGCGGTGTCTATACCAACTATTAGTGCTGGGGCCACTTCAGCGACATCGGGGTCAATAGTGGCATCACTTATTGGCGGCCCACCCCCAGTGGATAAACGATGTTGGCGCTCCTTCGTCAATGCTTCCCTCTGTCTTTGTTTCAAATTCAGCCAGAGCCGACGTAGTTGTTTGTTAGTAGCCTGGAGTAAAAATAAGTTGTTAAATAAACAAGAGAGAAAAGAGAGTGCGACAAAAGTAACCAAAATCGGCAAGTACCTGGTTTCATGGTAATCTGATCAAAATGTCACGATGAAAGGATTTATGTATTTATCTATTTACCTGGCTAGATGCTTAAGGACTAGCGTTGTATTCTGCAGCTATCTTATTCCAGACCTCATTTTTATTTCGAAGAGACGTCCCGTCGGTATTCTTATTTTCAACAACGGCCTTATATTTTTTTATAATATCAAGAACCATTTTCTTCTCCATAGGAGTAAAAACATGCTTTTTGTTATCCATTTAACCGTTTAAAAAATAAAATCGCTAGCGAGATGGTCCGATAATTTTTTTGAATTCCGTGCCTATTTTTTTGTTTTTTTTTTTGACATTAAACGCTACATTGCGTTTTGTTATTGGTGCCGACTAGGTTGCAAAGTAAATCTTTGTAAAGTATTAAAAAAGAAAAACATGACTTTTTTTTATAATTTAAGCTTATCTTGGGTTGCGCACTACTTCATAATGTGAAACAGCGCTATTAGGAAAAGTTTTATCAAAATAAAAGTATTTCAATAAATCTTAAAACATAGCAGTAACGAAACGTGGTATTTTTTTTCTAAACTTCGGTCAATGTGACGTAATCGTTCACTTCAAGTACAGCGCAATGAGTAGCTGAGTCCTGATTCTGTAAGACTTCGTTTTAAACTTCGAATCTGAATCCGCCGTGAGTTTCTTGATTGGCATTCTAAAACTTGGTCGTTAATTCGAATCTACACTAGCGCTACTCTAGCGAGCGTGTTTGCGAGTTGAACTAAATTAACTGCGGGATTTTGACAGATAAAGTATGAGATGACGTAATACGTGGCATTCTAAAAGGTAGTTCCACCGTCAGTTCGACGCTCCCTTCGCACTCGAACCCGATTCAAAGTGTCAAATAAAAAGCATCTATTTTACGAGTGAAACTAGAAGAAATAATAGTTAAATAGTGTTTAAATAAAGTTTTAAAGTGGATAAGTGCCTACCTACTCAAGCGATAACGATGGCGAGAATGTTTTTGTTTAAATCTTTATTAGAAGAAGCTCATGCTTTGGATATAAACTAGAAAAGAGTCGACAATCTACCAAAATTCAAAGTTTATCTTTATTAACCCGAGAAGACGACTATGTGAGCGTGTATGTATAGATTGTCAAAAGAACTAATTGACCAACTGGAGTATGAGTTACTGCCTCTGATAAAGTCCACAAAACGACGAGGCAAAGGACTTTCAACTCGTGTAAAAGTAAGTGCTTCATTTTACTATGCATAAAGTTCATTTTGTAAGTATTTACAGTTTATAGCTAAAAGATTTGTAACCCAGCACACCATAGTAAGAAAAACACTTCATAATAAGGAGTATTCTCTTTTGGTGGTTTCCTGGCTAGCTACATTTGTTTTCAAGTTTAACTAAGGACCCTGTATAGTTATTATATTGGTATTCTATTTTATCCTTCGAACACATGTGATTTGAGACACAATAGAAAGACATTAGCAGTCCGACAGTCAGCTGTCGGTTGGTCGTTAAAAGGTTAAGCATGAAAATAACCAAAATTGATCCCTATTTTGTATTGACTAGATCTAGCTAAAGTAGGTATTTAATTTTTTTATTGTTTCGCAGTTATTATGGGCCTTGTCATTCTTGACTAATGGCAGTTATCAGAAAATTATTAAAGAAAATATAAGAACATATTTATCACAACCATCAGCATCTCGTTGCATAAATGAAGTAGTGGAAGCTCTTAATAATCCGGCAATAGTAAACAAATATATTAGGTTTCCTCAAAATATACAAGAAAGACAGAAGTTAAAAGAAAGGTTATATGGGTATAATTAAAGTGACCCTTTAATTTTACATTTTTCTGTGGCAGTTGATCATGTTACCGTAAATTACAGATTCTTCAAAAAGTTTGGCTTTCCATCAGGCTCTTGGGTGCATTGATGGCACTCTGGTGGCAATGAAAAAACCAAAAGAGTATGAAGAACGTTTCTACTGCCGCAAAGGATACCATGCAAGAAATGTGCAATTGGTAAAATGAATTTCTATGTTGTAATCAATTATCATTAGGTATTCAATTAGTTAATTTTTTTTCAGAAGCAGATTTAAATATTTTAAATGTGGATCCAACATAATGGTGGAGCTACTCATGACAGTTTCATTTTTAATTATGGTGTTATAAAAGCCCACTTAGAGGCATTAACAAAAACAAAAGCTGGTGAAGAAGTTGTTTTGCTTGGTTAGTTAATCCCTCATATCTAAATAATAGGTATAAAAACTACATAGTTTTTTTATATTATTTTTTTCAGGTGATTCTGGATATGCTCAGCACTCCTACCTTATGACACCAATTAGTGGTGCTGAAGATGATTCCCCAGAAGCATTTTACAATGACTGTCATTTAACTGCTCGCAACTCTGTGGAGAGAACAATATAGCCGGAGAGCTGGTGAACCCTCCTACTAACGGTCGTCCTGTAAGGCTAGAAATTTGTGGAGTGATGAGTCATAGTACACCAAGGCCAACAACAATGACCTGGCAGGCAACAACCCTGCACGTCATCAGTCTTTTTATTTTTTTAAATGTAAAATAAATAATAAAAAAAACGTTCTTCTGTAAGCTTCAAAATTTAATATAATTTAGTTTATTGATTAATAATTATGGGAAAAAATTGACAGGCGATTTGGGTAAGCAGAAGTATCTGCCAGGCGAATTGAAAGGTGCATAGTTTAGGGGGAAAAATAAACTTTCTCCTGTAAAGTTGAAATTTAAGTATGTGTTTGAGCAAATCATTAAAAAGAAATGTGTACAATGACAGGCGGTTCTGAGCAGCATAAGACCTTGACAGGCGAGGGGAAAGATGCTAAGAGCGGGCGAGTAAGAGGCGTAACGTGAATGCGTATAGTGTGAATGACATTAAATAAAATTAAAAATTATAGATGCAATATTTTTTATTAATTGTAGTGTAATCTACATTATTTTTTACATTAATTATCATCATCATCCGACACTTCTTCACTACTACTTCTTTCGTCATAATCGAGGAGATGCTGCTTCGGCAGCATCTCCTTCAAACCAATTGAAATCGTAGTGATTATCGCAGCTTTATTTATTTATTTTATGGCTCTCTAACGACTTACTCACTAAGACACTTAGTTACAATAATAGGTTTTATGACATATTTTTTTATGATAGTGGTCATGTATAGGAGTGCACATCACTTATACCTAGAAGACTTGTACCTTGTAAGTTAAAACATTACAAACAATAAAAAGTGGATAAAAAGACGACAAAAGCTGTTATAGGAATTAAATAATAATAATAGCCAGGATTATTCATCAGCAAGTTGCTCTGAAATACAATATTGTGGAATCGGGAGTACCGTATTACAGGTATGTGCTGGGATCGATCTATTATCACAGACAAAACTATTGTTGCCAATAAGCCTGACATTGTGGTAATAGATCGATTAGAGTCGTCGGGCAATGATTGTTGACATAGCCGTTCCAAATGATGAGAACCTCGTGAAAGCCAAGAAGGATAAGCAGTCTAAATACCTTGACTTGGCTCGCGGGGTTGTCGACATGTGGGACGTAGATTCAGCAGTCATTGTACCGATAGTGGTGACGGCCAATGGCATAATAGCTAAGAGCCTCGACCAACACCTAAGGAGGCTCTCGCTAGGCAGCTGGATCAAGGGCCTGATGCAGAAGGCGGTACTCCTGGGCACGGCGCACATTGTCCGGAGGTTCCTCTCTCTGGTGCCCTGACCATCGGTAGCTTGGACCCTGTTCCGATGCCGGTGGGCTACTATTTTTTATATTTTTAAATGTTATTTTTTATATTAATACCTATTTAAAAACGTAATTTATATGTATGTAATTATGTATACTGAATAAATGGAAAAATAATAATAGTATAATATCTTAGGACAATTCACACACGGTCATCTGATCCCAAGCTAAGCAGAACTTGTGTTATGGTAACCAGACAACTGATATACATACTTATATAGTTTATAAATATATACACATTATAGATAAATTACACCCAGACACAGAAAAAACAATCATGTTCATCACACAAAGTTTGTCCTGGGTAGGAATCGAAACCAAGACCTCCGGCTTAGCAGTCAGGGTCACTCACCACTAGACCAACAGGCCCAGGCGTCAAAACATAGTTTAAAAAGCTTTACATCAGATTGTCCTAAGGAAATAGGATAAAAACAAAAAAAGAATATAAAAAGTATTCTATGTCCGTCCCCTGGTCCTAAGCTACCTCCCCACCAAATTTCAACCAAATCGGTTCTGCTGTTGTTGAGTTATAAAATGTGTAACTAACACGACTTTCTTTTATATATATACAGGATGGAAAATTTCAATGGGCCCTGAAAGAAAACTACCTTAAATCATTAAGATAGATTATTTTACTTAAAGGAAACATTCCCTTATTTTTTTAAAGAAATAAAACTACATTCAAATATTTCGAAAATTCGCTTGTCACACTCGGGAATTGAACTGGCTTAAAATGGAAAAAACAACATCCTGTACTTTTATGACGTTAATAGATAGGTCATTTATAAGGATCAAATCTTTCTAACAAACATGGTAAGTAAAATTAAAGGGAAAACCATGAAATTTTAACTTGTCTTTTGTCTTTCCTTTAATTTAAATAACCATGTTTATTAAAGAGATTTTGTCCTTATGAATGACCCTAACGTTTGACATCATAAAAATAGACTGTGTTACTTTTTTGGATTTTTTGGGGTCAGATAGGCAGTCGCTCCCCACATAAAACACCGGTATCCAGCTGAATCCGGTTAGGCTGGCAGCCGACCCCAACACGGTTGGGAAAAGGCTAGGGAGATGATGACTTTTTTGGATTTTAATCGGTTCGATTCCCGGGAGTGGTAAGCAAACGAAAAACTTTGAATACAGTTTTGTTTCTTTTTAAAAATAAAGGAATGTTTTCTTTAAGTAAAATAACCTCTCTCAACGATTTAAGGTAGTTTTCTTCCAGGGCCCATTAAAACGTTCCACCCTGGATAATAAATAGATTTGAAATATATTTTTATATTTGTACGTGAATGAAATGTAGATTTGACTTTTTGAAAAGTAAAGCAATTTGAAACACACTGAAATCTATATTATACTTATATTTGTATACAAAATAGTATCATCATCATCATATCAGCCGCAGGACGTCCACTGTTGAACATAGGCCTCCCCTACAGATTTCCAGTAGGACCTGTTGGAAGCGGCTTGCATCCAGCGCGATCCTGCGGTTTTTACTAGGTCGTCTGTCCACCTTGTGGGTGGACGTCCTACGCTGCGCTTGCCGGTGCGTGGTCTCCATTCAAGAACTTTACGGCCCCATCGGCCGTCAGTTCTGCGTGCTATGTGGCCTGCCCACTGCCACTTCAACTTACTAATTCGCTGGGCTATGTCTGCAACTTTGGTTCGTCTAAAATAGTATAATATGTATAAGTTAATAATTTTCGTGTCATATGTGGCAAGAAACTTCTCATAGCGTGCGTTATCCAATCTTTGACATTTTGATCCGTACATGATGATGATAATTAATGTAAAAAATAATGTAGATTACACTACAATTAATAAAAAATATTGCATCTATAATTATTAATTTTATTTAATGTCATTCACACTATACGCATTCACTTTACACCTCTTACTCGCACGCTCTTAGCATCTTTCCCCTCGCCTGTCAAGGTCTTATGCTGCTCAGAACCGCCTGTCATTGTACACATTTCTTTTTAATGATTTGCTCAAACACATACTTAAATTTCAACTTTACAGGAGAAAGTTTATTTTCCCCCCTAAACTATGCACCTTTCGATTCGCCTGGCAGATACTTCTGCTTACCCAAATTGCCTGTCAATTTTTTTCCATAATTATTAATCAATAAACTAAATTATATTAAATTTTGAAGCTTACAGAAGAACGTTTTTTTTTATTATTTATTTTACATTAAAAAAAATAAAAAGACTGATGACGTGCAGGGTTGTTGCCTGCCAGGTCATTGTTGTTGGCCTTGGTGTACTATGACCCATCACTCCACAAATTTCTAGCCTTACAGGACGACCGTTAGTAGGAGGGTTCACCAGCTCTTGGGCTAATAAGGCCTCCTAAAAGGACGATTTAGGTGCTTGTTAGTACACAGAGTGCTCAACTACCAACATGTTCATGTTGTGTTTTGCACAACATGCAATATATCAGTGTCAATATATATCAGTGGTGTTGTTTATTGTATGTATTCTCTGGTGTGTGAGGCAGGTTTTTCAATAAAACTGCACTAGTATTCGTTAAGTGTTTAATTTAAACATAAAACCCAATTGAAAAAATCTTATATTTAAAAACTAAAACATGACTATACTATTACCTACTTTTATTGCTACACCCTATCTCAATTAATGGCATCTGTCAATGCTTGTAGCCCTTTCCCAACTGCACCCAGAGCTTCAGCTAAAACTTTATCCCTGTCGAGACTCCTCTCCAGAAAGGAATGCAACTTTTGTATGATTGAATATCGTTGCAACTCCAGCTGCTGTTCTTCCACCCTCAAGAATCTGTCGGTGGTGGTGGAGAAGTTAGTTTGCCGTTGTGATGGTGGAGGAGCAGCAACTGAACAAATGTGACGTGATGCTGAAAAGAAAACACTTATTACTACAATGCGTTAATGACAACACCTATTACTACGATAGTTAAGGTTTTAGTAGACAGATAAAAGTAAACAAAAACAAACATGTGACCTAGTTACTTAAAAATAAAGAAAACAGTTTATTCGCGCTAGTGACAAGTTTTACATTGGGTGAACTTACTATAAATAAAAAATACCTGACTAGTCCTATAGCTTGAGTCGGAGTGCTGTGACAACTCAAATCTGTCTCTACTCTAATACATACCCGTGATATGCTTTGACTTGTTCCAACAGTTGAGCTAGACGAGGAAGCAAAAAGTTTTCTCGCAATTGCATGATCAGATGGTCTGTAATTACAAGTCTGTTCTTGACTTTCCTCAACCAGGTTGGAATCCTGAAACATAAATTAGGCAAAATGTTACTCCATGTTCCTTGTAGGATAAAAGTAGATTAAAATTTATTTATGCTTTTATATTTTGACTGCAAAACCTTATAGATAAATTACTATTTGAATTAGGTATATTAGTTATGAAATTGATATTCATGTAAGAACTACATTTAGATCTAATAAAATATAATCTAGACACATCTATAATAGTGGGAACATGTACTTACGACGCACATTTTAAGTGGTTTGCTTTAGAGAATGCTAAGTGGTTGAAACTGTAAATAATAAGCTCTGCTAACCTTGGTCCACTGTTTATAAGTTTTGATAGTGACACCCATAATATTATTATTAAGGCGTACGGCGTGTTCCTCCTACTGGCGTCGACTTCGCTCTCTGGCATTTTGAGTTCTCAAGAAACCAAGCTTAAAACCTAGTTTCTTTCCATAAACTCAGTTTCAACTGAGCCGACGATGAGTGAGAGGAACGTGTCTCATTTGTACTGAAACAAACATTATTGTTGGATTAGAAAACAAAATAAACACTTAAATTAATTTAATTTTTGAACTTTGCAACCAGAAATATAAACTTACTTCATGATTTTTTTCACAATTTACCGGCACTGAACGATCAAAACACAAACAAAACAATGCAACAACAAACTTTAAAACGTCAAGGCAAAAATGAAATTATTGTCCACAGATTACACAATACACAATGATATCGTCTGTCAGCCATTTTTTTTCGCAAGGTAAGCATAAATTCACGTCACGAATTTAGAGTTTCATGTTTTCTTTTACTAATTAGCTGTGTCTAATTCCTTAAAATAAGAAATATTAATATACACATCATAATAGCTAAAACTCTGTGTAAAAAACTGCTAAAATAAAAAACCGATAAATCTCGATTTACATTTTGTTGAGTGTGGCAATCACTAGTCGCTTTGGTGGTCACTTCCCTTCGCAAGTGCGTAGGCGATGCTATCAGAATGCAAAATCAAGGTCATTTTGAACCTTATGCGAAGGGAGAGCGAATAGCGAAGGGAAACGCGAGTTGTTGTTTGAATTTTACAGAATCGACGTGCTGATCTTGGTAGCTGAGTGTGAGCTGAGATGTGTTTATTAATTAGCGACGATCTTGAGCTCCTGTCATCGCAATAATCCGGTATCAAATGATATCGCACTGAGATCGTATTTGAGTAACATCTATTAATACGGGCCTAAGCGAGTTAGGGTGCATGCACCCTAACTCGTGTTACAAAAAATTTAGTTGAGGTGACTCCTCTAGTACGAAGTACATTATAACTCAATGGTTGGAAATAAGAAAAGCTGTTACCGTATTATTTTTTATAGCATATTACACGCCTTTCTGTTATTTCATACCGTATTAAATGGCTTTAAAATAAAACCAACGAATTATTTGCATGATTTAGATTTATGAAAATGATTCCAATCGTATTTTGAAAACAATTAAACATTACTTATTTGTGTCAGGTTGACGGGTTGTAACTATAGATGCTGGCGGGAAAAATTCCGAAACATTCCCGTCGAATACTTCGGAAGTATTCTGAAATATTCTGAAACTTTGGGAATATTTCAACTGCCAAAAAAAACCCCGGTAAAATTGTATTAATCCATTAAAAGCCACTGTACTCGATTGAGTACAGCGTAATGAAGTAAAATAATAAGGTGTATCACCTAAAATTTACAAGATCTGTCATTTACACTTCGGAATAATGCTGTACTCAATCGAGTACAGCAGTTACCTCTAATGGGTTCATAGGGAATATAGCCTACTAGCTGTCCCCCGCGGTTTTATCCGCGTTTAATTTCCTTTGGTTACTTCTTAGCCCCCCGTAAACCGTTTATGCAGCGCACGCAACAAAAGTCCTCAAATGTGAATAATTTTCCCCGTTTTTGCAACATTTCTCACTGACGCTTCGCTCCTATTGGTCGCAGCCGCAGCGTAATGTTATGTAGCCTAATACCTTCCTCTATAAATGGACTTTAAAAAACAAAGAATTTCTCTAATCGGATCAGTAGTTCCTGAGATTAGCGCGTTTAAACAAACAAACAAACAAACTCCTCCGCATTATAATATTAGTAGTAGCTTTCCAATAGTGAAAGAATTTCTGAAAGCGACCAGGCCCGTATTACCCCCTAGGCAAACAAGGCACTAGCCTAGGGGCCCAGCAAGTACAGGGGCCCCTCACACCCACCCAGCCACCCCGATCAATTAGATTCCCTGCCCATTGACAGGAAAGAAAATAATTTTACTAAATATTACTTAGCGAAAAAAGGGACATTCTTTATTTCAGTCTCTATTTCATTCAAATCGGTTCACTCTGGGCTTTTATTTAAGGCTTATACATATTTAAGGCGTAGAACGACGAGTCCACCCAGTTTCTGAATCGCGGTGTTAAGATTATCTTCAGGATAGTGATCTCATCCATACAACGGAATATTCATAGGTAGGTTCGTTTCACTCAGAAGAAGGCACGGCCCCGTGACGTTTTAGTCGACGCAGATGCTCTCGGCGCATGGCTACTTCGGCAGGTGCCTGTGCCGAATTAACAGGGAGCCGGACGCTCAGTGTCACCGCTGCGTTAACTGACGGGAAGACACGGCGCGGCAATCGCTGGCAGAGTGTGCCGATTGCCGTATCTATAGTAGGTAGCGTCTGGTCGATGCCGGCCCTAATCAGTTTAATAGCTGGCAGTGCACAGTCCTGGGACGTAGTGGTCCCCGACTGCGACGAAACAGTGATCGTGCAGAAGGAAGCAGCGGAAAGGGAGAGAGGAATCTCTACTAGCTCTCGGCCCCCCTAAATGGGACCAGGAGCAAGGACTTGGGGAAGTGTGACGCACTCATTCAACTGGACCCAAGCTGGTGGAACGTAGTGGTACCGAATATCCCTTTTTGGTGTCGTGGGGGGAGTGAAACACGTCACTCCCTCCCAGACCTGAGGAAACCCGCAGAGTCGGGCCGGCACCAACCGGGGATTGAGGAAGTCGTTTCAGTTCCTGCGATGCTCGCCGTAGGTTCCCACTGATGGCGGGAGGAACACTAGTTTTGAGTTATCAAGAGTCTGATAGACCGCTCCGGCCCCACAGGGTGAAGCACATCTATGAGGATTTTCCACGCTGAATAAAAGAAAAGATTGGATCGTTTTATACAATTGCGTTGTTCGTAGATAATTTAACGTTGTGACCTATACTCGTTCTCGGATCAATAAATAGGTAAGGAAAAAAATTGATCGAAATTTTGTTATGGCTACTTAGACCAGTTTTTTTTAGAACCTTAGACCAGTAATTACATAAGAGATCTTCATGGTCGAAAATAAGAGTTGTTTAAATCTCAACCGGAGTGGGGAAAAAAATATTATTTTTTTGTCTGAAACTTTGTTCTAGCTGGTTCGGATTTTTACTAGTTAGACACTTATATCGACTAGTTACAGACTACCTAGTCCTAGTAATAATGCAGAGTGGCTATTGTAATGAGGTCTGTAGACTGACAACTCCAGCAAGCATGTCTGACTGAGCGGTATAAAAAAAACTGTGGCGATCTACCAAGAATTTCTATTTCTAAAAGCCCCTCAATAGCCACAGAAAACATGTGATTGATCATTTCCATTCCGACCCAGGATCGAATTTTAAAAATTCTTTTTTTAGTACATGTATACACTAACTCGTCGAATGTCGAATGTCGTAGGAATGTCGTGATGGCCTAGTGGTTAAGGCGCCCGCCTCTCATGCAAGAGGCTGCGGCTTCGAATCCGGGCAAGTACCAATGTGACTTTTTCAATTCATATGTACTTTCTAAAAGTTTATCTTAGACATCACAGACATCGGTGAAGGAAAACATCGTGAGGAAACCTGGACTTGTAGTTATTATAAGTCCGGAATCGCCAACCCGCCTTGAGCAAGCGTGGTGATCAATGCTCGTGCCTTCTCTGTATGAGAAGAGGCCTTTGCCCAGCAGTGGGACAGTTATAGGCTAGTATTATTATTATTTTTTGTTTAACGTCTTACGTTTCTCGGGTCCCTGGGGTCCCGGACCTTTGGAAGGCGTACGAGGGGCCGAAGCCAACTCGCAGAGGCCCCTTGAGAATTTTATGAGAAATGAGATACCAACCGACGATTATCCCTTTATGCACTATGCAGGTGCACCTAAGGATAATCCCCGGAGAGTGTGAGACTATTGTAGCTCTATGTAGCAAACAAAAAAAAAAAATTGAACTATGGGTTTGGGTTTTTAGGTGGACTAGGTACTTAAGACTATGGAGGGACTATAGCCCCTGCCTGACCAATGTTTGAAAGCACGGATAAAAAGGCAGGGGGTGACTTGCACACTCAGTAAATGGGCCCCCGAAAACGGCCGCTAGCACAAAGTGACGTAGCGACAAGGGGGCAACATATATCGAGGTGCTAGAGGAGTGGAGAGGTATTCCACGGCTATCAGGACAATCCCGGAAGTACGGTCAAGATCCCTACCAGCATCTTACTGGAATACTTCCTTCCCCCGAGCACGTTTGCTCTTGCGAATCTCCACTCTAACCAGCCAATTAAGGCAAGAGAGAGGTGGGAGCCTTGTTCCTCGTCAGTGCTCACTCTGGCCGGCCAATGAAGGCAAGCCAGAGATGAAGAACAAAGGGTCTCCCAGGAGGTCAGGTCCGCGGGGGTCGCTACTGCCCGACAGCTCGCCACAAGCTGCCCTGCGGGTTTATTATTATTATTATTATTATACACTAACTCATCACAAAATGTTTGCCATTTTATACTTTTATTATTTACCCTATTTTTCTCTAAATTTCAATATCTAGAACGTTTATAATTTATAGTCACTTGTTATAGATCAAATGTAACAAAAAAATCTAAGAAGTCCGATTTATCATGTGCTTTTGAGACGCGGGGGGGGGGGGGGGGATTTGTTAGCAAAAAGTCCAAAACGGCTTCAGAATGGAAGGCCCCAATGTCGAAGTGCCTAGGGGCCCTCGGGACCCTTAGTCCGGCCCTGAAAGCGACACAATAGTTTTTGAGTTTATTTATTAGGTTTTCCTTTATTTAGTAATACCTATCTATGTGACTCGCGAATACTTAGCGATGTGAACAGCAGAGCTATATACAAACTAACCAAAAACATAGGTAACCCTTTTTCAAAAAACAAATCAAATATGCTCGGCCTGGTTTTTTATTCCACAACTAACATTTTGATAAATAGCATTCGACTTCGATATAACTTACATAAAAACAAAAAAATAAAAATCCTGTTGTAAAAGGGATTTTTATTTTTTTATAAAAATATTAACAAATATACTTAATCGATCAGATTTATAATAAAATAAACATTTATATTTTACTAACTTATGCGCCACTGAAAAATAATTAATTCACCCACCACACAAAAAATAAACACGTTTATTCTTATTGAATAATTCGGGCGAAACATTCCGCGGAAACTTTCGAATGCGGGGTATGAATCTTTCTGAAAACTTCTCCGGGGGGGGAGCATCTCCCCTCTTACCGCACCCCGCACCGCCATCGCCTTCGTGCACACAGTCAGGCGGCGGCGATCGACGGTCGATGCAAAATTCCATTCGATATTTAAAAAATTATAAAAATATTTTGCAAAAAAATACAAATTCTTAATTTAAATTCATTTTGAATAATTCTGATTTAAAGAAACTTTCCCAGAAGTATTCCGGAATTATTTCGAATTTTTCAGAAGTTTTGCAACTATAGTTGTAACCTCTATGCTTGTAACTGTAACACTTGAATTTGACACTTGATTGATGAACAACGACATCCAACAGAACATGGACAACTTTTATATGGGAAAATGGAATTGTTGTTTTACTCTATCTTTCTCGCAATTTTCTCTTATTTGCTCACCGTTTAGACCTACCCTGGACTACGACAAACATTTTAAACCCAAAATCAGCTCAATCGGCCCAGCCGTTCTCGAGTTTTAATCAGACTAACGAACATCAATTCATTTTTATTTATATAGATTTAACAAAATGTATGTACGGTCGCGGTCTGAAAAGTTTTACCAATTTTGAAAGTACATTCTATATCACACTTTTTTCATTAAAATCTAAAATGCCATATCATGTGACTTGTAACCTTTTAGAAGTTATTATGCAAAATGAGACAACGAGAATAACAAAGACGTTACTAAGCAACGGCGTCAGCTTAGCCATGTTTCGTCTCTATCGTGCACTTGACGTTTGGCAGTTGTGTAACAGTGACAGGTATAGTGCCAAAGTAAGTGCTTAGAAACTCTTTTCTTAATTTGTTGAATTGACATTTGTCAAAAAATATCGTTTGAACGTCGTCTAAACAAGAGTAAAATTTTACGAAATAGTTTTTTTCATATCGAAATAAAATGGCAAGTTCTTTCTCTCTTTCATCTTTGAACATGGACATAGTTTTATATCATTAGTGCCTTATCACGAAATTCATTATAACTATTGTGATTTACTGTGAGGTTTGAATAAGATGTCACGGCGAAGAAGACCAAATAAGTGCCAGGCCACACGGTGCGGCAACGCGCCGCACCGCATTACTCCGCACAGCACTGGCGGCCACACGAGCAGTGCGGCGCCGTACGGTGCCGCACTACGCCGTACGGCGCCGCTGCGGCGCCGCTGCGGCACCGCAACAAGCTCAGTACTGCCATCCCCATGAACTGAGGACCCGGGGAGGGGTGCAAGCAGTGCGGTGCCGCTGCGGCACCGCACTGCTTGCACCCCTCCCCGCCTCGTCTGCCTCGCGCCGTAGTCCGGTGAGCCTGCGGTGCGGCGCCGCAGCGGCGCCGGACGTACCGTGTGGCATACCATCCAATTTTATATGTAGGAAACCGTTGCGGCGCCGCTCAGGCGCC
The DNA here is from genome assembly GCA_033675125.1 of Athetis lepigone. Classification (NCBI taxonomy): domain Eukaryota; kingdom Metazoa; phylum Arthropoda; class Insecta; order Lepidoptera; family Noctuidae; genus Athetis; species Athetis lepigone. Next base: position 13,624,992 of record CM066239.1, on the reverse strand, counting down.
GCGCCGGAGCCGCAACGCACCGTGTGGCCTGGCGCTAATAGATCATGGAAATGATTCAGGAAGAAGTTATGATGCCTACTACGAGATAGATCACGCTATGCTCGAGTGATACCAGCAAATGATACCAGAAATACTGATCTATGCGCGTGTCTTGTTGCATCTGCACTGGTCGTAACTGCGGAGTAATGTTATACTTGATATATTGAATAAAGATTTTTTTAAGATTTGATTTATTATTTCCTTATATTCTTATTTAAAAAAAAACTAAATTGGTCGTAGCTGTGGATCCGTACTAGTTCATACTACTATTATAATTGCGAAAGTAACTGTCTGTCTGTCTCGCTTTCGCGCATAAACTACCAAAACGATTTAAATGAAATTTGGTACAGAGTTAGTCTATAGCCTGAGCAAGGGTATGGGTATAGGAAAGTCTTTTATTTAATTCCAAGGGAACGGGAACTACGCGGGTAAAACTGCGGGGGTCAGATAGTTTTTACCAAAGATTTTATTCAGTGCTTTTTTCTTCATATTATTATTCTTATTCAAAAAACTAAATTAGTCATACCTGCGGAGTGATGTTATACCAGATATTGAATAAAGATTTTTTAAAACTTTTATTTATTATTTCTTCATATTCTTATTAAAAAAAATGTTTTTCAAAGTAGGTTTTCTGAATATCAAACCTTTTTAGTAGTCAGTCCATCACCTAAAGCGATTGATTGTCATATCATTAGAAAAAAAAATAATCTATGATCAATCAAATTATCATGAAATAGACATTTAGAACTTGTGGCCTTAATGTGTGCATGCAATTGTGATCCTTATGGTGGTAACCATTTTCAGACCGCGACTGTACTTGCAAGTATATTTACATAATGTTGATGTTTAAATTGGGCGACATAGGTACTAAAATAAAATATACCGGCACGGGGAATTACCTATGAATTCTATTCTATAAATGGGGAAAACACCAAATTATTAATATTGAAATTCGAGGGGAATAATCAATAGTCCACTGTCCATTAATTACTTTCTTTTGACACCCGACATTAGGCCTAATAATAACTAAACTGGAACTTTGGATGCATGTCTGGAATTCTAAGCTAGTTGTTGAATTTTAGTATAAGGTAAGCTTATTCAATGTAGAATGCTATCGATCGATACATTACAAGCTACCTACCAGTATAATGAAGTTCAATAACAGAACCACAGAACCCAGCCTGGTTTGTTTACCAAATTATCACAGGCGTTGCTATGGCAACCATAGAGACACCTTCAATGAATTAAAGATTTTAACTACGTATTTAATTATTGTCCAAAAAAAATTATCAATTTAACAATGTCCATTTTTAAAGTGAAACATTGGTGGTCTAGCGATAAGTTACAAAATGAACAACTCAACGAGGGAAACCAAAATGCGAATTGTCTAAAAGTAGATAAGTTCCATTCGCACAGTGATAGTGATTGTGTTTTGGTGGGTGAAGGATCATTATTAAAAATATATAAACCAAGTTTAGAAGATACATCCTCCCACACGTTGTTGGAGGCGCAATTGAGTGAAGCTGTGCTACAAATTGAGACTGGAAAGTTTACTGGGTAAGATTGTTAAAAGAATTAAGCGAGTTTCGGTTAGCACGAGCTTTGTACCTATAATTTACACAGCGACTATTTTTCTAGGAATTGTGAAGATCGTCAGATTTTAGTGTTGCATCCACAAAGCTACGAAATTTATCACCTGAAGAGGAAGGAAGGTCACATGGAAGCTGGTAACACATATTCGCTTCCTCATTATTTTTCTAAGATATTATTAATTCTAATATTATTTCGCCGGGAGTAATTTTAGCATAATAAATATATTACTCAGGAATAAATTGGCTTTCGGCCAGGACTAGCTACCAAAAATTTCCTCCTTATGCGTCAATTCACACGTACCACAACCACACCACGTCGCAGCGACAAAATGTGGTTATGTGTGAATAGTGTCGCAGCGGCTTTGTGCAGCTGCGTTGTGGTAGCCACAAAATGTCGATGTGGTTGCGTTGTCGCTGTCGTTGCGATGTGGTAACCACGTGGCCATGTGCAGTTATACTCTGGCTTTCGTAGAGGAAACACGGCTTGCCTGAACGTAGTCATGGAGAAAAGATTGTTGTTGCTATCCTTCCTTGTTACAAGAACGCCGGGGAGCGCAGGCGTCAGCTAGGCGCGCGTGGACGTCCAGTCGTGGCGATGTGGCCGCGCTGACGCCGCGCTGCCGCCGCGTTGCCGTCGCGATGTGGTTGCGATGTAGTCGTATTACACAGGTGGTCGATAACAACTACAAAATGTGGTACGTATGAATTGTAATATTCATTTTCAATACAAAATTTACGCCCGACATTGCGTCGTTGTGGTGTGGTTGTCGCTGTGGTGTGGTTGTGGTACGTGTGAATTGAGCCTAAAAATTAAATTGACAACTTTTAGTGCAAAGAGGCGCTATAGGCGTACCTGCAGATTTCTAAAGAGCTTTGTTTTAAAATTGCAGGTGATCAAAATTACCTCACACCTGTAATAAAGCATTCATTTAATAGAAAAGCAGACTGTTTGACTTGCGGCCCTTTTGGAAATATAAAAACAAGAGATTTTATTTGCATACAAAGTCTGGACGGAAGCCTGAGTTTCTTCGATCAAGACACTTTCTTGTTTATGTGCCTTTTCAATGACGTCATAATACCATCACCTATTTGCTATATTGCTAGCAGTGATTCGTTCGTAATTTGTAAATCAACGTGGGTGTTGGAAATATACAGGTAAGATTGGAAGTTATTTATGAACTTTCAAGCTGTAGTTTAGATTTTCACCCCTTGTGTCAGTTGCCATTTCACCGGACTTCCCGTAGTCCGATCGGATGGCAATGAGGGCAAGGAAGTGTACCAGTACTTGAGCACATATTTGTGCGTTAGCATATCTCCTTTGAACTTGGCTAGTTAGTTGAAGTACCTAGATAGGATAGGTATAATTTAATTAATATTTTTTATTAGATTTTATTCCTTGGTGCTAGGCAATCTGGGCTTCTTCCAGTTGTAAACGCCCCTTCATGCCTATTGACCTCGTTCTGTTGTCTTCTGCTTGATATGGAAGAAAGCGGAAAATATATTTTTCTTACTTCTCCGCTATTTAATTGCTTTCTGATTCATTTCGTTGCGGGTTCCAAGATAGTTGAATCGTTTCTCCGGGACTCGTCGAGCTTCACTTCATCGGTGCCTTTATGGTGGACTCCATCGTTGATTCTGGCTTTTAGGAGTTTCAGTGGTTGGGAATAGAGTGGCGGGATTGTCCTAAAAGAAAGGACCACTAAAGAACTGTCTTGTTTTGTGCTTGTGTCTTAATTGCTTGTGCCCTCCTCTTGCGGTATTATTTAGAAAGTTCGAGATAGTTAATGTTTAGATTTTTCAAAATGTCTGTTCCCCATATCTTTACAGTACTTATATATGTCACCGGAAAATAACAAGATCCGTAAGTTTATCAATCTACTAGGAAGTTTATAAACTTTCGTAAGATTCTAAACGGGAGATAAATTGTAATACTTTACGTCCACATTTTCGTAAATTGATAAACTTACTGAACTCACTCGTAAAATAATAAGTAAGCAGTAACCAAACGCTACGCGCGATCTGATTGGTTGACTGTCACATGTCACTTCTCCTTCCTCGCGGCCGCCATTGTTGTTCGCAACGGAACATAAATAAACCAGTTTGCTTGTGCGTTTTTATTAGTTTTAAATGTTGAACTGTGTTGCAAAAAAAGAAAACTCAACTCACTACATCCGTGCCAGAGAGGAACCAGGCATTGTTGCTTCCAATTTATAGTTTGTCAAGTCTGATTATACCAGTCTTTGGACACAAGCATTGCCACTATGAACATTGGCCAATCAGAGAGCAGTGTGTTATTTTACGTATTTCAAAGATGCGTATATTTAAAAGAGTTTCTGTGATTGGTCGAACCATGTATAATCTTACGAAAAGATATCCGTTAGTTTATAAATTTACCGTATGACGTCGGAAATTGATAAATTTACGAAAATGTGGACGTAAAATATTACAATTTATCTCCCGTTTAGAATCTTACGAAAGTTTATAAACTTCCTAGTAGATTGATAAACTTACGGATCTTGTTATTTTCCGGTGACATATATACTTAAAACTTCACGCCATTAGCACTGTAGGTATTTTTAATTGGTTTCGAATTTTTAATATCTACATTTTATGTAAAATATCACGCCCTTTTCCAATTACCGTATCCCACACGACTTCACGACCCACACCGAATTTAACACTCTTTCGTGTGTGAAATGACTATTTATTTATGCTAAGTAAATAATTAATAAGTACATATATAGATTTGGACTATTTTAGCTATCAACAGCTAAGGGAGTTTAGTGAACTAACTATAAGACAGAATAAAAAGAACATTCCACAATGGGTATATAACGCAGGTGAAGAAATTTCACGCGTCCAAGTGATCCAGGTACGCATTTTTCTTTCGCTAAGAGCAATTTAAAATTCGAATAAGTAACGAAACTAAATCTTTCTGGTTTTTTTTGGTTATTTCATGTGTTTTGCACCAAATAAATGTTTCTATCTATCTATCTTTTGTTTCGTTTAATAGATTTAATGTAACATTTTTGTTTTACTTCAGACTAGTAACAACTTTTCTAGTATAGTTGCACTTGGTGAAAGGCATATTTACTGCTTTCAAGACAATGGACTGATGAAGTACATGATTAAATTCGATTTCATGCCGATTTGCTTCTGCGCTTATCTCATTGGATGGTATTATGGTAAGTTTAAGTTACCTTATAAAACATATTGTGTCAAGACATTATTAGGACTTACGACTGCTTTTCCCGCGCCTTTGCCCCTGTGGAGGTCGAAAAATACGTCCAAATCTCATAAATATCGGTTCAGTAGTTTAGGCATGAAGGCGTAACTGACAGAATTACTTTTGCATTTAAAGTATGGATAAAAATTGTTTTGCCATCTCTACGCATCGTCTTGTCGTTGAATTAACTACATTGGAAAATACTAAAGTAAAAAAAAAGTTCAGTACGGTACTTTCGATAAATACGATTCTCTAATTACAGAACCTGGTGCCCGTTTACTTATAATGGTAACCTCAGAAGACTCCAAAATATTTATCTACGAAGGCACGACTTTGTTGTGGAGTTGTTCACTGCTGAGCCCCGCAATGTCCATATCCAGATGTTTTCTAAAGTCTCTGCCAGGGGGGCTGGTCACACTCTCCGTTAACGGGATCGTGAACGTAGGGTACTTAGGAACAGAGCCTGACCTCAACTCCAATGCTCCGCCTATGATCAACGAAGTACATGACCCAGAACAAGTACAAAAAGATATGGAAATAGTCGAAGAGTCTTTACGTAAAATTTTGAACAGCAGTGAAGGTTAAGTACCTTTAAAATAATTAAATTGCCTAGTATTGTAGTTTTATTGTGTTTTTATTTAGAAAATTTTGTTTCAGATGGGGATGACAGAAGATCTTCAATAGAACACATTCTCAAAATAAAAGCAGATGTAGGCAAGCCAGTACAAAATTTATTTCAAGAATTTACTGAAAGCAAAAATGAGGCTTTACATTTGTTGATGTGTCCTGTGATTGTAATACTAACGTGTGAAGATCCTAAGTTTATTCTTAGTGTCCAAGTGACTTTTGTGTGCGTTTCACCGTTTTCTTCTTCAGAAACAACGATTTGTTTAGATGGTGTCAATGGTACAGAAATAATAGAGAACCAAGTATTCCTGTCAAGTGAAGCTGATATTTCTGAGACACGAGTGAAAATATTAATAACAATAACTGATAATAGCGGAAAAATAGAAGTGTTGACTAGGAAAGTATTGTTGCCGTTAAGTCTTTACTGTACGCCAGTCGAGAACAATGTCGACAGTCGATACAAGTTACGTATTCAAACAAATAATCCGTGCGTAGAGTTTTCTAAGATATTTACAGGTAATTTGTACTTAGATAAATTAACAACATACAAGTTTACACAAACTCTATCATTACTAATCAGGAATAAAAAAATAATGACGAAAACTTATTTTTACGCTAGAATACATGTAAAATAAATCTAAGCTAAAGTTTCGACAGTAATAGAAATCAACATCTATTCACCTGTTCTAAGAGTTAATCATTTTTGTTTAGATTTTTCAGAAGAAGAACTGAGAAAATATGGGAATACCTTAACATTGGCATATAGATCAACTAAACAAAATATAACAATAAAAACAGATGGCGAATATTATACAATGGAAGCAAACGACTTTACTGAAATAATTTCTATATTAGACCATTTTCTTATTAAATTAATCGACCACCACGCACGAATGGGTGTTCAAAATTTCAAATTTGATATAAAACACGATAATGAATTCATCAAACAACTAATTTATAAGTTTTTAAAATGCGTTGAGACACACGCAAAGGAACGAAACAAATTAAAAGAATTAGAGGTAATCTTTTTGCAAGTTGTAGAAAATTGTATCATTATAAACTAGTCATTTAAAGCTTATTGTTTAATTGTTGGCAGGATGAGCTGAACGTACTTCAGAAACAGTTCACAGTGGTTCAAAAGCGTCTGTTGGTCCAATACGGTTCCCTTCCGCCTGGGGACTGCGATCCTTTAGAATACCTCATGAAAGATACACACGCGCGCTTGATCAAAGTGGTGCATGAAATAATAGAATGTAAAGAAACTGTGTGCAGGTAGGCAGCCGACTTATCAATGTTAGTTAGAAATATATTTGCATCAGCAACAAGTTAACGTAGTGTTTTCGCTTGTACGTTCGTATGTATGTGTATCATTCACTCGTAGCTTGACAGTTGTGCTTAGCTGAAGCAATTGCATAAGCAACGTTTGTATATCTCAGCCCTAGTGTAAAATATTTTGCTTCAGAGCCGGAAGCGCCTTAGCAGCAGTTGGAAATCTCGTTATTTACTTATTAAAGCAATCGGCTGGCGATGAATTTAAGGTAGCTTTAATAGAAGAAATGATGTCTTTGGGTTCACTCTATGAACTTTATCAAGTAAGTAAATTACTTTTATATTACTAAAGCATACTACATACTGTTTTGTCTCTGCATCACCTTAAGGTAGACTGGTAGAAAATGCCTTAGGCATTAAGTCCGCCATTGTGCAATGTTTTTCTTTGTGCATAAAGTTTTAATAAATAAATAAAGCGAGAATATTTGGTTTAATTGGAAATAGGTACTAGTACAATTTATTCAGAACATTCTAATAGAAAGTCGTTTTTTATGAGTTGTAGGTTTTGTTTTCCGGTATCAATAATTGGCTTTCACGCGAACGGAGTCGCGGCAGGCGCAAGTAGATTATATTTAGTTAGAAGCGTCATATATAACAATCATACATTTTTTTTTATTCTTAGGATTGGGAGGAAGCAGTCACTCAATCAATGTCCTACATCTTGAATAACGTATTTAAGAACACTGAGAAGGACAAAGAAAAGCTCGCTACAGTTACTGAACAAGGAATATTGTCGCATATCAATCTAAAACGTTTCCTAAAACAAATGAGAATGATCTTCGACAAAATGTTTTCTGAAATATTAGATACCAACGACTCGGAAAAGGAAATTCATAAAGTGACACGTATTCAAGAGTTTGTTGAAGTGATATAATCAGAAATAAAAAGTTAAAACGTCTGTACTTTACTTTATCTTAACCATTATTATTACAATTTAAAATAAATTTAATTTTACAAACATTAACAAGCTTTATTTCATTACAGTGAGAGAGAAAGTATAAATATTTATAGGTAAAAAAATCTTAAGTTACTCTTAAGCAACGTGTAGCAAGGAGTACAGGACAAGGTTGAGGTACAACATATGTACCAGGAGTAGAAGTACCTTGTCACGTCATTTTTTCTTAGGGTCCTTCAAACCAGCGCCAGCGTTGAATTTGAAGAAAATGATATCTCCATCCTCTACAACGTAGTTTCGGCCTGTAACAAGGAAAAAAATATACGTAAGTCTACCACTTAATAACGTTGGTCTCGTTAAGGTACTGGCTCCATTTACAAAGATAAACCAACAGGCCCAGAGGATTCAGAGATATATTTAAGCGGTGTTTTAATAAGGCTAATGTTAATCAAAGGCGTTAATCGGAGGCAAATCCAGTGCCCAGGATATGACTTTCGAGTTGAAATAAATTGAAATATCGAACCAGATCAGCTCAATAATCCCGATTTCGGCCATTAAACAGTAAACTGATTGATGGAGATGGTTATTTGGAACCAAAGAACTTGACAACAAATAATACAAATATTATAGTACGATTTTTAATTCGAGTCAGAAAAATGACAAGTGCAACTGTCACTGATACCAAAAAGGGTGACCCGCTACAATAGTGATGTTTCGCAATCGATAGACTTAGACATTTAGTCATGCTTTATTTTATTAGGTATCAAGCGTTTTTTTATTGTAAATATTGAATACATATCTTATTAAATAATACGATTTTTGAAATATGGACCTTGCCAAAAAGCAAATAATATAACAGTGTTGTAATATTAAACTGTAGGTAGTTTTTCGTGTATGTTTTCTATTTAATTACTGTAAATTACATTTAATATTATTTTATAATTAAAGGCAATTTAAAATTGAATATAAAATATATTCTCGACTAAGATTTAATTGTGAAAAACTCGATTGTACCACATCACTATTTATTTGGGACTAAAAACCTGCAACACTGGAAAAATCTTACTATAGTTATCAATGAAAAAAAAAAACGTTTTCTTTTGTTATTTACTCAACCTTTTTTAAAAAAATACATAGGTATATGTAAGTCTAACACAGTGCCCTTTCAATACATTTAAAAAGGAATTTAAAAAGGTACAGAATTTTCACATCACATATAAGCATAATTTATATAATATGTTGAATTACCTTGTTGTCTATATTTGCCGGCTGCTTTGCAAGCGGCTTCCGTGCCTTCCTCTTTAAAGTCCTTGAAATGCATCACCTCAGCCATAATGAAGCCTTTTTCGAAGTCGGTGTGAATTCTACCAGCAGCTTGCGGCGCCTTTGTTCCTTTCTGTCAAATTAATATAACTCACATGTTAATTTTGGCTCAGAATAGCATTTAACACGATGTCTTTATTTCTCGACATAAAAGTAGAGGAAAACCATGGAAACAGTAGAAATGTGAAGAGATGTACCCTCTACATATTTGTTGTACTTTACAAATATAAAATAATTTTAACATAATTTTATTCATTCAACCGCAAATAGAGGACTCGTTGGATGGTTTAAAACTGCAAAGGTCAAACACACACACTACTATGCATAATAGACCGATATTTTGACAGGTCAAAATACACACCCCATAAAAGCTTAGACTGAGCAGCCCAGACACGGATTTAGAATCCGAGTTGGTACTGAGAAACTAGGAATACTTTTTATCACTTCTCAAGCAGACAAGATAAAATCCTGGGCTCGTTACCTGAATGGTCCAAGCCTTGACTTCATCTGGTCCAGCAGTGAAGAAATACTCCAGTTGCAACGCTTTGTATCCTTGAACGATGATTTTGTCCAATGCGCTGGGTGGAATAAAAAATAACATTAAGAAACAATGCATATTAAAGTAAAACTGGTTTGATGATATTTTATTTTAGCCCTCAAAAAGAAAGAAACATAAAGGGCAACCGAAGGAACGTGAGTGTGATTTAGTCAGTAAAAGTCTGACACGCCCTCCCGGCGCACCCAGGACGGGAGCACTCGCCAAAAAAAAAGTCCTCAAAACTCTATTATTTTCAAGTTCGATTATAAGGGGTATTTCACGTTAAGTAGCGACTAAGTTTCCAAAGAGAAAAAATGGGCCCTCAAAGAACTCCATTTCACTGCAAACTGTTTAAGAAATATTTATTTATCAAACTATGATTTTGAGTTAAATTGCATTGCAAATACAGTTGGAAATAGAGTACGAAGCACAATTTCAAGTCACATTTATTGTATTGCACGCAAAACACAACATTTGACTTAATATCCATGGAATTTAAGTTTATTACCAATTAATCGGAATTAACCTTCGACGACAGACACTCAGACAGGCGCTGTAGTTGTGACAGTTGATACCTTCAGATAATTCAATTTATTTACCTAGTGAGATTGTTTTCTTTCAAGAAGGCTTGTTTCTCTGCAGGGTCCATATCAAATAATTTCATCTCAAGTACACCCGAGAAAGGTATGAGAGGTGCTCCTGGGTCATTCTTGTCAATCCATTCTTTCAATTTCGGCAACCTATAAAATAGAATATTCATTGTCGAATTTATTATAATTCTTTTTAAATTTCACATAAGGAAAAAAATTATATACAAACCATTTATTCTTCTTTCTGATGTAATCTTTTTCCGACAAATTCACAAGATATAAAGCAGGCTTCGATGTCAAGAACAGGTATTTGTTGAGCACTTCTATCTGTAAATGACGATTGTATTTCATTTAAGTGTTTGCAATGTGTGATGCCTGTGATGGGTCTTAAGAACTCAAAGGACATAGTAACCCAAAAATAAGATATAATTCAATCGGCGGCGCCTTATGCCATGAGAAGCGAGGCGGGGGGAGGAAGATGAAGAGTCCTCATAAGATCGATATTCCAAAACCATAGAGATATCATTTTAATGTAACTATTAAGAGCTTGAGCATACATGAATGTATTTATTACCTTTGTTATTCAAAGCAATATCTACATATTATAAGTATATTTTTATGGTAAGTATATATTTTTTATGAAGACACATTCTATTTAAAAAGCAAACTAAAATCAAAATAATTACATCAGCTGCACTCCAATCTCCAAAACGAATGTGTTTCTTTTCATCTACTAAAACCGTTTTAATTTTTGTCAGCGCGTCCTGTAACAAACGATTTATAATAATCAATGGTGAGTTTCACACAGGAGAAAATAAATGTGTATATTATATTTTGATACACTTTTCATAAGATATCAAAATGCGATTCCACAATTTTACACAGAAAAACCTAACACAGTCGTGTTAGGTTTTCCTATGTATTGCGAATATTTTCCGATACGATGTTCCTTTTGGTATCCCAGTGTCTACCTTTCTGTTCAATTATCAGATCAGTTTGATGGTACATTATAGTATTGACATCGAAAAAAGCGAGTTAAAAACTTATAATTTACGATGAACATTAAACTCAAACTCAAAACTCATTTAAATCATTTACAGGTACTTTTGAATTGTCAAGAAGTCAGTCTAAAAGGTGAAGCTATTTGCTCGTTCCAAACAGTAGGTTTCTATGGAGAAGAACGACCAAGAAACTCCATGATCAATGAAATCAATGAGATCAACGAAAAATTTAATTGTTTATTTAAATCCATGATTAGAATAAACAATGAAATTTTTGGGAGTCAATTCTGGTTTTATTACGCCCTAACTTTTTCCACACAGCGATTGGGAACTTGCAGCTATATTGGTTGAAGAACATGATAAAAAAAATGATATTTTTGTTTTTCTTATTTTAATCCCACGATGGAGCCGGTATCCTAGTATCCTAGCTGACTACTCTGGTCAGAAACTCCGAAATAAGCTCTTAGGCCAAAATCTCTTTTAATGCACATATAATACATATAATATTGTATTACAAGTTAAGCGAGAACCATGAAGATGAAACCTTTCTAAAGTTAAATAGTCCGTTGTTATTCCTATGTTAGCTTCTTTATATTTTTGCCCGTTCTCTTTTATTTAGTCGAGTATTCTAGCTACAGGGTATTTAAAAAAAATTACAAGTTGTATCTAGGAACTATTAGATAATGGTGTCTGCGACTTACGAATTCAGACTTCAGTTTTTTATCTCCACCACGATTGACCAGTTTGTCGAGTTTCTCAAAGTTTTGCATGAGCTGTTCCTCATCCTTCAAGCGAAGCTCCTCTCCGATGGTCTCCAAGTCTCTCACAGGGTTCACGTCGCCGTCCACGTGGATAACGTCTTCATCATCAAAAGCACCTAGAAATATTCCGATATTAAAGCCTTTCCTGATTAGTATTAACGATTTAGCAAATATTAATAAGTTTATGTCAGTGTAAATTAGATTGGATTTAAAATTAACCACTGTTCGATTATAAGGTTTAAAAAAAAAAATGAAATTGTGACGGATTTAAACTTCATGCCGCCTAGTTATTAAAGTTATTTTTCCGAAATCAAGGCAAGATGTTGACGGGCCTGTTGGTCTAGTGGTCAGTGACCCTGACTACTAAGCCAGAGGTCGTGGGTTCGATTCCCACCCAGGACAAACTTTGTGTGATGAGCATAATTGGTTGTTCTGTGTCTGGGTGTTATTTATCTATAATATGTATGTATTTAAAAATTATATAAGTATGTATATCAGTTGTCTGATTACCATAACACAAGCTCTGCTTAGCTTGGGATCAGATGGCCGTGTGTGTAAGATGTTCCAGGATATTTATTTATTTATTTAATTGCAAGAACAATTTACAAAGTTCAATTAAGTCACTGTAAATTAAACTTTATTCACGAGCACTTACGACACAGATTGAAAATAGCATCACAAGCTTTAATATGCGACAGGAAGGCGTTCCCAAGACCCTGTCCTTCGGCTGCTCCCTTGACAAGTCCAGCAATGTCCACCACATTCAGAAACGCTGGCACTTTGCTGAAAACAATAATACCCTTCAAATTAGAAGGCTTCTGCGCTGCAAATTATTGCTAGAAACAGGCTAATTGCGACTGCTTTTGGCTGCGACTTTGTATAAATTATCGTGGATGTTCGCCGAAGCCCATGTTCTTTTTAGGGTGTCAAGCTTACTTTGAAAAGTACTTTCACATTTATATTATTAGTACTGTCTTGGGGAGGTAATAGTGATAAACATTGTTCAATAGAGCCTTGCGGATTAAAGGATAGACAGGTAGTGAACAATTAATATAGTATTAATAAGGACTTGGTCACAAAATTTCCGCAATTTGTTTCTCAGAATAGAATTTTGCTAGAAGTACTTATTACTTATTCAAATGTGAGTACGTGACTTACCTAGCTGGTTTGTGAAATTCACAGAGGTAATCAAATCGCTCGTCCGGTACAGGTACCCTACGTGCTGAAAAAAAAACAAAATTTGTTATACATCTGAGCTAGCTTTCACCCGCGGCTTCGCTCACTTGGATGCTGAACTTCCATCGATTTAAACTTTTAGGGGTAGATTTCGGCAACGCGGCAGGCCCAGGCGAAGATGGGGGGACGAACTTGACAGTCACCTCAAGGATTGGCCCGAAACCGCTTTAGATAGGGATAAATGGAAGGAGGAAGGGGAGGCCTTTGCCCTGCAGTGGGACATAGACGGCTCTTAATAATAATATTAGGGATAGATTTTCTAAATTGTTTTCTTTAGTGGCTACCTACTCTTTGCAAGGAACATTCCCTTAAAGTTCCATTTTACTAGGAGCTGCGGTTTGGGCTGTGCGTTGATCAATAATCAGTCAGTTTATCATTCTATAAATTTTAATATAGATGTAATGGATAAGCCTGTTATATAACTTTATCCTGATATTAATCTAATAATAAAATCAATGGAGAATATTAATTCTACTTGTTAAGCTTTTATTTATGTTCTCTATTTGACTCATGGTAGGTCTTAAATAAAACAAGTGTATCTTATTAAGAAATTTATTAAATTATAGTAGTATAAACTAACTAAATAGCATATTGTCAAAACGTAACAATTATTTCTATGAATTAAACAAATCAGTGAAGGCTGCATTGCACTATTAAAGCAGGCGTCAGTGCATATAATAAAGAAAATATATACAGAGAGAAGTTAACATTAATTCCTTTCCATGTAACTTTTAGCCGATGACCTCTTAATCGGCTTTTGAAGATAAGTAGGTTTATGAAGTTGAACATAATGTAAAGTTTTTTCAGGGATATTCGGTGAAGGTGTTTGTAGTTGTGATGAACATAGATATTCATGTTCCACATCAGCTGGGTCAAGCATTGGTGCTCTATGAACACATTTAGGATAACTAGCAAATGGATTGTCCATAGATCTTAGGCGCAAACTTATACTCAACATCAATTTGCATCGAGCTTCAAATATTCTGAAAGCTTTTTGGTATGGTGACTTACTTTTGTCTAAATTAGGGTTGTGCGTCTTTAAATACAGTCCTATGTAAATAAAAGCAGATGTTTGAAAAGACAGACCAGGGTATTTTGGCCTAAAGGCATTGACGGCGCAACACGCTTCAGTTAAAATGTTCCCCAAAGTTTGCTCTAAGTATCCGAGGATAGGCAAATCGTTTAAGGAAAATTTTGGAAATTTCTTCGGTTTTTTGAAGATAGTAATGTCTTTATATAAATATGGTTTATTTAAAAATTTAGTAAGACATTCTTTACTACAAAACAAATAAGATTTGCCAGCATAACTTGCAGCAAATTGGTTAGTACCCATTTTCATTATTTGAGCTGGTAAGTTTTCGGCATATGTAACAATGCATATTCCATTTTCATAAACATATTTTAGATTGACTATTTTTATTATGGCAGGTACTTCGGGGAGATCTAAATTCTTGGGCTTCAAATAGTAGTGTGGAAAGGCCATAACCTTAGGCATATGTTTATCGCAGATCCAATAAAACCTCTTTTGATATTGAACTACACCTGTTTTACCGCGAGTATGGCTGTTCATATGATTATATATTTTCTTGTGATAGCATATTGGACACATATTTTTGTACGTAGACTGTCTTGATTGGAATACTTCATCTGATATTCCTAAAACTGGCACAATAGTTTTATCGACATTATATAAATAATAATGAATTTTAGAAATTACTGCCGATAAATGGTCAGTTGCTTGCTCTAGAACATGCCATTTGGAGATATTACCATCAAGAGAAAAAACATTTTGATAATCTTCAGAGATCCAATTTCTAATTTTATTTTGTTTTTTTGCCCAACACTCATACCTTAATTGAATTAGAGGATAAGAATATGGTGGCATATATTTCAAAATATCATAGTAGATTTCATTTTGTGAATTTTCCAGTACTTTAGATTTAGAAGAACTAATATCAAATATAATGTTAGGAAAAAGATAGCTTATGTCATGGCCCTTTGCTCGGTATGGAGAGATAGGTGCCCCATCTAATACGTAACCGCTAGTAACCGTTCGATAATCCATAGCGGCCATTTGCATAGCTTTCACAATGTGGTCGTCCCCAATTTTATTTCCTTCTTTAAGACACTTTGTCATTTCGCCAGCCAGTTCTGTCCAATGCAAGTTCTGTAATATATTCCGCACAGCACTTCCTGGTGATATGCATAAGAGTCCATATTGCTTAGCTAATCTAGCAGCTAGTGTGCTCTGTCCTGATTTGGGTGGTCCGATAACACCAATTCTCAAAGGATATTCATAATACGATTTCAATGCGTCAGAGGTAATATATTTCAGTGGATTTGTTCGAAATTTTGTTACATTAGCTACATTACTTATGAAATATATGTAAGTTCTATGGATTACTGGAAAAAGTGTACCCTTAATTAGTGAAGTTTTGTAGGGATTGTAAATAGTCTGTGGATTTTCGAATATATACACAGGACAAAGACGATAGAATTTGCTTAAAAAATAACTCCCTCTTAAAAGTAACTCTTCGGCAATATTAGGAGAAACGATAAATGTCTGTTCGAATAATGACTCGCATCTATTTCTTAAATGTTTTAATTTAGATAGAGTATTTCTGGTTACTTTGTTTAAAGATTGCGTAGCTTTTACTGGCACTATCTTAATTCGATTTTCCATTAACATATCTCTTATAGATTCGATGTTCTCCTCATAAGTGTCAAATAAGCCTTCTATTCTGGCTTCTATTCGTTCAGTGGCCTCATTATTTGTTTCCCATACATTCGAATCTGTAGGCTCCGGAAATTCTTCCACCATCTCATTGTACATTTTGAACAACATAGGATCTACATTTGCAGATCCCGACGGATGCGCATCCATTATCACACTTTCAGCAGAATCTGTTTTTAATGGTTCAGGAATCAAGAAAAACATATTTTCGAAAATATCTTCGATTATCAGTTTGGCGACAATTTTTTTACATATGTTATCGAACCACAGTTTACGCTCTTCATTTAACTTTATTGCGGCAAGCTTTTTAGCCTCATTCTGTTGAGATTTCCAAGTCTTGAACATTATGGGAGTCATTCGTTTAGTTGCAGTTTCGACGTCATTTTCTAATTCTATCACTATATCGGGTATAGCATAACACGCCAACATGTCTTCAACGTCATTGGATAAATTCGGATAGCCATCTAGAACAAACCCTACTGATGAATTAGAATCGAACCAAATTTTTTTTAGCAGTATTTGCATAAGTTTTGGTATAAAAGGCGATCCTTGTTCAAAATATTCCCAAACCATTCGTGTTAATTCTTTTTCGTTTCCTAAGATATCTGATATTAAATTTACGTTTTCTTCATCCATCTGAAAATCCGCAATCCCTTCATCTTCCATAGGTATGTCAACGAATATATTTTCGTAATGTCGGCCTACCTTTTTGAAATGTTTTGGCAATAGATATTCGTTGATAATGTGCGAAAATTCGATATGTAACAATCCAAGCTCTTTTGCTATATACTTGGACAAACTAGTGGTTCCACTACCAATGCTTCCTATTATACAAATCTTTAATTTCGGTATTTTTTTATAAGGTATGTTGTTAAACTGATATTTAGTAATGTCTTTCTTAAATAATTCTATAAATTCTTCCTTGCAAAAGTAATGAATTTTGTTGTCGTATACGAGTGAAAACTCTGGATTTCCCTCCCACAAAATATGATGATCATAATAAGTAATAGGGCAATAAATATTAGTTTCACAAAGAAATCTGGAGTCGTTATAGCTAAGATAATCGATTGAGGTTGTATCGTCTTCAACATCATCTGCAACATCGGATGCTTCATCCTCATCAAGCTCCCTAACTCCAGGGTTATAGGATTGCCGCAATTTTAATAATACTTCTTCGATAATTTCCACTTCTGTTTTATTTTCTAATTCTATTTCTATATATGATTTAGATTTCTCCTCTATTTTCCCTTTCAAACTGTCCCAGTTTTCTCGAAATTTTTCTATAGCTTCAGTAAATGTTGTAATAAATTCTGCTTGATCATCTGTATTATTTTCTAATTTTGGCTCAGATTTGTTTCCAGTAATAAGATTTGAATCAAGAGTATCATTTAAGTGATCGTCAAGAATCATTTGTATGTCTAAATATGCATCTATACATACACAGGTTGACAATTTTGTAGCGCGTATTTTGGTATGAATGAGTGGATCGTTAGCCAAAAAAATCTGTTCATCAAAACGTTTACGCGCTTCAGCACTGCTATAGTGTTGATATAGTTCTTCATCAATTTCACGATTCTCCATTAAAGCTATTGTATAGTCTGGAAATAACTTAGGATCGTTAATATATTCCCAATACTCAGGGTCAGTCGAAAAACCGTCAATAACATACCTTCCATACAATTGTTCCGATTGTGTTTCATTTTGTTGTTGAGTATCTATGTCAGTAATTAATTTTATTATTAATGCCATTACTTCCTCAGGTGTCGGTTCAATTTCTTTTTGTAAATCATTTGCATCGATATACTGGTTTATAGCCGCAGTCACGTCCTCTTCACCTATGACAGGTGTTTCAGGCAACTTTGTAACTGTTTGCAAAAGATAAGGAGAATATGGGGTAATGTTTTCATTTTTAAGAAGAGTTTTGCATTCCTGAATACTATCTAATAATAATGTAGGTAGAAATGAAAGTTGTTTCTTTAGATTATTTAGTTGGCGTTGAAGAACTGGATCAAATTGTTCTTCTTCTTCAGCTTTTTTCTTCTTACGTTCGGTTTCTTTTTTTTCTTTTTCAATTTCATCTTTCCTTTTTTCTTCTTTCTTCCTTTGACCTTTCTTTTTTTGATCTTTTTCTTCTCTTTCTTTTTCTTTTCTTTCTTTTTCTTCTCTCTGTTTTCTTTCTAATTCACTTTCTTCTTCTTCCTCTCCTTGTTCTTCTAATCGTCTTAGCCTTTCTTCTTCTAATCGTTTTTGCTCTGCAATTAACGCTAATTGCTTTTTAAGCTTTTCTTCTGCTATTCTTTCTTCGAATTCCGCTTTTTCAATAAGTAAATGCAAATATTTTTGTAACACATTTCTAGCAGCGCTACACCACTCATTTAATTTGGTAATTCTGTCTTCTTCTGTTGCTTGCCATTCGAGAATTCTGGAGTCTTCTATAGTGGCTATTATTTCAGACAAAATAGTTACAGCAATTTGATCATATTTTCTTTGTCGTTCAGTTTCCACAATTGTGTTAAAATGAATTAACGGAGCGTCAAAAATCCATGACAAGCATTGAGAAATCATTGTTTTTCCAGAACCTTTCGTTCCTATTACTATAGCTCTACAATTTGGTTCTAAATATTTTAATTTCAAGTAAGGACGCGGGTTTTTGTAAAACGAAATGAAATGATCAAGTGAAGACATGAGATATACATGTTTAAAGAACCTAACAGCATATTTTGGCTTTCCTAACATTGACCGTCTTAATTTTAGTTCAACAGGACACCTGTTAAACCAAGGTGAAGCATAGTATTTAAAATTGACAGGACCACTGCTTATAACATCTAGCCCGGCTACAATTTCCCAAAAATCATCCATATCTTCTGGAGGTTCTTCTAAAAGTAATGGACTTGGTATAATTAAAGGTTGAATATGTTTTAAAGTTAATGTTTCAGAAATATTATGTACCATTTGGTTGATTGAAGTTCGGCCGTCTATTTCAATGATCATTTTTGGATCAAAATCCTTGAATTTTTTTTCTATGTATGGACCTACATATGCTTTATAATTACATAGTTCTTGTATAATTTTTTCTTCGAAATTAGAAGGTAATTTGCAGTAATATTTAGGATCAATAAAATTTGAAGCAATAGTTTCATTTATATAGTCGTCACTACGACATTTTCTGGGCCAACTTGGCTCCGGTACATAATTTGAAATGAATGGTTTATGTATATACATGCCTGTTTTATAGTCAATGAAATTGTTACTTCTTAATTTTACTAGGTCCATTTCAGGACAAGTAATATTAATAATAATATCTGGCTTAAGATTCAGGTTGAATAACTCATTAAGCTGGTGCAAAACCATCGCTAGTGTTGATTCACAGTGAGCTTTTTTATTGACAATAATGTCAGAACAGGTATCTAGGAGAAATTTCGGTAGTTCAACAGGTTTATCTTCTTCCTCTTCAAGTTCTTCTTCTTCCGGAATTTCTTCTTCTTCCTCCTCTCCTTCGCCATGTTCTTGGAGAGCTATTTCACTTCCAATTGATTGACTTGATCCAGGGGGAGGTTTGGGTTTCTTCTTCTTTAAATTACGAATTGTTTCAAACAGTAGCTCGTCTAACACCAAAAATCCTTCTTCGCTATACAATGTATTTATATAGCACAGAGGCTTTTTGGAAGTAGTCACAAAAGGAAGACCTGATATTACATATCCTCTATGTTGAACTACTTCAGAATTTAATTTAATTTTCAACATTGTTAATATCATATCATAGCAGCACACTTTATTTAGTCTCATATTAAACTCCCAAGCCCTTCCTGTGGTGCTTTTTTGTGCTATTTCGTCCAATAAGATATTCTTCGGGCATAAATGAATAATGTTGTACTTAGACGCCATTGCTTCACCAAGTAAAAATGATTGAAGTCCCGGTTTTCCCAAAATCAAGTAACATGTTGGCTTAGTGTTCAGAAATACCTCTTGAGCATCAATATCTGTCCAGATGTCGAAGACTTTGGAGTTTTCAGGAACAGGAGCAGTTGTGTTATTCAAACCAAATACTGCTGCTCCCAACAGCGGACTAGTATGTTGAGTATGTTCATATTGTTTTATTTGTGGATTAATATATTCAGTCTTTCCAGAATAAACTTTACCTTTTTCAATTTTAATTTTATTTATATCATTTTTGTCTAAAATTTCCAAATTACGTTTGTAATTCTCTAATTCCATCATTTTATCAGAACTTTAACATCATTCTGAATAAAATACAAAATATTTGTCATTTGTCATAATATGAAAGCTAGTTTGACATTTAATTGTTACATTTTTAAATAAAGTAAAGAGATTTCATTAGGATTGCTAAAAAATAAAAAAATTAAGCCCGCCAGCTATGAGAAGCTTTGTTGTTTATTTGTAATTTTCTGTAAATCACCATTCAGGAATTTGTGGCTATAATCAAAAAGAAACTAAACCACTCAAAACTTAGGTTCACATATTTACACATATATATTTTTTTGTTACTTAAGCTTTATTTTAAGAACCTATATGTATATCAGTTTTAGAGAATATTTCGATTTCATCTCTGGACTCCAGATACTTTTCTACTTTGCCAAGTGTTGCCAAGCCATTATTCACTCTGTGGTTTGAATTGGGTATGTTTTCAACGAAAGTTTACAACAATTTTGAATATTGGAAAAAAGACAATGGGTTTATATTGGTGACACCCCATTTTTTCGAATGCTATTCTGTTACCCAGGCCTCAATACACTTAAAAGGTTTTTTAAATAGAAAACACTGGTTGACGAAGATGATGATTAAGAGCATGGAGAGGACTATGACTTCAGTTTGTTTTTTATAGACAAAAGCTAAATTAGTGTAATAAGTGAATTAATTCCCCTCAGAAATTCTTAAAAATGTTGGCCTTACCAACTCATATTATAATATTTGCAGAGCACAAGCTGCTATCTCAAAGAACTGCAGTGCAGTATCATTCACAAGTAACTAAGTTTAAGTATCAACAATTAAGTTTTAAACTTAATGGTTTTTTAACAATATTTTATTAGTCTAAACCAGGTATTTGTCTATGGCAAGGGGTGTTTCGATTATTGAAACCTTACAGTTAATAGAAAAAGGGTAGATACTTATTTTCATTAGGATCAATGGTGCAGAAGGGGAAGTTTTCAGCTGCTGCTTGGCTCTTTGTCAATACATTGAAGAATGTTGATTTCCCAACATTAGGCACACCAACAATGCCAACTTTCAAGTTTGTTCCCACACGGCCAATTAATGGCTTCCTTTCAGGTTCTTCCACTTTCTTGGGAGGCATTCTGAAAAATATATAATTACATTTTTAATAATAGATATTAAATAAATATAAATTTGCTATGCAGATACTTTATAGTAAGGGTAAATAGAATTGGAAAAGGTACATTGTATATTTGGAAAAAGCTTTATAATATAGCAAAATAAAATAAAAAATGTATCTTCTTACATTTCAAGTGAAATTGCAATATTGTGCAATGTTTTAAGATATTTTTGATTTGAAAATGCTATTACTTTAATAATTTGAAATCTGTTTTATTTAATTAAAATATCCTTTTCCTAAAGTGAAATATTGAACACATTTAAGTATGTCTTGGTAAAGTTTAAAAACGGTTACTGAGATGCTGTCTTTTATGGCTTTAAGTCTCAAAATAAATTATGGTAAAGTGGTGAAAATTATGTTAACAGTACTATCTACATACTTGATATTTTAATTTCATGTATGTTATGTATTTGCATTAATATTACAGTTTTAGTGTTGTGATAGAAACAAGATAACCTCTAGCAGAACAAAAAATTGTTGTTAAGTACCTGATTTATACTTTCTCTGCAGATGGTAAGAAGCGCAGATTTCACTAAATCAACAGATTTAATTTTTATTTTTATTCAACTTCGTAAAGTATTTTTCACAGAGGAGGAAAGAAAATGTAAACGTGCAACTTGTGGAAAATAAGATCTGTCAATTTCTCCGGCAATCTTTGACGTATTTGTTTTGCAACAGATTATAAAGATTTTAAGGATTAGGGTACACATTCCAAACGTGTAATAGTAAGTATACTTCCAACCTTCTTAGTCTTGCCTTGTCATGCATTATGATACTATTCAAAGATTATGCTTTTAGGGTTTCGTACTCAAAGTGTAAGGCCCGAGTCACACCGGAATGGCAGCGGCCGGCAGCGGCGCGGCGAGCACTTTCAGTGTGTAATAATTTTAAACTTTAATACATACTTAAAAGTCTAGTATCGCTTGAAAAGCTTGAAAAGGTCGCGAGACTGCCAGCGGCCGCCCGCGGCGCCGCGAGCGGCCGCGCGCCATGCGCGCGCATTTGTTTCTAGCGACGCTGGAGGCCGCTGCCATTCCGGTGTGCGTTGTCCCTAAAACTGGGACCCTATTGCTATTGTCTGTCTATGTCACCAGGCTCTCATGAACCGTGACAATTGAAATTTTCACACAACATACGTGGGTTTTTTGCTCGATATGAACGAAACCCTTCGTGCGGGAGTCCAACTCGCACCTGGCCAATAATATTCCCAAGGACAGGCCCACGCGTCTTAGTAAGACTGGGGGCTAAGCCCCCGTCGGGGGTCTTTTTGAGGGGTCACAGCAACGACTCAACAACAGAGGGCCTTGGCTCATTTTGGTAAAGGTTGAAGTAAAATAATGTAAAGTAGGTACATTCCTCTATAGTCAAATTCATGGACAGGGACTGTCAAAGTACCCACTGCTATTAGTTAGTGGGGATGTTAAAAATCGATTATTTGAAAATAATAATCGATTTTTTAACATCCCTATTAGTTAGCAGTGTAGTGGTAGCATACCAGGGGCATGATCTCAATTGATCTCAATTCAGTTACTTATGAGACTGCCTGGTGGTGGACTGACAGCGAGCACCTTTCTAATTATTGATAGCCTATACATAGTAGAGTTGATATAAATCAAACCATAATATTGTTTGCTTTGGAATTTTATATTAGTATTCTTCAAATGATATAAATATTTATGTAGTTAGAGCAGCCCAAGGAGGTGACATTGGTGCAGGATTTTGTAGATATGACATAACAACTGCAGATATGGACAGCATGAAGGAGCTCACAATCTGAAAAAAATAGCAATAGCTTAGTATTTTGACCAAATCCATACTAATATTATAAATGGAAAAGTGTGTCTGTCTGTCTGTTTGTCTTTCTTTCACGGCAAAACGGAGCGACGGATTGAGGTGATTTTTTAGATGGAGATAGTTGAAGGAATGGAGAGTAACATAGGCTACTTTTTGTCTCTTTCTAACGCGAGCGAAGCCGCGGGCAGAAGCTAGTTTGTTTATAATGACGAATTTTTTTTTTTTATTTTACCCTTCTTATGTCTAAGTTTTTAAATTGAGTTTAAAACCAGGTGTATTTTGTAAGTGTACATTACTGACATTCCAAATATGTAAATTGGCTCAAGGTTTTGAGCCTGAATTATTTGACATCTAATTCTTGTTTTGTGAAATAAGACATATGAATCATATGTCTTATTTTACAAAACAAATATGATATGATGGAGGCTTCAGGTAAAGGCTTCTAAGCAACTTTCAGTAATGGAGCTTTATACCAATAGAATCTCCATTTGGCCAAGTAGGAACAAAGTAGATTTTACAGTTCTAGCTATTTATATCTATATTTGCTTTACATAGGACGGGCTCAACTGCATTCCTTGTAGCTCTTTGTGCAACATTTATCCCTAAGTTTTGATACATTACAAATCCAAATAACAAGTCCGTTGTTAAACAATATAGGAAGTTATTAGACAATGGTGCCAATTCTTAACTCGTTGACCGATTCAAAAATATAACAATAGTTTAAACAATTAAACTTTGCACCCGTGTGCAAACTTCGACGCTTGACGGGTTAAAAAATTAAGGTAAGTACATCTTTCTCTTTCTATTCTAGGAAATAAAATATTAGTTAAGTCTTGTCAAATTAAGACACTCCATAGATAATTTAGTCTATTAAAAACAATGCGACTAAAAATACGCCTATTTACTTTAGCAGTTGTCTAATTGGACAGGATTAAACTAAAATGTTTCTTCTGTCCTTTTCTTTAAGTAATGGGAAGAGAGAGCACTTAACTTAAATTTTGTGAAGATTTTGTACAAGAGAATTAGCGCCAATGACTAGACAAAATAATAAGTTTCTTACTAACCTGTTTAGTATCGTCTGAGACTCTAGAATTAGCAAAACTAATACTGGAACAGAAGACGGCAGTCCAAGCACACCACTTGAGACGCATCATAAGACCACACATTGAGAACACCATACCTGGAAACAGTATTAAGTATTTATTATATTTACCATGAAATCTAGGTCAAGGTACTTGGCAGGTTTAATACAAGAGTGTACAAATACCTAAGATATTCATGTAGTCAGTGGTGAGATCCTCAGCTGGCGCCGATGTTGGTGGCGGAGGCTTGAAGCGGCGCTCCCGATCAGCACGTCTTGGGTCTGATGTGAGTTGCATCTGAGAATGAATAGAGAATACGTTTTTTCATTGACCACATATTAACGTGCGAAAGGAGCTGATTTAAGGTAGGTATTGTTACCATACTCAGCGAACATAATGTGACGTAGTTAATGGACCTCTGATTTAATTAGAATAACAATTACTTACCTTTTGGGGTTTTAATACGGGCCCACAAATAATTGAAACTTTAAGGTATCGTTCTCATAAAATTAACCTCTTTCACAGTTCCCTGTGATATCTGAAAAGATATTGCTTAATAAATACAGCCTATTGTAAAAGCCTTTACTGCTCAACTATTTCAGGTTCATTTCAGTAAACCTGATACCTAGTGATTGATAATTTGATATTAATTTACTTCTTGCTCTCAGTCTCAGATCTCCTGAAATCTCCTCATCATAACTGTCATGTCATATGTCAGTATGTCACATGTCAGTAATGTATGTCACCGTCACCACGAATAAATGACATTACATGGCCATGTCAGTACGAAAAGTTTGACAATTACAGTAATGTGTTGCCAGTGCGTCCCTTTACTAAAGACGACAACGAATATAGGTGTACCAGGAACTGATGACAAAAATGGTAAATAAAATATGATTACAGCAACACTGGGGAAAATGGATTAAAACGTTTTGATACTTTTATTTTCCCCTTTAAAATTTATTACACCTAATTATTGTTTATGGTAATATTATAAAGAGGAAAAAATTGTATGTATTTTTGTTTGTTACTCTTTCACGCAAAAGTACTGAACGGATTTCGATTAAACTTTACAGAAATATGGCGATATTTTTTTCAGTTTATTCAACAGTGATGTTTGATTAGTTGTATTTTTCTATGAGCTGTTAAGACGATTGGGACCTACTTGCTTGTGGCCCACTCTGGGAAAAGCTACAAAGGCTTTACGCATTAATTTTAGCCCCTAACCATGAGTGACCAAAATAAAGATATTTTTTTAATAAGAATGAGACTTATTATACATAGGTATAGCGAGATGTATATCTCTGCCGCCATAAGGAAAAAGGACGTTTCTACATAAAGTATGAAACGGAGAAAAAAATTATTAATAATTTAAAAACTTAAAAAAATCGCTGTGTGAAAGGAAATAAACGAAATCATTATTTTGTGGGGCAAAAAGCTGTATTAGATATGGATCTGTATGAATTAATATTAAATTTTAATGAAATATTTTTTTTAATATTTTATAAATTAGTTTTTCCTTTTCTTTTTATTAAAAAAATATCGATAAAATACGGGATACTGCAATGAAAAGACGTATCTGGCTAGATACGTCCTTTCAACTTAGTATTTTTATAAATGTCTTTCCTACTTAGGGATAATGGGTTACCAGATTCTAATAAACTTAATAAAAAAGACGTAAGTAGCCATTTGCTGCTTTTCAACTTAGCATAAATATGAGTATGTACATATTCAATGACCTTAAAAATATCGTTAAATGTAACTGACGTAAATTTTAACATGATAATTATGTTGTATTAAATAAAACACAAAGTATAGACATATTTTTAATAAAGAATTACAAAAATAGCAATTACAAATCTCCTGTCCTCCTTCCCTTGACTACTTCATCGAAATCGAATCGGTTCTAGAATCTTTGGGTTCGGAGTACGCACATCACATAATCATGGGTGACTTCAACACCAACCTCCTAGCCCATACTTCCTCAAGATCCTGTAAGCTCCTGCATCTGGTTGAATTAGCTAGTTTGCACGTGTTGCCACTCCAACCAACGCATCACAACATTATCGGTGATGCTTCCTGGCTCGACCTTATCCTTGCCTCTAATCCTTCCTTAGTCTCCTCACATGGTCAGCATGTGGCTCCCGGCTTTTCCCATCACGACCTTATTTTCCTGTCTTATATCCTGAAACCACCAAAACCCAAACCCTTATACAAGTACAGTCGTGCCTTTGCGAAGATGGATACTGTTAAACTTTTGGAAGATGCTTTTGTCATTGACTGGATACCTCTACAAGAAGCAACAACAATTGACGACAAAGTTGATCTGTTCAACACAGCTGTAGTAAGGTTGTACGACAAGCACGCTCCTATCAGAAAAATCAAGCTGAAGCGTCCTCCTGCGCCTTGGATTAACCGAGGTGTACGGATGGCAATGCGACGAAGGGATCGTGCGTTCCGTAGGTTCAAGAAAGATCGGACAGAGGATAATTGGAGCCTCTTTAAAGCTGCTCGCAATCGTTGTAATCAGATGATACGTAACGCTAAACGCCGCCACATTCTTGATAATATCACTTCTTCTTCTCCTGCCGATATTTGGAAGTTCCTTGGAACTATGGGTATCGGCAGATCGCGACATTCAGACCTTCCTAAAACAATTGATTTAGACGATCTAAATCGCCATTTCATCTCTGTTCTTACGCTTGATAGTCTAACAAAATGTCACACTATGGATTACCTTGCTGGACTGACGCGATCTAATATTACCCCTACTTTCAAACCAGTCGATCCTAGTGAGATAAAAAAGATTATCTTCTCCATTAAATCCAAGGCCGTGGGTTGTGATGACATCAGTCAAACATGATCGTATTGACTCCCGATCAACTCGCGGAAAGCCTGTGTCCGACCACTTCCTAAAACTAATAATAATCCCACCCTTCCCAATCACTTCCGACCAATTTCCATCCTTCCCTTCCTGTATAAAGTACTTGAGGCCTGTGTTCACCAGCAATTCTCCCACTTCATTTACCAGAATTCCCTCATTAGTCCTTTCCAGTCTGGATTCAGGCCAGGTCACAGTACCGTTTCTGCTCTACTTAAAGTGACTGATGACATAAGGCGGGGAATGGAAGAGACGAAAGTTTCTATTTTAGTGTTGATAGATTTTTCCAACGCTTTCAATGCCGTCAACCATGAAGCCCTTTTATCCATCCTCTCCTATCTTATGGTCTCTCCCGAGGTTCTGGATTGGTTTTCTTCCTATCTTTGGGGGCGTCAGCAGTCTGTCCTGATAGGAGACTCATCTTCCAGCTGATGTGATCTTGTTGCTGGCATCCCTCAAGGCGGTATTTTATCTCCACTTTTGTTCTCTATTATATAGACCTCATAACTACCGAGCTTCAGTGTGTGTATCATCTTTGCGATGATGATTTGCAGCTCTACAGTCAGGCAAGTGTCCATAACATATGCGATGCAATAGAGGAGCTTAATCGGAACTTAGCAGTGGTTAAAGATTGGTCTGATCGGTTTGAGAAAGCAGTTAATCCAGCCAAATGCCAGGCTATCGTTATTGGTAGCACTCACAACTTGCGGCGATTGAATAATATAGCGGTGCCGACAGTAACTTCAAGAAGATTTAAGGAAACCATAACGTCTCACCGTTATGGTTTCCTTAAATCTTCTTTCCCTATCCAAGCGGTTATCCTGTGGAATGCGCTTCCTCAGAATATCAGGATGGCTACCAATCAGTTCACATTTAAAGTAAAAGCTCGAGAACATTTACTTAAGGAGTTGGCAGACTCACAGTTAATTTGTTGTATTTTTCCATGTGTTTATTTGTATCTTTTTCCACTTTGTATATATAGTATGTATATACATATATGTATTTATTTATATATATACTGTATATGTATTTATATATTTATTTATGTATTATATTATTTTACTGTAGCTTCCTGTAACTTTTCTGTATTTTGCACCAACTATTTTTTGTCTCTGCATCACCCTAATTCACGTGATACGTTAAAATTTTATTTAATCTTAAATTATTATATCATTGGGTATGCTTAAATATTTACAAATAATGACTCTAGTAAGTTTGACTTGCGATTTTTCCGTAGTCGGAGCTCGAAGAGCTGCGAGCGCGTACTGTCTGTCGCTTTGACTACCTGGACGCAACTGAAGTGTAGGACTCCAATCGCGGGCCCCGCTTCACTCCGCGCAACTAGCAATACTACATAGGAAAGGCACTACTGCCACTTGCGCCTGCTCATTTTTCGTCACACTAAGTTGAAAAGGCACATCTACGCAGAACAGTCTTTTCTTCGTATGACCATGCAGAACTGTCTTTTCATTTTATGATAAATTATATATTTTTTAGATAAATTAAACGCTTCTACTAAGATGCGTTTTTTCAACTTAGTGTACGACAGAAGTGTCTTTTCTGTTTAGTAATATTTGATTCATATTGCAAATGCGTCTTATTTAACAGTTCAATTTTTAGGGTTCCGTTTAATTTATGCAAATTATAAAAATACTGGTGAATGCCATTTTTTTTACTGATTCCGAATATGTATATAACTCAATTTCGACAAAAATGTTAGATGCGTCTTTTTTCCTTATGGCGGCAGATCTGGTTAATCCATTCTAATATTATAAATGCGAAAATAACTCTGTCTGTCTGTCTCTTCTTAACGCCTAAGCCACTGAACCGATTTGAATATTTGGTACAGATAATAATATAGTCTCGGACCCGAGAAAGAACTTAGGATAGTTTTCATTCCAGTAATCCCCCGGGAACAGGAACGAAGTCGCGGTAAAAGCTAGTATAAAATAAATTAAGATAAACCCAGTCACTATAATATACTTTATTTACACAACAAAGATGAAAGAAATGGTTTTTCGCTTTGTGATTGGTGTCCCAGCTTGGTTGGGACATTTTTTTTTTATTTTTTTATATATTTTTTATTTTTTTGACAATTCACACACGGCCATCTGATCCCAAGCTAAGCAGAGCTTGTGTTATACTTATAACTAGTTTGAACTTAATTCATTTAAATTGATGAGAACTTCGCACCCATATAATGAAGGTCTGCAGTAGATCTGATGATGGAAACCATATACAGTCGAGGAAATTCCTTAACGATTTACAGCATTGAAGTGTAACATAGGACAACAACTACCTACTCGTCATGCTGATGCGTCAATTAATGAAAATGAAGAGACTTATTATAAGTTGCGTAATTGCGTCATCTCTAGCAATGCTCTTTCGTCGTGTGGCCTACTCAATAACTTGTTTGATGCTTCTCAAAAAATTCATTAAGAACAAAAAAATCGAATCGAAATATACATTGACGATAGGTGCGTTACTTCAAGTTTCTATTTTCGTTTTATAAGATTGTAAGTAGTTTTATTTTGAAAATAAATTTCTTTGAATACACAGTCAACATTGTGACTCGACACTAAAAAGTAAAAAATAAAAAACTTTTTCCAAAAAAATAATGACGGAAAAAGTTTTTATTACATTTTTTTTTATTTTTTATTACATAAGGGCTTGTTCTAGCCCGAGGGCATAGACGGGGCCTACGATGGAGCGAGCTCACCCAAAAGATGTCTATGCACTCTTCTCTTGAATACATCCGGGTTATATGCATTTGGGAACACAGACGCCGGCAGGGAATTCCATAAAGGAATTCGAGAAACGCTGCGTGCGGATACGAGGAATATCGACCAAGAAAGGGTGGTATCCCGCCGTACGTCTAGATGTCCGGTGGAAAAACGGAGACGGGGGAATGAGCTCGTGTAGCTCATGAGCACACTCACCGAAGTGCAATCTGTAAAACACCGCCAGACAGGCAACTTTACGCCGATGTGCTACAGGTTGTAGTTGGGCCACCAGCTTCTTGTCGCCAATCAACCTCCTGGCTCTGCGTTCTACCGAGTCCAATGCGGCCAGTTGGTATTTGGCTGAGTCATCCCATAGGTGACAGCAATACTCCATACACGATCGGACTTGAGCTTTATAAAGCATTAGAAGCTGTCCCATTATGTATTAGGACGGTTGCGTAGTTACCCACTGCTGTAAAAATTATCACAGTTAGGTGCAAAGATGTGGGACGCAAAAACGCATGGTATAGTATCGACGATAAAAACGCATCGGTGTGGTAGATAAGATATAATCAACGTGAGATACAAACTGTTGATATAATTTCTTTGCATATAACTTTAATTATTTATTCTAAAATGAATGAAAATATAACGTTTTTATGTAACCGGTAATCGTTTGGTCTAACGTTTAATATGTATATCGTTTATTTAATCGAAAATTATTAGGTCTAACGTTTAACATGCAATATGTTACCGGCCAAACCCGATTTCAGGTCATACTAGTTTTGCCTAGGCTAAACTAGTTCTTCCTCACCCCGACGCAGGGCACCCCGACTCAGGGCACCCCGACACAGAGCACCCCGACTTAGGGCACCCCGACTCAGAGCACTCCGACTCGGAGTTATTTTCGTAGTTATTTTTTTCAAGCCACCCAGAAATAGGAGCCCCGCGCAGCGGGGCTCCGTTGACCTATCCTAGACCTCTTATTTTGTTTGCATCATATTAGACCAAACAAGTTTTATATCTTTTAAGTGGTATGTCAAACGATGCTATATTTAATGTAAGTTATGCTTATAAAAATTAGTTATTTAAAAATTATATCAACTGTTTATTATATTAACTAATCGCTATATTAAATAAAATTATAGGTTCCGTTGTTATATGTTGTAAATATTAGAGATTTTGTTGTTGTATCATCTATTACTTACCCGTGCACCGATCCTAAACTTTTATAACTTTCAAATCTACAAAGAGAAAAATAACTTTTAAATACCGGTGGCTGATGGCTTTTATCCCGCTAGAAACAGCTTTTTAATTATAATATCATTGGCTAGAAACCATAGTTTCATTACATTCCCATCGAATTTTAAAAGTTAGTTAATTTTGATAGCGTTATAGAAAATGGAAATATTTTCGCTTTTTAGTATTTACATCTTATCATTCAAGTTCAGAAATGATAATATGTGCATCTTGGGTGATATCCCACTCACTGGATGTATACCACCTCTACGTTTATACTCTAAGCCCTGTACGTCGAGATAGAGCCTATGATGTTGATAGTGACTTGAATGACTATTTTGAAGACGCATAGGTAACTGGCTAGCATAGATATGTAGGAGGAAAAAGATGCACTTAACTTAAATTTAGGTTAGTTTGTGAATAAGAGAATCGGCATCAGTACCTAAACCTTTCTAGGTATCCTTAGTAATCATAAATTAGCCTTACAACAAACGTTTGTAAAAATACTAAACTCTCGTAACATTTTGTTTACTTTGTGCTTTTCAGTTGTCTAAATTTTACGATTCTACTCAACAATTATCTTCTTAATAAGGTAACGCGATAATGGTCTAAGGTAAGAGGAATAAGTTAACAATTTTTCATCATCATCATCATGATCTCCCTAGCTTTTCCCAACTATTTTGGGGTCGGCTTCTGGCCAAGCCGACTGGATACACTTGTTTTACGGGAAGCGGCTGCCTATCTGACAGAACACAGTAAATGGATGACACGCACGATACTCCTTGGTTAACCTGGTCAGATTACATGGCCTCTGACTACCCTGTAAATGGATGACACGATACCCCTTGGTTATCCTGGTCAGATTTTATGGCCTCTGACTACCCTTTACGAATATTAAAGATCTACGAATAAGAACCAGGACCAACAGCTTTACGTGCTTTCCGTTCAACTTTATAAAGTACATACGAATCGAAAAAGCCGCATTGGTACATATTTGGCGGCTGGATTAGAACCCACTCAGAGCAAGGCGAGTAGGTTAGCATTACCTAACTAAATTAGATTCACTAACGTTAAATACACCTAATGATCCGCCACAGTTCGCATTGTGGTGTTAGCTTGCATAATAAGAACATTCTCACCAAAACATATTTACCAATCTCATGTATTTTCCGAGTAATGGTCAAAATATGCAAATGAGCAATTAATGTAGCTGGCCACAGAAAAAAGGGAAAATATTCGGTGTGTTTGAAGCTGGCCTGCTATTGGTCAAAGGATCGGCGCACGCCCACCGCCCGCGGCACGCACGCTGCACGCCTCGCCCGGCCATTTACATGTGAAATCTAAAATAATACAGCCATCTACTTGCCATTAAATTTTAATACTCGTGCTGTACTTATTTCAATTTATTATGTGTCATTGGGAAAATGATTTCCTTCCTAGTTTTCTTTTACCTTTATGTACCTCGCTGTTACTAATAAGATACCAACCTATACAGGGTGTCCCACGGCTATGCCACATGGAGGGAAAGTACCTTAAATCTTGTAGATAGAACATTTTACTGAAAGAAGACATTATTTGAATTTTAAAAACAATTTAAATTGCATTCATAGATTTTTAAATAATTGAATGGTTGAGCCGGGAATCGAACTTGTTCCACGAGAAAAAATAATCACCCCGTAGTTTTATCATACCAATCGAAAGGTTTCATCATAAGAATATTTTTTTGCTAAAGAACATAGTATCACAAATAAAAGGAAGACCGTGAATTTTAACATTTGATGTAAAATTTTGTTCTGAATAGTTAAAGGCTTACATTGCCGTAAGGACATACATTTGACAGTCATAACTACTTATTACTAATTAATCTACCCACTTTAGTAGTACGCATCATTTAAATTAATAAATATCCACCACAACAAGACCAAAAAATCGTCAGGGAACGAAATAATCAAAAGTTATCACTTTGTATTCAAGAAGAAGGGACTAGTTTTGAGCATTTGAAACATTGACTTTTTTTGAATTAAAAATGTTAAAATTCATGGTCTTTCTTTTATTTTTGACACTATGTTATTTGGCAAAAAATAATCCTTGTGATGAAGCCTTTCGATCGGTAGGATAAAACTACAGGTTGATTAATTTTCTCGAGTAACAGGTTCGATTCCCGGTTCAACTATGTAATTATTTAAATATCTATGAATGCAGTTTAAAATGTTTTCAAAATTCAAATAATGTCTTCTTTCAGTAAAATGTTCTATCTACAATATTTAAGGTACTTTCCCTCCATGTGGCATTGCCGTGGGACACCCTGTATACCTACCTGTGTATTAGCACAGCAACTACACTTACCAACATGAAGGACGGATGTCTGTTAAAGAAAAACCAAATAATAAGAAAAAAAACAGCTTCACCTTTTTGTTTCACTGCTTTAAAAAATCGCAAATCAGGTGTGGTCATATGTGCAAGGGATTAAGTTTTAACCGACTTCAAAAAGGAGGTTCTCAAATCGACTGTTTTTTACGCGACTGCCGAAAGGAGGGATTTTGTTTTTCGTGCATATGTATATGTATGTGTGTCTTATTCATTCTATGGGCCGTAGTGCAGCTTAAACGGATTTAGACGTATTATGAGGTGTCATTGAATTCATCTCAGTTGTGGTAGCGACATAGGATCTATTTATTAAAAAAGGAGAAATAAAAAAATATATACCTAATTAATCAATAAAACCAACTGCAATTTCGGAAGGTGGTGGCAATAACATGAAACAGCAACGAAACCAGCGACTTCCAAAATTTCATTGGTTTTTTTTATGTTTGCACATGTTCAGATTTGAGTGTCGTGATGGCCCAGTGGATAAGGCGCCCACCTCTCGTGTAAGAGCTTGTGGGTTCGAATCCGGGCAAGTACCAATGTGACATTTTCAATTCATATGTCCTTTCTAAAGTTATCTTGGACACCACTGACATCCCGTGCCTCGGAAAGCACGTAAAGCCGTTGGTCCCGGTTGTCAGTCGTTACGAGTATTCAGAAGCCAGAAAGTCTGACCTGTCTAACCAAAGGGTATCGTGTGAATTCGTGTGGCCCAGTTACTGGATTGTGAATGTCTGATAGGCAGTCGCTTCACATGAAATACCGGCATCCAGCTGAATTCGGTTAGGCTGCAAGCCAACCCTAACGTAGTTGGGAAAATTAGGGAGATGATGATGACATGTTCAGATTTATGATCCGATTTACGTGATTTGAGGCATTTGAGGTTTGAGGCCAAATACTTAAGTACCATTTGGCCCCATAAAAAAATTCGACTATCTGTTCAGCTCTTTCTGAAAAATAAAAAAAAAACAACGGCTCACATTGATGAAGTTATAATGCGTCATGACTGTAGTTATTAGGAATTTGAATTTCTGTTTTTAATTGACTTCAAAATGGAAGAGGTTCTCAATTCGATTGTTTTTTTTATATATTATGATTGTAAGTAAGTAGTGTACAAATCGACCGACAGAAGAAAAGCCACCGACGCACCGACTTCCAAAATTTTAGTTATTTTTCTGTATGCAAATACAGAAAAATAACTAAAATTTTGAAAGTGGTTATTTTTTTTGGAATTTTCTTTTATTTCTCGAGTCTTTGAGATGAAGTTGTTTCATTTTTTTGTTTATTTCGATCATTTTGAACAGTCTGTTCGACCCATTGTTTTTGACGTTGACTGTAATGCGGCCATATTTTGTAAAAGTTCTAATAAAATTAATACTGTTTTGAATAGAACCTCATTGGATGGATATTCTTTAATTTGTTATTTAAAAAGCGTTGCTGGCCTTCTTTTGTCGAAAAAATTAGAAACGCCATTTGTGTTTCTTTTTTATTATGTTTTTTTTTCAACAAATAATGACTGTCACTTTTTTTGGATACGACTGCCAGTCTTGAACGTTAGTTTAAAAACGAATGAGTTTTCCTTTCGTTTTATTAAATTAGTAAAACCTATTTGATTACAAAACAACTCTACAAAAATATTATAATGTCTTTGAAAAAAAAATGTCTTTGTTACACTTTCACGATAAATTTATATACACGTATTTGTACATCAGAATAACGAATAGGCTGCGCATAACATCACGCTATAACTATTATATAATTAAAAAATCTGATATAACGCGAGTGAAACCGCGGGGGACGGCTACTTTGTTATGGGTAAATAACACCCAGACACAGTGTTGTTTTGGATTCTGAAACGATTCACCCACAGTCGATTGTTCCATGAACGGTTAGGCAACAGAATCTATTAACCATTAACTTTTCACCCAAAGAACGTTTGGCCCATGAACTGTTCGCCAACAGAACGATTCGTCAGTGAATGTTTAACCAACAGAATCTTTTGACAGAGAACGTTTCGCCCATGAACTTTTTCCTATACTGCTGCCACCCTCAACTATTGTTACCGGGTGAAACTCGTTGCAATCTGAACTTTTGGGCACCCCGACTCGGATAGGTTAGGTTAGAACTGGTTATTGGTTACTTCTTTATAAACTGGTTATGCATACTAATATTATAAATGAGAAAGTGAGTCTATCTGTCTGTATGTTTGTCTTTCTTTAAGTGGAGATAGTTAAAGCGATGGAGAGTAACATAAGCTACTTTTTGTCTCTTTCTAACGCGAGCGAAGCCGCGGGCAAAAGCTAGTTTCTTTATCATCATCATCATCATCATCATCATCAGCCTATAGACGTCCACTGCTGGACAAAGGCCTCCCCCAAAGTTTCTTTATAAACCACCCAGAAGTAGGGCTCCGTCGACCCCGCCCACCCTCGGCCATGCATAACCTCCTCAGTTAAGCGCTACGCTTATAATCTTAGCATGTTAGCTAAAAGTTCATGGGCGAAACGTTCTCTGTCAAAAGATTCTGTTGGTTAAACATTCACTGACAAATCGTTCTGTTGGCGAACAGTTCATGGGCCAAACGTTCTTTGGGTGAAAAGTTAATGGTTAAAAGATTCTGTTGCCTAACCGTTCATGGAACAATCGACTGTGGGTGAATCGTTCAAAAATATTTTTTTTTCAGTAAAAATCCAAAAGATTTGAGGGTTTATGATACGAGGACTTCTCATGGTAGCTCTTTAAATACCTACGAATACTAATTTATGACGTAAGTGTTAATACAATGTGCGCCGCACCCAGGACGGGAGCAGTCATTGGTTGGTTTCCCACTCACCAGAAAAAAAGTATTAATACAATTAATACTATATGAATTCACGACAAAACAGTCTCTTGCCTGGTGCTTCGCCCGCGTGGTACCTGGATGATAATGTTTCGTAACAAATTGTTTTCATGTAGGTACAGTCAGCTCCAAAAGTCGCTGAACACGTTTCGATTTTCAAAATCACTGTATACTACCTACATAATCTAAAAAGCGCTCAACAAGATAGGTGGGTATTGAATGAACATCATTCATTTTAGTTCAAAATTAGCTGAACACCACTTGGTCATTTATCCATACTAATATTATAAATGGGAAAGTGTGTCTGTCTGTCTGTCTGTCTGTCTGTTTGTCTTTCTTTCACGGGAAAACGGAGCGATGAATTGACGTGATTTTTTGAGTGGAGATAGTTGAAGGGATGGAGAGTAACATAGGCTACTTTTTGTCTCTTTCTAACTTGAGCAAAGCCGCGGGCAAAAGCTAGTAGATTATATAGTGTACAGTGATTTTGAAAATCGAAACGTGTTCAGCGACTTTTGGAGCTGACTGTACATACATGCAGCTCCCAGACGACAAATTTATTCCTACATCTTTCACAAGCATCGACATATTTCAGCCGATTGACAGCACGCAGCGGAAGGAGTTTGTTTTATAAAATACTAGCGACCGGCCTCTGCTTCTCATGGGTCTTACAAATAAAAAAAATATATTAGTATGTATATCAGTTGTCTGATTACAATAACACAAGCTCTGCTTAGCTTGGGATCAGATGGCCGTGGGTAAGATGTCTCATGATATTTATTTATTTTAATCTGCTAATATTTTGGCTTGTCTGTACTACAATATGTTAGTATTCTACACAAACCTTTACCTTTGGTGAAAACTGCAATAAAGTCCGTTGAGGAGTTTAAAAATCTAAGCGAACTGACAACGGAAGCTATTTCTTTTTTATTATGTAAAGACGCATATAGGTAGAAATGTAGAGACTCTCTGTGACCGATTTTGATTACGCATTCTTTACGCAGATTGTTCAAGTTTGCGAGAGATATTGTATTGCCCTCGTGTGCAATTACAAGGTGTACTACGAAACGCTTGAAGACAGCAAGTGTAAGACCGATGGCTGTATGTTTTTTATGACACAGCTTTTTTTCAGTACAGAGGAGCCAGGTAATCACTTCTAGACACCGTGCTGATACTGAGAAATTACCACCGAGGATCTCAAAAGCACTTTCTCAAGATGGGCGTCGAGACTTGCTACCCACCCAGCTTTCCTTCTTTCAGGAATTCCTTCACAGCAGCATGGGTAGGTAGAAGTAAGACAGTTATTATTTTCAATAATGTAATCTATCGCTGGGTCTTGATACAATTATTGTTATGTGACATAATTATAAGCTCCACACACAACGTGTCAAATCTATCCCTATTTTCTCGGATTAGTCGGATTTAATAAATTAATGAGAATGGTGTGAGTGGATTTAGGAGAAAGTTAAAAATAACGAAATCTAATCCAAATCTCACAAAATTATCTAGTAATATTTCAACTGAAGACGAACTGAGTTTAATGTCATGCAGTCAACCCATTGATGGCAGGAATAAGGAATGATAGCTCGGATCGACTATCGGCCATTTCCAATAACCTATCTCTACCGTCTTGAGATAAATAAGTATTTGACTCAAGCTCCATACATAGTGTCATCCAATAGTCTTAGGCACTGAAAGATTTAATTATTAAAACTGACCTAAAATGCACTGAGCGAGACCCACCCTAGGTTACTACTACCAATTCTAAAAAAAGCTAGTAACTGACATCACATTCCGACCCATGACGAAAACATTACCTATGTAAAACATTACTTATTGTAACGGAAATACTTTGGTGCAATTATGAGCACGAGTGAAGCGTAGCGAGCGCGGGAGCGGGGCGTCAACAATTAAGTAATATGGCGGATTAATTAATAGTCTCTCTGTGAACATCGCTCATACAGTCATCATTAGCTTCATTGCAGGCTGCTAGCTATGTTTCTTAGGTTATAAATAAATGACAGTCTATATTTAAATGGTAGTACCAATTATTATTTTTACGTGAACGTCAGGCATTTTTCGATACTTATTGGATCAAAGGTCGTAAAACTTGGCGATACTTTTAGCGATTGCACGTATGTATATGACGTGGCGTGCCCTTCATACGAGCCAAAAATAGCCTGTCAGAAAACTTACACCTAATCATTTAAAAGTTAACAGCTACTGAAGAAAGTCTGAGCGAATTGCTGTATTTTTCTGAATCGTGAAAATCTTTGGTTTGCAGTCATGTTGACCCTTAAGCTGCTTATATATTTTGATGATTTCTTGAGACATCCAATACCCATTATATTAACATTAATAAGTACCTATCGAATTCGACTATGAGTCAGAAACACCGATTCCCTATTAGCTCTTCATTCTGAAAATACAATTTAAGTAGGTATATCAATAATTTGGGCCTGATTCAGACATGATTCTGGCAAAATTAAGTCAAATTACGAGGCCAGCCTAATTTTATTAGTGATGCGAGATAATATACGTCATTACGAATATGATCGTCGAGGGCAGAACAATGCTTGGGTGTTATTTAGATAAGATATTTATTATTTAAATCGCCGCGGTAAGTATAGGCAAGAGGAGCCGGTAATTCGGTAATCAGTGGTTGCAGTTCATGGTTACAAGGTCATGTGGTCCCAACGAGATAATTTGGTTTTATTGATAGTCGATGATGTGCTTTAAGTGATCTGGTGCCATCGATAAACTATTTTACGAATATTATCTGTTGAAGTCTATTGTTTTGTCAGCTGGTATGAGCCAATGTCGATTATTTGATTAGATTGGCTAAGAGCTTTGCCAAGTGGTTTGAGAGTCAATAACCAAAAGCTCGTGGATCTATATATATTGGACGTTGTACCGTTGTTATTACAATCTCTTTAGGGTTAAAGATAAAGATATATTTATTTCGAAGTATATGGTACATTGATGTTGATACAACTTCAAATACTTTAACATAACCTCAAATATTTAGTACTTTGAACTTTTGCCTTTGGCTAATTATTTACTTATTGATAACTAGCTTTTGCCCGCGGCTTCGCTCGCGTTAGAAAGAGACAAAAAGTAGCCTATGTTACTCTCCATCCCTTCAACTATCTCCACTTAAAAAATCAGGTCAATTCGTCGCTCCGTTTTGCCGTGAAAGAAAGACAAACATACAGACAGACAGACAGACAGACACACTTTCCCATTTATAATATTAGTATGGATTGATTTTATTATGAAGTATTGATTAAATAA
Organism: Athetis lepigone; assembly: GCA_033675125.1. Lineage (NCBI taxonomy): Eukaryota > Metazoa > Arthropoda > Insecta > Lepidoptera > Noctuidae > Athetis > Athetis lepigone. Next base: position 13,585,532 of record CM066239.1, on the reverse strand, counting down.
TGGTGCTTTTAATATTTTTTTTGTTTTTGTATGGCCATCCTGGACTTTTTTTTAAACTAAAAGCCCATTTCATAACATTTCCTTTCAACGATCATTTCTTCAAAAGTTAGGTGACAGCGACAATGACAGTATTGCCAGATTACTAAACAACTATTAGGCCACTCATATACACTTGAATCTAGATTGTGATAATGTGGGGGGGGGGGGGGGGAAATCGATACAAATCTTTTATGAATAAAGGTGATATGGTTTAAATAAATTTTGTTTACATTAATAGGTAAGTGATACGAAGTTCACCGGGTCATCTAGTATGTATATAATAGTAACCTCACTGCCTGATATCAACGTGTTTGTTAATATATAACAATAACTAACTAAATACATTAAACTGGGAGGGTTTATTCTTTGTGAAGAATATAAAAAATAGCCCTAAAGGGTTAAAATAGTAGGTAGTAGTTCGACATCCACGCGGGCGAAGCCGCGGGCGAAGGCTAGTAAATATTTTAAATCTAGATATTTTTTTTTTCTTAATATTATTTTTGTACGTTGGAAATAAGAAAAGCTGTTACAGTATTATTTTTTACAGCATATTACACGCCTTTTTGTTATTTCAAACCGTATTAAATGGCTTTTATTTGCATGATTTGGATTTATGAAAATGATTCCATTCGTATTTTGAAAACAATTAAACATTACTTATTTGTGTCAGGTTTGACGGGTTGTAACCTCTATGGTTGTAACTGTTTTGACACTTGATTTATAACGTAGTGATTATATTCTCTGTGCTTGATTTGCCGGTTACTATGACAACGACATCCAACAAAACATGGACAACTTTTATATGGGAAAATGGAATTGTTGTTTTACTCTATCTTTCTCGCAAGGACATGTCCAAAAATGGTTTTTTATTATTTAATAATTCTAACCAGGATAAGTTAAATATATTTGGATAGACATCTCAAAACCTAGTACTTTTGACTATATCATACATTTTTAAAGATCCCCAATCTTTTTTTATTTTAGTGAGAATTTACTTCTAAAACGAACAAACTTTTTTTAAATTCTCTAAGTAAATAAAGTGAACGCATCCAAAAAAAGTAAACTTATCAAAATTGACACTGGAGAACTGTCAGTGTAAATCAGTTATCTGACTGACAGTGACAGATAACGATGTGTTGAGCCCAAGAATTTTATAAATAAAGCTGGATACTGCACCTATAAGTAATAATTGAAGCCAAGTTTATTTACCCCTAATATGTTTTTTATAAAAACATACGAAAAAAATGTTTTTATCTCGCTCACACTTCAATTCATTCTACGTTCAGTATCCAGCTTTATTTAAAATTCTTGGTTGAGCCGATTAGGGGTGCGTTCTGAAATCAATTAATCAATGGAAATCGTTATTGAATTAAATTATTATTTTATGATTTTTTGCTTAAATGGGGGTGTTTAAAAATATTATTGAATTAGTTCTAAGTTCCATATTTTTGTCGTATTTATTAGAGTGGACTTTGATGCTGGTTGGATTTTTCTCGGAATAAAAAACCAACGCCCATACAAAAAGCGGACATCTCCTTTAGAGACAAAAAGTAGCCTATGTTACTCTCCATCCCTTCAACTATCTCCATTTAAAAAATCACGTCAATCCGTCGCTCCGTTTTGCCGTGAAAGAAAGACAAACAGACAGACAGACAGACAGACAGACAGACAGACACACTTTCCCATTTATAATATTAGTATGGATTTTGCTGGTTCACAATGGGTAAGGAAGATCAGTCTACTCCGCCTTTAGCTGAATCTGTTGTTGCTGGCTCAGTTTCTGCTGCTAATGCACAATATGTAGCTGAGATGATTAATTTGACAGAGGTACAACATCCTTTTGATCATATGGATAGGGTTGCACACTCTTCTTCTGCGCTTGCGACTCATGCACTGCCTTCGTTTAATTCAATGAATGCTTTGGTTATAATTAAACATGACACGTTACATATAATTGGATTGGTTGTGTATTGTTGTATAGTTTGTTGATGGTACATTGGTTAGAGGAATACTCACGGTACAAGTGTAAAACTTGATTTATATCTAGATCTTTGAGTGCGTTTTTCTCATCTTACATCTACTTGCGCCCTCTGGGCCGTTGGCTGAAGACGTTCTTGTCCGATGATTTAATTTATTGTGAGTGACGGTTGAAGTCATGGTGCATTTAGACTATTTCTGTAGTAGGGTACCCACCGACATCAAAAGTTACCTCACTAAAACTTTTCTTTAAAAAGACCATGTACTCACTTCAAAAGTAACGGAATTTCTTAAAGACCCCTTTTTCTTTTCGCCACTATAGAAAATATTGTAATATCAAAGCATAACGTGACACGTGCGGACTATAGCGTCTAAAATCTTGCGGGGCGGAGTCCTCAGTACAACAATACGAGTCCTGGAGAGGCTAAGGATCCCTAATTCCAGGGTGTAGGTCTAACTTCCGGAGACTGCTGCGCGCCAAATTGCCAAAGAAAGGGTATTGGGGCGCGCCATTGTCAACCGATTCCAACGAATAAAACGGAGTTAACAACATGTAGCGATCGAGTCCTTTGTGCCGTCGCGCACTCCTTAATTATGTGGAACAGTGAAAGGGTCATATTTTCTATTAAATTTATACGATTGTTATACATGATGCTTTTTTTTTGGATATTTTTAAGAATGCTGACGATATTACAATAGATGGATGATGAAAATTCTCTTCTCCAAGGTAATTTTTAATAAATTAGAAAACGCGATAAATGTTTTTGCAAAAAATATTTGCGGGCAGCACAATGGGAGATATCATTATGACACTAAAAAGAAAACCGTTTTCCGAAAACGTAAATATACGCGTAATAAGTATCTAAAGAACAAACTTAATAAAGGTAAATATTTTACAAGGCTTTGAAACATTGTAGATGTTATATTTCTAAATGAATTTATACCTACCTATCTTGTCTATGTGGAGATGGCCGTGGAGAGAGCAGGCATAGGAGTCAGGATCACATCACAAACTTGTAAGGGCTAGTACTGAGAAATTCAGGGGTTCGCCGAGATAATACTGCCAATCCTCGGTATTATATCTAGGACTTCAAAGTAGCGCTGCCTGGCGAAGAGATCAATCGGGTCACGAGATTGCCTGGTAAATAAGCGAGACGAGATGATCTAATAATTTTATAATCGAATTGAGAATTGTGCGAAGTGACAAATAATACTAATAATTGTAGATTAATAAGTGTTTCATAAGATAATTTAATTAATATTACAATGACGTATCTTTTACTCAAGTGACACTCAACAGGACAATCCTGATTTGAATCATCCTGTTTGCGCGGTATCGCATGTGGTGGCACGGCGCCCGAGTGCAGCGCTATTGTGCCCTCATGAGCAGATTACTATAATCATTGCTCACGTAATGTGGTAAATGATAAGGTGTGCTCTAGGGCCCAAAACATATGCTTTTGTAACTCATTCGTTCCAGAAGGTACCCTCGATGGCCGCTCCTGAGGCCCGTTTTGGTCAAACAACCCTTAAGTGGACTTTTCCGACTGTGGTTCGAACTAGTTGTCTAGTTTACTTTTATATTGTAAAGAGGTTAAGTTTGTTTGTTTGGTTTATCGGATGAATACACGCACTGCTGACCTTTCAACGACCAACCGACGGCCGGCTGTCGCGCTGCTATTGTGTTTCTATTATGTCTCAAATCACGTGTGTTCGAAGGTTTAATAGATAGCTGTTAAGAGTAAAATGTCGTACAAAAAGTAAGTGATAGAATCATATTAGATTTAAATCCCATAAGTGAAATTAATGAGATGGAAATGTTAATGATTAATTATGATTTTAAGCTCATAATCATTTCTGAAATTGAGCTTTCAAATAAAAAGTGATGGCCTTTAAGAGAAGTAAGAGTAGATTATAATGCCTATGTTCTACCTACATAGAGTAATGAATAATTACTAATTACTTAATTATGTATAGAGCGGGCGGATAACTTATATATTATCTGTTACAATCATTAGATTGCTATAGGTTAAGATGTCAATAATATATTATTACGAAGACAAGACGGCCTAGTTATAGTTTATTGGTTCAGTAAATTAGTAGTTAGTATTAAATAAGTTATTGTAAGTAAATAAGAATCGAGTTTGATAGAAAGTGCAATGGATTTCCATTTTGTTTAGATTAAATGTTATTCTCCAGACAAAGAAAACCGTAGTTTTCAATACCATTTTTAGTTTGTTTTTAAGACCCTTTTAAGTATTGGATTGAAATATTAAATTAGTATGTTGAATTATCAATCTGAAATTAATCCTTCGTTTGCGAACATTGTAAAGCTTTGAGTCAGGAAAAACAACATTGAATGTTGCTACATTTCTGATTCCTATCTACTTATAACTAGTGCGCTTTATCTTGAACTGGCACTACGCTACGTATTTACCCACAGCCTCAGATATCCTGAGCAAATCGCTCCAATCACTTCTAATTACAACACAGTAATGCTAGACCATTCGTTGCTGGCTACCTACGAGCTACGCCTAGTTATAGGTAGGTGCATAGAAACGCAGATCAATCGGCGGGATCGGCTCATTATGCAGCATCCATGAGCACAGACGCGGCCTGTCATTACGGCAAATGGAGGCAAATTGCGCACATCTAACGCACTGCCGCCGCCGCCGAACCGTCGGTAATGCCGACTGCCGGTAAAAGCGTGAACTCGAATCGTTTCGGTATTACCGTGTATGGTAATGAGGAGCCAGGCCTACGGTGGGTACCACAGCCTCGCCTGTGTGCCAGTTTTGGTAAACAATGTTGCTTTGACAAGGAAGGACTTTGTTTATTCAAATTATGTATATATATTACTGTAAATACATTTAACAAGCAATATTTGTTACTTTGTTACAAGGGGCTAATACCTGGAATTAATGATTCAATCCAACATTGTTTTTTAATAATAGAAAGCTACTGGCGGACAAAGCTAGTTATTTATAACATAGAGTAAATGAGCGAACGTTCATAGCGTACAAAGGCATCACCTGGAATTTATGTAGGTATTTACTAAAAAGTCTGATAACTAAATGAAGGTAACGCGACTCAACTGTTCTTTTAAGTAAATTTGTGACAGGTATCGATACGCAGCTGTTCATCATTTGCAGACAATTAACATTGTCACATCCATGATAAAAATAATAAAACTTTAGTATAGTTGTTCTTCACACATGTTCATCGGTATGTGGGGTAAAGAAGATACCTAGCAATTGGTACTCATTCAAGAAAATCATCTAATTGTCACCGGTCTATTATTTGCCGTAATTTGCGTAATAACTGGTGCCCTTGTGTCGGTAAATGCTACTTATGCTCGTACGTACATACATACATCACGATTGTGTTCATGTGTTACAAGGTACCTACATACATACGAGTAGGTCTGCAAGTATACAACTGAAATGTGACTTTGTAATTAAGCTAAGATAATTTCCTCAAACTTGACAAAGGAGGCGTTTGTGGTTTTGAGAAAATGACTTGACTTGACCTACATAGAGATATGTTTATAATACTATACGTATATAATGATAATAATATTACCATCTTTTTACTGTCCCGTTGCAGCAGGACAAAGGTCTCTTCTCATACTTAGAAGAAGAGCATTGACCACCACAAATTCTCACACGAATATTAAATCCGTATAACAGGTTTGGTTACTCTGTTTTCCTCCACCGATATATGTGATGTGATCCAAGATAAACTTTAGAAAGTACATTATGAATTAAAATACAAATAAGTTACAATAATAAAAGTAACCAAATAATTAGAGTTGAAGTAGTCATCATCATCTCCCTAGCCTTTTCCCAATCGTGTTGGGGTCGGCTGCCAGCCTAACCGGATTCAGCTGGTTATCGGTGTTTTACGTGGAGCGACTGCCTATCTGACCTCCACAACCCAGTAACTGGGCGAAAACGATACCTCTTGGTTAGACTGGTCATAGTTTCTGGCTAACCAGTAACGACTGTCAAAGTTCTACGAATGACAACCGGGACCAACGGCTTTACGTGCTTTCCGAAGCACGGGATGTCAGTGATGAGATAAACTTTAGAAAGTACATTTATGAATTGAAAAAGTCACATTGGTACTTGCCCGGATTCGAACCCACAACCTCTTACACGAGAGGCGAGGAGAGTTGAAGTAGTATATTAATAAAAAATAAAATAATTTAAATTAGTAACTAGGCCTAGCGTCTGTATTTTATTAACTAAGTTATTAACAAATTATTTTCAAGGATAGAAACTTCTTTCTAATATTTCTGGCCATATCGTTTATTACTTATCATTATTTGATAATGGTCCATTTTCTAGAATCTATACGTATATTATTTAGTAGCGTGTAATTATTTTTTATAGATCATATCGTAGGTATGTTTGTTATTTACTTCAATCAATGTTATAAACCCATATGTAATGAAAATCATACTTCCACAAGCGATTTATATAATAAAGTAAGTAATTTGTTCTGTTCTTGTTTCCACGAATAAAGTTCGGCTGGACGACCCAGACTACTTTTTATCTAACTTTGATTTCGTACGTAATTTGCGCGCGCGGGAGAAGCCACGGGCAAAATTTTATAGTAATTAATTAAATCTATTATGTTTCGTAGACAGTGCTACGCGGGGTCTACGACGGCGTAGAGCTTCTCCAACTCATTCATTGATAACAATTGTATAACACTGCTAATTTAGAACGATGTATTAGATAAATATTTCATTGTCCACGTAAAGACTTTGAAACATACTTTATATGTAGAAGTATATTATTAAGTATTTTCGAGAACATTTATTTGTAAGTTTTGAAAAACAAAAATGTTGCGTAGCAGGAAGATAATATTTTTAATACTTAACTGAATAAAATAGTAAAAAAATAATACTTATAAAACCAAGTCATCATACATTAATATTTCGAAAAATGTCGGTATTTTACGAGGACTGATTGAATGGTTTGATTAATTTAAAATGAATTGCCAAAATTAATGTAAGCGCATAACTTTCGAACTACTGCACCAAATTGAATGATAATTTCTTTTTTTGTGCTAGTTATTTGTAGGACACGGTTAGTAATAAAAATGAAGTATTTTTCTTATTAAAGTCAGATTAAAAAAAACCATAGAATAAAGAAAAGCGCGTGAATGAGACAGAATGAATGAACGTTCAGATGTTCAACTAACGAATGTCGAACGTAATAACCTCATAATTTCTCTGCACCACCTGAAGGTAGACTGGCAGAGAATGCCTACGGCATTAAGACCGCCTGTACACTACGTAGGAAGAATTAAATAAATAAATAAATAAACGTGTGTTTCATTAAATATTGCCAGCACCACTTAATACTCACAGTTGTTAAGATTATAGACTCCTTTCAGGAAAACCTCTAAAACAAAAAAATATATAAAAAACTGTAAAATTATTTTGGATAGAACCTTATTGGATCTTCTTTAAATTATAATTTAAATAAGAGTTGCTGGTCTTCTTTCGCCGAAAATAATGTAAAAAGCCATTTGTGTTTCTTTTTTTATTTTACTTAAACAAATAATGGCAGTTACCTGTTTTTTTTTATATGACTGCCAGTTTTGAACGTAAGTTTGAAGATGAGAAAACGTTTTTTTTGAGTTTTGTTAAATTGGTAAAACCTATTGGATTGCTATCCAACTAAGCTAGCTATGCGTGGGGCAGCTAGAACAATAAAAACCAGAATCCTTATTCATTTATTCCGTGACAAAAGTAAAACAAATAATTAATTTTCTTTGTTTTCACGTTTAACTCAGTACCTACACTTGCACTTGTACACCTTTCTTGTAAAGCCATAATCCCCGTAAAAAGACTTAAATCCTGTTATTTTAAGGCCATGAATTGTTCTGTACTGTAATAAAGCTGAGGAGGTGTTTATTCGTTTTGTTTGTTTAAGCTCTTTTATCTGTAGAATTACCGGTCCAATCCAAAAATTCTTTTTGATTGTGGTAACAGGAAAGTTAGACGGAATAGTATAAGCTATGTATATCCTATGTATATCGGGTGAAATCGAAGAGTTGACTATAGTATATAACTCAGGCTTTTGACTGCCCGTAACGACTATCAAAGTTCTATGAATGGCAATCGGGACCAGCGGCTTTACGTGCTTTCGGAAGCACGAAGTGTCAATAACGTCCAAGATAAACTTTAGTAAGTACATATATGTTAAAAAAGTCTCATTGGTAGTTGTAATACAAAGTACGAATCCGGGGATTCGAACCCGCAACCTTTTACAGAGGTCTTAACCACCGGGCCTTAATTTGAGTTGAATACCTACCTAGATCACCCAAAGGTTTTTGTGTCGAGATTTTTAATTACTTACAAGTGAAATAAAATATAGGTTGTGGCTTGTGGCTTGTGAGGTAATCGACGAGCGGGGTGTACAGTAGTCATTGTGCCGATAGACGTAACACAAAACTAGGGGTGGCTCTTATTAGACGATTGAATTAAGTACAGGTATGTTTCATAAGGCGACGAGACTATGGTACGTAATACAAGCAATTCGTATCAATCAATAAAAACGTCATATTTAAATTGCTTGTATGTACATACAAGCAATTCAAATATGACGTTTTTATTAATATCCCAACGCCACTATCCCGTTGGGATCTAATAAAACCTCAATTTATATAAATAATTCTTAACGAATTCCTGTAAATATTTACAAAAAACCACTTTATTTGTGAATTTTCTAAGCTCACTTGCCATGAGGTTGAGGGAGAGGGATGCTCAACTAATAAGTTAATCCCACCGTGGGGCTCCAGGCTCCACAGCAGCTTTATCCTCATCAGCGGCAGACATCAAACACACGTGTCTGTTGAAACACAAACCCCTGAACGCTAAAATATGTATATGTTAATGAAGTATTATAAGCCCCTAAGTATTAGAAGATTATTGACATCCTTTTATATCCTTTAAACATAATTTCGAAGTACAAATAATAAATATACAATCAAAACTTGGTCTATAACCTTCTTATTTGTCGATTAGGTGAATGAGGATACTTGACATAATCCTTAAAGATATTTGTCTTAGGCAGATCCGACGATAAATTAATTATTATTATTGAGAATGGCCAGCAGAGTACCATCATATGATACTCAAACGGCGTGATTATCTTGATGCAAATAACATCAAATTAATATGAGGTTTGCAGTACCGCTAGTAGATACACATAATGTTATACAGGTCCTCATAACAGAGGAATTATTCGCATCAGGGACTGCAGTAACAAGCGAAATGACATCAAAAATGAAAATTATTTTTAATCGTGTCCAATTGGCGTGCGGCGTGACGAGTTGTAACCACTGGCTGGATGCTAGCCAAGCGTGGCCTTAATTAAACGGTAGCTGACAACTGTGCCGCCGGGCCACGTTCCTGTGCTTTGTGTGTTTGTGGTGAGGAATGTGGCAACGACGCATCGTGTAACAGAGGACCTTTAGTTGTATTCCATTTTACGTGTAAAACTATTCTTCGATTTTAGTTGAAATGTGTTAAATTAGGTTATGAGTCCTGCAAGCGCGAGAGTTGTCTGAAAACCTTGTTTGATTTCCAGGACGGAGAAAAGTTATTCGGTTTTTCGATTACTTACTTCTCAGTAGCAGTCACTGTTGTTGTTGCACTAGTCAGAAATCAGAAAGTCTGAAATCAATCTTACACATAACGAGGGTGAAACCACGGGAAACAGTTTTGAATAAAGAACATAATTATTAAACGTATTGTTTATTATTTCTTTTATAAACTTAAATAGGTTACTATCGAATGAAAATCACCGATAGCAATGATCGGCTTTCCTGTTTGATCGGTCGACTAGTTCTAGCCAGTTGCTACAGTCGTCTTTTTTTGGCCTAATGAAAATAAACGATTTGACTATTGACTATTGACACTAAGTTACGGACGTTATGAAGCTAGAATCGATTGTTCTAGAAATATGAAATGATATTTGTCAGAACATGGACATAGAAGATCGTTACCATGAAATTCATACTTGTATTTCGAATTCACAGAAATCACAAGCTACAAATAGTGTGTAACTAACACGGTATTGGTATTTTCTGTTTTGACCTTTTATTTAATGACCTAGGTACCAGTTATTTGTTAAAAAGCCCGAAGCGATATGTACCTTAAATGGTAGACGCCAATTTGTTCCTTGGGTACGTTATTATCACGTTAGAATCGTGAGTGGTTATCGCCTTTAAAGGTCACTATGGGTATTTTATGTATTGATTATTCATCTCTAGAAGGTACGCCGATCTGAATAAGTATGTATATAAAACATCGAATAGATTCATTTATCATTTCTGTGAGATACGATTCAGCATGTAAGTATAAAATGCTTCTATAAATGAATCTCCTTACATTTGCAAGAGCTGTATGTAAGTAATATACCTATTCTTTTCTAACTGGAAACTGGATTGTCCTATAATCTGGTACTTAAGTCAGCTGCATGCTCCTGTAAATATTAGAAATGTCTACTAACTTAGTTCGTAAGTTTTTATGTTACTAACATCTTCGTATTTTATCTATTCGCTAACGTAGTTTTAAGGTGTCACTTAGGTACTTACAATTTTTATATGGAATTTGTTTCTGAAATAAATAGATTATTATTATTATTATTATTTTCTACTAGGCTTAACATATTAGTTCACATTCAATAAGAACAAACGTAGGCAAATTGTCATCTTGAAAGAAAAATACCGATACCCGACTGGCAGAGTATCAGGCAGCGAGTGTAAAAAAAACACATATAAAATAAAATATGCTCTCATAAAGTAAAGTAAAATATGTGCCAGCTAGGTCACATACCTACCGACGACGAATAAAAATAACAGTTGGCGTTATTAATAGACTACATTAACATCTTCTAAATGACGCATAATTGACTGAGTGTGCATAATTCATATTTACAACTGCTACTAGAAAGCACCATTAAAGCAATTTATTTTTAACTTTCCTGTAGCGGACTTCATCACGTTTTGACTGCTCTGCTTAACCATATAATCACTACTGAAATATTTCACTCCACTTACAATAATATCGCGCATTAAGTTGCTATCGCGTGTGTAATTACCTTAGTTGAAACAATACAAAATAATAAAAGCGAATCGGGCGCTGGCTATTTGCATTTCCGATGGACGGTGGTCGGCGGCGGCAGGTGTTTTTCCTTTCTGGCGGAGTTCGGTGCGCGGGCGCTAGAGCGAGAGCTCGCCCACTCTCTTGTACCGTTCTGTTTCTACTTGCCTCATACGAAATTATTATTTTGATTACGTTTAATTTGCATACGGCCTGCGGAGCGCTGCCCCGGGGCCGCAGGGCCGGTGCGCCGCCCCGCGTCGTTACGACCCCTGTACTTTTCTGTAATGTTTTCGCCATTTTCAACAAAATTCCTCACAAATCATATAATTTCAGGTATCATCATGGTTATTACGAAGAAGCGCCCGTAGTCCTCGTACCTCTGTAATAGGTCGATCGATGCTCAAATTCTTGATAACTACGAGTAATCAACATAGAACCAGCCCCGGCAGGCTTAATGATCCTACGTCTTCAATTATTGGTAATATCAGACGTTTAAACGTTCTTAGGAAGCTGACTGGCAGGTTTGGTTGGATGGCAAGACCACTTATGCATTCCTAAGGTCACATTACTTAAACGATTGCTCACACGCATGTCATAATTTTATGTTAAACTAGCTTTTGCCCGCGACTTCGTCCGCGTGGAATAATAGTTTCCGTTCCCGGGGGATTTCCGGGATGAAAACTATCCTATGTCCTTTCTCGGGTCCCAGACTATATCTGTACCAAATTTCATTCAAATCGGTTCTGTGGTTTAGACGTGAAGAAGAGACAGACAGACAGACAGACAGACAGACAGACAGACAGAAAGACAGACAGACAGAGTTACTTTCGCATTTATAATATTAGTAAGGATGTCTCTTCGTAAAGTCACTTCAAGTTATGAAGGTAATTGGTACAAAATAGCGATTGCCACAGATAATAATTTTTAGATTGTGCAATGAGCAATTGAAACCTATGTTCTGAAATCCAATGAAAATAATATAAAATTGAGTGTAGGTAATATAGGATTTACTTTACGAAACACATAATAAGAGCATGACGAGCGGCTTCTGTTCGGCGCACACGCATTGGCGTGGGCCGGTCCAATCGGCGGCCGGGACACGCCCACATGCGCACAATCTACTTTATTCTCACATTGCTTGCTATCAAACTCACGTATCTGTCTGCTAACAAAAGTTTGTGTTTGTAACTTATATAGGTACCTATTTCATTTGTTTTCAATATTAACATTTCAATTGTGTTTTACTTTTAAGTGTTTCGAGACTTACCTAAGCTAAGCTTTGCTATAAGTATGAAAATGCGGAACGTAGGGGACAATAAAAAGAAACTTGCGGTCATTTTATCTTTTTCATCTGGTACAGGTACAGTAAACTTTTTTATAAGTATTATGCGTTTAACCGATCATGAACACACATAAAAACCAAAATAAAAAAATACTTCTATGTTTCTTTAAAAGTTTATTTACTTCTGCACTTTATTATCTATCTAAAAAGTCATACCATAACCTGCGGCCGTACCATTTAAAAGCACAGAAAAGTAGAGCCAGGCGCCCAGGCAACAATAACTTTTACAACTATAACGTATCATTGGAGACAATTGGTTGATCGATAGCTGTCGGCGATATTCCTATTGGGCTTTTCATCGGCTTTGATATCCGGGACATTGAGAGGCTGCACCTAATGACATAATCGCGGCCCGCGGCGTCGGTCGCCCGATCACAGTGATTACGAGGCGAGCGGCGAGCGTAGCGGGCAGCGGGCTGAGATGCTGATGCAAATTGATTTGATGCTACAGGCGCTGTGACTGCACACACCTGACTAGTTATAGGGTTAAAGGGACATCAACGCAACCGACGGATTGTACTGTTTTATGGGGACATCGCAGCAAATCCCATAAAAGCACTCTTTGGATGCCTTGTGACAACTGGTGTTTAGATCTTTGGAGTTCTAGTAGAACACGTGACGACACTAAGGCGAGTTGCACACCGAAAAGTAAAGTATCTTTGTTTACCTTAGTTTGCACAGTTTTTCCTAAATAATTAATATACCTAGTACACAAGCAAGAAAAACTACGTCAGTTATGCGAGCTGAGCTAAACTAACTTAGCTTAGCTCTTGGTTTGAAACTCGCATTAAACTGACTGTGAAAATATCTGCTGAATACTTCGAGAGAAAGTTTGTTTTTAGGGTTCCGTACCCGAAGTATGACCTTTTTTCTAAGCCTTTGCATTCCCTTCGTTTGTCAGTTCGATCGTTCTTCTGTCAGCAGGCTGTATCTTACAAACTGTAAGAAGTAAAGAGTAAAGAATTTTCACAGAATTTGAGTTTTCTTTACTCTATATCAACAAATAATAAAAGCAAAATATAGTTTCAAGAATCGTTTTTTGGCGTATTTCGCTTGTTTAGACTGCTTTTTTTAATATCAGATGATTTTTTTTACATTACAGAGTGTAGAGTCATGCTCTATTTATCAAAATTCAGTCACCACGTTTCATCTCAATGGCGACAGCGAGATATTATAATTGCAAGTTAGTGCGCAAACATTTCTCAATCTTAATGCGTCAGCAATCCGATCGATCGGGAAGAGATATAGCAGGATCAATATAAAAAGGACTTAAATGCTTTCCGATTGATACTACCAACTAATAAACTCTTGGCTACTAAGGTAAACCTTGTGGGAAAACCTAACGACATGTTAATGAACTTGGGTACAGCAGATGCACTTACGACCATGAAGGAGACTGGAGTCCCAAAGGCAGTCACCACTACTGTCCATTTAGCGTGTATATCTTAATACACACAGGCAATCCATTCCATAGTTTATTCAATTATTTACGATGCATTTACCTTCGCAAAATTACAAAGTAAGAAGTTCTTTCATTGCCACGTAATTTTTTTTCCTACAGACCTTCTACTTACCGGCTGCAGTTTATAATCTACTGCAAGTAGATACTGCTAATGAGTAGCTGGTATTAGTAATTGTTTGACGTACTTTTTAATTATGGTTAATACCTGCATATTTTCTTAAGTTTCTGCCTACTTACTACGTTAGTGTTAGGTGTACAGGTACACTCACGAAAAATGGTTCATAAAATGTTTGTTGATTATGTTTAGAGTTTAGTCAGTACGTTGTTAAGGTTTGCTTCGCAAGATAACAATACTGTTAAGAAAAAATGTTAAAAAAGAGCTTTCGCCCGCGTGGATGTCGTAACCTACATGTCCTGTTTTACGTTTAGGGTTGATGTTTTCAAAAATCCCTTCTGAGTGGTTACTTATTCTTTTTAAAAAAGTTTCATGTTTCTAGGATCAGCGATTTGGGCTGTGCGATTGATAAGTATATCAACAATAGTCATTCAGTTTACCATTTTATATATTACTAGCTTTTGCCCTCGGCTTCGCCCACGTGGATGTCGGTTATATCGCGTTTTCAAGAGAAATCTTCAAAAGTTCGGGATAAAAACTATTCTATGTTCTTTCTCAAGGGCCAACTCTATCTCTGTACCAAACTTCATTAAAATCAGTTCAGTGGTTTAGACATGAAAGCGTAACAGCCAGACAGACAGAGTTTTACTTTCGCATTTATAATATTAGTAGGGATGTATATAAATAATATCACAATTTATTTATCGATCATATAAGATTGTATTTTATTAGTAATAATATTATATAAAACGGAAGGGTTTGTTTGTTGTGTTGAACGCTTAATTCTCAGAAAGCACTGAAGTGTAATTGTAGAGAATTCTAATTAAAAAAATATTTTTGTTTTGGATATACATTATCGAGGAAGACTATATAACATAGTAACCAAAGATGTGGGTAAACCGCTTGGGACAGCTTGTAGTTAATATAATTAATTGATTACCGTGTGATGTTAATAATACAAATTTTGTTGTCACGACCATTCCATTTCATAAATAAGCCTGACTATGTAATGAATTATGAATAAATAAGACCCACCACGAGCATTCCATTTCATAAATAAGCCTTTGATGTCATAAATGATCGATCTCATAAACTTACCATGTCATAAAATGTGTATTTTTGTCATGTGCATTTTTACTCTGTCTGTAAGTCTCTCTCTATTAGTACATCAATGCTTCCAAACTTAGTTCCGATTCCGTACCGATTTTATGTGAACCTTTTGTAGATAAGGTATCTACGGCTTTTACATTGGAAATATCATACACGCATCATCATACACAGGTGTATAAAATAAATACGTTCACAGAGAGAGGCCATGGTAGAGCGAGTGAACTTTGCCTTGAGCCGTGTGTCCCAATGGGGCGATCACAATCTAGTGCAGTTCAATGCCGCCAAAACGCAAGCGTGTCTGTTCTCCGCTAAACGGAGCCCATTTGACCTGGCTCCTACTTTCCGAGGTGCACCTGTAAATCTAACCGGCTCCCTAGAACTCCTTGGCATGGAGTTGAGTTCTGACCTCAACTTCGCCGCTTTCATCGAGTCCAAAGCACTGACTGCGGCGAAAAAGCTGGGCATCCTTAACAAGGTTAAGCGATATTTCACGCCGGGACAGCTTCTAACACTTTATAAAGCTCAAGTCCGATCGTGTATGGAGTATTGCTGTCACCTATGGGATGGCTCAGCCAAATACCAACTGGCCGCATTGGATTCGGTAGAACGCAGAGCCAGGAGGTTGATTGGCGACAAGAAGCTGGTGGCCCAACTGCAACCTCTAGCACATCGGCGTAAAGTTGCCTGCCTGGCGGTGTTTTACAGATTGCACTTCGGTGAGTGTGCTCATGAGCTACACGAGCTCATTCCCCCGTCTCCGTTTTACCACCGGACATCCAGACGTACGGCAGGATACCACCCTTTCTTGTTCGATATTCCTCGAATCCGCACGCAGCGTTTTTCGAAATCCTTTATTATGCGCACCGCAAAGGAATGGAATTCTCTGCCGGCGTCTGTGTTTCCAAAAGCATATAACCCGGATGTATTCAAGAGAAGAGTGCATAGGCATCTTTTGGGTGAGCTCGCTCCATCGTAGGCCCCGTCTATGCCCTCGGACAAGTCTGGGACCAAGAGCAAGCCCATAAGTTATAAAAAAAAAAAAAAAAAATACGGATATCGTGATGTAATAGGGTTTAGTCCCTATAGGTCTATGTTCTTATACCAAAGTCAAATTCAGACATCGAGCTTCTTTCGAGATTTTTATAAAATTCTGAGACCATATTTCCGCTTGGAAGCGAAAAGTTAATTAACATTAAGTAAATTATTCGGTGCACCTTCAAAAAGATTGAGTTGAATGCCAGTGATATCATTATATTTATTGCTCTTTGGTGCGCAGCGTTCTCGAGTATTGTTCCCAAGTGTGGAATCCTCTCTACAATATTTATACATATATAATTGAATCCATTCAACGTAGGTTCCTGAAACACTTGCAATATAAATCTAAAACATATGACCCCAATTATGAGGCGAGATGTCGAAGACACCATATTTTACCATTGTACCAAAGAAGAAAGTTTTCGGATATTGCGTGCCTGGTTAAAATCGCGCAGAATCACATTAACTCACCGGATTAACTATCTCAAGTTAAAGTTCCAAATAGAATGACGAGACGTAAAGCATGTGTGGAGGTGCCTCAGAGCTCTTCAAACTACAGGCATAAATCATTTTTTGTGAGGTCCGCTAGAGAATTTAATAAACTTGTTGACTTTCCTGAACTGGATTTGTTTAATTCAAAGCCACGCGTTTTCAACAGGTTCAAATCATGGTTTGGTTCTCTGACTTCAACATAATTTAGATTTTAAATATACTCTAAATTATTAGGTTAATTACATTACCTGTTTTATCACTAAAGATTGATAACAAGCTTTCTAGATGTTTATATGCGGAAACATGTAAATGGTGCTGAGTTGTTCATATCTGTTTCTACTCTGTATTAATACACTGTATGTTTTCCCAATAAAATAAAATAAAAATAAAATTATTTTCATGAACAGACACTCTTAGTTGAGAAATTTTGGATAGTGTAGTACTGCTATTTACATCAATAACAATAATTAAACATATGGATTGTATAAAAACTTAATTTAAAAAAAACAGAGCTATAGAGGACAAGCAATTTCAACTTTCTAACTAACCCGACTTTGACATCGATTAGCTATTTAAATTTACAGGAAGTAAAGATTATTTAGTATTCATATTTAAAGTGCCTTCGTTTCCAATAAAAAAATCGGTACGATATTTTACCTGGTGAAAGAAACGCTTTTAAGTCCTAACTCTTTATGTATATTTAATGTAATTTTTCAACGACATGGCCCAACCCGTGGTTAAACGCTGCAGAATAAATACAGCAACAGCCTTTCATTGTCTGTCATTATTGTTTTAAAATTTCAACTTCTACTGTCACAACACTCCGCGGCCCATATTGTGACGGTATGAAAAAACGGTAATTTTCACACTACCGGCGTTAATACATCTAGGTATGTTGGACATAATAGCCACTAATAGCATTAGATTTTCCATGTAGCTATGGGATTTTTTTCATTGTCCTACCAACTGTTGTTTTCTATGCATAATAGGAGACTACGACAAGATTATAGAGTAGTGCTGTTGGTGATACCTGTATTTCCGTGGGACTGTAACGGGAACGCATTAACAAAAGACTCGGTTGGATGGCGGCCACAGTTGTAGCCTAACATTTTCTAAGGGAAAATCACAAAGAAATGTGGACAACTTTTGCAATGATTTCTTTGTCAAAACACTTAGTCGTTGTCTCTAAGAATATTAAAATAGTTTGATTGCAAAGGGTTTCAGAAAATTGCAGTGATGTTCAATAGAATTAAAGAGTCAGGGAAATTGCTAGTTCCTTTGAGTTTGGGTTCATGTTATATTAGTATGTACTCCAATCATGCTAGATTTTTCATTAGAAAATTATTATCAATTACTTTTTTATTGTAATCCCTATTGGCAGAAGCTTTGTACCAACATTTTAACTAATTACTTGGGATAGGTTAGCTAACGAGAGTGGGAGAAATGTTTAGATAGTCTTATTGATAAGCTATTAAGCTTACAGAATCGTGCGAATTACTTTACATTCACTGTTTATTTAATATTCGAAAACCTTCGTGTCTAGCTTCCATCATCTAGGACCTAATTACTTAAAATGTTTGTACAAAGCTTCTGCCAGTAGCGATTACAATAAAAAATTTGACCCACATAGGGATAAAGATTCTAGGTATTTATACCTATATGGGTCGAATTTACAAAAACTTCTTTTTAAGTGGTGGGCACCTATTCTGACATAAAGAATACGCCTTCCAAGTTTTTTTGTCATCAGGACCTGCGGTTTGGGCTGTGTGTTGATTTTTTAACAATCACTCAGTTTACCATTTCATCACATAAATGTTTAAATAGATAAAAAAAACCGGTCAAGTGCGAGTTGAACTCGCACAACGAAATAACTACAAATTTATGGTTTTCAGAGTTTTTCCTTTACTTGTGCTACATAACCTTGATTCTTGCCTAATTTCATGATTCTTGGTCAATGGGAAGTACCCTATAGGTTTTGAGTTTAGATTCCCTTGCAAATGTCTAAATAGGCAATATAAACCGCCGTATCTTTTTATTGCGTTAATTTAGAAACTTGATTTTTTCACTGCTTTAAGAGATAGCAGACTTGAGTATGTGATATTAATTTCAGCTTGATATCTCGACGCGTTTCCGAGAAAAAGGGTCTTGACAGACAGACGAACGGACGGACGGTCGGATGTGAACTCACTACAAATTTACGGTTTTCGAAGTTTTTCCTTTATTTGTGCTACATGACCTTGCTTCTTGCCAAATTTCACGATTCTAGGTCAATGGGGAGTACCCTATAGGTTTTGAGTTTTGATTCCCTTGAAAATGTCTAAATATGCAATATAAACCGCTGTATCTTTTTATTGCGTTGATTTAGAAACTTGATTTTTTCACTGATTTGAGAAATAGCAGACCTGAGTATGTGATATTAATTTCAGCTTGATATTTTGACGCGTTTCTGAGAAAAAGGGTCGTGACAGACGGACGGACGGACAGACAACAAAGTGATCCTATAAGGGTCCCGTTTTTACCTTTTGAGGTACGGAACCCTAAAAACTCAGTTTTAGTGTTTGATATACAAAGTTGTTATCAAACATAAGATCAAGCAACCATTTTCACATATTTTTTATTATTATTATTGAAGGTTATAGATTAAGCTATATACAATGGGTGATAGTTTGCTCTATATATAATTATGATTAAAACCATTATAACATGTGGGATCTAAACTATATCGCCCTTGATGGCAGCCATTTTTGTATTTTGGTTGACGTTTTCAGCTGCAACGCGAATACGCTCCAGCAGCTCTTCTCTGGTGTTAACTGGCTCAAAACAAACTTTCTGTTTCACCCAACCCCAAAAATAAAAGTTAAGTTTGGTGAACGCAGTGGCCAGGCTACAGGACGGACAACAGTAAGTTTATTTTGAGCCAGCCTTCCGTTATAGTAAGTTTTTTTTACGATTATCGCAGTCAATTCTAATGTTAGACATAACTTTTAATAAGGACGCCAGGAAAAAGTCAATTAAAATACAAAAATGGCGTTGGGCTTAGACCCCACATGTGCTAATGATTTGAGTGATAAAATACCTAGAACAAACTATTGGCCCTTTAGTTTGTACAGTCCGAACTCGGACTTATTATATAATTTTTTTCACAAGACAAATGTAGCCTTTTATCATTTCGCTATCGGCTTCATTACAAATACTAACTGTAATATCTATGAAATTAATGACTATGACTACATACAAATAAAAAGACATCTAAGTAAATTTCAATTAAACAGCCTATCTTTAAAATGGTTACCATTGCAGTAGAAAATAAATAGATCAGCAACAAGCATAACAAAAAAAGATGCGTAGATAAAACTAATAATACCTGCCATTCATCTAATAAGTCCATCTTTTTGTCAAATTATCGTAATTTAAAAACTCATTAATGAAAGAAAACGCATTACTCGGCAGACCCGCCTGGGTCGCCGTAGCGTCCCTTTGTCAGATAATAACATGCTATGAGAGACCACATCAAAGTAAATGCGACATAAAACTTTATTTTATTACTCCAAATTGTCTCAAATTTGACAAAGATTGTATCATAATTAACATAGTTGGAGAAATGAAATGATCATTCATATGCGGAGCGACCGTTTGGTAGACATTTGTATAAATTGGAGACACACCTGCGTTTTTGGTAATCACAGTGATATTACTTATTTATCGAAATGCATACAAGTGAAGGTATAATAAGAAGCTAGTTTCTTTTTCAAACTAAATTACTAAAATAAAAAGAAGGAAAAACACTACAAGTAAAATATAATGGCATCAAAAAACTCTATTATCGAAATAGGTTAAGGTTTGACGAGTTGAGATTCAATTTTAATATAAGTCATCTGCTTTCGGATGTACCTACCTGGCTACTAGAGAATTTTTATAAGCATGTTGAATTGAGTATAGATACTACTTACTTATATTTTAAAGTATCTATCTCACATTCTCTCTACTTACTTCTTTTGTCCTTAGAAACAATTTCATATGGAATGACAATAGAGACTGTTTCGTTTGTTGAGTTGGTTGGTAATTATACTTCCTGAATTTCAGATTTCTTATTTTTACCTATTTACGTAGGCACTATATTGTGACTACTAGGACATAGGACATAAGTTGGTATACGGAAATAATAAAAAAAAACGAACTTTTATATCAGCAAATAATAAATTTTACTCAAACACAGAAATTAGAGAAAATAAAACCTTATTATTTTTTACAAATCCGCGTGTTGTGGAATAAGAGATCAGCTACTCACCGCAAGATGGCGCTTTTCTTGTTTAAAGATGGCGTATTCTCGTAATTAAAGTTCGATTTGTGCGTCTATTATATGTTCAAAATAATGTTATTAAGTTAATCAAGATGGATATATGGTTAATATAAATATTAAACGCACCATAAGTACATCGTGTATTGAAGCGCGCTACTAATAGCAGCCATAAGAACGTAATACGGATATTTTATAATTAATTGAAGAATAATATTAACGCGTATTAGTATTTTTAATGACTGCATTCGGTTTATGGGTGTGGACGAAACATGCCATTTGTTGTTTCACAAAGTGTGTAAAAACGTGGAGTGATCCGCCTACAACGGGATCCTGCATTTGTATTCATCACCATCCGTCTGTATTGGTGCGGAACCTAACTGGTGCGTGGCACGCAATCGATGCGGTGACAGAGCCGCAACGTATAATTGAAATTACCGTTAATAAATTATGGTTGAAAAGTTTTTATTTGTGGTTTTACTTAGTAGAACTTTAAACTTCGTAAAAGCTTTTAATAGTTTTACTTAGAAGTATGTAACAAGGGTTAATTTTTATTTTGTTAGCTTTGATTAAAGTTCTCGTTAAAGTAAGTTTATAGGTAAACAGACTCGTCCTCCTGGAAGCCTTTTTAATAGGAACAAATCTGTGGTTAGCGACGTCTGCCGATTGCATATAAAATACTTACCTGACCAGTTTTGAGCTTAATACGTCAAGCAGTTTTCATGACTTCAGTATTACTTAGTCTTTCGCTTTATATCCCTATAATATGTATGAAATAGCTTTTGACTTCAGAACAGCCGGTCCGGTATACATGATCAAAATTGTAATGTTAGTCGCGTGCATCAAAGCCGTAACCATTTTGAATGGATGCTGATAATTCAGACTGTGGCAGCAGCACTGACGCGTGCAGCCCAAAGAGCGGCAGCTGAGGGGGCGGCCGGGGCGGCGCAGACCCGCCTCGACGATTGTTGCCGCGAATAAAGAACACTAACCAACATCCCCATAGAAATTCATTTCCCCGTGCTTTTTGTTCTCAATAATAATCACCAGAGGCGAAATACACCCACTCATTAGATAATTCCCTTTTTTGCAATTAGAAACATTTTCTTGCTTCACAAATAAAATGCATGGGCATATTTTATAAGTGATGCAGACAAACAAGTCGGTTGCAACAAAGTGTTTGGAACGTCATCGCGTGTAATACACGATGTAAAATCGTTCCCGCAATAAAATCGTGAGCGTATTTCACAAAGCTCCATAAATAATGGTCAATATGTCGAGCGGTATTGTCGATGTTGACAAATTGCCCCTCTCGGTTGCCGCCGCATTGTTGGCTACCGAAGCAGCGTGGTACACTTTTGTCATCTCTCCCCGCACAATGCGACACGAATCTTCCGAATGACTTTTGTCAGCTATCATTTTCACTTCTATCCTCAACAGAATTGCAAATCGGTTTTATTATGTTCCGTGGGTCGTGAGTCTTCGTTTTACCATTTTATGATATGATAAATGGTAATGTTTGTCTCGTAACGTTTGTCGCAGATAAAATGTTTGGTTTGTGTATTGTGTGGAGCCATGAATGAAACTTCGAAAAGAAGGCAAATAAAATTGATTGAACTACATAGCGCAGAGCGCTATAACAAAATGGATCGGCAACAAGAAATGTTTGGAATGCTGTTGTCCGTGTCAGATGAGCAAAAAATTAGATTATTTATAATGTAAGCCCTAAAGTCCGATTTATTTGTATTTTCTGGTATCTGTGCCGACTTCTTTATACAAGAAAATTATTATGTAGCGCATTTTTTTGTTTTTATTAAATGAAACGTATGAAAAATTTCTAGTAAGGGCAATTACGATTTCTCAATGCATATTGGGTAAAGTGACGACAGGAACGTAATCTTATTAAAGCCACTTTAGGGCAATCGAAGGAACATGAGTGGGTTTTAGTCAGTAAGAGTCTGACACGCCCTCACGTCGCACCCAGGACGGGAGCAGTCATTGGATGATTTCCCACTCACCAAAAAAAAAAAAAATTAAAGCCACTTTTATTTTGTTCATAAGTTATTGAAAATTTCTTATTTATTTAATGAATTTTAAGTGTTCTCATTGTGTCAAACGCACTCAAAGCGGTTTCTACAAGTTTGTTTTACTAATCAAAATAACATTTACCTATATTTAGTGTTTACTTACTAACGAGGGTGTGAACCGTATCCCTGGCCCCCCCTCCAAACTTACACATATTTGCTTTAAAATCGAACTGCACAATAACATTATTGTTCCCTAACAAAAGCAAATTACTGTGAAAATGAAATAAAAACCCTCTCTTCATCCCCTACTATTAAGAGATGATGTAGCGATACTCTGCGCAAACGCAACTGTGAATGTTTTGCAGATCGCTACACTTTGTAATTTCGCTGCGATTGGAAATAGACTTTATGAGTTGTATTAAAAGTTTGAATTACAGTAGCATGATTTGTAACACTGGATTAAAATCTAAAGTAACCGTGACGGGTGAATAGGGCATAAAAACCCCATAAATCAAAGTCAAAAAGGCATAGAGAATGGGCAGAGCGGCGGTCGCGAGTAGTATGTCACCAGCTGCTTGGCTCGCGGCTCGCAGGGACATTGTTCGTTACTTCCCATCAATAATGAGGGTAATTTTCGGCATTTTGCCACATTAGTGAGACGTATTGAACTATTGTTGTTTGTTATTTTGAGGGATTATGCGTGTTTTGTCCTTGCGATTGAAGGTAAATTTAATTCAAGAACTAAAGGAGTATAGAAGAAGTTTAGTTTTATGCTTATGTTATTTATGAAAGTTTGTACTTACTATTCTCTGTCATAAAATAGATTTCGCTCGTGACTATGGCCATGTAGAAGATTTCGTAAAATCCGTTACTGGACGTCATTTTCTATTTATTAAATGTTATTAATTATTTATTGCTGAAACTAAAACAAATGGTGTAATTAATTTGAATCCACACGTGTCCTATAAACAGATGAAGTCAGGAGCTACGAGCATGATGCTGCCAAATGGCAGCATTATTAGTGTTTAGGTAGTGAGTGAATAAGTAAATTTTACCTTTCGTTGATTTGATGATGATTTTCTTTATTTGATGAAGATTAGCTTTATTAAATAAAAAAAAAAGATAACCGACTTCAAAAACTAAAAGCTCAAAAAAATAACTATTTCCGAAGTCGGTGGCAACACAAATCGACCGGCAGAAGAGAAGCCACCGACTTCGGAAATAGTTATTTTTGAGCTTTTAGTTTTTGAAGGCGGTTATCTTTTTTTTTAAAAAGCTTTTTTTTTTTTTACTTTTTAGTTAGAGTCCAACATACTATAATCGTCTTTAAAAATCTACAACCCAAGAAAGCAAAACAGGATCTATGCAGGCAACGTCACGGGATACCCATTAGTGTTATATACTAAAACCTTCCCCAGAATGTAACGAACACTTTTCTGAAAACCGCATCAAAATCGGTTCAGCCAAACGCAAAATATTCGCGGACAAACATACATACATACATACATACAGGTCAAACAGAGAACCTACTTTTTTTTTGAAGTCGGTTAAAAAGTTTTTTTTTAACTATACTTACCTATTAGTTTTAATAATCAGCGTCATTTTTCAGCCAATTTACACAAAATCTTAATCCACTCAATTATTTTTGAGTTTACTTATCCTGTTTAATAGATCAGTTATGAAGATACTACCTCAAATTTGTCATCGGCATTCAGCTAATAAAACAACTAGGTACATAATTATAAACATAGGTGTCATAATCTCTTGCTGTCCTTTTATTGGTAAAAGTGTATTTCAATACTTTAAAAAACGTATTTCAAACTCTAACTTCACATTTCGGGCCCATTAATTTGTGTTTAAAAAATCAACACGTTGCATCTATATAGAATTATCCCTTTGATCAATAGCACCAACTACTAGTATAAAGCCCAGCGGCACTCATGTTTACTTTTAAAAACGTAGTCGTAGTTTAACCTTTCAACGACCAAACGGCGACCGGCTGTCGGGCTGCTGTTTTCTATCTATTGTGTCTCAAATCACGTGTGTTCGAAGGTTCTCAACTCTAACTTCTCATTTTAGACCTAATAATTTCAAATAATTTGTGTTTAAAAATTCAACATGTTGCATCTATATAGAACCATCCCTTTGATCAATAGCACCAACTAATAGTATAAAGCCCAGCGGGACTCATGTTTACCCTCGCATGTTTCGCGGCCAGTTTGTTTACTGCATCGAAACTTTTTGCATGTTTGCTGTGCTCTGCCGTTTTGTTCAAACACTTCAAACTTCGAATGTTTGTCGAAGTCAATAAATCTGTCAGTTTTAGTTACCTACTTGCATTATTTATTATAGATCGAAAGTACTGCAAATATTATGCTAACAAAGAGTATTCGTGGAGATTTTTGCTCGTTTTTCTCCTTAGCATATAGCTTGGTCTTGTTTTTTAACCGACTTCAAAAAGGAGGAGGTTCTCAATTCGTTTGTATGTTTTTTTTGTATGTTTGTTACGCGATATCTCCTTTTATTGTATACGGATTGATTCTTTTTTATTTGATAAGTCATGATTCAGAGGTGGTCCCATATAAATTTTATGACAATCGGTTCGGAGCTTCTCGAAAAATTCATCAGGAACAAAAAAAATCGACGAAATATACATTGACGATATGTGCGTTACTTCAAGTTTCTATTTTCGGTTTACAAGACTGTAAGTAGTTTTATTTTAAAAATAAATTACTTTCAAAGATACTGTAAGACACAGTCAGACAGTGGGACTTGACACTAAAAAGTGTAAATAAAAACTCTTTTCAAAAAAATAATAACCGCCTTCAAAAACTAAAAACTTAAAAATAACTAAAATTTTAGTTATTTTTAAGTTTTTAGTTTTTCCTATCTACGTTTTTAGCGAATTATGATTCGCAATGTCAGTCGTAGTCAGTTTGCAAGGATTTTTAAACACTTTCATTCTGACTTGCTGACCAAGTTCTCTTGGTTTCCCTTTTATTTTGTTTCCGTTAAGTTTTATATACCACCAGAATAAGAACTTTAGAAATAGTTTGAAAGAAAGGAAAACAGTTTATTCGGGCATAGTGAAATTAAAAAGATCGAAACTTATAGACTTGAAGCCTTAAAGCTAAGAGAGGTAAATAGCGTCACTATTTACTGCGCGAAACGGTTTAAAAGTTTTGTGGTATTCTGGCCTCAATTCAAGAGTAAAGTTCTGAATTTGAATAAAATTATCTAGGTTATTAGTTTGTACACTAAACTACCTGTTCACACTCTCATTCATAAAAAAAACTTTTATCCTCTATTTCAATGTGATGTAGTGCGCCTCGAAGTCAGTAAATAGTTTTACTTCAGAAGTTTCGGCTGTCCATTGACAGACCAAAAAACATGCCTCTTTATTTAAAAAGCTGCACTGTATTTATCTAATTTTATTTATACAATGGATGCCACATTTCTGAAGTGATTGCTCATTTTACGAATACAATATTGCTAAAAGCCCGTAAACTTAGCCACAAAATTAGTTCTTCTTTCAAATATTAGCGCAAGGCAGTTTTATTTGAAAACGACCGCCATTTGTGGTTAGGAAACAAACATTAAGTTCTAAGCTTTATGTCTTCATTTTAAAATTAGGCTGTATCGTGACGCAACTGTTAGCGCGGCGCGAGTTACGAATAATTTCAAGTAAAACGTTAGCAATTTGAAGTTACACTTAGCGTTCATAATTATATAGATATTATACTGCTTATTCTGCTCTTATAAATATGCATTTTATTCTTTAATTACTGAAATGTTAATGCCAAATTGCCAAATTAGAGTGGTCATTTATTGCGGAGGACGTTTTAAAAATATTATCGCGCAATGTTGTTACTTTGTGCTAGTATCTATTCCTTTATGTGATCGTAATATTTGGTTTATGATCACAAACAATTATATATATTTCCCTTCTTACTTAATTGAGATTCTATTACCGATCTCTAATACATTTAGTGCAGATGAGCACTAGAAAATGTTGATAGCTCGCAATTGTATTTCTTTTAATTCATACCTCCTTGCCTTGGCAGGCAAAGCACGTATCACAGGTTCACGGGCATGTGCTGAGAGCAGTGTTCTCGTCCATCGACGCACTGAGGCAGTTGCGGTCGCAGCCGCAGCCGAGACGCCCCGCGCGCCATCTGCCGCCGCCCTAATTACTTCCTACGCTTTTCAACCCGACTGTACCCTGCTACTGGCCTTTGTTGGCTACAACCGTTTAATTTTTTAAATGGTAATTACTTGTTTATAAAGAAATAAGAAAGTAAGCCACACAAAGAGCTAAGCGAACGGTAGAAAGTTTCGGTTCCGGTCGGTCGTCAAACTGTCGTGAAGATAGTTTTGTTTCTAACCGCAAACTATTAAATTATTTAAATAATATTCTTTTATAAAAGTTTATAGCTTTTCTAAGCTAATTTTTTTATTTCACTTTATTATTATTTTATTTTTAAGGATGTCGACACGAGCTTAGCTAAAGCTTAAAGCTAAGCTCGTGTTATTCAAAGTTCCCCTACTCGCCGCTAGATGGTATTATAATTACATGTTAGAAAATGTCGCCTCGAAACATTTATTTGACAGGAATTATGCTATAAAGAATTATTGTGTGAGATTTACATTCTTTGATTTTTCTTACGAAATAACTATGTTTAGCTATTGATTGTTTATTTTATTTGTTGTATTAGCTATAGATTGGAAAAGTTCAAACGACAACGGCGACCGAACATGCCTGGCTGAAGATAGTTCTCGATGGAATAGACAGTCCTGTATAACAGATAATGGACAACTGACCAAGGAACATAAACATATGTTGATCTTAGTTAGGAACCCTTCCTGTGCGGGTCCGGCTTGCACTTAACCAGTTAGATTTTCAGTTAGATTTCCAACAGAGGAAGGCCACATTCAAATTAAATACAGTTCAATATTTATGGTTTGTTTATAAGTAGGTATTATTATCAAATAAATATATAATATCAAAACCCAATAGGGATTACCAATAATGGGAGTATAATGAAGTTAATTTAGGCTGTCAATTCAAATTATATCAATTACCTAACATCAAATGTCTCGGGTTGATCGAATGGTTAGTCTCTTCATGGAAGTATATATGAGTCATAGTGATGGTTATAATAAACTTAGTTTGAGGCTAATGTTCAACACTGTCTCCGACAAATTGCTCTCATTTTGGGTCCTTAGATTAGCTCTGTCTACTTATCTGGCTTAAAAGTACGCTTTCACAGCTAAACCACCGATTTTTTTATGAAATTTGGCATCGAGTAAAATTCATTTTCTAGTTTTTCAATTTGAGACCCGATATTTAACCACAATAACCGATATTCTTGCTATTGCTTTTAAAGATAAGGGCAAAAGGCAATAATTAATAAATACAAAAGCCATGTTAAAAAATGTCTTTAATTGTAATACACGCGTAAAGGCCGCTTTTAATCAACGTTTGAGTTGGTTGATTCGAAACTGGCTAATGTAAGAATGTGACCCTTTCACTTTTTCATAATGTTTCATATATCTCAGACAGCGTCGTGTGGAAATCTGAAAATCCTAATATTACTATTAATCCTTGAGTGTAGCATATTTGAGCTTATTCTGCATGAAATTTCCCTTTGCCATGCACTTAGACAATAATAATCTGGTATATGTATATATTATTATTACATACAATCAGAAATCTTAGGAACATGTGAAAACAAAGAGGTTATTAAATTAACACAAACGAGTTCACTCCTAAAGCTTTTAATTATGAAACGTCGAAACGTTTTAAGGCACCGACGTGTTAGCTCTTCTGAAGCGATCTAATTCAATTAATTTATTTTGGTCACCAATTACAGGAACAACGGCGAAGCGACCGAGCGCAGAAAATACGAACAAAATACGTCTATTTATTATTTGTGCATTGTCCCGGGAATTAACCTGGGCGGCGCCGCAGCACAATGGAGCCCTCCATTATCACGATAAAACAATAAGCGCTTTATTAAAAAGACATTCAATAATTTATTTTATTCATATTTTATTCGCGCCGGACCGGCTCTAAACAAAAGTTTTCAATACAGCCCTAGATATAGGTGCACAGCAACCGCAGAATTGGTCGTGTTCATTAATTTAACGGATGGCATAAAGGTGATATTGATAGATTTAGCCTTTTGTTTAGTTGAATTTTCTGTTTGTTATTGGAGCACATTTTTTTAATTACCTACCTTTTGGTGGGTTTACAAAGAGGAAGCTTTTACTAATAAAGCACGTACGTAGCTACCGTTACAGAAAATGTAACCAGGATTGTAATGAAAAATAGGAATGGGCGGTACAGCCACACAAACAGCTGAACTATTCAGAGAATGTTCGAACAATTCGGGTCGCGCGCCATCTGTCGAGGGTCGATTGAAACATTTTTGCGAAATAGCGACGTAATTACAGACTTCCGCATCCGGGGGCGCGTGCGCAGACGTCGACGCTCACGCCCATCGCCCATTTTTGGAAACTTAACACTTTTCATAGTTAACAATACGCATATAAAGTTGCCACAAGCTAATACTCTATTCATTTTTTATTTCTATTCAATCATTGTTGCACATTTTAGGTACCATTCCACTTTTGGAATAACGTCTGTTGATACTGCGGCTTTGATTTTACCAAATATACATTACTAGAAATAAATCTCTTACAATTTGTTTTAAGTTGCAAGCTCATTAACATTATTAATTACAGTGTGTAGGTAACCAAGAAATGGTGGGCGCGAACTTATTGAAAACTAAGTGCTGTAATTTATTTAAATAACTTTGAATAAGCTCATAATGCTTGCTTAATGTTTATTATACCTATGTGTTTGAAAATATGTTTGAAAGTTGCAATCTTCTCTAAATTAAAAGAGGTTCGGTTTTTTCCTTTGAACCAATGTCTCTAATGTAATATTTTTGGTTTTGGTGCCTTCATCTACCTAAACATCATTTTTTTTTGACAATTTTGTAACTCTTTTTAAATCACTACTACTTCTGAAAGTCAGAATCATCAACGGAGTCTGCCAGAAGAGCGCCGAGCAGGAGGCTCTACGATTTCCAGAGAAACGATTCAACTGTCTTAAATCCCGCAACGAAATTAATAAAAAAAAAGAACAGCGGGGTAACTGTAAGAAAGAGCTAAACATCTAAATATAAAAGAAAATATTTTCAAAATGGTTTTAGATAAAGTAGGGTTACTACCGCAGTTCGATGTTAGCAATAAAATTGACAGTAATAGTCAATAATAACCCCATGCATGTTGTAAAAGTATATTGAACGAGGGAATCGGGTTACCGTGTTGAAGGTACTGACGGACAATCGTGTCACTAGTTATCCAGTTATTACGGCCCTGTAAGTCAGACTTTTATGTCTGTATAGGTATTAAAGGGGCTATACAAACGTGTAATTGACTTATAAGTCAACGCAATCAACGTCAGGAAACAAATAACTATTAATTAGGGAAGATTTAGGTTTATGTTGATATAAGTTACTTACTTCAAACAATCTATCTTTATATATATAAATAAATAGTAAA
Organism: Athetis lepigone; assembly: GCA_033675125.1. NCBI lineage: Eukaryota > Metazoa > Arthropoda > Insecta > Lepidoptera > Noctuidae > Athetis > Athetis lepigone. Next base: position 13,554,937 of record CM066239.1, on the reverse strand, counting down.
CTGACTGACTGATTAACTGTTAATAAATAAATCAACGCACAGCCCAAACCGCTGGTCCTAGAGATATAAAACTTGGAGGGTGTGTCCTTTGTGAAGAGTAAAAATCTACTATGAAAGGATTATTAGGAAGGTTGCGGGTGATGTTGTAGAACAGTGGCACATACAAACAGGACAATGTGCTTTAATCGAAATGTCTGTCTAAGGGAACTGACGATTTAACTGTACTGTAAGTTCTAATATAATAAACTAAGTTAGTAATATATGTATTTCGTGATGATCCAGTGATCCGCTCAGGAGGGAGCGGGTATTATCACTGGTATAGTCTTGTACATACTTTGTAGCCAGATGTTTCGTGCAATATTATAACCTGACCTAACCACTTTTTGGAATGAACACACCTATTCTTTAAGTATTGGAACACTGGTTAAACATTTAATTATTTGAAGATCTGCTGAACACCGACTTAGTATGTGGAATATATTATATGTCTGATTTAAAAATCAGATGAAAAAATATCTGTCCAAAATAATCAGACATGTTTGTTGGCGAAATAATGATGTGCATAATATTGAATTATTTGTCTAAATAACATCTCATAATCTTGGTTAAAGGATCTACTTTAAAAATAACGATGAATAAGTTTTCTCCTTCTTTCTTTTCTCCTGTCAAGAAACTCTGAACTAAACGATACTTATTCAAGGTTCAGCGACAGGAATTCTCATAATTAATTAAAGGTCCCGACACACATAACCGAGTGATTTATATTAGTCCTTCGGAATTTCAGTTTTTGCTCTGACACACGACATTCATTAACAACAGTCGCGCGTTGGAAAAAAAACTGCCATACGAGTGTAAATTTTACAAATACACTAACAGCGGCGCCTTGGAACAATTTACGAGATTAACACATTTTTTTTGTTAAATTAGTAATTTATTTATTTATACTGATAAGTACCTATAACATCCAGCAAGTAATAAAAAAACAACGTAATAAATATATAGATTTTAAACTATCATAAAGTGTACAAATAAATAAAGATTTATAAATGAATTAAAATTTGATTATTAACAAATACTTCAGTTGATAAACCATTTGGACCTTTGAAATAATACATGAAAATTCAGACGAATTATGTTTTTGCGTACTTCTAGAATCCGCGGCTCTTACCTGAATAAAATTTCAAAATACGAAGACTGAATAATCGGGATACCATACAGCAGAATCCATTCTACGGCACCAGCCAAACTTCATTGCCAACTGGGCATTTTTGATGGTCTCCACTACTGGCTTGCTATCTGCCTTGGATGTAAATGGTGTTTTAAGAATAAAGAAGACTTTAGAAAGTAAATCAACAAAATATTGATATACCTAACAAATGTCACTTTCTTTCAATTAAACTACCTACATGAAAATAATCTCCGACAGTCGTCTCTGAGAGGTAACAGATCGTCCCGCCGTTTGATCGGGTGGCTGCGACTCGCTGCTCGCCGACAAAGCTCACATTTGCATCCACTTTGTCATTCATGTCGTATCCTCCAACTCATTCCTATTCCGCTTATATCACCGCAGAATGTTGAGCCATGGTAATGAGATTCAGACGTTTCCGACTTTCTTTTATAAACTTAATGATGTGTGCAATCCGAGGGTAATGCCAACATTTTATTATGTTTCTGGTACTCTACTCCACTACTGATATTTTTCAAATTATATACCATTAAGTCTCTATGGCTATGAAAGTAAAATTAGCATCAATAAACTGTAAACACAAAGAAGCTCGATTACTTTACAACATCAAAAGAACAAAATAAAGCACAAACTAATAAAGTGAGGATAGCGCAATAGGAGATTGCTTTAATACTTAAAGTCCCCAAAGGAGGGCTGATTGAAAAGCTCCCCTAAGCGCCGTCAAATGACAGAGCACAGTTTTCATTTTACTGAATAGATGCGCTAATTTGCATCATCTTTTTGAAATGCTAACAATATCTCGCCCTGTGACCTTTATTTTTTTCATCAAGGTATTGATGAGTTATATGACGTATATTCTATAGCTGGAGAACTTTGATGCCCTTCGTTAATATGCTCAAAACTTTTTAATTATGCACGAAGTTCTTGTTGATGAGGTGCAAGTAAAAGTGAATTAAATACAGTACAGGGTCGGAACCCCAACAGCAATTTGCTGTCATTATTTTATCACGTCACAAAAAGACGAGTCGTATTCGCGGCAGGCGCGTATTTACAAATTTTAAATCCGCTCGTCGGCGGCGTGTGTGCGAACTCGACGCCCCCCGACTTTATTGGCGTCGTCGGCACCTCGCCTCTTTATTAACTAGTGTTTGATCTTCGTGTGACGCACGAGGAAATAGATAAATTGTTTGTTTTCCTCACTGACGTCAATCGCGACAAAGGGTCGTATTTGGTGTACCAAAAAGTCTTTTATTTGTACTTCTGCCGGAGTGTGTTAAATCATTATTTGAATTTCAAATATTAATTTCTCAGGCGCTCGACTTAACGCTGTCATTTAAGCGGAACATCAAATGTAAACGAGTCAAGTGAAGGGTTGTTTTCATTTCCGTGATTAGTGCCGGGCGTTGTGCGGAGATTTATCACCTCTCGGAACGCGGCGAGTGTCAAATGGCGCGGCGGATAGCGGATATGCCGCGTGTGACGAACCGCACCACTAAATTAAAACATTTTAACTTGACAGCTACCGTCACGGTTATACTGAATACGTTTTAACGGAGATTTGCCCTTCGGCGAACAGTGTCGGACAGAATGTTGTTGAAGTTTAAATTTATTTGAAAATAATGCGTAGATAGGCAATGGGCGGTGAGTAGGCGTGCTGTTTGCCATTTATGGTGTTTTAATTAGTGTACATAGCATATGTATGATCGATGAACAATGATGTAGCCCCGAATTATAATTTATGGCAATTATGTCTTATTTACGCACATTTATTTAAAAATTAATTCTTGTCATTGGTAACTATTTCATTGAACTGATTTGACTAAACTCAATTTAAAGTTCAGATTAGAAACTTACTAGTTATATAGGATGACTTTAAAAATATCTGCTTTGCGCAATTCAAGACTGTTTACGTTACTAAGCTGACAGATTAATTATTATTTTTATAAGTCCTTTTAACAGCTCCAATGCTTTCCTGTTTCACCCGCGACTTATGTCACTGCAGTGGAAATGATCGCTACCGTTTTATGATGCACACTGACAACTCCAATAGTCGTGTCGCCTCTACGGACTAAAAAAACAAATGAAACGCTCTTGCTTTGTTCCTGTCAGTGAGATTCGAGTTTGTGCCATCCTTCTTTTGTTTTCGACGGTGAAAACCGTGTTTTCGAATATAGAACATGAGGTATAGTGTTTGCTAAATGCGTTCTCTTTTGTGTCTCGACGTTTCCCTTCACATATTGAAGTATGGCAGATTAATGTGAGTTCGAAGAAGTCGATATTACTTCTGAAGGGGTCTAAACTAAACCATGTGATTTACAGCGACCGAACTGCGCTGTTAAAAAGTTGTAAACTGCCAGTGTTTCCGCCGCTTTTTGCAACAATGTTTTAGTATTCTGACGACTTATATTTTAATGTTTTGTATAATGTTGTTAACTGTCTAAAACAATGAACTTTGAATGTAAATACATAGCAATACCTTTCTTTATGTAGATACTAACGTTGTGTTTGTGTTTTGATCAACAAAGCTTTGCCTTGTCAGATGTTGCAAGGCATGTTGTAAAGATCGTATCTCGCTCCATGCATTCAGTTGTATGGAGAGCAAAAACTTTATGAATGGAAAGCAGTTACATTATAGTTGTGTGATGATGATATGTTATTTATAATACAATCATCTCAGCATAAATTAGTTATCAAATCAATACTGAATTATCGTTACGATACCAACTCTGGAAAAAATGTTAGGAATCGAATCATAAAGCGGTAACACAGCAGATGGAAGATCAACGTACCTACTCAGATATGGTGTAAAGTTTTATCTTAAATTATACCCGTTGACATTTAAATTTCCTCTTTGAAAAATCGCCTCTTTGCATCTCTACGCCATAATTTCAAACCATGTTTATAATTTATAAGTTTCAGTCATGCGTTAATTACCACTAAATATATTCACTTTTACTCGTTAATTGTTTTGTTTATTTTATCGTACGTTGAAACCGAAATTTCCTAGCTGAAACACCTGAAACTGTATCTATGGTAGCTACATCTATTGATCCTATTCTCAACCATAACTTAATCAGGTACAACATTTTAAGGATAATCACAATACCTACTAAATAAATCATGATCATAAAAAGTATCCAATTAATTTACGGCAGTGTGGTGACATTTCTCGGAAGGTGTTGCCATGTGTGGAGTCGTTTGACTTGCCGACAACGTCACTATTTATGAGGCAATATTAATCATAACTTGTTAATGAGCCCTGGTTTATTTCAAGGGCAAGATCCGGATTGTTTGTCAGTGAAAAGGATTAGAATAAAGTCGATTTACTGGCATAATTCTCTGTAACTGTAACCCTGTTAGAGGTTTATTCACTAGCTCTCTCCCGTGGTTTCACCCGCGTTATGCTATGTTTTAGATTACTGCTCCGCTCACTTAGCTCGTAGCGTGATGTTATGAAGCCTATACGTTATTCTAATGTTTAAGCTAAATTACTGTACACACACAATCTTCCCAATATTTGGCAGAATAAGTTGCCAGTTGGGTATAATTTCAAAGTTAGATAAACTTTGAATTCAAATATATTTTCTTTTGTAGTAATACCGAACTATGTAAGTATGTATTACAATCCCACGACAAGACAAAGACCTTTTTCTCATACATAAAAAGCAAATTATCACCACCCCTGCTCAAGGAAAGTAAAAATGTGTTTTTATCCCAAAATGTTTTCTGTGGAAGCTAAGACAGAGTAATTTGCCATTATATTATCTATTTATTTCATTAATTTTATTTATTTCTGAGAAACATTTACAGTAATTATTTTATGTAACATTATCAATACCATTTTTCTGGCAAATACTGATTTTAATAATATATTAAATTTCGACGTCAATCAAGGGTAAGAACTTGACAGAGATTTAAACTGTTAAGCCATTCATGGTAAACATAAAATTGATCAACTCTTGCTAAACATATATTTACTAAGAATACGAGGCTTTACTTTAGCACTTACTTTGGCTTAGCTATTCTTCGTCTCTGTCTTGTCATGGTAGTTTGGCAGCAGAGCGACAGAGATAATAATATTGCCTAACTGAAACACTTGCTGATCAACGTTTATTAATCGCCTCTAGACCTCAAACCCCTACAATGCTCTTAGTAGAAAATGCCTAGGACAGTTCTTACTGTCCTAGGCATAGTAGTCTTCTACCATAGCACCTTTGTATTTTAAGTGCAAACAAACTAATTCTCGTTACTTATAAGACAGCCATTCCTTAAGTCAAAGAAAATAGCCAAGTGTAAAACTACGAACAGTTACACATTGAAGTATGAAACGCCAATATCCAAGATGACGCGACACTCGAAGCAGGTGGCACAAAAGCGAGCTTCTATTTAACGACACGTTTATTGCTTTCTTTGATGTAAGTTAGTACACTATCTCCATCGATCGAGTTAAAGGCGGCTTGCACGTCCACAACGACTTGTTTTGACAGTGATTAAGGAGTTTGTCAGTAGAGTTGTAATTTACTTTGATTTGACATAAACTGAGTTTGTTTTCTCTTTGAAAATGTTATAGTAATTTTTGTTTACAAACATTTTCTGTATTGGTTGTCTTGTATTCTTTTCTTCTGTGGTCACTGTGCAATCAGGCTATGTTTTCGTGTTAATAATTAGGAATAGTAGATCTGTTTGTGAAGGCACTCCTCCAGTACAGTACAACCACTGTATTTATTACACCTCGTGGTCAGTTGTGGTCAGGTTTGAAGGGTATAGGTGACGCACCTGCTAGGCCTGAGGGATTGCAAATGTCCATAGGTGTCAATGGCCGCTTAACATCAGGTGTGTCGTACAGTTATTTACCATGCAAAAAATAAACAAATGTAATGTGTATTATATTATGTTTAAGAAACACATTATAAACAATTTTATAGAAACTGTTTAGATACCATTACTTAACTATATAAAAAAATCGGTGATAAATTCTCATGCTTTCTCTACATAGTAAGAAGCATTTTACCTACAATAATAGGTTGACAGTATTATTTTACTCTCTGATGTGGTTTACCTTAAAAACTATAACATAGTTACAGTCATTACTCACCATCAGGCGAGTCGCATCAGGATTATAGGAATAGCTTCAAGATATAAGTTAAGAGAAACGAATGTGAACCCGCCGTAAATACTTCATAGAGCATCTCCTAACTAACTGTCAGCTTCTCGCCACATTAACCTGAGCTCAAAGGATCTTACTAGCCGAGTGTAAAAGGTAAGCACTCGGAAAGTTATTGCAAAAGATAACTAAACTAACACGGAACACCTGCACGGAGGAAACATAAATTATTAACGAAGAATCATTCTTCTAACAATTTCCGAAGAGTTTATAAAATAGGTAATCTTTAACTAGCACCCAATAATTACCAACAAATAAACATTTTCGCTCGCCAACCGCTGACTTTTATGTGTGAAGAAAATAAAATGATATTTTATTATATTCCTTTTACAAATATATGAAAAGATTATACTAGACAAAACGAACATAATATATAAATTAGTGGTTGGTTGGTTAGGTAGTTATTTTATATAAGTTATTCCGTTAGACCAGTATGGCAAAAATGGGAAAATTATACAACAATTTTTTACACACATTAACTGTTCCGTACTGTATAATTATAGATTAATATTTAGGTAACATTTGCCTATAAATTGGTATTTATACGACTTTAACGGATGTCCAAAATTGAATTATTTTTGAAAATTATTTAGGTAATGTAATATTTTATGGCCCATGTTTTTTGTCAACGCTGATTATAATCTTATGAATCATTAGTTTTCACGCTTCGGTCGCAAACAAAATCAAATTACGCTTAATACCGCTTATCTACTTAATAAAGGTACCTGTGATATACCCAAGGTTTGCTTTATGCAGGAATTGAATCATTGCTACAGGGCATAAAATTCACGACCAATCATTAGGTAAATCAAGTCTCCTTAACATTAGGAAATTGACCAGTAAAAAAATAGGCTTTCTATCTGAGCAAACACCGACACTTTACCGTGATCAAAAATGATTACGATTATGAATGACATCTGACTGGTCTTTTAAAATAAAACTGTAGGATCAGATAATATCTAATGATAGTTTGGTTCAAAGGCAGATCAGACATGATTTATTTATTTAAAAAAAATCACGATTTTGATTTTTCATAATTCCATTCCAAATGAGTGGTTTATTTCATACTATAGCCTTGTTGTGTTCAGCTTTAGTATATCATAATATATTTCTTTATCCTGGTTGACGGCTAGAATGCCCATAGCCATGATAATGGCAACCTATTGTTTAATTGTTCCTCGTTCAGAGGCGGGAATGGTCAATCAATCAAGAGGACGGTATTCGATGTTATTCCCGTCACTATTTTCATTACTGTCCAAGATTTACTTAAAATTACGTATCAATTTAAAAGTCACACTGGTATATTGTCGGTATCTAATTTGTGGATGAGGTATGTATAATCCTAAACTTGGGTGCTACCACGGCTACCGTCACGACTGTATGTCTTTACATATCATCGCCTCTTTAGCATAGGGCTAACAGACCTTCACAAACCAGTTACTCGATTAATTAGACTGATTGACTGATTTTCTGGCTTCTAACTACTGTCAAAGATCTACGAATGACATGAGATATCTGTAATGTCCTAGTCTAGATAAACTTAGAAAGTAAATATTAATGCCCTTACTAATAATCACTGTGTAAAGTTATGCAATGAATAAAGCCTGTGTAACCATACATTTTTTGACGTATAAACCTGTCACAACTTTATGCAGCGTTTATTAGTAAGGCGCTAAGTTTTTAAAAGTCACATTTGGTCTTGCTCGGTTTCGAACCAGCAACCTCATGAGTGGACCGGGGCCAATACGACAACGATATAAACGAATAATCACCAGACCATACGACATCTCCACAAATATAACAATAGTCGTGACCATTTCGCAGACAGGGGCGAGATGACTGGAATATAAAACAGTTAACCTAGCCTCCCTCATCTATGCTCAATCAGTTCAAGAATAATTCGGTTAGGGACGATAAATCTCTGTTTAGGGAAAGAGAATTAGATTACGAGAGGCTGAATGGGATAACATCCTGCATTATGTGATTATAGAGGTCACTTGCGATTGATTAATTTTATGATCTAACGTTTAATGTGATACAAGAGATAAGATTAAAAGTTTGTGAGGTTGCCACCCGCTTGTGTGAGATTGTGTTATGGGTAAAGTTTATGTTGTTATTTGTTTTGTGGTGCTGTATACTAAAATAGGAAATGTTAGATGCTATACTACTGAATAACACAGGCGGACTCCAGTAAAATCGAAGAATTTAGATGTAGGTATTATTTACCTTAATCTTAGCCCAAATTGACGACACATCATCGATGTTCTATGATATATTTTTTATTCTGAAATACATATGGGAGACTACAAGTTATCGGTATTGTCAAGGCAGTAATGGCAATTCTTGTGAAGCTAGGGTGGATCAAATGGTGTTTTTCTCAAAATATCTGCATAGATGTTGAGTTGGGGATACCGGTCTGTTTATACTACTACTACTGATGCTACTTGATTAACAGACCATTCACATAAAGAAGTTCTAGACCTTCTTAACTGCATATCTGACTGGTCCCCGATAGTACATACATTTATAGTTGTTTTGAGATATTCTTCTCTATCTCTCCTTTTGAGGATTATTTGTTCAAATAATAGTCAAAAGCAAATGGAGAAAACTATTAAGAATACATATACCAAATTATTCACTACCGATTGCCTTCATCCGTAAGAATGTCGATTACACTTGGACTTACAGCTAGTTTTATGTCGAATTTCATCAAAACAGTTTAGTGGTTTAGTCCTAAAAGCGGCACAGACAAGAAGACAGACAAACATTTTTAGTACACAAGTTTAGCATTTAGAAAATAAATATGAATTTAGTATTAATTATGCAGGTTATTACTGTGTACACTTACCCATCCTTCAGATTCCACAGCTCCCTGCAATATTAGATTGACACATCATTGTGTTACCGACCGCGGAGTGCGGACCACCGAGTGTCGTGTCATTAATAAAGCGTAGATTGAGCTAGGCCGTCGTGTAATGTAGTCGGCTGTTGCAGATGAGCTTGGTTTTTACGGCACGAGCGCTCGCCCACCCGCAGAGGCGACACTTAGCGGTACACCAAGCTTAGCTCACGCTACCCCACGCGTAGCAGGGGCCGGCGTAGCAGTTGCGCGTAGCACTTGGGGCTACGAGGCTACGGATTCAGTAAAGAGTCATTTCTAATTTTAGAGTAGGTAGGTATTTATTTGAATATTTTTCTATATGCTTTTTATTGCTGTGTCTACCTGTAGTATAGTAGTGTAGTAATTAAAAATTAAAACACATGGTATATTATAGAATAGCTGACTAGCAACAAGCTTCTGACAAGTTGATTTTCTTGTTACCATCTTTGTCAATGGCGATGGCGGAGCGTATACTAAATATATTTTCATCTTTACTATGCTCCCCTCGTCATTTGTGGTTTCAATTCACTTTTTACGATGAACGTCGCCCTCTTTGCGTCCTAAATTACTCTTAAACAAAAATGTCGTAATCACCACGATTTATCAATCTAAAAGTATTCTTATAATGTTGTATTAGAGCTTATATCCGGTTGCCTTGGAATGCACTTAAGGTTATTGCAATTTGTTAAAGTACTTGCGCCAAAATTCATTTGTGAGCCAGTTGATTAAAACAGTAGGAGTATCAGTGGAGGGTATCAGACATCAAACTGTTTGTTTAGGATTAAACATTTAATTTTTAATTTGTCTCCTCTATTTTTTGCACTCAACAGTTTTATTACTTGTGTACAGTTGTCCAGTTAGTGTTTTGTTTTCGTTAAGCGGGTACCTAAAAATGTAGCCAGTGAATGTTTGTTCAGCCTTATTTTCATTTAGCGGTATCGTTAAATTTTAACACGAAACCTATGCTTTTGCCAAATTTGATAAGTAATTATTAACAACATTCAACATCAAAGTAAAAAATCAAGTTCTGTATGTCACAGAAGTACAGTACTTACCTTTCAACAACAAGCGACAGCCGGCTGTCGTGCTGCTATTGTCTTTCTATTGTGTCTCGAATCACATGTGTTCAAAGGTTTAAGTTATTGTTTACTTTAGCACTACTTAATAAATATCGATGTGCGTATATATATGTTATCTTGACAGATTATCTGACATTGAATAGGAACGATTGCTAATTTGTACGTAGGTACTGTTTGTTATTAAATATCCTTCATTGAATTTGGCTCAAGTATAGTTGTAAGTTAACAGAAATTTATATTTTTCTTTCATTAATTCGGCATCTAATGATAATATCTCCATAAAGTTTAACTTCTTTTTTTCATTTTCTACTCCATTTTAAATGAATATTAGAACCTGCTATGATTACCGTCCACCAGACGTAATACTGAAAACGACCGCTAGATGGCGGTAACGGTCTCTTTAGGCCATTCTTGTTTTCTTTGGAACATACTTACGCTTAAATCTCCTCCAATGTTGCGCCCCATGTCAAGGTATGAAAATAAAAAGTCAGATATCCACTCGGAAAAATATATTCAATTTTTATAAAATCAATATCAGGCATTTTTTTAATTCGCACAATTTTGTACAATATACATTTTACAATTACTGTTTCTCAAGCTAACAATTATCACCAAATAGGTTTTGATTTGAGAAGGACGCAAAAGCCGACAATATGGAAATAATTATTGTGGAAAGAATCTGTGATGTATCATATAGTTTATAGTTTTCTCAGACTGTCAAAGTGTGATACAACATAATTATAACCAGTAATAATTAAACTTTACAGTTGTAGCTACACTTTGCCGTAAACAACGTTATAAAATATGTTCACAGGTTTTCTGAAAACATAGAATTAGACAAAAATAGATAGGTAAGAATACCTCAAACCTACCAAATACCTATGAGGGTTTAACTACTATTAAGTTATTACGCTACTTCGCGTTATTTTAATGTAGCAACTTCACTTAAGCGTATTTGTGTGGTATTTGGCTAAATATTTGTGTGTTAATTATAATTAAATATGAACCTTAATGTAATAAATTTAGCGTTTACAATTCAAAGGCAGAGTTTGTATTACCCAAGTTACGCAAATGTTTTGCTAAATACGCCAAATGAAGTCGCATCATATCAAGTAAGAAGGGCTAGTCTGGAACCAAGAGCAGGCCCATAAGAATTAAAAAAAAAGTAATATAAATGTGACATTTATTTTTCTTTAGTAATTTGTCTTCTACTGCGGGGTTATAATGCAAATGTAAAGCTCGATAAGTTGATAAATGTAGGCGAAGTAACATTTTCGTCAACTGATAATCTCTAAATTCAATGAGATGAAATCTCACCTTAAGCTCAATTTAATTTTAAAACAAAGTCACAGAACAATGTAATTCACAGGTATACTGTCCCCAGATAAGGTGCCACTTCTAATCCTATTATTTTCAGTAAACCCTGAATAAGTACAGTTATCTATATTTTCTTGTGAAATTAATAAAACAGCCATGAAGATTATTTTCGGGTTTATAGTTATATTCTAAATTGTACAACAATTCTGTTTCATTTCAAATTATGTTTTAGATCACAAAATATATTTAGTTTTATCATGTCAATGAAACAATGGTGAAAGTAGGTTTTTGTGAAAAAGGTGAATTCAATACATATTTGCTTACTTCTGTACAATAAATAAAAGGTTCTTTTTGAAACACGTTGAGGTATTGTTTTAATAAATTAAATCTGCAATTTTGGACTAAAGAGTGATTCTACTTACACTAATTTAACATATAATATCTAGCTATAATATGAGATAATTATTTTTTTAATAGTATCTATACTGTACAACACTTTAAGTCTCACAACAAATACATACACGTCGGGTCGCGTCGAGCGGCGCATTGTCTATAGTAACACGTGTGGGTCCTATGTTACAGTGTAGTGATATGTGGTATGTACAGCGAGCGGCGGTATCACAGCAGCGGCGGGGCGAGGTGCGCGGGCGCCGCGCGCCCCCGTCACACCAGCGAGCTCGGCTTCACGTCCAGCGCGTGCTCGGGCGAGCGCCCCCCCGCGCCGCCCTCGCCCTGGCTGTTCTCCTCCGAGTCCGAGCACGAGTCTGAACTACCCTTCTTGCCACCGTTGTGTGTCTTCACGTGCTTGGCCAGGTGGTCAGACCGCATGAACCTCTTATTGCACACTGGACATGCGAACCTTTTTTCTCCAGTATGTGTCCGTAGGTGTCGCTGCAGCTCATCTGAGCGCGTAAACCTTTTTCCGCAGAACAGCCAGTTACAAACGAATGGTCTCTCGCCAGTGTGCCAGCGAAGGTGAGCTTTTAGGTGGGAGGTCTTGCCGTACACTTTTCCGCAACCGGGTATGTGACAACTGTGTATATTTTTCTTTCGTAGATGCGCCCCCGCGGGGCCGAGCCGTTCTGCTTCTTGACAGTTGGGACAATCACAGGTAGCTCGGCCGGCATATCGCCGTTGTGACCGCGGAGATGGTGCCTGTGCAGGCGGAGCAGGGGAGCCGGGCGCATGTAGCCCAAAAGAGCCTTGTGTAGGGAGTACTGATTTATATGCGTCTTGTAATAGGTGAGGTGCTGGTGGTAATAAATGCGCGCCACCAGATAACGAATGTGTCAGTTGTGAGTAGTCCTGGCCGGCGTAATTTGCCATCTGCCCTCCGACGTCGAGCCAGCCGCTGTGAACATCCCACCATGTGCTGCCGACGGCGCTCACGCCGCTCATCTCTGCTGCTTTGAGTGCGCCAGTTCCACCGCCGCCGCCCACATTGAAGGGCCACGACTCATATGGGTGACGCGAGTACATTGAACCGAGACTTGCACTGGATTCACTTTTGCCGAGGAGCTGGTCCCCCGAGGAAGGGAAGTAGAGGTCGTTGCCGTAGGACGGCGCGGCTGCGCAGGAGGTGGGCGCGCGGCCGTACGGCGAGCAGGCGGGCGGCTGCGAGCGCGGCGCTGCGCCGGCGCCGGGCGGCGAGTGCGCGCCCGGGCTCTTCTTCCACGGGTGGAAGCCCTTGCCCACGGCCGCGTCCGCCAGCGGAGGAGGAGATTTACTTGACAGTTTGTTACACTGGGCCGCCAGCATCGCCAGAGGCGTACCGCGTAAGCTCGGATGTTCCTGGAACGACAGAAAATAAATAGTTAATTATTTTGAACAAAAAAGGCAATACTTTATTCGGGTTTAATTATCGACCTGTGTTTTAAACCGTGGGAATCGACCAAAGTGTCAAAGGAGATTTATAGCCTAATTTATATGTGAACTAATGCCGCGGTGTTCCGCTCGTGCCCTGAGGCTTACAAAATAATATAAATAAATTATGAGAAGCTTATAGGTGCTGTATTTACAATTAGGTGGCGTGGTGACAGCTCCCTGCTGCTACCGGCCGCGGGACGACGTAATTAATAAAAGCTGCCTGACGTCTGACTCTCGTACGGCAATATGTTTTCTCTATTATTTATTACATTCAGATTCTTTGACCACACCAGAGTGCATTCACTTCCAAATATTTGGACGCTCACATGATTTTAATATTTAAAATTAAAGCTAGGTAAGTCGTGTAAGCGGATAACAAAGAATAATCCGTTCGATGATGTTCTTTTTGCTAAATAAAGGTGAGAGCCATAAGAGCATCCGGCCGGATATTTCACCCCAATGTGAGACACAATGGTTTGATAAAAAAAGTTCCATTGTATGCAATAATATAATCCGGGGATCACGACACGGGTCCGAGACGCGGGGGGTGCGAGGCGGGGGGAGGGGGTGCGCAGCCACGCCCATTATATTGTGATTGGCGCAGCTGTTGCGTCGCAATGTGCGCCAACCCTTAACGTTGATTTTGATACCCTTCAGTTTAAGCGGTTCAAGCTCTTTCAGTTTAATATTAAGATAAGGTAATAATATTGAACTAAAAGAATATAACAATAATACGTTAACGCCTCTCAGCCATCGCATTGCCGTTGTTCACACGTGCACTATAAAGTAAATCTTTAGGTTGTTATTTATAACTTTATTTATAATGTTTTGCATAAGATATAAAAACACGTTAAACAAAAGGTACCAAGTTCGCACAATTCGCACATGATGGCAGTACAATTACCAAGATATCGCTTGTTATAATCCTAAACATGTTATAAACATGAATGTAGACAGAGAAAGATGGCAATAATTTATAATTAATGCCTACCGGTTGATGTAGGCCAGCGGCATTCTAGTAAATAGAAATAATGGGCCCGGCCCAGTCCGCTATCAAACGTCAACATCTACGGAGCTCACTTGTAAATATGGCTGCGCTCTCAATTAACTCCACGACAATTACAATTACCATAAAAAAATAATAAAACTCCGCCAAATTGCGGCGGTCGGCACTTACGTCGTATGAACTCGCCACATTACCTCCACGAATATTATTTGCTCTTAATTATAGAATTATGTTTGTTGTCTTCGTGTGATACGTTTTAAGTCCTTCATTCGACCTAAGTGTAGGTAAGCATACCTACGGCACGTGTACCGATCAAGTTGATTCGACGATTCCATTTCGTATTTAAGTGTCGCTATAAGAAATAACTTATACAATTGACACCGTTTCCGAGGTTATTTCGAAACAATTTAAAAGTAATGGGTATTAGGCGACGAGTGGTAGAATCAATGCGAGACGCGTCGAAGGCGACGGCCGGCGCTGAAGTCATAATTACCCTAGGCATTATGCTCCATTTGGGCGCAGGCCGAAACAGAGTGATATCGGGTAATTGGTCGTCAACTCGGCCGCTCGGCTCTCGGCCGCGAGATTGGATCAAAGCGTAGATGACGCCTCTGAGCCGACACAGCGGCGCCACACCCGCATTATACAATGTTGATGGCTTTTTCCTTGTCAAAAATGACGAAGATCTTTTGTCATAAAAAATATGAGAAGAAATAAAACGAGATTACCTAATGTGAGCACAAAATTGTAGTATCACTGGAGCCAGGTAGTCGCAGCTGACAAAGCTCACGGAATCACGTTTTGTCTTACGGCCTATGTGAGGGTAAGTAGATAATTACGGAAAGAAAAGGACTTTAGCAGGACGTTATAGATGACATTTGGCTCAGAGGTAGGCTGATTTAAAAATCCTGTTTGTTTGTGTTCTCATCTTCAAAATAAGATCATTGCAGAAAATGTAATTAGACGTAGGAGAGTGACATTGTGTAGGCGGCATAACTTTTTAATGTTATTAATGGTTATTTTAAAACTATTGTTAATGTTGTGTTAACAGACTATAAGCTTTCTTCAGAATGCAACCTTCAATATCATCCTTAGGATGCAGGTCTACGCAACGCAAGGCCTACGTAGGCGCAGCGTTGGTGTCAGTGGAACACTGTGCTAAGTTAAACCTATTAGGTACTAATGACCCTAAATATAAACTACATCAACATGTCATGACCATACGTGTGTCTAAGCATATGCGATTAGTATAACATATTTATGCGATAATGGTGTTACAGTTACAGGTTAGTCAATTTTGAAGTCATTTTAGCACCTGAATTTTGTAAGACCAATGAAACGTGAGAGTCCATTATGTACTAAGTACACGAACTACCTATAATAAAACTTACAACTGCTGAAGCAAAGAGTTGCTGCTATTAAATAGATACTCTACGAGATAATTTGAAAGGAGGCCGGATGTATCAATGACTAAGCGTATCAGATTACTTAATAATGCAGCACGGTTTATTAGGTCAAATCCGACACACTGAGGTCACGCTCTCCGATATTATACCAATAAAAATATTTGTTTGATTTTACTAACTTTTTGCACTTCATAAATAATTACATTGATCTGGGAAAATAACATGTCTCGCTTGAAAATATAAGAGTAAAATAATTAAATTAATGTGTGAAGCAATAAATCGTGGTAACTGAAGGCGAACGTATCTCACGGACCGGGAGATAGCGGCACCGGCTTCACGCAGATTGGATAATTTAAAATTATCTACCAAAATTATGATGAACCGAAATGAATATTCAAGCGAAACGCTTAGCTCTCGACGTGTTATTAAGATGATCGTGAAGTCGTTACTGACAAAATTGTATTTCATAAAATTCATAACTATACTTATGAGCTAATATTTTTCGACAACACGTTATTGAAAATAATGAGTCTAATCTTTATACGACGGACGATCATTCCGTACATGATAATAATATTGATTGGTTATTTAAATACGTTGATATTATAACTTATAAGTTGATAGAATATAAAATGGGCACGTTAATACTTTATCACGCAAAAGTTTTATTATGACAAGCTAAAGCAATATTATACTCACCGTTAATATTAAAGTAGTATTAAAATGAATATTCATGATAGACAATATTTCTAAAAATAATTTGAAGACAATGCGATAAAAAAAAAGAAATATTAAGCAAGCTAATGGATAACCTTCCATAATATATGAAAGTAGTGCCATTAACGTTTCGATGCATATTGTTGTATCTTATTACAACATCGAAGTTTAAAGCGACCCACTTCTGTGGCAATTGATGTGATTTCGGTCGATAAGCTGAGACCAAATTGCCAATGGGTAATTGCACAATTAGGGAATTATCGAGTTAATTCCGGGTGAAACCGTACGCCCGCCGTCGCCAGGCCGCGTCGACCCCACTGCTCCCCTTCAATTCTAATGCAAACTGCAACCAACTAATTTGGGATCTACAATTTATGACATATTGTTGACTTTAATGTCTCAACAGTATTCACTCAAATCTATTTCATGCAAATGTATTCACTCGAGTATATTTACTTACTTACTAACCAGTAACCATATTGTGACATCGTTTTGTCTGTTAACATAAGCTAAGTATGCTTCGTAATTTCCGTGTTTTGAAATTCTGATAACTACGCAATGTAAAGTAGCCTATTGCAAAATGAAAGTTGAATGAAAGTTGTTGTACGTAAGTATTCAACATTGTCTTTGAGAGCTTGTTAAAAATGAGAAATCACCCGTCGTCCATCGACTCGTTCCAATTAATGAAGCAAGGATATGACATCAAATTACAAAATAATTTGCCACGTCGGCTAGTCTCGGGGCTAATTATGCTACTAACGTTTGCAGCCGTTAAAGGGTTCAGAGTGCTATTTGTCATTTGACACTTACGAGGGGGAATATCGATTGGCTCTTCCAATAGTCACTTTTAGCTGGAAGCGCGCGCATCACTTTAATGCATAGTCAAGTGTAGGCCAAACGACGTCCGATGTCGTAAAAATAAGTTGTATGAATTAAGTAAAAGATAATGACTTCGGAACATTATTTCTACATAAAGGTACGTCTTGCACGCGAACGGTCTCGTTGATGTGTGAAACTCTCACTGGCAGCTTAATTACAGTTAATTAGATCACTTTTGTACCTATCTCATATCGCTGTTGCTGCAGGATTTTCTTGCATTCATTACAGATTTTGTGTTAAGTTCGTTTCATTAATTTTGACGTGACAACGTCTTAAATTAGGTTGCGGCTGGGAGTCACTTATGAAAAAGTGTAACGCTCGGTAACGTTACGATGAGTCACCGAACGAGAGAGAGGCCCGCCGAATGCCTTGCGTCTCTCTCCCACTCAACTATGATCGGTAAAAGACGTTGTCACGTAAAATCTTCGCCCGTAAAACCGACTTTACAGGCAACCATTTTTTTTTATTTATTTTTAGGATGAGGACTCTGTGTGTTGAATATAATATACAGGGTTATTTATTAAAGGGTTAAATTGATTTGAAGTTTCCTCACCTTTTGGATGGGACAACCAAATTGGCTATATTTTCGATTCTTTATTCTTGTAAGTATATAAAGTTCTAAAATGCTTTTGATATAACTGAAATAAGTTTTTTACATGTATAAACACTTCTCAGTTCATGAATTAAAGTATAATAACTGCAAGAATCATGAGGATTCCTTGAAATGCGTCAAATTGGAAAATGTTTAATAACCATATTTTACGCGTAATGTTTACTATTACGAGATAATAACAGTTGTTTCTAGTAAATAATAATACGTTATAGTGCGAACAATCTTCAAGTACCGGTCGATTGACAACTTTATGGCAACATTATAGCGTTTACGTCGATGAAGTCCTTTTAATGCCTTTACGGTATATAATTAAGAGGAAAAACTTTGATTACGTATATCTATTTGAAAACCGACAAAAAGTTTATAAACATTACTTGAAAAGTGTACGTAACAATGGTGTTTACGTCATACATCGGAGCGCGAACACGGACGGTGAGTGAAGGCGTGAAACCGCGCTAGTTAACAGAGGTCATTAGGCAGGCCACATGGCAGATCGCTCAAATCGAGCCGAAACAAATTACTTATTTAAATGGAAATTACCGTTTGTGAGGTGCCGGACGCTTTGACGCGCATGTGCGTACTCCGACGCCATATGTGGCCGACCACGGTTTTTGTTCCGATTTCAAATTGTCATGGTCTATTGATTCATGCCGACTTTTTGTTCAGGAACGATATTTTTGATATATGCCTTTTCGATTCATGTTACGTGCATGTTTATGAGTTCAAATCGGGATGTAAAAAATAGAATGCTGTATATAGGAATTATACGATGACCTTTTTATAATGTTGATTTATGAGCTGAGTACCGTTATTCAAGTTAAACAGGTCTTGTCTGATGTAGATACTTAAAATATTTCTACACACATACACAGATTTACCTAAAACACTGCAGGAATAACAAACAAATCAAAAGAATAGGGGACAAGCATGTATCTCAACTTACTATCTTTTAATTTCATCCACGTTCAGGCTCACGCTCTACATTTTCAAAATGTAGCGCATTTTCTTTCCAATATTTCCACTACCTCCAAAAATTTATCGATAACTCAACTATCAGAAAGTTAAGCGATCTAATAGCCATGTTTTAATATTCACAAGCAACGCCTAAGCCGTAATGTGCGCGTTTAAATTTGATAAGTCGATGAAATTGTGTGGTAATGTGTCGGACACGGGCGAGCGGCGCCCTGTATCTGTCCGACATTGTCCGACACTCTGACCACTCCGAACATTAGCCCCGGGGCCGCTCGACCCGAACAAACGCCGACCAAACTCGGATTATGAATATCTAGATGCAGTTCTGAATATGTTTGACGTGAATTATGTGTAGGAGTTTGAAAAGGTAATCGCTGCGAGTATTTTCAAGGATTGGGTGCGAGAACAATTAATCTAACTGTGCTTTTGTGATATTCTTTCCTTACTCTCATTAGAGGATCAAATTTTTGAAGGTGGTCAACCAAAAAAAAAAAAAGAATTCCTCAAAGATTTCGACACATTACCGAGCCACGTCCAAAACACGTCTGTCAAAAATTACCTACTAATATTTTGCGTGTTGGAATTTGCTCCAAAATGTTGTATTGTCGGCCGACCTTCACCGCCTGGGACCAGATAATAGGTGCACCAATTTGAAACCAGTTCCCGCGTGATAAAAAACAAGAGACGGACGAATGGAAACAAGGGACCCCCTTCTCCGAAACCTTTGTTCTGTCTCATTGTAATGTTGTTCTAAAGCGACGCGGGAAAATATTATGTACTCACGTAGGCGCTATAATATTATTTAAATGACATTAGTTTACACGTAGATAGATACAAGAAAATGTACTTAACAGATATTTATTTATGCGCGTTTTTGTCCCATAGTATTAAGACAGTATTCAGCTGAGGCATTGTTATAGGCTAAAAGTAAACAAGATCTCTTAACAACAAGTGCAACTTCTTTATAAAAGTACATAATATGTATAATACGTGGCATTAAACTAGACTTGAGAGCGTGCACATTCAAGGTCATACTCTTGCAAATACGTTCGCCTCGCGTGCATCGCTCGACATCGCCGACGGCCGCGGGTCTCACTCAGACAGTTCCAAGAAAAAGTCGTTAAACTCACGTATTTTTGGTAGCAGCTTAATGCCAGTAATTTCCAATGAAATTATTATAATTAGCTCCATTTATACGATAGTAACAAACAAATAAAACGGCTGGAACAACGCGCCTGAGGGCACGCAACTCACTTTTCCATTAGTTACGAGACGACCTGCACCGATTTGTAGCACTATTTTACATTAAATTGAGGTTTACTGCTGCTGCAAATTGAAGTCGACGTTTGCACGACTTATTGATCTAGAAGTGCTTAGACATACATAACATAACTAGCTTATTCATAAACTATCTTTAAGATGTACTACGACTACGCAAAGTGGTCAAATGTGAATGATCGTCAGTTACATTTTAGTTACATTTTTGGCATGTATGAGGCCTGTAAAGCCAAAGTCCAAGAGTTTCTATGTCTACCGCCTGATTAATCCCTTTAATTAGCAAGATGAAAATATTTTCAGTTTACTTGCATTAAGTTCCTCAATATCGCGTGTCTTTAGTACAACTCGTAATTAGTTGGAAAACAAATGTTTTGGTAGCTTTAAAACATGTGACATTCAATAAAACCGCAGCGACACATGTCCATGCAAGGTTCGCTAGTAACAATTAGGTAGTTGACATTCCGTCCGGACTGTGCCCCCCTGGTAATAGTGTGGAACTGTTTCAAAGACATGTAATTTCCTTTAACTTCTGTTTTATATTTTTTACATTTAACTAATTGAACCGCGTAGAATATTAATTGCTGAGAAAATTACCGGCGCAGGCCCCCGGGGCCTAAACCACAAAGACTCGACGCACGACGCAGCGACGTAGAGCAGTCGAACTCACAAAAACGAACAATTATGCATTCAACTCTTTGTTTTACAACAATTACCTAAGACCAACGTTTCTACCATATTTTCTTCGTAAGTGGGTTGATTTAATTACCTATGTATGGGTAATTATATGTCTATATTACTTACACGTGCAAAAAGCTGCGTAGATACAAGCTGTGCCGATTACAGAACGCATTTTGCGATACATTGTATTGATTTGTAAGTAATGCAGTTATACTGGCAATAATGACTGCTGTTTCATTCGCTTCAGTTCAGTTAGAATATTTTGATTTAATTAACGATAGCTTTACTAGCATCTCAAGGCTTTATTCGTACACTTGCGTAGGCGCAACCAGTTTCCATTATAAAAGCTGCGACGACGCGGCGACGCAGCACTGTGCCACGAAAACGATGCAATGTTGAAGTTTAATCGCTGAAATACCGTACAGCATTAATACTTAGGTATGTTTTCAATCATAATCGTGAACCGCACCAGTAAAGTCCATTACTTACTTATAACAATAGCAACAATTAGATAATAAAACAAAAGACTATAATTTGGCGTCACGAAAAGTGGTGGTGGTGAACAATCGCGGGTGTATAGCAGCGATTACGAGGCGTTGAGAGGTTCTCCGTCACGTACCGCGCGGCGGAAGAACAAAGCGGTGTTCGCGTATCTACTAAACAATTGAACGCCCACAAAAAGTCCCATAATTCAATTTGCATCCCGCTAGATAGTAATAGTCGGCAAGAACTGGGTACGGTTAGTGCCGCAGGCGGCGCGGGCGCAGCTCCGCTTGCAACGCTGAGAACAGCTTTCGCCGCTTTTCAACACTTCGACGAATCGATTAGATTGACGTGTTTCTTTTACTGATTTTACCTATTACGGGTGTAATTTGCGACGGATTTTTACTTTTTTGCACGCTCTTGCAGGCGTGGATTGCAGACTGCTTAGTTATTATATCGATAGGTGTGGAAATTAGATTGAGAAGCTGTTTATCTGTTTCACTCAACTGGCATAAATTTGTAAAAGTAAAAGTAAATCATTTGCGATCATTTTTGACACTTGATACACCCTGAAGGTTGTCAAGTCTATCGACGTACGCACAATACCGCCCGACTGGCAGACAATCGGCATAAGAATGTTGAATTTCACAAGAGTCCACCACAACGACCACAACCTTGTAACAACAAACGATATCTTAACAACTGTTACACATCTTGTAAGTGGTACTGATATGGTAATAGAACAACGTTACGTGGTGGTATCGGTGCCGTGCGTGTCGACAGGCGAGGTGCGAGCGCGCGGTCCAGCACGAGGTGACTCGCGCATTATTATGATAATGCAGGCGGAGCAGATGCTATCGCCGCTATCCGCTCTCGTAACACAATTGAATTAGCATAGCGGGCCGTAGCGGGCGGTCCGCGCCACGCGACCACCTATGCACCACATCATTGATTCCATTTCGAGACTAATCGAACTAGGCGTCTATAATATCTTCAATAATATCACTTTAGTTCGTCTTAATCGTTTCGATGATTTGTTTCCATCTTGTAACGAACACGTTGATCAGATCAGAGACTACGCGAAATATGGCATGACTAACAAGCACTGCTTATCATTTTCACAAGTAATGAAAGTCAACTGACGGGAACGAGAATAAGTCGTGTGGAGCCTACGACTTACGTGTTTGACAGTTGGAACAGTTGATTTATTGTTGGATTCTGATTTATATGGCTCTCTTATTTCTGACTTTCCTGACGAGAAGTAGAACGTAAATACGTGCCTGAATAAAGAAAGCGTGAAGAGATGTGACATAGAGAGTTACTTCTAGACGCCGGAACTGAAGCACAACAGCCAGAAAACAGTCAATGCAGTGCCAAAACTTTAGCTCAATTTGGCATCACTCGGTGCATTCAATCGGTTTCAGTCTCGTAGGTAAATTGTGCTAAACGTTTCCACACGTCCGTTGGCCAGTTGCGGCGTGTTGTTATGAATGAACAGCGACTGAATGGACTCACCGCAGACCGCAACGCACCGCTTGTCAGTCGAGACCACTCCATCTACTTTAAATAATTGCTGAGCGCCATAGATGAACAAATATCGTAGAGTGGTTGGTCGACCTTTATTGGCAATTTTAATAAGTACCTAATGACGGTCAATTATGTTGGCTATCTATCTACTTGCAAGCGTTTCCTGTGAAAAATTGCAGTAGATAGAGTGATGCAAACATAAACGGACAATAAAAGTGATCATTATTTTAGATCATTTAATGAAATATGTGCAACATATTAAGTACACAGTTTTACAAACAAAAGGAAACAGTAACCCAAGAGGTCGACAAACTCCCCCGCAAAAGATCAACAATGTGACTGCATTAGAACCATCAAAGTCAGGCGCGGCTTAAACTGAAGTGCCGTCGAGTATTCATGGAGGAGCTCATGATATATGGCCCTCAGAGATCCCTCTTTGAGGGAGCTAATGGCCTTACGACCCTCTCATATATCGGGTAAAAAGTAAACGAGGAAGATGTAGAAGTTATAGTTTTGTAAAGACGTACAAAAAAATGTGTGTTGAATTTAGAACAAAAGATTAATTGTATAAATTAAGGCAGAGTTCTTAACTCTACACCAAACTGAATAAAATAGTCACAAAATATAATTACTTTTCTAATCTAATCTGTATATTTAAGAAACCGTCCCTTCAATTTGGTAAAGTCAGCTTGAAAATTGGTCTCCCCATTCAAAAGTTTCACCAAATCCCCTTCGGTAAAGAGACATCCGGATTCATAACATAACAGTCTGTTGCCACGAGTGCGTTTAATGGCCACTACACTATAAGGAGCATTTGTCTGACTTCTACAAATTGCAACCGGAAAATTTACACTTAAAAGCCGGATGCTTCATAGTAAATAGTCGCAATTTCCGATGTATCTTGTAATGTATGGGATGTGCGCTGGTTTTACGGTAATTGAATAGGTAATTGTAAAATTTATGGCTCCAGCCTTGTGAATATGTATTGTGATTCATTTATTACCTGGAAATGCTGAACGACATAAATAGGAGAAGAAATAGAAAACTTATATTTCAGATATTGACGACTCATTCCAACGATAAAAATGAATCAATACTCGATTCAATCACAAAACATAAGTGACACCATTAGAAGTGACAGTCACTAAACCTTATAAATAATCCGTTATGGTGATAAGAGATTCGGCGGTTGTATGAATGGTATCGTTGTGGAGCGGCGCGGCGGGGGGCACACCGCGGGACGTCGGCACCGCCTGCCCAGCTTCTTTGTGCCTCGCCTAAGTGTTAAATTAATTGTTGCCCACACACCAACAACACCCTTTAACTAACAACGGCATTATGCGAAATAATCAATATTGATTTAGTTTCTCTTTATAAATGACCAGTAATATCAACATGGCTTAACCCGCATTAGTCTAATTCCTCAACACATTCGGGTTGACAGTAGAACAATGGAGACGCCGCTTCTGATTTTTTTATTCGGTAGAAGGTATTAATTAGTGGTACACCTTCGAAAATAACCTTCTCCGTTGTCGGGCCATCATATATTGACAGGGCGCGCGATGACGGCGCTGACGGGCAGCGGCGGCGCCTCTGGGCCCGTGACTTGCAGCTTGCCTTCATTACGCGCCTCCGAGCCGCCTCCGAGCCGCCGCGAGCCGCCCCACCACCACTCCACACACTAACAAGCCGGGCTAATGCAATGAGTTGCAAAATCTCGACCCATCATCGAGTTTTAACCCATTTTTTACTATTCAATAATCGTCTCTACATCGCCTTTGTAAAGACCAAAATGTTCCGGCAAACGTTAGGGCCATATCCAGGAGCTGTCTGGAGCGATTTTGATGACATTAATGACTCCTAAATCGGACCGATACTTTTAAGTCTCAAGGGTTCGATGCGACTATATTAGTTTCCTTTGGCTGTTGGGAGCGGCAGAGACCACTATTAACTGAGGGCGGTAACAACAAAGAGCTACAAAGAGACCCTTGGAGAGCAATCATTGAGGGTGATTGAGGCGGCGACCTGTGATATGCAACGAATCTGTGGACCGATAGTTGGTTTAGCGATGATTGGACGACTGATTGTTAAAGGGTTTTCTTTAGAATATCGAGACATACGTAGAGCTTTTATGAGAACTAAATAAACAATGCAAATTAAATACAGCGTGTAGACCGGAAAATATTTAAATTAAAGAAACAATACTTCGAAAGAAGTGTGAATCACGCAGGGTATTCTGTCGATAATATCTGCAAGGCAGCATCATTTTATGTTCTTGTAACTCGAATGTAAAATTATTTCCTGGACTGTTTATGTGATTAGTACAAGGAGGAGAAGCTGGCTTTTTTCTTGCGAACCGCAGTTTTTTATACATCATTAAGTTCGCGTCTATTGCTTAATTGCTTGTGATTTTTTTATTGTGGTAGTTAGTGTGTAGTGGGATGAAGGCTATACTGCTGATCATTAGGTTTGTGGCGTCGCCCGCATGCCCTGGCTCTAAGAATGTAGTGTTATTGTTCACAGCTTGTATAGTGCATAGCCGTTAGTAATGTTTGCTCATGCGCAACCATTCGTCTTCTTAACGACTTCTCACATTTAGTCTGCCAACTCGTTATGTTGAAAACAAATACTTCATAATGATACGTTAACCTTCGAGGACTAGTTTTTAAGTTTAAAAAATGTTAGTTGTAATTTTTGCTTTGCTAACAAAAATAGGACAACGATTAAGCGAATGTATTTAAAAATAAATTACGAATTAAGTAATCTTATTTCTCTGCTTTTTTGCGAGTTTTTGCATTGTATGACATGCAAGAATTGAAATAGGTTCGATGTTACAAAGAGTTCATCATGATTTTGATAGAGTGTGTTGTAATAAAATTCTGATGACCGATAATATTCTTGACTTAGTCGTTGTGAGTCTTTTACTATCATAAATATCACCTATAATACAGCTGAAGAGTCTTTTTGTTTGTACTACCATTGAAAGGTATAAAATATTTCTGTACTAGCTTTTGCCTACGGCTTCAACCGCTTGTATTTAAAAAAATATCTGTGACTATAATTTCATATTTTCACCTCTAACAGCCTTCATTTCCCAACTAGCTAATAAAAATATGCATACCTACGGACAAATGCCTTGTTACTATACTTCTATACGACATTTAGTGGCGGGATAATGCAGAAATAAACATAGTACTAAAAAGCTTAGTACTTGCTTCAATAATTATTTCTTTCAAGCAATTTTCACGACTTTTTACTCAAAAAGTAGCGTGAAAAATAATGAAACACGCCTAATTTCTTTCCTTTACATAAATGCTATACTTACACGTAGGTAATTCTTCCCTTAACAAAAATATGCACATATTGTATTTTATGATAGGCATAGAATATTCTAGTAGTCGGTTATACAAATTAATCTATAAGTATACGTTGTTCAGTATGCGTAACAACATGACACATTATGTAAATTAAAATAAATATTTCTTTACTAAACATTAAAGAAAACGTTGTTACTATGTAAAAATAACACCATTGCATGTTGTGAACCATAAAAATGCTAAAATAAACACTTAAGTGATGTACTAACAACGATTGGACAGCTCTAGGGACAACACTAGTAACTGTCACATTGTATGTCATTGGGCGGAATTTGCTGGCCGGCATTAAAAATGGGGAAACAAAACGGATTGACATCCTGCACTGAAATATTAGCTTCGGTTGCAGGTAAGAAAATTCATGTACTTTTCTTTTGAGAAAGTAATAACGAATCCAGCTATATAATTTTGGTTACCTCCCGTATTTTCTCCAATACAGATAAAATAGACCTGAGTCAGCCGGCCTGTTTAATTATTTGTTTATTTTATGTTCTACTGCTAAACAAAGGTATACCCTTTCTAATTACCATCTCTAAGAGTCAAAAGTGCAAGGCAAGTTTTACAGATTAACTAGTAAAAAAATAGCCCGAAAGCTGGCAAGCAAATCCTTTAGTCACTTCTACAAAAGCTAATTAATAACTTCATATTAGGGCAAGCCGGCAATGCAAATGGCATGGGCTACATACAAGCCAAAAAGCCCGGCTTACGATAATAAGATCAAAATATGGTCCTATCAGTAAAGGAATAAAAATATAATGTAACAATAAAAAGTTAATAGTTCGACTAGTGTCTTAGCGACTGCTGGGGTTTATCTTAATCGCTAGAACTGTTGAGCTTGCACTTTTAGGCCCGTATTAATAGACGTCACTCAACTCCGAGACGCTCTCTAGTCTCTTGCTGTCCTTGTCATTCTAAAGGGAAAAATTAAGGACAGCATTAAACTTGAGAGCGTCTCAGAATTGAGTGACGTCTATTAATACGGGCCTTAAACACTAGGCACAACACTGCAACCCAAGCTTTTGGATTTTTAAGAAAGACATGCCACTATAACTACCCGTTACGACAACGTTTGCCGTAAACTAAGCATATCACACAAAAAAGCTAAAAGAAATACTTTGAACGAACGAGATATCGAGAAAGCCGTGTGATACTTTAAACGCAATAATTATCCAGTAACGGTACAAAATTAACGTCTAACTAGTATTAAAAGGCCTTTTGCGGTTGCGGCAGGAAACTGCAGTTGCGTTGCGTTGTGGTTGCGAGTTTTTGCCCAGTGTGTGGATGGTGCGTTGAATTAATAAGCCTGAATAATTGACGGCCGATCTAGTTGTCCTGCGGTGTTTTTACAGCTTAAATGCGGCATGTAACGCTTTTATTTAATGACGAGGAGAGTCAGGCTGAAAAGTAGAGCATTTTAAGTTTGTGTTTTGTTTTTTTGTGAGTTGCAGTTGTTTGATTATGGGCGTTGTTGTTACCATTGCTTTTGCAGCTTTCTTTTGTTTAAATGATGTATTATATAATAAAAACAGATTCGTTTTAGGAGAACTTTTCATTATTTCCACCGTAGGGGCCGAACCTATCATAAATATGTGGTTATATGCCAACACCAAAAAAAAATGTACCTAACTAATAATTTGTAATGATTACTAATTAAGAAATGATCGTCAAAACACTCCACTCTCACAGATCAGACAGCAACTGAACCAAAACTCAACAAGGCACAAAATGCGCGATAAAACAATTAGACGTGCGACAATAAATCGTTGAAACACGCGCACTGACAGATTTGCACTTCATTAGTGATTTTTTTTAACCCTGTCGCCGCAGACGCGCGACTAACATTGTTAAATTTGTCGCCGGCACCACGTCGCGTTGACGGATACCAACGTAAATAACTTAACGAGAAATCTTTAGAGACGTTTAAAATAATGCTTCAGATACGATTAGTAGAATGTGGGTGTCGAGCACTGTCATGTCAAGATTTTGATACAAAGTAATGGTAATTTTAGACTGAATGTTAAACTAAGGTGAGGGCAAATGTCGATGACGCAGTTGCATAAACAATCTGTAAAACTGTTTATAAAGATCGTACTATACAAGACTACTTACACTGAATAATTGGATAATTATCAGAGACAAAAATCTTAAAAATGGGTTTTTTATTGTTTGGGTAATGTTACGTTAAGACTCCTAAAACACTGTACCAATTTCGGTGAATTTAGGTATAAATATTAAAATGAGAGCTTAGTGGCCGACCTATGTTTTTCGACATAGGCTACTTTTTCACACACAAGCAAAAATTATCATGCAGATAAAGATAGACCTATATTAAATAAAAACTACTCTTACTCAAATAGGTATTAGGTATAACAATCTTACGACAACAATAGAAGTTTTCACAACAAATTCATCAACATTATCTCAAACAACATAAATATCAATTGAACAGATGAAGATAAGCCAGCCTCGCAAGCCACAGAGTATCAATCTAAAAGCGTCACACTCACGTGACGACTGTTTAATGCTCGGTCGGAATGTCCCCGACTTGCGCACTAAATATTATTTCCCCGACAGCTTCATTTAAATACCTTTTGTCAATGAACGGGTTAACACGACGAGTTGGTGCTATAAAAAAGAGTTATGGCGGGCCCCGTCGCTACCGATACGGTTTATTTTTTAAAATAATTGGTTCAAGCGACAAATATTTTAATTAGAATTTTACGTAGTTGGAGGTGCATGTGTTGTTCTAACATTAGCATGCTCATTATGTTAGTGTTTTGGATGACAGATGTTTTGTGTGGATGATGGATAGAGTAATGCTGTCTATTGTAGTAGAGAATAAATAAGCTTTGAAAACCTCAGTTGGTTTGTTATTTATCTTGGCTAAGTGTTTCTTTTTAATTTACCTATTTATGCATCACCTACTTTTATTTATATCGACATGATTTTAAGGTACGTTTGTCCGGCAACAAAAACAAATCTTAGAAAAAATACACAAATGCCACTTAACAAAAACTGCATCTAACTAAACATTTTAACAGTAAGTGGCCTCATCCCAAAGTTAAAGTGTTTAATCCTAAGCAAACCGTAACACAAAGCACCGTTTCTATCAAAAGTGACGTATCTCAAAACGCATTGTAGTACCTCGTACTATGGTAGCGCCATTTCAGGTTTTCGGTGACATTCAACCATGTTACTTTTGCGACAAAGTGTTGGATTTGCGACTTTACTACGTCTCATGGTACGGTGACAAAGCTAAGCACCTTAATCCCCATAACAGCCATTTAGGAGCATTACAAATAAAAGTTTGTCGGTCGTCGATTCGGTTGAATGCCACAATGGCCATTGAAGGGGCTTCACGCTGCGCGCCGTGAATGGGCCAGCGCCAAAAAAATCTATTAGACACGCATAATGGTCCCGATGTATGGTATTGAAGTGCGGATGAGATGAAAGTTCTTGATTTGTTGTGTGAAGTGGGTGACGGAGATAGTTCAGTGTTCCGGGTCGTTTGCGTGAAGTAGAAGTGATTTTGGCATTTTATTCCGGGCTGAAGAATTTTGCATTTGTTAAAACCAGCAAAATACTTAATAAAACTACAAGGAATAACTGCTGTTACTTTTAGAGAATTGAATTAAAAAGTGCATCTATTTAAAAACTGTTTTAGTTTATTACGCAATGCTAGAGAGGTTTTAGGTGAATGAATCGATCAGCATTTTAAATAGGCACTACTCACTTTGTTCTTGCTTTACTAGCCAGAACAAAGTGACCTAAAACTCACAGTGAATGTAGATAGACTACACAGAAATTGACAGTGAATCATATTTCTCTGAATATCTAACGGCAAAAAAACTTACACGATGCTCTGCCCACGTACCTAGGTACTTATTGAATAACAGATCCATATCATGATTACCAATAATAAGACATACCTATTGTTCAATATTAAAATTACTAAATAATTTTGTAGAAGGTCCGATCTTTACATCGGAACAATACACATTGTTCTCCGTTACAAAAGCGCAATAAAATCGAACGATTTGATTGAATTTGTTTTTACGTTTGGGGAGTGTGTTCTCGTTGACAAATATTTAGAAGGAAGATGGATGGAAGAGGAAACAATCGGGCTCTATTCGGAAGCTTTTGTTTGATTCGATTGATTTGATTGAGCGCCCTTTGACAATCGGCAGCGTTAACTTTCGAAAGGTGTAAATTAGTACATCAATATTTCTACTAATAATATACAAAATCTTTTTACTGTTTTATTGTTCATTAAAATCAACTTTCTGCAACTGCAGGTCTAATTAGCAAATATTTGTGTTAGTTTATTTATACCTTATACACGATATGTAAAAAATATATAAGGTTTTATATAACCTGATTCTTGAGGAACTATAACAGCACGCTTCGATCTAAGGCAGTGGAACAGAAGACTCAGTTTCATAGTAGGCAGAATGATGTTCTTAAAAAAGAGATAGTTTCCAATGGTACAATTGAGTTTTTAACTATTTTATTCGGTAATAAATAGTGCGTAACACGAACTATAATAACCATAAAAACAAAATGAACATAGCACAGAGCTATTTCTTGGTTTACGTATGTACGAATGTACTTTTATTACATGTATGGATATTTCCGTGAATGCAGGGTAAAATAAAGTCGTATTTAATGTTAAAAGATAAATATCGACATACAATAAAATAAACATTAAATGTCAATACAACTGACATTTAGCACGGAAACATAAATGCAGATAGAAAGATAACTACAGGTAAGAGTCATCAACACGGAATAATATTATTTATAATACAATGTAATAATATATAAAAAATGTAAGTGGTTTTGTTTTTGTTGACAAACAAACCAACTATCTACTTAGTAACTTTAAACGAGCAATATAGATAAAGTTTATTTAAAAAAATACCACTTAATACCTTTTGGCATTTTCCACCACTCAAAAAGGGCAGAGAAGAGGTAAAAAAACATTTATTTCAAAAACTGCTGTATGGATTTGGATAAAAAAATATTTGGAAAAGGTTTACCTTTATAATATTACTTACTTATTAGTTATATTCTTGCAAAATTGCGAATGCAAAAAAAACAATGTTAATCCCAAATTCAACAATGTTACTTCGGCGACAGTTTTTCTGTTATGTATTTGTAACTATTCTCGTAAAAAATTAAAACAATCCAAAGTTATGTATTTTTTGGTAAAGTAGTAAAATTTTTACAAACATACTTATATACCTACCTACAAACAAAACGACATTCTGTTTCTAGCAAACTAAATTATGCTACATAAGTACAAACTACCATGTTTCATATTTTTTGTTTTGACATAATGTTATAGTTCACATAATACAGAACGATGTAACGTCTAATGAGACCTAATGATCTTTAATAGACACCTATGTAACGAAGCAGGTGCTACTAGGAGGAGTTTCACTTCAGCTCTATTGTTTTGTCTATGGGAAGAAACAAGATGGCGCTTTAGATAGCGCCAGGACAATGAGAAGAGAACTGCTGAAAAAAGTAAACTGCTAGTGTGAAATTAACAATTACTTAAGTATGTATCTGCCCATATTACATTGTGAAGTAGGTAATGTTTTCACATCAAGGCCCGGTTAGCATATTATTATTTTGCAACGTAGGGAAGTGTTACTAACATGGATTTAAGTTTTATTTTTACTAACAAATTAATTAATTAATTATAATTGTATGTATGCTAGATTAAGGTATTTATATATGGGCCTATGCAGCCAGAAATAAATTTTATTTGATTTGATTTGATTATTTTTATTCGTGTATAAAAAACGGTACGTGTAAAGTTTCTTGTCCATACTTCTCCATACGAAATTTATAAAATTACTATTTGGTATGATCGACTATTTCAACTACTTTACTTCTAAATGACAAAGTGCCTTTCTATTAGATAGAAAAAAATCTATTCTGGTATTTTTATTGGTTTTAGCACGTATGCTTCTTAACTATCTTGTCACTGTACTTTGACAGTTTTGCGATAAAGATAGGAATGGACAATGTTTAGCTAAGTAACGTTTATTGAACTTAGCCAAAAAAAAAAACAACAAATTCATGGAAAATTAATAAATTTTCAAACGTTAAAGTAAAATGTTAGGCAGTTATTTTCCACACAAATATTGTATTATTATTAATTCCACACAAATATAGTATTTTCATAGAAAAACTCCTATTGGTTGTGGTACGTTCTGTAACTTTGCAAAACTGACCTTTAACGCCATGAGTCCTACCTTTTGTCCTACGTACTATAAGAAAAAAACTAAAAAAAGTACTGAAACAAAATAAGCCTACCCATAGTTGACGTTTGTTTTTAACCGACTTCAAAAAAAGGAGGAGGTTTCTCAATTCGACCGTATATATGCTTTTTTATTACTTGTGATTTGAGATGGAGCAGAATGAATGTAATGTTGTAATTACATTCATGTGACCATCATTTGATTCATCTTGTCCTAACATGTGGTGCTAAATTTAATCTGGCCTATAAACTTGTAAATGTACATTTTAGGAAATTAAGATTTTTTAGACTAAGATAAAGACTAAGTATGTATCTGAACAGTATGATATTTAAAAATGTGCCGACGGAACGTAGACCTTTGACTCTACGGCTCTACTTAGAGTTCTAGGTAATGACATTCCTTTTTTTACTTATTTATACAGCCTAGTTGAGCCTAGTTATTATTATATGCAAAAAATGTGTACACAGCTGGTATTTTGATGAAGGACAAATACATTAACAGGTACATATTTTATTTGCCTTTGGTTATGTAAGTAGGTATTTTAGCAAAAAAAAATACCCAAGTCACTTTGTACAAACTGTTTGGAAAATAATGAGTATTGTATAAACATAAATCATCACTGTTGCCCATAATTGTAAAATATTTTAGATACAAAATCATTATGTGAAGAGAACTACTGTATTACGGTACAAAAACATAAATAAAACAATTATAAGTTATCAGTTAAGCGTCTAGGTTAGCTTAAACTTTATTAGAAATTCTTAGTATAAGCGCTGTTCCCTACTATTTTGTAAATACACCTTTGTACACAACAGCTGTTCGGGATCTGTCAAGTTGACGTTAAAGAGGAAGTTCACAACAAACTTACAATGGTCTTGTTGTTGGGCGGCGCCGGCAGCGGCGCGTACATATCGGTGATCATTGCAAGAACAACACTAAACGTGACACATAGCGAACTGAAACTGTTAGTGTCACTTGTTAAACAACGCGATGCCGTGTGCGCATACTGACGCGAACGTGAGCGATGCCTCAGCGCGCGGCCGACGTGTGGCGCGCGCTTCACTACGCGCGACCGGCCACCGAGCGGGGGAGTGCGACGGAGGGGGTGCGGGGGAGGGGAGGCAGTGGGCGGGGCCAGCCAATCCCAGCCTCTTACCGCGCCCCGCCCACGCCGTGCCCCGCCCGCAAGGTCGCAGCGGGCGTATCGATCGCACGCGCTCGCACGACCAGACTCCATTTTATTTCGGCGTCCCTCGATTTGCATAAACTTTTTTGTTTCAAATTATTGCTTAGTTGGTACTTCGACGTAATGTTGGGTACAGTTGAACTTTGAGTCGTTCAAGTTATTGAAGTTTGAAATTTGTCAAAGCCGACGCGATTTGACACAATTGTAAAGTTTTTCAACTGGGCCTGTGTGCATTAGGTGAATGATAACGTAGGAGTTTATAATGGAGACACAGGGAGAAGTCCTTCGAGGGAGAATAGGGGTGGCCTGGACCTTAAAGTGACAATCTATTTCCTAATAGGTCAAATGTTGCCTAAGGACTCTTTATTTTGATATTTATTTATTTACTTTCAACAAATAGATTATTGAGGGGGTGATCTTGTTTCAAAGTTAAACTTTTTTAATTTTGTAGTTTAACGGACTACTCAAAGCTCTGTCTTGTGCTGAAATAAAAGCCGACGGCTAAAAATAGTCACAATATTCTTGATGACAGTCAGAAGTCTAAAGTCCAAAAGGAAAAGTACTGAGGCATTATTAGCCATTTGATGAGACCGAGAGGTACAGGCCTCCTATAAACTGTGAGAAAAAAAAATGTTAAAATACTTTCAGCCTAAAGTAGGTGGGCTCGTGGCTTAAATTTAATTAACATGTAAAAAAACGTTAAATTTATCCTAGGGTTACTTACTTCTTAAAGAAGTCAGAATTGATATAAAGGAATAGAATACAGAGAAAAGTGTCTACAGGACTTAACTATCTAGAACAACACTTAGTGTCTATTAGGTAACCATAACAGAACGGGCTAACTTAAAGTTAACGTAGCTAAGATGCGGTCTACTAATAAATAATGCTATTTAAAAGAACGCGTTACACCAAATTTACTTCATTCCAAATGTAATTTCTGGAGAACTCGTGAAATTCATCGTTTTAGAATCCCCTAACACACATTTCCCCCTTCACCATAACATCTGACAGAAGGTTATTACGAGCTAATAGCGCCGGTGAACGACCAACAAGGTGCTAAAGATAATGAAATATAATGCTCACCACAAAAAACATTATAAACACGACCAAATAATTCGTAATGGCACGAAAAAACGGAGCTACGAAAGTTTGCGTGAAAAAAAATGATAGCGCCCTTCCGCACCCGAGTTCCTTCAGACGATAAACCTTCTTAGAGGGACGTCGTCGCTTCAAGAATAGCTTAAACGGCTAATAGTTTTATGACACGCATAACACCAGTAAATGTTAGATGGTACAACAGCCCATATTGAACTTTATGCTACAGTTCTCAAGGTGCAACATCCCATTCAAAGAAGACCGGAAATGACAGTTGCAAGGCATTATAGCGACATTAGGCAGGGGTGCCATCGGGTTCATAAAATAGTGAAATCGTGGCGAGGTGAGGGGTGTACGGCGAAGAGGGGTAGGTGGGCGTGTCGGGGATAACGAAATAAAAATGCTCAGCCCGTTCATGGGCGACCCGCGACCGTGCGAACTCCGCTTAACGCAATAAACATTTTAATTTGAACGCGAATCTCACGCTGAGATGTGAAATTACGACGAAAGGGCGGCGTGTGCGGAAGAAATCAAATTACATGGAAATTTCATGAGAGGCGTTTTTCGCGAGCCCATCGGAGATAAAGCAAATATGAAAAATGTGATTGAGAGTTAAAAATTAATTGATTGACATTTTTTGTACATCTGAGGGGTTCTTATTTATATGTTCAAGTTATTTACTACGGTATGAAATGAAGTAGTAAGTAACGATCAGCGCCCTCATGAAGCAATGTGGTGAACTGACGACGTAGTCAAAGTAGCAATACAGGCCTGCTGTCTGTGTTGCTACTTTGACTACGTCTAAGTGTCTAAGTACTATGTGTCGTCTACAAATCCGAGATTAAAGATTAAGATCTACTCAAAACTGAATTTGTAATAAGACGTCACCAGTGTAATAAGCTCTTACAGGAGATAATGGCACTTCAATTCATTTAAAAGTATTTAGACCAAACAATGCGGACACATTGCCAGTACTACACTTCTATTTACTCTACTATACTTCATACGTAGATTACTTATTCCAAACCGCTTTCTGACCCAGTTATCTGAGTTATTTGACCTAGGAGCTATTTAAATAACTCCTGGGTCAACTAACCACCAGAGGAAATGCAACTTCACTTCACAGAAAAGAACTGCCAACACCAGAAAACAAAAATCAACAAACTTTAAGTACTAAGGGAGTAGAGCGCTGTCTATAGACACCCTTCTATCTTGAACAGAATCACCCATATATTAATTCTCAGTTTAGTAGCAAAGATATAATATTTTTTAAGTCTATTTTTTTTTAACCGACCTTTTGATAGACTATGCTTACGTATGTACATTGGTATAGTTTAGCTACAGTACATATCCTGTTTCCAGTTATGACAGT
Source organism: Athetis lepigone (assembly GCA_033675125.1). Taxonomy (NCBI): domain Eukaryota; kingdom Metazoa; phylum Arthropoda; class Insecta; order Lepidoptera; family Noctuidae; genus Athetis; species Athetis lepigone. The sequence continues at coordinate 13,518,586 of CM066239.1, read as the reverse complement.
TGATACAGTTTGATTGGCCGGCGTCGCGCGCTCCTGGCGGAAATCGGCGGAAGTGACCGACGCCGGACCCACTCCCCGATCATTCGATTACTACCATTTAACTTGGTGTCAGTTAGCATTTCATCTGCAGACAGACGGACAGGAAAAGCAGTTATATATTTTGTTTTTATGGACGTGTCGGTTAAGGCTCTTTACTACTTAACCGAACAATCCTGTGGATGACCAGAGTGACTATAGGCGTCCAGCCAAGGCAATTAACTAAGCGACTCCTCGCTAAGAAGCTCTTGTGGGGTGCCGAAAAGCTATACTGGCTTAAGAGTTTGTTATATCTGAAAGAGGAGGACAAAGAGAAAATAGGAAGAAATTAAAATAGGAAGAAACAACACAAAAAGCTCTGCGCTATTCTATATTTGTCCAAAGAAACCAACGATTTTGTATAGCATCGGCTAGCATATTAGCCGCAGAAAGAAACGGAATCTCAAGCTAAATTGGTATTTTTAATAACAAAAGCTGGAAAAGGACATTTAAAGTGACTGTACTAATAAAGTGTTTTTGGTTTGTACTAACGTTTATTCTGAAAAACTGAAAAGTCGATGTGATTGATTTATAATACAGATTAATACGGGATGGTATAAGTTTTGTAATAACAAGCGGAACAGTAACTAAGAGCGCTATCGAAACGATGAGAGCTGTATAGCTTGTTGTTGTTGTCGTTGCCTTCTCCGACGTATATCTATTGCTGTTGAAAAGTGATATGTCTACACTTTTTTGGAAAAAAAACACTCAGGGGCGGCAACAGAATATTGCGACAAAGTTCTTTCGACAAAGTTTTGTTAATCTGATTAATGGTATACCAAATTTGACACACCAACAACCATATATTGATAATTATAATAGATAATAGACACTTGTACTTTGATACTGATAATGAAACAAGTTCCATGAAACATCAAAGTACCCAGTAAACACCGTGTCCTAAAATATTTAGGAATATCAAAAAGGCTGTCCCTAATAATGGCCATAGTTGGTAATTGTCACAGTAAACACTACGATAGCCTGTAATTGTCCATTCAACTGTGACAAACTTAGTTCTTGTCTTGTAAACAATAGTTAACGTCAAATGTGAAATGCGAACTAATATTTGGTTGTGTGAACGTGTACAGAGTCTTAGGATTGGCTGTAGAAAAGTACAGAAATTAGTTTTTGGATGGTTTTCAATATTTAATTCAAGAAAAGGCTTGCTCTGTGAAATGAAATAAAATTCATATCTTCTAATTTACCCAGTTACTTGTTTTTATATTGTGAATATGTATACCTATAAGGCGGTTGTTTACGCGTAATAAGGAACGGATTTTGATGAAACTTTACATAAATATCACTTTCTGTTGTCTGTCCCTATGTTTGCTTAGTTCTTTCAAACGTCGCAACGGATTTTGTTGCGGTTTCGTTTTAATAGTAACGTGAATTTTATAGTAGTCATAAACCGAGATTTTGAAAGATTTGTAACACCTGTGTATAGATAGGGCGGGCAGCTAATTTTATCATAAACAGTTAGATAGAAAAGTAGAGTAAAACTAAAAACAAAAAACCAATTTAAGGTATTTTGCAGAAAAACCAGTCCAAAAACCTTACACAATAAAGTTTCTTTGGAGCCGAAAGCACAGAAATTATTCCCAGTAGAAAAGAACATTCAAACAAATCGATTCAAGGAGGAAAACACTCGAATGAACTCCTTGTTTCAACGTGGCAACGACCCTCTACCTACTATATAGGTAGAACATATACCTTATACATGTATAGAGGTCTTAAGAGCTTCAACACATTGCGAATAGATAGGTGGGTACCACTTCTGGTCTGGTCTATATCTATAGTATGAATGTATGTATCCTCTGAAACGTTAGCAAGGAGGTAAAACTTTGGTTTGGTATTCATTGATTCTGAAAAAAAGCTACTGGCGTTTAGATAAATATTGGAGTCAAATACCTATGTGCCTTATCAATTTTAGCACTGTCATTTTTGTCATTGTTTCGAAGTACGTAGTAAAATCTATCAATCAGTTTAATCAAGGGCGTCGGCGCGTCGTGTTATTCAGTGACTGGGTCAAAACTGTGCTCTATCTTGTAGGCCATTGCTCCACATAAAGCACTGGTTTTCCGCCCAATTAAACTGTTATAGAAGCCCACCCTGACACAGTTGAGAGATAATACTTATCATATACAAATTAAAATTACGGCTTGTCGAACTTTTCATTACTTACAGTATATTTAAATCTGATTGCCAATTGCGGCCTTTGTCTCAAAAAACAAATGAAAAAATCGAAACATACATAGTTATGTGGATACACAGTACACGACTAAAAGCACACACAACGATAATGTTTGTTACTGTGTCGCTATAGCAATACAATTGGCTAATGTACCCACAGAGGGCCACACGCTAGGCGCTGCCCGCGGCGTCGCCTGCGATTGCCTTCAATGCTCATTGTACTATTCAACGATAGCCTTTTCAATTGAACATTCTTATGAGCGATTGTATTAAAACAAATAGGCATTAGTTATTACTACGTGGTTAGATGCTGAAATGGACTTTGATCAGGACCACTCCGGATATTAAAGTTATTGTTGCATTGTTTTAGAATTTTGCCCATTATTTTGTAAAAGCTGGAGATGTTTTAGACCGTTTTAGATAAGTGAAAAGTTTCCATAAAACATAACGAAGGATAATTCAAGTAAGGTTTTTTAAAGATAAAGCATCAATAAAATATTTCAGCATCAATCAATACCAAAAACAAGTCAATGTGTGGATAAATTAGGATTTGTTTGACTGTAATGTTATAGCTAATAATAGTAGACTAATTTTGAGGTCATCTGATTAATTAATTTATTGTTACTTACGTCTGACATCTAAATAAACATGTGCTTTATTCATTAAGATAATATTTTATGATTATAACGAGAAACAATGTGGTAGATAAATCTATGCTGATCAATTAATTGCAAAATTGTAGGTTACTAGGATGGAACAGCCAACAATCAATTAATACATAAAAGATCAGTTGCTCAGAACTACTATAAATGCGCATGAGCAATAAGATAATGTACAAAGTAGAATCAGTAAACAGCAACTGCCTATAATTTGATGTCTCATTTAGAAAAGAGGCGGGTATACTTTAAGAAAAACAAGTACAAGGAACTTTTTAGCCATTCTGAAGATTTTTTTTTCAAACCTAACATAAGTTGCCATTGCAGTTTCTACAGGAAGACAAAGATCAGATAAATACTCCTTTTGCATAAAATACCACAATCCTAGCACAATACTGTCATGGATCACGTGTTGCGCGCGCGCACCCAGCCCGTGTCGAATGCATTACTCGCGGCTCTCATCGCTCACAATACCCATTTCACAGTGTCCATCGAATCGATGACGACAAATCGAAATTACCGATTTCGTCATTCGATATTCGTTCCGATATAATTCCGCTAGTCGATAGCGGAAAATTGTAATAGAGGCGTCGGCGTTGGTATTACCGCTCAGAAATCATTAAGGAATTGCAAGAGTTAAATGAATTAGAATTATCCGCTATCCGTGTGCAATTTATCATCCTCTATAAATGTTTATGCGACTGGATTTATAGGTTTGTGTGTTTTTTTTTAGTATTAGTTATGTCTTAGAATTTAGATTTGCCTTCTGTAATTAGATGCAAGAAGCCTGCTTAAGTTTAGGATCGAGTATTAGCACTTTTGTACACAATGACAGTTTTACTTAAGTATCTGTAAATTCTGAGTGGTTTACAGCAGCAGCAGTGGTCCATACTGAGTGGAGACAGCGTTATTAAAAATGAACTTGCCATTTTAACTGACGCTAAGGAGGCAATTCATCTGAAGATCACTCTAATTCACCGAGTGTTGGTATTTCAACATAAATATAATTTCATTATAATTTCTAGATAAATACATCTCAGGTCAGAATCACTTCTCTTTTAATCAAAGAGGAGAATTTTATTGAACATACCGGCTGGCTATAGTATTTGTATTGTAAGGTAATGTATCATTATGTACGGTCGCGGTCTGAAAATTGTTACCAATTTTGAAAGTACATTCTATATTACACTTTTTTCATTAAAATCTAAAATGCCATATCATGTTACTTGTTACCTTTTAGAAGTTATTATGCAAAATGACACAACGAGAACAACAAAGACGTTACTAAGCAACGGCTTCGGCTTAGCCATGTTTCGTTTCTATCGTGCACTTGACGTTTGGCAGTTGTGTAACAGTGACAGGTATAGTGCCTAAGTCAGTGCTTAGTAACGTCTATTTATCTCTCCATAAGTGATGATGAAACTCTTTTCTTAATTTGTGGAATTGACATTTGTCAAAAAATATCGTTTGAACGTCGTTTAGACAAGAGTAAAATTTTACGAAATATTTTTATTCAAATCGAAATAAAATGGCAAGTTTAACCCTGGAGCAAGGGGCAATCTTTGAAAATGGACATAGTTTTATATCATTAGTGCCTTATCACGAAAATTCATTATAACTATTGTGATTTACTGTGAGGTTATATTAGATCATGGAAATTATTCAGGAAGAAGTGATGCTGTCTACTACGTAGTGTATCCTGCAACAGAATTCTTTCACATTAATTACGTTCAAGATAATGCACGGATACACCCAGCTTGTGCTACTATGGCGTGGTTCATTCTGCACCGTGAAATTATTCATCTCATTCAATAGCCCGCTCGGTCTGCTGATTTAAACTCAATAAAAAATTGTGAGGGCTTATGGATCAGCGCTGGAACTGACAAAATGAAAGAAATCCTCATAGATCACGCTGTGCTCGAGTGATACCAGAAAATGATACCAGAAATACTGATATATGCGCGTATCTTGTTGCATCTATGCACTAGTCGTAACTGCGGAGTAATGTTATACTAGATATTGAATAAAGATTTTTTAAGATTTGATTTATTATTTCCTTATTCTTATTTAAAAAAACTATTATACTACTATTATAATTGCGAAAGTAACTATCTGTCTGTTGTCTTGCTTTTGCGCCAAAACTACCGAAACGGGTACACAGATAGTCTATAGCCTAAGCAAGGGCATAGGAAAGTTTTTTATTTAATTCCAAGGGAACGGGAACTACGCGGGTAAAACCGCGGGGGACAGATAGTATTTAATAAAGATTTTGTTCAGTGTTTTTTATTATTTCTTCATATTCATATTCAAAAAACTAAATTAGTCAAAGCTGCAAAGTGATGTTATACCAAATATTGAATAGAGTTTTTTTAAAACTTTTATTTATATGTCTTCATATTCTTATATAAAAAAAAATTGTTTTTAAAAGTAGGTTTTCTGTATATCAAACCTTTATAGTAGTCAGTCCATCACCTATAGCGATTGATTGTCATATCATTAGAGAAAATAATCTGTGATCAATCAAATTATCATGAAATAGACATTTAGAACTTGTGGCCTCAATGTGTGCATGCAATTGTGATCCTTATGGTGGTAAAAACTTTCAGACCGTGACCGTACATAAGCTCTCAAGCAGTTACTTTGTCACATGTTTTGTTTCTACATAAGCGAGACAATAGACCAACAGTTTTCATTTACATTGTAAGTAAAGTACACTTCACATTTTTCAAACCTCTATAATCGAAATGAAAATATAGTTCAATCATTAGACAATGTTAAAGGTTTTTCTTTTGAACGAGAGATAGATGTGTAGTGTCCTAAACATAAAAAAATGCAATGAAACGGCCCATGGGGCGTCAGTGCTAAAGTCACAAATATATAAACAAACATAATAACAAATGCAGTACTTACTAATATCTTCATATCCTTGTGATCTGCGGTCACGGGGTTGATACTAACCTGGAAATAAGGAGAACGGGAGTTAGTACACAAAGATAAAAACATGAGTATATTTATCTGTTGGGAAAGCGATTCATGAAGACATAAGAATCCTATTGTACAATTGACATTTGTAATAAATTGAACTATTGAAAGTTCATGTTGATGCTAGCATCATCATTGGCATCCACAAGAAAAGCGAAGAGTTTAAGAGCTTGAAAAGGTCCGGGGAAACTCAATTGCCCTGAAATCTTATCAGATAAGAACAACGAAGTAGTAAGTCTAAGACGTTTTGAATGAATGAAAGGGAAATGTTCACTATATTCATCCAAAATGTTTTGGGAAAAATATGACATCCTTGTACACCATATTTAAAATACAAAGCCAATAAATGAAAATGTGGAGTAAACAAAGACAATTATAATACTGTTTTAAGACCACCATGAAAGTTATGTAAATTCAGCTAAACGAAATATCTAATTCGCACTTTATTAGACCGACCCATTCGCAACAAAAACCCAGCCCTCGAACAAAACATTGTTGGTTTCCTATTTTCCCATCAGGCAAAGTAGGAAAACAAAAAACTAATTAGAAAGTCCCTAAAAAGTTAATATCATAAGTCGGGGCCGTACACACGAGCGAATTTAATTTGGAGCTTTTTTAATTACGCCTGGAGAATGGTTCTGAGCGGGCTGGTTTCGGCGCCGCGCGGCCGCCAGCCCTGTAATTATGGGGCCCGTAATTGCGGGACCCAACAGTGTGCACCCCGGCCCCCAACCCTCCCCCGCTAGCTAGCCGCAGATAGCCAAGCCAGGGAAATTAGAATACCCGTTTTTTTGGGACAACGTCAAAGTTTTGCAGAATTGATGTTGTTGTTTTTGACAGGCAAGAATGATCGAATGAAGATCGGCAGTTTTTTTAAGATTTAGAACACAAACTCTTCCGTACTCAAAGCAAACTCTGAAACAGGATACTAGTTACTGAAGGAGATTGTAGCATTCATGTTTAATAATTATACATAAGTAGCCAATTCCCTCGACCTATGTTCATCTTCAAAGAATCGTAAGAAGCAAGGTTCGCAAAGTGTGTCGAGTTAGCTCAACCTCGCCATGTCAGCGCGCCCGTTGCCAAACGATCGCTGGAGTTCGCAGAAACACTTACATTGCGAGGCTCCCTAGTTTAATTACAGAAAGCCACTGTCCGGTCACTGACGAGACAATTCAGAAGATTAACTTTTAGTTGGTGGCTTTAGAATTTCGATGTTATGTGAGCAGTTTTACATTTGAAAATGACTCGGTAGTACAAGGAAAATACATCACATTGTTTACAGGAAGAAAGAGTTGAGATCTGATTATTCTTCATAGCCTAAGTAGGTGGCCTACGTTACAAAATGCGGGTTTTTTCCTTAATTTCTTGACTATAAAATTTCTGCATTAATGAAATTTAAATATAATAGCAGGTGATTGGCCTTCGCATTGTTTGGTCACCGCTCCTAACAGTAGGTGCGAGTGAATCGTACGCTTAATTACGATGACTGGCTTTTGTTCCTCCAAAATATATTTTAACATTTTAAGTCCACATTATGATAATTATATATTCGGCCAATGACTAATGTGTACCGAACTACTTACTGTTAGGAGAGACGGCTTAGATATAAATCTGGATATCTTTTGACTTACGTTTACATGTTTCGTAAAGGTTCAAAAAATGGATGAACTATTAAATGTCTGTTGAATTGCGTTAGGATAAATATGTGTATGTGGCTGAGTTTTATTTATCAAAGTGATTAAATTGTAATAGTTAATTCTCCAAAAGGCAAAAGTGTACAGGGGTAATAAAAGTATGGTCAGTGATACAATTCTGAAGGCTTCAAATTATTTTGTTATACGCATTAAGTAGTAGGTGCACACACTTTCTGAGGTTTTATTACTAGCAGGATAATTAAATATAGCTATTATCCATTGACTAGTATATACATAAAGAATAGAAGCTGGTTTAATCGCTTTCTCATTTATTCCCAAAATCTGTTGAGTTCTTCTAAGGTACCTACTGAAAATCTTTTCATAACTATTTTCTGTTTCAAATTTATTTAGTCAAGAGCTAAAGTGTAATAAAGTTAGAATATTGGGTAGATTAACATCTTTTCTTATTAGCACTACAATACACCAAAATTGGCTACCATTGTATACGTATTTGCCTAAATCAATCGAATAACAAATAGCATTATATCTAAGAACCAACAATGGAAGAAAGGCCTCGTGTTTCATTGTCGAGGCGACGGCATACCCCGGGAGGTGTTTGAGCTGTAATCACCAACGTAATCACACCAATTAAATATTTTTATTCCCATTCCTTTGTGTACTTGCCTTTGTCGGTATATTTCGCTGAACGTCTTTTGTTTGTCAAAAAAGCGTGAGCTTTTTGCACACATTCGAATATTAGGAGATTTGTTATCAATGAAACAGCTAATTAATAAGTATTGTAATAAATTCGTTGTGTGTAATTTTTTTTGCTACAAAATGGCGGCGGTTATGTAATTAGTATTGTTATGCGAATTAATTATAGGTAAAATTTTAGTTACGGCTTGTATTAAAAGATTATTGAATAAGACTAATTATTGTTGGTGAAGATATTGTTATTATAGGTGTACCAGGAACTGATGACAAAAATGGAAAATAAAATATGATGATTACAACACCGGGGAACACGGATTAAAAGGTTTTGATACTTGTATTTTTCCCCTAAAAATTTATTACACTTATTGTATAATTACTATAATTAATTGTTATAATTACTGTAATGTCACTTGACAGATGACATGACGAGATTACTAATTTTCCTTTTTTGAAACGGAACCCTTATAGGATCACTTTGTTGTCCATTCGTCCGTCTGTCAAAACCTTTTTTCTCAGAGACGCGTCGAGATATCAAGCTGATATCACATACTCAGGTCTGCAATTTCTCAAAGCAGTAAATAAGTAATAAATAGATACGGCTGTTTATATTCCTTTTACATATTGTATATTTAGACATTTGCAAGAGAATCAAAACCTATAGGGTACTTTCCATTGACCTAGAATCATGAAATTTTCAAAAAGCAATGTCAAGTAGCACAAGTAAAGGAAAAACTCCGAAAACCGTAGATATTTCACAAATTGTTGAGGGATGTAGGTATACATATTACGGAACCCTCGTTGCCCTCGTCTGACTCGCACTTGACCGGTTTTTTAGGTGAATGTGAGTGACCAAAATTAAAATATGTTTTAAACTTTGAACGATCAGCCGAGAGCCGGCTGTCGGGCTGCTATTGTCTTTCTATTGTGTCTCAAATTACGTATGTTTGAAGGTTTAATAAAAAGTGAGATATCTGAATTATATAAAATGATTCAACCCATTCACTATAAAATAATTTATTTACACGATAAAGATGAAGAAAATTATGTATTGGTTTGTGATTAGTTTCCCAATTTGGTTAGGGCTTGCAAGTTTGAACGGCTTCTTCTTTGAAAGGCTTCTGCCTTCTTCATCTACCTTCTGCAATAATTCGTCGTATAGTACTAGTACACACCCCTGTAATAAGCCAAATTTATATGTTACGTAATATATGTACATATGTTAATCTCATATAAATGGATATGAAACAAAGTATCAACATTGGCGAGTCATACTAACCAGTCAACTAGAGCACGCGGTCTAAAATTGAAAATTGCGTGTAAGCTACTCCTTCTTCTCTACAGATCTATCGGTACACTTTATAAACAGTGCTTCTGGATTGTGACTGTTGTGGTTTCTTAGTCATATTTTCACTTTTTACTAAAGATTTCTTGAAAATAACAAATGTAAACAAACAAACGTAATGTCACTTGACAGATGACATGACAACTTGACAAGTATACCATATAAAAATCATTATTTGTTTTACTTTTAATTTGTCATCAGTTCCTGGTACACCTATATTTACGTATTTAATAGTAATAATTCCTGACACGATTAATTTTAATAACTTTATCTACTTAAGGATATTTTTCTTTTTAATAGAAACCATGACAGAATTTACTGTAAATGTTTAAAGCATTTTCAATTAGAATTTTAATGGAATAAGCTTTGTGTGGCCATATATTTTGTGTCTGATTTCATTATTTAAATTAAAATTAATGGTTACAGAATTCTTTTTAGATTATTAGGATTTAATTAAATTACACCATTGAACAAAAATTGTAAAAAAAAAGATTCTTAAACAACTTTTTAAAATTTAAAACATTTCATGATTAAATAAAGAAAACGTAAGAATTTTTTATTCAGATAAGAATTCTGATAAGAATTTAATTTCAAATTTTTCACTAAATAAAAAAAACATTTACCTCGTTGAAGTAGTTATTATTAACATTATGGGGAGCCGGGTGCGGCGCCCCGTGCTGCTGATAGTACGCACAGTTCATATCGCCATCCGATGCTAACACGAACACAAAGTCACTAGCACACGCGTGACAAATTTTCCATGTCAAAGAAAATTTTCGGGAACAATTATCTCGTAACGAATCGATGCGGCGAACGAATCTCGCCTACTAAATGTTAATTGTAGGGTTCTTGGTCCGGTGTCGGTGTTGTAGCTCTCGCTCGCACGTCTCGCGTCTCGCTCGGGCCGCGGCTCTGCGCGGTTTGTTTACGGCCGGGGCGGCGACTGGCGCAGGGCGGCTCGAGGGCGGGCTTACGTCGCACACGCAAAACTAATGTACTACGCACTTTAGTGCGTCGGGAAATTAAATCTCTGATTGTTTTAGTGTAGACGAGAGACCTTACTATACGGGTTGTTATAATAATTCAAAGCAACACTTTCAATGTTCTGATGAGAAAGATAAACTGTACGGTTAAATTATTATACGAAGAATATGAAGCTTTTGTGATTTGCTTTAAAATAATAAAATGTAGACATTTGTCATAAGTTTATATTATGTTAAAGCAAATTAAAATAATGTTTATGCTTCGTTTCGCTTGTCTCAGTAAGCACGACCGACCCACTTAGCTCCAATAAAACTAATCCATATTCGTGGTAATTTATAAATGCGTAACTAAGTAAGTATTCCAAACATGAAAGCGTCCCCTTTACCAGCCCTTACGTAATTAGTCCGACCGATCCTATAGTTTTCATAAAACTCAGCGACTACTCAACGACACTTGAAGAGCATAATGTAAAATTCGATTAAGATTTTTTTTACAATAAATATGAAAAAAGATATGGCTATGCAATCACTTTATGCATGTTATGGAAGTAAAATATTTAAAACTACAATCTACTTTTCTGTGCCTTAAGAAAAAGTAGTATTATCACATGTAATTCCGAAACAGATAATATAATTTAATTAAACATTTTATAGGTTACGAATAAAATCCATATCCATACTAATATTATAAATGGAAAAGTGTGTCTGTCTGTCTGTCTGTCTGTCTGTTTGTCTTTCTTTCACGGCAAAACGGAGCGACGGATTGACGTGATTTTTTAAGTGGAGATAGTTGAAGGGATGGAGAGTAACATAGGCTACTTTTTGTCTTATTCTAACGCGAGCGAAGCCGCGGGCAGAAGCTAGTATTTTTTATAATTTTAAGATTTGGCGCAAGTATACGTTCTCAGTAGCTGCCAGCGAGAAGAATTTCCCAGAGACTCAAGGAAATCATTACTTTATAAAGACCGGATTTTTATACTAATTGTGCAACGGATGAACATGTGAAATTTAATAAAGCGTTTGCCTGCCTTTCAAACCTACAAAATTGAACTAATCTAGTTCAACATGGGAAGAAAGTGTAATAAAAATATAGTACCTATGCCTATCTATTAAAAGATAAGTACACTTAATATGTTTCGAATTAAAAATGTATCTCAGTAATAGTGCGCATATCTATAATAAGACGATTTTTACACCATCCAAAAGTAATAAATGTTTCCGGTTTGTAATAAAGAACATCGGGATCGTTACCATGTGTCTATTATAAAAATTGCTCCATTTTTTACTGTCCCACAGCGTCGGGGGCGGATACGGGTCCTATGACAGGATACGCTTTCCTTACAATGTTGGTATCATGCGAAATGGTCACGTGATACCGTAACAGATGTTCCACGAGATTTGATTTGATTTTATGGATAGTTTATTGTGTGGATAGGAAATTGAGTGTTTGAAATAGTTGGGTTTTTTCTTTATGTATTTTTGTTGTCAGATCCTCGCTTAAGCAACATATTTGCTGTTAGAGTTGTATTTTATTAAATAGTCGTTCATTCCGATTGTTAAAATACCTGGCTTGGTTATATAGCCCCCAGTAGGTGTTGTAACCTTTGCTCTACAAAGTCTGGCAACTCTTCCATTAAGCCTGAATCAAAAGTAGGTACGGTCCTTCGCAAAATCTAATTCAAATATTAAGAGTAAGAGAATAGTAGTAAGATAATCTAATTCAATTAGTAAATCACATAAGAGTTTGGTCGATTTATCCTAACCATAAAAAGACGATGCTGTTATAAAAACTAGTGTTTATCAAATAAATTGTGTTATGATTTTCGTCCCGATAATATTTACTCGACCATTAACTTTGTCGGTCTGATGTATCTATCTAACGGACACTTCACAACGTTGTCACCTTATATAAAAGATGTGTCATCGAGATAGAACGGTTATTTAGTTTGAAAATAGAATAACAAGACAGTTACAGATTGCTAAATGCCAAGGATTGCGTGTACAAATTATCCTAACCAATTAATTATTTAAATAAACCCTTAGGCAGTTGACAACAGCCATCGATAAAGCTTGGAGAATTGCATACACTGGTGCCGATTCTCTTTTACACAAACTATCGTAAATTTAAGTTAAATGCATCTTTCTCTTTCCGTTTAATTAAGAAAAGGACAGAAGATCAAATATTAGTTAAGTCCTGTCAAATTTAGACACTCCATGGATAATTTAGAAGCAATTTAAAAACATGGCGTCTAAATATACGTCAATTGTCATCAGGCGCTGTCTAATTTGACAGGACTAAACTAAAATGTATCTTCTGTCCTTTTCTTTAAGAAATGGAAAGAGAAAGATGCACTTAACTTAAATTTACGATAGTTTGTGCACAAGAGAATCGGCACCACTGTCACTCACAAGCAGTCACATACATAGTAATTATAGATAGTAATAACTATAACAATAAAAAATAGTTATATGCAAGTAAAGCTTTGGCTTCGTGTATTGGGGTTTCAAATTAAAGAATTACAGCTGAACTGCATATCAGACGTTTATTCAGTATATGTTGCACACAAACTTTTGTAAATAGCAAATGTTTCCCTGCAAATAAAGTTCAACGTGACTTTTACCAGTCTGATAGAAATAATTGTTTGACTGACTTTTTGATTGACACAACAACAACTTGATTACCACCTATATGACAATAACTGCAAATAGTTAACTCAACGCTGCACATAAGCGTGTAACTGAATAAATATATCCATTAACGTCAGTCAAAACGTATGTATTTTTAAACAATTCAGCTGTCGTGATTTTCACAATGAGGTCCGGCGATGTCACCGAGCGATAGGGCGAACATTTTGTATAGAATATAGAATAACATGCGCAAATGATAGTTATTAGAGCAGAGTAGGTGAGGCGTGTGCGCGTAATTATTGTAATCTCGGGGCGCACGCTGCGCAGGCGCGAACCGGCCAAGGAGCGCGGCCGCACAACACTCCATTGTTGACTGTATGAACGAGTGCGAATGTGGAGGAAGTGCTGTGTTGATTATAAAGGAGTCTGATTGCGAGCTTGTTGGTTTACTGTTTGTTTGTACGGTGTAGGTCAATTTTAGTAATTTTGGTGTTGTTACTTCGTGTTGGATCGAGTAAATGTAAAGCGGACAAAATCATGTACTATGTTGGTGGGTCATTATTATGATAAAGTTGAAAACATCAAGTAACGAAATTGGTTTGATCAAGATTTTACCTACTTCAATAACAATTGACTAGGTCATTAAGTTATTCATACAATACTACTTTCTAAACAACACTATGTGCAAAACAAACATGACAAATGTCTACAATTTCATTGTAGCGACACATTTCATGTAAGCAGTCGCCGCGTGCGCATGTCAGGCCGCCCTCGATCCGCCCCGCGCCGCCCTACGACCCCAACGTATCGGATTGCAATCACAAAACAACTATTACTTTTCATTATTACATTTCGCATTGTTCTCGTCTCTATTTATGTGTGAAAAATAGAAATGGTGCTTCACTTTGTACAATGTTGGTAATAAAAGCAGCTGTGTTATGTATACTTTTTTTTTATATACGAGTACTAGCTGTCCCGGTTTCACTTAAAATTTTCTCACTTTTTTTGGTCCGGCCCCTAACTTTACAACCATTAAGTCGAACTCAATCTAATCAAGGAAAAAAAAGATTCATTTTTATAGAAAGACTAGCCTTTGCCCGCGACTTCGTCCGCGTGGAATACGCGACTTCGTCCGCGTGGAATAATAGTTCCCGTTCCCGGGGGAGTTCCGGGATGAAAACTATCCTATGTCCTTTCTCGGGTCCCAGACTATATCTGTACCAAATTGCATTAAAATCGGTTCAGTGGTTTAGGCGTGAAGAAGATACAGACAGACCGACAGACAGAGATACTTTCTCATTTATAATATGAGTACGGAAGTACGGATATAGTATATAGTATGGATGGATGTGTTATAGATAGACGGGTAAGTGTATCTAAAAATTGCCACCGGTAAAAAGAATATCAAAGTTTGGTGAAATACTACTTTCTAAGCAAAAGTGGATATTAAGATTAGAAAATGCTGTTGCTCTAATCATAACAGCTTGACTTTTGGGAGTTGCAGTGGTTAATTAGACTTCTTTATTGTTTTGTATTATTTATTAGTTAACGCCATACAACTGCAATCTACGATGACTAGATAGTGAAAGAGCATAGCTAAATATACATTTTGTTATTTACCATAGCTTTGAGATTAATTCCGTAAATGTTCCTAAAACTTTGACAAAATGATCCTTGAAGTAACATAGTTCTGAATAGAGCCGTTTGTACTCACAACCGTTGCATTAACCCGAAGTACAAGGTATTGTGCAAGTCGAGTGCACGACAGTACCCCACAGAAGGGGTGGTACGTATCCGGTTGCAATCTTACACCAACTTCCGTAGAGCTTCGGTCGCAGATAACCGTTGCATTTAACTAGAACACTAAATGTATAAAAACGGATAGTAAACTGGTTTCAATTGAATTTTCATTGGGGTTTTCAAAAGATAGTCATTGCGTTTATCGTAAATGGTATTTTCAATAGTGATTTAACTGCTTTCAGAGAACTGTACTTTAAAAGGTTTTTTATTACACAAGGTTAAATCGTATACTAAATATGTTTACTATCTTATATTTTTGGCTTCTAAAAGCAATGGAGTACCATTTATATAAGTCGATAACCCTGGCTTGCACTCATAATATATTGCACTAATATACATAAGTCCGTCTTTAAACACTCAAAAAAAATATAAGTAGATATGAAACACTTAATAGCTGTAAGGTTTGTTCTAACTTTGAACCTAGGCACGCTACACTACTAAAATGACGTTGTGTAAAAAATAGCACAGATTCAATTTGCAAATCGTATTGCTGCCGTTACGAGTACGTTGGGTGAGCAGCTTATCTACAGATTGCTCACAGTAATTTGGCTCGGAATCTTAATTGTGCTTTCCTGACTTGCTCTTGGCCGATATTTTATTTAACAAACGTTTCTTAAATAATTGGTTGTTCAGTCATAAAAAAATAAGCACCACGAAGTGTGGTGATATCTTTGAGATACATACAAAATATTTTTTATTGTTGCTATTTCTCATGCACTCATGAATTACCATTGTTGAAAGGTGCAATATTTTACGCTAAATATCAACAAAGCATAACCAAAGATAATCGAATACACTCCGATATGTAAAACGTTGAACATTTCATTGACAACACGTGTGATTTGGTCTTTTGAGTGCAGCCGTATTGTTGACGGGCCCGGATTATCTCCATTCACACAGATTCATTCATGTTTCAATACCAGGACATTGGACGACAGTTTCCTATGCAAAATTTCGCGTAATCCCGGAATAAAGGTATTCAAAATGTTTCCGCTGATCCGTTGGGAACAGAGTGTCGGGAGTTCGGGACAATGTCTGTCGCGGTGTTGAGATGTTCACTTAACGATATACGTCAGTCCTTGACACTGTTTACGAACATAATAGGATTAAGTGAAAAGGGGATATTGTGTTTTGAAATGTTGAAATTTGTTGAATGCTACATTCGATTTTATTGAGATAACGAATTGTAATACGTTTCGATAGGTACTTTAAGGTAAGTACTCGAATAAGTACCTGAAGTATGATTGTATGAGTAGAGTCAAGTTATTTAATCTGATGACGACACACGTGCAGATCTCGCTCTGCACTTTTGTTCCGCTGTTCGTTTTCGAAGAAAAAAATCTTTAAATTAAATACGGGAATTCCATATATGAAGTGCATGTATCGTGGCCGGACGAGACGCGAGCAATGCGCGGCGCGAGCCGACACCAGCGCCGCGCCACGACGACGTGCCAAACAACAAAATAAACCAGCCAACCCGTGTAATAATGGTGTTTCCACCCTGTAACAATAACTACATAATAGTCGAGAGCTTTTACGAGCTTTTGTGAGCTTGTCGAAGCTTCTACTTGGCGTTTTTTGTGATAAATGCCGCTCGTTGCTCCGCGCTTCACTTTACGACTGGAGAATATTTTATTGAATACTTACGTCGCGCTTAAAGATTTAGCATTGCCCGAAAGAGCCTTTTAAACCCGTTCACTGTTTGTGCCATCTTCATATTGTTTAGCAGATGAAATACTTTCTTCGAGGACGGTTGTAAGTTCGCGAACTCGGAGCATAAGTATGTGCAGCTGGGTTGCAGAGTACCATACGTAGCGGTGGAGATGAAACACGATCATGCGCTGAGACACTGACAAAGCACCGATTACCATATAAGTGCGCAGTCCGTGAACGCGTTCCATGCGAGACTTGCTCAGTTGCGCACACGACGCTCGAGATGAATTTTTCCAATTATAAAAAGAGATAACCGCAACGTATAAAGAAATAATAGCGGTTGTTAATTGAAAACTTAATCGAGAATTCATATTTCATGGCCGCAGCGTTTTAGAAAAATACTTTCTCTATTTTAGGCGTGCTTATAAATATGTATTAAATTATGATAGTAATTAGATAATAGAATAAAGATAAGTATTTCTTTCTATACACGATTTATAATTAAAAAGTTTAGAAATTAATCAAGAGATACTCCTATAGCAATACTTATAAAATTTTGATTAATATTTATCCGTGCAGGTAAATAAAGTTTATCAAGAATGCCAGGTCAGTCATTTTGTTGCAGATTAATTTGATTGCAGAGATAACATCGATAAAATCGTATAATGAACAGAATTATAGTAGACACGATATTATTAAAACAGTGTGCATTGCGAATAGGAGAGACGCTTATAGCCGGCACATGGGTGCGCCGCGTGGCGATGTCCGTTGTTGAGATAAAATTAATGGCCGCTATTAAACCGCGAAACACTCCGCGGAAGACTTCATTAATTTCCCGCAACGGAATACGCCTCCAAATGCTGAGATGATCCGCCGATAGATTTATTAATTATTGAGCGTTATAGCATTTCCTTATCTGACACGCATTCCAATTAGCGATCACTATGAAGTTTTAAAGAAGGTAAATCAGGTGAGCTTAGAGGGGGAAGGGTCGAGGTGTGTAGCGGGGAGGGGGAAAGGGGGAGGTCGATAGCCGCAATAAATCAAGATATTATCTTCGCCGAGCATTACGAGCGCCGATACCAAAGGGTAAGTCCTCGGACCTGCACGCACCGTGTGTACACACAACTATATCTACCGAATATTAAGGAACACTAATAAGGAATTGGGTGCAGTTCAAATAGCACCTAAATTCATTTAAGACAGAGTTCAATACTTACCGACAGACTTTTTAATGAGCCTTAAATATTGTCTACAATAATTTCTGTTGGAATATGTTTGCTACGAAATTTCGACGATCATAAATTCTCTATGCCTATCTTATCTGCTCATGCAAGACAATTTAGTGAACATATAAGAGGATCTGTATGAGAAATAGTGATTATTTATTTGCTACCTTATACATAATTAAGATGTAAAATCTTTTAAAATTACGCAATCACGCGCTATGAGAATTCGTAGGCCATTTCGTAGGCGATTCTGTTTAAGACACGATTTATGTACGATGTACATACATCAAGTAGGTATTCGTTTCGTAAGTAGCATGTTTAATGTAGATCGACACATATGCTTTAAATGTTGATACCAAAATATTATTGATTGTAAAAAAAACTTCTGTTTAATATTGTCGTGTGCTACGATATTTCGTAGCACGAAATAGTACTCCTAAAATTGTCTCATTAACGATCACAAAACATCTGAGGTTACATGGTTTTTTTCCTAATATTTTACCTTTTATAGAAATATTAAAAAGAACACGATTGATATTTTGTCGTAACCAAGTAAAAACCCATTGCCCCAAAGGCATGAACTTGGTCTATTTTTTTAAGTATGATACTGACTGGTATGCAATAAATCATCCAAATATATCTCCGTCTATCGATATCATTGTAATCTCTATGATATAATTTCGTTTTTTAACCGCGAGGATATATTTCAAACGTACAATCGAAAAAGCAATAATCAGTGATACAGTAAAGTATAATTACACACTAAACCGTATAATTTGTGAACCATTAATTAAAATTCAACTAAAGATGAAAACAACAAAGTTGTCTGGGAATCACAAATCAAACGCAACTCGGCGATGGCCGGGGGCGCAATAAATCAGGCGAGCGCTTAGGCCTTCTTAGCTTTTCTAGATAGAGATTTATCCCGTAATAACATGTTGTTTTTCACTAAATCAACCGCCGAATTATCCGGTAGAGGAGCAATGATTAATCGGCGGGGCTGCCGATGTAATGACGGGCGCATAGCGATGCGGTGCGCGCGCCCCACCGCGCACTCGTCCGCGCGAGCGCATGCCTAGATGCAATTCGCATTCTAGGGCTGTCCACTCCATCACTAGCGCTGATGCGATGACCACCTACGTTTTATACATCGTTGGCACTCATTATTATAGTAATATTCGCCCATTACATTATGTAGACAGATATGAAATTATTGGACCTTAACGAGATTTGTTTATATACTGCGTGCTTATTGTTTTTAATAATAGCAACTAGATCAAAATATAATTTGTTGTTTTGAAAGTTGTTTGACATTAATTTCCAGATAGACGAGCCAGTCATTACAACTTAAATGTTTCATGCTATTGTGATTTACGACCGCCATTTTAGAATACAAATTGAAATATATAGCCATATTATTATAATAGCTTGGAACATCACAGAACAAAATATAGTTGAGTTTAAAATACATGAAAGCTTTCATTAAACAAATTCCTCTGAAGTCGACACGACTTCCATCTGACGTTCATCTGTGGCGCTTTTAATTAAACGCTATCTTTAATTAAAGTTACACGCGACGGACGATATTTCATAAAAGTAAAATAAGTTAGCAATGGACCTAGGAAGTCTTTATTAAGATTGCGACTGCAAAGAGGCGTGGTGCGCCACTTGTTCGTGAATTTGAATAATCGGCGCATTACAAGTTAACATTATTATGTGCGGTCAAATATACCGCGATTTCAACATATAATTATATACGCTGAACAGAGTATAATGTTCCGCATTCATCTATTAAGTCAGTCGGCCAAGAATTTTTAATGCTTTTAGTCTGCCATTTGCACTGAGATTTGGGTACGAAAGCTGTTTTGTTATATACCGTCTGTATTTTGTAAAATGTTAAGTTGGTAATTACTGTGTAAAATTATAGCAATTTGCGATGATTTGGAGTGACTTGAGGATCACAACATCGATAATAATATAATTTTCAAACGCCTGGTAAAGTCTAGTCGCCTAGAATATTGTAATGATATCGGAAAATTTTCATAAGAACTTACTACTACCTATTAATATTTATTGACTAATAACGAAACATTTAGATTAAGATTGCAACTCGCTGCTAAGGTTTTTCAATTTATTCATCCACGATTCTGCTAAAACGTGATTCTTATCGAACATACAGAATGTTCATACTTTAAAAAAAAAAGCATTAAAAACAAAATTACTAAACTAGTTGATAAATGATAAGTGAGACAGTCCGGCGCGCCCGATTGATCGCAGAACGCGGCAAAATTCCCAAGTTTGCATACGACGGCATCGGCCATATTTCAACCATAATGATAGCAAGCGAGCGTGATAATAATTGTTATTACTATGATCCACATCTGCTATTATTTTATAATTGAGGGCTTTTGGGTGAAACCCTACAATTATAAGAAGAGCCTAAAGCAACAACCAACATGCATGAGGTGAACGAGTTTTTGCCTCGTTCCTTAAATTATGATATATTTACCAAAATGCATCCCATCAATAGGTTGTGTGATAAATCTGCTGTTATAAGGAAAATTTATTCGTTTTGGTTTTTTATTGAAATAAAGATAATTGTTATTAAAAAAGAACATCGTTGGCGACCGATAGGATTCAAAGACATTAAGTATGTTATTGTTTACCAGAATCATGTCTAATGGTTTGATAATAGTGCATGACATCATACTGACTCATCAGACAGTTGGAAATAACTGAAGGCGTCGATGTGACGTGCCGTTTAAACGGGATATAATCCTTTAAATAGAACGTGAAAGCTGGAGCTAATTCTCGAACAATCATGACGTTTACCTCGTCACGAAGGGACGCGGCATTGTTTGGGAACTTTTAGAACCATCCATTTTAATATTTACCTACTACAAAACCAAGTTATATCTTTTTGAAGACAAAAACGCTATAAAAATATGATTAGTAAAAACCTAAAATACAACTTTCACGCTCAACAAGATCTTAAACAAAAACATCGCTGACCAGCCGCGATCATTCGATTAAACCTGAAAAAAATATTAATCTCTCGAATATCTACATAGCGTAATCCTGAGAACGGAGAGTTCATTATTTATTATGAATATTAGTCAATTTTTATTTAGTGAAAAAAAGCAAGCGACGCACCGGGGCCAGCCCGGCTGCAATTAACTGGCCCAACCCTGTAATTATGGACAGTAAATTTCTGGACGGCAGGACTCGGGTATATTGTTCTATCTGGCTTATAAGGATTAGCTCACCGCTGCCAGGCATCGCTCATTTGAGGCCAGATATCTAGATGTGATCTGAGGTGGTGAATCTGGTCGGGGAATGTTGTCGCATTTATCAGAAAGCGGCTATACAACATATGAACATAGGTCGTATTTAGAGTTCCGTTCTTTTAAGGAATGCTTGTAAGATCTCTTCTCTGAGAACTGTTTTCGTCGGGTAGGCGTTGTGATGTCAAGTAGAAGTCTATATCAAATGCTCTAATTCTAAGTCAATGTAATCAAAACATATGACCGTTTAAGCAACATATTTAAATACCCGCAAGGAATTTTAAAACCTATATGGTTGACCCGTTGATATAGAATAATTTAAAAAGAAACAATGTATATTACACAATGTATAGTAGGTACAAGTTAATTTGTAGTATTAAATAATACAGTTAGTTAATACGACTCGTGTTGCGAGTCCGACCTGAAGCAATTTATTTATCATGATTTGCTCACCTTCTTCTCTTAAGTAACCAAGATGATCAACATTTAGGGACTCTACCCCCTCGTTGCTACGCCTATGATTTCACAGCTATCATAAATGAATAATAATAAAGTTCCCCTACTGTAAAGTGACCGTTAAAATGTCGAAAACTTCCAACTATTATAGGCGCAGCTAAGGAAAGTTCCAAACTTAATTACATGTGGGTTCTATCAGAAACGGGAATCGCGTACTGTGGCCACATAATTGAGTTTCCTATTTAAATAATTTAGGAAGGATTGGAGTGGTCCTAGCACCTTTGCATATAAATAAAATAGTATCTTCAGAGACACCTTGTAGAGACCACTTTTTACTGGTTTTTTAAATAAATAAATATCTTGGAACAACTAACACCTGACATAGAGCCATCTAATCCCAAACTAGGCAAAACACTTGTCTATACTATCTATACTAATATTATAAAGAGGAAAACTTTGTTTGTTTGATTGTAATGAATAGGCTCAAAAACTACTGGACCAATTTTAAAAATTCCTTTACATTAGAAAGCTACATTGTCCACGAGTAACATAGGCTATATAATATCACGCTATGTCCCACAGGAGCGAAGCAGTAACCAAAACCTTATGTAACGTGGGTGAAACCGCAAGGACTAGTGTAATTATAATTCAAGCATATTACCTACACATGAATTACTCCCAGTCTCAGAAAAAAACAATCATGCTCTTCACACCAAGATTTGTTCTGAGTGAGTCAAACCAAGACCATAACATGAACAGTCTTGGTCATTTCAGAAATGTCGTTCAATTTCTAACGTTCACGTATTAAAAATGCTAACAAGAAACTTAAGTACTTATGTAGTAACGATATGTTATTGCTAATAACATCCTCAGATCTAAATACGCACGCTACGTTTACCTTTAATTGTAGTGTAACCAACCTCTCACTTACTATATATATGTATCTTTTTCCACTTAACATTTTACAACAATTAAGTATTACGGTACACCAAAGCATGATAATTAGATAACTACCAATTGGCAAACACGCACTCACAAACTCGTCTTAAGATATAAGATGTCACTTTAATGTACTCGATCTTATTTTTACTTAGTATAAAACCGAATCTTTCGCTTCGCCCTGCCTTTCTGTAGGTGAAAAACTTAGTAAAATCTAACGAACAAATTTTCATGCGGTTTTAACAAATACAGACATTGTCACTTCTTAGAAAGATTTAGGAGTGTAATAAGTAATGCATTTATCGAAGGAAAAATACTTATTATAAAAAAAAAACCCTGTCACGTCGGTCTGTCTGTTCATGATAAGCTCAAAAACTACAAAACGGATTTTCGCGTCGTTTTCACCAATAGACCGAGTAATTCCTGAAGACGATTAAAATCACACTTAAATAGAGAATACTATAGAAAAGAAAAGCCAAAGAGTTGCCAATATCTGTAACACATTCATGCGAAGCTGGGGTGGGTCGCTAGTTTAAATTTCAAAACGATATTCATAACAGGAAATAAGTATCGATACCGAAGCCGCTCCGAGTCGATCTCTGACCCCTATTCATTCACAATTAGGCTCGTGTCACGGCACATATATGTCGTGTAGTTGTCGTGTTTCGTCGTGATTTCGAGACACAATGGCATTCACGTCATGACGCGGCAGAATGCCGGCCATTCATGCCGCGCACCACACACGCTTGTCTATTTTTTAATACACACGGAAATTGTATCGTTTGGTGGTTTGTTCGTTTTGGTAACTGGAAAATTGGGAAATGAAATGCGTTGTCTATTATGCTATAAGATATTAAAATCTCAGTTACCCGTCATCATTTTTTAAAATCAGTTGCAGTCCGCATTTACTAATTGACCTCAGAGGAGATATGCCGAATCATGGGGGCTGGTTAGTTAATCGAAGTTACCCATATCCTTTCAATAATAGCAGCCTTTTTACTGTCCCAATGCAGGTTTAAGGTCTCTTCTTGTACAGAGAAGGCACTGTCATTGATCACCTTGCTTGCCTAAGGCGGATTTGGAATATCAAACTTATATTCATTAAAAATACTAGGTTTTACAGATAACTGCGATATCCATGATAAACTTCAGAAAGTACATTTGAATTGAAAAAGTATAGATATATTAAAGAATCCAGAACTCGTCACACTAATTCAATGAGTATCTTGTTGCATTAGGTACTATATATGCAGCAGTAACAGTTTAGTATAACAACTTTCCAACTAATGCTAATTTTAAATTGAACAATTCAACCTGTACATAAAACCATCAAAGTTACTGAAAAAATTCAGAGAAATTTTGATGTGAATTGCTAATAAACCTGCCCCGACTGCAAAATTATAGATGCTACGGTTGTACGTACTTAGCTACAAATATCATAAAAAGCTTGATTTCAGTACTTCAACCTACAATCGGTTACAATTCTAACGTCAATCAAATATAATTTATTGCACAAGTACCTTAGCATTTTTACGACAATGCAAAACAATAATTAGTAGAAATATTACCAGTTTTTTTTCTTTTAAATACCCATTAATGCTTCCTTAGGTACCTATGCAGGGGGAACGCACTTATGAACTAGTAATAATTATTATCTAGAAATGTTTAAAAATAAATAAAAAAAACAAAATACAATCTATTAGTGAAGCAAGTGAGAACTTAGAACTTAATATTATTAAATAGTTAACTGTAATTATTCAGGTTTAACTCTAAGTTCTAACTAGCCACCATTTATTTATGATCGTTTTAATTTTAGCACATAAAATCTGCGTAGTTATAATAATTATGTTTTTGTAACACTATTAATTTCTATCAAATCGCTCAAAAACATAGGGTTCGCGTGTACCAATGTATAATATTCTCGCGAAATACTCTTTTACTACCTGTACCTACTCTTGGATTCCAAAATAAAACCATTCAAGACCCAAAGAAGGTAGGCACTGTTTCAAATTCAAGTTTAATTTCGAGTTCGATAAAATAAATACTTATGCCTCAAGAATGGACCAATAAGGGCTCGAAAAAAAACAATGACCACAGCGGTCGTGGTCGGAACATACGCCGCGAATGGCGACCTGCGACCCACGATTTGCATACAATGTGGATGCGTGGGCGCGTGTAGCGCATTCTTTGTGTGCACGTGTGCTCGGACGCGACTCGCTAGCTCGCTAGGGGCTATATTTAGGAATAGATAGTACTGTACAGTTTCTTTTTACATTTCAATAGTACATCGGTTCAATATTTACTTTTTCTTCGTCTACAGCCCAAATATTTCAACTGGTTGGTGCAGCGGTGACAGAGAAGTATGAGACAGTTTCATCAACTGTCTCATACTTAGTCGGTGGGGTGATTTGATGGCCAATTTTCTTGACTAACTGACAATCAGGACGCAATATCACGTCAATGTGTCGGTAAATTAGGATGAGCTTCACTGAATTTTTGTAGATAATGAATTATTATTGAATTGATTTCGAATTTTGGAATAGAATTGTCGGATTATTGACTGTCTATGGGTCACAAAAGTACTTTTCACAGATTGAGAGTATTGAGACTGATGAACGAAACAGACGTTCATAAAAGTAAATAATATTATTTTGCTCAACTGAGAACTAACATCCTTGTATTTTTCTTCACGATAGAAGGGTGCCCGCCCATAAACAACGCTCTACTGAGTACCTTGCTATTATTTCAGTTTTATGAAGCTAGATCAGTGTTTAACGCAAACAACTAGTTTTGATTGATGATTACATATATCAATCATGTTTAGTTTGAATACTTATTCCTAAGCTAGGTACTTTTCTCGAAAGCACTAGACCAATTATTTTAAGCAGATTTTTTTATCCAACTACAGTTTTTGCCCCTGTCGCTTACACAAAACAATCTACGAATCGGTTCATTCCGCAGCTCAGCCAGAACACATGTGTGGGCTGAGACCGCGTCCTGAAACGTTTCACACCGCTTTCTTGATTACAAGATCAAAGCGAAATGGCCATCAAACCTGCCTACCGAATACAATCAAATAGCGACAGCAAACACTAATGGTCTGCCTATACATATTTCACAGTCGCAATCACGCAGGCATGTTTATTTGAATCGGCAATTTTTCAACGCGTTCGTACCGCAATGCAGTTGCCACGAAGATTTATTGCACGAGAGAGGAGTTGTCGGTTCGGATCAGGCGCAACTTGATTAATGCTTGTCGCACGATCTATTTACTGCCCGCGGCCCGGCAAACTGTTTCATACTAGGAAATAGCTTGTGGACTATTGTGTTTGCTGTTGCGTGTGTCCAATGCTTTTTTTGTTTGTTGGTTGTGAACTGAAGTCCCTCTACATCAGTTCAGCGGGCCTAGGTGTTAGGGGGTATAAGCCAGGAATGATTTTTACGACTAAGAAAACTATCTTTTAGAGCTGAAGGTTTTTTATGAAATTAAAAAGTGCAATTATTTTATGTTTTTTGTGTGCAATAAAGAATATGAATATGAAGTTATTTTATTGTACGCATATAATATATTTTTGGCAGGTTAAGTCTAAAGCAAAGATAATTAAACGTAGCTTTGTTAAGCTACGTTTAATTATCTTTGCTTTGAAGACTTGTTAGTCTTCAGCTAAGCAATACTACTGCCACTGCCCTTCGACCTTGCTTTGCTTAACCTGAGATAACCGTTGCAATAACTTTATGCGCTTACTTTTTAATGTGCAAATATCTAAACCACTTCACAAACCAAAAATCACCGTCCAATTGTTCACGTCATACGCAAAGCAAAGTCAAACAAAATTATAAAATCAAGTACCGTATCTAAAGCGGTGATAATTTCTCATGGTGCAGTTCCCACCAGCGAGGCAGAGGGAGCGATCCCAGTCCCAGATCGCGGGGTCCCAGAGAGCGGGGTCCCAGGGTGGTTAGTTGACCACATTACGAGAGCGACAACGCGCGCCACCCCCGGGGACTATTTATCAAATGATCATTTGATTTTCTTGTGTTTGATCACTGAACACATTAGAATTTGCAACAGCTCTAGTTTTGGTAGCTTCACTTTTTCTGGAAGTGTTTTTTACTGTTTTTCTTTTAACCTGTTGTTAGGTTTTCAGATTTTGTATTGCTTTTTTACGTCATCGCGTCTCGAGGTGATAGTATTATTTATACAATAGGTACTCGCATAATATAGTATGTATACTATATTATGCGAGTACCTATTACGAGTACGATATGATGTATCATATCGTGTAAAAATACTATTGGCGAGATAAAAAGACGTTACTTAGCAGGTACTTAGTTGTGTAACAGTGACAGGTATAGCGCCTTACTAATAAACGCTGCATAAAGTTATGACAGGTTTATACGTCAAAAAATGTATGGTTACAAAGGCTTTATTCATTGCATATTATTAATAAAGTTAGTGCATAATAACATCTATTTATCTCGCACTATGAGTCATCTTTGAGCTACATCTTTTTATAAAGAAACGAATCATGATCCATATACATGTCTGAATTAAAATTGTAAAATAAGTATAGCAGTTTAGATTGGAACAAGCCCGATTGATTTAATGTGACATGTCAATTTAAAATTTGCATAAATAATCGTTGTTGCATCTCACTCTGTATGCAACATTGTACGCTTTCATCACTCATGTGACATTTTTGAATTGACATGAAATACTTGCAATTATAATCCGTCACTATCATAATGTATTGCTTCATTATTGTCTATTGTTTTTAGAAATGAACTAAACATTAGTAATATTACTGACTCCATTTTCTTCAAAGTTTTCAAGAAAATGAAAAAACCCAGCAACCACTTGACGAAAATGTCCACGTCAAAATCAAACCCGCACTCCACAAACTCAACCACTGAACCCACTCCAGCACGCACCCTCACCCTCACTCAAGGATACGTCTTATAAAATACGATCTGTTTTGATTGTGGCCTGGGGCACAAATCAATTAGGCCTCCCCTTGGCCCCCCGCGGCGCCACACCAGCGACATCCAACCCAGTGGCTCGTTTTATGACACATCTCACAACGAACCGAAAAGCGATTCATTAACATTCACCGACTTTATTAGGACCAATTGGCGCGCACTCCGCGTCTTCGTTATTATCATTGATTGGTTATTTTATTACTGCGCTGTAAATCAACTTGTTGTTAACGCGGACTTGCGGTGACGGTTGCAGGAAGGTTATCCGGCTGTTTTTATTTGCGGAATTGTGTGTTGTTGGTGTAATGAGGTGTAGTGTCCGACTGGTGTGTTTCGCGCCTGGGCACATGAATATGTCACGAGTCAAACTCTATATACCAGAGGTTAGTTTATGACATTTGACTATGAAGGGAAAGGTAATTTTTCAGAATAATAGAAATTTAATTATTATTTTGTAAATATGTACGTTTATACATATTAAGATCTAAACATAATATAGTCAATTACTATCATTACATTACTATCAATATATAACTTTTCATAACACATCGCGATGTAATGAAAAATCAATTCCTAATTTGTTACGACACAATATCGATTCGTCCGTAGCATCTGGAACTTTCGTGTACCCGAGATAATTTAAAACATACGACTAGATCATTAAGCGTATCGATTTCCTATTAATCTTCCATTTAATATACAATCTAATATAGAAAATAATGACGTAATAGAGGCCGCCGGCGACAGGGTCGTTTCCCACGCCGCCGCGGACAATTTTTATAGTTATTTTTTTATAAAGATGAAAATAAATTAAGTTTCGGTAATCAGACGCCGCCTGATTCCTGACCCGCTTCTTCGCAATATTTCTAAAAGCTATTACAAATACATTTATATTACCACACAAAAAAGCTCTCGGGCAATTTTCGCCACATAATGAGGCCATTATGGGGAATTTTGTTTTACCAACATAATAACACCGCCTTTTATTCGGGCGATCCCGTCCGCAAAGGACTTTGTGTTTTAAAGGACAATATTATTCCAGACTTGATGAGATTTTCGTGCTAAAATTTTAAAAGTAAATTGCCATCA
The DNA here is from genome assembly GCA_033675125.1 of Athetis lepigone. Lineage (NCBI taxonomy): Eukaryota > Metazoa > Arthropoda > Insecta > Lepidoptera > Noctuidae > Athetis > Athetis lepigone. Next base: position 13,489,952 of record CM066239.1, on the reverse strand, counting down.
TTATGTATTTAACGCTGCGGATTAAGATAACAGCGGTCGAATAGGTCAGCCATCTCGAAATTGCTGATTGCTTAAATACACGAAGGTGGTCATGTGTGTGTATTTGCACGTTATGTGGGAAAGCTATCTGGTTAACTTTTTTTGAATGCTTTCATTGGAAGTTTGGAACATCTATGATATTATTTTGTTGTATTGTTTTTCGCCTACAAAATTTTAGTTGATTTCTTTATGGTCCGAAACTGAATGACTAAGGAAACGTGAAAATAGCTGGATTATTTATCTTTTTTTACATAAGTAACTATGTCAAGAAAGCTAATACAATTCATTTAAATTAAGCTGCGTACCAGGGTTCACGTAATAACTAAGAGTTTTAATAATAATGCTTAATTTTTAGATTTAAAAGAAACTTGTTTCTGATAATACCTGAAAAATAAATTAATACTTCACAAGTAGTAGCAGTTTTTATGTTTACTTTCTATTCAGTTTTGAACTGCTATAATTACACTTTTAGGAAAAGTAACATTATAGAATACTTACTACAGAACGATTATGAATCGGTCAAAGGAGAACGGTCCGTTTCCCTTACTTAGAGGTATAAAAAAAAGTTAAAGTGAGCCTTCAAAATACCTTTTACTTTAAGTTCTTGCTCATGAAAAAAGATTTACAATCCCTCTCCCTTTAGATACACCTTTTTTCGAAGTACAGCTAGGCCTATCCTAGTGACTAGGTTGTCCATGCGTCGCTGAGCAACCGGATGGCCTGTAATAGCACGCTCGTGAGCCGTCCATTATTCCGTCACCGCGTTGCGCACCCGACCTGCAGCCGGGCTAGATCACGTTTAAACGCACTGTCTAGTCTTTATTTGTGCGGAAAAAAGAAGATATTTCTAGCGTTTTAGTTCAATTTTAATGATGTCGTTGTATGTCATATACCTTTTCTTTAATCTGTCGAGGCCCAATGGATAAGTTCCAATGTGACGTCCGAATGCGAATCCACCTTGAGCAAGCATTGTAATCCATGCTCGTTGTGCCTTCTGTGTGTCAGTATAAGTGCTACAATAATAGACTAGTGTTAACCCTCTTAAATTTTATGAATATCTAATATAATAAAAAAATCATATCAATAAACCAGTATCACTGCTATTGTTCGTTCCAAACATAACTTTCTTTACCAAAAAATACCTTATCAAAAGTGGTGATCTCAACCTAAATTATGTTAGTTACAAAGGATCATCTGAGGACGGGCTCCGAACGTTAAAACGTCGAAAAAAAAAGTTCAATCACGAACCGAGGTTAAAAATAAATTTAGCTATCGACCGCCATTACAGGACACGTGACGCACAACATGAACGGATTAATTCCGTTACGCGATCAGAGAACCCTAATTATTGCATTATTGTGGCGATCTATCCGAGCCTAAAGAGGCAGTGGATTGAGTTGATTTTGGCACGTCGTAAGCTCGCAAGTGCGTGTTCGCGGCGCTGCGCCCGCGCCGCCCTCGCTCCCGACATTATCCTTGTAATTGGCGATTTTATGCAATTTATGGCGATTCGCGCAATTTACGAGCAGCGGACAAGTGGGCGACGTTGCGCTTTTTACCGGGATATAGCGAAATTGACTCAGGGTTTCAATTAAAATTTTATATTCCGCAAATTACCTGCCAATTATATTCCATTAGTCAACGTTAAAGAACCACAAAATTGGTTTTTGTTTTAATTTTTTGTTAAAATTTTTGTGCTCTTGTAAATAGTGATGAATATCTTGAATTTAAGGGCATTAAAATTTTAATATCTTGAGCATTAAATTAAGAAAACGCAGGTACACTTACGAGGTTGATTGCATCATCAAGAAGGACATGGAAGTTTTAAAATGTGTGTATTAAAATCTCCGAAGATAATTTATTCTGCACTAGCTACTGTCCTCGGCTTCTTCTGAGGGGAAGTTGAAAAATAAATGGTAGGCAATAGGCATATATGGACATATCTTTTTACATCGGTCTACTCTATAGCAATCCACTGCCGAAACTAGAATTAATTAAAATTGAAGTTGAATGTAAAATAAATAAGTACCAAAGATTTGTTGAGCTGACTAGCAGCAGTTCGGACGCTCGACAAACATTTGGGTTATTTACTTTGATGCCATTCTAGTTTATCATGATTATGTGCTGCAAGTAACGTAATAAATGTTATTATTAGTTGCATATTTTGTGCAGTATTTACATGACGTCCATACCGACCTCCATGCAAATAAAAAAGTGCGTATCAAGCCACCCATAGAAGAGGGTTCCGTAGTAAATCATTTCGCATAAATCCGTTTTCGTATTATAGCATTACGTCGAGATTTGGCAATAACTGCGTTTCTCAAGTTAGGCTTCTATAACTCCTGGATTAACAAAGCTATTTAAACTGTTATAGTTACCAGTTAGTTTACCTTTAAAGTTACATGGACTGCAATCATGGTAATTTTTAAATTTTCGAATGTTTAGCTTTCAGAGGACCGCCCTAGTGTGATGATAACTAAATCTCAAAAACCGTCTTTGTAATCCCTCCGTGTTTTTACAAGACGTATAGCTAATGATATGAACACTATGAAGTAGACGCAAGAAAAATAAATCACTCAAGTTTTACCCAAAAAATATATATTTTTCGTTTATTTTATTTTAGCTCTTTATTAACGTTGCAAATACATATATCTAAGCAAAGTTTCGTTTCAACTTTCTAGCACTTACCGTTTTGACGGCAGGCCGAGGACGGACGGCTGGACATTATGAACAATGAGGGTTTCTTTTGTACCTTAAATTAAAATTGAAAGAATTTAGGAACCAATAATATTATTATCATTATTGGTGGTAGATAATATGTCAATTTAGTGAATAATCTCTCCCTTCAAAAGTAAAGGAAAGTAAGGGATTTAGGCGTATTTTTGGACTGCAACCTATCTTGGAAATCTTGGAATGTTCACATTGCTGAAGTAAGCAGGAGGGTTTTCTGTTCGTATCAATCTCTTAAGCGTCTTCAGAAGTTTCTGCCTTTTAAAACTAAAATAACACTTGCTCAGTCCCTTCTTCTGCCTCTTCTAGATTATGCTGATGTCTGTTTTCTTGATGCGACTGAGGCACTTCTTAACAAGCTTGAACGTCTGCAGAATTTATGTATTCGCTTCATCTCCGGCCTCCGAAAATACGATCACGTGTCGGAATTTCGGAGGCAGTTGAAGTGGCTACCTATTCGGCAGCGTCGAGATTGTCACACTCTTTCTTTTCTCTTTTCTGTTCTTCACAATTCTAAGGCACCTTCTTATCTTCGAGAACGTTTTGAGATTCTTGTACCAAGAGATAAACCTTGTCGGTCTTCATCATCTCTTCTCCTTCGTTTTCCTCCTCACTCTTCAAGTCGGTATGATGGATCATTTACAGGCCATGCTGTGCGTCTTTGGAATGCACTTACACACTCTTTGCGAGATAGCTCTTCGTTAGAGGTGTTCAAGAGGAGGATTAGGGAACATTTCCTGTCTATTGATTGATTTATATGTATTTTATATTATATGTATTTGTTTATTTATAGTATGTATACTTATTTAATATCATATAAGTATCATAATTTAATTTTAGGATAAAATTGTATTGTTATTGCACACAGGCATATCCTCTAAGCAATCTCTTTTATAGAATTAAGGTTTGCTGGAAGATGACTCAACTTTGGGTTAAGCTCGCCATTGTACATAACTCATATATTTTTGCTATTTTTTATGTGTATTGTTTTTTTTTTTTGTGCAATAAAGAATAAAATAAAGAAAATATTACATCCTAAATTCTCAAACGAAGGTGATCGTGTATTTTTCATAAAATAGTCTTGCGATGGCGCGTGCAACGTGATCACTGAACATTTACGTGATGTCATCAACGTATGCGTGGAGATTTTAACTTGTGACCGTCATTATGGTTTTGATGAAATAATTGTTTGTCAATTATTTTACGATAATTTAATGTGGCCCTTGAGCAATAAATTGCACGTAATTTAAAGCGGAGAGTAGACGAGTCGCGATGCGCGCACGTCGCGTACGCAGCGTTGCGCGCACGCATGCCCAAGATAAATATTGCATACATAATAACCTCTCTCCCGTCCGCGTAATAACCTACTGTGACATAAGCAGCTGCGACTGATTAAACAATCGTGTACTCCATTAAAACAATATAATTTTGTAAAATTAAAAAGCTATTATCGAATCGATATTGAACATGTGTGACTCCGTGCAAGGAATAGTGAAGAAATTGCTTATGAGGTAGTCAAGGCAATCCTGATGGCGAAGCCTACAGGCTGTGTTATTATTTACTCAGTTTATGTTTTAATTTTGTTAAATTGCAACCTCTAACTTGACAGACATGCGGCTGACTCTGCGAATGTTTTTTATTCGCATGTCGGTACCTAAGTATATCTTCATTTTGATCACGTCGTTAATGAGCTGATTGATGGAACATTCAAATCAGCCTTGTTTACTTTGCATTATAAATGAAAACCCTTACAAAGTAAGTACAAAGAGACTCAAGAGTTTTTATTTGTTTATTTAACGCGTATCTCTGAAATTTTCAGTCGAATAGAAAATAATCTTTGAGGGTGGAAGGAGCGAAGGAGTAACCAATGAGGTAACTTAACCACGGGGCACAGTTACGAGTAAGTACGTAGTAACTATTTATTAATCTGTGGTACGAGTCTATTTAAAAAGACTACGACAATTAAAGGCTGTAGAGATCAATAAGAAACCATCTGTCGCAAAGCATCTGACGTAGGCTTTGAGTAAGGTAGCACAACCTTATGTCTTGAAATAGCACCCAGCCTTCTCTTAATATTATGTACAGACCTCGCTACAATACCCGATAACTATTGAAAATTGCAAAAGCCTAGAGTTAATTTAAATAATAATGCATGTAATAATTTATAGAAAGCAATTAATAAATTGTTATTATTTATATATTTAAAAACGATTAAAGCCACATTCCTTATCAATATGCGATTTGTCTAGCTCCACAATTAAATAAAATGACTATAATCTTCGATATTTGATTAAAAGACGAGATAAATCAACCCAACAATTATGTGGATATTTGTCAAGCGCGAAATTTATTACCGATAATAATTCCACAAATGTTAGTGCGGTATTATAAAAGTCGAACAGCGTCTCGTACGAGTTGGTAGGACAAGCCGGCGAGGCGTCTCGGCCGAAATAGCCCGGCCAGATATCCGCCGGTCTTATGACAGCCCGAGCGATATTTATGTCGCGCGGCCCCGCCCACTGCCGTGGCTCCATTCAGCCTGTTTGTATTTATTTCGTGCCTATTTATTTGTATTTGCCTTCGCTTTTGAATAATGCATGAGCGGAGCGTTTCCGTCGTGTGTAGGCAGCATGACGCCGCCGCTTGTCGCAAGTCCCTCTTCGGACTTATAGCCGCAGGACTCTTTGTAAGGTTTCCTATGGAAGTTTGCTCTCAGCGTTATTCGATTAGTGGTCAGTAATAGTGAAATTTAGACGCCTTAATATAAGTAGATAAAACCTCGCTTGAGGTCACGTAATTATGACAAATAGATGCACGATATTGGTAAAATGTTCTATCAAAGGAAAGCAGCACACGCTACACAAAATGATCAGATTAAAACTATTTTCAACATCTTGTACAGTGCTCATACCAGCTGTAAAGATAACCGATTAGATTATCCTACCGTCCACAACACCAATCAACGTTAAATTAGATTTCAGCTTTCGTATCGTGTTCTCACGGAGTTAATTAACATCGGGTGTGGATTAACGGAATTAATTATCGATAAGAGCCATTCGATTGGTGGATGCGTTCCTTTATTATTTGTTAGGTAAATCACGATGGTATCGCGGCTGTATCGATTGCCCCGCCTCGCGATTTACTGCCCGGCGCGGTGCGTCAACCGAGCCGCGGTGATATCATGCTTTGTCTCGAATCTACATCGACGGCGATGGGACAGTGTTCATAATGACTACATGAACATATAGTGTAAAATATATGACTTTGAGAGAGTTGTAAGTGAATTGATCACGGCAACAAATCTTGATGAAACGCCGACGGTAACGTTGAAGTCTCCCATACACCATACTCTAAACTATTATCCAGCATAATAACAAAACTCTTATAGAAGTATCTATCAGAATCAACAAAACAAGTTAACGTCTTGAAATTACTTTGAATTATTTCTAGCGAAGATTCAGAGAAAAAAACATGTTAGTATTCGCGAATCCTGAAGATCAGACGCGCCGTCCGCGGCACGCAGCTTCATAAATCACCGAGCGTGCACGCGACATAAACCGTCCACTTTATACGCGATTACCGATGTATAATGAACTTATGTAAAGACGTTATGATACCTTCAATTACTCATTGACAACGTGTTATTGTTGACTTGTAATTACCGGCTGACTAGCTTGCCACAGTTTTATGAAATCGCCTATCAACGCCAATTACTTTGCATCGCAATCCCACAATTGTTTGTTTCAACACAGATTTATATGCCAATGTAACTGTTACAGTGTTACACTTTGTTTCTTTATTTGTGACTGTAGCAGTTATGTAGCCTGTAATTATGGGTAAGGATACAGATTAGTTTTGTTTTGCGTATAAAAAGTACGCCGTTTAAGCATTGCAAAAGGCGAGTCTGTTGCAAATCAAAACAACATTTTGTCTGTTGTTAGTCAATATTTCCTTGTGTTTTGGACAAGATTAAGATGACCAATATTTTTATGATGCATTATTAATATAAGCACATAGTATCACTTTTTTTGATAAACGTGGCAAACTTTACCGGATAAATCCGTCACGTACCTGTGTATACCTAAATTACATATGTATATTTATATTCAGACTCCACCAAAACGATGTCAATGCCTCCAAGCAATTACGAAAAAAATACAATAGCAACACTTAAATATACTTAATATTTTTTCATCTGACAACATAATAGGCGTAATAAAAAGGAACACGTGCGCGAAGGCATCGCATGATGTGGCTCATCAGACTCCACTACGACTGTCTTATTGATTGTTTCAAGTCAAAACAGCAAAACATGTTACATGACCATTATTATAAATATGGCGCTTTGATATGAGCTTCTTTAATTGGACTGCACGCAGATTAATGTATAATTTATGTATTTCAACATTTTCATGTAGACTTGATTTATGAAATTGCAGCTTTGCTTCTGCCCTCGTATTTTAATCATTTAGCCAAAGTCTTAAATAATTCTACGTAAACACAAAAATTTGGGCAAAAATCTATTTCATTAAGCAGCAGTGTATTTATGCCAAATAGTGAGAGAGTAACTAACTTTCTTGTTTATAATGGTAGAATTAATGTTGAAAGAAAATTAGTATTAAAGAGAAAAATTCTTTCTTATACGTAATGAAAGGACCAATGTTAAGGACTTGTACTCTAGACTGTTGGTCGTATTGTATAAAATGTTAAAGCTCTCTTGAATCTGTTTTGATTTTCATCTCTTTGAATTCTACATATTAAATATGATTTTCATATCACAATCTTTTCTTCTTTTCTTGTTGCTGCCATCTACATATTTACCAGAAGATTTAAATGTCACCTCAACTAATTTCGTCGGAACGTATACAATAAAGGCCCTCTTTAGGTAGCGCTCCTCTCGGTGTTGTCATGACAACCAGTTGTCTCCCGGTCCACTACCTCTCTTCAGTTTATGTGTTCATTAAGTGCTTCCACCTTATTTATATCCCCACGGGCCATTGTTACTGCAGGGGTTAGGTGGATATGTCAATAGCTGACTTAGCACCATGAGGGAAACGATGAAACTAAGAGAGGTTTCTTTATATCTGAAGATATATCAAGGACTTTATAGTGTGTTTGATTATAGTTGATTTACAACATTTACATTTCCATGTTTTTCCACAATCATAATATAAATTAAATCCGTTCAAGTGACACGTGATGTGATGAGACAAATAGAAAAACTTCAATGTCGAATTTTTTGTGGTGGTTCGCCGAAGTCTCAGAATGAATGTAACTGTCACAGATGTATGATTAACTTATTATGCCGGGTACATTCCTTGACGGCGGCCGCCCGTTACAAGTTCATCCCATTTAAATTTAGCGCGGCGCGTGCCGTTCGCGGGACTCTCCGGGGAGGCGCCGGGGGCGCGGGGGGCGCCGCCGTGGGCGGGACGCTCTACCATCACTCAAGTGACGAAAATTGACGGAAAATGGGCGGACACCGTTTGCCCGCGACGTCATCAATTACCGCGTCCCGACGGTCACCGGCGTGTAGTCTCAACGACATCGCCGACGAGACGCGCATACCTAATATCCTTCTAAACATATATGCCATTAATAGAGCACAGCTCAACTTAAATCTAAAATAGCAGCGAACACCCGACGACGTGTAATGTGTTGTGTTCCAGCTTTTCATTATACTTGATTCAGGAAGACGAAAAGTAGCTAGACGCACGCCCGTACTGCAATCTAGAGCGTTATCTCGGACAAGGATTATTGAGATGCAATCTAGAAGCCATCGATCGCTCGATAATTCGATCTAACTGCGCCCGCTATTGCGCAACCAGTCATCAGATCAAACCGTCGATATCTCGATGATACCTTTATTAAATGGTAGCTACAACGAGCCCCTGTTCGGACACATAATTCACTTTTGTAAGTCACTTCTGGATAGATTTTATATGTTCTTGCTTTTCAAACAAGCCTATTACCACCGCCGCGCCGGTCCGATGTTGGACATACAACTAGATATAACGAGTAAACCCAACCGCAAATAAATGTCTAAAGCAGGTATTTCAAGTGGAGTGTTTGCTTACGTTTTCTCGAGAACGAGCGAACGCAGGAAGCCGCAAGCAGGGCAAAAGCTCGACGATCGATTTTGAAAATTGCCCGTAATTAGCATGTATCTCACTCGTGCGGACGACTGTGCGTTTAAAAGTGGGAACGCAACCACAGGCTGCACAATATTCCAGTAGCGTTTACCGAGTAACGGCAGGCGAAGGCGACGGACACAAATTGCCGGAGGAGCTGCCACTACGCAAATTGTACGGAGCGATCGATTGTTCCCTCGCAAACATCTTGACAGACACCGCTGTCAGACATTCCGTAGCTCACCCTACCTGCAATCGTAATCGTTAAAACTTTCGCCTTTACGAATGTAATTTAAAATTCCATCAGCCAAACAAACAGTTCAGCGAATGTGCTATTTTGTAAACTATGATTACGTTCATGACAAACAACTGCATCGTATTACTACACCCACGCGCACCGCGTCGTTATTGATGTGGTCGAGACCATTAATATCGAGCCGACACCTTTCGGCTTTTGATCGCACCAATTTTCATTTTATCGATTCTTTTTGAAATCGTGTCTCATGTATTCGAAGCTTAATAATGCTGCTTAGTTATGAATTGTCTGATTTTGAAAGCTTGTTGAGATAGGTGGAGCTATTAAATATTACGCAGTCGCGAACGCTACTTATTTTGCCCTTGAGGTGAGCAGAGGCAGGCGCCCGCCGGTCGCGCTAGTGAATAATTTATTTGGAATCTAGATAATGCTTGTATTGGTAGCAACGAGTCACGTCTGAGACATTTGATCGTGTAACAAGAAGTGCGGTGTTTGTGCATGCGGCCGGGCCTGTAATGGTGGCGTAATTACGCAGCCATTATCAGGTGACCCCATATTGCGGTGGTCGGCCACTGCAAACAGTGCGTCCACCACCTTAATGGACACTATACGACTACACTACAGCCATGTGCCTGTAAATGGGTTATGAGTTTATCAGCGCAAGCTTTGAAAAACTTTTATAACTGTCGTTTTAATTGTTCTTTAACTGTTTTTAATGACTTTTTGTTGTGTGTAAAGAGTAAAGACACTGAACATTGCATATTCGATAAGGTGTAAAGAGCGCATAACTATTTCTAAAATATCATTTTTTTCTTATTCAATTTACAAATTTGTATCCTTTCTTTTTCACCACATGTAATTAGAAAAGCCTTGTAATTAATCCTTGACTAATTTTCATTCGGCATCTTAATATTTTGAGACCAAAGTTTACAGTAACCAAATTCTATAAACAACAGGGTATACTTTTACAAGACGTTTTAGATAAACTTCTAAATTAGATAAACTACTAAACAAAAGAGTAAAATGAAAGCCAACCGCAAATCGTATACTCGGGCGTAATACCGCGAGTGACAACAAAGTGCGAGGGTGCGGCGACCGAACGTCGCCACTCTTTGATGTCTCAATTAGTAACGCGACCGAATAATTGTGGCGAAATTAATTCGCGCCCGCACTCGCGACTGTTCTGCCTAGCAACCGTCTCGTTTTACTGACGACAGAGGACAGACGCAAAGGTTCGTCGAATTATTTCTTTTTCATTTAACTTTGAACATAATGCTGTAAATATTAGCGATGACACTAAGAAAAATTTTGGATGGTAATTGGTAGGTGGGTTGATCACACTGCGCTGTCTAATTGTACTAAGTATACAGTTAGCAGCAGAAAGACAATAAAAGCGTTTATTTATCGGACATGAATTTGTGAACCATGTCATGTTTCAAATTAGATTTTTTTCCTCTGTTCCCAAGTTGTTTTTATTTTTGTAAAATCATCATTAATTATTTAAAAAAAGTTAAATTTATTAGATAATAGGGCCAGAATAAGTGTCTTATAGGGTACCTACGCCGTATTAGGATCTTGGTATTTTGCTTGTTCTGTGTCTGGGTGTAATTTATGTATAATATGTATGTATTTATAAATTATATAAGTATGTATATCAGTTGTCTGGTTACCATAACACAAGCTCTTAGCAGAGCTTAACTTGGGATCAGAAGACCGTGTGTGAGTTGTCCCAGCATATTTATTTATTTATTTATAGTTAACAACACTTGATTGGGCAGTCACTAAATATTTACATGAATTTTCTTAAAAATTACTGAGTAGTAAACAAAAATAGGTAATAGATTGATGTGTACACGCACTTACAGTACTGGAGGTCGAATCAATAAAGTCGTGAATATATTGAGGTATTGCGTTCTGAAGGTTTAGAATTAAATATTTCTCACAGCTACGAATAATACAGGCATGAGTGTTATGACTGAGTAAATTCCCAGTAGCTACTTCATAAATTACTGTTCTCTCCCCTTCATTTCATCAACAACTTAGGTCATAGCTGTATCGTAGCAATATTTTTTATTGGCAGAGATCGTGACTAACAATGCAGGTTCTTCGATCTGTAAGTAGCGTTGCCTTATTGAAGGTCATTTCAATCGTGTCGGTGATTTAGGCTGGCTATCAGCGGGCAAATCTTCGACCATAAATTTTGATTCTAAACAATTTACTGGCCTGTTGGCTTGGTGGATGTTGAACCGACTATTTGGTCGATTTTCACCCAGGACAACTCTATGTGATAAGTCTATTTATTTGTTCTGTGTCTACGTGTAATTTATAAGTCAGTTGCATAGTTACCAACCAACCAACCAAAGTCTAGATTGGGAGCAAATGACCATGTGTGAATGTCCTAAGATAAAAATATGTTTAATTGTACATTTCATAATAAATCACTCGTACAGAATCTGAAAGTTCTTTCACCCCAAAGAAACGACGTGTGTCACAGCTCAATATTTTCATTTTCTCAAATCGAATTCGGATACTACTCGATTCCTAAGACACAGTATATGACTCAGCAATAAATCGTCGTAATATTCGTCGTAATGCATTTCACACTGAAGAGTGTTTCGAAGAGAGCCTTAATAAACCAATTAAGGTTCATTACCTAATGCAAGGCGGAAGAGGAATATTACTCGCCCATCATTACGACCACAAACTCCCCTTTGTGCAAAATATTGCATTTCACATGTTTGTTGAAAAAAACTATGGCGAAAAGCGTTAACGGCTTTATCGGACGGGCGTGTGACTTTCGTTTTAGGGTACCGTTTGATATCTCATATTTATGTGGTCTGTGGCTATTTTATCTGAGGGGGTAGACTGACTTATGTTTTCAGATTTTAATTTTAATGTTGGTTTTAATGTTATGTTTATTATAGGTATGTACAGGAATATCTCATGTGTCTCCCGAATATTTTACACTCATCAATTCTTATAACTTTAAACCACAGGCGCTTACATACCAGTCAGTTTTATTTACAAACCTACTAAATGGTTTAATATGATAAATGGATATTTTTGACATGTTGACAGACAGAACGCCTTTATAATATTTCGTTAATGTTGAAGTCGAGTAAATGACGATTGCTTGAAAACCCTTTTTATACTCTATGACGTCACCAAAATTACGCTGATAAACTGTTTGACGAGATTATCTCAGCTAGGCACGGGTGGAAAACTGCATCTTTACTATATTCCATTTTCTGCTATAACACAAATGAAATGGTTGACGTTACCAATTTTTTCTAATACACTAAGTTGGTATCAAAACTTGATTTTAAAAGAGACTTCATAGAGTTTCTTCCTCGTTCATCTACATGGGAACCTACTACTTAAAACGAGTATCAAACGAGAGAGAACTTAAATTTTCTGACTTACTGACTTCATAACAATTCGAAAGTTCCTGAATAAAACAATGCCGGTGTAAGGTAAAAAATACAAACTAAATAATCATATTTTTTGTTAAATTATAAAACGAATTGTTTATTGTTTTAGCTAGATAAGTACTAGGTGGTTAGATATCATACATCGCGTCTAAATTACATTATCTCGTGATTTTGCGCTTTGAGGTAAGCTTTTTACAAATAACCTCCTAAATATCTACGGAACCATACAAAATTCAAAATAAACAGTAGCATTTTTACCGCAGTACAGTGAAAATGAAAACGACTTGGTATTTGTGGTCGTGTGATGAATGACGCTCGCCGGTCACTTCCCGCGCCCCCATTATACTTGACACAACATGTGGCTAATACCCCGTATACCCCCATACGGGGTATCAACCATTGTTTGTTTTGTACCGATATTTATAATCTACAGGTTTTTAGGGTTTTACGGCGAAGTACTCATGACTATTTTATGGATATTTTAATGTTACAGTTTTATGTAGTCATTTTTTATTAGAGATAGACTACTGTACCTCGAGATTGTGTCATAAAAAATTGTATTAAAAAACACAGGCTATTTTCACCGTATTCCTTACATCCACAGCCCACGACCCACATTTACAAAAATCATGTAAGTAATGTATTACGTACCCTTTAAGTATCTCAAGAAAATTATCTTCCAAACTCTTTGTCGTTACACTTTTTCCACCTTCACCTTGAAACCCTTTCATACTAATATTCCATTCTCCGAATGTAAGCATTTCCTAAGAAAAGTATTAAAGTGACATAAACGTGTAACATCTGGTTTGAAAGGAGAGAGCTAAAAGGCTCTGTTTGTACAGTCAAGGAGGGGAATACAATGAGGTTGGAAGCGGAGTAATAAAAGTCACATTAAGTCAAGAGCAAGGATCTCAGACTGCAGACGAGATGAATTTATCTGAGACACACCACACACGACGAGAACTTAGTTTGATTGGATCGTAACATGACCCAGTTTTGAGGAAATTCGTGTCCTGTGTAGTAAAAAGGTTTTCCCCTTTTGCATTTAAAAAGGCGTGTATTTACTATCAATTGTTGTGTAAAACTAAATACTGTAATAAACTTTACAATGGCGTCGAAGACATTAACAAATTCTAATACATTTTGGATTACCAAACCTTACATAGAAATAGTAATAATTGTTAGTTAAGTGGAAGGGACACGCCTTAATCACCGCCTTTAATTATCAACCTATTAGATACTATTCATGCTAGTGAAGCTTATTTCAGGTGTTATTTGATCAAAAATTTAAAATGTAACAATTAGTTTCCACCGGCCTCAATAGTGAAATAATTTAGCCGATCACGTATACACTATTCAGTACCAGAGACGTTGGATTTCAAAGACATCGTGGCCTATAATTATGTATAATAATTCCAGTCGAACAAATGGGGCAAAGGACATAATTACAGCCATAGATTTAATTAAAGCTAGTTATGTGAAAGGTGTCCACTTTCACGCGCACGACGCGAGGACTCGGAATCTTTAGAATTCAATTGCGATTCTACGCTTTGTAATTAATAGTTTTAATGACAGATACTTAATAGCTCTACAAATAACGCGTTTGTCTACGAAAACGTTATCACTAGTGGAATATTCTTGTGAGTTTTTTCTTCAGATACGTTACATAAATCTTCGACACACGTGTGTCCACGATAAATCATTGCATGTAGGTCGTAATTAAAAGCACGATTTCAGGTAAGTTTTGAGAACAAAGTATATAATTAATTTTTGTATTTCGTTAGATGAATCACCGTTGATTAGATGCGTGGAGCTGCGCCCGCGTCGGTTCCGTGACCACTTGTTGTGGATGCAGATGTTTACGTTATAATTACTCGCCGGCTTAATGACCTTTTCACTACAACCGTCGACTACGTGCAAGGCATTACTTAAAATAGTTGATTTACAGATTGTTTGATAAATTAATGAATCGCCTGTACAGACCATAAATCAGAGTGAATTACCTTTTAAAAACGTTTTTTCGCACGTCCTCACGGGCTCGATTATAGGAAAATTATAATAATTGTGTGCGGCATAATTACGTGATGTAATGTTAAGGCGAGCGATATATTGCCGCCAATTTGAATTCATGTAAAATATCACGCAATAAATTTACATTTTATAAGTTTGCCCTCGCGGTAGACGTGAGCACTGCGCGATATCTCTGTTTAGGATCAAAAACTCGTATCTGAAAATTGCGCATTCCAATCTCACGGTGACCCAATGACGCCTGTTAATATTAAATACCGTACGTGTTCTGCATTCCGATTACAGCATTGGTAATCCAATAACTTTCAAATGATACTTCAGTAAGTAAAAAATGTAAATACTAAACGAATATGAAACATATTATTGTACATTTTAAAAGATAATAAGTATGCCTTTCATTAACTAAACCAGACAAATTTTCTTTAAAATAATAAATTAAACATACCTACGTATTTTCAGATACTCTGTTATATTCGAGGATTATCTCAAACTTAATATCTGTGAGTTACATCGCGATTAAGGCAGATTACATTATTTTTATCCGCGGAAAAATATTCTCAGTATGATAATGCTTAATTCTTGACATATTTTATATAATGCGAGCCCCAGGCCAGTGAGCCGACACTATGTCTAATAAATTTATGGACCTTCATTTTCATGTTGATCGGCGCTCGAAATTATAATCGTCGCGCTTGAGGCGCGGCGCGTGAGTCGCGACTTGCGTGACGAACACTGCGCATGCGCTGGTGATGACGGACGGACACAAGTTCTCTCCATTCAGAAAAGTCCCATTACCTTACCTACTGCCTTTTAATTGAAGGTTTTGTCTGGTCATTCCACTGACCTTTTTATTTTATTCGATTTTGCTGAGTCGAATAACGAATTGAAGGAAGGGTTACTTAATCATAACCTGAGGCGCTGTTCTGCCAACCTGTTACATTACGACCTACTGTTGTGAACTTTGAGCTGAGTCGGAATGTGAGTGTTGCAAAAACGATGCTTGGTCGCAATTTCGCTGGGCTTGTCGATGTCTTGTAGTTGTAAGTAACTAAGTATAACATTTAAAGCAAAACTTAAATAAGCTTTGACATATTACGATATTCGGAAGGTTAAGTTTAAGCACTCTCAGTACCCCATAGCGTAAACGTTGTACCTATTATGTTTTGTGATCAGCTAGGAATTTTACCACACTGAAGAGCAAAACGCATCGTAGTGTAGATAAATACAAATAGTTCAATAATAACGTAGAGTTAACGCTTATATGTAAATATACTTTCAATGAATTCTCTGAACAACTAGACAAACCTAAGCTGTCGCATAAACTCACGATTACTGCTTAAAGAAGACATCAAGAAAAATCAATGGTACCTCGCTTACAGAACAACCACGGTTTTATTTCCAATTAAAAAAGCAGCTAAGAACAGTTTAGGCGTCAAGTCTAGAACAAGTACCAACTAACAACAGGCGCCTCATACGAATGTTCTCACGGTGTAAATTCTTGAAAAAAACACAGCAACCGCGTAAACTCACAACAAGCGAAGAAAAAGTGCGAATATAAATGTCAAAGCATTGCGTAGGAAACTGTTAAATGAGCTGGAAACTGAACACGTGAACATGGCGAGGGGATCAACAGCGAGTGCCGAGTTCATGGAGCCTAGGACGGGGTGGATAAAATGTGTTGTAAACGGCAGTCAAACTATTGACTAAACGCGAAAGCATAGTACCCGTTACTCACACAAAATCTTAGGTTGAGACAAATTATTAATTAACCTTTCGACGACGAAGCGACAGCCGGCTGACGCGCTAATTGTCTTTCTATTGTGTCTCGAATCACGTGTGTTCGAAGGTTTAAACGTTGCTTGCTTAGCAAGTCTAATCTCCGTTTCAATCTTGCCAAAGTAATTTGACAGTATTTAGTCGAGGTTTCCGGCGACTCGGACCGCAATTAACTCGGACCGCGGCCCCAGTCACCGGATCCGTAAAAAATATTTAATTTTCTCCATGGTCATTTTTGTGGTCCGAGTTAATTGCGGTCCGAGTCGCCGGAAACCTCATTTAGTCAAAATGATGAACGCGGGGAGTGAAACATTGCAAGTCGATGCACTTGCTAAGCAACGTCTATTTATCACTAATTTACTTTGCTGGATGGAGTATATTATGAAAAAAAACATCTACTTTAATTATTTTGTTAATTTAAATGAACTGGAAACTGAACAAATTGCCCATTCGCCAGAGAAGAAGTTTGCGTGCTCTGACTACGCTTTTCTCGTTACTCAATTCTCCCAGCCCTCCTTCTTACCTTATGTCTCATTTTCAATATTTGTGTTCTTCTCATGCCAGAAATCTGCGCTCAGCTAACAATCTTCTTTTACTTTGCCCTTCTCATACTTCTGATATAGTTCATTCTTCCTTTCATATTCAGTCCATTCTTCTCTGGAACGCCTTACCTCTCGATATCAGGACGGCCACTAGTCGATATGCATTTAAGCGGAAGTTGAGGATCTATTTTCATAACAAATGAGCAGAGTTTTTTCACCATTTTCTTCCTTGTATATTTATATATTATATATTTATATATTCATATATATATTACATATTTATGTATAAAGTATATATATATATCTCTTCGATAAATTTGTATTTATATGTGTATAATATGTATTAAACTTATATTGTGTTAGTTTTAAGACTACCCACTAAATTATGTGTTTTAATTATTATTTTATTGTTTGTTTTTCTGTAAGTTTGTGTCCTTTTATTGTTTTTAATAATGCACCTGCCATGTTTATATCTCATCAACTCTGGGTTGACTGGTAGAGAATGCCTAAGGCATTAAGTCCGCCCTTGTACGCTTGTGCATGAAGTTTAAATAAATAAATAAATAAATAAACAAATAAACATGGCTGCTTGGGGATCAGCAAGTGTTGTGTTCATGGCGGGTAAGGTGGAGAAATGGGTGTTAGAAACGTTAACATTTATTATTAAAGAAACTAGCCCACTCATTACTGAAGTTTAGGTGATGTGAGTTGCCAGTCCCTAGCAACGGGTGATTCAACTTTTATTTTCTAAGGGACATTTTTTTCAGACGCAACTAGGCATTTATTACTTTTCTAGTTACTGCTTAATCAAGAACTTTAAAAAAAATATATCCAGGGACATCCTACACACGGCCATCTGATCCCAAGCTAAGCAGTGCTTGTGTTATGGTAATCAGACAACTGATATACATACTTGTATAATTTTTAAATACACACATATTATAGATAAATAACAGCAAGTCACAGAACAAACAATTATGCTCATCACACAAAGTTTGTCCTGGGTGGAAATCGAACCCACGACCTCTGGCTTAGCGGTCAGGGTCACTGAACACTAGACCAACAGGCCAACATCTGTAATAGAAGTGTTCAACGGAGAATATGAATAGTTTTGAAACGATTAACTTCACTTCAAATATATTCAACACTTTCATTCAGTTCTATCCACTAATTCAAATTCTTATGCAAAGAACGAAATCATGGCACATCGTCATCGAAGTATGAAGTCATATATTTAAGTGAATCAGATTTATGAAGCACTAAACGTAACCGTTCATAATTATTCACCAGTTCAATATAAACATCAAGTTGAACGACTTATTAGGAAGAGAACATGGAAACAGCCTGCTTACTGCACATTAGTTTACCCAAGCATTAATATCATTTGGCCATGTATGTATCAAGTGTATACCTCATATAAATTTTAATCGCTTACTCAGAAATCATTATAATAATTACGTATAATGCGAGCAACATTGTGGGCTTAGGAACAAAGAGAGCGACACCTCACCGACAGCGGCGCGGGCGCTGCGAGTGACGTACACATGAGATCACGCAGATAGCACTGAATGTCGTTCATACGATCGTATCTCGCTTTATTACAAACACTGGAAATACTTTTACAATAGTCATGGGTGGCAGAAATAAATGTACCTATCAACTTGATGCTCGGCCGCTATCTCTGTAGATACGGGAAATTGGACGAAACGCTAACTACTTGATTTAATAACCTTTAATTATTCTTCTCTAGACTTTTCCGAGGCATGCACGTGACATTAAACAAAACATCGCAACTCTCGTAATAAGCTGCATAAAGAATAACCAAACCTTATTTTAAACTTAAACGTTATCGTAATTACTCAGAAACTAGTTTTAAAAATATAATTTATTACAAAAAGTGAGACCTTACACGAGTTTATTACTTACTCAAACCTTTTGTAGTTCGAACAAGTGCTTTTAATTAACCAATAAAACATTTTGATACTGTGAGTCGTATTGATGATAGAAACTATGAAGAAACATTGCAATTATGAGTCGGCCGCGTATTATTGAATCATTGTTGGCGTTTCGATTAATTGTATCATGTTTTGTAAACGTTATCTTCGTTGTAATCGATTCTGTTTACGGAAACATGTTGCATCTGGCCACGTGCTTGTTTCTAGCGGAGTTGGTCCGGAGAAAGCAAACTGCTGTTTTATGATAATCGAGTCATTCGTCTCGGGAATGTGCTCAGCGACAAAACGACTTGTTCAGGAAACGATGCACTCAAGGGTTCGGAGATTTATCTTTTTAATGCCATCGAATATGTTGAGGGGTAAAAAAGTCTCTAAATTAAAATCTTTGCTACTTTTTTGGTGAATAAAACTGCATTCTATAATCAATTTAATGAAAGATACGTGGGGCGCATAAAATCTGTACCTTTTTGCTTGTAAAGAGGTTAATAAAGCCAACCAAATAAACTCAAATTCAATAGGATTACCAGTGGCAAGCTCTTTAAACAGGCCCTGCTTGCTCTATAGAAGTTCAGAGCTTCTTAATTTTTTCAATAGTTATGAAAAAACACAAAAATTTATTATTAAAACCATTGAAGGACTCCTCTGTCTACTTTCTTACTTCATCATCTGATCAAATTAAAATTATGATAATTTTGTATTCTCACTTGACAGAGGAACTCGATGTGTGTGCTAAGTTTCCACAAAAATTGATCGAAATAAATTTAACATCCGTGGTAAAGCTAAAAAACTGCTTTTACCCGTTATTAAAATGACAATCAATATAGCAACGCATTTTTCAAACGACATCACTTTTAAATCCTGCCATGAAATAAGCGACTCCAAATTAAATATTAAAATATTCGAAACGCTTCTCAAATATTGGATTTAATATGAATTTGAGTAAAATTTAATCATAAATTAAAATAAACGTTGTTTTATGTTAAACCGATTCGTGACCAGTCGATACTTCGGTCGGTGTGTCAGCGCATCATAATATCTGCGAACGGAACAAATGTCAGTATATACAATATTTAAAATAAAGCTTTTAGACTATGAATGCCGCTCCTAGACTAACTAGGACACGGTTGAGAAAACTATTGATGGATTAACGTTTCAACAGCTTTTGTAAAATGGTTAGTTTCCTTTTCAACTTTGACTTTCCAAAATTATTTCAGTCTTTGTCTTTAGCAATGCTAAAAAGTTACAAACTTTAATTACTAAAACTTTTTGTGTGAAATTATCTGTCAAAACATTTACCAATAAACCTTACTTTTTTAATATTATTATTTTTTTGAGTAAAGAACCAATAGAATAATTATCCCATCTTATATCACCTATAAACTCGATAAGAGACCATCCAAATACCGCCATAATTACACCGCGTATGTTTTCATGCAGCGTCTGACGTCACAGGACAGGTCACAAGACGCCGTGTTTTTTTTGACTCGCTACTTACATATTGAATAATATTGATTTTTGGTTTTTGCTCACAATTTTCATTTCACTATATTGTATAAAGATAAAAAAAATATCATTCACATTTGTGTAACCTATAAACTCGACCAGCGAGCGTCTGAGGGCCCCCATAATTACACCGCGTACGTTTTTGTACAGCGTGTGACGTCACAGGACAGGTTCCCAGTGACATCCACCTCACCAATGGAGGCCCGAGTCGCCGTGTATTGGTGAGATTCGACTCGTCACAGGATTCCTTGATTTGATATTGTTTTTTGTTACGTTTTTAATGTGAAGTGTATTGTAGTTATTGTTCGTGTGATTTTTAATCTGTATGATATGGAACTGTGAAGTATTATGTATTTGATATGGCATTATGAAATACACCCTTGTTGTTATATTTTTTATCATAATCTGAGGTCCTTCGCTCTTTCTATCACGTGGCTTATTGCGTGATGTTGTGTAGCTATATTTCTGTAAAGTTTCAACAAAATATCGTTTTATAGTTTAAGGGAGAATTGGTGACACACTAACAAACAACCCATCCATCGTCACAAACTTCCACTTCTATAATATTAAATACTGCTCTCTCGTGGCAATTGCAATCAAATTGTTTTATATAAGTAGGTAATATAGGTATACCCAAGAAGTTTTAGTTAATTTCAAAGATGGTTTATGTTTTCTCCCATTTACGGCTTTTTTTCCTCGAGGAATCACCCGCAGTTTAATTATACAATTAACTTACATTATAGTCTCAATAATATATTATATTTATCAGTAAAAATTAATCTATCAACTGATTTATTTATTTAAGCCATCTGTTACTAAAACGCCCATAGAATAAATAAGTGGCAGAGATGAGTTCTTAAAAATATTGCTGAAAACTTTTATATCTGATATTACGATCAAGGGTTTAATGAGTATATTAATTGGATTGCAAATGGCGGCCATCGCTATGATCACCCGCCCGGCTCGCAACCAAAACTTATTTCTGTTCCCTTAAAAACCTACCTGCAATCTGAAAGACAAATAATGACTTTGCAGTAAAACTGGATTCGCCCTCAGTAGGCTTGTGGTACTAAGCAATTAAGTCGTGGTATAGATAATGATATAAAGCAAGTAAAAACTATATGGGACCCATTATAGTTTTTTAGCCCACAAGAAAATCTGTATACAACCAACCAGTGTTGTTTAAACTCCGACTTAGTTGCTGATGCGTATATATTAATAACTAGCGGCCGTACCGCGATATTATATAGCCTATCTATAGCCTTTTTCGATAAATAGGCTATCCAACTTTTTTTTTGCTTCTAACCGATACTCCCTGATTAAGGACGTCCAACCAACAAAACAAACAACTCTTCAGCTTTATAATATTAGTATAGATACCAGTAAATTACCTACTTACTGTTCTACTGTTGGTCAAACTCCTCTTCTCATACACAGAAGGCACGAGCATTGATCAGCACTCGTCTTGGCCAAGGTGGATTGGTGATTTGATGTTAATTACCTACATTATCAAAGAATTAGTAGGAAGTTTTCCGTATATCTATGAAATAGTGTCGTTTTAAGGTTAGTAAAAGCCGAACAGATTTTCTGATTCATGAAATCCGCTAAGACACTTAATGCACCTGCCATGTTTATATCTCATCAACTCTGGGTTGACTGGTAGAGAATGCTTAAGGCATTAAGTCCGCCCTTGTACACTTGTGCATGAAGTTTAAATAAATAAATAAACACTTCTCTAATAGCTATTAACTTTCTAACATTTAATTTTTCAAATGGTATTTTTTTACTTATTTTTTTGTAATTAGTGCAAGCCGAGTTTTCTTGGCTTAGATAACCTAAAAATGCAGTCAAGCCTTCAAGTGTCCAACTGAAATTAAATAACTTAACTTTTTTTTTATTTATCTTCGTGATTGCATCTCTCTCTGAAATTACTTAAATTGCATAAAGACAGGTAACTCAATATGTCTATGTTTCAAGATCCAATCAGCTACTTAGTTTATTTTACCGACTCTATAAATAAAGGTATAAGCAGTTAGTTTTTGAAGTCACAATTAAAATATTTTTTATAACTTTTAAAAAGTAGCTTAGGATATTTTTTTTTGTAAAAGGGTTTAGTGAACTACACCGACCGGCTCGTCCATCGGAGCGACTTGCGTAAATTTACCTAAATAACTGTAAAGAAATAGCTTAAGGCTTGACTTCGAAAATACTATCAACATCACCTCAAGCCAATATCTTTAAAGGGCGACCCTACGTACCGTAACCAATTTCGCTTTAAGACAGAAAATGCATCGATACTTATTCATAGTTTACCTAAGCATGTACATCTCTATCTATAATAAAGATAGGTATCTAACTGACTATAAAACTACAATTAATATGTAAAATTTTTATACGCTTATTTCTAATGAGTTTGTAGATAATACTCATCAATATGAGAAGCACATACTTCGCAAAATTGACCCGCCATCATGGCACACACGAGATAAACACTAATAAATTATCGCCTTATACGCTACTTTTTTTAGCCATTAATTTAATATCTTAACTAGCAGCGAATACACATGGCTACTTTATAGAATTGTATGAAAAACTTGGCCGATCTTGCGCATATTAATCATTAGTCCGAGAACACTTTAATAATGATTATCCTGAAATAATAGTTACAGCACCTGTCGCAGTAACAATAAATATGTCAAAGTACACGACATAGACGTTTATCATCGCTTCCTGGTGATTAAGCACAACTACAATGTATTGAACATCCTACGTTTGTAACGGATAATTTTTACATACAGAGGAAATAATTAAATTACCAAATTGTACCTTCATTATAAACGTATTTTGCTACTAAGGTCTTTCAAGTCATGTAATATCCATATTCAAATGCAAAATCATTAATAATTAATTAATGACCTACAATTTGTTTTGTGAATTTTGCCGAAGTTACTTGAAGAACATAAGTACTTCTTAAAATATGAAGTGTGTAACTTCTGTAAGGCGTATCTACTCGAAGTCAACAAGACAAAGACAAATAGTACTCATTATTTCTAAAAAACTTGATATGTAATAAGCAATATTACTTATTTATCGATTAACAAAGTTTTTCATTTGAATATAATACATCTTCATTAGGCTGTCAAAGACAATAACTTTATCAAGTTCAAATGGATATTTAAGCCCGAAGGATGTAATTGTAATTATTTTTTTCTAGTTACGTAGATATCCGTCAAACAAATTGTTGGGGAGCGGGTTGGATATGTTGGTTGCAAATGTCAATGGTGCCTGGAGCCGCATGCGCACGCACTAGTCGATGTGTACGCTATTAATGCGAAATAACTATAATTTAGGCGACGCCGGCGTTTGGCGTTTAACCGCCAGCCTCTGGAAAGGCGACGGAAGCCTGTCACAGGCGCAATTACAGTACCGAGAATCGGCATTAGTTCGTCGTGTTGAACTATTTATGTATGTAAAATAAGAGCAGCCTCTCGTACGGGGAAACGGCGATTGCACGCATCTCTCATTAAGCACTTTAGAGCAATTTGAGGAGTGGAGAAAAAGTCGCCGAGACGCGGCACAACATCGCGTGGTCAATTAAAATGTTGCCGCACCAGTGCCGAGTGCCGGGCTCGCAACCAACGGTACGTTCGCGCACAAAACGGACAAATAATACACTTGACTTGTTCTGAATTGCTCGTATCCTCCGCTATCTAAATAAGAAGAGGAGACAGGAGTAGCTGATGAGCGGCTGCGTACGGCGAGCGTGACACGAGCGTAACTGGCGCCGAACTATTGCCGCATCTCAGTTTCAACTTTACTAATAAAAATTGCTGTTTAGTTATGGGCATGTCTTATGTATTAGGGTAGACGTAGAACGATGCTAAACATATTGTTGAATTTAGTTTCGTATTACCTAGAGTATAGGAAATTAAATCCATATTTATACATAGGCCTACTCGCCTGAAACAGTAAGTGCGAGTCATCTAGGTAGCGGGTATACAAAACAAACAATGCAGCAATGCCGTGATCCACCTGAGCCGCGGTTGCACCGTGACTGGGCCGAGCTGCGCCCACGCATGCACACGCACCGCCCGCGCTTGCAATGCCGGTCAGACATGTTTTCAAACACTTTCAAAATATCTTCGCTAGGCATTATAGTGAGTAACTGTATGAAGTACTGTGAAGGATGTGTTACATTGTTGCACGGTTTCGTTGGAATGGTGAATTTATTACGAAGATGTTTCTAGTGTTGTGGAGAATATCGTTGGCTTTTCAAATAATGTGAATGTTCAGTAAAAATATAAAACAATGAATAAAGTAGATGATTTTTTGTATTTATTTTTAACAACTGTATAGGTGTGTATTTTAATTATTTTACAAGTTTAGTCAATGTGATGTCGTGATGGCCCAGTGTTTAAGGCGTCCTCTCAAGTAAGAGGATGTGGGTTCCAATCCGTGCAAGAACCATTGTGACTTTTTAAATTCATGCGTATTTTCTAAAGTTTATCTTGAAAATCACTGACATCCCGTGCCTCGAAAAGCACATAAAGCCGTTGGTCCCGGTTATTATTCCTGCACTTTGACAGTCGTTTCAGAAGTCAGAATGACTGACCAGTCTAACCAAGGGGTAAAGTGTCACCCAGTAACTAGGTTGTGGTTGTGAAGGTCTGATATGACAGGCTGGAAGCCGACCCCAACCTATATGGGAAAAGGGTAGGGAGACGATGAATGCAAGAACTATTAAATGTAGAGCAGTAATAGAACAAAGCGAGGAGTGGAACACGCTCTTTGTTGCCGCGTACTAATTGCAATCGTAGCTGTGGACATCAATCACCCGGCCGACGTAACAACGAAAACACTGTTAGTTTTGCCGCCGAATTATTAATTACATTCCCACAAAAAACTTACACACAACGCCGAAACGCATAAATTTCTTCCTTTTTCACCGCACAAAGGAGCCGGGCGGCCTACAATATAACGCTAAACAGATTAGCCGCGCCCGACACGGCCGTCGCGGCATAATTTTTGGCGCCAGTAGTCCTGCCTCTAGATTAAACTAATATGAAAAGGAAATTGAGTAGAAAATGGACGAAGCCTCTATGTGTCATTAAGAATTGGTTACGCTTCTCCAAAACGCCGGCGCAACCTTTATTATATTTGACTTCATTTAATTGAATTAACTTTTACCTTTTTATGAACTGCTATTGATGTTTGGAACTAAATATAATGGCCTATTTTCAGATAATAACAATGACGTTTATGTGACGGATATTGCTGTATAAATAATAAACAGGCCTACCGATTTAGGTGGCGGGCGGGTATAGGGTTACCATCTGACCGGATAAAGCCGGTCTAGACCGGATTTTTACGTGTTAGACCGGACTCCGCCCGGATTTTACGTCAGACCGGATTTTTGTCATACTGCAATTTGAAAAAAATCACAGATGCTCTAGTGTTTTTGAGGGAACAAGGAATTCTTGTAGATGACGCAAAACTATTTGAAGAGTTTTGCCTGCTTAAGAATTTTCTAAATACAAAGCAGAGCGATTTTTATGACGAGCTCGCTGAAAAGCAATGGTGTATCTTTTTTAGTACAATTAACGACAGCTCAAGAGTTTCAGAATTTCTGAAGATTTCTCAATATTTCTTTGGTATTTTGCCACACAACGCAAATGTGGAGAGAGTTTTTTCTCTCATGACTTCTCAGTGGACCAAAGAGAGAAACAGACTTTCAGTGGAGTCGGTGAGAGCCATATTGCTTACGCAATATAACTATAAACACGTGACGTGTGAAAAAACAACTTTTTGCATGCGGTTGCTGGCAACCAAAAATATGGGTCTAAATAATATACGTAGGTAAATAAAAACGTACTTAAATACTATGATTTTTATTTAATACAGGTGCGTGACCGGACTTTTTTTTCAAAATCAGGATTTTTAGACATGTCAGACAGGATTTTGCATTTTTAGGCCTGGTAACCCTAGGCGGGTAGTATATTGTACGTTATAAGTAGCAGGTAACTTCAGCATGCAGTGATTTATTAGGTACCGACCGTTAAAAAGATATAATATATAATTCAAGAACAATTACAGTTTCCTACTTAAACTATTCGAAACTAATTGAGTAGGATTTATTATTCACAACGGACGGCCGAGTAAACGGCGACTTGAATTATTATTCAAAAGCACGGCAATATGAAGAAAATTTACACATAATGTTTTCTCTTCGGTGGGGGATATTTGGCGGTCCACTCGAGCCGCGGGGGCGGCCATGAATAGTAATAGAGGTTCGGCTCCAGCTCGGGGGAGCGCTGCACTCAATCGCGGGTAATGCGCCGCTTATGGTGCGTGCTAAATCGACAATACCCGGGGGTGCCCTGCTCACTAACAAACCATTTCATGGACTCACCTATTCGGCTCGGTTTGTTCTAAATATTAAAATTCATGAACCGTGAAGATTTCACAAACTACGCTTATAATAGGTTCATTTATAAGTTTGAAATGAGATTAGTTAACATTTGTTATGCTTGTTTAAAACCTAAGTAAACATTTGGCCTACCTAATTGATCAGATTCGACGTTACGATAGATAAGTTCAGGTTTGAAATGTTATTAAGACAAATTTTAGGTATAAGCATCATACGGCTATAAGAATAGGTTACCTGGATCCTGTAAAACAGGCCGTATCTTTAAAACAATCCTACAGATTTGTAGTTGAAGTATTAACTCGCTAGTTAACAGTGATAAGAATGTTAGTAAGGCTGTTAACAGTATGTTAGCAGTAGTGTGCGGTAAGAGTGGTGGCGGCTCATGCACTCACATTCATGAGCAGGTCCGGTGAGGAGGAGCCCTTGCCGCTCATGGCGATGGCGCCGGGTGTTGGCGCATGTCACACACTCACAACACTCGCGGGCGTCGGCGCAGGCGGCGCGGGTGGCGCGTTCTCAGTGCGCCGGGCGCTCGACTGACGCGAGGCCCCCACCGCACCACGAGCCCCCACCGCTACCGGCTGCCTCATTTCTCACTATAATTTGCGTGCTGCTCGTTTTTTACCATTATTACTCCCTCGTTTTGTTTTACGTATTATCGAGTGCATCCCGCTCGCACCGGCCGCCATGCGCGCTCGGCGCCGCCCAGATAATAGCCGCGTGCAATTACGTCGCAGCGCGGTGACGCCGAGTGTACACACTGGTACTGCCAGCGCCATCTTGTGACGGGAGGACGAACCAAGTACCAACAAACTCATAATATTCATAATATCAGCACTACAAAAGTATGTTCGTATTCTTAAAAAAAAACATTAAGTCCTAAGACTCCTTAAGAAAGACTCATTTTTGAAAAACGTAGCAGCTACGCAATTTGTTATCAATCATATCAGTTTTTTTTTCTTTCAAACCCAAAACTATTTCTCTTATTTTTATAGTTTACGTCAGGTAATAAAAAAAGTCTTTATTCTTACTGATTCCACAAAATTATCAAAATAATACTTTTGTCTTAGTCGTAGCAGCGCGTAGCACGCGGCGTAGCACCTAAAGTATATATCAAATTATGGTAGCTTGCTATTGACAATAAACAGCATATTATTCGATTAATACATTTAAAGTTTTAAACATAAAAATATCGTTTTTATATAAAGATTAATTCAGGTTATGCCTTTGAACTTTCGCTACGAGATAATGAAAGGTGCCTACATATTTAATAGTTTCGATGATAAAAATTATCTTATGTTTTAAAAGGGGTAGGAATTGGAATAGTACTAACATATTATTAATAATAATAATGTTGATAAATGAATATTTTAACAAGTACAGGCGAGTTTACCTAAGTACCTATATCTTCTAATGTCCAATCACTGTTCTAAACTTGCGCACATACTTATTTTTATTGTATTTTAGAGTATTTCTTGCATCTTGTAAGATGATATCTTCGATATCTGCTCTAGTTTTACTAGGTATTCAGCATTACGTGCCTCGGAAAGCACGTAAAGCCGTTGGTCCCAGTTGTTATTCGTAGAACTTTGACAGTCGTTACGGGTAGTCAGAAGCCAGAGAGACTAACCAGTCTAACCAAGGGGTATCGTGTCGCCCAGTTACTGTGTTATGGAGGTCTGATAGGCAGTCACTTCACCTAAAACACAGGTATCCAGCTGAATCCGGTTAGGCTGGAAGCTGACCCCAACACAGTTGGGAAAAGGCTAGAGAAATGATGATAGCATTAGTCTATACTAATATTATAAAGAGGAAAGATTTGTATTTTTGTATGTAACGAATTAACTCAAAAACTACTGGACTGATTTCAATTTTTTTTATTAGAAAGCTACATTATCACTAAGAACATAGGCTATTTATAACATAGGCTAATATAACATACGCTATGTCCCACGGGAGCGAAGCAGTAACCAAAAACCTAACGTAACGCGGGTGAAACCGCGAGGAACAGCTAGTATTATAAATATTTATAGCTAACTTTAATCTGAGATTTTATGTGGTTCTTTTAGTGTTGTCAGTAAAATATTCATTTTAATATATTTTTTCACAACATTACCTTAACTCTATAGTAGCTTTAAATTATACCAAGCTAACAAGAACTACTTACAGAAATGAAAGAGTCACTGATGCAAAACCATATTTTCCACGATATACTTTGCTGCGTCAGATGTTAGTTCTGCCAATATGGCCAAGAATGCCCCATGGTCATTATTTATGTTAAATTTTAATATAAGTGTTAACGATCCCTCGTATAAGTATTTAAGTACCTAGTAGCTTTTATATTTTACTTAATTCTTTAAAATTTTCGAACACACGTGATTAGAGACACAATAGAAAGACAATAAAAGAGCGACAGCCTGCTGTCACTTGGTCGTTAAAAGGTTAAATAAATACGTCTTTTTTTAATGTACACCGTTACAAAAAAAAACTCAAATTGACTTTGACTTTCCTGTCATTACTGTATTTTTTAAACGATGAACCATAACTATAAACGTGTTTTCGTAATAACATGTTAAATATATCGATACATCGTTAAGTATTTATTTGATTATTTAAGTTACTAAAAAACTTGCTATAAAGTACGAATAAAAAATGCCGTTATATCTATCGATTCAATCGGTGATTAAACTAATAATTTATATTCGCACCGTCGATTTACGACATTGATTCTTGATTTTCATAATGTTTATTATGAGAGTTAGGTATGATAATTATGAAAATTGAATGAAGCTTCGGAACGCCTCGAGTCACTGAGCTTCAATGCAGCGGTAAAAAGGTCAAAGGTCAAATTATTGTACCTTTATTAAGATTCATATGTGTTTCATTAATGTAATCGATTTTATCGCTGTTTAGATTGCAATTTGGTTGATTACGAAATTTGAATATTCTATCATCTATTAAAGTAACATATAATATTGTTATTATATGATAGGTAACTAACTGCTTATGTGTGTTATTTAATTTAAGACTTTGATCTCTATGCGCTCAAACTTTGTACAGTAATATATTAATGATCTCGTAAATATAAAAAGTAAATAAAAAATCTTAAGTTCTAAATATCATATCAATATCAATTAAACCATTGAATAGCAGTAAACTAATTTCTCTCAAATTGTTTAGATATGGCGCCTTAAGAATTTCAGTGGTGATTTTAAAATTATAAGACAAAAACTATCGTATCGGAATAGAAATAAATCTACACACTTATCAAAACTCATTTTTATTTCTTTCCTTCAATAAAAATAGACGATACAATACACAACAATGAAAAGGCACATGATTCATTACAAGACTTAATTTACAAACATCTTATATATCTTACAGACATCACATTTAAGTTCACGGTAACTTAAATTATTTTAAATTACGTTACCCACTATAATATAGACACATGCTATTACTCTTAAAGATCTCCTTACCGAACAGACTTTATTTACACATGCTTATTAATCACTTATTGTCCTAAAGCCACTGGTGGTTGTAAATTGTAATGTCCCTGAAACACTGCGTAGTTATCCTTGGTAGCGCACTGGTAGGTGCTGATCGGGGCAGGGTACTGCTGGTACATCCTGTGGTCGCGCACCGGCGGCCGAGGGTACAGGCTGTCCTGCCGTACGTCAGGGTACCAGCCCGACATCACTCCGCTCCCGAACATTCCACCACTGTTATAGTTGGGCGCACTCGCCATAGTCGGCATCATACTCGGAGCAACCGCTGCGTAATTCAAAGACATCTGTTTCGGAGCACTTGCAACTGGCACTGTTCCGTAGTTCGTACTTCCAACCGACGAAACCGGCACAACGGTGGGCGCAGGTTGAGCTTCAACAGGACGATCAGTTTTATCACTTGAAGCACTCGACGTTTCATCTTTATCATCCTCTTTTACTTTCTTGCTCTTCTTCGAAACGTTCGCGTGAGTTTTCACATGTTTCGCGAGGTGGTCCGAGCGCATGAAACGTTTAGTGCACAATTGACACGCGAACCTCTTCTCTCCGGTGTGCGTTCGCAAGTGTCGCTGCAGTTCGTCGGAGCGCGTGAACTTCTTGCCGCAAAACAACCAGTTGCACACGAAGGGTCGCTCGCCAGTGTGCCAGCGAAGATGAGCTTTCAGATGCGAAGTTTTACCATAAACTTTTCCACAGCCGGGTACGTGGCACACATGTTCGCGTTTAGCACCGTCCTTGCCATAGTTGGGGCCGAAGCCAGCAGCTTCAGTCAAGCAGTTTGGACAGCGACACTTAGCACAACGACGTTGAAGTTCTCTGGCTTCTTCTGTGGCAGCGGGTGTTGGAGGCCAGTACGCCGGGTACTGGGCAGGATAGGCAGGCAGCTCACGCCACGCGGGCGGAGCGCACCAAGTGCCTGAAGAAGCACTACTGCACGACGACAGGTCTGAAGCCGGTGATATAGCTTCACCGCGACCGTAACCACATCCGTAGCCGGACATCATGTTCATCATCTGCAAAGATTAACACATTATTAGGTAAAGCTTTTGTAAACTAAAGAACAATGCGATCACAATCCCAAATCGACTATATCACAGCTAAATTGACGTGACAAACGAAACATTTATGGGTAATTTACTCTAATATTAATAAACTCTCAAATTATGTTCAATGGTTGGTGGGCGGGCGGACGAACCTGTTGCGCGGGCGGATCCACGTATTGCATTTCCGGCGAGTGTGGTGACAACGTAGCGCGACGAAACCTTCAACTGGATAATTACAGGGCGGCGCACCGCTCGCGCCGAGACGTTTTTAATAACTGGCTTGGAATAGACGTAACAAGCGGTTGTCACCTCGCCCCGGCCCCTCTGCCCCGAGGGAACGGCGCGCGCGCACCCCGGGTCCCCCCGCCCGCCCCGCGCCCCGCCCGCCACAGCCTCCGACACACCCCACCAAGCTCCGTGAGTTATGAGCTTACCAGTTCGGCTCTTATGAGAACGGGAAAGCCATGAGAGCGAGACGACAACCGTCCAAACAAACCTAAAGGTTACGTTAAGTGTGTGTTTACTTTGGGCTTTATCGCGTACCGCATTGGGTTGAAGTCATTAAAGGCGGGGGATTCATGATTGGGTTTTGGGGAAATTGAATTCGTATATTGCTTCTTATCTTAAATTTATCAAAAGAAAACAGGTGCCTAGAAATCACAGGTGCCTAGTTAGCTCGTTGATGTCTTTTATACTATAGCTTATTGAAAAGTCCAGATTCCAATGAAACAGCTCTCATTAACACCTTAAAATACATGTAAACCATTTAAGTGCCGATCTAATGCGTCTATCGAAACTTTCTTCTTTCGCATTTACCTTGAAGCCATAAGGCCACAGTCTTACAAGAATCATTTTTTTTGTAGGCAGATAAAATTCAGTTTCCAGTTCCCTGAGACGCTTAATGTATTTAATTTTTTCTCTATTTCGGTCGGCAGTTCGCGGCAGACGCATGATTTATGCATATTCGAGCGGAGCCAAACCTTTAATTACACGTTGTTAAAATATGGCAGTTTGTTAAATCGTTCGCTCTGCTTTTGTTTTACCAAACACCGCGGCTCTAAGAGAACCGTTCCCTTTTCTTCCTTCAACGAAATTTTAGTATGATGTATTTTTTATTCATATAATTGCTTCGCTTTCCAACAGCTTGTAGGTTTGTTTGTAAGTGCCCACATCATGAGAAACCTCATAAGAACTCGCATCGCAGATTACTAACTCCTATCATTATTGTTTTGGCCTTACAAATACTTTACTTAGTTTTCAGAGATAATTCTCAGCACTCAAAAAATATGTATTGATCTTCCTGATCATGGGCATTGTAAAAAAACACAGCTAACAAATCGTTGTCATATAAACGGTTTAGCCACGATTTCAAAGCTTATTGAGCAGAAACAACCATGAAATGTAACCCATAGATAACGACATTGCATAGAAATTATACGATGCACTTGTAGAATTTAATAACTCAAAAAGTTTTAAAAAGAGACGGTAACAATAGTTTTTCTCCGTACCTATAACCGACTACTGGGCATACTGTGCTGGTACAAATAGAACCTGTCGACATGTTTACGACACCCTAGAACAATACGCTGGCAAGGGACTCGAATGACGGGCTACTGTGTCGAAGCCGGCGGCCACAAAGCCCACATGCAGTGGACAATGTCGACTACTAATGTCCTATGATCGGCTCTCGCCATAAATCAGGCGGCTACTGTGTTTTTGTGAACAAAAAAAAAATAGTTTCGCTGCCGGCCTGTCTTCGAACGTGTCGATCGATTGCATGTGCAATATATTTTGCCGATTACTTTGATCTTTGACATGTATTTTTGAAGTTGTACGTTTGTGTTTACCGCGTTTATTGGCGACGAAGTATTTACTGTTGGCTCATGCTGGATTTACTCAAAATAATAGGAATGCAAAATTAAATTCAGTCACTATTGTGGTAGTTAGTAGATATTTTTTTAAATTAACTGAAATAGGTTCAAACTTTCGTATTTAACGTAGATATTCTTAATTATAGGGGAGGTAATCTTATAATCTAGCTTTTTTTAGTTATGTTTCTACAACGCTACAGTTGATTATTAAAAAACACCACTTTCAGAATAAGCCCCTTCACAGTCACGATATCATAATGAAATCATTAGCGAAAATATCGACATCTGAATGGCGCGGCCGTTTCCGCTCAAGGAGGCCGGTATATTACATTAATTACAGGTTTCTTATATCGTGGGCGGGTAATTGGTTCTATCGTACGCTGTCCTCACTTCCTGTCTTTTGCTGACTCTGTATGGGAACGCTGGGACTCAAAGTACCGGCTTGGTGTCGGGTGTCAACTATTGTGGCAGCCTGGGCGGCACCCACGCAATGCACTACGATGTGGAGTAAATTGTGCATGCGCAGCTCTTTGTACGAAAGTTCTATTTTTTGTTGATTTTTCGGTTATTGTGTTGGTTGATAGCCGAATTATGATTTTACCGTGAGATTACAACATCTCACATCACATATTTTGTACTTCCTTGTTTTAACATAACACGTTTAGTATCAGAATCAGAATCAGAACTTTATTTGCTAAGAGAGTAGGTACAGGTATAGGATGTAATATAAATTAATGAGATCGGCTACAGTCTACCTTACGGTGTGCAAATTATTACATAGATTAAAATATGTTAACATGTCAACTAAACAAAACAGAGATTATTGACAATTAAAATTATTGCCTAAATTAAATAATTATGCATACAATATATATAATGATAATGTCAACAAAACAATTGAGAAGTTATTGCAAATTATTATCTAAATTAAAATATAAATACAAATAATATAATGTCAACAAAACAAAAAATAGAAAATTAAAGAAAGTCAACTAATAATATTATCAAAAAGTCAATTAATTTGTCATCCAGATACTCCTTGACTGAATAATATATTACTTAAAATTAAAAGAATCTAAAGAAATGTTGTCAAGTAAGAAATCTGTTATTGAATAGTAACATTTGTCAATAAGAAATCTGTGTACAGTCCTTTTGAATTTATTTAGGTTTATTAATTTGACATTATCTGGTAACTTATTATACTTATAACCGTATCCGTATCCGTAAGAGTTTTGCAAAGGGATTACCATAACATGTAATGAACGACTTATCAACGATATTCATTCTCTACTTCAACGTCAGCTGTTAAAAACATTATAAGATTTACCTTTAACTTTAGAATTCCCAATATGGCTAACTTTATTGCAACCGTTCAAAGCCTGACTAAGAAACTAACAGCAAATAGCTTACAAATAGGTACAGATCCCACTGAAAGCTTTAACTTAGGCCATAGAGATCATATACCTAACTAACTATGCTCTTAAGTTTACAATCATGCAGACAGAATCTGTTATCTGCTTATCTGTAGAGTAAAAAGGTTTAAATTAAAAGTTCATAGGTATATTATACTATTCAGGTAAGATAACATTATAAAGATATGACTTCAAAAATCCGCTAAATAATGGATTATCTCTTTTTAGGGAAATTCGATATGCTCTCGAACAAAGAGTATAAAAAGCTCAAATGTAACGTGAGTTACGAATAAGTTCTATATTGCTATTGTATAGGAACGGACATTGTTGTTATCTGATCGGAATTCCGCTCATTTCGCGTCCTACGAGTATTGGAGCCTGAAGAAGTGAAGGGTGCATTGTGTAGGTGTAACAAGATCACCGAATGTACCTGTTACAACAATGTGAAGCGCACAGGTTCGCACCAACCGATGCTCCCTCGTCAAGCTATTGTCATACGAGCTGTCAAGTCTTTGCGTAACGCAGTGGCCAACTGAAAAAATGTATTTTGTTCTTAACTGGATCACACTTTTGCTTGTGTTTATTCCTGCTGTGATTAATTGAATTATAAGGAGTGGAGCTATCTATGTAGGTTGCGAGATTTTATTACTTACCTTGGGTTTATTTATTTATTTACACTTTATACATAAAAGGTACAAAGGCGGCTTTAATGCCATAGGCATTAGGGTTTAGCTATAAGTTTTGAATTTTAGTGAGCTTTGTAGTATACCATACAGCTATCAGTCGGATATGAAAATGAGGGTCTTGCATTCTACTATTTTACAGGTATTATTAAAAAATATCTTTTGTTTGTAAAAAGTAATTAGTAATCGTTTCTAGGACCTAAACCACGAAGAAAAGCGTCTGTACTACCTACAATATTATTAGTTTACTGCTGATGTCAAGCTTTTATAGCAAAGAATCAGCAAGCGTCTAAGTCGGCACGATGTTTGTATAGAATAACATACATCAAAAATCACACACATAAAGTGAAGTCCGATCGGACACCACAAAAAATATACGGAGTAGGTAAAAGATTTCTGCAGAGCATGACTCCCCGTGGCGCCGCGGCCGACTTCAAACAGGACCTCTCTCTATAACCTGACAGCCGAAATTACCCCACATCAGCAAAAACGACATCTCGAGAGCAGTTTGTTTTACACAACAAGCAGTTCAAATAATAACGATGACACGTTTTTGACGCCAATCTATTGCTCTCATTAGGGTCCTTTTTTTGTAAAATGGCCAATTTTGTTCAGTAATTAAGGCAATATGAATGAGACTAGCCATTAGTGTCAGGTTTATAGGGAGTGGACAAAGCAATGTGTTTTTATGATGGTTATGTAGGCACTAAAAAACTAAGTTACGAACTCCTGAACTAACTTAATAATTTTTCATTAATGTTTTGACCCGATTTTTTTTTAATTTAGGTTTGAGGAAACAGGCTATCTAGGTAAGTAAAATAAGACGGAACATAAAATAGTATTTTAAAATTGGCCGCACAACTTTCTTTCCAATATATAAGATTTCTACAACATAAATATGTTGCTGAAAAATGCAACTGTTTAGAATTTAGTTCAGGTTTTTTTAGATAATGAAACAATCACTGCCATCTGTCGTGGAGTGGCTGAACTATATGTCGCCACAGTAATTATTTTAATTAAAGCAGCCTCAAAATGAGATTTGTGTTAGTTGTGTTGGCTACTTTGAATGAAATAATTGAAGATTTGCATAAAACGTAGCAAACCGTATTGATATTGAGGAGCGTTACGGCACATGACTCGATTTAGTAAAATGTACTAGATATAATAAATAAAAAAGTACTAGATATTTAATAAAATACTCTTAATTTATCGTTTTTCCAGCTTGCTTAAAAGGCGCATTTTTATGAAAAGGACAATGCGAACTTTCTGCTCCGCTTTTCGAAAAGTAGCGGACACGAACGAAACCTGTCACAGATGAAAGCTAGTATTGTCCACTATAATGTAATGCATTTATTTTTCGTGTAACGTAGCCCTACGTTTCCCCTGGGAATATTGAGAAAATATGGTTTCAATATTTTAGTATTTCGACTTTTCCACTTAAAAACCAGTTTTACTGAACATATATTTACGTTTCATTCTTAAAATAAATGTAAATATAAGTTCAGTTGTGTGTTTTTACATTGTTTAAACAAATAATAATAATATTTATATTGTACTAGCTTCTGCCCGCGGCTTCGCTCGCGTTAGAAAGATACAAAAAGTAGCCTATGTTACTCTCCATCCCTTCAACTATCTCCACTTAAAAAATCACGTCAATCCGTCGCTTCGTTTTGCCGTGAAAGAAAGACAAACAGACAGACAGACAGACAGACAGACACACTTTCCCATTTATAATATTAGTATGGATATATAATATTTGTTTCATCATAAGGATTATTTTTTGCTAAATAACATAGTGTCACAAATAAAAGGAAGACCTGAATTTTAACATTTGATGTAAAATTATGTTCAGAAAAAAAAGCTTACATTGCCGTAAGGTCATACAATTGACAATCATAACTACTTATTAACTTATTACTAATTAATCTACCCACTTGAGTAGTACGCATCACTTAAATAAATAAATATCCACTACAACAAGATGAAAAAATCGTCAGGAAACGAAATAATCAAAAGTCATCACTTTGTATTCAAGAAGAAGGGACTCATTTTGAACCAGTATTATATGTATTATCTATGTTTTGAGCATTTGAAAATTTGACTAATTTTGTATTTAAAATATTAAAATTCATGTTCTACTCGTATCTTTTTTTTATTTTTGATATGATATTTAGCAAAAAAAAATCCTTGTGACGAAGCCTTTCGATCGGTAGGATAAAACTACAGGCTGATTACTTTTCTCGAGTAACAGGTTCGATTCCCGGTTAACATGTATTTATTTAAATATCCTAGAGTACAGTATAATGTTTTTAAAATTCAAATAATGTCTTCTTTCAGTAAAATGTTCTTTCTACAATATAAGGTACTTTCCCTCCATGTGGCATAGCCGTGGGACACCCTGCATATATAAAAATGAATTGCTGTTCGTTAGTCTAGCTAAAACTCGAGAACAGCTGAACGACTTTATCTTATCTTGGTCTTGAAATGTTCGTGGAGATCTAGGAAAGGTTTAAAGGTGAGAAATATTCTAATAATTGCCGGGAAAACCCTCAAAACAACCCTTTTCTATTTCCCATACAAACGTTTTCTAACTAAAACAAATAAATAAATTTGTAATTTATTACCGCTGCATAAAGTTCAAATAAGCGTGCGAGTAGGGTAGACCGGGAAGTGCAGCCGCGGGCAAAAGCTAGTAAAATAATAATTAAGAGAGATGAAAAAATTTCTGGTCAAGCATTAAATATTTTTATTTTGGTATGAAAATATATTTCTAGAAAATATTTGTCTTTTTGTCTTATCAATAAGGTACGAATAAATAAAAAATATATCCTTCCATTGTATTGTTACGTCTATCCTAGTGCCAGGCCACACGGTGCGGCAATGCGCCGCACCGCATTACTCCGCACCGCACTGGCGGCCACACGAGCAGTGCGGCGCCGCAATGTTCTTACGGCGCCGCTGCGGCACTACTTTCCATACATTTTTTTTTCTTGACCTCAAAATACTGTACTGCCATCCCCATGAACTGAGCGGCGCCGCTACGGCGCCGCTACGGCACCGCACTACTTTCACCCCTCCCCGCCTCGTCTGCCTCGCGCCGTTGTCCGGTGAGCCTGCGGTGCGGCGCCGGAGCGGTGCCGGACGTACCGTGTGGCATACCATCCAATTTTATATGTAGGAAACCGTTGCGGCACCGCTCAGGCGCCGCGCCGGAGCCGCACCGCACCGTGTGGCCTGGCGCTTAGTCTTACTTGTTGGCTGCCAAAGCCTAAGATACACTTTCCCACCCTACACAAGTTCAAACCACAACCGTCATTAATATAACAAAGAGAAATAATCCAGGAATAAGAAGTAAAATATCAGATTATCGGCTCGAAAAAATTTATTACAACACACGTCACAAAACATTCATTTGTACAACCATTTCACAATATAATATTATACAATATAGTAAATAATGACTATTCAGTTTTAGATCGAGGAATGTTTTATCTCGTCATAAGGAGCTATAATAATACCGAATAGATTCTAGGTTAAGAAGCTTGTTGCAGGAAATACACGTATTGCTAAAAACATTATAAATATGAGCACATCTTTAGAGCACCAAACTCTACCGTAAGGCCTCTTGTCGACGACACGGTTATTCGTCCGTACGGCGTGTAAGCCGTACAGTTGAAAAAACGTGAGAGCTTGTAAATGACAAACTTGTTTCTTTCATCGCCAGCGATCAGCCGTACGAATTAGAGTAGGTAAATTGTAACGAAACCGTGCGTACGTCCGGCGCCACCTGATGAAAATCACGGCGTGCGTAGACGCGGCGCGCCGAGGGAGCGAGGCGGCGCACACGGCGGCGGAGCCGGACCGTAGCGCCGCCATGCACGTCTACAAGCTTTCATAGTAATCCATACAACACTGACGACCGTGGCTACATACGGCAAATTAATCGTGGATTCTCACGGCGAAAAACCGTGTGTGTACAAGAGGCCTAAAGTTACGCGAACAGAATTACTCCTGTCGTCCATCCTTTTGTGACAAAAATGGACATTCGATATTGTAGTCCTTTACAACACGTGTTCATAAAACAATGTGTTCCCCATTCAAAACAAATTTCGAGAATATATACTTCAAAAAGAGATGTGGTAATGAGCCTTTACACACACATTATTGTGTCAAGTTTCTCGGACTGTCTACGTGAAAATCAAACTGCAGTTGGCACAAAAACTATACCGATATAGCATTTCCCGCAGCCAAAAAAGTAAAAATCTTTAGGATTTTATAAATATAGATAGATTAATTTATAATACACAAGAAGACTTACATGATTATTTGAATCACAAGAAGAATCCTATGATTTCACATGTACTCCGTTTATTTATTTATCTTTCTAGCCAATGTGATATCTAGCTTTGTAATAAATTAATTCAATATTAACAATTTATGGTTCTCATTGAAATATGCTGTATCAAAACAGGAAGTTCAGATTTCAGAACAAGATTTTATACAAAATGGAATATAAGAACTAATGGTGTGTTAAACAATAATTTTAATGTTTCATTCAATGCTAGCTTCTGTCCACGACTTTATCCGCGTGAAAGTCTAGTGCCTATATCATAACTATATCCTATGACACTGCAATAGAGTAGCTTTCTATCAGTTTTTTTTTAACCTGACCAGTGATTCCAGAGATTATCACTTAAAAACAAACAATGTTGCCTCTTTATAATATCAGTTTAAAAAGTTCATATGAATACTTCCGTACAAGCACAATCGTTCAACCATACTCGCAATGTTTCAGCAGAAAAAGACGGAAAATGTTCAACCAAGCAGGTCTTTCATAGCTTGTTGTTAAGGGGTTGGTATTAACACCCAAAATTCATAACTTAAAAATAGAAAATAACTACAAACTACACTAAAAGTAAGTAGATATTACGGGATCAAGGAATAACTCTTAAAAACTTTTAATTAACTACATTCTTCAATAAATATTCTTCACAGGTATGGAAACTTGAGAAACAGGAGCCTAATCATATAAATGCGTCATTTTCAACACGTTTTATACAAAATTACATGATTAGCGAACGTACAGCCGAAACAGAAATAAATAAATAGTCAATCAAACAGGAAGCTTTGTTCGCAACCAAGAAAGAGAAATAATTCGGTAAAATTTCCGAGAATTATAACGAGAAAAAAAAAACATATTTTCCAAACAAAAAACGAGATAAAACGGTTTTTTTATACAATAAAGTTCTTTAGTAAGTGACTTATACTAAATTTCATGACCTAGGTGCAGTAACCTTATAATTCGTCTCTGAGGAGAGTGTACCGGTTCTTCGACGGCGCTAACTTCTTGAAGGTAGACTCGGGAGGAGTGGTCACCTTGACTTCCAAGTTCAGTTGAGGCTGGTCTGGGTCGGGACCATAGTGGAATTCCCTGGAACAGAATTACAACGTTTTTAATACAGTTTTCAGAAAATCAGAAATATAGAGTAATGGTAAAGGTTTTTTAAGGTTCAAAAGGATAGCCATAACTAGGCACAAATAGTACAACAACACTGCATTTACAAATCTCATAATAGATTAGTAACTTATTTTATATGAGAACGTTTGAGGGTCACAACACAATACAACGTGAGGCATTTTATCGGCATCGGAGTTATTCACATTACCCGAGGTGTATGAATATCTGCGGCGAACTCATTAGGAACGATCTATTGTCTCGACGATTGTGGCAAGACGGAACTTAGTCTCGTCATCACGAGCGTAAGGCATGGTTTCCATTGAATCGCGAAGACAGATTCAATAGGCGAGACGACAAAAAAAAAGTATAGACCGTCAGATGGATTATCAATCAATTTTGGACACGTATTTTTTCTTTGTAAACGAAGAATGACGACGATACAGTGCGTTGAAGTTGCGCATGACGTCACGATCTGATACAAATATTGCAGAACGGTGACGTCAAAAGCCCCCACTCCGGAACTTTGTTGCTCTTTATTTTTGTATTTTTTTATTAATTTGATCAAGCAAAAAATACGTGTCCCGTATTTTCGGCCGATCTATCAGACGGACTAAACAGAATGCCATTTTTTTAATGCTGTCGTCATCCCTATTGTCTTGTTCAAAATGTCTTGTTTTCCATATTTAAATAAAGATACAGCTGCACGACTATCTATACAATGTGAGGATCACCTAGTCAGCTATCAGTCGGAAAACTTGACTAGCAAAGGCCACACAAGTGACCTAATGATATATAGGCTGGGAATTTGCGGGCTTGTATAATGATATGGTGATAGGTCATATATTGGTGACTATTTACATTATAATAAACAAAACAGCCGGCAATGCGCGGCCCTCATGTCTTCACCTTTCGGCCCTCGCATTGCCGACCACTGTTTTATAGAAATTATCACGATAAAGCAGCGGAAACAGTAGCTAGTAGGTACCTAATTCAATGTTTTAATACTCGTTACTCGTAAATTACTAATTGTAACAAATCGATTAGCATTAGATAATAAACCAATTATTTTATTATCAACAATTTAAATAATTATGCGAAGGCGAACTTGTATTATATTTGCGGTATTTTATATTTTACGTTACTATTGATATTATGATTGATACAGAGTGCACAATGGTTGCTTGGAATTTAAATATTTTTACTAGACTTCCATGTGCTATTTTAGTTATGCTAATGTAAATTCTTGTTTCTTCATTTATGTACTTATTTTAATCTTAAAAACAATACAATTACACAAAATAAAAACACACAGTAGTTGTACACTATACACAGTAGTTGTTGTAGTTGTAAATTCTCATGACAAATTCGATAACAAACGTGCGAGTCCTTATCTCCTTATCAACAAGATTATCAAACTGTTTACGGCAATCGGCTCGCCATCGCCACTTCAATGAAGTGAAAGCATGGGCGAAACGTAGTTATACGAATGTAAGATTTATAGACTGACTCATTAACTATTGAGTGTAGAAATGCAGTTATACAGAAATTAATAGTTTACTCATAAGTGTTATGATTCTCTTGATGAAGAATTTGAATCATATTGAAGTTGAGTCATAAATCAATTTATTTCCATCGCATCGTGACCTTAACTCGTTGACCGATTCAAAAATATAACAATAGTTTAAACAATTAAACTTTGCACCCGTGTGCAAACTTTGACGCTTGACGGGTTTAAAAGTACTTCATTTGCCACAGGCTAGAATAACCAAACAACATAGCCAGCTAAGTCAAAAAACCTCTCAATACATGGATGGTTTGTGTTCTTTGTAGATATAAAACAGTATACTCCAGAAATTCTATGCCCAGAATCAAGGTTCATTATACCTAGAAATTGCAATGAATAACCAAAAATGATCCAAGAATGGTACAACATACCTGTGCAATTTTCCAGAGTATAAGTCTAACAGGAACTGCTTTAGTCTGCCAGGTTTCTCCATTTCCTTGTAGTCAGGGAACATGTACATATGGCGGAAGGAGTCGATGGCGATGAGAGGCAGGTCTGAGATAGACTTGCCCAGGTGATGTAGAGGGTGTTCGAACCGCACGCCATCAGCCGTCAGGAAATTGACGTTCTCTGCAAAATTTAAATGGAAATCTCAAAATTGTTGTTGTGCTCTCTCAACCTTTTAATAATTGGACTTGATTTAAAAAAGGAGTGTATATTTTACTCTAGTAATAGTTATTTTAAAAATTAAGTAGTGTCTGATTCTTAAGTCATTTTATAATGATCTGGCGTAGACATTCGGAGATACATGATGGAACTCCTAAATAATGAGCAGTATCAAAGATTATTGCTGGCCTTTAAATATAATTGGCCATCTGTAAATCTTAACGTCCATGATCAGTTGTTGGAACTTCCGACCATCAAACAATACACGTACAGAGACAGAAAATGAGGAAGGAGAAACAAATTTTCTTGTTATGTGTTGTATGTTGTTATAAGTCAATTTATGATGAGTCTGTTAATCTAGTAGTTAGTGGACCCTGATTGCTAAGCCAGAGTTGTAGGTTCGATGCCTACCCAGGACAAACTTTGTGTGATGAGCATGATGTGTTTGTTCTGTGACTAAGTGTAATTTATCTATACTCATATTTTAAGAGGAGAGATTTGTATGTATTAATGTGTGTTACGAATAAACTACTACTGGACGGATTTCGATAATTCTTTCACCATTAGAATACTACATTATCTCTGAGTAACATAGGCTATATAACATCACAATATGACCGAGTGAAGCTGTCGACCAAATACCTGTCATTACGCAGGGGAAACCGGGTGGAACAGCTAGTCTAAAATATTTTACCTATATGTGTAAAGATGTATATCAGTTATCTGATTACTGTAGTACAAGATTTGTATAGGAACAGATAGCCATCACCATTCAGTCATTTATATAATGTGGTTAATTATTTCTTATAAGAATTTGATACTAAAACCATTTGATAAAAACTTCCAAGTTACAAAGAGAAAACTAACTTCAGTTTCAGAAGTGAATTGCTTTATTTCTGTTTGTTGTTTTTATTGCCAGTCTAATTTGTTTTCATATGAAAAGTTTTATTGAAGCAAGTTTAACAAAAATAATTATGCATACAGCTGTGTATACAAACAAAATAGCTTCATGGTCCATGAAACATTCACTTTGTCCTTGACATCATAATAGCATGAATAATAATATGAAAGTAATGTAGACTTACTGTAAAACTTTATAAAGAGATACAATCCATACTAATATTATAAATGCCCTGTCTGTCTGTCTGTCTATATCTTCTTCATGCCTAAACCACTGAAGGGATTTGAATGAAGTTTGTACAGATATAGTCTGGGCCCCGAAAAAGGACATAGCCTATGTCACATAGGATAGTTTTCATCCTGGATATCCTGTGGGAACGGGAACTATTATTCCACGCGGACAAAGTCGCGGGCCAAAGCTAGTACCAAATATCTATGATTAGCAATCTGCCCCTAGCTTCTCATGGCTGTGACAAATTTTTTAAAATTTCGGCTGTTCTCTAATATCCAGTTTTTATAAACATTTCTCTTGAATCACAATCTATTAAAAAAGCACATCAAAAACGCTTTGCGACGTTTTAAGCATCTTACCATACATAGACAGACAGACAGCAGAATGCGACTTTGTTTTATACTATACAGTGATCTGTGGATTAATCCTATACTTACGTTTTTCGCTTTCTAATTCATTTAGAATAACCTCTTTGTACTTCTTTATACTTTCATTGTCATCAGGGT
Organism: Athetis lepigone; assembly: GCA_033675125.1. NCBI lineage: Eukaryota > Metazoa > Arthropoda > Insecta > Lepidoptera > Noctuidae > Athetis > Athetis lepigone. Next base: position 13,445,353 of record CM066239.1, on the reverse strand, counting down.
GGTGGAACAGAATCAGGAATGGCAATCCCTCCTCAGTGAGCTCTTCAGCATTCTCAAAGGTAATCTCTCTGACCAAAGGTATGCATTTTTCTTGAGCCCATTTGTATAATTCTTCAAAATTCAACAAAGAACCAGTGTATGTTTCATCAGGTTCAGTGGATTTCTTCCTGTCAGTTCTGAACACCACTATTGGCTGACCTGAAAAAAGTGAGGATAGGTTTAGACATTTTAAGTTTTGGGAAACTTAAAATGATTTTATTGTGGTGGTCAACAGCTTTCAAGATCTAAAAGTAACACAAAATCAATGACAATAATATTGTAATGATGGGGATTTCTGGTACTCTAGTTTCCTTTGTGTTAAGTTACTTCTCTGGTTATGCCCTGCATCTATAGGGCAGCCTCAATAAACTGGCTGTAAAATACAGAATATTGTTGATGTTTAACTAAAAAAAACATACTTTAACTTAAAAATATGAGTAAAGGTCATATAACTTAAACAGTAAATTACCTGGAGGATGCATCTGCTGTGATGCATCACCAAACCCAACATGGAATTGGCATTCATCCTTAAGGTTTGCAGCCACCCTTCTGAAAGTGTCATATTCTGGCTGGTCCCGCCTGTCCATGTAGCCAATCAAGTGCCTCTTCTCTTCACTGAGGTCATGCAACTCTTTGATGGAACCAAATGTGACCACAGGATCGGTCAGCTGTTTCTTGATAAAATCAGCAAACGCATCAACTGAACGCTGACCTAGAAGTTTGGATACATTTTAAACATAAATAGTTTAAATACATATATGTAGGAGAGAGAAACTCGTTTGCAATGCTAATAATGTGATAACTAATCAAGTTTTAGTATTACTATTAAAGTCTGTTTTTTTATATTATAGATGAGTGTTTTAAGTACATTACTGTCAGCAAAAGATAATTCAATTTAAATAGTTATGTAAGCACTAACAATATACAGCATATTATCCTATTAGTGTTTGCTTACCTCGGTATTCTTTCTTGGCAGGCATGCCGTTTCTAAACATTTTTAATGTAGGATATTTGGTGATATGGAACCTCGTTGCTACTGCTCCTTCTTTGTCACAATCCACTTTTCCCATAACCACTTTCCCAGTGTCATAGCCTGCCTTTGTAACTTCGTCAGCAGCCTCATCAAATATAGGCATCAGCATGTTACTGAATTTGCACCATTCAGCATAAAAATTAATAAATACTATTTCATTGGAAGCTGAAATTTCAAACAATGTCAATGAAGCATAAAGTCAATTGCAATTATACTGTTACTTTTTTCTGGATTGTGAAAACAGCAATTTCATACACTAAATTAATGAATGTGCTGCAATACCTAGTATGTTTATCAAACTTATGTACCTAATGCAATTTCTTTTTCAAATTTTGTATAGAATAACTATCAGAGGTATCAAAATTATTCTCCGTTAGGACTTTAAATTTGTTAAGTATAAAATTATGTTAATTATGTGAAAATCTCTCAAAGCTATTATAAAACTGTCTTCTAGGAAATCACTGAACATTACCGTAATTGTTATATGTATTTTCATTTCTAATAATCACTATCAAACACAGCTTATTTTTTACAGCGTGAAAGAACAAAACAAAGCAAAATATATACAAATAAAATGCAAGAATTAACTTCTTTATGACGTATTTTAAGATAAGACTACTGTTATAAAGTTTGTTTGTTTACTTTAGAGGTTTTAGTTTGATCCTGATGATGTGGCTACTATCTTCAATATACATTCATATTTATTATTTATATTTGTACAACTAGATACTATTTTAGATCCATAACAGCTTTCTAAATAAAACAGGATCAACCTAATAAAGAATACAAGCAGTCCTATCAAATTCTACTTTGCAACCACCAAGGAAAGTCAGATAAGATTGATTCTTTATATAAAAACATTTGTTTGTGTTGACAAAATATAAATAATTGGGTGGAATCCAGTAAAGTAGATAAATTTTATCTCCGCAACGCGGAAAAAAATTCTAGAAAACGTGGAGTAGGTAAGTTACTCACCTAATACCATATCCAAATTACTTTGAGTAATTTGCACAGCGCCGCTATCAGTAGGGTTGTAAAAACTATGGCATATCTGAAACATAACAAATCTCGGATATTATGCACCAATTACTTATTCATAATTGACCATAAAATCAACAATCCAAGTGCACTTTTTGTGAAAATATTTTCAGACATTTTGACATGACAAATGCTTACCAGCAAAAAGACACAAGCCAGTGTTTTGTAATTATATAAGTTAAATACATTCCAATTCATTGTAACTAGTAAAATAAGTGACTTTTTATGTTGAAGAGAAAATATTACTGCCGCTACCGCTGATGGTGTTGGCTTGGCACTTGGCAGTTGGTTGGTTGGCTACACAGAACATATAGTTGGCTAACAGCAGCGCAGCAGCAGTCACTTCAATTCACAGACTACTAATATTAAAAAACAGATAAAAAAAGAATGAAGTCTCTTCTACACGGGTACATTATAATCAGCTGCTAATAAAAAATCACAGTGTGGTAAAGGCTTAATGCATTCGACCTTATTGGCCGATAATAATGCACCTATGTGGTAAAGGCTTTAGTCTCTGGCAGTGTCAAGTCTGTTCCAGTGCTCACCATCTGACTTTATCATCAGGCTTTATTGAAAACAAATCATGGTCAAAATGCGGTAGGATAGTCGATCGTGGAGTTTCAGACTGCCTACCTTTCGGCCACAGAACATATATACCTGCTTTCGGCTCCATCGACAGGCCCTAAAGAAAACTAATAATGGTCAAAGTTCACCTCAAGACCCAAACAGTACTACTATACGATGTTCCCTTAGAATAATAATGAATTTTCCGTTATGAAGTTCCCTGTTCTTGTGAATGGCTAACTTTTTCATAACATAACACATAACTTTTTCCACACGGGAATTTGAAACTTGCCGCCATAGAAGTATATTTAGTACGTGAAAAATCCTTTCTAATGATACACACAGGATTACATGGAACGTTGTGCTGATATTTAATAATTATTTAGGGACGTTTTTATGTTATGTTGCGGGTCCAAATCCGGGCAAGTACCAATGTGACAGTGAGTTAGTCTGCGTTCACCTTATTCTCGCTAAATACTCTCCAGCGTTTGATGGTTTATCTGTGTTCACGTCATCACGTGTTATTGGCAGAATATTGTGGAGTCTTTTCCACAAAGGCCATTCATAGAGTTGAAGTTGAAGCTCTTGTTCACAAGCTTATCTAAATTTAAGTTAAATGAAAAATAAAGATTTTAGTTTATCTTGTCAAATTAGACAGCGCCTGAAGAAAAATTTTAATCGTGTCTAAATTATCTAAGGACTGTCTAAATTTGACAGGACTACTAAATTAGGGATGAGATATACCTGCAAATACTAATAACAGGGCTTGCAAGTATTTGAACAAATACCAGAGTCAGAAACCAGGTATCAAAATACTAGAAAGTATTTTAAACCAAATGCGTATTTCAGTCTTCTAGACAGTCTTACCCACCTACCATGCGACAATTATATACGGCCTTTGTAGATGAAAATGAAATCTTTCCTTCATACTTTAATCACAGGCTTAGGACTGTCTGCTAAGAGAATTATTTTGTTTATACGGTATTTTTTTATAAACTTGTTTAAAACACACTTGCCACGGGAAATTGATTCGTATAATAATAGTAATTAGAATTATAATCTTATCCTCAAATACTTATAGTATACATACCTTGATACGAAAGTATTTTTATTTGCGAATGCGATTGTGCTCCCTATAGTTAAGTATAACATGGGTCAATTTCCTATGAAAGTACTTATTTTCTAGCTCTGCCGGTGCCCGAAGATAGCATAGGAAATACTTGCATACTTGCAAGTATTTCTCACTTCGTACCAAGGAGCCGTACTTTGAAGCAAAGCCCTGGTTTTTAAACCTGGTTTGGTAAATACGTCTCATCCCTACTACAGTGTTTCAAATATAAGAAGTGCAATTTGACACTTCTAACCTACTGAAGAATAGGGATTGAGTTAAAAAAATCGATTACTACAATATCCGATTTATACGAGATATTGATTTCATTTCTTTGTAATTTATAATCGATTTAAGTCACAAATTTATTTATTTTATACTATAAATTTCTGAATTTTAGATGATAGAAATTCTCAAATTCTCACTTTCCAGTGTTGCCAAATTAAAAGAATTTTTTTTTTTTGTCAAGACTTAGCACGAGCGATTTTGCTTACAAAAACTTATTAAAATTATAATAACTATATGTTTAATTTTAAATATGCTTTTTCGTTGACATTCAGAAATCTTCAAAAATATATTTAAACAATAAATGTCGCTTTCATTGAAAACGATCGTTATTAGTAAGTTCGATTATTCGGTCATTTTTAACGATTATTGGTATACAAGTGAATTTGAAGAGTCACAACACTACGATATAGTACCTTACTACGTGACTTTGACACGACGTCGAGAAAAAATATTATTTATTGTCAACATTGGTTATATTGCTTTGTTTGAAAATTTTTAATGTAAATAAGTGATTAAGAATTGTGCAGTTTGTGATAAAATAAAAATAACTTTATTACGTGGTTTTACGGAGGAAATAAATGTCAATTTTTGAGTTACGCATGTACAAAGTTGTGTCGTCATGAAAAGTATGAAACGTCAAATTGCACTTCATAAATTTGAAACATTGTACCTACTCATGCCTACTAATATTTTATCAGTTCTATCCTTTTCTTTAGAAAATGGAAAGAGAAAGATGCACTTATTTTATTTTACGTTAGTGAAGTCAGTTTGTGAATATATGAAACGGCACCAATATCTCGGTTTGCGTTTGGGCAACTTATTGCGGGTTCAAAATCATCAGAAATTATCAAAATAATAACGTCCTCCAATAATCAGCACGACTTCCCTGTTTACATCACATTGTTATTGGGTCATAGGCCAGCTTTCATACATTTTTGAGTTCTCCTTTGTATCGTTAGTGTACCGCATAGATAAATACACATGTGTACCGGACATAAGCCCGCTTGTCTAAATAACAACAAACGCGTTGATAACAGTCAGTGAGTTTCATATTATTCGCTATTCACCCGCGTTATGTTTTATTTGTTAGGGACAAAAAACAGTTACATGCCAAGCTTAAGCTATTGCATAGCTTCTATCGCGGGCCTTGAACGAGGAGACCGAATTCATAAATTCCGTAACGAAAATTTTATTACTCACACACACACACACAGGCTCAGTGGTGATACTTTTTAGTTTTGCCATCTATCGATGACTAGCAGAACTTTTAATGACGAAATATCACGCTTGGGTGTCGTTTTCATGGTTTTTTGGTGCTAAGGCCAGCTATGCCCTGAACGAAAAAACATGTTGAGTTGAGAACTTCATATCTGTAAAGTCGGCAACCTAACGCTCTTTCAACCATTCATAAAAAAACACATTATTCCAGAAAGTAGTACTTTATTTCAAAACTCAAGTTTTCATTCCAAAAAATGACAACTCAATATAAAATACAAAAACACAATCAAATTAATATTAAAGCACATAATTGGACGGATTTTGTCAACATACAAACATTATTCAATATTCAGTAAATATAGAGATTCTTAATAGAAATTACAACTTAAATTTAAGGCCACTTATGAGTTTTATAAAATGCTTATTTGATTACTGGGCGAATCTAGGGTAGAAAATACATAACAATGATCTACACTCATTTGTAGTCCATAAAATCGTGTTTTGCTTATTTATCAGTTTTCTATACAATAGAAAACTGTTTTCATAAAATAAAATAAAGAATGGCAATATTCAGATCTAAACACCATCTGTAATATTCTCATTTTTGACATTTCTTAGTAAAAGTAAAAAAAAAATACAAAATACAAATTCTTACAGTTAATCAGGAATTAGTATTTAGTCTTGCAAGAAAGTATTGTGTACACAGTTCAAATCAATAAAAGTAGTCCTATTATTAAAATTACAGCTGGCTTTGCAGCATGACTTCCACTCTGAAAAAAGAAAACATTCATTTGTTTACAGTTGTTAATGTAATAAATAATAGTAATATATTTTATTTTAGACATCCATATCAGGTTAGTAAAACAAAGTACTGATAACCTATGTTAGTAAAAATAAAATGTTTACAGAAACTTATGCAGAATAATATGCAGGGTTAGCTAGACACTTAACACTGCATAACTAGAACTCTCATAATAGCCAGGTCAACTTGAACTTGACTTTGTCAGCGACTACATAACATAATAAAGATGATAGTATCTTAGGTCAGAATCAAAAGTAGGAAATGCAATCTGGCAGATTAATAAATGGGATTGACAACCAGATTACTGCTATCCTAGCCAGATTGATAAATAATCATACTAGATTGCAATATGAACTCTTTGAGGCAATTGTTGCAGTTAAAGATATTCAACATTTCGTTATGACAAGTGTGTAATAGTGGCAGGTATTATAGAGCTTAGGCTACGTACATGAAATATAAGTAATGTCTACTTATGTAGACCTTAGAGTATAAAAATATCAAAATTGCTATAAAATGACTCGCAAACAGATAAGATGGTCATTGGGATACTTACTATGATATAGTAGTTACATCTATCACCGAGGCAACAATCCGAACACACCCAATCTTGATACCAAATGTGTGTACACAGCCCCATGTTCCGCTGTCTGGTCGTCGCACATTCCGTCTTGTTTGAACACCGCTTTGATACATAATACTGTTTCTTAGCTCCTTGTGACCAATATGGAGTACTGCCCCATTTGATCTCAGTCAAGCAAACATCCTGATTGTATTCACAATTCTTGATAGTTTTCACACATTTCTCATTGTTGTCCTCTTGGTTCTCACAAACATAACATTCTAGACCTAAAACTAATAAATAAATTTTAGTATTTACCTCGTTATTTACATGAAAGTCTACGATGCATCAAAAGAAATGTCATTATTTACCATTTATGACTGAAACAAGAATAACAACACAGCTTAAAAGGCAGTGCTTGTACATTTTGTAATATAGAAAATATTTAGTTTCAGAAAACAATACACTTCATACACTTTTGGATGAGAAATCTAATGTTTCATTTTTGTAAACGACCGACTAAAACAACGAACATTTGCCACACCCGTTTTGACAGATTTAGGGTCCGTTCCAAAAAGGGTAAAAATTACACGGAGTAGTGCGAAAGTTACTCTAGAGCGTTCCGAAATGAGCCGAGTGAAACCGAGGGTAACCGAACCATTACTCGACAGCTACCCGAGCAGTATTTTGGAACGCTTTCGGTAGAGTAATTTTCGCACTGACAAGTGCGATTTCTCACCCTTGACTGAGCGTCGTTAAAAATTACCTGACATATGTCAAAATCATATATGCGCCAATGTTGAAGTTTGATGTTGAAGAATGGATTTATTAAAGTAGAAACGAACAGGTAGTACTTATTTATTTGCAAAATATGCTTAAAAAACACGATTTTCCTTCTTTGCATTAGAGAGAAAAGGTTATGTTGACAGTGTCATCATACGACCCTAACCATCATGACCCTAACCCGTTCCAAAACAGTAAATCGCTCTGTAGCGTTCAAAAACAGTATAGCCGTTCTCTTTCTTTCGTTGTTTCTATCTCTTTTTAATTTCCGAGTGAATTATTCGCACGTTTTGGAACGCACCCCTGATTTGTAGGGAGGGAATGTAGGCCTAGGGATGTCAATGTGCGGTTTTTAGACAGTAAAAAATATCGATTTTATTCTCAGAAATAACGATATTTAAATACTACTACTAATAATAACGAAATAGCACCATATCGATACTTACGCGATGTCGAGTTATTCTCGAATTTTTCTCAATCACATTTTCATTCAGTGCTTTTTATCACGAAGAACAAATCGTTGCGAAATTGTCAGTCAGATTTCAATAAAGTTATTTTTTTTTTGAGCATAAAATATTATCTATACTAATATTATAAAGAGGTAAAATTTGTAAGTTTGTAAGTTTGTAAGTTTGTATGTTTGGGGTAATCTCTGGAACTAATGAACCAATTCCAAAAATTTTTTCACTGGCAGAAAGCTACATTATTCCTGAGTGCTATAGGCTATAAATTATTTTTATAACATGTATATTAACCGAGCTATCGCAACTTTTGTCTAGCAAGTCGGAAAAAATTACCTCATAAAACAGAATTATTTGCGTGCGCTGCCTAAACAGTTGCTTAAAATTATAAACAATGTATGGCAACTTGGTTTGTCTTAACTATTACTACAAAAAAGTCCGCGATACCATATCTCTATCTTTTATATTTTATCTTCTATACTTCTTTTATTGCATTAAAAAATGATTTTTCGGCATACTTACGTTTGGTTGATTATTTGAGCAACAAACTATTAATTCTTATGACAATAAATTATTTCAGTATCACAAGGACATCATACTGATACGATTTGCCATTTACAGTATGTCAATTGGTCATATAGTTTCGGAGATAATATAAAATTACTAAAACGCAAAATGCCCCTAGCGTAATTTTCATTGTGCGGAAGTCATTTATAATTTCAAAAAGTATCTTCGGAGATATTCACAGTTTTAATATTACTCCGCAGCAAGCAATATAAATGATAGTATGTAATAGAAACTGCATATTAGCTAAAAGAAGGCCGCCTATTGTACTCTTGCATATTTGTTTGTATTGTCCTTTACTGTTTTTGTCCTATTGGTGTACAATAAAGAATATTGGCCGATGGCTTTGTAAGATATTCGTAGCATATACATCAGAATAACACATCTGGGTCGTCATAAAGGCGCGGGTAAGAGGTTACGGGTTCGAATCCGGGCAAGTACCAATGTGACTTTTTCAATTCATATGTACTTTCTACAGTTTATCTTCATATCTTGGACATCACTGACATCCCGTGCCTCGGAAAGCATGTTAAGCCGTAGAACTTTGACGTTACGGGTATCCAGAAGCCAGAAAGTTTGACCAGTCGAACCAAAGGGTATCGTCGCCCAGTTACTGGGTTGTGGAGGTCTGATAGGCAGACGCTTCACGTAAAAAACTGGTATCCAGCTGAATCCAGTTCGGCTGTAAGCCGACCCCAACATAGTTGGGAAAAGGGAGATGATGATCCTCCTCACCGCACACGGACATTTCGGGAGGTTCCTATGTCGGATTCGGGCGGAAGTGACGCCTGCGTGACACGGTGTAGCATACGGTGGAGGTAGACCCCGCTTGGGCGTACCACCACCGTGTCGTTGCAGAGGCGATCGGCGCTGGTTCAGGCCATGCTTCGGGGCGAGACTGAATAGGAAGCCGTCGCCTCCTGCGAAGCAAACACGCTGGAGACGAAAGCGGTGGGGCGCGTGAGGCAGCGTCAAGCTTCACGCCCCGGATAGAGACCCAGGCTTAGTTGTCGAGAGTCACCAAATGATGGCCACTGGAGGTGTGGGCCTGCGGAAGGCGAGCAGTAGGTAGCTCGCCGCCCGACTAGGACCAGACCCGTGTCGACGGCGTGTCGATGCTTCTAATAGTTATCGCGGCCCCGGAATATATAAGGGCAACCGAAGGGACATTATTGGATTTTAGTCAGTAAAAGTCTGACCCTCCTTCCCTCTTCAGGGGCGGGAGAAGTCATTTGATGATTTCCTATCCATAAAAAAAAACGCCATTGGATATGTTTTGGATGCTTTTACCATGGTCAATGTAGCTCTTTCACGCTTATACAACCCCAATAATCTTTTTGTGTACGCTCAAGATAGTTCCACAGTTAATCCGTACTAATATTCTAAATGCGAAAGTAACTCTGCCAGTTTGTCTGTCTGTCTGTCTCTTCTTCACGCCTAAACTACTAAACCAATTTTGAATAAAATTTGGTACAGACATAGTCTGGGACCCGAGAAAGGACATAGGATAGTTTTCATCCCGGAAATCCCCCGGGAACGGAAACTATTATTCCACGCGGACGAAGTCGCGGGCAACAGCTAGTAAATAAATAAATATCTTCGGACAACTCACACACGGTCATCTGATCCCAAGCTAAGCAGAGCATGTGTTAGGGTAACCAGACAACATACTTATATTATAAATACATACATATTATAGATAAATAAATCACACCCAGACACAGAACTAACAATCATACTCATCACACAAAGTTTGTCCTGCTGGATGGAAATATTATAGAAGTCATAGGATATTTTTGTGTATGGGTCCAACTTCTTTTACCTCTTTGGTTTCTTGGTAAACATGACGTATACGAGTGCAAAAATTCTTTAATTGTTTCTTATATCATCTATGTATTCTTAAAATGAGTTCTTAAAGAAAAATATAATGTCTTTTATTTCCTACAATTTATTTCCAGCAATATTTTAAAATCTCGTGGTTTTGTGCGTTGTAATATCGAATTATCGATATATTATAAACTAGCTTTTGCCCGCGGCTTCGCTCGCGTTAAAAAGAGACAAAAAGTAGCCTATGTTACTCTCCATCCCTTCAACTATCCCCACTTAAAAAATCACGTCAATTCGTCGCTCCGTTTTGCCGTGAAAGAAAGACAAACAGACAGACACACTTTTCCATTTATAATATTAAGTATGCATGGATATTATTTAAGTTCATAAACATATATTTTCTTAAAATTGCGCTCACATTTTCTATTAACCACTTCACACAACTGCGCGCCTAGTACTTTTGATTGATTTAAGTACTAAGTATCTCAGTATTTTAAATTGTCTCACATTATCACTTCACATTACTGCGCTCCTAGTACTATTGTTCTCTTATGTTTTCAATCTTTAATTGAATTTCGAATTAACTATAGGGGAAAATGATTCATCTTTTATAATTATGTTCTCGTCGATTTTTCATTATTTTTAAGATGTATTCTGCTATTCGGGGCGGGGACAAATCCAACGAACCAAAAACCATGAAAATTGGTCTAGCCGATCTCGAGTTATAAGTGTTGTAACAAACCCGACTTTGTTTTATATATATAGATAGATAGAAGATAGATATTTCAATCGCTATTTTATTAATGTCGCTCATCCCTTTAGTTTTTGAGAGTTTTAAATAAAGCTGGATATGGAATAATTGAAGCCATGTTTAAATCACCCCTCGTATGTTTTTTTTCGTATGTTTTTTATCTCGCTCACACTTATATCATAATTTAACTTAAAATTTATATTTATACTAGCTGTTGCCCGCGACTTCGTCCGCGTGGAATAATAGTTTCCGTTCCCGGGGGATTTCCGGGATGAAAACTATCCTATGTCCTTTCTCGGGTCCCAGACTATGTCTGTACCAAATTTTATTCAAAATTGGTTTAGTAGTTTAGGCGTGAAGAAGAGACAGACAGACAGACAAACTGGCAGAGTTACTTTCGCATTTAGAATATTAGTACGGATTAACTGTGGAACTATCTTGAGCGTACACAAAAAGATTATTGGGGTTGTATAAGCGTGAAAGAGCTACATTGACCATGGTAAAAGCATCCAAAACATATCCAATGGCGTTTTTTTTTATGGATAGGAAATCATCAAATGACTTCTCCCGCCCCTGAAGAGGGAAGGAGGGTCAGACTTTTACTGACTAAAATCCAATAATGTCCCTTCGGTTGCCCTTATATATTCCGGGGCCGCGATAACTATTAGAAGCATCGACACGCCGTCGACACGGGTCTGGTCCTAGTCGGGCGGCGAGCTACCTACTGCTCGCCTTCCGCAGGCCCACACCTCCAGTGGCCATCATTTGGTGACTCTCGACAACTAAGCCTGGGTCTCTATCCGGGGCGTGAAGCTTGACGCTGCCTCACGCGCCCCACCGCTTTCGTCTCCAGCGTGTTTGCTTCGCAGGAGGCGACGGCTTCCTATTCAGTCTCGCCCCGAAGCATGGCCTGAACCAGCGCCGATCGCCTCTGCAACGACACGGTGGTGGTACGCCCAAGCGGGGTCTACCTCCACCGTATGCTACACCGTGTCACGCAGGCGTCACTTCCGCCCGAATCCGACATAGGAACCTCCCGAAATGTCCGTGTGCGGTGAGGAGGATCATCATCTCCCTTTTCCCAACTATGTTGGGGTCGGCTTACAGCCGAACTGGATTCAGCTGGATACCAGTTTTTTACGTGAAGCGTCTGCCTATCAGACCTCCACAACCCAGTAACTGGGCGACGATACCCTTTGGTTCGACTGGTCAAACTTTCTGGCTTCTGGATACCCGTAACGTCAAAGTTCTACGGCTTAACATGCTTTCCGAGGCACGGGATGTCAGTGATGTCCAAGATATGAAGATAAACTGTAGAAAGTACATATGAATTGAAAAAGTCACATTGGTACTTGCCCGGATTCGAACCCGTAACCTCTTACCCGCGCCTTTATGACGACCCAGATGTGTTATTCTGATGTATATGCTACGAATATCTTACAAAGCCATCGGCCAATATTCTTTATTGTACACCAATAGGACAAAAACAGTAAAGGACAATACAAACAAATATGCAAGAGTACAATAGGCGGCCTTCTTTTAGCTAATATGCAGTTTCTATTACATACTATCATTTATATTGCTTGCTGCGGAGTAATATTAAAACTGTGAATATCTCCGAAGATACTTTTTGAAATTATAAATGACTTCCGCACAATGAAAATTACGCTAGGGGCATTTTGCGTTTTAGTAATTTTATATTATCTCCGAAACTATATGACCAATTGACATACTGTAAATGGCAAATCGTATCAGTATGATGTCCTTGTGATACTGAAATAATTTATTGTCATAAGAATTAATAGTTTGTTGCTCAAATAATCAACCAAACGTAAGTATGCCGAAAAATCATTTTTTAATGCAATAAAAGAAGTATAGAAGATAAAATATAAAAGATAGAGATATGGTATCGCGGACTTTTTTGTAGTAATAGTTAAGACAAACCAAGTTGCCATACATTGTTTATAATTTTAAGCAACTGTTTAGGCAGCGCACGCAAATAATTCTGTTTTATGAGGTAATTTTTTCCGACTTGCTAGACAAAAGTTGCGATAGCTCGGTTAATATACATGTTATAAAAATAATTTATAGCCTATAGCACTCAGGAATAATGTAGCTTTCTGCCAGTGAAAAAATTTTTGGAATTGGTTCATTAGTTCCAGAGATTACCCCAAACATACAAACTTACAAACTTACAAACTTACAAATTTTACCTCTTTATAATATTAGTATATAAGTATAGATATTAGTATAGATTAAATTTTACTGCTGGAAAAGTAATCATGATAAAGTAGATATAAATAATTTGAATTATGCTATGAAGTTCCTACTTTATAGCATGAAATAATTTTTTTTTTTTTTTTTGCCGTAAAACCGTAAACTTAACAACTGTGTGGTCGAGGCTTATAAATAAGGCTTTTTACTTGGCTGGTAGCACTACCGATTGCTTTTTTTTTGACACCAGCCGACATCAGGGCATCAGGGACTCAGATCAGACTATGGTTTGACATTACATTTTTACTAAAATGACAGAACAGTGCCAGTGCCACACAATTTTGACACATGTAATCCAACAAGACGAAAATTCTAATTTTGATACAGACGAAAAGTAAATATAAATAAAATAATATTTGACCGTGAAAACAATAAATTATAATGGAAGGAGTTTTGTGGAAGTGGACAAATTATTGGAACGGTATTCTATAATTTGATTCTGATAATTATAAATAATCCATTACATGTTTCTGGTTCCCTGTTATTATTATAAAATATCATTGTTTCCACTTCAGGTTGGCAAACCAGGTGGTTTGTACTAGAGAATGGCATTATTTCATATTATAAATCGCAAGAGGAGGTCAGCCAAGGATGCAAGGGGTCTGTCAAAGTATCAGTTTGTCAAATCAATGGTAATGTTTTTATAAATAGGGTTCTTTCAAGCTTTATGATCTATACGTGGGTGCTTAGCTCCTGAGATATTGATGCCTGCCTCGTATCGGTTAAAAAAACCAAATAGTTAAGATAGATGTACCCAGTGAAAGTTGTTTTGGTTAAGTAATAACTTGTTGTAACATACATGTATGTAGTAATTATGACATAACAAGGTAGAATTTATAATGTTGATGTGTAGTATTTACATTATTATGTATTTATTCAAAGTCAACTTAACCTTGAAAATTATTAGACTGTAGCTTGCAGTAGTCCAAAATACATTTATTGTGGTTTTTTATAAATACATATTATTACTTAATAGCTTAGTTGGTGCAACTGTTTCTAAAGAGGAATAATTTATGACCAACCTTGTTGAATTTTTCAGTGAATGCAATAGACAGCACTAGGCTGGATCTGGTCATACCTGGGCAGCAACACATGTACTTGAGAGCACCCTCACCACAAGACCGACAGAAGTGGCTGGTAGCTTTAGGCAGTGCTAAAGCTTGTGTGGACTCGAAAGAATTAAAAGGTAGTCTTTTTGTTTGATATTAACTTTTCTAAAGTGTATCAAGTACAATAATGAGTTGTTTTTAAACTTTGTCAGACATGCTCATTTTGTGAGCCACAAGAATATGAAAAACAAACCAGTATTATAATTCAGATATTTTTTCTGAAATTATTTACCCGAATGTAGAGAATAAACCTTGTAATGTTGTCCAACTAGACATGTCCAAATTATATCTATATATATATATATATATATAAAACAAAGTCGGGTTTGTTACAACACTTATAACTCGAGATCGGCTAGACCAATTTTCATGGTTTTTGGTTCGTTGGATTTGTCCCCGCCTCGAATAGCAGAATACATCTTAAAAATAATGAAAAATCGACGAGAACATAATTATAAAAGATGAATCATTTTCCCCTATAGTTAATTCTAAATTCAATTAAAGATTGAAAACTTAAGAGAACAATAGTACTAGGAGCGCAGTAATGTGAAGTGATAATGTGAGAAAATTTAAAATACTGAGATACTTAGTACTTAAATCAATCAAAAGTACTAGGCGCGCAGTTGTGTGAAGTGGTTAATAGAAAATGTTAGCGCAATTTTAAGAAAATATATGTTTATGAACTTAAATAATATCCATCCATACTAATATTATAAAAAATATCCATCCATACTAATATTATAAATGGGAAAGTGTGTCTGTCTGTCTTTCTTTCACGGCAAAACGGAGCGACGAATTGACGTGATGTTTTAAGTGGAGATAGTTGAAGGGATGGAGAGTAACATAGGCTACTTTTTGTCTCTTTTTAACGCGAGCGAAGCCGCGGGCAAAAGCTAGTATTTGATAAACAAATAAAAAAATCCTTTGTTTAAAGTAGTATTATCAGTACCTAAGTTACATAGAACAATAAATAGTACTTTACACTGATAATAATTACAAGTTAATGAATTGTTTTAACATTGTCAATTTCCTCTTTCAAACCTTATCAACATAGCAGCAATGCATGATGATTATTGTTGCTCAAAAATATTTTTCCTGTACTAAGGGCTATTGTGTTGGCCAGTCACTGGGTTGTAAAGGTCTAATTTGTCAGTAAAGGTCTGGCATTAAATGGAATTCGGTTAGACTAGAAGCCAACTCTAATAAGAGATATTTTTTTTTCTTTCACATTGAGAAAACTCGTTTTTCAGCTGCAGCATTGGAAGATACCAATTCTTTGGGCCATAAAAAATCTGAATTGCGATTATACTGTGATCTAATGATGCAGCAAGTGCATGCAGTCAAGAGTGCAGCTAATGGTGAATCTGGTCCTGATACACAGGTGAATATTTTTAATAACTATTCTTCTAATTCTATTCCATCCTGTTATTTGAAAGCCAGTCAAATAAAATAGAGCAGGAACCATGATTTTTTCACGATTTTCAAGTACTCAATAAGTTAATTATGTATAGTAAATCCAATTAAATAAAACTTTTTTATATAGAGCACAACTAATTCATCTTTTCCTGTGATCTGTGAGGTAGTTGTGTGATAAGTATTAAACTTTATAATAATCACCCATCTCTGTAAATTTTTTTGACAATGTTATTTTTTATTTCAGGCTATTGAAGATGCTTCAAGTCTACTTACTGCGACATGCGACACCTTCATAAGAACACTAGAAGACATAATGAGATTAACCTCTCATGCAGGAATGAATTCTGTACCATTTGAGATGCCAATACCAAATATTACAAAGACTAACAATTCTATCAAGACTCCTAGACAAAGTATAAGTCGAACATTATCTCAGGAGAATAGATGAAATCCTCAAACTCATTCATACCTAACTTTAAAAATCTTAATATATTCCATATTTATACAAGTGATAATGTTTTGTGTTTCATTATATATAAAAAAAAATGAAGTAAAATATTTTCATGTCTGCATTTAAATTTTGTTATATTATATGCACTTGTTCAATAAACTTTACAGCGTAGATGTGATGGTCTGATCTTAATGTTGATGTCATAATCAATTTATTTTCAGATCTGGCCACAATAAAGATATAATGTATGTGATGCTACAACATTCATCAATATTATTAACATATCTATAAAACAATTATTGTACTTAAGTATACATAACACTTTCCTACTCATATTTGAAAAGGTATATTTGGTACCAAAGGTTTTATTTCGTCTCTAGTACCTATTGATATGTAGTATTGAATATAATGCTTGCATAATATATTCCTGTGATAATAGGTAAAGCAGCTGTTTATCACATAAAATTAGGATATCATAATGCCTATAAATTAAATAATAAATTCTAATCAGTTGGATGTATTTTATATACTATTATTATTATTTAGTTTACATAATGATTGTAATATAAAAAAATATTAGCCTGTAGTAGGAATTAAAGTTATAAGTGACTTATTGGATAAATGTTCTGTTATACTTGTTTGTGTTGTTTATAATCAGAGGTAAAAGTTAGTGATAGGTAAGAAAAATGCAGTAAGAAAACCAGTATTTAAACATTCCAAGTGTCAAATTTGTTTTCCTAGCACCTAAATGCTCCTAAATGATTTGCACCAAAAAGTAATTATTTGTTTTGACAAATTATAAAGTGATGATGATAGTATTGTCTTATACAAAATAATTTGTACATTTTTCACATTAATAAACAATAGTAATAAATAATAAAAAAGTAGTTAAAGCAACTCTAGTCTTTATTTTAAAACCAAAAATACAGTATTATTACCATGTGGGTTCTCCAAATCTTAAAACTGTCTTCTCTTGGGCATCTAATTCTATACCTGTCTTTTTTCTCATATAGAAAATAGTGCAATCTCGGTTAGTACAGAGAACTTCTTCATGAAGACTGCCTTGACATCTTTGGCACTCAGTCCAAAGCCTGGAAAACTTTCCCTGGAGCTCTCTTAATTTAAATACTTCAGAAATATATATCTGTCTCTCTTTATGTAAGCAATGATTGCATAAGGCTTTTACTGTATCATTAGGCATAACAGTTTTACAACCTATGCATTTTTCTTTTTTCTTTGTAAATGCTGCTAGAGCTCCTACTTTAGAAGTTACCATTGCCTTAGTTCTCGTATGTTCTCCCTTCAATAGGAGAGATTCAGCTTTCTCCCCTAATATTGGTTCAAAAATTCTTAACAGTGGTTTAGATAACTGATTTTCCATATAATGATTAAAATCGATGGGTACACTATTTTCTAATACATATATAGGATCTTCGGCTTTCATATATGCAGGCGTGTTCTTAGTTGCACAGCAAATTACGTATGGTACTCTGTCGCCAAGTTTAGGTGCAGTACCAGCATCTCGTTTTTTCATTTTGTTAGCCAATTCAACATGAGCCTGTTTTGCAGCATAGTCATGTTTCGTAAGCTCTTTTGTGATAACAAGTTGAGATATATCAATGCGGTTGCACAATAAGTCTGAAATTATTTGTTTAGCATAATTAACTGCACCATCAGGGTCTCTATCTATGAGTAACTTTTGAAGGCATGTGCTCATCATGTTAGATACAAGAGGGCAGTTATCTCTTCTTACTGTTTCAATTCCTTTGCAATCCATTTTGTCGTATTTATCTGGTTTAGTGAAATAGAGGCCAGCATATCTCTTCTTGTTAATAAGTAGGTAAGGGTAATAAACTTTTTCAAATTCTAACTTTATTGGTTTGACAAATTTCGTAGTTACAAACTCAGCAGCCTCTTTGCCCAACTCCATGCTCTCTTCAAGTGTTTTAACACCAAACTTCACCATTACAGAATCTGTGTCACCATAAATGACTACTGCATCTTCTTTATAGCCATTTGACTTTGTGTATTTCTTCTCTACTTCTGACTTGGTAAATTCTATCATTGTTCGACCATAAGCAGTTACACTTCCTGATATTTCTAAGCAAGGCAGTTTGCCAACTTGAGCTCCTGTAAATCCATATACTGAGTTAGCACTAATTTTTAAAGCTAATTGTCTGCCATCAAGGACAGACCTCTTAAATGGATCTTTCTCATCTTTTAAGTCTGCTTTGGCTTTCTTTCTTGCAGCAAGCAAAGATTCCAATATTTCTGGTAACAGACCTTTCCTTACATTTGCCTTCACAAACATGTTTTTTGATGGTGTAATGGTTACATCATCATCTTTCAAATTAGTTTTGTTTTGCATATTTGGTTGGACCAATGTAGTATAACACAAATTATGGGCCATCATAATACTTGGATACAGAGAGGCAAAATCCAAAGTGGATATGGGGTCTGCATAATATCCCTTTTTGGGTTCTATCACAGTTGCTCCTTCAAATTGTTCATCTGAGCCCTGGCCATGATAAGCAGGCATCAAATATCCAGCGTCTTTAGCTTTTCTAAGTAATTGACTGACAACTTTTATTTGTTGGCCTCTTGTAAGCAGGCAAAGCAGAGGGACACCCGTTACCCTAGCCATTTCCATGTAATTTATAATACACATTAACTTGTTAAGAAGTTTTAGTGGCAAATATGCATCTTTTAAGCAGTACATAGCCAGTCTCCTTCTTGTTTGTTCATTTTCATTTTGAAGGTCTCCAATTATACTGTGATGCACATCTTCCTTTTGCTCTTGAAGAAAATGGTAACTGACAGCATTAAGAGTATATGATCTAAGTTTATAATCTCTTACCAAAACAAGTAACAAGTCAAATGGAACACGACCCTCAAAGTTAATACTTTTATTTTCTCTACGTCCCATTTGCTTTGATTGTAAAACAGAATCCTTTATAACTGATCTAACATTTCTAATACGCCCCAAGAAGTCAAAATTGACTACTTTCAAATGTTTTGCCCTGTTAATGAGATAAGGCCAATCAAAATTATTAATATTATACCCTGTAATTATGTCTGGATCAAGTTCACGGAAAAAATCAGACCACTTGGCAAGCATTTCAGATTCTGATTGGAAACTTAAAACTTGTGATCCAACTATAGGTGCACATGTGTTTAATGTAAAGACATTTCTAATATAGGGCTCAGGCTCACCCTGCCTTATAACCATTGATGCAATTTGAATAACAGGGTCATGATTGGGTTCTGGAAAAACACCTTTACGTCCAGCACATTCAATATCAAAACTCAATATTCTAAATGGTGCTACTTTGGACCATTCTCCTTCTGGTTGATGAGCAATAAATTCATTCCAGGCTACATCCACTTCAATTTGACATCTAGATTCAGGTTTTACTTGTGAATCTTTTGACCTCAGTGACCATTTACTTTTTGGCAACTCAATCCAACTACACCCAACAACTGCAGTGTCTACCATAAAACGGATATCAAAATCAATATTGCTTTCATAAAATAATGGATCCATTAAGCCAAAAGAGGTTGGCTGTCTTTCAATCAATCTTTTAGCTGCAGCAATAAGTTTGGGAAGTGCTACAGAAACTCTTGCAAAAGTGATATCTTTATCTCCTTGATAGTACATCATAGATTTAGCTTTTACCAAGCGTACTTCTAAAGCAGCTTCTCTTATATTATCTTTGTTTGAGCGCAGGTCTTCCAATATTGCTTTATTCAAATTACTTTTCAGTTCATTACATGATGAATTTGTAAAATTTATCGGAACTGTTACATAAAAGTAGGGTGTGAATCCATGGACATGGCAGCAAACAGAATTTCCTTCCATTGTAACGCCATACATGCGCATAATCGGAACAGGAGCCAGCTGTGACCCTGGCATGCCTGCCATGGGTTGACCATTATAGTGATCAATGTCTAGTTGTTGAAAAACTAACCCATCGTTCTTAGGATCCATTGAGGGTGGTGTAGGTCGTGACCATTTGGAGTTCGTAGACTGATTTTCTGG
The DNA here is from genome assembly GCA_033675125.1 of Athetis lepigone. Taxonomy (NCBI): domain Eukaryota; kingdom Metazoa; phylum Arthropoda; class Insecta; order Lepidoptera; family Noctuidae; genus Athetis; species Athetis lepigone. The sequence continues at coordinate 13,425,029 of CM066239.1, read as the reverse complement.
ACCGTCGCCGAGCACTTCTTGCGATTCAAATTCGCTATCCATGCAAGCGAGTTGCTCTTCGAAAGTACATGGCACTTCGTTATCTTCGTCATCGTCACCCGACTTAAATCTCTTTGGTGGCGGCGCTTTATTGTATTGTCTCTTTTTATCCATTGTTTATGCTTAACGTTGCAATAATATTGCACTGAAAACTGCAGTTTTCAATAGACAATATATAATGATTCACGAGTTCCCGCCAAAACCTGTAAACTGAAATTGAAGTGTTTTAACTTTCCGACTGGCGGTGAAAATAATAGAAAAAAGAGATCGCATAGGTTTGTACAATGTTTTACACTTACCTTTGAGTTATTTTAAAGTGAAGTTCAATGTTTGTTAAAAGATATAAGTTAACAACAGTAATCAAACCGTTAATTTCTCTGCTCCTTGGGTTTGTAATGTTAAAATCAAAAGTCAATCAATCAATGACACTGACAGCTTCTGAGCTTCACAGCTGTCAATTCAATCTGTTCTGTGTTAGTGACTTTGTCAATTTTGACATTTTTTTAGTTTTTGTGACATGTGTCAGTAACCAGTGTTGTCAGATTACAAAACCTTAAAGCTTCTACCACACGGGTGCGTTATTATTAGTCGATAATAGAATATAGCAATGCGTTATTTATTACGATAATGCATCCCGATTCCTAGTACAAAAATGAGTTATTATCGCACAATAATTATCGCAGCAATGCTTCGTAGGAGTACTGAAAACAATTGACATAATGCACAAAAATGAGTTATTATCGCACAATAATTATCGCAGCAATGCTTCGTAGGAGTACTGAAAACAATTGACATAATGCACAAAAAATAGTTACCTCAATAACGCATGATCTTATCGACCGTTAATCGACCGCACCTGTGTGATAGTGGCTTAGTTATGTACAGGAAGGAAAGTATCAATGGGCCCTGGAAGAAAACTAAAGATAGATAATGGTGCCGATTCTCTTATTCACAAACTAGCGTAAATTTAAGTTAAGTGCATCTCTCTCTTTCCATTTAATTAAGAAAAGGACAGAAGATAAAATATTAGTTAAGTCCTGTCAAATTTAGACACTCCATAGATAATTTACACGCGATTTAAAAACATGGCGTCTAAATATACGTCAATTTTCTTTAGGCGCTGTCTAATTTGACAGGATTAAACTAAAATGTATCTTCTGTCCTTTTCTTTAAGAAATGGAAAGAGAAATATGCATTTAACTTAAATTTACTAAAGCTTTTGTCAAGTTAAAGTCAAAGGAAACATTCCTTTATTTTTAACGAGAAATAAAACTGCATTCCAAGATTTTCGAAAATTCGTTTACCACTCCCGGGAATCGAACCGGCTAAAATCCAAAAAAGTAACACGCTGTATTTTTATGACATCAAACGTTAGGGTTACTTATAAGGACTAAATCTCTCTAACAAACATGGTGAAGAACATGGTAGTTTTATTCCAGGGCCCATTAAAACTTTCCACCCTTTATACTCTACTTAGTGCGTCCATTAAAATGCGTCGTTTGCGGCAGCATCTCGCTAACATTCTTCTGGAGAATAAAAACATTTAATATGTTGGTTTCACAACCACCTAAAACTAAATAATCGGACTGTTAGACAATAAAACTGGTAGTGCACAAGCGGCCATTTTTCCGCGCATGAACGTTTTTTGCCAGACTTTAAGTTTCATAAGTTATGTTGCTATTCGTACGTTTGAATTAGTTCAATCTATGAAAGTATAGTAATTTCATAATGGTGAAGAGTTTAGTTGTTTGGTTGAACGCACTAATCTTAGAAACTAAAGCCACTACAGGATATTTTAATGCAGTTTAATGTATTTTTAAAAATGAAGGAATCTTTCCTTTATATAAAACAGGGTCCACCCTTTATAGCAGAACTTTTTACGTCATAATTTTATTTTGCATAGCAACGGATAGCATAAACCTCTTTTCGCAGAAAATCGTTTCGCATACACTCATTTACCATACACCGAAACCCATATTTTTGTTAGTCAGAATCATCTTAAGGCATAAATTTCATATCCATAATAATCAATAAGTATAACCATCACATAGTAGAAAGTTCAAAACCAGAATCATCTTTTGGCATATATTTATATCCATAATAATCAAAAGTAGAATCATCATATCGCAGAAAATTCACAGCCAGAATCATCTTTTGGCATGCATTTCATATCTTACTAGCATTTGCCAGCGGCTTCGCTCGCGTTAGAAAGAGATAAAAAGTAGCCTATGTTACTCTCCATCCCTTCAACTATCTACACTTAAAAAATCACGTCAATTCGTCCCTCCGTTTTGCCGTGAAAGAAAGACAAACATACAGACAGACAGACACACTTTCCTATTTATAATATTAGTATGGATTTTGACATGCAGCAAGCATGCAAGCATGCAAGCATGCAAGCATGCAGCAAGCATGCAGCAAGCATGCAGCAAGCATGCAGCAAGCATGCAGCAAGCATGCAAAAATTTCCAATACAATTCTGCCATCTTAAAAGTATCCCATTTAAAATTCGGACATAAAAACATTAGGATAAAAAACAATTATGTTAAATATTTTTTATACCTTAACAATGTTCGTTTAAAAAAGTTTCTGCCAAGTGAGTTATGCCAAATAGGTTTCGGAGAAACAAGTTTCTGCCAGATAGAGGGCACCCTATAAAACAATCTATAATAATGATTTAAACTTCTAGGACCCACTACAACTTTCCATCCTTTATACTTACTTTATAATTTATCTACTTTATATTTATACTTTATAATGGTAAATTGACTGACTGAGACGGCCTAAACTGCTGTTCCTAGAGGAATGAAACGTGGAGGGCATGTTCTGTGTGAAAGGTAAGTCCGTTAAAAAAGGATTTCTAGAAATTCCAACTATAAAGGGGTAAAATATGTATATAGAAGTTCTGATATAGGTACACGCGAGGGCGAATAGAAAATCCCTATGGATGCCTTCCGTCTGGAAAGAGCGGAGGGTCGGACTTTTAACAACTAAATCCCACGGTTCTTTCTGCTACTATACGTCAGGAGTACGGCATGCGGCATTAGCTTGTTGCATGATCGGTGCTCTCGACTAGTATTGGACCGCTATCGGCGGGCCTCATCACTATGAGCAGACTGTTCAGTGACCGTACATAAGTACATTCCTCAAGAGAACCAAGAAACCTTGCGCGGGACTAACTGCTACAGGTTTTCCGATTAATAAATATGGTTAATAATATTTTTTTAAATATCAATGGATACATAATGAAACCCTAAAGTAAACTTTTTTTTGGGTGGGAAAATGTCTTTTAGCAGAGAAGTACAAATAATAATATAATTATATAAACGCCATAGCTAGTGCCTAACAGCCACGAAGTGCGTAAATATAACAAACACTACTTTGTTCGTGGTAATACCGTTTTAAAGGAACGCCCTTTATTAATTAACGTAGACTATAATCGGAAACAATTAAAATGGACTGAAATTCTTACTAATTTCGTCAGCCCCTACTACGAGGAAATAAAATAGCTACAATTGAATTAAAAACATTCGTGGATAACATCGTAAGTAGAATTCTATAAATATAGCCTTTTATGTGCATGCAGGGAACTGTTTGATAATGGCTATTCATAGTCCAAAAGTGTCTAAATTTATGAGCAATGCGTAATAGTCAAGGCTCGGTTTGTGTCTGTAGTAGGCGCCTGGCTGGCTCACGGTGATTCACCGATCTGCACGCAGCATAACGAAATCTGAATCGCCATGAATGGTAATTCCGACTTTGTTTACTTTATGCAGTTATAATTTATTAGTGCGGGTGTGTTTTTAAGACATCGAGATAACATATGATTTTTAATAGAATAGCCGTAGCCATCGAGTATTCAATGGAGCTTTAAGAAAAATAAGGTCGGTCCGCGCGGTCTGGTATTAGCAGTAGTTGCGGGCAAGGGTGTTTGGGCAGAGGGAGTGGGGGATCTACTCCCCTACCCCGAGGCCGAGCCAAGAACTAAGAAGTCGTAGAGTTTTAGGGGACTACGCACATTTATTCAGAAGAAAACTCTTTGCAAGTGGCTAGATTTTTTTTTCATAGGCTTTCGTATATTTTGTTACTGTTATTAAATTGGAGATAAGAACACAAAAAAAAAACCTACGAGATAATACTCTTGGACATTTAATAAAAAAATGACAACCTGCGATTCTCTTTAAAACAATAACGATGATTTTTTATGTTCAACAGTAAGTTATCACATACTTAGTACGAAAAAAGTATAGTGATACTTGCATTTTATTACAGGACAGATTTAGCTACGATATTTTTTTCCTATGAAATTCTAGCTCATCCATTCCTGCTTCTAAAATTATCCGAAAGTACTTACATGTATAGTTTTACTAAGCCGCCGTACAAAAATAAGTTGTAGTTTACTTTGGCAATAATTGTTTGGTACTCTTAATTGCAACCGATACTGATAAGTGAGGCCTTTATAGCCCCATTGCAAGCGATGCTATTAGCTGTGCTTTAGTGATTATCTTAATGTAGAACTTGCTTTTGCTCGCTGCTTTACCCACGTGGTAGATGATAGATAGGGTAAGTTCGCCTGTTCGCGTCCATAGACCAATTCGCGTCCATTTTACGGATCTCCTTCAAAAAATCCTCGAAATTAAGAAAACTTACACACCAGTCAAACGAATAGTCATTACCGGTAATACCTCAATGTATAAGAGACACGCACATAAGGTCAAAAGGTCCGTGCGACAAACCAATCCTGTTTAAAAAAATATTAAGTCCCGGCTGTTTAACAAGAAAGCGCGAAAGCGCGGTTTTTTAGATAAAAAATAGTGTGCAGCAGTGCGTTCGATGATAAGTTTTTTATTGTTTTATGTGAATTTTAGGATTAATAGCTGTTTCTAGACTTTTATAATTAAAAAAAGGAATAATGTTAATCAAGAATTTGCTTAGGTTTTTTACATTTAACGATTAAAATAAGGTGGACGCGAATTACTACATCGAATTTACAAAACTTCCACTTTGCGTCCGCAATGGACGCAAACTGTACCTACAGTGGATAATAATAAATCCAATTGCGTCTACTAAGTATTTTAGTTAAATACAATTGTGTTCCCGTTCCCGGGGGTTTCCGGAATGAAAACTATATATCCTATGTCCTTTCTCGGGTCCCAGACTATATCTGTAACAAATTTCATTCAAATCGGTTCAGTGGTTTTGGCGTGAAGGAGAGAGAGACAGGCAAACGGATTATTAATCAAGACTGATATTTAGCAAAAAGAACAGAACTGAAAACTGTTTATTGTAAAACGTGCAATCATTTTTTATGTAGTACTTTTTTTTTTTTGGTTAGTGGGTAATCATCCAATGACTGCTCCCGTCCTGGGTGCGGCGGGAGGGCGTGTCAGACTCTTACTGACTAAAATTCACTCATGTTCCCTCGATTGCCCTTTATGTTCCAGGGTCACGGTAACTATTATAAACATTCCGCAACCCCGGCAGGCGTTGGCCCTGTTGGGCCCCTTCCTGTGCTGACTCCTTCTCTTTGAGGCGCGCGTGGAACACTAACGCGCCGCCGACGCGGTCCTGGTCCTAGCCGAGCGGCGAGCTACCCTCCAGCGACCGTTGCTGCAGTGGTGACACCCAGTCGTCGCTTCCGCTCGAATCCGACACAGGAACCTCCCGAACTGACCATGTCCGGTGAGGACCTGTGTCAAGCGAAACGTGAGAGCGCCGTGGCGCCTCTCCAGCCACTCCTCAAAGAAGGGTCTTACTTTTTAATGAAAATAATTATAATTTTTAGGGTTCCGTTCTTCCGTTCCTAGTAAAGGTAAAAACGGTACTCTTATATGATCACTTTGCTGTCCGTCCGTCCGCCCGTCTGTCAAGACCCTTTTTCTCAGAAAGGCGTCGTGATATCAAGCTGAAATTAATATCACATACATAGGTCTGCTAACTCTCAAAGAAGTGTAAAAATTGAATTTCTAAATCAACGCAACAAAAATGTATGGCTGTTTACCTTCCATTTATATTGCACATTTAGACATTTGCAAGGGAATCAAAACCTATAGGGTACTTCTAATTGACCTAGAATCATGAAATTTAGCAAGAAGCATTGTCATGTGGCACAAGTAAAGAAAAAACTCCGAAAACCGTAAACTTGAATGTATTTTACAAAAAAAAAAAATTACGGAACCCTCGTTGGACGAGTCCGACTCGCACCTGACCATTTTTTTTATAATTTATATTCATAAACAAAGTTTTTTTTTGTAATTCAGCTTATTTTTACAAATTCTTAAAAATATCACCCCTTTATTCCTTTTCTAAGTGGTTGGACGCAAAATGGTCCACGGGTGGACGCAATTTGGATTTTTTGGACGCAAACTGGGTAAAACGCCAATTTCTGAAACTTTCCTATTTAAAAAAAAATCACTAAAGGTTTCGAACAAAACTGCAAGTAAATCTTAAAATAGACTAATATTACTAACACATAACATATTTTTTTTCATAAAAAATAGTTTTACAACAATTTTATTATCGCCGTCAAAGTTGCCAACTGCACTAAATGGACGCGAACAGGCGAAATGTATTGCTTTGTTATACTTAGTTTACAAGATCTTTTTAGGACGAATAAATATCTGGAATATATTCCCAAACCCCACGAATCACTCAGTCCATTGGTAAAGAACAGTGAAAGAACAGTTAGCTGGTTTAAGATTATCGTGTTCAGACTCACAGATAGACAGAAAAACAGACGCAGCGCGGGGGATATTGTGTGGTTAAAATTTTGTTATTGCCCAATTGAGCTACCCAAGTAGTAGCTATTATACCCTAAATTATTAATAAGAGTTAAAGTAAAACTAAAGTTTTGTCTAAGTACACTACTTATTTAAAATTTAATTAGATTAGAATGCAAGTGAAATCAATAACGATTTACATAAAAACATGTGCCTCCTTTCTGCAGTCGGCTAAAAATGTTAAGCCAGAACTCTTTTTTAATTTTCGACGCAAGACAAGAAGAGGGGCGTTATAAGTTTGACCGCCTTGTGTTGGAGTCTGTCTATTTGTTTTTCTGACTGTCTGTCGGTTTGTGGCACCCTAGCTCTTAACCTTACAACGACCAACCGACAGCCGGCTGTCGGGATGATATTGTCTTTCTATTGTGTCTCAAATCACGTGTGTGGTTTTTCTTTATTAGAAAGTAGGTTATCCAGCGATGGTTTAGATATAAATATTTCATTAGAATCGATTCAGCCGTTTGAAGTTCTCTTGCTCTTTTGTTAGCTGAAGTTAGGTGTTAAAATAACTTCGGGGCTCAGGTGTTTAAATTTTTTAATGTACACTTTTTGCAGTCACAACTTCGGACTGAATATAATAACTACGTAGAGGTGCACCTCTTTAGAAAAAAATAATATTGCATAGGTGTAGGTGTAGACCGTAGCTTATTCACATCTTACGAACACCGTTAACAATCCATTCCCCTCTGTTGACTTTGACGGCTAACAGGAAAAGATAACGTAGGTATAATGAGGACAATACTGTATTCGGTCCATCGACAAAATTGGGAAGCGATAAGATTGAACAACGAATGGCCAGAATTTCTTTATGAGTACGGTAAAAAAAAGTAAAATTTTCTGTGGTTTAGTCATCTTGTTGTGATTAGTTGCTTTATTACCCAAATTAACTTAATACTGTAAAATTATTGGAAGGTTATAAGTATATCTATCTAACAATACACCCTTAAGTCAAACCTCAGATTCCAACTTTCAAAATTAAAGTTATTTTTACGCTTTTATGGTGAGTACACCATTAAATGCGGTTTTCTTTATGTAAAAAGTTTACAATTATCTATTTTTTAGTTTCTATTACCCAAATAACGATACTTTGACGTGTTTCATTTACGATCATCTAAGTTATGTCAGATTTTAGAGATACACGGGATTCCTTCGGGGTGTAAAAAAAACTTTTCGATCCACGATTTGCAAGCTTCTTGCTTGTGAATTTCATATCAATGACAACAAACAAAGCGTAATAAAGTCAAAACAATCTACAGTCGAAGAAAAAAATAATACTTTACTTAGGTACTCCTTTTAAAAGTCGGATGATACAATAATGATGACAGTCAATTTGTAAGACTATCAGAAAGTATCAGAAATATACAAGAATAATACATGCAAAAATTATCTTTAAACCTTCAAACACACGTGATTCGAGACACAATCAAAAGACAATAGCAGCGCGACAGTCGGCTGTCGCTTGGTCGTTGAATGTCCATTGTAAATAATGTCTAAATCATCTCGAGGAGCTTTTTTTATCAATTCACAAACCCTGTGCTAATCTGTGTCATCCTCGTGTCGCACAACTTCTGCTGACGCATGGACCACTAACTAGGCTACCAATCCTCTCACATGATACTCTGTGACGTGTTCATAAGTTGGCGTTATTCGCATAATATAAATAATATAAAGATAATAATAATTTCCACACGGTAGTGGAAGCTTTTCAGTTGTTGATTAAGATATTGTTATTAAAATAACAGGTTAATTACAAAGTAATCGACTGAATAAGCGTTTATTTGCCTGGATGCTTATTACCGTTTGGAATAGGTAGGCTATGTTTACCTAACCTTAGTGGTAATAAAATACATAGAGTGGAAACCTCCGCTAAAATTCTGGATTAATAAAAAATACTATTGATTACCAAGACTTAAGAAATTGCAAAATACAATTTACCATTATAATTTAGGATTTTAAGGAGATATTATCTATTCCATGTTGTTCATATATTATACTACTAAGTTCAGGTTAATATACTATACCTCTTCCGATATCTGCATATTAAGTATTGGTCGGTAGCACAAAATTCTGTGTTGCGTTAACACTCCGCACGAACTATCCGACATCTCACATTATTCTTAGAACTTACTAATACACTACAACTGTATCTACTGGAGGATAGCTAAGGTAATAGTTAATAATGAAACTTAATGAGCCGTAATAGCTTCAAGGGATATTACTCAAGGATGGATCACCGAACAAATTGTTTATGCTCGTAAAGATAAAAGAAAATTGACAGAGATTACGATGTGTACAACATTTTATTTATTTTTTTAAACTTGATGTAATTTGTTATATTAAAAAGCTTGCGAGATTTTTCTTTGGTTACTGCACACTTGTAACTGTAACTGATTACAGCTTGGATCTTGTTTGACTCAGAAAAATAGGTTGTTAGTTTTTCATGAATAAGTTTAAGATAATAAAGAATTAAAGTCTGAACTAAGGACCAGTCTATTCTTTACTATGAAGATTTGAAAATACCATTTATGGTATTAATAAAAACATATATTGACGCGTAAAAGTCTTATATAAATACCTTATTTACTAAATAAATATTATTTATTTTATTCAATAAAATAATTTTAAACAAACTCCAAAGTTTTTTCTGTTCTCGGTACGCCCAGAAGCTTTGCTAAGCTCGCGTCAGCGTCGTTCTGGGAAGGAGCGCGATACGGCGGCGACGGCTGGCCGACTCCACTCAATGAGTTTCCATTAGGATGATGAGTGTTCGCTCTATTAATACCCCAGACGTGACAAATACATTATCGCCGCGATTCATTCACGGTTCAACTGAAACTCAACAGATTTTTTCAATGAGACAATCTTTTAGATTTTGGAAAAGGCGTTGACTTCAGAGTAGGCAGGCAGTTCACAAGCGAATAATGAGGAATGAAGTAAGATAATTAAGACAGATTGATTTGATTCGGTAAAACGGCATGGTAAATAAAAACAACAGTAATTAAGTGTAGTATCGTCTCTACTTTTTAATGTCATAATGTGTTTTTAACTAACTTAAATTAATTTGCTACTGAGCTTCAAAAGGTCTGCAAAGTCGTGGCTCCTGCTCCAGATTTCTCTCAAGCTGTGTTAATGATTATGAGTGTGAAAAAATTATGGAAAAAATAGAGAGACTGCACAGACAGACAGTAGAAGGTGGCCGCCATCGTGAGTGAAATCTGTCCTTAGTATTTTTTTTTCGTCCATATAAAGTTGACTTTCGATTTAATTTAATATTTGAGTATGTTACCGCTAAGGTCTATAAAGGGTAAATAATTTCTATTTAATATTATGTACCTTCTAATTGCAAACCTATGCATTTTCAGATCATATTGTCTTCGTAAACTTAGGTAAAAACACCGTATTAGAATTTAGCAATAAGTACAAAATGATAGCTCTTATTTAAAATAACAATGACACTGATAACTGAATAGAAGTTGATTCGAAGTTTTCGTCAAAATAACATACCTAGAAAGAGATAAGGTATCGAGTCAAAACACTAAACAAATCATAGTTGTTTATTAAGTACGTCGTTGTACTTATTTACCGAACTTGCAGGAAATTCCAGCCTATAAACACGCTACTACCATTATTAATTATTGTTCGTTAATTAAGTGCATAAACGACATAAAATACAACACGCAATAATATATTTATGAGTTTGTTGCAATTAGAAAATTTAATTTGCTCTGATAAAGCAAACAGAGGAGGAAATAATTTGAACCGGCATTTGATTTACAAAGATCTAGTAATGCTCCTGAAGGACGAGTATGAGCACGATAACTTTAGAAAAGAGTTGGTATTAAATTAAAAAACAAATATGAAAATCATAAATTTTTTTTAGGGATCATCACAGCATTGTCTCTTCGTAATTTGTCGCTCGGATTAAAAGCTTCATGGCTTGACACTTCTACGAATTTCAGAGAAAACGATGCATGCATTACTAAAGTTGTTAAAAATTTAGTTGACCAGATTGAGATTAATTTGCTAATAAAAGACTGCATTTCAATAACTTTTGCATATTTAAAGCAGAGTTTGAATGTTACTAAAGTGACACGATAGAAGTTAATTTAAAAGAATTTTATTCCTGCTATTGTTCTTGCAGTTAACTACGCAGCAGGTACTGTGAAGCATGTATTTATTTTATACGTAAACGCTAGGAATGAGCGACAGTTGGTCTGCCTAAAGTCCCCTTTTTGGCCACGGCACTTTGCGATGAATTCGCGGTTCCCTCACTTCCTACATCGCACCCAGCGAGCGTTTTGCGAGATTTTTTTACGACAACCACGAATAACAAAATAAAGTACTATATACAAAATGAAGTCTTTAAAGTAATGCTTACAATCACATATTATATTACAGTCATATCCAATCCCAAAATTGATCGAATTTGCGTTATATTCACTGAAATTGCTTCTATTTACTTGTTTCCTCTGCGATTTTGATTGATATTGCAATAAAACAAACAATTTTACTGCGGGCAATAAAACAGGCTTGTTGTACTTACAATTATTTCGCTAGTCCATAATACGGGGTTTGTTTATATCGTAGTAAATCTTATATTTGCTATATACCAATAATATTTTTACTGTGGGAAAGAATGCTGTAAAACTTTGAGTAATCGAAGTGAATCAAATCATTGTAGCATGCAATCTTGGTTTTATCTTAGTTCTATAGTTGGTACCTATTGAACGGCTGATTTATAGACAGACTACATGACTGGATTTAAAACAAGGCCTACATGACTGGATTTATTGCATTTAATAATTACACTTTTTATAACTTGATATCTATTGAACAAAGTGTACATGTTACAGCTGAAAACCTGAACAGACTCATTCAATTCGATCTGCAATTAATACATTACTTTAGCTCGCGGCTTCGCCCGCGTGAATATCGGAACTTCCATCCCCTTTTTAACGTGGCTTTAATGCGGCTTTCACTTACGTGAGTATTTTCACATAAAATTTAGTTTTGTTTCAATTCAATCGGTTCATAAATAAAAAAAGTTGTATTAATAAGAATCTATGGTAAACTAACTGACTGACTAGGTGATATAACAAAGCACAGCCTAAAACTGCTGTTCTATTAATGTTCTTTGTGAAGAGTAAATATTCACTAAAAAAATTACAATTGAAAATTCACTAAATTAAAATCAAGAACCTTTTTTTTGGTCCGGGGTAGAAATCCTCATGGATGTGCTGCTCAAGAGGGCGGCTGTGGAAGGGGGAAGGGGTTTATGAGACTCTTACTGACTAAAAACTATTCCGGTGTTCCTTCTCCCACCTACGCCGAGGATGGTCGGGGATCGCTTCGATCGTGGTGAGGCCGGTAGGGCGTGAAAGCCTGTCCCGCCATTCCGCTATTGGGACCTCTCGAAGCTACGATCTGGATAGTTTATAAACTGGATCAACCTGTACTTATAAAATAATCAGTTATTTTTTGACATGCACGCGAGCAGCAACAAAATGAACAGCGGCAGCAGCATTATATGAGTACATCCCATGCATTTTGTCGAGTTACGCCTATACAAAGTGTTCGGAACGCTCTGGACCAGAGATATAGAATAATAATAATCCTCTCAAAATACCTAAGTAAAGTAGGTACAAATTTCACTTAACGAGAGAGACATACAGAGAGTATGGTTAACTGGTAAGCGGTTAAACTTTAAGAAGACTGCATGAAGTCAACATACGTGCTCGTGGGCCACTTCGGGTACCAGCGCTAAGGAAAAGCAATCGAGGAAGAAGATTACAATGGGCTATTGCACACGAAAAGTACGCGTTTGGGGTAAACCTGGACGTTGGAATCGACTGCAGCATCCACAACAAGTCATTCATATCAAGGTGGCATGATTATGGTTAGGGCAGGAATTCGTCTCGGCGGTAGAACGGACCTCGTTTGGATACAAGGCAATATGACTGCTATAAATACCGAGATGAGGTGCTAGAGCCTGTCATCTTGCCTCATAGACAGCAAATCGGACAAAATTTCCAGCTAATGCACAACAATGTCTGTCCACATACGGCGCCTATCGTTACATGTTACAACAGCATCCAAGCTTTAGACTGGCCTGCACAATCCCCTGACTTAAATCCTATTGAGCATGCTGCTTTAGAGAAGAGCTCTTAGGAATTTCCCTGAAGATTGTGGATGAAAGAAAACCAGCTTTTCTTGCAGATGCTTTGCTAAGATTAGCTGGACTTGGGGCAGCATTCCACATCAGGATTTTGACACCCTTGCTTTGAGTATGCAGAACCGCTGCAGATGTGTCAGGAGAGTCTTAGGATATATTTTTTTATTAAAGAAATAGTTGTGTTGTTTAGGTTTTGATGTTTCAAAAATAAAGTCAAGATTGAAATTTTGTCTGAGTTTTCCTCTTCTTCTAAGTTTTTTTTAAATTTACTTTATCTAAAATTTTATTATCAGATTAGACAGGGTATTAAACAAGGTTTATTTTAATGTATAGGTGTCTTAACAAAAAGTCAAATAGAATTCTAGTTATTTAGGTTTCATTGAAATATCCCTAGACCATGTTGATGTGTGTATTTACCCGACTGTGCGACGCAAAGGAGGGTAATGTGTTTATTATCTACGGTAATACTGCTCGGTTTCAAAAGGCTACTGCGATGCGCGCCGGTCAATCGTGCGCGATTTTGGTTTTGATCGCACTTTTTTACATGTCGACTATTTTTATTGTGTAACTTTCTTACGGATAATATGATTGTTGTTAGTATAAGTTTTTTTTTTAGTTAGGCACCTAATATCAGAGCCAGGGTGGGGCAAGCGCCCCAGCTTGCCCCAGTGTGGCTATGCCCATGACATTGTATAACCAGCAAGTAGTTTTCAGGGCTGATTTACCGAGAATAAAAAATACGTTTTAGTTTAATAATTTTATATTTTTGTACAAATTCGTATATTTTTCCTTTTTAAGTTTACTATATAGTTGTATTATATGCTTTTTACAACACAAAAAGCATCGAAAATGAAATACTTTCACGAAACATAAAAATACACAGTAGAAAGCAAAAAAGAATTTGTGACGACTAAATGTTCGTTCACTATATGCAACCAGTGACGGCGCAAGTCTGAATCTTAATGAAGTAGCTTCTATGGCTAGAGTTTCAGTGGCGACCCATGGGAATAGGATGAGGTTCACACGACTATTCGCGCGCACTCGCTGGCTAATCCGTCGACTATACGTAAAAGTATTGCGTCGAACAAAACCCTTAACTCAACTCTCAGGAGCGATGTTTCTTCGACGCTTTTCTATTATGTATTGTTTTATTTCTATTAGTTTCACAGAGTGAACCGGATCGACTTGTAATTTGTAAAATCGTCGGTTTATTTAAACCTTCGAACACACGTGATACGAGACACAATAGAACGACAATAGCAGTCCGACAGCCGGCTATCGCTTGGTCGTCGAAAGGATAACATCCATTATCGATATTACTTATAGTTAAATCCCTCGAAATATACAATTTTTGACCCATCGTTACCTGTAATACAATTTTGGTGGATAGAAAAATGGGACTACAAACTTATATTATTATCTAATTTTAACACAACGGGGTCGCTCAATTTCATGCCCGTATGTCCTCAGTGATAAATACGAATAAGCTCGACAGCGGCAATTGGCTGGCGACGAAACCTTACCAATTAGTTAATTCGATTCTAAGATCTGTTGCGTCTGGCTTTTGTTCTCGTTGCTATGCTGATGCTTCAGTACAAGTCTGTTTAATTATACACACCGCTGACACTGATCGTCAAGTGCTCATTCTCATACAGACGCGATATTGAGATCATCGCACAGTAACGCCCAAGAAACGCGACGTAAATCACTCATCCCGCAACATTGGTTCTCGGTATCGATAATTGAATAAACTCGTTCACTATTATGGAGTCATAAAATTTGGTCGCACAAACGCTTCGTTTGTGTCGTTTTACGAGTTCAACCAGCTGCATCGGTTATCTTTATAGACTTGCACTGACCCTCGAGTTTTCAGAGCGCATAAGCAAGGATCCCCTATTCATATTAATCTCAAGGCTGAGCATAGAGACCCGTCCTTTGTCCTTAGAAAAGCCTCTTCACAAGTCAGTAACGTAAAGTCCCACACGTTTATATTATAACTTTCAAATAATGCATCCGGTCACTAATGAGACATCAATGTGACTGAATTGACGAAAACTGATCATGTCCTCGTGTAAATTAGTCGTTTAAGCAGTATGGCAGGATGCTCCCGCCGCAGCAAACAGTGCTCACGACTAGATGACTGAGCGGATTGCAATGCGGGGGAGCATCGGGAAGGCGCACTATCTTATCTGGGGAATGTGCCATCCCTGGCAGTGCTCGGTGGGTTGCCACTTAGCGCCGTGCCGCAAAGGGCACAGAAAGAAACTTTTGTTACTCAAAATCAATATCGCTTATCTGGGTCGTTTTGTGTGCATAACGGTAACGGCACTGCCAAAGAAAAACTGAATATTTGAGTCATTAATCTTCGACAGCATAATATTATTATTACTTGTTCAAAAATTAAATATTTACACAGTATATTTTTTGTGAGATGTTTGTGTAGGAATGCAAGTGAGATTTATCACTCCGTTTTGTTTGGTGACTTTAAACAAGCACATTTTATACCGGAGTCGGTCTGTATTTTCATTAAAATTAACTTAATCTTTCACTAGTTATGTCACTTTTAATAAAATATAGGGTCAATGTACCTGCATTGATCGCTTAGGCGTTAAGATGCAGTCAAAGTCATCTTAGTGATAAACTTTTGGAACTTTTATCGGTAACAAGATGACTTTATCGTCGGATGACAATGAATTGCAATAATAAAATAATTATCTGCATCACATGTGGAGCATCGACTCCCAGTGAGGGCAATGCACTTTATGACGGTAAATCGATTCGTGGTTCTCTTCAAAATGCATCGTTTGTCTTCTCCTGCATTATCAGTTTTAGTAATAAATTAATACAATAGGATATTTTATGAAGGTTTTTGACCTTACTGCTTCTGACAAGTCGTATCTCAACGTGAACACTTAAGATGATATTAAGCCCATCAAAAGTGTTTACTATCGCAAAAGGCAATATAAGTCTTTACGCACTTGAACTTTGTTATAAAGTATGATTTATTGCCACGTCAATCCTGCTATTTTAATTTAGTGTACTCAAAACAAACCTGAACGGTTTCACACGGTGATATTTACATAAAACTTTCCAGTACAATTAAAAACTAGCTAATTAAGATTTCTAAACATTAAGCTCAGTGAGTACTCATAGAGCAGCCTCGTTCATATTTGACAGACTTATTTACAACATCATAAATTGATCAGTACCAGCTACTGTATCTGAGTTTGATATATTGTATTATGTATTTATGCGATGTCATAAATAACATAATAATATTGGCCCTACTTTCGCCCTCATGTTTTGAAGTGTAGAGCGGTCTTGTGGCAAAGGTCTTGATAAGAGAATTCGTCTGATAGTCTTTGGCAATTTGCCGGATGTTTCAAGATTATGGTTAATAATTTGCAATAACAATGGGACACCCACAGTGCGTGATTGTAAAATGATGTCTAAGATGATTGAGAATTATTGGACGTTGGCCTTTTGCGTAACGGATCTAGATCACAGGAAACGAGATACTCTTGAATGGCGCCTTATCAGCTGAATGAGTGTTGTAGAGCAGAAAAAGTCACAGCGATACGTCTGCTAAACTTTGGCCTCAGTATCTATATCATGGTTGGCCACGGCACGGGTCGCCGCTGACTCTTAAACTTTTAATGCAATCTCTCGTGGGTTGGTACTGCGGCTTATGTTAAGTAAATGCTAGGATTACGTTAGTACATAGAAGGCAATAAAACACACTTAATCCACTGTTTGCCCAATGACGAAATTGTATCGTCAAATGGATATTGTCTCCGATATCAATAATAATTTACGGCTGGAGAGCAATATTGTTAAAAGGGTAAGCGAAAACAATCGTGTACGAATCCAGTATTTTTTTTTTTAGAAATAGGGTCAATGTTCTGTGCTTTAAAAACAATTTATTTGAACACCGCATAATAAGCGAATCAATGCGAATTAGATTTTTCCTAATTTTACCTTAAGATATAAGTACGCAAATGATGAATGATGAAGTAGATAGAACAACAATGTGTCAATCTTAAGATACCTATAAAAACATTTTCCTCAGGCTGTTCCTGGAACTTGGCATGTTATAACAGGAATAACAGGAACCGATACATTAGCAAAAAGTGCGTAAAGACATAATAAAAGCTGTACTTTGTCAACACCCACGATACATAGTTTATTTTCGGAAAACTTCTTATCAGTGAGTTGTTATTATGAGGTATCAGTACTCGAATAAAAACCGATTGACGACATCGATGCTGCACTCGATTAAACGATAGCTAGGTAATGGAGGCGTGGGCGATATCATTAGAGGGTTTATTCAGTCTATTCTTGCGTGTGCGTCAATTTGTTTTACTTAATCGTCCGTTGTCGTCACTACACCCTTTGTAGCAAGCGTTATGACGTCACTGCATTCACACCAGGCAAACATTTGTTTTGATTTGTTTTACTAATTAACTGTGTCTGCACTAGCTAATAAACAATGGGTCTGTTTATTTTGTTATGTCTAGGTTTAGGCGAAACTAAGACGGATTTGATGTCAACGTAGCTCACAGCTCGGGTGGCTGTTGTGACTAAGTTTTTTACGAGAAGCTGTTGTGGTATAGATTAGGTTTTTTTGTGTCAGTAACAAAAATTATTTATTGGCCTTAGTTTTAGTAATCTGTTTCTTTATTTTCTGTTATTAGCTGTAAGCTTTCCTAATAAAATAAAATAAATAAATAAATTATAAAAAAATATTAAGCTTGCAGACTCATAGGACAAGAAAAAAAATAGCCATGTTAGAGAGTTTGCTTAGTTTGAAAAATTCTTTATGTGTGGATAAGGACGAAAGTAAGTAACATCTAATCTATGCTACTATTTACGGAAGCGGAGCAGTAACAACAAACGTGGATGAAACTGCGGGGAGACAGTAGCTTATTGAATAAAAACCGGCCAAGAGCGTGTCGGGCCACGCTCAATGTAGGGTTCCGTAGTTTCCCGTCCGTCACAATAAGTGTTCCCACTTATAAGTTAAAAAAAAAGGCAATTTGTAACGTTGACATACTAAGTACGCAGCAATTATTTTGTACAACCTTTTTGTCTTTTTTGTACAAAAACTGTTCTTTCTATCAAGTTCAAAATAATTTTCCTAGAAAGTACATATAAAGTTCTACTTTCCAGATTTTTTTCATATTTTTTAAACCTACGGGTCAAAAGTTAGAGGGGGGGACGCTTTAATTTTTCCTTTTGGAGCGATTATTTCCGATACTATTGACTTTATCAAAAACTGATTTTAGTAAACCCCTATTCATTTTTAAATACCTATCCAACAATACATCACACGTCAGGGTTGAAATTAAAAAAAAAATCACTTCCCTCTTTACATATAGGGGGGCTACCCTAATAAAACATTTTTTTCCAATTTTTATTTTACCACTTTGTCGGCGTGGTTGATATACATATTGGTACCAAATTTCAGCTTTCTAGTGCTAACGGTCACAGAGATTAAGCGAGGACGGACGGACAGACAGACAGACATGGCGAAACTATAAGGGTTCCTAGTTGACTACGGAACCCTAAAAAAAGAGAAAAACCGTTTTTATGGTGAACCACTAGAACATTTTCCTTGACTCTTGCTTACTTTGGCATTAGTCAAATTAGTTACATACAAGTGCGCTAACCACTCGGTTATTAGGCTTTAATTAGTCTAGATAGCTACGTGAATTTATGCTCAATCAAAGAATGTACAAATAAATGTGGACTTATTTTTTTTGTCAATGAATGACTAAGCTTGATAAAATTTTGTTGATAGTACAAGAACACTAATATCTCGGTTTGTGGCCAGTAAGTTTCCTGTCATTTTTGTTATGAATATCATAATTTTAACGTAGTAATTTTCAAATTATTTGAATTACTAACATACATATACTGCACATTAATCTGGAATGATTTTGTAGTTATTGTAATAATTATTTTAGATTAAAAACTGAAAAATGTTTGTGTCGGTGCTTTAATCTATAAAATTACTAGGTATGACATGAAACGATTCTTTTGCATTTTGCACTTTTATTGAGGTATGATACACAACATCACGCTAAGACCCACGGTATCGGCTCAGTAACCGAAGACACAACATCTTATTCTACAACATCCTACATTTTATGTGTCTACTTTTAGATCAGTTCCTTATTTTAATCATTGCAATCAAATTGTATTATCGCCATTTTCTTATTCCCTCCATCTGTTTACCACTACATAGTATAAAACAAAGTCCTCTGTTCTGTGTGTCTATCCTCTGTCTGTCCCTATGTATGCTTTTAATCTCATGCAAAAGATTTTGATGCGGTTTTTAGGGTTCCGCAGCCAAATGGCAAAAACGGAACCCTTATAGATTCGTCATGTCTGTCTGTCTGTCCGTCCGTATGTCACAGCCATTTTTTTCCGGAACTATAAGAGCTATACTGTTGAAACTTGCTGAGTGGATGTATTCTGTAAACCGCATTAAGATTCTGATACAAAAATACAAAATAAATAAAAAAATTTGGAGGTCCCCATACATAGACCTTAAACTCAAAATTTTTTTTTCATCATACTCATATGTGTGTGGTATCTATGGATAGGTCTTCAAAAATGATATTGAGGTTTCTAATATCATTTTTCTCTAAACTGAATAGTTTGCGCGAGAGACACTTTCAAAGTGATAAAATGTTGGTCCCCCCCCCCTGTAACTTCCAAAATAACAGTATGATAAATAAAAAAAAATATATGATGTACATTACCATGTAAACTTCCACCGAAAATTGGTTTGAACGAGATCTAGTCATAAACCGTATATCGTAATTTACCTTTCATTCAATCAACTCAAATATAACAAGAACTTTATATTATGTTACTTGCTGCTACGGAACCCTTCATGAGCGAGTCCGACTCGCACTTGGCCGGTTTTTTTAATAGATAGAGTGATTCTTAAGGCAGGTTTATATGTATAATGCATGCTTATAATAGTAGAGAAAAGCCGGGATTTTTAAAGATTTGTAACACCCGTGCGAAGCTGGGGCGGGGCGCTAGTTAAATATAAAATGAGGTCTTTTTGCAAGTTAAGGCAGGATGTTAAAATAATTAAAATTATGTAATTAAACAAGTGACATTACACATGAAGGATAAAACGGTGATTTTACATCAATTACGTAGTTATTATCTAGTCAATGATCCATTAATATTGAAATGAGTTTGTATAAAGTGCTAATATTGAGTTTATTGGACATTGAATATTATGGGTTATAGTGCAATAAGTGTTTGAAGGTTATGGGATAGTTGTAGGTACTAAACTAACTACTAAAATCCATAAAGGTTTGATTTCCAGAGAATCCGAATTACAGTTATTGATTACGAAAATTATCGCAATTTGTAAATATGCTGTATAAGTTTATCTTAAGCGAGTACATCACCAAAGTATTGAATACTAGCTGTCCCCTGCGGTTTCACCCGCATTTTTCATTACTGCTCCGCTCCCGTGGGTCGTAGCGTAATGGTATATAGCCTATAGCATTCCTCCATAAATGGGCTATCAAAAACTGAAAAAAATTTTCAAATCGGACCAGTAGTTCCAGAGATTACCCCCTACATACAAACTTACAAACCTACAAACTTACAAACTTACTACCTCTTTATAATATTAGTATAGAAGTATAGATTTACTTTTTAAACCTTCGAATACACGTGATTCGAGACACAATAGAAAGACAATAGCAGTTGCCGAAAGGTAAATAAATAAAATATCTGTTAAGAAAATATCTGTCTGTATGTTCTGCAATGAGGTAACGGTGCGTTTAATACTGCTTAACCGAAGCACTTGCTAACCAACGTTTCTTTATATTGGCTAAGTATACGGAACAGGAAATTAGCATGATGTAATTTAAGGTCCTTAATATCCAGTTCTCGCCTAGTTTATGTGTCAGAGTTCTTGTTCCGAAGTAGGTAGTCAGCTGATTTAAGCATAATTATATTCGATTTAGATAAGATTAGATCAATTTACTGCAAATGATTTAATTTCAAATCATTTGATTTGGTCTAATGGCAAATTGTGACCCAAAACCCACGATTAGCTGGTAATTTTGAGTTTGTGTTAAATTACTTCAAATAAGTATTTATATTATTGGGTTTATGTATTTTGCATTAATACCAATCTGAGAAATATAACGAATCTTAGCAGTAACTAACGATTCTCGAATGATTTTCCCAAATAAAAAAAAAAAAAAGGTTTTAAGAGCAGTCGGTTAAGAAAAACCGCATGGTTTGAAATAAGCATAAACTAAATTTGTGTGTGTACAAAAGTGTAACATTTTATTTTAACCGATTTACAAAATATGTAAATATCATTTGTTTGACAGCCGCAGCCGGTATGGTATGGTTATTTATTATTGCTTAAGTTGAAAATGAAATAACTTTAATTCAGCATTGATTACAGAGGTTCGTGTCCCTTTATCCCCTATGTCACTATAATCTTTACTATTTATTCATTTAAATAACAGTTATAAAACGAAGAAATATAAACTAGTGATCATATCAGAAACCGCTATTTAACAGCAAAATTAGATCAAATTGTGGCACTCCTGTCAACAACGTTCTCACTGCCTAGCTCTATCAATAATTATGTCTGATTTATCTTAAAATCGCATAAACTTGTAGAATGTCAATTTTAGGTGTTTTACATTTTAGAGTTGCTGTACTGAGTTATGGTCCTGCCACACAGAAGCTTTAACGTGGAGTTATTAAATAGTGATCTAAATCAAAGTCAAAATTCATCCGATCGGCACATTAACAGATTAATAATAGAACTTATAATACTTTCAAATATAACTCTAAGAGCGCTTTCACAGTTAGGTGACTTTAGCAGCACGACAGTCGCGCGGCTGACACGCGACTGTCGCGCTGTCAGATTTTCATAGTTAAAACAGAAGCGCAGCGGTCGCAAGTTGCCGCCGCGGCCGCCGCGTTTGCAGAAGCAACAATGTTTCTCCGTCGGAATCCATTTTTGAAATGAAGAGCGCCACACTGAACTAAACATACACTATTGCATTAGGTTACCCTGTAATAATAGTTGTATTTTGTGGGAATAAATAAATAAAAACTGTGGCGCGACTGTTCCTATAATGTGAAGGAATGTGCTTCTGCCGCGCTGCTAACGTCCTAATGTGAAAGCGGCCTTAAAGGAAAAAAAAAACAGTCAATAAACAAATAACATTATTTACAAAATATTTTTCAGCTTTGCTTTATCAAGGAAGCGTGATTCATTTTTTTCATAGACTTTTCTGTTTCCATTACTTTTAACAAGAAGGAGACTATTCGTTTTATGTTCCGTTGAGAAGTTTATTTATAATTATCTACCGAAACACAAACACAGCTTCTTAGTGCGGTGATTTAATACTAACTTATAATTAGGGCTATAAGACTACATGCGTGTAGTCGTTCATATACTCAGGTATTGTAGGTTGCTTAAATTCTGTGAACCTATTTCATCGTTTACATAGCTTTTTCCCAGTTACGTTGGTCGTTTGTTTTCCAGTCAGAGTAATGTTTAAAATGGAACTACCACATTTATGGACTGTACACTGTACATCTCAGGTGCTGGTTTACCTCTCTCTCTCTTCTCTCATGAATCTGGTTGTCACACCAGTGGTCGGGTATTTGACAACCTGTAACGACTGTTGTGACTTTTATCACAAAGCATGTGAATTACAACTGACGAGTTACACAGTGCAAGCAGAGTTACGTATGTAAACATAATCTCATCAACAACCTTTGGACTTACTTTGGAGAGTTCGCCACTACAAAAACCACCCGCCTGGTCGGAGATCTTCCCCTTTCAAATGAGGATGCAGAATTTTTCATCCTGTCCCTCATACCCTTAAATAAATAAACGACTAAAAAAGATCTACAAAAAACGGTTGTACTTTGGTACAGACCGTTTTCCACCGAACAATTCTAGGCTTCCGGCTGCCACTGACAAAATCCTACTGGAAAATACATCTCTAATTATCTGCAAACGTTCTCCTTTTTGTAACCAGACATGTTAATTGGCGACTGCAATATCTTATTGACTTTGAACCCGTCTCGTTTCAACACAGAATTAATTGCACAAATATCTCAATACTGTCGATTCGTCGATCATTAGCGTCGATGTCGATGACACGCTATTTCAACCTCAGAAGAACATAATCGTCCTAACTGCCTATTTATAAAGGCAAGTAATACGATCTCAGACAATTGAAACGTATCAAGGCTTCTCTTCAATTACGTGTTGACTGACAGAGGCCGGAGGTTAACAGCCAATGAGCCCTTCACATCGGTGCGTTGATTAAATGAGTGGCAAATACTTTCCACTCAACTGATGCAACAATGTTATGATGACGTCAGAGCAATAAGCAGGTTGCCTAATGTGGGCAGCAGGATTCTGCGGAGTAGATGATTCGCTGGATTTACGGAGAAATTCAAGCTTGTTTTTGATTGTACACTTTTTAAAGAACTTTTACAGAAAAAAAAAATATCTAGACTTTCTATTAAGTACTATTATATACAAAACTTGAAGCGGTTGTCAAGAAACCGTGATGGAATTGTGGCTTCAACATCTGCAGAAAGCCATATATTTTTAAGAACACAATTGTGTTCTTTTAATAAATCTTTATTTTCAGTCCCTTTAAATTCCAGTTCCTGCATCAGAAAGAGTCAGTCTGAGTTTGTCCTAACAGTTCGCATATCAAGAACATATGCATTAACTGTAGGTATTTGATTTTGTCTTGTGATTGAATCCCGTTACAATTCATTACTAATATTAATAATTTGAAAAAACTTTTAATTGATAATATCCTATTACAGAGCTCTTTTAGGTTGAGCCCATTGAGCATCCAAAATACATCATTGTTGGGGCTGCCAAATTCCAAATGGAGTGGGTCGAGGTCATAGATATGGTCGAGGTCCATACACAAAATTGAAAATAAACAGACCAATATATGAAAATGCCCTATAAATAATAACATGAACAAACAGAAAATGAGAAAAGAATCTCGCTATGTTAGTAAAACATTCTATTCTTGTGCATTCGAGTAGAAAAAGAGGCTTCGAATGCTCGGGAACAGTTTCCGTGACTGCGCGGGCATCCAGCCAGTTTCGTACTTTTTGCTTTTTAATTTATTTCCCCTCGTGAATACATTACGTTCAGCTTACTGCTAAACTTTCTGAGCCCCATTGTGTATTTTAGCCACATATCATACTCTGTCATACTTTTAGTTAAATTATTATCAATTGAGAAAGTTTCATTCTTTCTCTATTTAATTGAATTTCTATTTGCAAATAATGTCTTTCTTTATGAAAATGAAGTGCCTTTTTTCCGGACAATTCTACTTAAACAAAGAAGGAAAATGAATCGCATAAACATAATAATAGAAAACAAAGTAAGTTCTATAAATATGAGCACGTTTTAAATTCAGGACTAGCGAGCCTTGCATAGTTCGGCGTCTTCGGTACACACGCTATCATTAGGTACACGGTTACCCATGCAGTTTATATCTTTTGTAGTAAAAAGTCATATAATACGAGATACATCTCAAGAAACTCATTGGCATTCAACATTCGTATTTAGTTATAAAAAAATAATTTCTGATGCTGCAGATCTTTCCGTCTCAACTCGCCGCCTCCGCGCCAGGGTTGCCAAGTTACTGACCGTAACGGTCCTAATGAAAAACGTCGAAAACTTTTTGAATACATTTTATATGCAGTGTTTTTAAAAATCGCACTAACCCACTTTTGTTAACGCTCCACCCCTAGTTTTGTTTGCGAATATGCGACCCAGTTTCTTTTGTGTTATTCTTATTGCTTGTAAAATTCTTGACTGAAACTTAAATAAGTTCAGAGCAATTGGGCGAAAAGTTTTAGTTGCCAAATAAAACTGTGCAAGATATGGGGCGTTATGTAGTTTTAAACAGGATTTCTTTCATTCTTTGTTTCTTTGGTTTTCTTCTTATATAGCAATATCTTTTAAAACAAATAACTTTTGTTACCTACAAGTGCAATTATTCAATTTATACAATAAGGTCTTTTTCAAAAAGAGTATGAATGTAATTATTATACAAAAGGTTTAAAACAGTTTTTGGTTCATTAAGTTTTAGTACCAGAGCTTAATTAAGATGAACCTGTATTTTGGTTTACAGTGCCATTGGCTTAGAGTTTATTGTAAACGTCAAAGGAGCGCAGAATATAATTGCGGAATCTAGTAGCAGAATCGAATTGCTTCGTAACTTCTAACCACAGAATTTCAACGTTGCCAAAGAATCGCCGCCCTAAGTATCTTATCGGAACCTTGGATATGTTTTAATAGGCAGGCGACAGACATAGTGTGCACAAAAACCCTTCGGCGCCGCGAAGCCTTCGTCATTAAGAAAACAGACCACATGAAATGAATGAGCAGAGGGGGCGCCCACGCATCGAACGCACAATGAGACAAAAGCTCTTAAATGGCGTCTGTATAGGCACTTATGGCATTGTGCCGTGTTTGCTTATATGAACACTCTGAGTGGATTTAACTCGCAATTAATTATGACTTAATGTATAAATAATGCCATGTTTATTGTGCATAAATAAAATTAATTTGTTTATTTAGGAGATTATTTTACGGACCGTTTCTTTCAGGTTATAAACATTATTTAACCAATAATAGTCCTCCAAGAACAGCGTATGAAAACAAATAATTATTTCTGGCTATACCTAAAAACCTTGATATCCTATTTAACCAAGAAACGTGTAAAAAGTTGCAACTGATACTCCCAAAAACGAACAACTAGACTCGGATAAATACCTGTCTGTCTCTATATCGATTCCATCCGTTTCTTACAAAGTTCCCTCATTTGGGGGTGACTTTCGATGACTGAATTTATGAGCTCACTATAGGCACTTACACTTCTCTCATGATAATATAAGGTAACGTTTGCAGACGTGTTGACCCATTAAAAGGCTATTCGCCTGCTTAAGGATGATGCGCTTTTGTGGCTTTCAAGAGTGATTGTTTAAAACCTACAATGAGTGTATAAGGATAAGTAATAATGTGCAATTTGTGGCTAATAATTTACATATTCAAATGCAATTGGGCATGTAAAAGCTTTAGGTAAGCAGACATGTAAAACAAAACAAAAAAAAAAAAAAAACAATCTTTATTGGTTCATAAAAAAAAAAACAGTGTTAATTGAACAACGAACCCTGGCCTCCACACTAGGATTCCCTGTGTCGTGGCGGTCAGTCTCTTTCATCATTGTCGGCAAATACTTTCTCTAGTCGATCGATACGTTGGTACCTACATTATATTTTCTTAGGGCGAAAAACTCCAAGCGAGTCTAGCATTACTTTTAAAGATTTAGTTCCTTATTAATAAAAACGAAATCTCTGCCGGGTCTAAACTTTCAAAGTTATAACCAACTGACATAAAATTTACATGAAACAGGACTGAATTGGCCACCACCTGACATTAAAACGAAATAATAATAAAAACGGCATTATATCTAATTGAAGTTTACCGCGAAAATGTTATTAGATATTCAGAAGCTGTAGGATTTAATATCATCGAAGTGGTCGTTTTAATTGATGCAATTAGGGGGCAGTTAGCGTTCCCATGTACCGCGAGTGCGGGTGTCGGCCGCTGACACGTACGGGACCCGCGACCGGCGCGCGCGCACGTCCCGCATGCGAACTGAATAACTTAATGAAAATAACATTAAAATACTCTTTTTATTGCCACGTTTAAAGTAAACGGTTGACGGTGAGCTATGGAGGAAGATGTGATGTTGCGAGTTCAAATTTCAACGTATTTTAGGGAGAAAACATCGTGAAAAGTTGTTTTAATGAATAATGCATAGAGAGTGCAAAAATGTAGCAGCACTTATCTGCCGAAATTACTCGGTGGAAACTTTACACTAGCAAGGCTTTTTAATGGCAACAACACAATAAACAAATATGTCGCATAAATTATACAAAATATGACAAGCGAAGATTCACTGTTCCAAGGTTCGATTTCCGGGCAAAAAGTTTTTAGGTCTTTATTCTTAATCTCTACATTAGAGATTTTTCAGTAGCAACCCAAATTTTGCAAGTTAGTGGTGTAATGTCCTTGTGCCTCGGAAAGTAAGTATACCGGTGGCTCTAGTTATCATTCGTAGATCATTGTAAGTCGTTACTCATAGTCAAAAGCCAGGAAGTCTGACAATCTGTGTAACCAAGGGGTATCGGCCCAGTAGAGGTCTGTTCAGTCGTCGCTCCATGTAAAACACAGCTGTATTTGTGGTTGAATTGTGACTTATGACAAATAAAATTGTGAATGAAAGAGTCTTAGCTAAGCAGACATGTCTGCAAATACTTTCCATACTAAGTTAGAGGATCAGTTTAGAACCCTAGAATATTTTGAAAAGGGCTAAAGAGTTAAAGATTACATGACAAGCGGATATTCCGATACTTTCAAGTAATTTGGGTTAATTTAAGTACCAACAACCATTTCTCAATTTTTAAATCGCAGATTATTTGCATGTGTTATCGTGATGGTGACTTGAGTCTGATGGATCGAACCAAATGTAACAGTTTTCAAGATAAACATTGGCCTCAGGGATTTCCGATTTTATCACGAAAATGTCACGATAAGGTGAACTAAATTGCGGTATTTAATTACCCTCACAGATATTTTTTTTCGTGTAAAAGCACATTCATAGAGAAGATCTTCTTCTTTGCAGCGATTCTCGACCGCATGGGTGTGCCTCCACTCATCGTTCAGTTTATGCCACTACTTAGTCCACTTCAGTCCTGCTATTTTCCACCAGCGCTTTCCACCACAAGTCTGTATCCTGGTGACATGGCCTGCCCACTGCCTCTTCAGTTTTGTAAACTATTGAGACTTTGCGACACACAAGTTAACTCTATGTTATTAGCAAACTCGGTAGGTATGTGTGTACCTACTTAGATCAGAACTTTACACAGAAACACAATTCGATCAATTGATTTCTTTTGTTAACAGGTTAAAATTATAGTCAATCTTGAATAATAGTATATACCGATATATGTAGGGTATATTTATCAGAATATATCTCTATTCACCCACAAAATGTAACACCAACTTATTCATCAGCATCACATATCGGCTAACTAAGTAACCAGCTGACAGGCTATATATTTTCCTAAACCAGCGAAAGCATTCCCTAAATTACTTAAGTAAAAGCCGCTTCATAAATAAAAGAAATTGTCTGAATAATATCAATATGAATAGGTACCCACTGTAATGAGTTATCTAAGAGTCATGCAGAATAATCTATTGGACTGTTGCCAAGCAAAAATTGAGCTCGACCAATCACAGCAATATATTATATTTTTATGAAGCTGTACAACTTAATCATATTAGATTAAAGGAGTTTATTAGATGCCCTCCGCAACTATTCATGAGCGGTATAACACGAGTTTTTGCGTAAGTCTAAGTCACTAATCAACCGCTATGTGGGTTAGGTTTACTCTTAAATTTATGTCATATTAGTTGGTTTATCTGTGTCACATTTCGCATAAACAATTTATCGCATGAATTAATTGAAGTCAGAAGCTCAATGTTATACTAACTAAACTCATACGTAGTTTATTTCTGTGATATTTAGTACTTAAAAGCCCAACCAAAGCAGACAAAAGACTTTTCTTATTTATTTAAGTTTATTGTTGGACATTCAGACAACTGCTGACACATTGCCAAAGGCTATAGCAAGCATACAATCTATCATAAAGAACGCTGTAATAAAATGCAAGCACTAAAGTTTTCGTACGTCCTATTATTAGTACGTAGATTATATTGAATCTATAATAATATGAACACGTCTTAGTGGAACCAGTCTTAGTGCTGGTTTTTTGAGATAAAAGGTATTCTATTCTTGTTTATAATAGATATATTTAAGTGAAATAATTCGTAGCAATTGGGTTCAGTAGTTGCAATAATGCAGTACAAACAAGCAAGCAAACCAACCTTCAGATTTATATAAAGATAGAAGCGTCTTAAACTCTAAAGAGTGACAAGATGGACATTTTAACATCCAACGTAATCATCCTTCAATCCAAGTCTTTCAACATCCACACATACCAGTATACTCGTACTGCACCTTCTAACATAAAACGTACGTAGGTAATGTTTAAGCAGTAAACAAAATTAGGTTACGTTTAGGCAATAAACGTGAACATAAGCACTAACTAACCTAATAGTGTCATATCAGATAGATAACGCATGCGCCGAGAACACCGTCCCTAAATAATAATTGAGATTCATTGAGTAAGTAGAACAAGTCCGCAGACTGTCTGCATTATACTCTGTGGTCTAGTGTACTGTAGGTATGATAACCTCATTATTATCCTATTATAATTTTGTTATTTGCTCCCAATGTAATTTTCCGTTAGATTAGAGCTTGTATTGTTATGTAATAATTAGTCGCAATTTGGTAAGCTTTTGCGGTCACATTTTTTTTGTTTTTTTTTTGTTTATGTTTGATGATAATTTGTTGTCTTGTAATTTGAGTGGAACAAAAAATTAAGTGATTACTATATTGACCGAACGATATTTCACTGCCTTCTGTAAAAAGAAAAAAATATATGCTACGTAAACGTGCCGTGGACAACTGCACACTTGCCAAGTCCACAGCTTATAGTAAATCAGAAGCACACTTCCAACCTTCACGATTACCACAGTAATGTTGATGAAAGCTTTGATCCTTCTACCTACTAAAGACTTTTCTAATGACACAGCAACATTTCTCATTTCTTAATACGCATTACTAAGTGACGACTCAAGATGACTGGTCATCCATCAGAGCGCCTGCAGATTACTAACCACTGTCTATTTGCATGATACATTGTAAGTTTTTTATTGCGCAGATGGAAAATGATTCATAGAACACTCCACTTTTGTTAAACACAAAATACTGTGGTTTCCGTTCCAAAGTGGTTATTTTTCTATTTCCTGAATCCAGACGTCGCGACGTGTTGCTGAGTCATGCTTCTGTTTTACTTGTAAACTATTTATAATTAATAGTGACTATTATTTTTTACTCTAGGAATTATATTCAACAAGGGCTTTGTTATGTTGAACCAAAGTCTTTGTAAAATAACAATAACAAATAAAAATGGGTCTTTCTACTCAATTCTTGAAACACTAGAAACTAACTAAAAGGAAAATCTGCACTTTGCATGTTAAATTATACCGTGGCATTTATTAGGGCCTTCCTATTTTTCTAAAGAAATCTTAAACAATTTTAAGGTAAACCTAAACAGTCTTATAACCCTAAAATATTTATTTGTACAGAGGTATTTTTCACAATAAGACAACATTTCAAGATTTTCTTTTACGGCATTAAACAAGACAACCAACGCTCCTTCATCTTGTAAAGTCAAGACATCGAACTTAAGAGACATTTCTGATGTCTCTCACCAGTGACCTCGAGGAAGTGGATATAAAACTATTCTCATAGATAAATATTTCATAGTACCGTCTATTAAATCCTTCACTTATCCATTTCCCCTTATGATTATTTCCAAGGAGCAGTTGCTTTCATCTCTTGTGTCTCTAATGAATCCAAACTTTTTTGGATTGCTCTCACATCGATTTGTGTCCGAAGTTAAATTTTAATTAATTCTATAATAATAGACTAAAAGGCCTAAACGGGGAACAGTTTAGGGTTTGATTTGAAATCATTACCCAGCTGTGGGACTATATAGGTTGAATATAATCAATTACGAACATCTTTTAGAGTTAGGGAACATGGCACGCAGTTCTCGGCAATGAAGAACCTGCCTGTATTAACATGCCAACTTAAAGTTACAAGCTAAGAGGTTATTCGCAAACGAAGTCATAATTTGAAACAAAGGCAGTCTAGTGGCCGCGTCTGGCAGTCAACAGGTGTTGTAATTGCGGCACCGGGTAGCAACACATGGGTTACCCGTTGTTATTAGGCGTTTCGTATGTGAGACACACGCTAAACTGCCTTTGTACAATCGCGTTAGAACACTTCACAAAAGAGACAAGTATTTATGTATTAGAAGCTAGCTTGAACTTTTTGCCTTGAGACTTTGACATCGTTTATAATGTGTATTCTCTGTTCAAACAGTTTCACACATCATACCAAAAACATTCGCAAGATGTTGAGTTGCTGATTCCTGACCTGCATACCTAGTTGTTTCGTTATCTGTACATGCTGTAGGTCTTGTATAAGTACATGTATCGGACAATCTGGCCATGAGCACCTCTGGACGCACCTGTAAACGCTTTGTTTAGTCTGTATCTATGTATATTTGGTAGCTTACGAGCTTTATGTCTAAACTGACTGTCTGCGGACATTCTCTGCGTGGTTTTATACTCATCGTCACATAATTTCGATGCATAACTTCATGATACTTCAAATGAGTGAATCGATACACAGTTTTTCTGACGTTGACGTTTTCAGACTTAATTAATAGACCTTTATTTTGCCCTACAGGTTGCAGCTGCCAGAGAAAATAAATAAGGTTTCTCTGATAACACAGCCAAACTGCAAGCTGCAGCGTTATCTTAAATGCGGTCGAGTAACATTTAATTAGACTGACCACGAAATCTTGAGGCATTTGTCTAATACTACCTTCCAGCTTCAGTTTGAGGGCGAGAAGTAAAAAAATTAAGATGGTCTAACGCAAGACACAAATGTCTACACATTTGAACATCAAACAGCTGTTTGCATTTTTATGCAAATACGGGAGTGCTTGGCCCCAGTGATGGATTGCTATTTAATAAGTCTTCCAGGTAAGCTGCCATATCGATGCTTTATTTGTTAGGGACTAAGTATACATTCCTTCACGCGTCGTACAAAAACCTCATACCTACGGATTGATTGATATGAATTTAATAATTTATAAGTTGTATCGGACGAGAAATGTCTCGTGTACCGGACAGTTGTTAGTGGTTGATGTATTAGCATAAACGTTCTTTATAAGATGCCGACGGCGCTGGCGCCGCGTCGCGCCGATCATATTAGATAGAACACGGGAAATTACACAGCTAGTTCAGATACCGTGTATAAACAACTATTTGCTCGATAATTGTGCTCGTTTACCTATTCGAGCAATTTTAACAGAGCATATTTTTATTCGCGGCCTATTATTATTTGTTTATTTTGCGTCGCGTGAATTATTAATAAGCGGTTAGGACATGATTGGTCTCAAGGTGTATATTTTCAAAGGTAATTGCTTGTATTGTATAAGTGGTAATGCGTTACTTTGTTTAAATCATTGTTGTGTACTTTGCTCGTTATGTGTGATTATTGATCGATTTGCACAATTTAACCGGGATACGTTAGGTATGAACAATGGTAATTTACTGAACGAGTCGGCACTTGAAGCGTGTGTTGGCTGGTAGGTTATTAGTGGCGCCGTTATTAGTTTACTGTAGTAAATCACATAGATCGATAATGACTGATAATGATCTGCGTCGTACAGGATCGAGTGTGAATTGAGAAACCACAAGCTGCGCGCTGTGTGCATGTGTAGTCTGTTCGCGTTACGTACTACATACTAGTGTACGTAGTCATATATAGGTTAACATGTCTCCGTAGTAAATTGAATATTGGTCCAAAAGATATCTATTACGAAATTAAGTTTAGAAACATGTACCCTTTTGATACAGTTCAAATAAAAGTACTTTCTACACCAACCATAAATTAACCTCTTTGTACTTTTTATTCGACTATATTGACTTATTCGAGCCTATAGACTCACATTAATTCGCACAACAGATTAATGTTGTATTCACAAATACGTAAGTACAAACGTGTTTCCTTTCGTAGCAGATTAATGAGTTTAATCAAATGTTTGCCATCCATTGCTACGTAGCCAAGAAACGTAAACATGCGATAGGCTACGGACGTAGGTATTACGTAGGGATGTTTTCGAGGTTGTGACGTTACCATATATGGTTTGCTACGAGCGATTATTATTTCCTTCAATTGTGTTGAGATTGGCTACGAACGTTTGCTTTTGTTGTAAACCGTTTTTAGAAATATTACTCTATATGGATTGCTACGAAATGAATTATAGGTATAATAACTGTGTTTATTAACCCACTGTATTAATGTTGGCTACGGATGGTTATTGTCACAATTTTGTATGCATACTTTACCTAATATGGGCGGATAGGGTGGCTACGAGCGATCGTATTAAAACAGAAAAAAGATACGTGATATAAGATTTAGTATCTATTTATTTTGTATAAAAAAATTAAAATAAGTTGTGGTTGTTATTATTTAATAGAACTTAAATATTGTAAGTAGGGATACATGGGGAACACATACATACATATTGTGACTTTACCACATGGTAAAGATTCAATGGACTAGTCGCAAAGTACTATTTTACTTGTAATAATTATACGTACTTAGCCCATTTTCAACATAATAAAACTAATACGTATTTTTTTTACAGTTCCGAGATTTTATTAACTACTAGCTTTTGTCCACGACATCGTCCGCGTGGAATAGTTCCCGTTCCCGCGGGATTTCTGGGATGAATACTCTCCTGTGTCCTTTCTCGGGACGCAGACTATATGTGTGCCAAATTTCATTCAAATCGGTTTAGTGGTTTAGGCGTGAAGAAGAGACAGACAGACAGACAGACAAACAGAGTTACTTTCGTATTTATAATATTAGTATGAAATATTAGCATGGAACTATTTCAAAATTACATACGAATATTAACCTTAGAAGTTAATTATGACGTTATCCTATATACATCACTATAATATCATGTGCCCAACATTTTCGCACAATATTAGTATTGGCTCCAGACATAGGTTTACGTAGGGTTATTGTGGAGATCATGACGCCACTTTTTATGGCTTGTTACGAGATTACTATAGTAATCGTCATGTGCTGCAACTTTGTTGAGATTACTGACGTAGTGCACAATTAACGTGAATCTGATTCCAAAATAATATTACCGTATATGGATTGCTAGTCTGCTAGATTGTTTAACTATGTTATTACAATGTATGGTAGTCACGTAGGTTTTGGTAGGCATATTTTCAAAACGAGTTTTCTTTTATGAATTACAGCGAGTGATAATTTTATTTCTGAAAGTTGAGATTGGCTATACTTGCAGATACAATAATAAAATACAATATACAATAATAATAATATATTTTCGAAGTCCGTACTAATATTATAAATGCGAAAGTAACTATGTCTGTCTGTATCTTCTTCACGCCTAAACCATCTTATCTTTATTTCATTATTAAACTTTCTTTTTATACTTAAAATAGTTACAAGTTACTTCTGTTAGTAATTGAAGAAATTAAAAATACTCCTGATCACATTGCGGTCGTACCAAGTCATCATACTAAACAGTATCTTCTTGTCTCCTATTATTGTATTATCCTGCAGTTGTTCAAAATCTGCTTGTTTGAGCATGTGAGTTCATATGATTCCGACACAGGAGAAAATCGAATGGAAAACAGGTTTTTATATACCTATGTTTTACAAAACTGTACCTGATTACTGCTCTACACTTTACGTTTGCATTAGTATCTGCTAACCTACATACTTACTTCACTCTGGTCTGGCAATAATCAATTTTAAAAATGTACGCTGACTCCATGCATTATGTAGCAGCTAGCAGCCCAATCAGTATTCGTTGCAGATAGAACTAACGTACATAATAATATACTTATGTTTTTATATATCGTAGATATTGACACTAATTGGTATCAACATTGATTTAGCTGCCATCCGTGATCTTGTTAAAGGGACTGGTGTTTTTAGATTTTTATCAGTAGATGTCATTAAGTCAGATCTATTTCAATTATATGTTGTACTTACCTTTAATTTATTGTAGTAGTGCGATCAGCTGTGTTATCTAATAAGTAATTGGCAACTATTGCAGAACTAATGGATCTCTCGCTACTATTTTAATCAGAAACCTTTTTTTTTTAACCAAGCAATTAGTTACTTTAAAGCAATTGATGATAAACAATCAATGTCAGATGTAAGCACCTCTTTGTATGTACATAAAGCACAGGCAGCACATACATAGTGCTTATTATTAGTAGGTACTAGGGCACAGAAACTCTAGACAAAATTCGTTTGTTTTTAATGAAACTGTCATTTGAAATTTATTAATATTTTTTTATATTGAAGAAACATTTAAACTTAACTTTGGATAATAACGGTAAACAATTTTTTTAAATAAATAACAAAGTTAAGTTTGGATAATAACGGTAAACATAAAATTTGATAAAAAAGCCGGCAAAGAGCGTGTCGGGCCACGCTCAGTGTAGGATTCCGTAGTTTCTCGTTCGTCATAATAAGTGTTGCCACTTATGAGTTAAATGATTGCATATACGATTATACAAACTTAGTCCAGAAATTATTTGTACAAAATAATTTCTGGACTAAGTTTGTTTCGTGTACGGAAATCAGGATCGGAATCTCGGCGCCGGCGTCGCCGTTACCTGATGCAGTCAGCCTCCTCCTGTGCGAGCATTACTGCTTCGCAAAAGTCGGCGACCGCCTGCAACTCCTCCCTCCGGACCATAGCCTCAACCGATTCCCGGCGCGAGAGGTCTCAGCTGCTGATCGCGCCCACCGATCCTTTTTTTAGAAGTCGGTTAAAAATAGTACCAGTCGGAATATCGCACGCGATATTCAGCGCAGTGTAATAGTTAAGTGCAGGTACACGGCAAATAAGTTTTGACCGAAAAAAGGTAGCTTTTTCAATTTTTCGTCTATAACAGGTACCAGTTTTCTGGACTGTATAACTTTTTTCTCCGTGGGTCGATTTAATGGTGCCCATAGTAAAAAAATATCCTACATTTACAAACTATTATATGGTCTAGGTTTCATTAGCCGACGCCATTTGGACCACTTCCGCCCGTTCCCCTTTCGGCTTTCTAGTGCTAACGGTCACAGAGATTAAGCGAGGACGGACCGACAGACAGACTGACAGACAGACATAGCGAAACTAAGGGTTCCTAGTTGACAGCGAAACCCTAAAAAGGTACCTATTTGTTTATCTCATCAAGACATCAGCCTGTCCGTACCCTAAATTAACTCAAACATAATAAACCCAAACTGTCTTGTTTGAGTGAGTCTTGTGACGTCAACTCACGGGATAATACCGTAAAAACAATCTTTATCCCTTAATAAACATATTTAATGGTACGCATTCACTCGATGAGCATTGGACTTAATGTCATATCCGAAACATTATCTGATGATTGCACGATCTATTTATTGATACCGAGAAATCTTTTTATTCGATTAATCGATTTAAAGATACGAACAGGAAGCAAGCGCCGGCGCGTAAAGAATGTGTCGTTATCACTTATGATACATTCTATTGTTTTGCTGTTTTCGTGAATGAGTCAACAATTTTTTTGATAACAATCGAGCGGAAACATACATCAAAGGAAAACCGCGGGGAGTTTCCCTGAAATCAAATTCAGCGTTATACTTACAAGCTTCCTGTGAAAGGTTCTAGGAACTAGCAGTTCAAGTTAGTGAATGTCATTTAATCGAAACCTAATGTAACTTATACATATTCCACCGCAAAACAAATTCCTAATAAAACCTAAATTTAACTTATGAATAAGACCACATTAAGAGCAAACAACTGATTCCTTGAATCTGCTTCAAAGTTTTCAGAATATTGTTAGTATTGGTAACTAGAATTATACTGCGGTCTGCTAGTAAACACTGAACTGTCACTACTTATTCACTCTTATGAGCTGACCTTTAAACCTAATACCTTACAGCTAAGGGTTTAGATAGACGAACTGTAGTTTATCTGCACGTTATTGTCGACACAGTTTTTGTGCAGTTGCCAACTGACTGAAAACTCACATAGAGAGCAAGCAACTTACTGCATAGTTAACTACTACTTGATGACGAAGGTAAAGTTCACAGATAGAAGGGTAAAGATCAAAAGGTCTAGCCCTAGTAGACTGTCAGTCCAGAGGAAGGTACCTTTGAGTGCCATATTTCAAAAGAACAATCGCAAATTTATACACTAGGGTTGACCGGGTGATATGAGTCATGATCCTCAGCTATGAGGGTCCGATTAAGACGAGAAGATATGTCAACTGCATCCAAACAGGAATTTTCCAGCTTGCGTGCAGTTCTAATGCAGTTCGTCTGTTTAGAGCCTAAGCTAGGCGCCGACGCATGGCCGCGCCGATCCTTCGTGGCGCCTGCGTCTGCGCAAACCTATGTATAAAGTGTTTCTATACTTTATTGTCCGTCCAAATTATCATTAAGTACTGCGATTGCGTAGGTTTTGTAAGGCTACATGTTGAAATGTGGATAAAATATTGGTGGCTTTTGATTGCAGGCACTCTTTATGGGGGTCACGGATCACCAAGACATATATTTAATATTTATAATATACTTTTTTTCAACATATACCTGTAAGGTAAAATTTCATTGTTATTAGCGACTTTAATTACGGCAAAAACATCAAAATGAAAAAATAGACTGTCCATTGTCAAAGCATAGGTACAAATATTCAAGGTAAATGTGATATCAGGGTTATAAATTTCAGGTTTAAGTTAAATAAAAAGTACTACTTATTAATATGTATCTAAAGACTACTTTATGAATTACGGTAACATATGAACAACTTTTGAAAAGTTGTTCATTTTATGCAGTTCTTAAGTTGAAACATTTCCTTAAGTAATCAATTTTATTGTAATATTTGGCCACCACATAAACACATATAAAGTGCTGTAAAATCTACATTTTAATGCCTTATAAAAAGTGAACAAAAATTAGCTATTCAATGAGTCATTGTCACCCATTCCCATTAGATTGGAATACCGAATGGCACGTTCCGTGTGACGAACGATGGACTGATTACAGGCGCGTAAATAGTATGAACCCCTGAACACGCGGGTGACTCATCGCCGGTCGTAGTGTGACTTTGATACCTCTTGTACTGGATGTGACCGATTTGAGAAGTGTTTAGATCTAATTTTCGTAAATAACCTACGTTCTTTTCTGTCCTAAGTTTGCCAAGGAGTTTGTTAGTTATTCGTTCGGGCAATAACTACTCATCGGATTGGTGATACTTTTCAGTAATATAGTTTAAAAACCAGAATAACATATAGGCTGCATAAGATCACGCTATAGTCAAAGGAAGTGGAGCATTAAGTAACCTAAAGACTTAAAATAACACGGGTATATTTCTTACTATCGGCACAGATTAATAAATAGTTACTACGTAACAGATACTTCACTCCAATACAAAAACCAAAATACCTACGCTATAATAGCCTACAAAATCATAATAATAATACCAGTTGTTTGCAGCAAGGAGAAATGTACCATAAGCACGCACAAAGAGAGTTGAGATTCTTTTGCCCGCCGCGCGACTAACGTGTGTGCGTGTCGTCCAGCAAATCTGCTAGGGTTATACGTATGATGACAATGGTAATAAAACGTACGTTTTAGAAAAACAATTATTATTTTATTTCTTGATCAAATATTTTTTAGTTTGATAAAATGACTGATGCATATTTTTCGTTCCTTGAATTCCCTATTATTATATTTTAGTGTCGAAAATATCCAAAACC
Organism: Athetis lepigone; assembly: GCA_033675125.1. Classification (NCBI taxonomy): domain Eukaryota; kingdom Metazoa; phylum Arthropoda; class Insecta; order Lepidoptera; family Noctuidae; genus Athetis; species Athetis lepigone. The sequence goes on along the minus strand of CM066239.1, from coordinate 13,386,412 downwards.
GCGTGAATAATTGTAATAAATAATCAAAATGGAAACAAGAGAATTGGGAAACAGGGGAATTGCACAATAATCACGCAATAATTACGTGATTTTGGCATTTTGATAGTCAGCGCTGTACCCGTGACGCGCGAGCACTCAGCCGGGCGCGCGACAGCCCGGTGTTCGTTGTATCGTCGACGATACGCGAAGCGGTAGGCATAAAACGCGTGGCCTTGAGCGAGTGACGGACGCCTACTATCGGTCCCTCGCGGTGTCGGGGCCTAATCCGTACTTCCGTACTAATACAATAAATGCGAAAGTAACTCTGTCTGTCTGTCTGTCTCTTCTTCACCTCTGAACCGATTTGAACGAAATTTGGTACAGATATAGTCTGGAACAAGAGAAAGGACATAGGATAGTTTTCATCCCGGAAATCTCCCGGGAACGGGAACTATTCTTCCACGCGGACGAAGTCGCGGGCAAAAGCAAGTAAGAAATAAGTAGATGATTAGATAAACTATTTTAGGACATAGCCATTTGTAAAATGATTTTTAATCGCAAACATCGCAATACATGAATGCTATGCACGAATGCAAACGATTTATAGATTTTATTTATTCGTATGTTTTATTATCAATCATTTGGTAAGTTTTTATTTCATGAAATTAAACTATAAAAATAAAATATTAAGATTTTGTTAATTTTTAAGAAAATTTTCAGCCCTGAAAGCTTGGAAGTCGTCCTGTAAGATCTTCTATTATATTCTTGTATTGTCTGCAAAGAAACACGAGTAGGTCTATCCTATGGGGCCTATTACGCATGGGCTTAAAGATTACAATAAAGCTAATTTATTGCTATTCTAATGTCTAGACGAGTGTCATAAGAACATGTTTAGTTCCGTTACTTCTCATTATACTACAAAGGTTTACGCTGCAGTTATTATCTCTGATATTCATGAATTTATTTATTACTGGCAGTCGACTTTAGTTGCGTGAATGTGGTTCTTTGTTCTCAAAATGAAGGATTCAGGAACCATAATAAGTTTGAATTCTCCTAACTTAGAAAAAGTGATTTAGACTCAAATGGTACAACTTTTTGCAAATAGCTCAAGTTCTCAAAGAAATGCCATTGAATTTTCCGGCGAGGTTAAATTTTCTCACATAAGATTATGGCGTACGATATCGAGACGATAAAGACGAGAAAATAAAGTACTTATAATACAAAAGACGCTGAAAAAAACTTCTTACACGACGAGACTGATTACGTATGTATGGTTGTACTTCGTAATTGCCGTTGTCAGTCGTCCGTCAGCGACGAGTGCACAATGACGTTGACTGATGTCATATCTAGTCGAACATTGATTGGAATTGAATCAGCACGACTGTATGAAGCCACTATCTACACACTTGATACCGGAAAAATGTATCAAGGTATTTCCAAGAGCAATTTCATTCAATATTCCGCCTTTGAATTCTTATTGTATTGTTCATGACAGGTGTAGTTCGAAAGATAATGTTATGTGTGATACGTACCCGGATACTTTCTGCATGAATGGGATGACGTACTGCGTTTATTTAAGGTTACTGTACTGATTTCAAGTGGCCACTTCCATTTTTCAGTCTTATTTGTTTTAGTATGTAGGCAATTGAAGTAGGTAGTTAATTGCTTCAGAATTTGTTAAAACATAATTTTTGATCCTTACTCTGCATATGGACAGTTATGGGCCTATTTTTTTCTCAATAATTTTATTAAGATTTGGAAATTAAACATAATTTATCATTCATTATTTATATATAAATACTAGAACCAAAAGGTATATATTTAAAGATAAACAAGAAAAGTCAATTTAATCCTTCGAACACACGTGACTTTTGACACAATAGAAAGACAATAGCAGACCAACAGCCGGCTGTCGCTTGGTCGCTGAATTTTTGACGACTTCTTGAAGCTTTAAAGCTTTTGCCTCCCGGTCCAGAGAAAAAGTACGGAATCACTGTGTGCAATTCCGTACGTTTTAGTATAGGCCCTATACTATTCAACATCCTGTGCGTGCTGTCCTGCTCAGACTATTTCCTTTTAGCTCAAGTGTTTAAAATATTTGTTCACCTACATTCTTGACGTACATATACGACTGGTATATTGTAACAATGAAGTATTATTTTGTTTTATTTCTGTTGATTAATGCGTAATAATAATCTATACTAATATTAACTAATAACTATACTAATATTTACCAATATTCGTATGTTTGTTTGTTTAAACGCGCTAATCGCGCTACGACCTACGGGAGCGAAATAGTAACCAAAAAAACAGTGTTGTTGTTCCGACAATGTTTTAGTTTTATGTACTTTGAAAACCAGGTCATAAATATGATATTTTTATAGTCAAATCGTTTATTTCATTAGACCAAAAAAGGCACTTTGAAACGTCAAACAAAAGTGATTCTAGTTGCCCATTCCAAAATGTAGTTTCGAATGGAGAAGAACGGGCAAGAAACTCAATATTTACTCTTTTAAAAATAATCGTGTTACAAAGGTTTTTTACATGGTTAAATGTGAATTAGAATGAATATAATTCAAAAACCATTTCCCTCAAAAAATACATGTGTATAATAAAAAAGCAACTACTAATTTATATTTAGGAAATGGAAGCTACATAATGTCAGCGAGCATTCACGCGATCACAAGTTTACAAATAAACAACAACAATGAATAATAATTAGTTCACACAGCAAGTGCCCTACATAGATGTGCACAAAGCAAAAAGTAGAAAACATTAGATGCGGTGATCGACCCAAATATTTGATCGATAATATGCGCCAATTAGCCATTAAATTAGCGTAGGAATGATAATGAAATTTCCGAATAAGCAAATAGCAACAGCCTATTATGGCCAATACAGAGCAAAGGTCACGCTAAGTATTCGTAGTTTATCAGCAGCCGAGTGGTATCTAGCGGGCAAGTACATAAGTAGCCAAACATATGCCACTCACATGTCGGGCAATTGTTAAAAAAGCGATAATTTTAGGGAGTGAGTTATTGGTGCCGATTCTCTTGTTCACAAACTAACGTAAATTTAAGTTAAGTGCATCTTTCTCTTTCCATTTAATTAAGAAAAGGTCAGAAGATAAAATATTAGTTAAGTCCTGTCAAATTCAGACACTCCATAGATAATTTAGACGCGTTTTAAAAACATGGCGTCTAAATATACGTCAATTTTCTTCCGGCGCTGTCTAATTTGACAGGATTAAACTAAATTGTATCTTCTATCCTTTTCTTTAAGAAATGGAAAGAAAAAGATGCATTTAACTTAAAATGAGTCTAGTTTGTGACCAAGGGAATCGGCACCATTGAGCGATCGGCTATGATAATGTGCCTATCGAAGCCACGTATTGTGATCGAAATAAGGTTTATTCACTCGTATTGTCGAATTGTTTTTCAGCTTTTTTTTTGCTTTTATTTGAAGATACTAAACGGTTAATGAAATAAAATAACTGATCTACTTATTGTGCTTATTCCGAAATAAAATCTATTGTTCTTCCTTTTCATTCATATCGGAATTTATCATTTTGAGTGAAATCACTGCGTGTTTATTGAGCTCTCAGACTAACTGTTAATATACCAAAATCAGACCGCATCAAGCAAGCAGAACACCACACCAAACGAATTGATCCTGAAAAAGGCATACAGCGTGGACAGACAAACGTTCTGTTAGTCATAAAAGTTAAATATAATATACTTGGTAGTAAAAAACCTGCACAAAGTACATAATTATAATATAGAAATACTTACTATAAATATACAATTCCCAAGAAAATTACAAAACTAACTATGCGTGTTTAAGATTCAAAAATAAATATACGAGTATATAATTATACAGCATCGCTATTAATTTATTGCGCACTTCGTCACATTAATTTAAATACGACAATACTATTGTCAGGTGTTTCCTCTTATTATCCGCAGTACTAGCATGTTACGATGTTTCATTCAATAATTCCATAGAGCAGTCAATTGTACACTGCGTAGAATAAAGGATTTCAATAGACATTGACGTCAAAATTACGAGCCCGGTGTTACACGGATGCTGATTAACATAAATTAATGGTCAACATCATTTGTCTTCAGGTACATTACACAAACTGAACATTATAATTTATTTTGTTGTACTAAGACTGGTTGTCTGCCTACCGCTTAGATTCATTAGTCAAGTTACCACTGAGTACCTTAGGCATGCGGAAAATGATTGCGGGAATATGACATTTGGGGAACTTCGAAAAAATAAACAATTTCCTAATGAGTAAACAGAATTAATTATGTTCCGTCGTGCTCCTTGCTCCTTGTTCCATTTGAGAGATAAGGGCAACAGGGTCCATTAGAGGATATTTATTGCCTCGATATAAAGCTGTCTGAGTACACTAACTTAGATTGACAAGCGATATTTCCATGTTGCCATTGCAGTTGTGGTGTTTGTTCGCTCCGCGCCAACGTGGAGTAGTTGGTGCGGCAGTGCGCTGCCATGTGCCAGTTGGGCAAGTGCACGGTGCACGGTGGTGCGTGGTGCAGGTCGCGGTGGTGGTGCAGCGCGGCGCGGGAGGCTGCTCGGAACTGGTCCGGTGGCGGCGCACGCGCGGGGCAGAGTCTCGCGGCGGCCGGCAGCGACGCGCCACCGGCCAGGCTCGCCACTCAGTGCACGCGCTGCCTCGCCGCCGCCAGCCTGCGCGGCCGACCGTCCACCTCGCTCCTAGCAGCTCCCGACAGACCCGCCGCACACTCACGTCACACGCGACCTACTACTCACGACAAATCTCCCCTCTTTATTACTCAAAAAATAAGGACCATCGAAAACTTTGCGAAAATTCGTTACACGTGAGTTTCGCGTCCACTGTTTCTGTTTACATTTTCCGAAGGTGCTATTTTTTGTTTTACTCAGTTTCGTCAAAGTGCATCGCGAGTGAAGTTATTAATTTTGAAGGTGTTTGAGGAATCGCGATATTAAATTTTAAGGTAAGAAAATTTTAATTTATAAAATTATAAAAATGTTGGAATTAACCTCTGGGGAATGTTATTGAGCTATGTTCATTATTAAAATATTTAATGTTATATTAGAAAGTCACTTGCACAGCAACGAGACAAGTTAACGTACTATAAGTAAGCAAGTAGGTACTCGAGTTGATGTAACCTCGTTATGTTGGGGCAAGTTAAATAATGTCCGATTCTTCAAACACATTTACATATTTGGCGAGTTCGAAATCTCAAATAATTTGAATCAATCATAATTTTCCTTTTTAAATATGGCTTGCATTTTTTACTCCAACATAAACAATCAAACTCCGTAGGTACTCGCAGAGTTAATACAATAACAACTGTAGGAAAACTGCTAATTTGATAAAATTAAGTTAAAGTTATATAATGAAGTTAAAGCTCGAAACTAGTAAGTGTTGTACGACTATTACTAAGGTAACACGACGATAAACCAGTTAATGATGTGGTAACTCTAATATGATATTCATCCACTACAACCGCGAGTATACGACACGCGCATATTGCCACGAAGTTATTCGAATGCCACTTATCATACAAGTCAAATAAATTTAGAAAGCTATCAACAGAAATTAAAATATAGGCAATAACAAATAAAAATCAGTTGTCGCGGATACAGCCGACTTTAATTGATTAAATTTATTTTTAATTGGCTTATTATATTTGTAATCCAAAAGTATTTGGATATGAGTTCTTTATTCACATAAATTATTTTTTTATACATCGAAGTTTGAGGCTATCGGAAAACCACGATTATGTTTTTGTTATTGTAAAGTTCAGTGTATCTTACATTATGTACGCAAAGGGAAAAAAACAACTATCATTGAAATATAAACGTACTTATTCGCAGTTATTTGTTTACATATACATAGTTTCCTTGTTTATTTACCTACATGATAGATAAAACAAAGTCACCATATCAATATATATTTACAAAGTGTTGGAAAAATGTAAACTTATTTACAGGCAAGTTCCCACAAAGTAAGTCAAGCATCCTGAAACTGAATTGTCAAGAAAGTTGCATCACATTATGAAACAAAAGGATTTTATGATTCAATAAAAAACAACGTACAATAATAGGTACAACTAGATAATATGAAAATGAAAACATTGATTTCGTAATAAAGTGAAGAATGAAGAACGAGTATCTATTTATCAAGTCTTGGCCTATAAAAGAAAGAAAAATATTGAACAGCTTTTCTTTGGGAACATGCTTCAAAAGGGTCTTTAGACGGAACAAAAATGAGATCATTCTATAATTATCTTTATCTTTGTTATTTGCAAATCTGAATACCTTTAATATTATCATTTTCATTTATATATTTTTATACATATTATTTACATTTTAAATATTATTATAAAAAAACAAAAACACTTAAAAATATAAAAAACAGTAACCCACCTGTATCGGGAACAGGGTCTTATTTATCTTATTATTATCTATTATTTTATATTATCATCATTATTATCACAAGAAATAGAAATAATTTGAATTTCAGTATTTCAGTGTATTTTGCATGGAAAGGGTTTAAACGTTTGAAACAATCTGATGCATATAATTAAATCTCTTGTTACCTCGAGCCCTGAATAATTTTAAAGATTTTAGAAAACTAGTGTTGATCTTAAATAAATTCTATCATATTTCACTCTAACAGTGGACTGCTTAAATTTCACTCACTTAGCTCAAGACCCGAAGTTACTGTATGTGAGTAGAAGCCAATAGGAGCCTATTATCTTAAGTATATCCATGGTTAGGTTAGGAATAGTACATACTATGTAATGTATGCTCAAGAACAGAGTCTATTGCTGTCCATGAAATTAGAAATATACTATTCCAGGATAAGGAATGTCGAGAACCCCAGTATCTGAATATTTTTTACTATAGTTTTCCATTTTGTTGTTTATAAATACGCAAAAAAAGTATTCAATTTTTGTATCCCAGTTTTAGATTAATTGATGTAAATAAAAACTTGAAAAATATAAAACCGATACTAGTTGATTTTGAGAGTAATTATTTACGATTTTCCTGGAAAGCGATGAAATTCCAAGTTTCTCTTTTGCGTCATAGCAGTAACAGAGTCTCTTATATCAATTGAATGTTACGACAAAATAATAAATGTTAGAGTTTGTTTAATTATTTAATTAGATACTCAATCAATATGCAAGTTAGTTAACGTAATGTTTGAATTACTTCCTCAGTAGTACCATAATTTCCATGAAAGATTATTACTATTACTAGCAATAAAATTCATTGAACTTCTTTGTTCACAATTCTTTTTTATTCATTATGATTCATGATCCAGTCAGGAGGCAATAACCATGGATACATGTCCCTACTAGATGAGCTCCCTATGACGACATTATGTTTCATCGTTTCAGCGAAAGATTGTATGACTAAGCAATCATTCATACGGTCGCATCTAGCAAACATACATGCAATCGTTTATAACAATTATAGGTATAGGTGTATTTACAGTACTTTAACTAGGTATCTGAACTGTATACTTATTTTGTTAACTGGACAACGTTGTTGTAAATAAATGTCATACTTAATTATAAACATACATTACAAACTCTACATCAATATAATATCTTAGGACACATTGAATAGGAAAACGAAGTCTTTGTGGTGTATATTAAGTTATTGGCAAACATTCAAACTGTATATCCCCAAACTATCAAACAAAGGGTTCATCAAAATATGCCAATTTTATACATCATCCATTGTTTGTCGGGACCATAAAAAACAATTGCCAATCAATCATTGGGATTACAATAATAGTATTGATATCAGTAGGTACAAGTCGAGACTTTTATGTATTTTAAAAGCTTCTCAGTAACCCAGGTTTTCTTTCTTGGAAAATCCTCGGTAGTTCAAATTTTGGTGACGTAGATTAGAAGTTACATAAACATGTTATTGTTAATGAAAACTACGTGCATGGTAAACACTTTGCAGATACATCTTTTTGTACTACATTTCCTGAAAGAAATAAGCTAAAACAGCCAGCCAAACAGTCGGCACGTAGGTAGGTCTAGAACACGGCTTGAAATCGTGTGCAATACCTGTTCAACTTTCCTTAGTAGGTACTCGGACTACTTGTATTATTTTATTACCTTCTGAAGACACGGCGCAACTAATTAGGATATTTGTGATGTCATTGGGGACATAATAAAGTTTGGAGAACCGACTGGAGTCGATAACAAACTCTTTTGGAAATCATCTGTGTATTTGTATTAACTCTTTTTTCTACAATTACCTTCTGGTTTAGAAATAACTACATACTAAAAACTAATTTATGGTAAAATAGTTTTGGTAAAAAAGCTTTAAGCAATTGTCTTGTGTTCACAAAGACTTGGATTTCCCGACATTTTTATGATACACTATTTATATCATAAAGAATTCACTGCCCATTCATTGTCTCTTTGTTTATTATGTGGCCAGCACTTTATCATATTGGATACCTAAAATAATTCGTGGACAATAATTTTAGACGTCGTTGTCTAGACGACGGCCCGAAATCAAATTCAGATTGTGTTTTTTTTTTACAATAGTCGGATGTTTAATTAATACAAAGTGTAGTGTAGATAACCTTTTAAACTGGAAGATAAAGCGAGCAATTTCACTGGGCGTTCTCACGAGCAGTTTGCTAATTAAAGTTTACTCGACGTCGTATAAGTTAGGACACTTCAGCCGGTACGGACGCCGTAAATACTGCGCGACATATTTACTACTTTCTTGTTAAGCGAACCTTTTCAAAACGTTGCCACAAGTTAGTTTTCGTTCTCAGACGGAGCTCGCCGCCCTAATTATTGGTTTTCAAGCTATCCGTTTGCTTAACCTTAACTGACCGCCTTTCGTCTTATCCTAATTATGTGTCTCGATAGTAAATGTACGTTCGTAACTAAATGCGGTTTTAATGCTGTCAGTCAGTATTACAATATTGTTTATGTCGCATTTAAACTGCTTTGTTAAGGAAATATTTTTTTTCCTTAATTTGTCGGTAACAGAAGGCCTGAAACTTAATTCTCAAAGAGTATATAGAACATGTCCGACCGATTAATATAATACAGTAAAATTAAATCATTTTAGATCAGAGAACAAAAAAATTTGAAAGTATAACAAACAGTAACTTTTGTTGGATTTTCGTAACCGTAATAGGACTACACCTGCTACGCCGTAGCAGGTTGTAGGCATAATGTAGATTTTTATTGAAATTAAATTTAAAGTGTAATCATGACTTGCCGTTAAGATATTATCTATTACTATTGCAGAACTACGTCTCGGAATATTTTTATACTATTTCTATTAATTACCAACCGTACATCAAATGGTATTTTCAATAGAGTAGCGTAGCGGGTCGAAATAAACTTCAAAATCGTTATTGTGTTATTATTAAGTGAACTCAGTAGTAATTTCGTGAACCTTTCGTGAAGCTTCCAAAAATACTTTTTAAACCCGGATATTTATATTGTAGGTAAGTACACTGTGCATATGGACTAATTGATTCCGTTCACCTACGTACCTACGTATATAGTCTCTTTACTTGCTATCCATCTTGTGTTATTGAAATAGATATATTATTTACATTTACTGAGTTAATAAGAGGTCAAGCAGCCGTATAAAATCCATTTATGTGTTATAAAGACGCAATTATAATAGACGCAGCTGTAATTAGAATAATTATAATGTTTTAACATATCACAACACTAGCCAGACATTTCGCCATTATGTCTGCTTTCATCAGACACGGTATCGGTTAAGAAAGGATCAATATATGTAAACAAAGAGATTACCTACAATGATGAAATGTATTGCAAACGAATGAACAAGCTGGCTCTTATCGACAACGACGTCATCGGGTAACTCAATCTGTGATGACGTCACGCGTGATCGTAATCAGTAAATATTTGAAGAATGCTTATCGTGTTGTTATACAGACAGAAATCGATGAAGAGTACGATTGTTTTCTCCGATATCTTAATTGTTTATCGATTATTGCATTCCTAAAGTGTACCTATGCCAGTGATGTAACCTTATTGATAAAGAGCCACGAAAACTGGGAAAAGATTGTAGTATCGATTCTAATATAATCGAATTATAATATCGAGTCGGTGTTTTAGCAAAGATTAATAGCGCAACCATTTAAAGCTTGGGCTTTTTCCAAGAAAGAAATGTTGGTTTTATGTTAAAAGAAAACACTTTATTCGCTAGATACTGTGTTTATATGGTTGAGGCGTAAGAAAAACGAACCAGATGAAAAATCTGTGGTTTACTCATCCTTGTGTTTTCTTTGTGCGATTGACCTAGTTTGGGGCCAACAATGGTTTCGGCTGATAATAATCATTCCATGGTCAGTTACGTGCCAATGTCACACAATATGTCCTGAAGGAAAATTTGTTTGCCGACAATTCTGGCACTATCAGGAGTATTTACGCAAGTTTTAGCAGTTTTAGTAGGTCAAAGGTAAATCATTCTCTTAAGTTTCTGAAAACTTTATAGTTAGGATAATAACCTACAAAGTAAATTATAATAATCGTTATTGTTTTGTATTACAAATGAATGTCGAATGAATCAATACTTTTTATTGTTGTTCGTCACACGCTCTATTTCAGCTTGATAAACCTTAGGCACGTACAGACAAGTACTGACATGTTATATGTAGATACTAGTCTGTACTCTTGGCAACTAGCTTATCTTGATGGACGAATACTACATATTATTTCATTTAAAAAATCGACGATACCACAAAGGGTTCCGTACACCGAGCAATTTTATTGAGTACACTTTGACGATTCATAAATAAAGGTTTTAAATTAATAAAATAATTTTGAGTTTGATTAAAAACCACTGTAAACTCACTTTGCACTTTGCTTAGTATATTTTACACCTTTAACTTAATTGTTTGTTGGTATAGCGACCATAGTTATACACAATTTATCCTGTATAGTTCAGAAGATAGCCCAGTGACGGACGAAAAGACAAACTGCGGAGTCTTTATAATAAGGTCCGCTTTATCATTGTGTGTGCTTAACCTTAAAAATGAATGTTCAGGTGGACAATGACTAAGTAATACTTATCTAGAGTAGGTACAGCTACGTTATTCACCAATAAGAGATTTGGAACAGTCTTCATTCATTTTAATTTTAATTACAACTTGAATGAATAGTCGGCGACCCCTGTTATCAGGAGTCAGAGTAGCGGGTGCTGGGCTCAATCCCAGTTTATAAAGTTGTGCAACTGTATCGCGTATGTATCTGTGTTGATAATAATAGTGGAATATTTCATTGAACATTTTTTTCATTGATGTTCGGCTTCCAGTCTCGGTTATTTCTAGTCTATAGCGAGTAATATATAAATGTTTTAAAGGAAGTGGGACTTACCAACGCATAATATGTTAAAGATCATGAATGGTTTTTTTTTTTTTTCGGTGAGTGGGAAATCATCCAATGACTGCTCCCGTCCTGGGTGCGACGGGAGGGCGTGTCAGACTCTTACTGACTAAAACCCACTCATGTTCCTTCGATTGCCCTTTATGTTTCAGGGTCGCGGTAACTATTATAAACATTCCGCAACCCATCATGAATGGTTCAGATTTTAGTTCGTAAAAATTACTCGTACCTTCGGAATTTCCGCATTTTTCACTGAATACGTGTAGTAGAAGGTAATAATGATCATCTGTAAAGTATTTTCAAATTGTTATTATAAGATTGGAGAGAAAACTTAGACTGACCTGATCTGACCCTTTTAGACTGGCCTGTTGGTTTAGTTGTTAGTGACCCTGACTGCTAAGCCGGAGGTCGTGGGTATTCGATTTCCACCCAGGACAAACTTTGCGTGATGAGCACGATTGTTTGTTCTGTGTCTGGGTGTAATTTATCTATAATATGTATGTATTTATAAAGTATATAAGTATGTTTATCAGTTGTCTGGTCACCATAGTACAAGCTCTGCTTAGTTTGGGATCAGATGACCGTGTGTGAGTTGTCCCAGGATATTTATTTATTGATTTTATCAAAAAGTGATTCATTACATTCTTCTTAATGAAGGCCCTGTTTAAAAACGTTCAAAATATTTGTAATATTATCGGCGATAATACGGTATTTTACACCATTATCAATTGACGTACTTTTTATGAGCTGTCAAAACGCAATTGTCCAATAGATTTTGTACGAATGGCAACTTATGACGTCACTAAAATAACTCAGTTGACTATCTATTTATTGATTTTAAAGCAACTAAAAATCAAATTTTATACCTAGCAAATTGAAAATGAACCTAATTTATTAGGCTGAAATTAAAAGAGGTTTTATAGAAATTGTGTCTAACATTTATTGGTTAATGGTGTAGACTACCCTATTGCCTTACTACAGAGTAAAGCCCTCTTCTCATTTGGAGAAGGCAATGAGCATAGATCACGTAATGACTTCAGAGTTACATTGATTTTGAGTCCAGCTTTCCACATGAAGATTTCCATCTTAGAATATGTTAGTGATGTAAGTACACTTAAGTACATAAGAATTGAAACAAGTCATGCAGGACAGAGAAGTTGTTGTCGGATTTGACAAATATGTTTTGTATATTATGTTGTAATAGCACTTATAAGGAAGGCATAGGCTTCAAAATATATAAGCATTAAAGAAAGCGAGTCAAACTTGTCGGCATAACTAGTCTCTATATACATATGTATAAAGAGACAGACTTATTGGTGGTAATTAACGCACATCTTAAATTACTGAAGCTCAAACCATGAAATTAGTTTTTTCCTTTTATGGCATAGAGGCGCTTTTTAATTCAACTTTCTGCAAATAGGGGGGATAAAAATGTGTAGGATTATGGGCGGGTGAAGCCGCAGAAAGCCACTAGTTTTATGATAAAACGAAATTAAGATATTAACGGTATTACTGTTCTATCTATACAAGTATTTCACTAAATCAGTTTCTATGTTCTTATCTCGTAATCTTTTAATCTGAATGTGTTATTAAAACGGATTTGCTGATACAACTTTATAGCGTAAGTAGCACGTGGTTTACTTTTTTAGCAAGTTAAACAATTAGATAAAGTTTAGCGTGTAAACTCACAGTTCATAATTTATCTGTTGGGTGAATCTCAGCTTAAATACTGTACCGTCTACAGATTAGTGCTACATCCAACTGCTATTATAAGTAGTTGGAATAGGGTTGCTAAATCTAGATTGCTGGATTGGCGGACTAATATTTTGTTTTATGTCATCTGTACCAATGATTTTTTTGACATATGTCAAAAAACATATTTTCTTATCCTGCCATCCTGCTGTTATAGTTTAAATCCTTTTTGCTTGCTGTTCAGATGAACATTTCCATTGGCATGGTTTCTTGAACATTCTCCATATGTCCTTCCTTTCTTCATAGTTTTTTCCTTTGTTACTCAAAATACAAGATTGTCTAATTTTAGGCTATTGTCAATTATATGTCATATGTATTGCAATCGAAAATCTTTATTAAAGACTTTGTCTTTCGAATCTTCACCAAGTTTTCAAGCTCACAGCGTGGGGAAGCCCTCCAGATTGCAGTTGAATGCGTGCGCGCAGATCGGCGAGTGTTGCCAGCCCTGGTTTCGGGTAGCCGGCGACAATCAGGCTGCGTGGGCCTATCGGGCGGCACGAGGTCGCTCCGCTCACCCCGCTATCGACGAACGCCTCATTAGCTCTATTAATAATTCAACTCGTATCTCAACCCTATTGTTCTGCCAGATTATTTTCCATTCGTTAACTATACGCGCCTATACCTACGAGTTAATTATCTCTGCGATGTGACATTTTGTTGCTCTTGAAGATCGAGTCTTTGTAAACTTGGTGTTGTTCTTTATTACGGACTTGTCGGTTCACGGCCGTTTTGTCTCTAAGTGTACAACCAAACTTGTGGTTTCTTTGTTAGTTGCCATGGTGATTGGCAGTTGTGTCTTGTAGAATATTTTCATTGGGTACAGGAGATGACCATTTAAGTTAACCTTGAAAAAAAAAACAGTTTTGTTTTACCTGTTTAATATGTATATTACCTATAATAAGAACTATCTGTCTGATGGGTCACATCATCTCATTAGTAAGTTTAGGTATAACAGATGTGACGATGTAGATGCCAGGTGATAAGCTAGGTAGGCGTGACCAGGTGAGAGGGCGTGGCAACAAAGCAACCCTCCCATGCCCGCCACTCCCACTACTGTTCCAAAATAAGAGGACCCACAGATTTTTGACCTTAACATTCTTATTTCTTTGGTTGTTTATCTTTCAAGTTGACTTTATTTTACCCCAGCTTAATTTTATGTGCCAAAAAGTTCACTTTTTACTACCTAACTGATACGACAAAGCATTTATGTATGTTTTAAAACAAACTTAATGCATCAGGTTCTCTAATAATATGAATTGCAACAGAAAACACCAAAAAGATACAAATTTGGGAAATAACAAATCTACAAAAACATAATTTTGTAACTTATTAGATTAGTTATATGTGCGTTACGTATATATACGTTGATAAATAAATACTTATATACCTACCAATATATTTATACTAAAAAAAATGAAACAAGTACGCTCAAATCAGCTGAAATTAATACTCAATTCCCTCTCAAATAATTATCGACCAGAGGCCCTGATTTTATAGCAAGTGCGTTTTAGAGAAGAATGGCCTGAACTTAAATATGAGAGGAAGAATTAACAAAATCAGTAGTATGGAAAGGACAAAGTAAGAGAAGATTGTTGGGAGAACAAGCGTGCGGAGAACAAAGATATGGTAAGCGGTACATAAAATAGGAAGGAGAGCAGGGAGAGTTAAAAAAGTAGTAAAAGTATAATAATAAATATCCTGGGACAACTCACATGGCCTTCTGATCCCAAACTAAACAGAGCTTTTTCTATACCATACAACTGCTAAACATACTTATATAATCCTTACTAATATTATAAATGCGAAAGTAACTCTGTCTGTCTGTCTGTCTTTCTGTCTGTCTGTCTGTCTGTCTCTTCTTCACGCCTAAACCACTGAACCGATTTGAATGAAATTTGGTACAGATATAGTCTGGGACCCGAGAAAGGACATAGGATAGTTTTCATCCCGGAAATCCCCCGGGAACGGGAATTATTACTCCGCGCGGACGAAGTCGCGGGCAAAAGCTAGTTTATAAATACATTTATAGATAAATAACACCCAAACACAACAAAGAATCATGCTCATCGCACAAAGGTTGTCCTGGGTGGGAATCGAACCCACAGCCTCCGGCTTAGCAGTACTAGACCAACAGGCCCGTCAAGAAGTAAAGCGTTGGCAAAGTACGCACACTTCTCTGGCGAGTGCGCATGAAAAAGCATTGCTAATTAAAATAACCATGGCCAGTAGGTACAAATAAATTTATTATAACGATTACAGTTAACATAATTTAATAGCTGCTCCTACATATGCAATTGAAATTAGTAGCAATAAATGTAATTAATTGAATGATAATGCTCAAAATATAGCGTATGGATAGCGCAGATAAAACTATTTTATCTCATTACCGGCAGACTTGTTATTTATATTATTAATTTTAACTAAATTTTATGTAGATTATTAAACATAGTACATAGTTCATGCCGATTTGCTTCATTATACATACCAATTAACTATTTGTCTTAATAGATAAATTAACTTGGCATTTGATTTTGTCATCGTGTTTAAATTCTTTATTTGTTTTTGCCTCAAAAGGTCCAACTGATCCAATCTACCTCAGTTTTTATATAAGTAATAAAACTTAATAAAGTCTTAAATAACTCAGTTAAATCACATTAAACTTTACTTCCGCGTAAAACCGGAGGGTTTCTTTGTTTATCTTATTATTTAAATGATCAACGAAGACGTCATTTGTATAAAGATAAAAATATCTCTAAATCAAATCGTACGTTAATTTTTCCCATAGCCATGGCGAGTATAGTGAAAACCCGACATAAATCAATTTCGAGTTGACACTAATAAAATTGTTAACTTCTCAGTACCATTATTCATCGACACCTTATCTAACAATCCTAATAGCCTTAATGGTTTCTTAAATTCTTATATTTTATTGTTCCACCGTACAAACAATAGTGCTTGTGCTACTTTGTAGACGTGGAATGTCTACCATTTAAACTGTAAGTAGGATTTACGTAAACCTCACCAACAATGCGAGTAACCACTTAGAACCTGTAGTACTTCCTGGTATAAATCACAAACCACTTACATCTCTTTATCCTATTAGCAATTCTTGCAAAAGTCATAAAAAAACTGTTAAAACTACCTAGAAAAAGCTACTGGGTATACTTAAAAAAACATAAAACTTTAATCCTCTAGCTAAACACAAGTGTAAGTTACCGTCGAAAATGCGAAGGTATGAAAAACAAAACATGAAGTTTACGAGGTATTTGAATTCTATGCAAGTAAGGAGGATAACCCGTTTGTGTTCGAACGTAACCTATGATAGGTATCTATTTGTATACTAGTACATACTGGCTTCGTATAGCTAATGGATTTGGCAGGACTTGCGGCTAAGTGCAACGACTCAAATATGGCATAAAATAGTACGGACTAATACACGGTAATCTTAAGTGTTATTTATTGTTTTCTCAACACTACAGGCATATAAAACGGAACTTACCAAATAAAATGACGTCACATCTCAGAAGCTGTACGCAAATGAACTCACAGAATAACGCGGATTCAATTGTGTCCGTCTCCATACCATCTGCTAGTTAATTGTCATTGTATCGGATTAATGTCGGCGGGATGATGACCTGCCAGTAATGTGGTCCCGCGCACGCACTCACACCAGCCACTGTTTGTTTGTAGAGGCCACTTAATGGACATGTTGTGTTTGGGCTGTTAACTCAATTAGCTGCCAGACGCTGCCTCGGCAATCAACGGTACTCATTGTTTTTACGGCATAAGGAAATCTTTAACATCTACCACTGAAGCTTTGAATTTTGTGCCTCAATTACAACCTTTGAAGATTTAGACTCGGTGTGGTTAAACACCATGTAAAATTAAAACAATGATATGCATAGCTTCTCAGGAAATACCCATTCGCACATAGGTACGAACCGAATTTATCTTAGATCTACAAACAAGAGGTAATTACGGATTCACCTCCAATATTTGTTGAAGATAAATCGCAGCACAGTGGCATAATGATAATCGCTGTTTTAATGATATAAATAACTTGCTGGTTTGCACTTGTATGGGGCTATGAAAGAGAACATTGACAATTGTTTTAAATTAGGTTATTTCATAAGTGCCTGCAGACTCTTGCTTATTCTGCGAGGATTTTAAGATTTAAAAATAATGTCTGTTGAAGATAAGCCAGATTAGAGGGCTTACGATGGCAAACATTATATTTATACTGTTGTCGGTTCTTATGAAATACGCGCACACCGAGTAGTTATGAGGCTGTTGTCTCTAAATTGTGTAATCGGTTCACATAATCGGTTGTTACCCCTTTGCAGGGGCCTAAATATGTGTAGATATGGCATAATTATATGGTTAAATATAGGCTGGAAATAGGACCTAAAGCATATTATAGGAAAGAGTGTAACTTCATAAGCAGGCTAAAAATCTCTGCAATTGAAATAAAAGAGAACCGGTTCTGAAGACGGAGCTTTTCAGTTACGCACTGAGTGTGTGTTTATCGTACAACAAATTTCGCTAAGAAGTGCACCCTGGAGGTGTCGCCCTGCGATCATCGAACCTGCTAAGAAAAAACCTGATCTTGTTTCTCTCCGCTTGTACAGTTAGCTGCGGAGCATTAAGTAATCGGAGCCGAGAGCGACGAGATAATGTTGCGCACGCGTGAAATATATCCGAGCGTTTTTATTGCGACCGCGTTCCGCTCCCGGACTGGTATGCGCGTGTCTCTGCGCCGAAGAAATTCTGTCGACGAGTGGTTTGCCTCTCGGCGACCTTGTCGCGCGCACGCAGCTTCCCCCCCGGCCCCGCTGCCGCCGGGCCGCAGCGCCTGCGCCGGCCCGCCGGGCGCTCCTCCGTTGCTGCCTCCGTGAAAGTAGGTGACGGCACGACGCCCGCTGCGGTGGCACCCGTCTTCACACTCGCTTGCCACTTGCGGGCCCTACGCCCGATTTTAAAAGCGGCTTTCTAAATGTTCTCGTATGCTTGTACCTGTATGTGACTGCGCTTAAGTATATGGTCCGTCTGCAGCTGTCATAGAAGGCAGTTGATAAAGTTACGCGGTCACATCGTCTTCCACATGATGTTGACAAACTAACACTATTGCATATTGCAAAAACATATAGATGAACGTCATACCTGAATATTCTTAAGGAAAAATATTTAAAATCTCTTAATACGTTTTTATATAAAAGACAGATAATTTTGCTCAATTACTAAAATTACCTTGTCTAGTTAGAATGTTATGAGGGTTGTGTATGTTTACCTAGTTATTAGGTAGGTGATTGAGGCTTGATTGCCCCTTAGATTGCTTCTATTGAATACCTAATCAAACATCATCAGTGCTACGTTATTGAGATCAAGTCTTGTTAATGTCACAGTCGCAATTTTTACCTCAAAGGGGCACAGTGTCGTGGAAAAATAACGTATTAATTACTTATATTCGCTAAAACACGCCTCATGAATTACACATGCAATTAACTGTAAACCGAGTCATTGTAGACTTGTATTGACTACTTAGACATTCGTGTAGTGATGTCCAATTAAAATAATAATTTATTAATGTGATTTCTTTGTATAAACAGTAAATAATTAATCACCAGGCCTTACAATCACGGAGGTAAGCCTCTTTAGATTCGTTTCGATTCCAAACCCTTTTAACAATTTGTCCATACATATGGATGAATGTAATAATTTAGTGAATATAAATATAGTATTTTCATTATAAATCAGTTACATGAGTCGTGTGGGACTTTCTTTTTGCAACAGTTTATCAGAAAGCGACTTGCACAACTTATTCGAAGAAGCATTCCATTGTGAATAATGTCAACGTAGAACTCAACGAATTCAGTCAAATGCTTAGCACGGGCTTCCAGGAGTGTGCGCGTGCTTGCCCACTCGCAGCTCTTCGGGGAACCTGTTGCCTCTCAGCCTTTCAGTCAGTTGCCTTCACATGTCTTGTGCGGTTGGTCGACCGTCTCAGTGAGGACTTCCATCACCACTACGTGCCATGTCTACAGATTTGAAAGTTAGTACCTCTCTCATAACATCTAATATCAACACACTTGTGTCGACTACACGTTGTCTACTAAAATCCCAAGACTCCACTCTGAAGACATAATTTATCGTATGTACCATCTATGATTAATGTAAGCTAAATTGTAAACAGTCATTAAGTAACAAAGCATCTACGATAACATTATATGCGTAGTATGCTAATAATGTGTTTGTTATTCTTATATCAACTTAAACTTTTTATCGCTTCTATTGTCCGATCGGTATTTTCTCGATTAACAACTGGATGATTGACATGTTGAACAAAAAATAAAACAATACTAGTAGCGCATGCGGTCGCTACTGGCTTTTATCTCACATTCTCGGAGACTCTTGCGCAGCTCTTGCCATTCATGTTTTGTTCAGTGATCTCCTTGGCAGTTCTCGGAAATGACTGATTAATATTATCAGTGCTTATGCTAGTTTCTGAGAAAGCCGACTTCACTTGAGTTTCAATTGTATAAAATGCTTTTGCACACAAGTTTTTCTGCGAAGTTAGTTTTTCTGGGGTCTGCACCGGATGTAGAGTTATGGCGGGTAATGAAACTTTTATAATTAGCTGAAGTATCACAGAGCCTTCCAATTATAATTTAAATCAAATGAATTCCAACGGTGCGTTCTCTATACAACTTAACAAGGATTCGTTAACTCATTCCGCGTTGATAAAGCGAAGTATGTTTTATTTACATTCTACAAAAAGTATACCGTGTTAAGCGATTCAATTACGTTTTTATGAGTTCTTTTTATGAAGTGTGCCTAAAACGCATTACTGAGGAGGATCTGAAACCGGAACTAGCGTAATTGACAATATAGTTGAGTTGAGATGAGGTTGTGAGTGCGACCACTCACACGCCACCTCGCCGCCACCGCCACACGGAACTGTTACCGCTACGTTATTATCAAAAATAACTATAAAGAACAAGTGATATCAACTGCGATTTATGCTTCTGTGTGGCACAGGCTTAAAGTCTCCGTCACACAGAAGTATTAACGCGCTTAAATTATAGATAAAAACAATGAACAGTTCGATATAAGCGCCGCGTTAACGCTTTTATATACCGGAGCCTTAAACGTACTTAATATGAACCACTTTTTGCTTCACTCTGTTATTATTAATGAATAAATGCTATAGGTATGTCCGAGTACTCGAGGTCAACGTACGTGCGGAATGTTGTAAAAAATGCGTTAAGGACATCAGCCCGGCATTCTATCATGTAGAACCGATGGTCCACTATACGCGGGGTCATTAATTCTCTCATTAGCTTTGAATTATTAATTAGACCATGGATCTGGCGATATGCTTGTTATGATGATAATTTTCTATACTATAGGATTATTAAACGTTGCACGCAGTGTATATGTATTCACAAATTTATATATTTTATATTCAGATTCATCTCAATCCGGACCTAAAAGCTAGGCTGTAAATAATTTTATTTAAAATAAACAAGGTTGTTTATGCTTTTCCAGACTACTAATCTAAATTATCTAATTTAAATTGTATATCATTAAGGAGTATTATTAATTTACAAAATTTGTAGCAAACTATGCGTAATGTTAAATGTATACCTACGCATAATTTACTACCGCAATAACTAGCAGGCGAAATTCCTCGGTATTTAGTAGTCAATCTCAATAAACGATAGGCCAATAAATACTTAGGGATTTAGTTAAATACTTGTATGATCACGCCGATTACCTATCTTTATGATAACTTGAGTTTCACGTGAGGCGGACGTAAACATGTAGGTATCACGAATACAAACGATGAATATTGACGATGAAAAATAAATAAACATTCAATCATATTGTAAAATAGAAGAAAACTAATGACTTCATCACTTCTTTTTAATTTTAGCATGTATCAGAATCTGACACACGTAATCGAGTGATAGACAGTAATGTACTAATAAAAGATATTTACGTTTGGAAAAACTTGTCGGAAAGACTTAAAGGATAAACTTAAAAAAATAAATAACTTAATCGCATTCGTCGCGAATGTGGACCGGGTCGGTTGATTTTTTGCATTTTTTTTTAAAGTAATATTTTAAATTCAAAAACATAGGATTAACTACAAATAAAGATTACGTGACAGCATTAAACGAAGTTATTATTAAATACTGCGGATTATCTTCTTATTAAAAAGTATAAGATTATTTATTGAATGCACTAATAGGAAATAGGACATAATAAAATATGCTAACAGGTTTGTAGGCGCTCCTAAATGGACAACTCTTTGACTACAACTGGGTAAAATATTTAGTACTCTCAATAATAAAACTTAGCTAGAAATCTATTACTACTACACGTTATCAAGAAAATATGACCGTGCATGCCGAGTACACGGACTGTATTTTCCTGACAATGGACATATTCTACTGAAAAATTTGACGCTTAAAAATTGTGTTACCAACAAGCAACATTGAAAAATATTGAGCCTTTGAGGTATTGGTGGGCCATGAAAACATTACTGACAGTATTGCAACATATTTTCAGAAAAATATAGCAGGTTGACCCATTTCGTAGTATTTTTAAGATAAATCCTGGGACTACGCGGGGCCTACGAGTGCTACGCCAGCTACGCCATACGCTATAGTCGTAGCGTAGCAGGATAGCTATGTCTGTGAGCAACAGATAATATAATGGGTAACGTCGTGTTAAAAATTTCAATGTTTAGCTTCTTTTGACTGATAGTATTATAGTACTTACTATATAATTTTATTGTTCGTACAGTGGTATTTGTAATTTCTCAAAGGAATTTCCAAAAATTGACTTTGGCAAAGACCATTTGTCTATACGACGAATTCTGAATCGCTACAAAATCACAACCAATTATAAACTTAATAAATGAAACTAAAAACAGTTTAAACCTTCGAAGACACGTGATTCGAGACACACTAGTAAGACAATAGCAGCCCGAGAGCCAGCTGTCGGTTGGTCGTTAAAAGGTTAAGGTTTATGTGGTATTGGTTTTAGAAGTACGGTTTACCCACCAGGCGGTCTTCGCCTAGGTGATGACTGTTTCTATAGCCGTTCTTATAAATCTATTTGTTATTGCCGCAGGTGTTCCGCGTGTGTGGCGTGGCGCGCGAGTGTGATGCGCGGCGGGCGGAGCGCTGGTCGCCGGCGCCAGTAGCCGCGACCATGCGGGGCCGAGCCGCACTCGCCGCCGCCCTCATCGTCTGCTCGCTACTTGGCACGACACACGCGTCCTCTGCTGTCATCAGTAAGTACTTCTTTTTGGTTTGAATTTTTCTCGTCGCCATATACCGAACAAAATAACCAACGTGAATGCACGCTATCAAGTCATTGAGTATGTCCTCAACAACGCGAGATTGTGGTGCTCTTGAAGTTGGCCAGACCTGTTTTGTGCGTCTTTCAGTCTTTTTTGTCCAAGCAAGCTTGTCAAGTATCCTGCACTTAATCTGTTTATGCCTAGTTTCAATATTAGGGTGTTACTGTTAAGCTGAGACTCTATTTTAGCATTCTGGGCAAGGCGCACCGCTACGATCACAGGTTTGGTATAAGTTGCGGTATGACTTGACCACCGTTTCCACATGCTATGCCACGATAGAGGCAGGTGTCTCGACTCGAGGCTGTCTTTAATGGAGTTCCAGTTTTCTGGTGTATGAACGAGATTCTTTTCTTATTTATATACTGTCAAGCATTGCTCACATAGCAATTCGTTTAGATGCAATACCAATGCGGTACTGAAAACACAACACCATTGTGTGTGACGAAGGAAAAATAAAATAAGCCGTAAGAAAAAAACTAAAGAAAAAATTGTTTGAGGATGTAGCAAATATTATTCCGAACTTATGATGGATGGTCAGTAGGAAAACGCCTGCCTGGGTTGCGGAATGTTTATAATAGTTACCGTGACCCCGGAACATAAAGGGCAACCGAAGGAACATGAGTGGGTTTTAGTCAGTAAAAGTGTGACACCCTCCCGCCGCACCCAGGACGGGAGCAGTCATTTGATGATTTCCCACTCCCCAAAAAAAAAATGGTCAGTAGGAAACGAATAAGTATTTTTTCAAATTGTGGCGTTAATTAACATTAGCTTCAAAACCTCTTATTTACGCTAGCATGCATGTGCAACGAATTTCAAGTGTAGACCCGCCTTCAAGTTGTACGAAGTCCTCGGCACTGCACACTCCCAATATTTACAACTATCAAAGAAAGCCAACAATAGTAACTCAACAATAAGGTTCGACAGGTTGCACAAGGCACGACAATTGGTCCGTTGCGAAACTCCGGCGGGACCGTTCCCACATAGATCACACATTCGTTCGCCTCTTGATCATGACGCGCATAGTGAACGCGCACCTTGTTTATGTCTCTCCTAGCACCGTTCGACGGCGAATAAAGTGTTATGAACTGAGAACACGAACACGGTTTGAGAATGTTGAAGTCTGTATATTTTCAAATTTTTGTAAAATTAAAATTTTGTTAATAAAATTGTATTGTCGGTTTGGACATCATAACAGCTATTTACTCAATAGATAAGAAATAAGTTCCATGCGTGCAAAGGTAATATATGTACGTAACTAGTGGGTAGCTTCACGTGGATTTGGGTTTCTTTACTGCTTTTTTTTTCATAGTTATAATAACATAATTTTTACTGCTTATCACCACTACCACGTATTCCAACATAATTTTACGAAAATTGGTTTCAAATGAGTTTTACTGAGCTAAAAACACTTGGAAACAAGAGTATTTTATGTATATCCGCATATGATATATCGCAGTGTAATGATTTATTGACAAAAAATTTAAATTGAGCTACAAAATGAAAGGAATCGTAGCGAAATAGAAAAATAATGATATAGAGACGTTAGAAGATTACTGGTTATTTATCATGAATAGTTTATTATTTGCGTAATAGGCCTCTATACAGCTTCATTAGGTTGTATTCAGAAGCCATTGAGATCAAATTGATAATCATAGTCGGTTTCAGGGGCTTGTATGAATAGGTGCTTAAGATAATATTATCCCTAGGCTTAGAATTACTATCGTTGATCGCTGCAGGAGCAACTTTCTAAAAATTATTCTCATCTAGCCGCTATTAGGTATTGAAATGACCGTTAAGTGCATATCTTGTAATCGCTTTATGGGTATTTTCGCGTATGCCTTAAATGACTGAAACGTTGCAATTAAATCGAGTGTAAAGTGTTTATAGTACCGTATATTTTTTAATATTTGCATAATTTCTTGTCACTTAACCGGAATAATAATATCATTTAGCGGTAATGGAATATTACTTTAGTACTTTAAGCTCGTATAAAACATTAATTTTCAGAATTATGAGCGCACCAAAATATATCAAGTTTGTATCGGTGCCATGGTGTAGAATAAATTTTAAATAATATAACACTTTACCAATTTTATGGGCTTGATCATTTTATCGTATTTATAATGTAAAATGTATTGTAAATGTTATCACGTTCTCAAAGTTAAAGTACCGTACCGTATATTCGTTGCTTTTGGGATTTTAGTTTATCTGGATACAATTTATATATACTTAATTATATAACTAAACTAGCTTTTGTCTACAACAGCTTCTTGTGAACCGCGGATGCATACGACATGGCAGATTAAAAAGTGGCCTAAGAGCCGGAAGCTTACTCGAAACCAAATTTCATTAAATTTGTTTTAGTAATTTATCCGTAAAACCGTAAAGATCCACAATCATAAAAGGCAGACTTTTACATTTACATTATTAGTTAAGATTGTCAGTTATACGAAGCCTTGAATAGCTTACACGTGTTTAATTAAATGTATCACACACAGAGAACTCGTGTAGCCAAACATAATCATCGTAAAACTCTGAATAAATATAAATAAAAGCAAAAAAATATTGGAAAACAATAAAACCAGTAAATAAATTACCAAAAGAATGTTTCGTAGACCTTCTACGCGGTTACGGAAAAGGTCTACGAAAGTACTACACACCCAAAAATATCCGCAAACAAGATCAAAACCACTTGATATTTTATTACGTGAACCACTAATAAAGGATTTATCGTTTGACCTTGAATAAAATGGTGTGTCGATTCTTAATTATTAGGCCGTCGGCGATCCGAGTATCGAATATCATCTCTATTAAGCCTCTCGATGATACGAATCAGTCGAGTTATTATCCCTATGAAACAAGTTCATCCAGCAGAGGACAAGTTCAGTGTCGAACTGTGACATTGCATATCGACATTGATCCACGATTAAGGCGCTTATCTATACGTTGTTATCAACACTCATCTAATACGAGCGGTAAGGGCAGCCGTGACAGGAATGTAGGTTAAATCGATTCAAGGGCTCATAATTATTCGTGTTATGATGCGACACAAACATTTCTGGCTTTCACAACTTTTTATTTTTGTGGTTGTGTGCCTATGCTTGTATCAACCCGTCCCTTTATATAATTCCTTGATTAAAATATATGAAATTAAGATATAATTAATGGCTTTTAAAAAGCTTCAGTGGCTACTTCTGACTTTTACATGGGAGTGTTTGAATTGTTTGTGTCAAAAATGATTTGGTGCTGGCACACACCATGAATTACCACTATTGTTGTTCTACATAGAAAGCTGTGATAGAAACATTTAGTATTTCTTGTATTAATATGTAGGTGATGTTGCATTTAGATTTAAGATCAATTGGCCAACTTTTTTTGCTTCTTTATTATTAATCTTTTTGTTAGTTTCGGGAGACATATGGTAAAATTATACGTCGGGATAATCGGTAATGTACACATGCCTATGTACATTTTATAGAATCATCTTCTGTGTCTATTACTAACCTAACCTTTAGATTATTGACACAAGCCTCGTGAACTTTAACACGCAGTAAACTGTGGATACCTTTTTATTTTTATCACAACTTTAATATAATTCTTCAACAATATGAATTACCTATCTAATTTGTTAATTTACAATTCAGCGAATTATTTATAAAACAGTTTACCTTGAAAACCGCTTGTTGCTATGAGATATTATGAAATGTAAATATAGGTACTACGTGCCTACAAAAATCTATAAGCCATAGTCGTCGGTCGTCCACATACAATTGAATTGAATGAGTGGATCATTGTTTCTAAATGAAGTTGGTATTTAATTGAAGCAACAATGCAGTTAATGTGTTCGCGGATTAAAGGAATTTATTCTGTCTGTAAAAACAGCGCATTAAAATATTAGCCACGAGTAAACATTTGGAGAGGAATTCTCATTCGTAGACGAGCACATATTAATTACCTACAAAAATATTGACGCGGCCACAGGACAGTCCGACCGGTGCCAGTGGCGCCCGATGGCTACGTAATAAGAATGCGGATCCGTGGATCTAAATCAAGGTAACATGTGATCAAACGGCCACGACATCGACACTGAGACGCAATGTCGATGTCATCTGTACGAAATTTGACGCGCCGAACTTCTACCACATCGCGTCAATAGACAGCTAATGAAGGAACCGTGTGATGTTAAAGATAATTTGTCAACATCTAGGCTGTTCAACGACATGTTTTTACTGATGTATGTATATGTGATCACTTCATTGGGTATATTTTACGATTTACCTAGGTAACTTTGTGTCTTTTTTTTTAATATTGTTAAACACGTTTTCTACCAATATTGTGATACAAACATACATGTTTAGGTTCTTTATTATGTTGCTATGCGGGGGGACATTCAGTGCACTATAATATATGCAAGAATGATGGTTGTATCTTACATTTTTTATAGAACCGTTGAGTAGGTTCCGATTCCGTAGATAGTATTTTTATATCGATGTTTCAATAATAACTCTCCAATTACATTGGAATTTGGCATCTCGAAGGACGACAACATTTGACTAAGCTGCTCTATCAATATATCTCTCTTTGCCATTAATTATTTATAATAATAATCAATTTGTTTGACGTAAACATAATGATAGTGAATCTGCTTATCCTTATTTGCTTGATTACTTATCAGTTATCGTGAAGATAACGTACTTTCTCTCTTCTGGTTTACCATGTAAGGAAGGTTTATGTTATTCCATGTTTTAGAGCTTTAGACAAATAACGATTCTTTCTTGAGGTACAATATTTAAAAATACAAATCCGATAAAATTTGATTAACAATACGAAGCAAACGAATTCGCATGTTTATACAGTAGTGCAGTGCTCGGTGCAGTGCTATATAGGACAGTCGTTTCCCACGCATGTTGCTCAAACCGCAGCCTCCTCCGCAGTTCGTGGTCATTCGTGCGACACTCGGCAGGTATCGCGCGTGAATCGTAATCTTTATCTTGTATTGCTTCTCATTATAATTCGTGCTTGTCAGCAACGTCACTCAGAGATAGGACGTGTTATGCAGCTGCTGCAAAATGTTAGCCGATGTTGATATTTTCTGCTTCGTGTGGTTCCACCTGGAACAGTTTATCTTCTTTACCACGTATCATTTTTATATGTAAGCTTCTACTTTTAGGTAATGTCAAAGTCAAAGATTTTTTTTTATGACACTATGTACCTATAGAGTGTAAAAAGTTGAAGCTTGTTGCTCTAACAAAAACGTTGTTACTTAAGTTGTTAGAAAAGTGAGCAATAAACTCTTCTGTAACGAGCATTTCGTAAAAACCTGATTGAAAAAAAAAACACTTTTCATACAAATTCTCTTGTATTCTAAAATATGAATGCCTCTCTAATTCTTTAGCCAGGAAACCAACTCCTCTTGCATCTCCTTCTACATTAATCGCAATGAGGCTTACAACATAACTAGTCAAAAATAGCTCATAAATTCTAAATAAACTTCTGAATTACAATTTTCTTAATTTCGAAACAGTACAGCCGCATGTCGCAACTGAATTAGACATTATGCATTCGATACTAAATAACTTCAGTTTTGGTCAGTAGTTCAGCTACTGGACAGTAACTTAGGTTCAATTACCGGTGCTAAATAAACAATTAACGTTGTGTTGTAATTACAGAAGGGCGGCGTGCGCCGTGCTCCAACGAAGGCGAGCCTGTTAAACTGCAGGACGCGAGATTGGAACAGGACTGGAGTAGCTGCTTCCGTTGTATTTGTAAGGTAAGTCTTTGGAATACCTTAAGAGAAGCAACTGGGGGTTAGAGTATAAAGCACCAGTTACCAGTCGTCTTACGACCTTAGATGTGCGAAATGGAAGTAGTTTGTCTTAATAATAATGTTCCTGACCGTATACAGAACATAATTAAATATCAATTCTACCCTCTGTTTATAACACTTTCTGATTAATATTCTCCTGCACTAATATTGCTTGTATAAGATTCAGTATGCTGTTGAAACGTATCTCTTAGTTCACTCGTGATTTGATTTCAATCTTGTAAAAAAAAGCGTGTTAATAACAACGTACTCTATTATTTTATGTTATATTCTCATCACATCACCAAAGGGTCCGAAAACCCAGCTATTAAACCGAAGGTTAACCTATTTGCAATTTGCCACCTAAGATTTATTTAAATTCCAACGTGATTGAGCCGTGTTTAGCTTACAAATACGTTGATGTTAATCGCTTCACACACGTGCTAGAAAATCTAATTGAGCGTCAGAAGACGCGATTACTGATACACTTATTGCATAGCTATTAAATACTTTTATTATCAAGCGCCATTTTTTTACAGTTTCACGAAATCGATTAAGAATTTGTGTTGTCATTTTGTACTCACAGTCCTATTTGAATAATCAGATTATTTACTTAAGTGAGTAAGCTTATGCATAAGCAATTAGGCTTGAACTTACATAAATAGATGGATTACAAAACAAATCTGAGTAGACTAACTCTTGATTGATAAGAAGGTATGTGCCATTTGACAAACAATGTACTATTTATTACTCATTTTGCGGTCAAAGTAAACTTAGGTTCAAATATTATTCTAAGTTTAGAATTATTAATGATTTCTGTGCGTATTTCGACAGACTAATCAACATATAGTTGGATGGTAATTGGAATTGGTATCATTTGACATTTGAAACGTTGAGCAAAGTTAGATGAACCTGATTACTACCGCATTTACATGATAAGGTTGTTTATTAGTAGTCAATGGGACCTAGCAAGATATTCAAAATATGCCTCACATTAAATGTTTTTCCTACTTAATAATGGATGGAAGGATTTACTTTGAAGGCTTTTTGTAGCATTTCAAAAATAAAATAAATGGAAATATCAATTTGCTTTAGCAACTCATCACTTAATTTCAAACACAAGCTGTAGAATATCATTAAGAAATTAAAATATTGTAGCCTTCATCATTATTGCGAAAGCCATGTCACAAATCACCTAAGAAATCATCGACAAACATCAAAACCACTTGGTAACAGCACTATTATGACAAGTTACGCACTTATCGATAAATGTATAAATAAATGTGAGGTGTGAAATACAGCACACAAGTATCGTAATTGTCTGTTGGGGTTTGCTTATAGAACGTTTGTATGCCTATACGGCGGCAACTGTCACCAAATCAATTTATCACGGACCAAGTACAGAATAATAATTCAAAGGCGCGCGTGCGACTAACTCACACCTAGACAATAACTAGTAATTTGATTAGCGTGTTTCGTTTATTTTTTAATGTTTAGTGATGTGGTGCGTTTTGTGTGTTGCCAACTTCAAGGGAAAATGGAAAGAAAAACTATGATTAATTCCGAGTTCTGTTCAAACTTAGCTTTTTTAGGGTTCCGTAGTCAACTAGGAACCCTTATAGTTTCGCCATGTCTGTCTGTCTGTCCGTCAGTCCTCGCTTAATCTCTGTGACCGTTAGCACTAGGAAGCTGAAATTTGGTATTAATATGTATATCAATCACGCCGACAAAGTGGTAAAATAAAAATTGGAAAAAAATGTTTTATTAGGGTAGCCCCCCTACATGTAAAGAGGGAAGTGATTTTTTTTTAATTTCAACCCTGACGTGTGATATACTGTTGGATAGGTTTTTAAAAATGAATAGGGGTTTACTAAAATCATTTTTTGATAATGTCAATAATTTAGGAAATAATCGCTCCAAAAGAAAAAATCAAAGCGTCCCCCCCCTCTAACTTTTGACCCGTAGGTTTAAAAAATATGAAAAAAATCTGGAAAGTAGAACTTTATAAGGACTTTCTAGGAAAATTATTTTGAACCTGATAGAAAGAACAGTTTTTGTACAAAAAAGACAAAAATGTTGTACAAAATAATTTCTGCGTACTTAGTATGTCAACGTAACAAATAGCCTTTTTTAAACTTATAAGTGGGAACACTTATTGCGACGGACGGGAAACTACGGAACCCTACATTGAGCGTGGTCCGACACGCTCTTGGCCGATTTTTTACCACTCTATGAGAAATAGGTATGTAATTTGACGTAGCCATGACTTCCAAAGAAATACGATTAATTTTAGGAAAATATAGAAATAAAGAAAATTTTGCTGTTTTGTTCAATTATCTCTTATTTAGGCAAGTTAGACGACCGCCTTATATGTCATGAGCTGTGTAGAGCTGGAATAATGTAGTCTATGTGTATTTAGAGTAGTGCTAATAGTTAGTGCAACTTTGTGGCGTTTCACATGCCATCGAAGGACATGGAGGTAACCTGTTAGGTATGTCAATTTTTTGTCACACTTATTTAATTAGTGAACTTGTCTTGCCACACGTTTTGAAAAGTTTGCGAATTTCTGTGAATGGTGGCCTATGTTAATCAATTTTGGTTAATTTAGTCAGAAATCAAAATTGGTAAACACTTACTATAATAATAGTATAGAATAGGTTGTGGCTGCATTCAATTGTTATAATTTACGAGGAGATGTATGTGATTTGGCTAATTGCGTGTAAAGTGTGATGCGTTGGCGTGGCAGGGCGCGGCGCGTGCGCGTGCCGTGCCTGCTGCCGCGACCGCGCGCGCCGCCTGTCTGCGCGCTGCAAAAACTGACAATGCGGAACCTCTTGACAAGTACTGCGAGCACAGGAATCCGACGCAACTGTTCCTAACATTCCATTATTATTTATCCCCGCCTGCATTTCTCAACTTTGATTTTATTTCTAACAGGTAATTACCAACAGAATCCGCCTCCAACTTAATAATGTGTCTCATAATAGAAGTTCAAAGTGTTTGGTATTTCGTAAAAGAATAAAAAGACATAATAAATACGTGATCGCTGCACAGCTGTTGTCGTGGACACGACATCAGTATGTATGTAGGAGCACGGCGTACATAGATATAATGGTATTTCCCAGCCGATCTCACCTCGTCGGATGACTTGCGCGGAATTCGAAAGCCCATCGCGAGATTTATCGCTTATTCTGAATTAAAATATTCATTTGCTTACCTAATGGGCATTTTTTTGTCACGTGCCACGTAGCAACTACGGGAGAAATATATGGCGGATGGTATTCTTTATGATTTATCAATGTTTTGGACGTCTGATGGAATGTAGGCAGTGAAGGTTAATTGCTTTTTCTTGTATCGACATTAACAAAGTAAATATTCGGTGGAGTTGAGATTTAAGAGGGCACGAGTAGGCATAGCGGCGAGCGTCATGTTGACCCGAGGGTGCCATTAGTCTTGCTTTTTTATACAAACCAGTAGCCAGTCGATAGCATCGCGCAGCTCCCGCGCACCGCTTACTTTAATGAGCCATACCATTTATCGACGCGCGGATTATTATGCGCCCGCGACGTACCAATGAACTTAACATCATTACGCTTTTGGAAGCCTGGCCAAAGATCCACTTCTTCGACTTACGTAACACAAAATGGAAACACCATAAAATGTGTGTAAGCTTTATCTCTGCATCTACTACGATCGAAAAGTCAATAAATTAGCGACATACCAAACTTGTGATCCAGTTTTATAATTAGCATACGAGATTTAAGATAGGTACCTAAATAACTTGCAAATTGTTGTTTAGTGAATAGTTTCAATGTTTTTCACGGCATAAATATTAATTTGTTATTTTGAAAGCAAGAATTTTCAAAAAAGTTGACCGGCTATAATTGGAGTTTCGTACAATTTTATAAGCTTACTGCTGCTAACTGCCAATAAAACATTAACTAGATACGAGCTTGTTCAATTACTGAGTTTGTCTATACTCGTAATAGGTTTACCTGGTTGTAGCTGTCAGTGGTCAACATGTGTCACATAAACTATTCAGCGTCCCAAATATTTCCAAGTTTATCAGCTCAAAAGGTAATAAACCACTACTGGCTAACGAGGGGTCTACAATGAAGTCACACAACTACTCTTTCAGAGCAGCTCTGCTTAATTGCAAAACAAACCCTTTGCTTTAACATATCCTAAATAAACAGTTAAATACTGCTGTACCGTAATAACAGCTCCCGAGTTCCTTCATAATCATGACAATATAATTAAATCATGCGCAGTAATTCCTAACGCTGGCTGGCAACGTGTCCGTCCGAGTAGTGCTTGATAATTAAGTAATGTTACACGAGAGGCTATTTTTGTCCTGGCCCTGCAATCTATTAATATCTCATAAATTGTATTTTATAGTTACAAGTAAATTGCTAACTCAAGTACCTGTAATGATCGCACGGCGCTGCGTTCGACTCGAGCCAGCAACGGCGGCACGGCGGCACCCGAGAATGTATTCAATAACGAGAGATATTTTAAGATTATTGCTCATAATTTCAAAACCTCTGTGTTATCTCGTAGATATCTGATTCATTACTTATTTACTACAATAATGACTAGTAGAGATTATCTTAGAGCTTTTTCAATGCAACGAGATGTACATGTAATTCAGTACATGTGCTGGAGAATACCTAGAGGGATAATAAATTAGGTTGGTAGCGTGTGGTAGTGCTGTGGGACGGATTGAAATGTGAAAGTGGGTGTCGGTGGTGCGGCGGGCGCGGTCGCTGAGGCGGGCGCGGGCGCAGGTGCTGGCGGCGAGGCCTTGCCGCGAGCGCGCGCGCGGTATGCGGTCGCACCGGTTCTTCTAGCAACGCGTATTTTTTACACGCCACACATCATCGACATTGTTGTTATGTTTTGCTATGATGCAAAAAAAATCAAGTTTAATTCAGTTGCAGGTATTTACACGGACTTTGAGCCGTTATACTAAGAACCAAGAAGAGCTTTCGTTCCATATCCGCGATTATTTTAATAATTAATATTTACAGTTAGTTGCTAAGCCAAAACTCCGTGATTAATTATGAGCCAAGCTTTTAGTGCATAGTTGTTGCATGAGTCATAATAGCTCGGTTTTTTGATAATATCTTTTACTAGCGCCTAAATTAAGTGAAGTTTCGAATATACGGAGTTCGTATAGCAAGAGACCGGTTTTACGTCAATCATGAAGCCTATTTTATTTCGCGTATGTAGCTTTAAAACATCAACAAATCATGTAACAGTCAGTGGTAGGCAGTAGCTCAATGTTTATTCAGTTATCGACGGAATAGATAACATTGTTCGCATCAAATGAGTGTATCAAAGCGGAGACGAGGCGCGTGTCGCGCGCAAAAAATGGTCGGTGTGAAGGCGCCAGCGCGACAGCGGCGCGCGCCCACACGCGGCCTTGTGCGGCACCGCGCCGCGCCGCCCCGCCGCCGCGCCGCGGGATCGTTTACTACACTAGATACTATTACAGCTTATAAGTACCTGTCTTTAAATGTGTATAATTAGCACTCCATTCTAATCTCGATAAATCTACATAAAAATAATTATATCAAGGATTTTGTTCAAATTGTACTGGCTGCACTTGTGTGCAACGTACATAAGTAGTATATTTATTAAATTACGTATTTTGTGGACAGGAAATTGGTAAGTTTCCATTAAATAGCGTTTAACTATAGATATTATTTACCATCGGAGCGCTTTAGACACCGTGTGGGCTGAAAACTGGATAAGTTTTGTTTTCCTGCTTTGTAACTTACCTAGAAATAGTTATCTATCTATGTGACATAAGTCTAACAAATGCTGAAATATCAACTAGATTTTATGTACGTTGAATTGTTTATTTTGCGTAACCTTAAAATTATTTATGCGACGAATTGTTTTAAAGGAAGTAAATTGTAATAAACAATTTTACTTTACCAACATGTACCAATATTTTGTGTATATTTAGTTAATACGTCACTTCCCGTATCTGATAGTGGTAGCGTCCAATATCCACACCGCTTCCTGGAAATTCGCGTAATTTTACACTTGAATTATATAATTCCGAGAATATACCCACTGAAATATGCCGAATAAATACATGGAAAAATAGTTTGTATCATATTGTTAGAAGGAAATAACATGAACGTTTATTTTATTAATTAATGTCGTTGTAACCAGGAATATTGTTGTAATTTATTATTAATTAATATATTAATCCTCTTCTCGTAGAAATAATAATACTGAGATAAAGCTTCTCAATGAGTATTTTCTTATTTTCCTGCCTAACTTGATTTTAGTTAACAATAAATTAACTTACATTTAAATATATATTTTAATACACTGTGTAATATTTTTGAAAGGGAATCAAAATAAACTCTGACAAAAGATGTAAGATAAAAATATTGTTATAGATGTTTATAAAGCTATGGGATGTGGATATATCCGTGAAAGCAATAAACAAAAAATAAAATATAATTATATATAGTTGCTAGCTTATTATGGACATGTCTTCCATCCCCACATTAGCTTAATACGGCTTAGAGTAACAGCGAGATGAATACACCTGCCACCGGGTGCGTACGTGATTAATCCAAAGCGTAATTTCATTGAAATACTTGATAATTTCAATCAACAGTTTCTTCGTAGTTATATTACAAGAAATACTGGATGTGTTGTATAAAACGTGGCCGTTAACATTCATTTAAAATGTTTATCTCTTAATTTACATAATGGAGTCGCGATCTACACAGACTGCTCGGGGACGGTCCACACGATGATTCTCGTTTAAATTTATGTTAAGCACCTATTTGGTTGCTGTTTTGCGATATTCTGATAAGTACATAACACACATTATACGCTGAGATTGATATTTTGGTTTCCATTTGCCTAGAACTTTTGACACAAAATGGTCTTTATGATATAGCTTTTCGGTACAATTTATTAATAAATCACATAATATAACATTAGGAGACACACACAATAGGAGTGGGAGCAAAGTAATTGCAGTAATAAGAAAAAAAAACCAAGCTATTAAACAGGTAAATTGCGTTAACTCAGTTTCATTAAATGTTCTTCTAACGTATTCGAATAGTACCATGAAAGCACTGGTAGTTGAAGAAATATATTATTCTACATAGCTTATACAGAAACGAATAGTTTTCGTTATTGTAGACGAGACGACACGTCACGAGATTGTTCCAATGTTATCGGATGCAATCTCGTAGACCCTCGTAGCACCGGCGTAGATGTTATCTCTGCTACCGAATCTGATTATGTTTATGAATACAAAATTACACACCTGTTGTATTGATTAGTTCCATTTTATTGTTGAGAGTAAATAATTAAAATGTCAAGATTGTTGCATAATTTTTATTAATATAATACATTTTCATAAATATGTATATCGTTTAATTTTAAATTAATCATGGCTAATTATTTTTTTTATAGATAGGTTCTAAAATAGCATTGGTGTTATTAAAATGTCTAAAAATATGTCTCTTCAAGATTATTAGATCAATATAGAGATTATTACATTACGTGCACAATAAGTGGTAATTTTTTACTGTCTAGCGTCAGTTATTAGGTTTAGTGATATCATATATCTACGTGTGTCTCGTCTGTTTTTATTTTAAAACTTATGTTTGTTAAGATTCACCCCGGTTTTCGAACTAAAAGAGTATACGACACGCTTCTGCCCGTGTCATCTTTTGCGTAAATGACCGGTAATCGAAGGCTAAAAAATAACCTATGGACTTCTTTGGAGATTAAATAACACCAAAAACCAAAACCGATCCGATGATTTTGTTGCGAAAGATTAATTATAGACGGATAGACAGACCAACAGGCAGAGTTACTTTTGCATTTAAAATATATGTATAGGTATTAGTAAACTGTGAAGCACGTGTAAGCTGCTGCGATTGTTTTTTTTTTATGATTGAGTCAACCAATCAGAACCGCTTACTCTAGCCAATTTGATTTTTCGTTGATTTTCATTTGAGAGAAGATGAATACTAAAAAACAAGTTATACGCTAATTAAGATCAAGAGTGCAATACAAAGATCCCATGACGTAGTATCTAGGTAATCTGTATCTACTACGACGTGCTAAAAACTTTGTTTTGGCTTGCACTAACATCCAAAAATAAACAAATTTTCAGTAAAATAGAAATAGTGTTAGAATTTTTAGCTCTCCGGTATGTGAGGTAGTCAGGATGACGTAGAACTTAGTTAATTTTAAACGAATAATTTACTAAACAAACGAATCATTACAGAAAATCGCATATTACTACACCTTACTAACCTATTTTTCAGTGTAATCTATCAACAAGTCTGAGCTGAAGCATAATCAGCTGTTACGTACAACATTAATTATCTCTTATTTTCAGATCGCAATAAAACAGAGCGTGGTTTAGAATAATATTCTAACATTGTGCGTGATATTTAGAACAGCTTCGCATATTATATTTTGAGAATATTTTAATAGAATTCTTATCTTTTATCTAAGTGTGGATTATTAATCACCATGATCATAATATTAGATCGTTAATTGTTTGTAACGTTAATGGAGCGGGCATCCTTGGAAGCTAATCTCGAACGATGATCTCTGTGCAATACTGTCTTCCTGATACCATTACTCCCCAGGTTTCCTCTTTAGAATGAAATGAATCAATTGAATGCATTATGCATGCATCAAGTCTATTTGCAATTGAGACCACACGACATGACGACAACTTGTTAATAGCTGGCCAGTAATGGCATAGCTTAGCAACCCATTTGAAAGCACCTGTGCTTTATTCAAATCACTAAATACCTTACACGAACAGATGGTTCGACTACGAGTCGTTAAAATGGAAGTTGCTTCGCGTTAATAGACTTTTCCAATGAATCCGGGTACAATTTTCACCTCACCATGTACCCCAATTTGTCTAACCAAATCTGTGTTCTTATAATCTGTTCTATTTTGTTCGATGCCTACACATTATTTATAACAAGTAATGGCCAGTCGACAGACTTACAGTTATTATACAACGCGTAACGTAAATATTACGCTATTTGAGGGTGATTTCAAAGAGAGCCGAACGTGAAATTCGGCCGAAGTATTGAAAAGTAATAAACATCAGAGTTCTAACGACCTCGGTACTAGTTCGTTTTATATTGAACAAAAAAATGAGGAGGGCACCTCTTTTGTTCCCGTTGCTATTACGGACGGTTATGATTTTACTAATATTCGTGTTTTTACGTGTGGTATTTGTTTCCTATGAGTGCGTTGTTTACGTAATAACATTATTACTACCACCACTATACCACCACAATACCACGCTGTGCTGCACTCTCTTCATTTAAAATGCATTGTTATATATACGTATTGCATTTATATTTTTTTTAGTATGTTCATTCCAGACATTAAAATACTCGATTTAACAGTCGCAATTTGAAGTGCAGCTAGTTTTGTACGCTATTAAATAACTGAGGTGCACGACAACTAATTCATTTAGTCAGCAAACTGTATAGCTTAGAAAAATAACGCTTTTTATCACAGGAGACAGACGTGTAGGTTATATTTACAAAACAAATCATTAATTTACTAAATGAATGTGACAAAAAGCTTAATTGTCTATTCTGCGGGACTGTTAGTCAGTCACAATAGTGCCAGGAGTAGCACGGCACATAGTCACGAACACACTATAGTTGTCTAGTGTAGACTGCCGAACAGAGGGTATGTAAGTACTTACTTGAGGCTACGCTCTGAAGCATAAACTGTTTATCGGATTTCGACATAATAATATGCGGTGTCATTGAATTTGTTTCAGTTGTGGGAGTGACCAAGGGTAATATTAATTAGAAAAAAAAATGAAAATATTAAAATATAATTAAATAATCAAAAAACCCAACTGCAATTTTGGAAGTTGGTGGTAATTACATGAAACGGAATCATAGTCACCAAATTCGAAATAGCAGTTGGGGTTTTGATTATTTTTAAGAAAAAATGGTTGCCTGTAAAGTCGGTTTTACGGGCGAAGATTTTACGTGACAACGTCTTTTACCGATCATAGTTGAGTGGGAGAGAGACGCAAGGCATTCGGCGGGCCTCTCTCTCGTTCGGTGACTCATCGTAACGTTACCGAGCGTTACACTTTTTCATAAGTGACTCCCAGCCGCAACCTAATTTAAGACGTTGTC
This sequence comes from Athetis lepigone, assembly GCA_033675125.1. Lineage (NCBI taxonomy): Eukaryota > Metazoa > Arthropoda > Insecta > Lepidoptera > Noctuidae > Athetis > Athetis lepigone. Next base: position 13,347,889 of record CM066239.1, on the reverse strand, counting down.
ACGTCAATAAGGTTTTTTATTGGCTAGCGCCCCGAGGGCCCTTCGTACGTCTCCGTTGCTAAGCTCTCGGCAATGGCGCTGCGCCTGAGTTTCCTTCGCAACCATAGGCTATACAAATTAGGACGCCATGATGTTTGGTGTTAAAACGTTTGATAAGTTTACAGATTTGTGCAAATATTAGCTCTCTAATATTGATCATGTCTGCGAGCTTACATGCTAATAAGTTGCTTGACTTCTTCGATAGATCAATATTTTTTTATTAACAAACCATTTACTGAAATAACTTTGACGAGTCACAGATGATGGATTTTTAAGTTGTTTTTGTAAAGATTACGAGCTCTTTAAAATAATATAATTACCACTTATCGAAGACTTCTGTTAGGTATCACGCAATTAAAAACAATATATGTAAGTTTTGTAATATTTTAGTGAAGTAGCTTGAGGATATAGGCTAACGGATTTATTCTAGGTGCACATTTACGTACGTCCGCCAGTTTTAATGTTGACAATTGCATGAATATTATGACATACAATCAAAGTTTAAAATACTGTCTAGGTAGTTTGTTATTATTCCTGCAACCGCAACGTAACGTCCCAGGAAGAAAATGTCTTTATTTTAGGGTAATTTGTAAATTTAAATTTTCAGTTCAATTTTCTGTTCTTAAGCCAAATCTACTTTATTCAGTCAAGTTTTTATTCATTTTCTGCCCAACCAACATTTGAAAATAATGTATTATTTCATGCACATCTTTACAACTGTAATATTACTTGGACTACAATAATAATTTGTATGTATGTACACGAATACCTACGAGCTACGAGTACCGAGAGGTTATTATGTAGAAAAGCAATTAACATTGACTGCGTATGCACCACGTGCCCATGCAAATGCGCTTCAGAACAAAGAGCCGTAAAATAAACGCATACAATAATTACGACAATGCTTTTTGATCTTATTATGGAATGGATGCCCATACTTCATACACAGTTAGTGTCCAATCATAATATTACCGTTAGATAATTTTAATTGATGTTTTGAAATGCATTTGTTTATTAGTTCCGTTGTTTTACCAATCAGTGTTATGTTCGCGGAGACTGTTTTTATTGTCTGCGCGTAATGTTGGATGAATCACAGCATTCCTGTGCCTCGGTTAGACAATGAGACCGCGAACGTGTGTACATTTTGTTACTGGCTAACAAAAATTGCATAAACGGACTGACCTGCTGTGAGAAATTGATTTTATTTGTTTAGCTTTTACTGGATATTTATTGAGTTCTTTGAATTTTGAAGCATGTTAAATACTTACAAGATATAAAAAAAATATAAATGTATCTATGTACAGTAGGAACTGCGGTGTCTATACTGTACCGGGGAATATTTTTGTACTAGGTACATTAGGTACATACTTCTGAGGTTGAGGAACTTTCTGTATTATAATTATTTTATAGTTTCTTTTTATATAAGTATTAGATATTATTTTATTGCGATCTTTTCCCTATCAAAACAATCCATCAAAAACGAAAATCTGAATGATTTTTAAATATTTTCGGTCAGACGTCACTCGGCTATAATCTAATAACCAGACGTAAATACAACTAAAAGTTACAGGCGACAGTAAGAGAGCCATATTATTGCAGAAGTGCGTCGTCCACGAACATTAAAAACAACATAAAGTGAAACCAATCTCTCAGATGGCCGCTGCGGAAACTCGCCAGTACAATGGCTGACACACTTTAATGTATTTCTACATTTCCATATCAACATAGCAACCACATAAAAGATAATAATAAAAATAAATAAAACTAAGTGCCAATAAAATCCCAAATATATACGTGGGATATTAAAACTGTAAAAAACTGACAAACAAGGAGAGAACAAGGAAAAAATTCAGAGAAACCTCTTCCGTATCATGTAGCGAGCACAATCAGCCACGGACCCGTACATTTGTTACTGTACTAAGTATATTTGTTAGCAATAAAATGTTTGAGTTTACCTGATACCACCATCCGCTCATTAACTAACCAATTTTAATTAAGCTAGCGTGTAATTGGTCGAATAACGCGATAAAACTTATTTATCAGGTGGTCTTTATTCCACTTTGTTGTTTCCTCATAAAACTACACTAGATTTTGTCTGCGGCTTCGCACACGTGGAACTCTCATTTACAGACTGACCCTTAATTCCTTGTGCGTCTGTCGGGGTTAAAGAAGTTATAATACAAACAGCTTACTCAAATAAACCATCTCCAAAATATGAATTTAAATATCAACAATGATCAAAGTGAAACATCCTGTAGCAATCGGCAATAGTGTATAGCTATCTATTAATAAAATACTTGTTGTAATCGCTTCAGTAATTCAAGAGATTACCTCTTATAAATAAACAATGTAACATTAGTTTAGATGTGTAATGTAAGGACAATTTATTTGCTATTGTCAATGTGATTGGCGACAATCCTAAGAGTTATGTAATTTATGTAGCAGCCCTCGGTAAATTGTTAAGGAATGTTTATACAATTGTACATCCGTAATGGATGCTGACATAAATTGTGAATACTAAGACACATTACTTGATGTTTTATTATTACACTAGCTTCTGCTCGTAGCTTTGTCCGAGTGGACTTAGGTTTCACATAAAACATAGCAATTAGGGAGAAAGTTTTATTCATGTATTCAGTTTCTTAGTGAAAGATTTTTCTGAATTAGACTAGTTCTTGATTTTAGCGCATTAAAAACTCTTTAGCTTTATAAAAGTTATATTGAACATATTTATTTTGTAGTACACCTGTAGGTACAGTGTGTTTGCGCACACATTTGTGCACTATAAATTAACTCTGCGTTAATGAATGGGGCAGCTGAAATTGGTCTCGTTAACCAAAGTTACGTCGAAAGGATAATTATTATTTTACTAGCTTTTGCCCGCGGCTTCGCCCGCGTAGATGTCGAACTTCTATCCACAGTTTTAAGCCCTTTAGGAGTTGAATAAAAAAAATCCTTTCTTAGTGGCTTAGGCTTACTCTTCACAAAGAATAATCCTCCAGGTTTCGTGTCTCTAGTTAGTTATTGTTAAATATCAACAAACGCGTTGATATTAGTCAGTGAGTTTACTACCGGGGCAGCGGTAACTATTAGAATTAATCCGTAACCCCGGCACGTGCTGACTGCTGTTTGAGGCGCGAGTGGAACAAACGGTCCTCATCGGGCGGCGAGCTACCCATCGCTCGCCATTAGCAGTCCCGCGTCTACGGTGGCTGGTAGTCGCCTTGCGACTTTCGACGTCTACGCCTGGCTCATTGTCCCGGGCGTGAGGCTTGACGCTGCGTCATGCGCGCCGCCGCCTACTTCTCCAGCATGACTGCTTCGCAGAAGGAGGCGACGGCTTCCCATTCAGTCACCCCCGCCGATCGCCTCTAGAAGAACACGGCGGTGGCCCACCCAAGCGGGGCATACTACCATCGTATGCTCCACCGTGTGCTCTAGGCGACCATTTTCTCAGATATCCGTTTCTGGTGAGGACCTGTTTCTGGCGATACGTGAGAGCGCCCGCCGGGGCGCCTATGTGTCTCAGCGTTATGTTAAATAGCCTATAACCAAGGGCCAAGGCCAAGAGTATGGAATACAATCGTACCAAAATTGGTTAAATCCCTTTACTTAGTAGTTTTTAGCCCATGCGTGCACATACAGACAGACAAAAAATTACTAATTGCATTTTTGGCGTCAGTATCGATCACCAATCATCCTACAACAATATTAATCCATACTAATATTATAAATGCGATAGTAACTCTGTCTGTCAGTCTCTTCTTCACGCCTAAACCACTGAACCAATTCGAATGAAATTTGGTACAGATATAGTTTGGGACCCGAGAAAGGACATATGATAGTTTCCGTCCCGGAAATTCCCCGGGAACGGGAACTGTTATTCCACGCGGACGAAGTCGCGGGCAAAAGCTAGTTTTGAATTAATATATAAATTTTGCTTCACGACCCACTCTCATAAGCATACGAAACGGCACCCCACATACAAATCGAATCAGGGATAGAACCTGCACGGGGTTAAAGTAAACAATAAATTAATTTACTAAATTAATTGATTACTTATTGTTTTTGACCAAATGACCCAATATTTGTCACAAACGCATCGACAACCAAACACTTTTTACAACAGGGATAGAATCTGCACGAAAGAAAGCTGCCTGGGAGAGTCATTATTTTCACAAAAATCTTAACACCACTTTTTAGGAATCGTGACAGACGGTACAGCGCCATCTAGCGAAATTAAACGGAAACTATGGAGAAATTTAAACCGTTGCGCTTTGGGTTTAATATTTTTTGCATGAAATGTCCGATTTGAGTAATTCAAAAAGTAATTAGTAGGTGTTGAAACAGACTTGAATAAAAAATTATTAATTTTGGTAATGATGTATCCAATATTTTATTTTTTGATTGATTTGATTGATTGATGTGATGATGCGATTCTTTAGATTGACATAACTTTTTTATTTATGGACCGATTAATACAAAACAAAGACTAAATGTTAATCCCAGAAAACCGCAACGCATTAGTGAAAACCGCATTCAATTAGGTTAAGCCGTTTCTGAGAATAGCCTGAACAAACGTACAGACAAACAGACAAACAGACATACAGACAAACAGACAAAAATTCTAAAAATCATTGTTTTGGGTTCTATTGCGTATATAAAGTTCCCCTAATAAAGTTTTTCTTATTTATCTTCCATGTACAGACACCGACCTTTTAGAATTTTATTATATGTATAGATATTGTGCGCAATATAACACATTTCAAAGGTGCTTATAAGGAGAGTCTACCCACAGAACTAATGAATTTAAATTGAATTATATCACATTGATTTTGATTAGATATTTACTTACATAACAAAAGTAATAAATAGCAAATAGCGAATTGCAATTGCAGATCAATAGGGACCTTGGAATTAATGTTTAGGCCGGATAAGGTAAAATTTCTGTCAAAAAAGAATATAGTGGAAAAACAACGTTTAAACTTTCAACGACCAAACGACAGCCGGCTGTCGGGCTGCTATTGTCTTTCTATTGTGTCTCAAATCACGTGTGTTCTAAGGATTAAATTGTTTCACATTTTCTTTTGATCCCTTTCTTGTAGGGAAATATATTGAGGTAACCTGAACAAAGTAATTTGAAATAAATTGAGAAGTGCGCAAGCATGGGAGTTCCTTCTCTGCCTCTGGCTTGAGTTTTCGCACAACGGCCAGAACCTAATCACGAGCTTAACCCATTGAATGCTCTAATTAGAGACACAATTAGAAAAGCATTGTGTCTCGCGTCGGATAGAATCCACGTCCTAGACACACGAAAGGTTAAAGGGTAGTATAAATCCTAAAGCATGCAGGCACACGCATGATTAAGAAGTTTTATTGAATTCCTTTCCAGAACGGCTTCGTGGAGTGTCGGAGCGGCGTGGAAGAGTGCGGGCAGATGGATGACTGTGCGGTTGTGATGCCACGAGAGGGCTGCTGTGCCAAGTGCAAGGGCTGCTGGTACAACGGCACGGAGCACGTTTCCCACACCGAGTGGAATGAAGACAATAGGGTACTAAGATGTGAAGCTGGAGTAGTCACCATCACTAAGCCGGAGTGCTACGTGCCTTGCGAGAGACCCAAACATCAGAGGCACACACATTATAACTGCCCAGTCTGTGATGGTGAGTGACTTTTTTTACTTTTTAACCGGTTAATAATTGGACGAGGTAAGGTGGTCTGATATGCTGTCTCTATATGTAAAACACTGGGATTCAGCATTTGGTTAGATTGGAAGCTAACTTAACATATTTGGGATAAACTAGCGAAGTTGTTTGTAACTTGGGTGTAAAAACTTTATTTTTATTGTATTTTATTTGATTGTTTGTTACTCTTCTTCTTTTCGTCTTTGCTTTTTAACATTTCGACGACCAAGCGACAACCGGCTGTCGAGCTGCTATTGTCTTTCTGTTGTGTCTCGAATCACGTGTGTTCGAAGGTTTAAGTATCATAATCCTTTACGTTTTTAAAGACAATTTAGTACGTACTTAGGTACTTTTGTTTGGAACTTAAAATAATTTATCAAATGTTGTTCCATCTCTCAGCAAGATTATCGGAATTAGTGAAAGTCATGTAATAAACCTTCTAAAGAACGATAATGACTTGAAACAATTCACCAGCCATTTCACGCCAACTGTTCCCACCATATTTGTCGAGTATCTGAACGTTATTCATCTCACATAATGTAAGAGCGGGGCGGGTGCGGGGGCGCGAGGGCGCGGGCGCGCTGGCGCAGCCGTGTCTCGCGCCGCGCTGCGCCCACCCAGACGCGCGGGCCGCAAAAACAACCACCATGATCCCACACAAAAACAAACACACGCCGCCACGCGAACTTAATAAAACCATAACGGCAAGCAATTTACCTGTGCTTCCAAACCTTAACAAGTTTATTAAATTCCATAACAAATAATAGTAATTTACAAGATGACGACTTGATATCGCTTTTGAATATCGCCGACACATTCCAAACTATCGTTTTATTGCCAGTGTTTATATTTTATTAATTACCCGCCAGTCGCTAAGCGGGGAGATCAAGGGATCATCGGACGTTGCACCACGCTTTGGAAATAGAGGAATTAATAAGGTGTTTATCGTTCAACCTGCGGCTGCACAGTGATTTTTCATATGTGTGTAGGTACTTCATGTCGCGACAATTCGCCCACACACGGGACGACGCTATCCGACGACGGAACACATAACACATGTAACGTGACATAGCAACGTGATAGACAATGGACCACTCTGCCATAATTCCAATCCCGTTTCTTGCTCCATACCAAGTCTGAGATGACTGTTACAACAACAGAATAATTTAGTCATCTACTGAATGTAATTTAATATATAACAATATTGAAGGTTACGTGATACAATACAAGAAAAAAACTTGTTATACAATTATTTGCTATTCAATAACCCGCCTATAAAAGGCTTGCGATGCGGTATGTACATAGAGGTGGCGCCAAAGAGTAATTACTCCGTACGTGGATGCTAAATAAACAACAAAAGCATTTAAAGTCTGCAATAAAATCCCAGATGAAGCGCGAAGTTGTTTAACAAAGAATTGATCGTTGAAATTTTAGTGGTAATGAAAGCAGAAACCAATTTTTCAAATGTACTTTTGTAATGAAGATTGGAAGGGTCTGGAATTATTTTGAAATTGTTTTCTGCGCGCGGACCACCCGAGACGCGCGTTTCGCGAAGTCGTTTCCTGAATCGGATGCCCACTCTATAACTAGAGACAAAGAAATTGACAACGAAATAAGGTCTTATTATAGTCGACGGGGGTTCGTTAAAATTATATTTGTGGTGGTCTGCGAGTCTCCCACGGCGTTGCGTCTCTATTATTGTCCATAAATCAAAAAGTTAACAACCTACTTAAAAGGTTGGGGCGGGTGGGTTTTTGTGCGGTGGTCAAAGCGGCCGCCACGGCCAAGCTGCGGGAACCACGTCGTGTGCCCTCTGTTTGTTTGTTTTACGATCCCAACACTGCATTTGATTTTTTCTTAACTTGTTAATTCTTCACGATTCTTTTCTTATCAACATGGGAAATGTTTTTATGGAGCTTAAGTGAAAAGTGACGGTTAGTGTACAGCTATCGAGGCTTTAAAGAGTGTACAAAATGTGGTTTGTCAATTTATAGTCAATTTGTAGTTCTATGATAATTCATGCTAAGTAATCAGCGTATCATTCACATCAATATTGGTAGTATTTTCTTATCAAAATGATATAAATTAAATACTTATGTCAAATAATGCAAAATTTTGTTAAAATTTTACTTGAGGAAGAAAAGTTTTTACCCTAAAGAATCTAACTAATTTAAATTCAGGTGATGCTTTATAAAACCGCGGGTTATTAGGTATGCTTGCGACAGAAACCTGAGAAATTGAAATAATTAGCTTGTGATGTACAGTCGTGACGTGATGTGACTTTGTAATACAATAGTTTATTACCACAAAAGTTTTGAACCGAAATTCAGAGAAATATATCTTCGCTAAGTGTTTGGGCGTGTCTGTTTAACATTCATGTCTTGAGATGTATAGTTGCAGTCTTTATAAAATCAAATTGATACATGGTTTAAGATCCTCAATGGCACCTATACCATTACGACAATATAATCGGAAATATAATTAAGTAACATGTAATCGGGAACTCTAGGAATCAGACAATCAAAATTCAGTTAATCATAATGATCATACTTCGTTTTCCTTTAATATAAGAATAAAACAGAATATAATTGACTCTTTATTTTGTTTAACGTCTTACGTTTCTCGGGTCCCTGGGGTCCCGGACCTTTGGAAGGCGTACGAGGGGCCGAAGCCAACTCGCAGAGGCCCCTTGAGAATTTTATGAGAAATGAGATACCAACCGACGGTTATACCCCTATATGCACTATGCAGGTGCACCTAAGGATAATCCCCGGTTAGTGTGAGACTATTGTAGAACTATGTAGCAAACAAAAATTTTAAACTATGGGTTTGGGTTTTTAGGTGGACTTGAGACTATGGAGGGACTATAGCCCCTGCCTGACCAATGTTTGAAAGCACGGATAAAAAGGCAGGGGGTGACTTGCACACTCAGTAAATGGGCCCCCGAAAACGGCCGCTAGCACATAGTGACGTAGCCACAAGGGGGCAACATATATCGAGGTGCTCGAGGAGTGGAGAGGTGTTCCACGGCTATCAGGACAATCCCGGAAGTACGGTCAAGATCCCTAACAGCATCTTACTGGAATACTTCCTTCCCCCGAGCACGTTTGCTCTTGCGAATCTCCACTCTAACCAGCCAATTAAGGCAAGAGAGAGGGGGTTATTCCCAATTGTCGCCACTGTCAACGCCACCACTGGTAAGAAAGGTGGGAGCTTTGTTCCTCGTCAGTGCTTACTCTGGCCGGCCAATGAAGGCAAGCCAGAGATGAAGAACAAAGGGTCTCCCAGGTAATTGACTCTATTATTATGATATCAATTTATCACGTGTTTTTAAATCCTCAAAGGCTAGATAAATATTTATAGCGTATAATAAAAAGTAACGTATGCACGAAACCTTCATTACACAACTAAACTTATTATCCAATAGCGCATATGTTGGGGGGCACATTGTATGACAAAGCACATCGCTCATATAAACGGCGCGCACCAACGATGAATACTTAATTGTATGCCTACAAAAGGACAGCCTACTTTGTGTCGTCTCTAGTTTTACGACAGACACTTGACCGTTTTCATTGTCACAAATTACATTATTATATGCGGCGAGGCAGCGCGCGGCGGCGGTCCGGGCACGCGCCTTGGATCCAATCTCCGTGACTGTTGAATGAAACGCATTCTAAAATGAGGACCAAATAAATGTAAATATTGTTCACTGAAGCTTAAACGCTTAATCATTTTAAGTGGCTCGCCGAGAACCAAACCAACCAAACGGTTTGTCTACGCAGTACGTTGTTTATACGGACTTTTCTTTTTACCCTGTTGGAATCTCACGCTTGATAGTTTATATTCTGCGCGTACAATATACGGATTGAATCCTATAAAATAAATAGTATTCTAGTCAGAAATAAATGAATTGTAAATATGGCATCGTCTATCATAATAATCATTGCAGCGCAACGAATAAGCTGTAGGATATAACAGCAGTTTTAATTGCGAATGTATTGGATCAGTTTGCGTCAGTGTCTAGTGTTGCTCGTCCCGGCGAGTGGGCAGTGGGCAGCGCAGGCGCAGCGGTGGGCGCGACGTGTGCGGCCGTCCGCGCTACGTCATTCATTAGCCCTTGATTGATTCATCGTCTACCCGCACTAATTTATGGAGTTTGCGCTTTGTCGTAGTCACTGTGCCGCCAGAGGCCTCATTCCCATTTAGCGAACAATGGCTGGGATTTTTGTTTTAAGCTTTTACTGCTAATCTAAAGAGTTTGTTTCCCCTAAAAGGATTCTCTTTTGTATTCATTTATTAGCTTGAGGGATCGAAAGAACGTTTGACTTTTAGCGCTGCTATAAATTGATGGTAATGAGGTCGTGTATAAAATCTTAACATTTTATGCTCGATTAATGGGGTTGCTCACATTTAAAGGGTCCGTAATTTTTTTCGTATTGTAATGTTTTATATGGTGATATTTCAGAGTGCGTGATAAACGGGCAGCGTGTGTGGGAGGGTCGCGACGTGCGCATCCCGGAGGAGCCGTGCCTGTCGTGCCGCTGCGTGCGCGGCTCGCTGTCGTGCGCCAAGCGCGCGTGCGCCGTGCTGCCGTGCACGCGCGCGCAGCAGTACACGCCGCCCGGCGAGTGCTGTCCGAGGTGCACGCATCCTACTTCCGACAAAATACTACCAAGTAAGTAAACAAGGGTTTAAAAAATAATACCCGATCCAGATTATTTTCTATGGGCTTCCCCCGTGGCACTGCACCGCGCCCCGTCGCGTAGCGCGGGATGGCAGATTTTACCATTGCGCCTTCTCACGCATTTCCGCGTCGGCAGTGTGTTGTGCGTGATTTCTATATAAATTGAGAGACTTGCATACAATGGCAAAATCTGCCATCCCGCGCCACGCGTTGGGGCGCAGTGCAGTGGGTAGAGCGCCTTACCTATAACGTGGCAACTGGCAAAAAAGTGTTGGAGGACAAGCCACACACCAACTTTTAGAATAGACTAAAAATACCAAGGTCGATTCCACCTCTATCAAGATAATATATTTTTAGCCCGCTGCAGTTATTCCTAAACGTCGTTCATTTAAGTACGCCTTTTATTAGCTTAAAAATAATCCAAAATTCCAAACCAATCGACAGCTTTCAAAATGGCAAAAAAAGAAGTATATTCTTGTACGAGCATGACAGGTTTGTTCACATTTTAACATTAATTTAATCTCAGTTTCAGGCACCATGCTGTTGAAGCCTTGTATAATTGGGAAGGAGTACCACGCTCACCTAAGTCCATTCCGGGTGGATCCGTGCACGGACTGCACGTGTTTGAACGGCACGGCGGTGTGCACGCGACACACGTGTCCTGTGCTCACGTGTGGGGCACGTGCGCTACCCCCACCGCCGGGCAAGTGCTGCCCCGAGTGCCCGCAGGTCGAAGAGGCTAAGGCTGCTTGTATTATCGGCAGGAAAACTTACCAGGTCAGTTATTGACAAGAGATATAATTTTTAAACCGTTTTAATAAAACAACAGCTTTCTTTATATTCTGAATCTTAATTGAAGTGCTAAAAAGTTGTTAAGAATGTAGGTAAAAGTAGGAAAACTACACTGCTGGTATCATTTTTTTTTCAAAACGATATTTTTTTCAATGAGTCATGTTTATCCGCCCAGTTTTTCATAAGCCCACTTTAATAAAGACAGTTTCAGTTTAATTTTATCAAGTTGTTTTATCGAACTTTAGAGCAAAATCCACTCTCAACATTTTTTTTTATTGTTCCGCTGAAAATTGTGTTTATGACAACATATTTTTATTGCAATTATTTTGGTCACAGGACGGAGAAACATGGCAGCTAGATGCCTGCAAGTCGTGTGAATGCCACGGAGGCGAACCTCGATGTGCCATGGAACGGTGTCCAACTTTGACCTGTCCGCCAGACCAGACGCTCAGGCAACTACCAGGACAGTGTTGTCAGAAATGTGTCGATATTGACGGCATCTGTACGGTGTTCGGAGACCCTCACTACAAGACTTTCGACGGAAAGTTTTATAGCTTTCAAGGATCTTGCAAGTATCAATTGGCTTCAGATTGTGCTAATGGCACATTCTCGATCCGAATATCAAATGATGCAAGAAATACATCTCATTCGTCGTGGACCCGCACCGCAACACTCCGGATAGGCCCCACTAAGATAAATATGGGAAAGAAGATGCGAATAAAAGTGAACGGACACAGAGTGCAACTACCACATAAAGTTAACGGAGTTGCAGACATAGCTCGCAGTAATGGATCTGTTCTACTTAAGGCTGATATCGGTATACAGATGCTATGGGACGGTGACGGTTTTCTCGAAGTGACAGTGTCTAGTGTGTATAAAGGGAAATTGTGCGGTCTCTGTGGCAATTTTAATTCGGTAGCTAGAGACGATATGAAAACTCGTGACGGTAGGCTACTCAACGACACTTGGAGGTTTGGATCTTCGTGGCGAGTAGGAGGGACGCGGGCGTGTACGCGACGCCAGAAGCGTCCAGGCCCAAATAGGTATCGGCAGTCAAAGGCGATGAAGGCTCGACGGCTATGTCGCGGGTTCGTGCGGTACGAGGCGTTTACAGACTGTACAACTAAGGTGAATCCTCACAACTACCAAGAAGCTTGCGAGGTGGACGCACGCAGTTGTTCAGGCACGCGTTGTCACTGTGCGGCTTACCGCGCCTATGCGCGGGAATGTTCGCGAGTGGGCGCGGAGCCGCGAGCGTGGGCGCGCACGGCGTGGTGCGAGGGCCCGGCTCCGCCGTGGCTGAGCCGGCGCCGCAAGGGCCCGGGCGCCGGCCGCGCGCCGCCGCAGAAGGACTCGGGGCTGCTGGACCCCAGCGCGGTACCGAAGCCCAACAACAGCCGGTCCCGGCCGCCGCCCCCTATACTGCACTAATGCATTTGTGGCGAAGCTTCTACTAGTCAAAAGCCAGTGTAGCGACGTGAGGTAATTATAATTTGTTTAATTAAAACACACCTGCTGATAAATATCATTTTATAAATATACATATATTACACCCACTTAGTAATAAAACTGGATTCCAAAATAAACTTGTAGCAATATGTTTAAATCTTTTGTTTATTATTTAAATAGAATGTGTTTGGGAATGACCTGCATTGTTGCAGCTGTTGCCAAGGTTTTAAATAAATTATTTATAGTATTATTATTAATAATTTGTAAGAATTTACATAATGATGTAGTTTACCTTGTTTCAGAGTATTATGAATATTTCGCAACTGGACTGTTCGAGGGCTGCGTCTGAAAGACACAGCCAGCTTTAAAAGGAATGAAGATCTATCTACTTAAACAGTATTCATAAAACTATTTGTAGTTAAGTAAACAAGAATATTATAACTAAGACCACCTGTATAGCTCACTATTGCCTCGCCAGCACCTACCAGCATCCTGTCGCTCATTCCTTAGAAGTATATAGATATATTAAAACATTCGGATCGGGATACAGTAGCTAGCTGCTCTACGAAACAATAGAACTGCAGGTACCGATATGTTTGTAACGTAGTGCATTCTGTTTGTTTGCTGGTTGTTATATTATGTGATAGGCAAGCACTATGTTTTCATTTATGAAAATAAATTTAGTAATTTATTGCATTGTAATACTAAACGTTTCTGTAAAATGTGATAATTAGCTTTGAATATTCAGGCAAGAGGGGGACGTTTGGTAAAACATAGTTCAAATTGAGATCTCATCTGTAGGTAGTTCTTTACGAAATCTTAGATAAATCTAGCTATCCGAAGCCAAGATGCTAAAGAGATTGTGAGAGATATGTATAGATGTACATAAATACACGTAACACTGTACACTAAGGATGAATAGCTGTAATGTTTTAATCGAAGACTCTTTGTAAAGCTTAGTTGTTAAATACGTTACCAATGAATTTTATTATTTGACTTTGATGTATGTAAAAATATTTTTTTAGCTGAAGAAACGATAACTTTGTATTTTACGGTATTTATCACAGTTCGCGCTGGCGAATGTGTGACATCGAATTCTTTGTCTTTGTGAATGTGCTAAGTGCCATCAGAAGGCGGCTAAAATCTACTAAATTGTGATAATGATATCTGTCAATGCCTCATTGTTCTACGATCATAACTTACTTATACACTTTTTACTTATAATTGTATGTATGTGAATGTCCCTCAAATTATGCGCGTATCGATTATAACGTAGTGTTTAAATATATTCCAGAATATTATGTATATACAGTGCTTTATTGTTCGTCTGCAGAGTAATAACTTGTGTCTCGTTCCTGTGCTGATATTCAGACTTGGTATCGAGCCAAAACCCAAACATTCTGCTATATATTATGTAGTGTTATTTTATTTATTTAGTAGATTTCATCCGATTGTAAAAAGCCGCTTAACTCTTTTTTTTTAATATCTGATTTTATTTCTCCAAGACTCCTTTACACAATAACTATTACGTACTACTTATTTCGTATTATTAAGCAGGGTCTACGTTTTATGTAGGCTTTTAAGTTATTTAAGAGATTTATTTTTTATAATATTAATTAATTTGGTAAGTAAAATTATGTTCAGCATTAATGTGTCCAATATTATTTAACATGCCTACCACATGAGTAAGTTGAGTGAATCTTATTGTTTTATTATAATTGAATGTTGTAAAACAGTTGCATACAATTAAAATATGAATTGGTATTTCTTATTTACTGTGGTAGGTAATCAAACGCCATACGAAATTAAAATTGATGTCTATGTCAAAGATTGTGAGAATGTGGTATTTATAAAAGTGTCATAAAATCGTGAATAGTCCTTGTTATGTGCGTATACTTAATACATACTGACCCAAGGTAAATTAATGTTTTGAATGTTATTTACTTATTTGGCGATCCTGATTGTAATGAAAAAGATGAACAAAGAATTACGTAATAAATAATAATTATTATTGAAAAGTGTTTTTATTTATTCAGCCTGTAGCGCGTAATGGTTAGTTTCACAATTATAACTGTTTAAAGCGGAATGTTATCTCCAATGGTCCCATTACTTGTGTCTGGCTGACCGCCAAATATCTTAAAGTTTTATGTCATCAGAATTATCTAGGACAATTTGGCGTCCGCTTTAAAAACAGAGGAGTCATTATATTTATGTTGAATAGAAATCTTAAGAAATGAAATGATATCTCAACATTCTCGACACGAATATTATTTTAAGAATTAGTCGTTCTTACACCGGTTGCGTTCTAAATGTGGCTGCGGTAAATTGCGGCGAGTCTCATTTAAACATAGGTAATAGAATAAAAGATTTATTAATAAAGTAGATATAAACATTATACGCAATCACACACATCAATTAAACAAGAACAAAATATTATTTTGTACAATACATACATAATACTTTAATGATATTGACCAATGAAACAGATGTGATGTTTTCATTCCATCGCATGAAGTGATCTCGTCCAATGTTCCCAAGACTCGAAAGGTTGAAGTATTGAAATACAGTAGAGATTCCTTACATTAGATCATATAAATAATATAAAAGTGTGTAGATATATAAGTTTATTCTCCTGTCATCATCTCCATGAACTCTGAAACAATATATTAATTTGCTTAGTACTAGTTTGCACACGTACTAAATAGAATGCGGTTTATACATTATGCACTCTGTTTTATTATCAGGACTAACTATTGTGCTTTGTTTCAATGGTTTGTCTCTTGTCACTGCTGAGACGTACTCTTATATAGATTTTTAATATTTAGACTTATTATAATTATGGCCAGGTAATAGGGGACTTTGAAGCTGAACTCAAAAACCAAACTCAAGCATAAGTTATTAAAAATATTTTTCCAATAACAAAAACATGAGAGCAAAAGTTTCCCCCTTTAATTTTTGTCACTTTCCTCAACTTTCCTGCCTTCTGCTTGTCTTATTCGGTCTCGCATGAAGGCTAACTATAGCTAAGTAGTGGCAAACCCTCACCGTCGAAGTCCACGGTGCCGCTGCCGTCGGTGTCGATCTCCTGGATGATGCCGTCTAGTTCATCGTCTGTCAGCTGTTCGTCCAACTCGCGAAGGATCTCGCGCAAGCTTGACGTGGGAATGTAACCGTTGCCTGGTAACAGAGTATTGCAAGGTTTAAATATGGGTTTTAGAACAATCTAAAAGTACTCAAGACAAACGCAGTGGCAATGACATGATTATTAGGTATATTTGACTTATAAATATTAGGTGGGACTTGAAGACGACCCTCATAGCAATATCATATGGATTTAAGTCATGGAAAAGGGCTTATTTGAGCATAGAATGATACAGGAACAGTGTACGGCACTTAGTTTTTATTAGTGATATCAAGTATCAACGATTTGTTTTAAAGATTTTCTGTAAACAAGTTGTCTCACCTTCCTTGTCGTATAATCTGAACGCTTCCCTGAGCTCCTTCTGCATGGCTTCCGCGTCCTCCTCAACAATGAACTTGGCTGCCAATGTGACGAACTCTCCGAACTCAAGACGACCCGACTCTGGAATTTAAACAAGAACTGAATAAATATCAGCTATCTTACAAACTTATACTTCGGTAAACTAATACTAAGATGTTTCCTAGGCAAGAAGATGCATATGTCGAGCCTAGATATTTCTATCCTAGTTCACCTTATTATTTTCACAAAATTATTACTCGACATTCAATTACTACAGGTAATTTCCAAGTGCATAAATAAGCAGTCATATATCATTATAAATAGGACATCCAGGCTATACAAATATAGTTTGACATGACTCATAATAAGACTGCGCATTAACAATAGTTAAAAATATCTGATAAGCTCCAAATGTAACATATGAAAGGTCTGTGATATAAAAACTAAAAGCAGCAACACTACAAGGAACAACTAAAAAAACTCACTGTCAGCATCGACTTCCTCGATGAGCTCTTCAAGGATTTTCTTATTGAAGGGCTGCCCCATCATCCGAAGGATGTCCGCGACGAAGTCGCAAGGGATGCTGCCCGAGCGGTTGTGGTCGAAGCCATCGAACGCCTTGCGCAGGACTGCAACAAACAGATCTTGCTGTAAACCAATCCACCAGAACATTACGTAACGGTACTACGAATCAATCGCTCGCCGGCTCCTACCGTCAATATTTAGCGTATGTGACATGATTTTAATCGCACGTTAGATTTGGACTAGACTCTGATGACTTTTTGTTTGAAATTCGTTTTAAAGACTAGAGAAATGCTGTGTTGCACTGGCAATAAAACTAGTTAAACTGATCGTTCGACTGGGCGGTTAGCGATGAGATTAGGACATCGGTTCAATGCACTGAGATGCGGTGCGAATAAGTTGTGCAATGCAGCTATTTCGGTGCATCAGCGTGGTGCACCGGAGGGCTCCGGCGAGACGCGGCGCGCGCTCGGCGCATCGTTCGAATGTAGGGCGACACTAAATAACAAAAACAACCGACATGCCTGTCTGTCATAGCAACCCTATCAAACAATACTCTGTCCTTTTTTGAATGCCATTCGTGAATGTTAAATTCCTGGCTCTTCAAAAATAGCCAAACCGCGTTAAGGCACTGCTAAAGCGCTTCTTGTTGTAATTGTTTCAATAAACAATTATTAGCTTTGTAAAAGTTATTTGTACCATAACACTAGGATTAAACGTCCTTTGTTGAATTTTGGTGAAATTAAATTAAATTGTCAAGTCTGTTGTGTTCACTTGTTCTTCAGATTGCGTAAATTCACCCAAGGAAATTTTGCAGAACCACTAAGGGTAATTTTTCGAAATAGGATTAAAAACTGACTAAGATTATAAACGAGGGATTAGACAAGAAAATAGAAGTATTCGATAGGACAGTTTGACGGTGGTTGGCCTAGGAGGGATTGGAAAAATCGTCGGCCGATCAAAAAACTACACCTCACCGAGATCATGAAATAGAAACGACTTCAGTGGGCCAGGCAACACCGAAATATGACTGTGGCAAACTGGAATCGATTAATAATATTACTTTTTATATTGCAATCATCATCTCCCTAGCCTTTTCCCAACCGTGTTGGGGTCGGCTGCCAGCCTAACCGGATTCAGCTGGATACCGGTGTTTTACGTGGAGCGACTGCCTATCTAACCTCCACAACCCAGTAACTGGGCGACACGATACCTCTTGGTTAGACTGGTCAGAGTTTCTGGCTAACCAGTAACGACTGTCAAAGCTCTACGAATGACAACCGGGACCAACGGCTTTACGTGCTTTCCGAGGCACGGGATGTCAGTGATGTCTAAGATAAACTTTAGAAAGTACATATGAGTTGAAAAAGTCACATTGGTACTTGCCCGGATTCGAACCCACAACCTCTTACACGAGAGGCGGGCGCCATATCCACTGGGCCATCACGACACTTTTTATATTGCAATACGTCTGAAAAACACTATTCAGTAATTATTGCATTATTTTGTGGGTATGCTTCTCCGACGAATATTTTTTTCAAGTGGACCTCCACTTGAGAGCTCATTTTTAATAGTATATATCCTAGAATTGTCCGAGAACAGCTCCGTGCAGATTGCTTTTTAGGGTAAATTAAACAACCAGGTAGCATCATGATGTGATTTGACATCTCGGCTAAAAGCATGCGGTGCCTAAATATCGTGGATGTGGCTATAAGGCAAGACCAGTACAAGCAAGTACTAGAAACTGAATTATTGCCGCAAGTTGAAGAATGGTTCCTCAGTTGCCCAATAGTACATTTTTATGCACGGTTCTGCATCGTGTCTCAAGGCCAAGAATGTTACAGCATTCCTGACTGAAAAATATATCAATATTTTGCCCTGACCAGATAACTCAACAGCTACGATCTCTATTGAGAACATGCAGGTACTCATTAAGGGGACTGTCGCTAAGCACTTCATTACCACCAAACGCCAGCTCATTGCAGTTCTTATAAATGAGTTTTATCATAACACAAGTTTTCAACAGCCCGTTATTTAATGTCTAGAATGTATAACACGCCTTATAGAAGCTGTTATTACAGTAAAAGGTGGCGTCACAAACTATTAAATTATACCCAAAATATTTACTTACAACTTATTAACGCGTTATAATTTTTTTTATAAATAACAAGGTTTAATTTCACCTTTAAATTTCTTGTTTTTATAATCTTAATTAATAAGGTTTTTGAATAAAAAATACCGCTGGGGTCTACAACCAACCATTTTAATGAAAAAATCAATCCAACTTGATAATACAAAAATCGTGGAACTGTCCCTAATAATATGGCCAGGTACTGTAAGTATGTCGTATGTATTAAGTATATAAAAAAATAAATGATAATGACGTATCACCACACAGCCCAAACCACTAAGGTTATGGTCGTGAAGCACGCGCGTTTAGGTATTTCAGACTGACAAAAATCTATGGTAAGATTTTTGTAAATTCGACCCCCCAAGGGCAGTAAAGTAAGAGATAAAAGTTTTTATAAAAATCAGTCCTTTTCAGAGCATATTTAATTGAGCGATACCGATGCCCGCTGGCAGCAGAATTTGATTAAATTATCTAATGACCCTACGTAAACGAAGATTAGTTACCCCGTAATATCTTCTACCCATTCATGTTTATTTACTTTAACTGTCCATTTACACAAACTACTCATCGCTCTTTACGCAAACACGTTTGTAGGCATTGGCACAAGGTTTAGTGTGTGAGTGTGACCCCAAACTATATTGAATTCAGATGTGAAATACTCTTCAAATGGATAACTTGTACTCGTTGTAATAAGTCCATAATCATTTCCGATGACTAAACGACTGTAATAATTTTTTCAGAATAACTTTCTTGACTTTTAGTTTGATAGTCGTAATAACGAACGTGCGTCATCGAATTTAATATAAATATATAAAATTCTTATGTTGCTCACCGAAATAAACTCTTTCAGTGTTTTAATGACTTGCCTGAGTGATAAATAGTAAGGGGAACTTTTCATTTCGACTTTATGTATTTTGATGTTAAAGGATATATATACGCCACTTCAAAGTAGACAAAGACTTTGGGGAGAATTCATTGTCTTATAAAACCTTTGTAATCCGTATTTACGACTGATATAAGATACGTAGACTTTTGATGGTAATAAACACGGCGTAGTGCTACGAGTTCCGAAAGCTCAGTGGTCTCCACTCAGGAACCGCACGCCGTCTGCGTGCAGTTGAATTTTATTTGCAACCGTTTTAGACATGACACACTGAACCCAGCGCACGCGCACCACTACTTTGTTGCCATATAACTGTTTTTCCGCTTAACTGGGTTCCGTACGTAGTTCCTTATTTATTCTGGTCTTTTTCTGTTAATTTAAGCATGAAATTTTTTGTGACAGTTCTCAATGCATGGATTTTATTTACGTAGTACTCTTACCACCACAATACCACACTTAAATCCCTTCTCAATTGATATTTGACAAAAAATCCGGAGAGGTGAGTCATTATATTCTATTCAATGTTTTATAAGACGTAACATCCGTTAATAAATCTTAATCAGTGGACATTTCCCCGGCTCTAATTTCCTCAATTATTCAGGATGACGCGGGTTGTTTTGTGACGGGCGCAATTAGAATCAAGGATGAAGCCGACGATAAAACATTTTATAATCTCCTAATTATCCATGCATCTTAAAAAAACACTATTTACAACTTTTTTAATGTTATTATCAGCAGAGCGCGATAACGCAGTTCTATTCAACATTGTGCAGCTGTTCCATGTTATTTTGGCAACAAAATAGTTTTAAAAACATGATTTTTATTTCTGCCAGAGTGTTAATTTTAATCGTCAAGACTTGGCAGTTGTCTCAAAGTCCCATGAGTTTTATTACGGTTTTTTTCTAGACTTTAGCTGTTTATTAATTACCCACCCACAGGCGGTGAAATACAAACTCGACAGTGCTCTTCGCTAGGCTGCAATCTTCTGCAAACATTATATTTTAATTCGGGACACTGGTGAACCGATCTTTATCTAAAACATTTTGGTGTCGGGTTTCAAAATACCTTCATAATAAATAATTTCCACAACGTTCGTTTATAACACAGTTAAACGTGTTCTCCGACAATATAACTAAGATGAACTGCGGTAGTTTGTACTGGAAATGGTGTGTATCCGCTTCATGTTCATGAATGAGTGTAGGGACAGAAATGAATCATTGTAACAAATTGCATATAACGCGATATATCACGCATTTGGCTTGCAATCTTAACGTCCAGCGGCATCACTGGACCCGCATGATTTAGCTTCGTTGGCAAATATCGTGAAGAACATAAACGATTTACGTGTAGTTTATTGTGGACAACCGAACTTTAAATACCACAAAATTGAGTAGGTGTTGACTCTGACACCAGAGTGTTTTCTAAAATAACTCGAAATATTAACAACATGTTATGAAAATTTAATTTCTTCTTTGATGGTCTTTGGTAAGCTGAAAATATATTTATATTACACAATATCAATATTGCTGTGTAATATAAGAACATTATACCTTACCAAAACCTTACCTTAACAAAATACTGGCAGACTTGATACATTAAATAAAAAACGTCCCTTACGTTAATCCCGACATCAAAGCTCATAATGCTTTCTGAAATAGATACCGAAACGTGTGTAGTTTAAATAAAATGACATGAAATAGGCGAGTTTCTTAGAAAATAGTTTTACGCGTTTACGTCAAATAATGAAAATACGCTGTTCTCACCTCAATTCAAACATGTTGTACGTGAGTAAGTGAATTCGCGCCGCTTTCATGTTGTATACGCTGTCATGTCAATGTATGTAAACAATGTTATTTTGTAGGAATCGCAAACTATTGTAAACATTGGAAATAGCTGTAACCGTTTGAATTCAGAAATAATTTTAGAATTAACATTAAACCAGTGGCACACATAGCGTAAGCATTCAATTAGTCATCATTTGAATTTGGAACAGAAATATCGATAATAACGGTACATAGTTATTTTGAAGTTCTGGGAAATTGGTTCCAGGTTATTGGTTAAACAATGACGATAGCACGTTCTATCTGATTTCCACGGTCCGTTGGCAGGCTTCCAGCCGTGTTGCCACGCCGGCCAGCGCGCCCGCCACCAACACCC
This sequence comes from Athetis lepigone, assembly GCA_033675125.1. NCBI lineage: Eukaryota > Metazoa > Arthropoda > Insecta > Lepidoptera > Noctuidae > Athetis > Athetis lepigone. Next base: position 13,326,064 of record CM066239.1, on the reverse strand, counting down.
GAGCCGATTTTATGATACGCCCATCAACAAAAAATCTTGCAATACATTAGCCGTGTAAATAACTTGATGCAACTATACACTATACACGCCCGGATCCTTAGATTAATTATGTGACCAATCACATAATTAATCTAAGGATCCGGGCGTGTATAGTAACATGATACCTTTCAAGCCATACTGTATAATTGTAATTTTATCTAAGTACCTTACATTTTCTGACATGAAATCAAGCTGGTCTTTATATATAACTAGATAGAAAATTTTGCAAACAGAAAAACCTTTTTTTTATATTTTTACGACGCTTTAATTAATCTTTGGCCACAGAACAAGACATAAATCCCATCAAAGTAACTATAAAATTCCAATTCTAGGGACAAACAAAACTATTAACAAAAATAAAGAAGAAGTACGATCTAAATAATACTTAGTGGTGGATTCATAATAATCCTTTATAATCTCTAAATTATTTTTATAGTTATTTGGAAGACATTGCTTTTGATTGCGAGAACCTAATTCCCTGTATCACTGTTTTCTACAACATATCCGGAACATTTTCCTGTCTGTGTTTGTTTAACAATACATTTTTCATTTCTGTCGACAAGTTATTATCAATGTACCAGCATTAAACGTACTGTTTAATTTTCTTAATGCTAATGACACTAACTAATCGTTGGCACAGATACATTTAATCTTTAGTTTGTGAATACGTTCACACTTGTACTAATTAAAGTTATTAATTGGTAGCATATTTTATTCTGTTTCAGACAGTTGTTGTCTACTGAAACAGAAACTGCTATAGGTAGGCAATGCGAAGAAGACAGTAAAATGTAAGATTATTTAGACGTTTGGATGTGAAATGAATTCGCTGTAAACAATCAGTTTTCCTCGTGTTGTGTGAGTCAGAAGGCGCATACATACCTACATCGATATAAAATTAAACGCGATTCAGACAGGCATTGCAATGAAGTATCCTCGAAATATAAGGTGTCTTCAGTATTTACATATTGAGGCCAAAGGTGCGAATATGGCCAATAATTGTTATAAAAAGAACTGATTCTTAATTACCTATTCAGATTTTATATTAACTTTCAGATTTATGGACTATGTACACTTATTCAGCACAATTTAATGATTTTGGTTTCGTTTAATGATTTTGGTTGCACTTATACAGTTCTACTTCTAAAAACCGCGGTCAATGTCGTTATAATGGGAAAAATCGTCAATCTAAAGGGAAAATACACATTTATTTAGCTCTAACCACCACGATGTACATACATACGCTGAACAGACGCGTATGTTGTTTTTTTTTTAATTCCCTTTACATGGTAGACTTCCACTTTTGTTGAAAAATTTTCTTTCTAAGCAAGAACAGCCAACCTCGTTTGTGTTTCAGAGTAAGTTAATACTAATATTATAAATGGGAAAGTGTGTCTGTCTGTCTGTCTGTTTGTCTTTCTTTCACGGCAAAACGGAGCGACGAATTGACGTGATTTTTTAAGTGGAGATAGTTGAAGGGATGGAGAGTAACATAGGCTACTTTTTGTCTCTTTCTAACGCGAGCGAAGCCGCGGGCACAAGCTAGTTGCTTATAATCCTAAGTTAATTCCTTCAAAGCAATAGTGTAAAAAAGCGCGATGCATAGCACAAAAACGCCCCTTTCAATTATCATCAACTACTTTTCAGAAAAGCCATTTATTGTCTCGTGGAATCAACACATTCTGGAACTTAAATCTGTATGTTTTTTATAATATTTGTAAGGTAAATAAATGAAGTGGTCAAGACATCTAAAGCCCCCTTAGATATCTGCAATACCAGAGACAACGCAACGTAAAGCAAACCAAACGTCCAAACGTCCTTTTTTGTATACTTTTAATAGTTAGGAAAATTTGTTGCTAAAAACGTAGTTAAGCCCAGTATGAAACTCTTAGTGGCCATTTTTAAAAGTCTTCCCCTATTTTCGTCTCCCTAATTAAACCCACATGCAAAATTTAAATCATTAATTTCTTTCTCCACACACGAGTCCCCTTTTATTAACTTCATCCTCCATTGTATAGTTGGCGTATCGCCAATACTAAGCTTGCGTTTTTCCTAACTATACATAAATGATTTATGTAAACATTATAACATTTTCATGTTGTATTTTAAAACGTTATTTATTCGAGCGTTTGGATTAAAAATAAATGTTAGCAATAGATTTGTTAAGGTCAGTGAACTTACCGGCAATTTGTTCTGGGGGGAGCTCATCGGCCTGAAAGTTAAATTGAAATATTATTTTATTATTAAAATACAAAAATATAAAACAGCGGGACTTTGTAAATAAAATAAGAGAGAGTAGCTATTAAAGTCAGTTCTATTATTTATTAAAGTTGCTTCATTGTGTATCGGAATGCTTAAAAGATTCTTTTGTTAGCTTTATTTGTGTTGGCATAGGTAAATAAAAATATTTTCGTGAAAAGATATGCATGAAAATATTTATTTAAATACGTAAGTTTCTATGCAGATAAATGGGTGACAGACGTAACTTTCCGTGGGATTGCGTTACTAAAGCATAATACATTTATTTTATGTGCAATTGAAACTAAAATAGACCAGTGGAACTTGTGTTAATGCTAGTAAATTTATTTCAAGCTGACTTGGAATACTTAAAACTTTATGATGCTGTACATTACTTTGAAGACCGTAAAACTCATACGAGTGTAGGGAAGTACGTAAATATAGTTATTTGCAAAACTTTGTGTATATTTTAAAGCAAAAAATATTTTCAGTAGGAGTATTCTAATGTGTTTCAGTATTTGTATTATCTCTATGTAAATTGTATTGCACAACGCAACTCAAATATTTTAATTATTTTTGAAATTTTATTATTTCTATTTTATTGATAAATAAATATGAGGTAATTCTAAAAAAATATGCATCTTTATCGAAATATAAATGAGAACCGTTGAAATATTTCAAAATTATAGAATAACTAACATCACAATCTCTTCTACTTTATTACCTTTATAGCATTTAATGGTAATTACAATGTTTTATTTAGTAACTCCTAAAACACAAGTAGACCACATCGATTAAGAAAAATACGATCAGAATATAATCTCGAGAAACTATGTGAAATTGTAATTAATTTGAACAGCGCAGCGAACGGAACTTGCAAACATGAAATTCCTCTCATTGTGTTAAAAGCTTTCTTAAAATAAAATTACTGATTAATTGCTATGGCTGTCTATTGAAATTGTATTGTAGTTCTTAAATAAAACAATATTGCGATACTATATCTGAAAACTCACTATGCAATCGTTTTATTCAAGCTAATAAAATATTTTTTATTGTGAAACTTGACAGCTGCACATTGTTTAGTGTCATGTTATTGTCACTCGTAGATTTAACTGTTAGAATTTAACAAAATAAACATAAGTTAGTTGTCACTTCCGCGACGGGTGTCACTCAACCACAAAATCGTTGGGCCGTACGACGAACACAGTGACAGCACCTGTTAGCATCCACTCAACGCCTATCACCATCTGTTTTCTTCTTAAATATCCCCTCATATTTCATTTCGAGTAATTAGTAACATGCCTTAGCCAAATAATTTTTATTTTAATTTATAATAAAGTTATAATAAATCCATTTATTTTCATTTTCTGAACACCTACCCAGTCTGAAGTATCCAGAACCATGTTTGATGTCACTAGTTAACACTATGAGACGCACAACACGACTGCCCGCTAGTCTGAAGTTTCCAGCGTTCAGGGTTATTTCTGCTGCCCCACGAGTAAGGCTGGCCTTTCTGATACTTTCATATATACCGGGCGATGTGTGCGGCGGCAGCGGGGGCCCCGGGGGCCGGGGGCGAGGGGCGCCCGGCGGCCCCTAGTCCTCCCCGGCTTCCTGCGCTTGCGCTGACCAATGGCGTGAGCCTCAAACGGCAGGATGCTAAAGTATTTTTAGTAGAAACGTGGTTATGAAAAACGTAAACAAGCGGTGCGTGCGATGCTGAAGCGTGTAATGTGCCGCCCGCCCCCCGCAACCTCGCCGCCCGCCCAAATGACCCCGCTACTGCCGTGTCATAAATGCGAATAATTAGGTATAATTTTAAAGTCGTTTGTCGTGTGTAGGCAGTTTATTATTATGATGTTAGGAAATTGCAGTTTTTCTTTTATCGACGCAGTCGTTATTAATTATTATCGAAATAAATTTTATTGGTGCCCGCTTATATCTCTACCTACGTAATTCTCAGAACTGAAGGAAAATTTTGAGCTTCATTATTAATACATTTTCATATTCGGCCTATTCATCTTGATGTTACTATCATGTTGGGGTTGGGCTTATAGTCGTAACAAAGTTGTGAATGTGATTTATTCAACGAGTGTGAATAAGCCACGGTTGGATGAGCTGCTAATTGAGCAAGTGAGTAATTATGTGCATGATCCAATCGTCCCACGTGCGTTAACTACGGCTTATTTTACTAGGTGGCGTCAATCATTAGGGCATCACGCGCCATTAACTTTTGCGCCATTAAAAATTAAGACGGGGCTCGGGGAACAGACTTGACGTCACGTCACGGTACCTGTTTTGGCGCCCATTATACCTGCCGTTGGATTAGCCAAGCTTTGTATGATTTACGACAAAATGTGAAAATTTTCTTATGAATAGTCGCTTTTATTATGTACTAGCTTTTTTCACGACGTATTAGAGGTCAAGAAGTAGTCTAATATAATTAATTATTTCGTTGGAGTTCAAGTTACACGTTAACTTGAACTTTACATACCTACATATTAGTAATTTCATTAAAAGTTTACCCGTGAAAGCGTAAGTATTTGTCAGACAGACAACGTTACTTTTACATCCATACTAATATTATAAATGGGAAAGTGTATCTGTCTGTCTGTCTGTCTGTCTGTCTGTTTGTCTTTCTTTCACGACAAAACGGAGCGACGGATTGACGTGATTTTTTAAGTGGAGATAGTTGAAGGGATGGAGAGTAACATAGGCCACTTTTTGTCTCTTTCTAACGCGAGCGAAGCCGCGGGCAGAAGCTAGTTTATAATATTACTATAGATGTGAATTTCAAGTACTCTTCAAAAGTTTACTCTGGTTGGCAAAATAATAATATTTATAAGAGTCGGAACGAGCTAGATGTGCATGCCGGATGTAATGGTTTAGCAAGCAGCAGTACCAACCTAATGCGGTAATGGTAGATATATTAAACTAGAGAAGTTAATTAAAGTATTTACTTACTGTAGCTTTTTTAATGGTTTGCCTTTGGTATTAACTAAAAAATAAGTTTTTATCTAGTTACCTATTTTAACAAAAAAAATATTCATCTAAAAAATTATTAAGGAATCTGGCCTCCGTGCTAGCAACGTGTCAGGCAAAAACATTTTTTTATAAGAATGAGACTATGCGACTAACTAGACTAGGATCCTTTAGACCGTTCCTTTACCGACCAACACCGTTGCGTGTCATGAACGCAGCTACAAGAATTGTCACAGACTTTTGCTCATACCTTTCAATACAAAAAAATATAACTTCCAATAACAGAACGATATCATACCTATATGACACGCAGATGATACAGTAACTTAGACCGTTTTACATGGGTATGATACCTTCTAATGGGCTTGGGCATTGCAGTTTATGTTTATTCCACACTCGATACAGTCAAAGCACGGCCTGCTATGGCCGTGTTTTGACTGTATCGTGTGGATACGACGTAGCAATCAAAATGTCTTTTATGCCTCAAACTTAAACGGAACCCTTCATACACGGTACACAGCTATATGCTACTCGGTAACAGAAAGTGGAATTTTCCTGGATGAGTTCAACGAAAATTCCATTCAGATTATTTCAAAATCCATTAAGAGTAGTTACAGAGCAAGAAACTAAATTCAAATGTAGAGTAGAGTAATTAATTTGTATTACACATTTGACCCGCTACGAGCCCACTATAAATATGCTCGGAGATCAAACAACTAGTAGCTATAGTTTGGCAGAAAATAATATCTACAAACACTATACTTTAAAAATATTCTGTCAGCCATTCAATTTGACAACCTACATTGCGAAATCAAGATGTATGGTTGAAACTGCTGCCCATGATTTACTATATATAGATAATACTTACAGGGCGATTGAGACGGTTCCTAGTCAAGACAGACGAAAATTTGTAATACTTTGACAATTCAGGTTATATTCCTGCAACTGATGTCAGCAGCCGTATCAAATATATAAACCCGAGTAAGCCGTTTATCCAACTACGCCACTGGAAGGCAAAGTAAAGTATTCCTTTTTAAAGAATCGTCGTCTGTACTATATTCAAGTACAATTTTAAACTTAGCCTATGACACTAAACGATAAGGCAGCTTTCTACCAGTAAAAGATGTTTCTAAAAGGAGCCCGTACTTCCAAAAATTACCCGTTATAAATAAACAAAAAAAATCTTCAAAACAGAGAGACGTAGAACGCTGCTTTATAAAAAAGAAATGAGACGCATATTAATTTTATGAAAATAGACATTGTTTAAAAACATGTCCTTTTGTTATTGTAAGTGTGTTACTCTTTCGAAAACAATTAGGCGCCAATGACAATCCATCATCGCGGTAGATGAGCACAAATGACGCTTGAATGAGTATTTGGCACAGAATTGGTTTTCAACAGTACCTAACGTCCTTTCGTCCCTGGTACGTTGCACCCACTAGTTCCAATACTTGCAAGAACATAGTATTTAAAAACATGACATGCAATTTTTTGTTTTCCATTTTGAAAATAAATCCTTGTCTCTCGTAATGCACAGTTATTTTTAAATTCGTGTGGATATTGCTTCATTTCGTGTTTATTTTGTTGCTCTATAAATTTGTCAAGCTTCGTGCTGATTGTAGCTCTCAGCTCTGAAGAAAATGTTTTGGCTTTCTTAATTATAATATTATTATTATCGTCTTTATATTTCAAGAGACATCTAATTCCGTTCGCCTTTTCGTCATGGTGTTTTCCAAGAAAAAATGTTTATTGTATGTATACTGGACTGTTATATCTGACCTGAATTTTGGTACGTACGTTATTGAGTTGTACAGAATTGTTGTTTTAAATTTTGTTTACCAAACTTAAGACGGTTACATAAAAGTATTTATAAGTGCAAGTGTGCAACTAACCATTGTACATGCCTAACGCGTTTTAAGTAAAATATTTCAGGAATAAAATTAAAATAAGCTAGGTTCCGAAAATTCCAGAATCTCCTCGTATTTTGCCAGACATTACTCTGCCAATCCAACGTCGATCGATTGTTTTGCTAAGCTAAAACGTAGATTTTATTTATTTTTTTATCATCAGATCGAAATAAACCATCGAAGTGTAGACCAAGCCCGGCAAATATTTTATGAGTGATCTATGTGCATATTTTCAGACTAACGTATGCTTGCGATTTCGTCCGCGTAGAAGTCTGTGTTGTAGACTTTGTTTTATTATACCATAGAATGCGGTACTTTGTAGGGTATACCGCCGTTTACCCGAATTTTATTTGCCCTAATTTCATTTGCCATAATAGCCAACAGCCATAATATCATACGACATAATACTCATTTGCCCTACTCTCATTTGCCATATTAGTCACGTGCCAGAATCATTGTTTCCCATAAAGTCACTTACCATAACATCATTTGCCATAATCATTGTAAGCCATAATTATCACATGCCATAATTATGATATGCCATAACATAATTTGCCATCGACATCGGGTGTATAACGGTTGTTTATATCAAGAGAAATTGGATGCAATTGGGACTTTAGGGCACCCCGACTCGGACAGGTTAGGTTAGAAGGGGATGGCGGGGTCGTGTGAGCGAGCGAAGCGAGCGAATAGACCCCGCCATCCCCTTCGTGGTTATTTTTTTATAAACCACACAGAAGTAGGAGCCCCGCGAAGCGGGGCTCCGTCGACCTAGCCCACGATCAACCATGCACAGAAAAAAAAACCATTACGGGGCTTAAATATTTGTCTAATACTTGTTATGCCATTTAAATATTATGCCATTTAAATATTATGTCTAATAATTATTATGGCACATAAAAATATGGGAAACAATACTTATGGCATTCGTATCTTATGGTATCTAAAATTCGGGCAATTAAAAGTATGTCATATGTCTATTAGGGCAAATGAAACGTTCGGGCAAATGAAATTCGGGTAAATGAAATTCGGGAAAATGATGATTATGGCATATAATCTTCGGGCAAACAATAGACAACCACTTTGTAGAGATGTAGCTTTCCGTAGCGACGCATTATCATGATCAGAACAGCTTCTAAGACTAAAAGAGTTAAGGTTATCCCATACAAACAAAACCTAAGCAGACTTTGCGTCTTTATAATATTAATTTAGATAAAAAAACCAGATAATTTAAACTATTAAATTGTGAAAAAAAAAAGATAAAAAACCAGCTCTATAAATACCATGCGAATATAATATAAATTCAACTTTACATTTCATATAAATTATTCCGTGGAACTCCAAATACAAATACGATCCCAAGATTATGTTGTAATTTATTCATAACTAGCTTTTGCCCGCGGCTTCGCACGCGTAGATGTCGAACTTCTATCCACAATTTTAAGCCCTTCAGGAGTTGAATAAAAAAAAATCCTTTCTTAGTGGCTTAGGCTTACTCTTCACAAAGAATAATCCTCCAAGTTCCGTGTCTCTAGTTAGTTATTGTTAAATATCAACAAACGCGTTGATATTAGTCAGTGAGTTTATTTCCGGGGCAGCGGTAACTATTAGAATTAATCCATAACGTGCTGACTACTGTTTGAGGCGCGAGTGGAACAAACGGTCCTTATCGGGCGGCGAGCTACTCATTGGATTGATCTCCATTCGCAGTCGCGCCTACCGTGGCTGGTAGTCGTCTTGCGACTTACGACGTCTACGCCTGGCTCACTGTCCCGGGCGTGAGGCTTGACGCTGCGTCATGCGCGCTGCCGTCTCCTTCTCCAGCATGACTGCTTCGCAGCAGGAGGCGACGGCTTCCCATTCAGTCACCCCCGCCGATCGCATCAGGCAAAACACGACGGTGGGGCCACCGCGTGTTTTACCCAAGCGGGACATACTACCATCGTATGCTCCACCGTGTGCTCTAGGCGACCATTTTCGCAGATATCCGTTTATGGTGAGGACCTGTTTCTGACAACAGGTGAGAGCGCCCACCGGGCGTCTTTGTGTCTCAGCGTTATGTTAAATAGCCTATAACCAGCCCAAGAGTATGGAATACAATCGTACCAAGTTTGGTTAAATCCCTTTAGTAGTTTTTAGCCCTTGCGTGCACATACAGACAGACAAAAAAATTACTGATTGCATTTTTGGCATCAGTATCGATCACCAATCATCCTACAATATTAATCCGTACTAATATTATAAATGCGAAAGTAACTCTGTCTGTCAGTCTCTTTTTCACGCCTAAACCACTGAACCAATTCAAATGAAATTTGGTGCAGATATAGTCTGGGACCCGAGAAAGGACATAATTATGATAGTTTTCGTCCCGAGAATTCCCCGGGAACGGGAACTGTTATTCAACGCGGACGAAGTCGCGAGCAAAAGCTAGTTTTGAATATATATATATATATATATAATTTTGCTTCACGACCCACTCTCATAAGCACACGAAACGACACCCCACATACAAATCTAATCAGGGATAGAACCTGCAAGGGGTTAAAGTAAACAATTAATTAATTTACTAAATTAATAGATTACTTATTGTTTTTGACCAAATGACCCAATATTTATCACAAACGCATCGACAACCAAACACTTTTTACAACAGGGATAGGACCTGCACGAAGGAAAGCTGCATAGGTGGAAGGGTCATTATTTTCCCAAAAATCTTAACACCACTTTTTAGGAATCGTGACAGACGGTACAGCGCCATCTAGCGAAATTAAACGGAAACTATGGAGAAATTTAAACCGTTGCGCTTAGGGTTTAATATTTTTTGAATGAAATGTCCAATTTGAGTAATTCAAAAAGTAATTAGTAGTCGTTGAAACAGACTTGAATAAAAAATTATTTATTTTGGTAAGGATGTATACTATATTTTACGTATTACGTATCAACATTAGTTCTATTTTTAGTCTTAAGATGTCGTTGCAAGTACTATACTTAATTGCGTAACGTAATATTTTACTTCTTGAACTCACTAAATTAATCATATCTTTTGATAGAGTGAACCGATTTCGATGAAACAAAAACTAAGTTAAACCTCAAGTTGCGTATAATTTTTGTATATAAACATTGTCAGCATTGAATCCGTAGATTTTACGTGATGTGCGCACAAACAAACAGACAAACAGACAAACAGACAAACAGACAAAAATTTCAAAAATGATGGAAATGGGTTCTGTTACTTATCTTTTCACACGCTGGCTATTTTTTGTTTCAATTTCTTCAATGTACAAAAATGACTTTTCTACAGATTTATTATATGTATAGATAGCGAAGAAATTAAATAATGTTATAAGAATTTATTGTGTGCGTGTGCAAGAGTAGCGTTATTCAGTGGCATAATGTAATGGGTGGTTGCCAATACAAATGTACTGACTATAAATCAATCGGATTTTTATGACCACTGGAAATCTCGAGACAGGTTATTTTCAGCAACAGTTATGGACTCGGCAGTTCATAAAACAATTCGCATCCAGGACAATTGTAAAGTTAGGTTCAATGATCAAACGACGAATAGTAATAACATTAATGCTATTCTTTATATATGTATTTTTTTAATATTAATCTTTCAACGACCAACCGACGGCCGGCTGCCGCGCTGCTATTGTCTTTCTATTGTGTCTCTAATAGGTTGTGTTCGAAGTTTTACTAATATAAAAAAGAAACACTTTTTTATGTGAAAGAATAAATAAATAGAAAACAATGATGCCAATTTAAGACCCTGCACAACTTATAACTCCTAGAAATTGGCGTGAGAATGCAACAAGACTTGAATAGACAAGTGCCTTACCTACTCCGCTCTCCTTAGCGAACGAGAACTGGCTCAAAACTATAGTATACCGCATATAGTATTGTTTTTTTATGAATTTCGATTTTTAGACGTGGTACGCGCAAAGAAATGCCGAGCTTTGTCCGAAGGTTCTTTGATTTGTAGCCCGGTTCCCGAGGGAGATATGTTAATTTTTATTATTGTTAAAATGTATATGTTACAGTTAAAACTAGTTTTCAGATAGAACGCGTTTTTCCTAGTTAAAACTAGTTTTTACTAAATGTCTTTGTTAAAACTAGAAGTACCTAATGCTGAAATTTTAATCATTCAAAACTAGTTATTACTAGACAAAACGCGTTTTTTCAAAGCTAGTTAGTTAAAACTGTTTCGACTCATCGTATAAGCATACCATCCCAAAGCATAAGTTTACTTAAGCATAACAACACATAACCATAACTCTTAGTCGACGGAGCCGCTACGCGGGGCTCCTACTTCTGTGTGGTTTATAAAAAATAACCGGCGGAGTCTATTCGCTCGCTTCGCTCGCTCACACGACCCCGCCATCCCCTTCTAACCTAACCTATCCGAGTCGGGGTGCCCTAAAGTCCCGATTGCATACAGTTTCTCCTGATAAAACAACCTTTAACTATTAGACAAATAAACAATATGCGTTTAACTTTATGCATATCATGAATAAAAACCATAGGATATATACAATATTTTTACTTTATAATACAGTATGCTAACCTTAGTTTATTTAGTGCCAGTTGTAACTAAAGCTCAAAGTGACAACTAGTTTTATCTAAAAATCAAATATAAGTGGTAAATTCTAGTTTTGTCTAGGGATTTCTAGTTTTAACAAAGGCATTTAGTAAAAACTAGTTTCAACTAGGGATAACGAGTTCTAACGAAAAACGGGTTATAACTGTGACATATATTCCTAAAGAAGTTTATAAAGGGATATAATAATAATATCTCACTCCAGAGCAAAGGCCTCTTCTCACACAGATAAGGTTCTACCATTGATAACTATACGCTTGCTTAAGGCGGATTACGGAATTAGCGATTTCAGCTTATATTTCTTTTATTAGTAATGAAAGAAATATGAGCTGGAATCGCTGTCCGCAGCGTAATATCTTCAGTTACTGCTCCACTTCCGTGGGTCATAGCGTAATGTGATGTAAGTAGTAGCCAATTGGTTATTATGATGTATAATCTCAACGTTTCAACAAAATAAGTTCTATATTTTTTGCGTGAAAGAGTAACAATCAATCTTCACATGACATTTATATATTTAAAATCAGGTGTTCCCAATTTCATAAAACTCAGTAATTAATTTTTACATCTTCAAACTTACGTTCATAACTGGCACTAATAATGCATTTGTGTTTCTTTTTTTGAAATAAAAAAAGAAACACAAATGACGAAAACTATTTTTTTCGACGAAAGAAGGCCAGCAACCTCTGCCCCAGTAAAATAATAGACGATCCAATGAGGTTATTATTCAAAACAGTATTGCTATACTTTTACAAAATAATGGCCTTAGTTTCAGAGGTTTTTCTTTAAGGAGTCTATAGTCTTAATAACTTTGAGTATTTGTATTACGTGATGCTGGCAGTATTTCATCAAAAAAATTAGAAATGCCATTTGTGTTAATTTTTTTGTTTTTACTTGTCTGTAAAAATAATGGCCGCCACTTTTTATTTAATTTAACGGCCAGTTCCAGTATTAGGATGTGAAAAATCCTTAGTGTGTTTATACAAATGGAAAAGAGAATGTAGTGATTGGTCAATAGACTCTGCTTAAATGTTTCGAAAATGAATCCTCAATTTCCGCTTGAAACCATAACGGCTAGTGGCCTTCCTGATATCGAAAGGAAGCGCATTCCAGAGAAGAGTGGATTGAATCCGAAAGGAAGAATGAACTAAATCCGAAGTATGAGAAGGGCAAAGTAAAAGAAGATTGTTGGAAGATCGCAGGTTTCTAGAGTGCGAAGAACACAAATATTAGAACTGAGATATAAGATAGGAAGGAGGGGTGGGACAGTGTAGCAAAGAGAAAAGCGTAGTCAGAGCACGCAAATTTCGCCTCTGGCGAATGGGCAACCAATTTTGCTCAGACCTGTAGTCAGAGACATGGTCGTATTTTCTCAAGTTGAAAATAAACCTAATACAGTTATTAAGGATTCTGTGGGTTAAATGTCATCTCATCTTGCCTAATTAATATAATACATGCCCATGTAACTTTCAGCAGATCAAAGACCGAGCTTTGCTTCGTTTATTTAGCCTTTAAATCCTAAGGTACACTATATTAAAGATTGTAATTTTTAAAGTATTCAAACATTTTATCATAATAATTTATAAGAACTATAACTTAATAGATATAGTTCTTATAAATTATTATAATAAAATGTTTACCAACGTCTGTTATAATACAGACGTTGGTAAAAAGGCTGCCAGGCTCAAATGGGATTGGACGGGTCATGTAAGCCGCATGCATAGCGACCGTTGGGCAAAAATATCAACGCAGTGGGTGCCAAAACATGGAAGTCGTCGCCGAGGCCGGCCCAGGAAGAGGTGGTGGTTGACGCATACCACGAGGGTTGGTTCGAGGCCTTTATGTTCCTGGGTCACGGTAACTATTATAAATATTCCGCAGGCAAATCCCCGGCAGGCGTTCTCGTGCTGACTGCTCTTTGAGGCACGCGACGCGCCGTCGACGCGGGCCTGGTCCTTCCCGGGCGGCGAGCTACCCATCCCGCGCTTTTGCGTGATTAAAAACTTTTAATACAGTTAAATTGTGTTTTTGCTAGGAAATTTTTGGGATAGTTCTGATTTCTTTGATTACCTATGTATTTTGGAGTGCTGAATCCGAATCCGTGTCCAAACAGTGCAAGCATTTGTCAAAAGTCGTTTAGCTCTAACTAAAAATGTAAGGAACCTTTTTTTGATATAATTTCGACCATCTTGTTGTAAAAGATATTTGCAGCGTACATTCTTACAATAACACTAACAACCAAACGACTAATGGTTATGTCAAACGCCATATTTTAAAAGAGTTTATTTGTTTAAGCTTTAGAAAATTTAATATTGTGGTTCAGTATTCTTAAATTTTCAAATTTCCCGCACAATTTTCTTATTCTTTTCTAATAACGTTCTCCTAAAGGTGCTCCTAAACGGGCAATTTTTTACTGCAATTGTGTTGCTGCAATACATTGCCGGCATTGCCCGGCAATGTTTCCGAACTCTCTGCAATATTGCCGGTATTGCCGGGCAACACTTTTTGTATGACAAAAATATTGCCGAGCAGCGCCGGCAATATTGCTGGAGTTGCCGGGCCATGCTCAAAAAATTGCTGCAATAAAATTGCAGCAATTATGTTGCCCGTTTAGGAGCACCTTAACAATAGCAAACACAACAAATAGCGATATCGGTCCCGGGACCTATTCTCGGTTTATGTGATAATATCGAATTCGATAAGATATCGAGCGCCTTATATCAATGAAAAATATCAAAAGTATCGTTGCATATCGAGTGCTGCCGTTGGATAATTAGGTCACTCGATAAACTGAGAATACCGATTTATCCAAGTAACTCGTAGCCGCCATTTTAATTTGATAAATATCGATTTCTAAATTTATCTAACGCACGAGAATTGGGTTCCTGCTGTACACGCACGATGCCGTGACCAAGAGAAATAGGGATTCAGTTTTATATGCATAGATAAGTCCAGATCCCCTCATGTTGTTTCCCTTTACGGATGTCCGTAATATCCAATATAAACTGAATGGTTTCAATCTTTGTGCATCAGAGGTCTTCCTCGTTCCCGAAACATTAAAATAGTGCTCTTGTAATGTTTTGATTACTGTGTCAACCAAGGGCGGATCCAGCTTTGGCACCAGGGGGGGGTCACATAGTCGTGGTAGTAGGTACGGGTAATAAGTAGGTACTTTGTTTATGTATGTAAATACTGTACCCCAAAACACATAAGTCTATTCAAGTCCGACAGCCGGCTGTCGCTTGGCCGTCGAAAGGTTATAAAAAAACAAAAAAAAATCTTTCCCCTAAAACGCGTTATCACTTGCATCTACTTTAATGGGTACGTTTTGATGGAAGTGGAAAAGTGCCAGTCCCAGTGGTGGTTGGTGGCATTTGCCATAGACCCCGTGCCTCTAAGGGGCCTTGCGCCTCAGACTTTTTCTTTCTATCAAAAAAGAAAGAGACACACACGGCGGCTTTATTACGGCGGTTTGATGTGTGCTGTGAAGTCAGTGACTTTTTTTTTATAATTGTCTGTATCTTCATAATTTTGAGTAATTCCAAATGATGGGTGTTCAAAACTCTCTAAATAATAGTTTCTTTCAATAAAGACCTCTTTACCATATGAGCCTATTACCGTCCGTTGCTGAACGATAGGCCTTCCCCAGAAAGCTACAGTATTCCCAGTCTTGGGCAGCTCGCATCCACGAGTTGCTCGCCACCTTCTGTAAATCATTGGTCCATCGTGTGGCAGGATGACCATCACCCAGGGCCGTCTTTAACTAAGCTGGGGCCCTTGGGCACATAAGAATTGGGGGCCCTTTTAGGAAGTAAAAAACGTGAATTATACAAACGTTTTTAAAATGAGTTAAAACATTTTATTTATTAGCCTATTCTGTCCCGCTCTTGGGCAAAGGCCTTCCTCCACTTGTTCCATGTATCGCGAGATCTCGCTTCCTTTTCTCAATCCCGTAGGAATCTGTCCAGTTCGTCCCGCCATCTCCTTCGTGGCCTGCCGCGACCTCGTCTTCCCGTCTCAGGGCACCAGCTTTGTGCTATTTGAGCCCACAGTTTGTCTGTTGTGTGCGGCAGACATGGCCTGCCCACCCAGTCCCATTTTAGTTGGAAAGCCTTTTGAGCCACATCAGCTATTCCTGTTTTGGGCCGCTCGCAGTATAGTGTTTCGAACTCGATCTGTTAATTTAACACCTAATATACTGCGCTCCATTGCTCGTTGGCAAACCTTGAGTTTGGACTTCTGTGCGTTTGTTAGTGACCAAGTCTGTGCGCCATAGGTTAAGACAGGGAGGATGCACATGTCCATGAACTTCCGCTTCAGAACCATGGGCAAACCGCATTTGAATAGTTCTTTCATAGACCAGTAGCTCTTCCAGGCGTTATCAGTTCTTCTAGACTTTTTGTCTTGCCTCGCCTGGAAAGAGACTACTTGGCCCAAGTAAAGGTATTCTTGGACATGTTGCATTACCTCCCCGGCTACTCTATGCATTGTGGGGGTACGTTGGATATAATTTTGGTCTCCGACATATTCATCTTCAGTTCAACCTGCTTAGGTCTTGGAGCATGCTTTCAAGCTCGGTGGCTGACGAAGAAAAGAGGACAATGTCCGCGAAACGGAGTTTTGTCATTCTCGTCTCTCCGAATAAATGCCTCTTTCCCTCCATTCGGTTGCCAAATTCCTGAAGATTTCTTCAAGGGTACTGGTGCACAGCTTCGGAGATAGCGGGTCGCCCTGTTTGACTCCTCTCTCTATTTTGAATTTTGGACGTGTGTTTTTTAGTTAAATGGCAGCTGTACTGTTTTAGTACATTAAGCGGAGTAAATTGATGTAGGTGGAATCAACGTCTTGATTGTCTAAGGCGTCAAAAATGGCCGATTGTGTAATGCTATCAAAGGCCTTGGAGTAATCGACGAAAGCAAGGTGTAGTTGATTGATTGTATGAAAGGTATTGTTGAGAGTATCTCGAAAAATAATTTGGCATTTTTATGTCAACAATTTTGTTAGGCCTTGTTAAGACGGTGCAGCTAGAGATGTGAGGCGGGTCACTGTAGGATATACTGGTAAATTTTGGGTAAAATATCAGTCAAAAACTGATATTTGGCAGTTCGTATAATTGCGAATTCGCATTATTGTGGTTCAATTTCATTAACATCTCATTAACTCTGTCTGTCTCATCCCTAAACCATTGAACTTATTTGAATGAAATTTAGTATGGATATACTCGGGAAGCCAAGAAAGGACATATGCTCGTTTTCATCCCGGAAATCCCTGAGGAACGGAAACTATAAGTTCAAGCGGTTGAAGTCGCAGACAAAAGCTAGTATTTAATAAAACAAAGACACAAAAAAATGTTATTACAATTTAAATGACTATTTGAATGATACCTTGACATCATAGTTTAATTGTAATTTTATATTTTGACATCACATTAATAATTAATTTTGTAATTTTATATTTTGACATCACTTGAATAATTTGACATTGAATATTACCATGAATTTAATCTACATGTTATTCGTAAGATGACATGTCAAAAATTGAAAATTATAATGCGTACTACTAACCCAATACTAACTATCTACTTTACCATATATATTTGCACGCCACACCTGGCAGAATGTGATGAGACCATTAATTTATTTCAAGACCATAATATGTACCATATTCTGACAAAAAATAAATGATTTATGATTTATGATTTACAAGTTTTATGAGAGTTTAAAAAGCGATGTACAAAGTTATTCTATTTTTATGCGTAAGTAGTAATATGTTTATTTGAAACTGATGAATGTTAGACAGTATATATTTTGTAAGAAATTGTAGGTCCTTCGGGGCCCCCCTGAGAATGGGGGCCCTGGGCACGGGCCCCGTGTGCCCTTATGGTAAAGACGGTATTGCCATCACCATTCGTTTTTAAAGAGGTCTCCACGCTAAAACATATCTAGTCCACCATCGTCTGTCCTTCTCCAGAATGGCCGGTTTACTTCCATTTGAGCGTACTGACTCTGCGAGTAATGCCGGTGATGCTAGTTCTTTGGATTTTTCTCGTTTCAGCTACATGAGTTATTACCTTTCGTATACATTAAAGATCTCATGGTTAAAGGATTGTGCGGAATGGAGACAGCGACTGTCGCAACCTAGGGCTGGGCATGCCGTAATAGCGGCGTTAAGAGCCTTCTTTGAGGAGTGGCTGGAGACGCGTCACGACGCTCTCACGTATCGCTTGACACAGGTCACCGGACACGGTCAGTTTGGGAAGTTCCTGTGTCGAATTCGGGCGGAAGTGAAACTTAGGTGTCACCACTGCAGCAGCGGTCGCCTGGAGGACACGGTCGAGCACACGGTTGAAGTGTGCCCCGCTTGGGCGAGCCATCGCAGTGTCCTCGTAGAGGCGATCGGCAGCGGTGACCTCTCGCGCCCGGCGCTGGTTCAGGCCATGCTTCGGGGCGAGACGGAATGGGAAGCCGTCGCCTCCTTCTGCGAAACAGTTATGCTGGTGAAGGAAGTGGCGGCGCGCGCGAGGCAGCATCGAACCTCGCGCCCCGGACAGACAACCAGGCGTAGACGTCGAGAGTCGCAAGACGATTAGTGGCCACTATAGGTGCGGGTCTGCGGTCGGCGAGTGATGGGTAGCTCGCCGCCGGGTAGGACCAGGCCCGCATCGACGGCGCGTTGTGTTCCACGCGCGCCTTAATGAGCAGTCAGCACGAGAATAGGCCCAACAGAGCAAACTCCTGCCGGGGTTGCGGAATAGTTATAATAGTTACAGTGACCCCGGCACATGGGCACAACGTAAGGGCAACCGAAGGAACATGAGTGGGTTTTAGTCAGTTAAAGTCTGACATGCCTTCCCGCCCCGCCCAAGACTGAGGAAGTCAAAGTCTCTTGAAGTTGTGCCAACCCAGTCAAATTATTTGTCCAAGATATATTCTTACATCAACTCGAGAGTAGCGCCATTTTCACATACGGGAAACACTCGGAAACGGCCATCTACACGACTTTAGTTCCATCCAAGTTCATTCCAACGCACCCTTTGAGGGTCTGCCATGTCATTCGTAAACCGATGTGAGATACATTGACCGTCGATATTTTGGCCATGGTCCTCCAAAGCGTCGGTAAAACTTGAGATTTTAGTATAATCTTCAGATTATATTAATCTCAAGATGGGTGGCGCAGGACCGATGCATGTAAAAATCTTTGGGGGAGACCTTTGTCTAGCAGTGGACGTCTATCTGCTGATGATGATATTAATCTCAAGTTTTATGAGTTAATTAACTCCCTGTACTTTCCGACGGAGTTGGAGTGGTTTTGTGCACTGTTCTTTTACTTAGATGTTCATTGTTGTGACCTCGTACAGAGATTTCAACACTTCGAT
This sequence comes from Athetis lepigone, assembly GCA_033675125.1. Lineage (NCBI taxonomy): Eukaryota > Metazoa > Arthropoda > Insecta > Lepidoptera > Noctuidae > Athetis > Athetis lepigone. The sequence continues at coordinate 13,306,929 of CM066239.1, read as the reverse complement.
ATAATTATAACCTCATCTTTCAATTCGATCTCCCTAGCCTTTTCTTCGGGTTTGGGAACAAGATACAGTTGCAGATGGTTAATTGTAGAGCCTTCTCTTGGTTTTGGTTATAATTAGATTTTTATACAAAAATAAGCAATCATAATTCACTTTTTACAGTCTTTTACCAAGAGTCAAAAATGATAGCAGCAAATGAAAAAAAAAACAGCCATCAAACTTCCGTAGTAACGCAATACCCTGAAATAAGCCCACGAGTGACCCGAAGCAATAACGTTTTAACTTCGGAAAAAAAGTTTAAATAAAAGCTATACGAGATAATGTAGATTTGTTTTTTTTTCTAAACTAAAATGCCTTTGGCTAGGCCACAGGCCCCGCACCAGATTAATCCGGCAGTCGGTAGTCGGTACTGGCCGGTGAGAAGTTTTTCAACATTGTTTTTAGTAACGCAGAGAAAGACATTTCTGCTGCTACACAAACTGGTAGTGTAGCAATATTTTTCTTTCCATATACTAGGATACAGAATTATTATCTGAATATCGTAATTTAAAATAGGGTCACTTCACTATCCACATCTGAAATTCGTTTTCAACAACAGAAACTGGAGTATCAATCTAGTAACAGTATTGAAGGTACTTACATAAAATTTTTATCAGTTACTTAATTTTTATCAGTGGCTATGAGCCGGTTGCAGGACCTAGGCAACTAGGTTCTGGGACCGGCTCAGGGGGGGGTCATGACCCCCATGACCCCCCCCCCTGGATCCGCCCTTGGTGTCAACTCATTATTGAATGAAAAACAAACGACATTGTTTGACGATCATCTAGATTTTATTATACCTTTTATACATCACCTAAAAACTGTATTTAATTGGTTTCGTATGCCGTTGAATGAAAAGTTCTAAATTTTATCGCCTTTTTAATTATTTAATTTGAGGATACCCGCAAAAAGGCTATTTAAGTATAAACAATAGAATCGAATGGATGAGCTAATTGTAATTTATTGCGAATCGCTCTGTCGCTATTTTACACCGCTTTCAACATTTTTTTGTGACTTCTTTATTGTTCCGGCGCAGGTTTGGCAGACGCAAGAAAATTCCAATCGGCACTAAACATTGAATAGTAATAGTACTATAAGTTTAGGATCGTGACGTATTAATGTTTGTGTGTTTCACCTATTTATTTTTTTGTTATTTCGGTTGTTTACAGTGGCTACTGAGAAATCCCTACTGTGCTGAACTGAATCGGAAATTAGCCAGTCTCTATACATTACCAACCAAATAATACTACACAGCCAATGCTGCGACTACACAAAAGCGTTAATATAAAAGCTCCAGCTAACATTATGACACACATACACACTCATACTCATAAACAACAAAAATATGAAATATTTTCACAATCTCGATGCTAGATGTAATATAAACATCAATTTTTACTGTGAACACGATGCACCTGCAACGTTTAGTCGTCTATCACTTTTGCACATTTATTACTGTTCTTATTTTATTACTAAGCCAAGCTCCTTATACGTATTTTCTCTAATACTCGCTTTTGTCCACGATTTCGTTCGAATATCGGTTGTCAAAAATATAAAACAGCCTTAATCCTCTTTCTTTCTTATTCTTGGAGTATAAGCTTACTTCATAATAGATTTCATTCAAAATAGGTTCTGTGATTCCGTCATGAAAAGTAATAGATAGACCGACAAATACAGCTGTTCATTGATTATCCAAGATAACAGATTAGTTGGAGTTAATAGTACATATGACACAAATGAGTTAATAGTACATTATGATACAAGAGCGCTGTGTTGGTCATTACATACGAGGCGATATTTGTGCGCGAGCCGTAGGCGAGCGCAACAAGAAAGCCGAGTACGTAATGACAACAGCGCGCGAGTATCATACGACGTTTTTCAACACACTTATGAGTAAAATAAACACATTTTCTGAAAATGACTGCGCTTTTTCACTGCATGAAACTATCGTACGCATCCTTTGACTTTGGCGGCAACAAATTACTACTCGCGTTTTACGCCTCCATAATTATTTTCCGGCGGAGTTAAAAATACAGTTTCTTCTTTACTCGACATATTTAAATACTTATAATTATAATCAATTTGGAATATCATCAATTAGATAAACAATAAAAATGTAGAATGCCGCGCAAGGCGTAACTTTTTTTTTCGCGCTCTGCCAATACCCGGGCATGACCACAGATAATAAGTATACTAAACTCTCAATACAGACAAAATTCAAAACTAAATGTATTTTAGCTTTAAAAAATCGGGTTTGGGTGAATTTTTAACAATTTGTTTTAGTTATAGTTATTTATTATTGTTTTATTTAAATTCCTTTGTTATTTTAATATTTCAGTAACCAGTAAGTAATAGGCTGTTTGGCAGTGTCATAGAGTCGTGTTAAAAAAAAAGTTGGATGCGTAGCAACGAAACGTTTTAAAAAAAAAATGTGTATTAAGCGACAAATTTAAGAATGCGTACTGGACATACTTTTACTTTGAAATCTTGAATAAATTAGAATTGGTCGTGTTAAGATTACCGCACGCGTGCGATAATGTAAAGTGAAACGCACGCGTGCGTAATATACTCAATAACGGGTCTAAATGCAAGGTAATAAGACCCACTTTACGAGCAAGTGTGTTGAAAATTATTATCACTTAGTAGTTATTACAACCATGGAGGGATTGCGGCCCAGGTTAAGGCGAGTGCGTTATGATATAATGCTTACACGTGTCACACGACGTTCTAAGAAACACCGTTCTGAGAAAAATTAAAAAAAAAGTTTTTTCTTTATTTTTTGTTTGTAAGACGTTAATCCTTGGAAATGCTGCCGATTGTGTGATATCATTGAAAGAAACCCACACTATTGCCTAGTAGCATTCGTGATGTAAGCCTGTATAATTTGTTTTTCAACGCATACAATATATCGACAGAATCTAAGAGAGTTCGTAAACCATCTAACTATCCCGTTTCCCACAAAGCTAGAAAATAATTAAATGGTGGTTAAAGAAAATACTGTTCTGGCAAGCATCATGCGATTGCGTCAGCGTCCCTTGAATCTTTGAAAATGTAAAAAAGGCTACAATTTTAATATGCTGTGATTTAGGTATTTATAAGATTTAAAAAAAATGCCATCCCATTTTGATGGTTGCAATGGATGGTTGCATTTTGATGTCACAGTTGTCATCAAGGACTATCCTTGAAGACAACTGAGCCATTTTTTTTTTCAAATTTCATGAGTGCTCAAACTTTGAGTATGTAAACAGTCAGAATATTCTAGCGGTTGCACTTATCTGCCAGACCAGTACACGTTGTGGAAACTTTAAACGGGGCAGTAAGAGGTTAAATGAAATTACCTTAGCCGCTGCATCTACCCGAAAATGATTGAACCAATCGCAAAAAAGGACTTTTGTGCTATTCCATGAGTCCCGGCACCCTCAGGAGGTCCACTCATAAAATTCAAAATTCAAAATTCAAAATTCAACACACCTATATCTACTTTGAGCTCTTTTGCTATCACACATCATCAATCTTTAAAAATTTAAAAGTGTTAATCTTTCGTAATGTTATATATTGATGAGCTTTTACGGAGCTCGTTGAGCGATAATAACAGGCGATATTGCCAAATTCGTACACAACCATATTCACATTATAACATTATGTTTTAATGCAAACCAGCCCGCTCTACCTTTATTATTAGCTTTTTGTTTCGTTTTCAGACAAGTAGGTACAAATTGAAATGACGTGAAAAGAAAATACGTGAAATTTTCCTCTATTCAATTATACACACGGAATGATCGTAACTACAATAATAAGAGTGAAGGAAAAGTTGCAGATGTTATTATTTAAAACTATTCGTCGGAATATCAAACTAGCTAACAAATATTTTACAGTAGTTCACGTAACTATGAACTACTTGTTTGATGAGAATTAATGTTCTAAAGTAACATTCACGATGAAACAAAACTTTTAATTTTGCTACTGATTTTATATTGTCAATAAGTCCTACTACACGTATTAAAAATATGTTGAGAAGGTCAATATTTCCATTCCGATTTCTATCAGCGGCATCGTAAATAAAGTGTATAAGAAAATTAACGTGAAAATACGGAGGAAGAAGCTCTGACGTAGATATATACAGGTCATCGCAATTATTACAGTACGTACTCGTTCAAATTAAATTTATGCTTACCCACTTACGATTTGTAATAACAGAAATGATTTATTGGCAACAGCAAACCCTTTAGATCAGTCCGTTACTCTGAAATATTATTATATATGTGTTTTAAATCATTTAAATTAAAATTTAGTCGTCGCCTACGTTGGTTCTTCTTGTTTTTCGGGTATTTTGATACATTAGTTACAAATGGAAAATTAAGGGGTGAACGGAGATAAGAAAGCATTATAAATAAGGTCATGGCTCAAGTGCTTTTAAATTTCAAGAGTTTAAGCGTTAGTATCGTCATTACAGATAATTATATCTAAAACTGAAACCAGCAATGTTCCAGGCGTTGGTAAGTGTTTCTCGTAGAAAATATTCATTATCTGTTGTTGAAACTATTTCTGTAATCTTAGTGACGATGACGACACTGTTAATGGCCAATCATTTAAATTTCTTACAGAAATATCGTGTTTTCAGTTCTCAATCTTGCAAAATGAATAATAAAGATTGATTAGACAAAACGGTGAGTTACTAAAAACCCTAATGTACACACCGGCCCACGCACCGTGTCTCATATGTTTACAGAATTGTGCACGCCCGTGGATTCTGGAATGATATGTTTCAACGTGAAATAATGCTCCCGTCCGAATTTTAGCCCACTTGGTGTTTTATTGTGTGTACGCGATTCGGAGTTTTATCTCGTACAGCTGGTTGCCGGATAATCAGAGTATAAATAGCGTATAGACAACAAAGCATCAACAAATCTTACTTGTATCGGGTACCGCTGTTGGCTGTCGAATGTTTAGCGGTCCGCCTCGCCTGTTTTATGGCTGTCCTAAATTATTAAAATTGTTCTATTTCGAGACTCGTTTCGTCTATGTTCGTGATAATATCACACGTAAATTATTATCAGATGGACCGATCTTAGAGTAGTGAAACCAGAAAGCCGTCGCTATATTATCGTCAGTGGAATCAGGTAAATAACTCAAGGTGAAAAGTAAAATTCTGAGAAGACCGAGATAACTACTGCTATTTCCACATAAGCACCTATATATATGGGTCATGTGAATAAAAAACAGCTATATAATGTAGACAGGTTATCATAATAATAACAAACGTTTGCTTTTTCTGTCGTTTCTTTTGTGCCGTGGCCGTATATTATAGTTACTTGTACCTATTTACGTCACAAGACATTATTAATACCTACTTATAGAGTGAATAGGGGTTGACGTATCCACATGGATAAAAACCCCGAAAACATATTCTAGAAAATAAAACACATAGTGAATCGATTGTTTTAAATGTATTGCAAATTTTAACAATATAGAACACGAAGTAATTACATACATACATTTTTTAAGTTTTACGTCGGTACTTACTCGTACTGAAAATTCTATAATGACAACGATTTTTTAAATAAATGCAATTATACTGGTGGAAAAGATTAATACCTGCAAATAAAATTCACAATTAATTTAACAACTAGTTCGTAGACGGTGCTACGCGATGCTACGGTTCAGCCTACGAAAGCGTAGAGACCCCGTAATGAACACCCAAATACTGCCAAATAGTGTATCCAAAGTAAAAATGTTATATTAGATTGAAAGTATGCATGTAGTCAAGGGTTTGTATGTACCACTTTACAAAGAAAATGCCGAATGTATAGATAAGCATGACTTTATTCCCTTCTTCTATCAGGCATCAACTCAGTAAAAGCGTCTCTAGCACAGCCTGTAGCTACACTGGTCAGGCCTACACAAATAGTCAAATTTTGACATAGAGCCAGGCGACGACTTCCCATTCAGTCTCGCCCCGGAGCATGGCCTGAACCAGTGCCGGGCGCGAGAGGCCACCCCCGCTGATCGCCTCTGCAAGGACACGGCGGTGGTCCGCCCAAGCGGGGCATATGATACCTCCACTGTAGGCTCCAGCGAACCTCCACTGTATGCTCCACCGTGTCCTCCAGGCGATCGCTACAATGATGACACCCAGGCGTTTCTTCCACCCGAATCCGACACAGAAACCTCCCGAAACACCCGTGTCCGGTGAAGACCTGCGTCCGGCGAAAGGTGAGAGCGCCGTGGCGCCTCTCCAGCCACCGCCAGGCCTCACCGCCGCTGTTACGGCGTGCCCAGCACTGGGTTGTGACAGTCACAATGTTTTAAGCATTTCGCCATTAAATTCCACCGGGCCCAAGATGATATTCACGTTTGTGGATTGATTTTACGCTTTGGCTTTTCTTTTCACACAGCGTTTTAAACGAACTCAAGCCGATGAAGGTAAGTGCGACACAAGCGGGGTGAAATCACGGCCGACTCACGGGGATTCCCAGATTTCTAGGAACCAAGCTTTATTGGACGATATGGCGTGGTGGTGTTTTTAAAAAAGGCGATAACACGCTGCTTATGATTATAGCCCCATCTCGCTTCTTATATTAAACTAGCCTTTGCCCGCGACGTCGTCCGCGTGGAATAATAGTTCCCGCTCCCGGGGGATTTCCGGGATGAAAACAATTAATTATAATAAGCTGCTTTCGAGAGTCATTACGAACGCATCGTTCGCAATCTAGACGACTTCCATTTTCCCGAGTAAGCCGGTCTCCGAAAAAGGTTTAGTTCCATAGACAACATTCATACGCTACGTAAGATTACCTTACAGAAAACTGAGGAGTATAGTCAGTATTTATTCCTGGCATTTGTGGGCTATGAGGAGAATAAGAAGAGAGAAGGATATGTGCGGATGAAGTGAGAGTAGTTATAAGTGAAATGAAGAATGGTAAAGCGCTAGGCCCCGATGGAATACCAGTTGGAGTGTGGAAGTTATTGCCAGTGGATGGATGGGCGTGGTTAGCTTTATTCTTTAACAGTTTCCTAGTGCCCATTTATAAGAATAAAGGCGATGTGCTGGAGTGCAACAATTATAGAGGAATAAAGCTAATGTCACATAGTATGAAAGCTTGGGAGAAAGTAATTGAAAGGCAGCTAAAAGAAGAGAGTGAAATTTCGCAAAATCAATTCGGTTTTATGCCTGGTCGGGGTACAACGGACCCCATTTTTGCCATCCGGCAGCTGTGTGAGAAGTAGAGAAGTGCGCACAAAAACTCGCACATGGAGTTCGTTCATCTTGAGAAGGCATACGGCCGGGTGCCTCGTGAGGTTTTGTGGTGGGCCCTAAAGGAGAAAAGTATGCCAGGGAAGTATGTGCAGTTGATTCAAGCAATGTACAGTAGATGCAGTACACAAGTCCGGTCTGCAGCGGGCCCAACTGGCAGTTTTGACGAGGCTGTCGGCTTGCACCAGGGGTCGGCTCTTAGTCCTTACCTCTTCTTGTTAATAATGGACGCCTTGACGTCGGACATCAAAGTAGAGGCCCCGTGGTGTAGCATACACCAGGGGGCCTCAACTTGGATGTCCTTGATGTACTTGATGTAGTATGAATGTAGAGGGTTGGAAGAGGAGAGGAAGACCGAAGAAAAAATGGATGGAATGTGTGAAGAATGATATGAAGGAAAAAGGCGTAAGTGATAGCATGACGGGTGACAGGTTGGTATGGAAGAAAAAGACATGTTAGTAACATAGGATAAGGCAGGAAGAAGAAGAAGATTTGTGGGCTATGAGAAGGCCTTCAATTCAATGGAAACGTGTGCCACGCTTCGATTTGCTGACGACATTATGGTCATGTCAGAGTCGCTGGAGGGCACAATGCCCGACGACCCCAGTAAAGTTTCTTAACGGATGAGCTTCAAAATGAACATGGAAAAACAAAGATCATGTATAATAGCCATTTATTGCCCACCCCAATAACTATTGGGAACGATAAGCTCGAAGTTATGGACGAATATGTATACATAGGCCGCCAAATAGTCCAACAGGGTAGGTCCAACTTCGAGAAAGAGGTCCACTGCCGAATCCTAGTCGGTTGGGCAGCGATCGGGAAACTTAGTTCGATTATTAACAATTAATAACGATTCTTAGTTCACGTTTTATATTCCGCGGTAATTGGCAAACGGAAGCGAACTGGGTATACCTATATATATAGTATATAATTATATTTTTTTTTTTTTTCTTCTGTGTATATCTGCAATCAGTCGTAGACTATAAGCAAATTTTTTGTGTGCACTGTGTCATGTCGAGTGTATCTCCCAGCGGAGACAGCTCCTCCATCGTGATTGGCTAGACCTGGTCTACATTGGTCCCAGGATTACACGCCGTTTTAAACGGGTTTCACGCCTGGTTCGTATCAACTGGACTGCTAGATCATTGGGATGATTTGCTAGCCTCTCTTTGTAGGTTTCAGCATTGTGTCGGATCTCCTCTTTTACTGTGCCAATATGCAGGTTCTCATGTATTTCAGCATTTGTGACAAACCATGGAGCATTTGCTATTGATCTAAGAATAACATTTTGAAGTCGTTGCAAGATATTTATGTTGGAGTTACAAGCACTTCCCCACAGTTGGCTACCATACATCCAGCCGGGTCTCAGTATGCTTTCGTAGATTAGAAGTTTATTATCCACAGAGAGTTTGGAGTTTCTTCCCATTAGCCAATACAGATTCTTATGGCGGATGTTAAGCTCATCTCTTTTACATTTTATGTGTTTCTTCCAGGTTAGTCGGCGGTCTAGATGTATACCGAGATATCGTACGCTATTGCTATGGGTTAATATATTACCACCAAGAGTGACTGGTGGACAGTCGCCGCGTCTCAGGGTGAATGTTGCGTGAACCGATTTGTTGACACTGGCTTGTATTCTCCACTTGCCCAACCAGACACTAATTTCGTCAAGACCCCTTTGTAGTTTATCTGATGCAGCAGCAGAGTCTTTGTTTCGGGCTAAGATGGCTGTATCATCAGCATAGGTGGCAGTTATAACTCCTGGTACTTCTGGCAGGTCTGCAGTATAAATGGTGTATAATATGGGACCAAGAATAGAACCTTGGGGTACACCCGCTCTGATGACATGGAAAGATGATGTGGCACTACTCTCTCTGACTTGGAATAATCTGTTTGACAGATACGAAGCCAGTAGCAAGTAGTAGCTGTGAGGAATGTTGCATTTGACCTTATAAAGCAATCCACTGTGCCAGACTTTGTCAAATGCTTGCTGGATATCAAGAAACACTGCAGAACAATATTCTTTCGCTTCAAGGGTGTCCCTTATTACCTCGCAGACTCGATGGACTTGCTCTACTGTGGAATGCTGTAGTCTAAAGCCAAACTGGTGGTCAGGTATTGTGCGGTTGCCAGCAAGTATAGGCAAGAGTCGGTTCAGCAATATCTTCTCGAATAGTTTTGAGAGGGTGGGTAATAGACTAATCGGTCGGTAAGAAGCAATTTCGTGAGCAGGTTTGCCCAGTTTGTGGATCATAATAATTTGCGAGACTTTCCACAAGCGAGGGAAGTATTGTACGCGCAAGATGCCGTTATAAAGTGTTGTTAAGAAAGTTACTGCTTTTTTAGGTAGCTCTTTCAGTACTTCTTTGGTTATCAGATCGAATCCTGGCGCTTTTTTATTCTTAAGAGTCTTTATTACTCCCCACACCTCCCGAGTTGTAACTGGTTTTGGTGGTAGATCCAATTGTAGTGTTTGGTTGAGAGTGTCCTCAACACTTCTTTCAAAATCAACATCCCCAGAGTCGTTAGGAGTGAATACTGTAGCAAGATGTTCCGCAAATGCGTTTGCCTTGTCCTGGTTCGTTCTAGCCCAACCATTTGGAGATGTTCTTATAGGTGGTTTTGGTACTTGTGGTCGGTCCAACGTTTTCGTGAATTTCCAGAGTGAGTAGTTTGTACTTGCTGTGGCTGTGAGTGATTCTAACTTTGACTGTAAGGTTTTTTCGTGAAGGTCTGATATTGCTCTCTTGAGGTTTGTAATGGCTTTATTTAGAGCGGTTTTATCCATCGGATGTCTTGATTGATGCCAGACTCTTCTAAGACGACGTTTTTCAAGAATTTGTTGCCTAATTTCCATGGGTTGATTTGCAGGGACATTACTATACTTCAGTTCTGGAGTACATTTCCAGCAAGCTTCTTGTATAAGAGATGTTATATATTTAGCTGCTTCTTCAATATCATCTGGTGATTTTAGTGCCATCTTTAGTTGAATATTTGCCTCTGTGTATTCGCGGAATGCGTACCAATCCGTCCGTTTATTGCTAAGCATATCCGGTGCATCATATTCGATCAAAGTTGTGCTGACTGTCAGTATGACTGGAGTATGATCAGAGGAGCTATCAAGACAAGATTCAGCTTTGAAATAATGCCTTGAGAGCCCACCCATGACAAAGAAGTCAAGGAGGTCAGGCACTTTATTTGGATCTGTAGGCCAATAAGTTGGTTCGGAAGCTGATATTGCATGAAGATGATTGCTATCAATGCTACTCTTCAGTTGTCGGCCCCTGGTTGTAATTAACCTAGATCCCCAGTGGCTGTGCTTGGCGTTCCAGTCGCCGCCCGCAACAAATCGGCGGCCAAGAGTCGAGAAGAAATTGCTAAACATATCCTGGTCTATTTTATGTTTGGGTGGGCAATAAACGGAAGACACGGTGAAATATCCACATTTGTCTGTGACAGCGATTGTTGTAGCTTGCAGGTGATCAGTCTTAAATTCGGGCATTACATGATGTTTTATGGATTTTCGAACAATTATAGCCGTTCCTGCATGACCTGTTCCATCTGGATGATTTGTGAGATAGGTGTTATAACCGTCAATTTTGATGTGGCTTGAGCTGGTACAGTGTGTTTCTGAGATAAGAACTACATCCAGACTATGTTCGTTTATTAGTATTTGCACATCATCTTTATTTGGCGCAAGACCATTTATGTTCCAAGTTGCCAGCTTTAAGGCATTCATTTTACCATCTTGTTGATAAGAGTTGTTAAGAGACCTAACATGGTGCTCATTTGTTGTAGGAGTAAATCGAATTTTTCTGATTGTTTTTGGAGTATTTTTTCTACAGAATTACTGAGTGGATGGACCTGTTGGTTATCAGAGTTATTATCTACTTGGATTTTTGTGGCCTTCAGTTTTTCAGAATATAATTGCTTGTTAACGTTTTCTTCGCCAGATTGGTGGGTTGATATAGGTGTAGGTGTTATCACAGATGCACTTTGGTTTTTCACTGACAATCTGCCCGTGGGTCTGGATGTTCTGCGGGCTAAGATTTCCCGGTAGACCTCACAGCCTTTATAGTTAGCTGGATGCGGTCCCTGGCACAATGCGCACATTGCAGGAGTGTTTCGATCGACCTTGGGACACTCTGATGTTTTATGAGACTGGGCGCATTTTACACATCTATAAGGTCTCATGCAATAATTTTTCGTGTGACCATATTGCTGGCATCTTTGGCATTGTACTATGGACCTTTTCCTTCTAGGGTCTTCTATGACAACGGCTTGATGATAGATGTATTTAATCTCTTTAGAAGCCTTATTATTTGGGCCTGGCATCAGGTTAACAAAGAAGGTAGACGTTGGTGTTTTGTCTGGGCCATATTTTGAATTTATGATTTCGCCCACAACAGTATTACCAGTCAATTCAATTTCCTCTTTTATTGCACTTAGTGGTGTTGAGTGATGCAAATTTCTAATTACGATTCGGTAACACCTGTCTTCTTTTCTATTAAATGTGTGGCCAATTAGATGGTGCTCCCGTACCAGTTGGATTAGCTTTTTGTATGTTTCAGTCGTAGCACTACTAACTCTTATCTGGCTTTTATTAACCACCTTGTAGGTGAAGTCGTTTCGCTCGGCAACAGTTCTCAATAGCTCAGTAAGTTTGTTAACATCTTTAACTCCATAAAGGACTATTGGGGGAGGCTTAGATGGCTTCTTACGATCCTCAACATCATCACTTTCAGTTAAGTCTATAGGAAGATCTCCATACCTGTTTGTGATGGGTACTGTAGGTGGGCTGTCAGATATTTTCTTTCGCTTAGCACTTCTTGCTGTGGGCACTTCTTGCCAGTCTGGGGGCTGCGCCTGGTTGTTGCTTTCACATGTCTGGTATGATACTAGGTGACTTGTTTGGAAAGGAACAGTTGAGGTGGAGTCGTTTTGCTTGCTTCCCAGTGAGGTACTTCTGGGTCTCGTAAAAAACAAGGCAGGATGAAATGATTGTTGAATCAGTTTCTTTTTTCCAGTAGCATTAACTGCGTCAGGAGCCTGGTTACTCGCTCCTGGACAGTCTTCGGTAGCAGATTTCACACTCTCCAGCCCGGGTACCGGAGAGCGCCGGGGGTTAGCCGGGTCGCATGACAGAGCACATTCTTCATTATCGGACATTTTCATAATTTACGAGTTGGGCGATCACTCATAACACTTTCCCAAGGCGCTATTGTCACTATTTTTGAGGGTATTTAATCCCCAAGGCTTGCGATAGCCCCATCCACTAGTTACCTAGTAGGGTTTGTGGTTATACCGCCACTGCTCGGTCGCCAGAGCCTCGTCTGTTATCTAGCAGGGGGCACCCACGGAGCCTAGACCTAGGCATGGCTCCGCCGTTTGCTATTCATACGAACCACAGACGCGTGCAGGTGAGGTTGACAATTGGGCCGGCTAGATGTTATTGCCTTCTACCCCTTACCCCCCATAATTATATTTGAAGAACATTTATTTTGTCAAAAGTACAAAAAAAAAAAATTGTTGAAACATGAATATTTGTAAAAAAAGAGGCGCTCCATAGACCTTGCACACAGGCGCTGCCGGGGATCGGAGCGGCCCTGGCGTCGCCATTTGGCTAGGCTACGACAACTCTGTTTGATTGTGTGCTCAGTAAAAATCAGTAAAATCATATTTATTTTGTAAATAGTTTATAAATATAACACTTTTACACGTCAATATTGTTTTTTTTTATATTAAGCGAACGATGGGGCCGGTGTTTCGTACCTAGACTGCTCTGAGAAGAAACATCCGAAACAAACTCAAAGGTCAAAGTATCTTTTAGGCCTTTTTTTTCTTTTAGGAAATGGCAGCGACCGGCAGCGGCCGTCAGCGTCGCTAGAAACAAGAGGCGCGCGGCCGCTGGCAGGCGCTGGCGGCCTCGCGACCTTTTCAAGTATTTCAAGCGATACTGGTCTTTGAAGTATGTAGTTAAAGTTTAAAATTATTTCACACTGAAAGTGCTCGCCGCGTCGCTGCCGACCGCTGCCATTCCGGTGTAACTCGGGCTTTAAATACTCAAACCGTGAGACTGCAAATATAAAAAAACCTCCATACTCCTCACATTAACAAAAAAAAAAAGATACAAAAGCATACATATCCTTCAAAAAGTACACATCAATGTCGAATAAAAATATTTAAAAAGAAAATTACATACTTTAAAAGTACACATCAATGTCAAAATAATAATAATAATGTCAAAGAAGAAAAAAAATGTACATAAAGTAAATATTGACCAATGTATTAAGCGAAGCAGCTCAATCCCAAGCATTAGAATCTTCAATATAATCTTTTCTTTAACAGAATAAAAAGCTTTCTGACAGAGTTTACGTTTAATAAATAATATACTATCCGTGCGAGATAACATGGCACCTGGGTTGAATGAGTGACATTTAAAGTACTAAGTGCAAAAAAGGAGACGTTCGATTTTGGGCTAACAGTATGACAGATGACAGGTATATGCTAACAAGATTTAAAAAATAAAAATTATATAATTTTATTTGGTGTACATTGTTCTAGCCGGCGGGGTTATTACCTATGAAACAGCAATGAACAATATTTGCGCAGAGATCGCGCGATCACCGCGCGATCGTCAAAAAAAATCGTATTATGTATGAACCGATTGCTAATCGCTCGCTGATTGTTCTAATGCACTTATTGCTACGATGACGATAAAGTAGCAATCGCTGGAACTAATTAAATATCACCTTTAACAAAAAAAACTTAACTTTGCTCTTAAAAACCATACTAAATACGAAACCACCAAACGAAAAATGAATATTTTAGTTAACTGATTGCTCCACAGAGGCAGCACTATCGCTAGTTTGCTATTTGACGTGACGTATTTTGAATTGACGTTTGAGCAGCAAAATTTTGCTAAATTATCGCGATCGCTCGGCTATTGCAAGATACGTAATCCCAGTGCGGGGCTCCATCCTTTCTGAATTTTATTTTAGTATTTTAAATAATAACATTTATTTTGTGCTTAGTTGTTTCTCATAACACACTACGACGTTTTAAACGTGACAAACAAACTAATTAGAAACAAAATTGTAAAAAAAAATTACGTGCATGCCTAAAAATCTGTTTTTGCACATCCGCCATTTTAGTTATACTTGTGCCGTATAATGTAATAGTGATGCTAACGCTACTGGTAAGACGCGAGCGGGGCGCCGCGCGGGGTCGCGGGGTGAGGTTTGTTTTCGAGCCAGGTGCCATGTTAGCTCGCACGGGTAGTAGATTTAGTAATGCTCAGTTCTTGAATTTGGCTGGGAAGTTTATTATAAAAGCTCGAAATCACTTTTTAGAATACAGCTATCGCAAAGACGCATTCGTCAGTAATAACGAACTGGATGGTGTGGTAGAGGCTTAATAATCTGTCAATGTCAAAAATCATGATGACAGTGACAGAAAGGACGGAAAAAGTAGTTTGACAGTCGTCGATAGTTGAAAAGTCGATTTGTTTATTTTTATTAACTGAATTTTTAAAAGTTTTGTGTTTTATGTGATGATGATGCGATACTAAATTAATTAAAAATTGAATTCCATTATTAATTTCGTAATCTAAAATGGAAAGTTACGTAGTTATATCTTTTATTGGCGAGGGATCGTTTGGTCGTGTTTTTAAAGCCAAACATAAAGAAACTGATGCTGTTGTGGCTTTAAAAGTTATAAGAAAGGTATAATGTCTTCTAACAATGATTATTTTTTATTTTAGGATCAATTTCGTATCGTTGAATGTTTGTTTAGGCTGGTTTCACCTGATCCTTAGTTTAGTTTAGCTGGGCTTGTCTGAACTTAGCCTCATAATTGGGCCATTGTGCGTGATTGATTGGTTGCCTATTCCAACCAACCCACACTTTCCCAGAAATTTAGTAAACATTTCAGTCTGCTAAAGATTTCTGGAAGTAACCCGGGGTGTTGGAGTAGTTGACCTAATCCTTATAAGTAAAAATATATCAGGACTTGTAACATGATAACCAAACAAGAAGACTACAAATACTGAATTGAAATGATATGTCAATAAAATTTCTATTTATTTCAATGAAAAGTTTCGATCATTATTGTTTTTACAATTACAGAAAGGCCGTTCAATCAAAGATTTGAAAAACTTGAGACAAGAATGCGATATACAGAGGCAGCTAAAACATCCAAACATAATTCGTATGATAGACAGCTTTGACACAGAATCTGAATTGGTTGTAGTCACAGAGTATGCGGAGAAAGAGTTACATAGCATTCTGGCTAAAGAAGGATGTTTAAATGAAGAACAAGTTAAGAAAATCACTTGGGATTTGGTTTCAGCATTGTATTACTTGCACTCCCATAGAGTGCTTCACAGGTTAGTGTTAATTTTGTTTTTACACATTCATTAAATACTATGAAACAAAGTTGCTTTCCACTCTCTGTACCTATGTATGCAGATCTTTAAAACTATGCAACGGATTATGATGCGGTTTTTTTTAACAGCCAAAGTAATTTAGAAGGAATTATTATGTGTATACAGGCATATTACAGAAAAACAAATTAGAGATTTTCAAAGATTTGTTACACCCATAAAAATAAGCAAAAGACAGAATGCTTAAAAGGTCCCTTTATTTTTCATGAATCCTACTTTTTAAAATAGTATCAATATTGTACCTATAACATTTTCCAGAGATCTGAAGCCACAAAACGTGTTACTGGACAGTTCTGGCCATGCTAAACTGTGTGATTTTGGTCTAGCAAGAATCATGACTAATGCAACACATATTCTGACGTCCATCAAAGGTACTCCGCTATACATGGCCCCTGAATTGATTGAGGAGAAGCCTTATGATCACCAGGTAGGATTTAAGACTGTTTTGTTAATTTTTATTTGTCATAAATCTGCTAAGTTGCTTTCCCTCGCGGTTTTTATTGCATTGTTTTAGGTTTTTGGTTACTGCTTCACTTCCATGGGTTATACCGGGATAATATGTAGCCTTAAACACTTTAATAGCTATTTCCTATTTCGATACAACTCACCTATACCCCAGTACATCATTGGCTCTTGCCATTCATGTACTGGGGTATGGGCGAGTTGAAGTGAATTGTGGTCAGGTTAAATTTGAACCTGAGATTAGAGCATTCAATTAAACTCATTTCTTCTTTACTCATCAACATATTTTTAAAATATCCATTATTTAAATCTTATAAATAGTTATATCCTTATTTCAGGCTGATCTATGGTCTCTAGGATGCATAGTGTATGAGTTGATAGCAGGGCAGCCTCCTTTCTGTACCATGTCAATATGGCAATTAGTGCGGATGATCAGACACAAGCCAGTGCAGTGGCCTAGCTTTATTAGCACAGAAGCAAGGTCCTTCTTGCAGGTATGTTCTATTCATAAAAGGGTGGGCTATATTGATATTGAAATATAATATTTTAAAATATTTAGTCAAAAAAATTTCTTTAAAATTTTTACATATAGAACCAGTGGCGTGCCTAGGTGGGAAAATTTGAAATGTTAGGGCAAGCCCGATATATAAAAAAAAACTGTAAAGTTTGCTTTGCCAAATCACACACATTTTTGCGTTTTTCGCCTCACTTGATGTAAGAGCCATCTATTAAAAAAATACTGGCGCTCTTGAATTTCGCTGGCTGACTTTCGCCACCAATAGATGGCGCAAAAATAATTAATTTTTTTTTATAATATAAAATAAAAAATTCTAATACACTTACATTGTAAACGGCCATAAATAATTACCTTCATTCTTCGCTTCTTTACTACAGATGACAAACAACAAAGCACACTGAGTGACTGAAGGCATGGTATCACTAAATAGATTTACAAATACGTATCAGCAATCACATCACAAGCCGTTTGTTGTATTGTTTCATAATTTGTTTAGAGCAAGTTATTCTGGAGCCGCTTGAGTTTAAGTATATGACCAATATTATTTAATTATATTTATATTCTAATTTAAAACGCCCGCGTAAAAAGTTGATGAAGGTTTTAATTCTACCAACCAACAGCTGTTTTTTAGGCAATTTTCATGTATAAAATTAATGATTTTGGTAATATTGCGTTACAAATGGTATTTGTCTGTAAAATTCAAAGTATTTACCTTCCCAAGTAATGATTTCACACACCTTAATCCATCACAAGTAACAATTGCATGCGTTTCCGAATGCATCTTCTACTAAAACTATTAAAAGGTAAAACACAGAAACTTAATCACAAATTCACAAACGTTAAAACAAAATAAACTGATAAAAGTTTGTTATGTTTATGTTTCGTATAAAAAAGCTCCAGTACCGCTCAAAACAAAGTTAGAACTAATTGGAAAATATTATTCCTCTAGAGAGAGAAATACGCACATGCATCGCGCTATTTCGCCTAATCTCGCACGCCATCCAAATTACATCTCTATCCCATTAAAATAATGTTCAAATTCGTCAACACTAACACATTCACAAGCCTGGCATAATTTCGTCAATTTTACTACGAATTTCATTCATCGAACATCGATAATTCTGTCGTATTTTTAAAAGTTGAATGAATCTGAGTGAAAGAGACAAGCTGTGGTTAAGCCCCGTAAGAAGCCAGCAAGTGCGAGTGAAATGCACTATAAAACCTTGACAGCGCGCTGTGTTCATTTTGTACACTACGATACGTCGAGATTCGAGTCTTCTTGTAACGAATGCACGGCACTTGTAGCATGGTAATAGTAACTACCGGCCCGTGCGCTGAATTTTTAACGCGCGAAGTTTAAATGTTTAAATTTTGTATTTGTAGATTGACTGATATCACACTATTTCAAAGGTGTTTTTTTTTTGTTATTTTCAAATTTTGAATAGCAAGCCCGGCTTTTCGGCTTGTATGAAAGGCACGCTACTGTATAGAACATGTGATTCTAGTTGTTATCTATTAAATGAATAATTGGATTCTATTCAATCCTTTAGGGTCTTCTTCACAAAGATCCAATGAAAAGAATGACTTGGCCAGAAATTCTAGAGCATCCATTTGTTTTTGGCCATGTGACCATTCTCCCAGAAGATGTTCAGAGCGAATCTCCATTTACAAAACCATTGACCCACAGTCAGCAAGAGGCAAAGCAGCTACAGAGAGAAAAAGTTAGCAGTAATACTAGGTATGTGAGGATTATTCAATTTAAAATAACAAAGTTCTTTTAATAATCCCAGCAGTGACACAAAAAAATACATACTTAATTTTTAATGTTATATTTATTTGTCCAGAACAATACCTGAACCAAAATCAGAACCAAAAGAACATGATTTGCGAAAAGCTCGAGTGATGCAAGCAATGGAGTGTGTCCCAATGTCTGACGACGACAGCGTCAGAGCTACCAGCGCCTTCAGTGTTCGGGACAGTCTGAAGACTGACGACGAAGACCAGTCGCACCCCATCACTGCGGCCAACGCAAAACTGCTCAGACATGAGTACAATGTCTTGAACAACTCCAACCTCGTAGTATGCAATTTAGAAAACAACATGGCCCAACTTATGGCTGCTAATAAAAAACAATCAGATCTCAATAAAATGGATAAAATAGACGAAGAAAAACCAAATACAGACAAACATGTAGAAGAGAAAAAACTTCTAAGTGCCAGTGATAGTCAAAAAGAATTACTGGAGGTGAAACAAAAGACGAAATCTATAGACACTGCATCACAAAGTTTGGAGCATCCAAAAAGTTCTACGAAATGTAGTAGTGAAGTTAGTTCGGGTTTAAGTAAAAGCGTACCGCCTTCGTACAAACAGAAAATATTGCAATTCTCACGTGACAAACTCAGGTTTGGCAGTGGAGGGAACAAACTGACGAGAAGTATCAAGAGATCCTTCCATTTTAGTAGAAGTTGGGACAAAAACAAAAATGAGACGCAACGGCGGACGAGTGAACCTACTATAGAGATTTCCAGCTTCGTAGATGACAAGGAAAAGTGTTCTAAAGAAGAAAAAGATCAGGATGTGGAAAAGTCTGAAGTTATTGAGGAGACTTCTGATGACAAAGAAGTGGCGGATAACGACAGGATGCTTAAAACTGAGGACAAAAGTGATGGTAATACCTTTGTTTGTATTAATCCCACTCTTTATTAAATCTTAAACATATACAATGTTTTAAAATTATACATAAACAGGGAATAAAAGTGAAATTTATAATCCTCTCTGCTCATAGAGCATCAGAAAAACATTGCATTGTTGTGTAGAAAAACTGATTCTTTGAATTAAAGTATTTATTGTGCTCTTTTATCAAACTCCATCTTTGGTTTCCAGTGAAAGAGCCATCTTCTATAGAATTAGAGGAATGGGAAGCATTCCTCAACTCCAACATCAGTGAGGTCATGGATGGCGATGTGGAATCTCTCACTCAGCTTAATATGGTACGTGTGCAATTCATTGCCTATTTTATCATAGAATAGATAATTGCGTACGAATTTATTGCATGAATTTTTTATTGTTTATTGTCTTAGAGTTACACTACTACTTATTCAGGGCTTTATTAATAAGCTGCTGGCATGTGTATTTAAGACTGTTTTATAAGTTATAAATGAGGTGGAAACTTCCTACTTTCAAGTTGTAGGCATAATACTGTCATTTATGGACAATACTGAATAGTTGATTGGAGCTTACTCGATTTCAAATAAACCTTACAGTCACTTTTAAATTGTTCTTTGGAAGCCATTTGCTTTCCAAACAGTAAGTTCCTAAATACATCGGTTTACTTCAGGCGCTGTCTAATTTGACAGGACTAAACTAATATGTATCTTCTGTCCTTTTCTTAATGAAAAGGGAAAAGAAAGAAGCACGTAACTTAAATTTTGATGCTAGTTTCATTAATCCGGTATTTGACACCATCATCAATTGTCGTACTTTTTATGAACTGTCAAAACGTGATTCTCCTATAGATTTTGAATGGCAATATCACTTTGTGACGTCAGAAGCTAGTAACCCTATTGACTAATTTATTGATTTTAAAGCAATTAAAAATCCAATTTTACAGTACATTAAAAACAAATCCGATGCTTAGGACTAATAAAAAGATAGGTTTTATAAAAAATACTAGCTTTTGCCTGCGGCTTCGCTCGCGTTAAAAAGAGACAAAAAGTAGCCTATGTTACTCTCCATCCCTTCAACTATCTCCACTTAAAAAATCACGTCAATTCGTCGCTCCGTTTTGCCGTGAAAGAAAGACAAACATACAGACAGACAGACAGAAACACTTTCCCATTTATAATATTAGTATGGATGTCTAACATTTTTCGGTTAATAGTGTCAAATACCGTATTCCAGGTGAGCATGGTTATAGGCGTGGTGGGCAGTGCGGCGCGGGCGAGCGGCGGCGGGCGCGTGTGCGGCGCGGTGGCGGCGCTGCTGGCGCTGCCCGCGCTCGCACACACGCTGCCCAGGCACACCCTGCTCAATATACAAGACGTGAGATATTTACACTTCTTCATGATTTTGCCTTTGGGAGGCTTGGTTTCCGCTATCAATCCTTTGCACTGACCGGTTCATGTGGACTGAGTTATTACCAGGGATGTTAGGGAGCTCCGTAACCGTAACCGAAACTATCGGATATCCGATATGAAAAAAATTCCGTAAACGAACGGATAATCCGAAATGATTTCATATCCGTATCCGTAACCGTATCCAGTATAATAATCATTCCTATATCCGTATCTAATCCGTACCCGTTTCATAGGTGTAGAGCAGGATTGACATAGTGGCTGTGAAATTGTTTGGGATTTGGGGCAGGGCTTGAAAACGTTACCAATTCACATTAAAAATAACGTTAAGTAACGTTATTTCCATAGAGATACTTGCATATCGGTATGATTTGGTAGCGTTATTTAGTAACATAACATTAAAATAACGTTAAAAGTAGCGTTAAAAATTACCGGTATTTTTAATGTTATTGTGAAAATAGCGATAACAAGTTAACGGTATATTTTGGTTATTTTATGCGACGTTGCCCTTTTTTCCAAGGCCGCGCGGGCGCGGCACGGCGGGTAGTGGCGGCGCCGCGCCGCGCCGGTAACAAAACTGACTCATAACGATAAAATTAACGTTATCGTACATTATAACGTTACGTATGTTTAACGGTAAAATGTGCCAGATATAACGTTAAATTTGGTAACGGTATTTAATAGATAACGATATCTGCATCAAAGGGCTGTAACGATACCATATTTTTAACGGTATTTCAAGCCCTGATTTGGGGGCTAGATTCCCGCACCGAGCTATTGCTTATATGGATTACTAATGGTCTGGGTTGTTAGTGTAAAAGAACTCATTTTTGTGTACACACGCAACTAATTTACAAGAGAAATTTCTAAAGGCAAAATGTTTATTTTCTGTTTCCAGGTGTACCTCGAAGCTAAAGTGGTTTACAACTTCGTTGCGGCCATCAATACGCTCATGAAAGATAGCAAAGACAATGATGATGGAGCACACGACAGGTACGAATTTTGTTAGTAGATGAGTAAGCAAGGTTAACTAAGATACAGCACTATGCAAAACATGATTTGTATTTTCTGATTTGCCATAAGTGATACCTGTATCACTGATAATCACTAGGTTTCCAAGATGGGCAAAATGCCACGAATATTTTTTTTTTACATATTTAGATCACAAGAATTAAAAAAAAAAGAAAAAAAATTTATTTGGCACACGTATAGACACACACAGAGCAGAAAACCACATGCTACAAAAAAAAAAACAATAAAAGAAGAAAAAAAGCACTGCGTGTCTCGCGGCTGCGCCAAATAGGTCCAGTCAGCAAAAATGTCAGACAACTACGTTACTGCGTTAATTAACTGAACTACTGTGTGACAGATGTACAATTGTCTACACTTTCTTGTTCGCCCATCCGGTACCCTAAACAAACGACAAATCTGAATGTTAGTATTCGAATGATGTCGTATGTGCAGAGTGCAGGGCGTGGCGCGCATGCTGGAGGTGTGCGCGTGGCTGTGCGTGCGCTCGTGCCGCGCCGTGCGCCAGCTCGCCGCCGCGCTGCAGGCGTACCACGCGCACTCCGTCTTCACCCGCCTCCTGATGCACTGTGAGACCACTATATCTTTAGCTTTCAAGCCTACGTAAATGTCGGTTACGCATGCATGCGCATGCATGCGCATGGGGCGTTACCGAAATTGGAGCTAAAGTCATTTCAAACTTACTGTGTACCAAATCTGAAATCACTAATCCGTCTTCAACAAGCATGGTCGTCAGTGGTTAATGCTTGTCCAACAAATATGGTCATCAGCCATTAATGCTTGTTAGGGTAGAACAGTAATCACTTCTCGGGAATTATGATTAATAAATAATAAAATAAAATTCATTTAATTCAGATCAAGACCCATATTCAACACAATACAAATATTATCGCTTTACAATTATCATCACATTTGTCATCTCGAATTTTTCAAATATCTACTTTAAAAAATATGAAGAATTAAAAAATATGACAGTACATTGCAAATTAATAAGAATCAGAAGCAGATCCAAAGTACGGTTGCTTAGAACATTCCCCACAAACTATTGTACACTAAAATACGTATCAGAAAAACTTTGCTACTCACTCACTGTAAATGTGTCATCTTATATAACATAATTATTTTTTTTATAAAAATTAATACTTATTGATTGGAGATTTTTAACCCCATGTTTCATGAATGTGACAACCTATATTTCATTTCCAAACATCATGACGTCGTCGGCTGTCTCTATGGAAAAAGGTCATGTTACGAGCAAATTAGTTTCTTAGTTTAAATACGCCCAGACGGACTGACGGATGATACCCATATCTCATGCTAAGTGACATTTCAAAATCTCCACAAGACATCTTGACATAATGTCTAAGATTATTTAAACTGAATTATGTCGTCTCGGTGTCGGATCTCCAATTAATTTTGACTTCCTGTTTGTGATACATTTTTATTTACAGATTCCAAGTCGCCGCGAATCGTTCTGAACATTGTGGGACTCCTCATAACTGTACTGCAAGATCTGCCAGAACATGCTGATGTAGTGGAGAAAATACTCTTTGACGAAGAAAGCTTTAATTTCTTGAGTCTTGTAGAGCAGCCGAGTGATGCATTGAGAATGAGAGTTTGTATATTAATAAGTTTGCTTTGTACATTCTCCTGTACCGCATTTTCTGTGGCCATGGAGTCTAGGTGGAGTAAGAAAGAGAATGAATCCATTGAGGCTTTACATACTCATTGTAATGTAGCACTTAATAGGGCCGCGCGATTGGCCACAAAAGAACTCAGTAATATGCCTTTTTATGTCAGCTAGTAACAATTTAAGAAACTATACATTTGATTTGAAATGAATGAAATTCATTATAATGGTGTATGCTTTTTTATTAATATATTTCACTTACTCCGTATTATCATAGAGTATAAACTCTGTGGTCTATGGTGTTATATTATCTGGCTATGCTTGGTATTGTCATAATGTCAAATAGGTTGCATTTTCTATCTTTTATTACAAATAGGGATTAAGTTTAGATAAGTATAAAATACTCCAGATCTAAGATAATGAAGGTCCAGAATCAAAAGACAACGAAATCAGAAATAAGGAATTGAAAAAAATAAAGTAAGGTTATTAGATGTAGTAAGAACCATCTAGGCCGAGATAAATAGGCGTTACTTAGCATAGACTTTGGCTTAGCTATTCTCTGTCTCTGTCTCACCACTTTAGTTCGATAGGTGAAGGACGGTGATAGTTTGTGGCTTTAAGCACACGCTAGGCAAAATTTATTTATCTCTGCCTGAGTTGGGAGAACGAATGTGACATCAATATTAAGACTGACGACATGAAGCTTGTTGTAAGTAGGTAGATACATCCATTGGATATACAGGGACCACAGGACCACACTGTTAAAATTATCGGAAAAGTATTTAAAAAAATTGTCCGAATAACAGGTGTTTTGGTTGTTATTAATTTTAAAAAATAAACCGTAAGTATATTAGTTTATGGATTTTAGTTTAATTTTATTAGATAATACGATAATTTTTAATAGTCTTGTTTCTCCCTGTATATATAATCTGATCAATTTGCTATTTTGGAATATATTCGATATGTGTTAAAATAAGTTTTACTGCTAAGTTGCGGGCGAAATTTATTAGCAATCCATTACTGATAATTAGTAACCGTTTCTTACATATAATTGTACTCACGGTAACAATGAATTTTTCCAAAGAAAGTCTTACTAGACTTGTTTTTTTATTTTTTTGCGCCTATTTTATTACTCTTAAATTACTTCCTACTATAAAATCACCATTTTATCGAACGTAATGACTGTATCACGAAGTAATGAAGTTTGAAATGTCGATGTTCTGTATTAACAAAGTTCATAACTACAAATTGTGTGAGTTAGAAAGTGCGATATGTCGAAGTATTTGAAATTAGAATGTTCTGATGTTCACCGTCTCGAATTCCAGAAGTACGGAATCTCGAAACTTTTACGAATTATTTAAACGAATATTTATTAATTTTTTTAACGAATTATTTAATCTCGATGGAATCTCATTTCGTAATTCAGGATAATGAACATTTGAGACACGAATGTTTACCATGGCGAGGTAAGAAATTTTTCAGCTGTGTGAATTGAAATAAGCACGGTTTGGCAGACGCGTTAAATTAATAAAAAAATAGTTTCTTTGACAAAGTTGCTTGTTTAATATATTATTATAACATTCACGTGTATGAGTATCGGTCACTGTTTACCAGACACCTAATGTATTTTAGAAATATAATTCTAGCATATTTTTAGCCGTGTGATAAATCAAAACTAAAAGCAATATTATAGCCTCACTGTCAATTATTATCGAAAGCCAGTGTTTGTATGTTCATAGTGTTTAGGCCTATTTAAAATTCAAATATTATGATATTATAACATTTTAATATTGAATTGGACTGTAATCTAGCTGTAACAATTATTTAAATACGCTTATCTTTACCTATAGTGATTAAAATACGCAATACAATATACTTGCAAGGAATTACGCAGAACCGTTCGCTGCTAGAACGATCGATTTTGGTGGTGATAAAATTTCCACAGTTTTATCACGTTTATGTTACATTTATGTCATAATGACAAGCATTTTAAAGATTACGATATAAAATACTTATGTGTGTAGCCTTGAACTGCATGCAATCGTTCGATATCTTAATGTAAAAACCCAGGATCATTCCAAGGTTGGATATGCTGTTACAGGTGGACAACAACAATACTTTTCATAGTCATCTTTTGCATGTTATTTACTACTTCCCCGCCGTTTTCTATCGTTAAGACTTTGGCACTGTTCCGCTCCCTTAAATTAGCGCGTTGTTATAAATCTAAAAAAAACTAATTAATTTAGCACTTAGATAAACGCGTTCAAATAAAGTTTCAGGTTTAAAATATTCTTTTCAAGCTTTAATTTGATCCACACTCAATTACCACATTCTATTAAACTCACGGCAGGAACAGTTTAGCAATACCTATTTCTATTGATAAAACCTTTTGTTTGTTTGATTGTAATGAATAGGCTCAAAAACTACTGGAGCGATTATAAAAATTCTTTCACCATTCGAAAGCTACATTATCCCCGAGTAACATAGCCTATATAATATCACGCTATGTCCCACGGGAGCGAGGCAGTAACCAAAAAACTAACTTAACGTGGGTGAAACCGCGAGGAACAACTGGTATAATTACAAAAAAAATCTGCTACAGGGTGAGAACAGGGGATGAGAGTTCGTTTTAAAAGGGGCAAGTAAAGCAGCAGGAAACTGGTAGTACTAAAAATACCGCTGTTGACGAAAAAAATGCATGCAATTCGCTAGCCTTGAACCGCATAATCGTTCAAATTCGAACGACAAAAACAGGAGGACATGCAAAGGTTAGATAAGGTTTATCTAAATGCAGCTGGCATCTGGGTATTACCATTTTCATACATATTTATTATTACTTACATCAGAAATATTTTTTTAAACAGTCTTATTTTAGTTTTATTTTATTTGTTTGGGACAAAAAACAGTTATACGTTACAGCATTGACAAAGAAATAATAATACATTATAATTGAGAAAACGTATAACCCACACTATTGTCCACGGAGTGACACCGGAGTATGATGAAAACGGACGCGTGTTAGTTAGGATACTTATAATTATATGTTTAACAGAAAAACAATGTTGTACTGCTACTGACTAATCAAAGGAAGCAGAGGATAAAGAGTATCCGTCATAAGGGTGACTCGCAAGAGATTGAGAAACCATTTTTTTAAATTTAGATTGTGACAACGCGAAAATATCAAAATCAGTGAAGTGTGAATTATAGGTTTCTAAAATTCGGCGGAGAGGGGCTCGCACCCCGGCCTTTGTTCTACATCGAGCAGTGTAGAAAAGTTGAGGTGCGCGTGTCTCCCGCCGAATAACACTTCTAGGTACAATGTAACACAGTCTATTTGTGAGTTCAGAACAATTAAAGTTGTTGCATATGCCGTACAGCATCATAACAATAATCAATGAACGCCTAGAATCCAAGCTTAGTATTCTATGGTAATTTAGCAGATCTGCGTAGGGAATCCTTGTACGGAAGCACTTGTAGTGCATGGAGCGAAGGATTTTTTTCTGGACCATTTCCAAAGCTTGCTTATATTTATCATAGTACGGGCACCAGATGGGTACCGCGTATTCCAACTGAGAACGTACTAGCGTCTTGAACTCATACTTAATCGTACACATGTTTACGATAATCGCAGTCAAACCACAGATTAATAAATAGTTACTACGTAACAGATAGGTACTTCACTCCAATACAAAAACGATAATACCTACGCTATAATAGCCTACAAAATCATAATAATAATACCAGCTGTTTGCAGCGAGGAGAAATGTACCATAAGTACGCACAAAGAGAGTTGAGATTCTCTTGCCCGCCGCGCGACGAACGTGTGTGCGTGTCGTCCAGTAAATGTGCTAGGGTTATACGTATGATGATAATGGTAATAAAACAAATATTTTAGAAAAACAATTATTTTTTATTTGTTGATCCAATATTTTTTAGTTTAATAAAATGCACCTTTTTCGTTCCTTGAATTCCCGATTATTATATTTTTTGTGTTGAAAATATCCAAAACCGCGTGAATAATTTTAGTAAATAATCAAAAGGGAAACAGGAGAATTGGGAAACAGGGGAATTGCACAATAATCACGCAATAATTATGTGGTTTCGGCATTTTTATAGTCAGCGCTGTACCCGTGACGCGCGAGCACTCAGCCGGGCGCGCGACAGCCCGGTGTTCGTTGTACCGTCGACGATACGCGAAGCGGTAGGCATAAAACGCGTGGCCTTGAGCGAGTGACGGACGCCTGGTCAAACATACAATCGTCTTTGAAAATCTACAACCCAAGAAAGCAAAACAGGATCTATGCAGGCAACGTCACGGGAGATCTATTAATGTTATACAGTAAAACCTTCCCCAGAATGTAACGAACACTTTTCAGAAAACCCCATCAGAATCAGTTTAGCCAAACGCAACATAATCGCGGACAAACATACATACAGGTCGAACTAAGAACCTACTTTTTTTAAAGTCGGTTAACTACTTTTTTTAAAAGTCTGTAACTAATCGTATTTTCTAATTGGCCATTGAAGAATATCTTGATGGCAATAAGCAATCAAAACCTCCTCTAATGTTTCAACTCGCTATTTTGAATATATTTCATTCTTTACATTTAAAAAATGAATGCAATTATTGCATGTATGATAAACCAGATTTCCGATGACAAATTTTTTGCAATATTTACTACGGCAAACTATTTTATAATAAACTAGCTTTTGCCCGCGACTTCGTCCGCGTGGATTAATAGCTCCCGGGAAAAAAACTATCCTATGTCCTTTCTTGGGTCCCAGACTTTATCTGTACCAAATTTCATTCAAATCGGTCAAGCCGTTTTCATGCTATGTCGTGACAACGGAAAACGGGTTTCATTTTTATATATACAGGGTGTCCCACGGCAATGCCACATGGAGGGAAAGTACCTTAAATATTGTAGATAGAACATTTTTCTGAAAGAAGACATTATTTGAATTTTGAAAACATTTTTAACTGCATAGATAATTAAATAATTACATAGTTGAACCGGGAATCGAACCTGTTACTCGAGAAAATTAATTAGCCTGTAGTTTTATCCTACTGATCGAAAGGCTTCATCACAAGGATTATTTTTTGCTTAAAAACATAGTGTCAAAAATAAAAGAAAGACCATGAATTTTAACATTTTTAATACAAAATTAGCCAATTTTTCTAATGCTCAAAACTAGTCTCTTCTTCTTGAATACAAAGTGATAACTTTTGATCATTTCGTTCCCTGACGATATTTTGGTCTTGTTGTCGTGGATTTATTTATTTAAATGATGCTTACTATTCAAGTGGGTAGATTATTTAGTAATCAGTAGTTATGATTGTCAATTGTATGTCCTTACGGCAATGTAAGCTTTTAACTTTTCAGAATAAAATTTTACATCAAATGTTAAAATTCACGGTCTTCCTTTTATTTGTGACACTATGTTATTCAGCAAAATATAATTCTTATCATTAAACCTTTCGATCGGTATGATTAAACTACAAAGTGATTATTTTTTCTCGTGGAACAAGTTCGATTCCCGGCCCAACAATTCAATTATTTAAAAATCTATGAATGCAATTTAAATTGTTTTTAAAATTCAAATAATGTCTTCTTTCAGTAAAATGTTCTATCTACAAGAATTAAGGTAGGTACTTTCCCTCCATGTGGCATAGCCCAGGGACACCCTGTATAGATTCGGAAATAATTAAATTGATTAATGAATTTTTTGTGTAATAAATAATATAGAAACAACAACTCCTGGTTGGGATTGTTACTTATTTTTCCAGAAATTTCCAGTAGGTTAAGTTTATGCAACTAGCTGAAATTTCCAGCGGATTTCCGAAATAAACCAAAGGACCAAACTAATATGGAAACTTCCCTAAAAAGTTTTTTGTGTCTCTGCAACGGTTAGTAATTCCCTTTACTGTCCCGCGAGTTTCCACTCGTACTTTCGTCGATGAATAATTGTACCCATTAATTTCTTCTGAAAACAAACTGTTTGAACTATCCTGAACAACTGACAGGAGTAAAAATAGGTTTTTACCCATGAAATTGCCGTTTTGTATGAAAAAATGTAAACGAATTTTTTAATGTATTTTTTATTTGTATTCTATTTATCGAAGTAACCATACATGCAATCAATGCATCTTTGCCAACGCAGTGGCCAGTCTATTGATGCTCTCCTTAAATAAATCAGCTGGACGTGAGGCAACAAATTGTTCAAAGGCATTTTGTACTGCCTCTCGGGTATCGAATTTTTTTCCCGCCAAGAAGTTACCCAAATTCTGGAAAAAGTAGTATTCTGTAGGCGCAAGGTCTGGTGAGTAGGGCGGATGACGGAGAGTTTCCAACCCCAGTTCTTGCAACTTGAAGACTGTCTGCTGTGCAGTATGAGGTCGCGCGTTGTCGTGCAGGAACAGCGGAGAGGAGCGATTGACCAATGCTGGTTGGAGATGTGCCAGTTTCCCCATCATTGTTCAGTTCTCCACAATACACATCTGCAGTAATGCTCATCCCGTTTGGTAAAAGAAGCTGTGATGAATCACACCGGCGCTAGACCACTATACAGTGACCATCACTTTTCTAGGGGTAAGTTTTCGTTTAAGGCATTATTTAGGTGCTGAATCAGGATCTAACCAACTTGCTGAGCGCTTGCGGTTATCAAACAGAATTCATTTCATCGCAAAAATCCTTCATTTGTGTGTCTGTTGAGCGCAGTGGCACGTCTCGCCGCGTACTTCGCGCTGGCGATCATTGAGTTCGTGGGGCACCCATTTGTCAAGCTTTTTTACCTTGCCTATTAGACGAAAATGGACCAATATTGTTTTGACGCTATCGTCGAAAGCTGCTGCTAATTCAGCCGTAGATTGTGGATCATCAGCTTCCACAATCGCCTTTAATTCGTCATTGTCGATCTAAGTCTTCGGACGACCGCAAGGTGCATTTTTCAGGTCGAAATTCCCAGAACGGAAGCGAGCAAACCAATAACAGGTGGTGCGTTGGTTTCGGTTTGTAGTGTTAACTCCGTAAACGTCGTTGATGTTGCGTGTCACTTGTGCCTCGTTGTTGCCACGACGGTAACACAGAAACATGTTCAACGCTGAGGTAATAAAATTATTGAAAATTATTGTAATTTTGTAACCTTATAAAATGCCGGGAGAATCTTTACGACGCTTTATGTTAGAATTTAACTCATATTCCATAATTACTCGAATTTTTAACGTATCCATGATGACGAAAAAGATTTAATTGCGATAAAAATGTAAGAAACACTAATCAATCAATAAACCAATGACTACTTTCGGAAAAAGAATTCCACGTTGTTAAAATAAAATTAATTTGAAATTAGAATTCTTAGTACTGCCGAACGGCAATTTCATAGGTAAAGACCTACCTATTATACTAAAATAAATGTTAAGTAGGTAGGTACTGTGGCTGATAGCGAACTTAAAAAAATATACCTGATAGGAGGTTTACGTAACTTGCTTTTAAAATAAATCTATCTCTCAATCGGTCGATGACCGCAAATTCAATTTGACCTCTATGTGCACTAGTAGTAGGGAGGTCATTTAAAATTCAAAGTTTATGCTCGGTCACTTTTCAAATTCCTTGTGAGGCTAGGTAGGTTAGAATTGCTAAACAATTCTAAGAAGGATCTAAGCTCTTTGCCTTTTTGGGATTGAATAAAAAAAAGGCATGTATCTTTCGAAGATGATAAATGTATTGCAGAATTAGAAATAGGTACTAAAGGTAGCAGTTCAACAGTTTTGAAATAATATCCGACTTTGGAACTGTTCTCTGTAATTTCAAAACAACAACAAAGACTGGTTTTATTTTGTAAGTTATTAAAAATATTTAATTATGTAGCTACTTAATCGATTAAAAAAAACATACCGTGTGTATATTGTAACAATTTTATAGTGTTTAAATTTATTACTCTTAACATTAAATTGCATTTCGTGACATATAAAGCCTAGTCCATATTGCTTATCGCGAAACGCTGCGGACTGTTTCTTACATTGTAATTTTATAATATTACGTTGCGTTACGAAAATGACTGCAAGCAACACATGATTTTTCTCTCCAAAAACATTTTGTTCCAGTGTGTTGCTAATCTATTTTCTTAAGGCGCACATAGTTCATATTGATTTAGAAGCGTGCGTGACTTTAACATAGTCACTAACACAAATAACAATAGAACTTGTCCTAGAAATACTATTCTGCTGAAGTAATGTCTAATATGTTAATTTCAGAGGCGTTGATCTCTCACTATGGCCATGTGGCCTTCATTATGTAAATTATCTTAGTCGTAAAACAGAGTCAGTGTAAGAAAATCGATACAGAAATAAAAGTTGTGTAGTTCGTATGCTATCAATATGTACGCCTTATTTATATTTTAATGCAGCTACTTACGTTATATTATACCTACTTATTTTTAAATGTGTTTTAATGTCTTTTATTGATATTGTTTCCACAGTAGCTTACGTAATTCGACCACAGTGAATTATTTATGTACTTGCTCACATTAAAAATCGAATATTATTATTAAGCTGCCCGATACATACCTATACTTAGTGCCACTGCCATGTAGTAACGTTTAGGCGCGTACGCACGTACGAACACGAACATAGCGAACACAAACACCAGACCCGAACATTTGGTTCGTACGTATGGACGGCATATTCGAACACGAACGCAAACATAGTTCGAGTCGAGTTCGCGAACAACAGTCGTGAACTCTATCTTAGTAGCAATGGCGACGCCGTTGGAAGTGGTTGAACAGTTTTGTTTCGTAACATTTATGAAAGACATTCGAACACCGTCCATACGGAACGTACAAAAGGATCGCCGCAAACATGTTTGTCGAACAGAGCGTTCGATGTTCGTTAGTGGTACGCACGTGCGAACCAAGTTGTTGCGTATCATGCAACGCAACAAATTTGTTCGTACGTGCGTACGCGGCTTTTGCTTATTTGTATATAACTTTAAATATTTTTTTATTAATAAAACCTTTACTTAAGTATATCAATGAACTGAAGTTTTAATTTGTGTTTTTACCGACGTCGTTATCTGTTAGTACAAAATGAAGTAGTAATTATAATTAGAAACGGTGGCGATGTTTACATCCTACGTAATTAGATAGGGACTGCCTACAGTGTTAATGACCTGTCATCGAATGCAATTATTTATAAATGGCTTCATGCTAATCAATGTAATCGGTTGTTGGCTTAATGAATTCGCATCAAGATCAAAGACCTGAGTGTTCTTGGGTGTGCTTTACGCGGTTTGTTTGGAGCGAGCTGCACTTTATGGCAGGTTACATAAGGAGGTGATCGGCCGGCCTCGCGCCCGGCGCGCGTGCATTCACCGATCATACGCGCTCAAATCTGCTGCCACGCAACCGCTTAAATGACCTGCGACAAGCATTCAAAGATCAAAGTACGATTAATTATGCACATCAGCAATTACCGAAACTAGGTAGGTAATCAGATGATTCCGTATTGTAGGTACTTGCACGCGTAAGTACCTACCAGATAAATTGCTTACCGAATCAAAAATAACGTCAGTTCTGTGCTCGGCATTTCTACTGCCTGCTTATTTACCTACTTGGCGTCATAGGTTTCTACACATCATTATGACTAAGAGGTCATTGAACTTGCTAAATGCATTTCAAATGGTTGGTAGGCACCCGACGCATTGGCGACATTCGTGAAACGTGGAGTTGACAAATATTCCGCATAGGTACCGCACTGCTTTAAATGTAGCAACTTGTCTTCATCATCGATCACGTATTCGAGAGTTTACGGAGGCGGATTCCTACCTAATTCGATTTTTTACTCACGTAGAGTTCTTAGTTATAACTAGGGTCAATAAAAACTAGTACAAGCAAAAATAAACTGACTAGATATAAAGCTACTGCGGTCTAACTTCGAGAATATATGATCGCCAAATAGTTTTACAGGAAGGTATTCCTCTAGAAAAATGACTTTCATAGGTCTCCTAGTTAACATTCGTTTTACAGAATAAATCTATGACATATGAACATAGATCCGAAATTAATGCTGCACTCGTAGAACCGTGGAAGCGGCCATTGGGATTTTATATGCATAGCAGATGGATTAGTAATAGCAATTTAGGTACCTACTCGATGGTTTGGCTGTAGTATTCACAAGTAATTAGATATGTCAGAACTGCAATATAAAACAACAAGTAGCTTTGGTCGTAATTCTTAAAAAAAAATATACTACACTAGAACGTTTCTGCATAGCTAGTGTGGCACACCAGCTATGCAGATACATGTATTTGGAAAATTACTACAAAGGGTATGAGCAACTGAAAAGAGTCGTAGGTAGGTATTGGCTTGCTTCCAGAAAAAAAAGACAGGCAAAAATTTTCGACTTGTGCTAATATTGTCTATATTAAAGTCTAGAGTCAATAAATATAAATTGAAAAAACGCACTTATTGTTTTTGCCAAAACAACAAGTTATTTATTTGTATTGAACAAAAACAACAACATTTATTTATTTGTAACAAATACAAACAACAAAGTAAGCAAGTAGGTACGTAAAATAATGTAGGTACCTGCCCCCAGGAGATTAACCTCATTGGTACTCCGTACTATGTGTTGATGAACTGTAGTCCAATTCCATTGCTGGATTGACGTCAACAAATAATAATCACCCGTATAGTCTGCACTTTAATATCGTGCATCCTAGATGGAAAACTTCTCTGCAGAATTTACTACCGCATTTGTCATTGTATGCTCGACATACATAAGGAAATTTCCGTCCCTGATCTAGGTTTGGGGAAAACCATACACATGGAGTTTTTATGCATCGTAATATTGTCTATGTTCCTGTTTTTGCATTAGGTAAGAAAATAATAGTAATCAGAAAATATAAAAACTAATAATTAATAAATTTTGAGAGCCGTCGTGTTGGCCAAGTGGTTAAGCCGCTCGACTACCATGCGCGAGATTGCGGGTACGAAACCGGGCAAGTACGAAGTGAGTTTTTCAATTCATGCAAAATAAAAACTGAACTTACAACTGAAACTCATATGAGTGCAACTTTCCTAGATGGATGGGTTAATTGGCAAAACACTCTATTTATTTATTTAGATCATGGAAAACCTACAGCTAAATACATCTAGAATAACAACCAAATAGTAACTAGTAAGCCAATAACAGGTTCTCGCTTATAGAGAGAGAGATCTAGTAAGTAGCTAAACAATAAAAAGAAACTAGATATAAATATCGAAACCATCTTCTCTTTTGCCAATGTTCATTCAGCTTCAATTAATGAATGGCCTTTGTGGAAAAGACACCACAATTCTGCCAATAACACGTGAATGTTCATTCAGTCCAAGAATTAGAAACGTGTGACAAAACTTGTCAAGCATGTGACTTAGAAACAGAAAAAAGGAAAACCATAGAAGAGACTAATCGAGTTTACGAAATGTGTAATGGATGCAAAGGAATTGAACTTTTTGGAATTATAGTTTACCTATACAAGGATATTCTGAGAATTAGTTCACCGAATACTGAATGGCAAGATTCTCACACATAATTGTTATTTACCTCTTGTATTCAGATGACGCCAGTTGCTTTTATCTGAAGAAGATAACTGCCAAAATTTTGAAGGGTTATTTGAAAGTTATCGGCCTGCGAGGCGCGTATCAACAAAAATGTAATTTGCTATAACACTTGATGGACAAAGTTGCGAAAATTCTCCAATCATGTTAGTGGATAAAAGAAAAAATGGGAGCGGTTTCTATATCTCGATCGTTTTATTTGATGTTATCTTTTCCTCAGAAGTTTCGTGGCGCCATCGGACATAAAATTTATTGGGGTAAGGAACCCTTCCTAGGTTCTTTTCTGTAGTTACTGGGTATGTATATCGATAGTAGAATGGATCAGTGAAAGTGTGAACAGAGATTAGGAAGATTGAAAGGAAGGATTGCTAATAATTATGGTCTAGGCTAGGTAATCCGCAAAGAAACTACAAAACTTACCTACGTTTTACTTTATTTATAAAAATGTTTTCCATATAAAACTATTAAATACGTGAATATTTTTGTAGAGCGATAACCATTACACAAAACGTAAAAAAGGTAACAAAAACCTGTTGTTTTATGAAATCAATTCAGAATTCAGCCTATCGAAATATCTACGCAACACCTTAGAATTAGGTTAAAGATATAGATGTAGGTCTAATCTTATAAGATAATAACATACAAATCCAAGATAGTGTCGAACTGAAAAGAAGTTTCGACCGATAGCGATTTTTTTATCGTAACATAACACGCTGTAAAGTCAGATCACGTATCTTTATTTGCGCGACCGCTGCAGGTTCAACGGCCTCGCTTCACTGTACCATTAGGTCATGAGTATTTTGACAACGCACCGCGGAAATTATCTAATCGGCACGCGGCCGCGAGGACACGGGGCCAACGACACCGGGCTGTTCGCGCGGGCTCGCACCGCCTCGACGAAAGTGAAATGTGAAGTACCGATACAGACAATTGGGATGGCCGAATTTGTTTATTGACGGGTGGGTGGTCGACACAGCTGTACGACAACTACCAAATATGGTATTGTTTTCTGGACTCTTACTTAACATCAATATTTTACAACATTGTTATGAAACTTCACACAACATGTTATTGTAACATGCTGTCTGATTATTTTACTCCTCAGTACAATTTGAGAAAAATACTGCTACGAAGAACTACAATCTCGTAGCAGTTTCGTAGCAAATAGCAGGTGTTATAGCCAAACGGTATTTTTTGCAGTAAAGTTAGGCTGTAACGTTTAGTTAATCAATTTTAAATTCGTTCCTAATTATTCAAGCCGCATATTCTAACAATGATTCTCATGCTTTAATTTTGCAGGTCCGAAACAATCTCTAAAATGAAGGCTATAATTTCTTCTAAATTCTTTAATAAAATAAGAAACGAAGGAAAACGAACACTAATAAGCAGAAAAATAATGAGAAAACATAAAACAATAAAAGAGCAAAGTACGTAAATAAAGAGAAATAGTAAATTCAAATGAATCATGTGCAAATGGCCTAAAGAAAAATACAAGTAACAATAATATGGGTTAGTATACTCGGGGTCGATGACACTTCAATACTTGCTCGACAGATTTGTAGGCATAACATAATAGAATCGTGAGAATTGATGACCCACATAAATGCTGTACTAGAATTTAAATGTACCTAACAAGTACGTGCCCCGCGACGATGCCTGTTCAGTAATTCATTTTAGCACATCGTAACCAAGGCATTATAGGAAAGACTTGGTTGGAAGGAATTGCTATTCTTTTTATGCATGCTGACGGGTTTTTTTTAATTATTTTTTAAATAAAAATATTTTTATTTTGTTTTTTCATTTGATTGAAGGGCTTTGTCGCTTAGCGACCACATCGCCCAGTAGAAAAAAAACACAGAAACCTAACTCAAACAGTTGTTTAGCTTTATCGGACGTTGGAGAAGCAAGGATTGTATTACAAATGCCAATATCAAAAGACTTACAGCATTTATCATTACAATTTGGAGACAAAACTTTCTTCATTAAATAATTAAACTTGTTTGATGGAATATGTCCGAAACGAAGCCTTAAAGCAATAGTTAATAATTTTCTATGATTACAGTCAATCCACGGAACCCGAGAGAGCTCGGTACCATATCCCTTTTTCTTTTGACCTTCTGTTAAATAATATTTATTTTTAATTGATCTTTTATTAAATGTTATTATACAAGTATTTATTTATTATACATACCTTATTTCATTTACTTAGTATCCATAACCAGGAGCGTCCTAACAATTCAAAATAAAGCTGCAATGGTAAAAGAATAAGAAAAAAACATAAATTAAGCCTCCTCCAATGGTTAACGATTTGATATTAAATTTTTGTAATTTTCATAAGTATTTGTTTTAATATCTTATGATAATAATATTAGTGGAAGCCAGCCGGTCTTTTCGGCTTGCCACCGCCCATACTCTTAGATTTTTATATCTGACGCAGTCTGATAGACATACAAAATTACTTACAGAATTCGTAGTAGATAGATAGTTGATGGAAACGGTTATTGTTTAGATATATCTAGTTTAATTTATACTGAATTGCACAATCTTAGAAAGAAAAATAATTCAGTAGGCACGTAAAATTGTTGTAACTTGAAAAATTGTTATTGAATTTTTTTAGACAACAGCTGCAGTTTATTTATTTACTTGTACAAATTAATCTAATTATTTGTACAGCAAAACCTTTTACAAAACCAAATATTTATTCTATTGCTTATAATTTCTACTTACACCAATTTTTCTCTGGTCGAATTGCCGGTGGAAGGTATGGCTGGGGTTGCGGAATGTGTATAGTAGTCACCGTGACCCTGGAACATAAAAGGCAATCGAAGGAACATGAGTGGGTTTTAGTCAGTAAGAGTCTGACACGCCCTCCCGCCGCACCCAGGACGGGAGCAGTCATTGGATGATTTCCCACTCACCAAAAAAAAATAGACCCTGACACACGCAAGAAGTATCCCAGCTAAGGCAAGGAAAAGAAATTAGTGGATCGAATTGCAGCAGGAATTCATTAAATTTTATATATCTTTTATTTTTATTTTAGCTATTAGAATTATGCTACTACGAAATATACTACGAAATTGCACACTTCTCTATTCACCCAATATTCTTACATATGAAAAATCAAAGCCAAATCCACCGTGTCTGTTTCAATGTTTGCAATAAACTCAAAAACTGATGAACAAAATTAATTTCGCTCCGTTCACCAATAGATAGAGTGATTCATGAGAAATCACTCTATCTATCTATTGGTAAAACAATACAATCTTTATAAGAATTAATTATTCCAGAAGAGAAACCAGAATTTCAAACATGTTAAGCTGGGGGGATCACTAGTGTACTAATAAAATCATTTAAAAGAAATAATTACATTATTACCCACGTCACATTTTTATTTTTAGCAACGCAGCGTTACTTTGCAACTTGATACCATTGCATCCAATGAACCTTACATGAACCCTTTCTGACATTTAATTGTGACGCATAATCAGCTGTTATTTATTGTATTGGTGCACGTCACGAAACGAACTTATATACATACACATAGGTAGTCTGTCTCGTTTACGTAGGCGCCTCGTCATACCACGGCTACCGGGAATCCCTTTACGATTAACGATCTTTGTTCATATAAGTGCTTTACCCATTAACTTATTTCGTAGTGTTTTGACTGGTCTAGTGGTTTGGTAAGTGACCCTGATTGTAAGCCGGAGGTCGTTGGTTTGAGTCCCACTCAGGACACGTCTTTGTGTGATGAGCATGATTGTTTGGTATGTGTATCAGTTGACTGATCAGATGGCCGCGTGTGAGTTGCCCGTTTTCATTCCCATCTACTCAGACGGCAATACGTAATTATATAACATCAGATAACTGCAGCCAGCAAATTCGGAAATCGATTTATTGCTTCAATTTTTGCTCAACTGGTTGCTTTTAGGGATTGCAATCCGGTCCGGCGGATCCGGTAATCCGGCGGATCCGGTACGTTTTTGTTGCCTACCGGATCCGGCATTATCACCGGATCCGGTGGCCGAATCCGGTAACTAAGAAAAACGCAATTTCTCTCATCAAAATCGTGCAAAAGTACTAAAAAACACGGCGTATGCAAAATCGTACAGTGTCCATAAGCTATTGATTTAGAAAATTTTAATTTGGATTATAGAAGAATATATGATGTTGATTTAATTAAGTTTTTATGAACGGGTTAAACTTAATTTAAACCATAAATAATTCACTGTTGTTTCTAATCTTTGAGACTGATTATTATATTATGTAGGGTGTCACAGTAAGAGTGCACTTTTCATTTCAAAATAAAAACAAGTATTTTATGATAGAATTGTGATATTTTTAATGTATTGTAAAGAAGACATGTTCCGATTAATTATGGATTAAAATATCTGGCAAATGACCCCCACGGCTCCAATGATAAGCCATTACTCTTTTCATGAAATTTGCTATGACTTTTGCACAGAGATTATAGCTGTATCTCACCGATGACGCGTTGGATTTCTGGTTTGAGCTCAGGAATTGTTTCGGGTTTTTCCCAGAGATTTCACAAAACCTCAAAGAAAACGCACGGCGTTAAATCGCACAATCTTGGCGACCAGTTGACATCAGAATTTCGTGAGATGATATGTTATGGAAATCGTTGCTGCAATAAATCGATTATTTAATGCGCGGTGAGGTTGCGCCGTCCTGCTGAAACCATATATTGTCAGTTTTTTCAAAATTGATGACAAATCTTCGAATGGTTGAAAATTTGGCAAACTTTGCGAGCGGTTTCATTTTTGTAATGAGTTTTTACAATTATAACGCGTTGTTCTTCCGAGAAGCCCTCTATTATAATAATCGGAATAAACAGAGGTGACAACAGTCAAATTTCAGAGTTGCCACATGCATGAAAAAAAAAAACAATTTTAAAAAGTGCACTCTTATTGAGACAGACCTTTATAATAACTGACGGAAAATAATCCATACTAATATTATAAATGTGAAAGTAACTTTGTCTGTCTGTCTCTTCTTCATGCCTAAACAACTAAAGAAATTTGGCACAGATGTAGTCTGGGACCTAAGAAAGGAGATAGGATAGTTTTTATACCGGAAATTTTGCGGGATCGGAAACTATAATTCCACGCTGACGATGTCGCGGGCAAAAGCTAGTTATAAATAAAGAAGAGTTGGTTTTCGTACAAATTCGTTTCTATTTTTTCCCGTAGATTATTTCACATAATATGCCATGAAGTTAGAAATATGCGCTATGTTGAACACCCAAAATACCAATCCGGCCGGATCCGGCCGGATCCGGCGGAATTCTTGTGAATCCGGCCGGATCCGGCCGGATTCAAAATTGTACCGGATTGCAATCCCTAGTTGCTTTATCTCGTCAATTCTCATCAAAGTAATCGTTCAATTGAGTTCAATTTGGCTTCTTTGATATTAGATCCTGATTGCCAAAGTAGATAAAATGTTGTACATTCGAGTCCTCAATGATTGATTAAGATATATTCATATTCAGCTGCAGCTATTTGTTTTATCGAATTGCATCGAAAGCTGTTACGTACGCTCCTACAAAAAATAATAAGAGCGAAAATAGATTATAATTTTTATTTAATAAAACAGACGACATTATTGCAGGAAAAAATCGATAAAAAGTTATATTGCTACTCAGTCTAAATAAGCGTAGTGAACAATGCTCGTACCTTTGAAGATCAGGGTGGGGTAATCTGTTGCCCTGCAGTGGGACAGTAATATACACAGAATTATTTTAACTGTCGTCAGACGTCCAAGCATTACTCAGGTAAAAAATCTCAAATGTTTTTATCATAAAGATTTAGGATTCGATTAGATTTATAGTGCAATGACTTCTGATCTAATAGTGCAAAGAACTTCCTGAGTTGGTCATGCGGGTTCATCGTCATAAATTCACAAAAACATCTCAAGGTCTCCATTCGACCCACCAACCACATTGCATTTACTTGAAAAGTTTTTCGACCGATACCTTAATTACTACCTACATTAGTAGAATTTCTATTAATCATCGTAATCAAGACTTATAAATAGATATGGAAAATTGGGCTTTAATTTTATAGTGTGGTAGGTATAAAATAAATTGACAGCATGACCACGTGTATAATTTGCTGAGCATAACGTGCGATTGAACGTCCTTGTCAGAGCGTTCAACCCGGAATACAACCGTACCGATAAAGGTCATTAAACTGTTATCCAATCTCGATAGCTGCTTATGTAAGTCCTACACACGTTATTATGATGACCTTCACAGTTTATTCCCCTACAATTGAGGTTGTTGACATATATAATACTGGCTCATATTATTTTACGTAAATACCTATCTGCAAAACAGTTTTTTTTGGTAATTATC
Source organism: Athetis lepigone (assembly GCA_033675125.1). Classification (NCBI taxonomy): domain Eukaryota; kingdom Metazoa; phylum Arthropoda; class Insecta; order Lepidoptera; family Noctuidae; genus Athetis; species Athetis lepigone. The sequence continues at coordinate 13,265,516 of CM066239.1, read as the reverse complement.
TACGTGGGAATACTATATTGTGTTGTAGATATAAACTCGGTTTTTATGTAATAAGTCTTTGACCCCAATAGAGTATTAAGAGCAGGTTGTTCAACCCCATTCGCGGGTTTCTCTATCGTTATGAGTGTTTATATGCACACGTTAAACACGACTTCCTAATTGACTTTATCAGCTGCACCAAACATGCATTATCTGGGGAAGTTCAAGAGCATGCGTCATCGCCAGCACTGCGGTATACCTACCATCAAAATGGTAATGTTTGTATTCTACAGAAATAGATGAAGTGTATTTGTCAAATAAAAATGCGGAAACTCAAATAAACGAGATATGAAGGCAAAATGTCAAATGACAAGGGCAAATAATATTACGATGTTATGTAAAATGTTTATCATGGAAGATTGTACTGAATGAGGTCGATGCACCTTTTATGAGTAAACTTCTGCCATAAATATAATCTCTTTCGATCAGTGGTACCAACACCATAATACGCAATCATGTAATAAAATCATGTATATTATTATCCTTCAATATGAAAATCAGATTTTTTAATTCTTATTTTCATATAAAATTCTTAATATTTTTAAAATAAAACATCTAACACAAGAAGTTGACACACTACTGCATAATAATAGTTCACAAATAGTAATAATATAAAATTGCATACCATCCTATATAATTTACCATGAGCAAGTGAGCCCACAGACCTAATACATAAGTTCGTGAAAATCCAATATATATTTTCTAACTCAAGTTTAATGAACTTATTATAAAAACAACTTTCGATTTTCGCCAAAGGTGACTAGCAAAATATTTATCTAAAATTTGTTTATTAAACTCTTGAATATAATGGCTAAAATCCACAATATATAAACATTAATGTCTAAATGTCGCTAAAAAAACACTGGCTTAATAACAGCGAAAGTTTTTTAGGTCACTAGGTCAGTAACTCAGTAGTGAAGAAAGTTATGATAAGCATTTTTTATACGTTAGTAAGTAACGTACGATTAGAAAGATAAAATGTTTGAGAATTACATAAATTATAATTTCATCGGCCAACTAAAAACTGTGGAATCAGGTCAATGAACTTTTTGATAATCATACACATGTAAATGATAATACAAGATTTCAGTACATATTCAATGTTCACTTGAAAAACTTATCAGCAAATCAATTCAACACGTAATAGATAAAAATGGCAGCGCGCGCTTCTTACTATATATAAATCGACTCAAAGCACCTTGGATCATTATTCAAAACTTGATAGTATTCTGCACACTCGGTCAAGTTTTCGCACCGCAGTTACATAATACAATTTTAAAATAACATAAATAGCATATAAAAATAAAACGGGCTTAATAAAATTTAAAAAAGCTTGTCAAGCCGTTTTGTAGATTTAAAATATTTATTTAGCTTTTTTTATTTAATTTAATTTGGGAATTTATTACAAGCACAGCTGTTTTTAAAATTCATCTGTCCTTAAAACAAGATTATTCCCTTATTGTTTTCTTTCGATTAAACTTGTTTATTGTAACAAAGATGTTTTCTAACTTCTTTTACTATTGTTTTCTGATAATAGCTATTAATTATTTATCGAGTGACATAATACGTATTTTTATGTATACAACATTTTTATTTTGGATAATATTTAAAAATGTCAAATATTATAAAAATCTTCCACCTGGTAAGTATTTTTGCGTTTTATCGTGCATTAGTAACTCATCCAAATCATTCACACGAACTAGGCATCAAATATGCATTTAATATTCCTCAACGCAAATAAAAGGAGAAACCATATCAATTATTTCTTTCTGATTATAAGAAAAATTTTAAAGCTTTTATCACTCACTAGCAAAAATTATGAACTGTATAAATACATTATTAACCAGTTCCCGCATTTTCAGGACCATGGGGTATACCGTTGCTGGGAATCTTGCCTTTCATGAACCGCAGACCTCCGCACCTGGTCTACCTGAACATGTCCAAACAATATGGTGACGTGTTCTCAGTGCAGATGGGCAGCAACCTCACCGTCTGCCTGGGCTCCACCAAGCTTATGAAGGAATTCTTCAGCAGACCCGACTCTACTGGCCGACCTCATACTCCTTTGAACAATCTGCTGGGAGGGTTTGGTAAGTATCAAGAAAGAATCAATGATATTATCAATGCCATTTTCTTTTAATTTTCTATTTTCAAATCGACTATTTTTGTTCGAGTAGAATATTGTAACTTAATTTTGCTAGCTTGCTTCCGAGTTTTAATTAATATCTCTAGCAACAGTCATTGTGTTATAATAAGCTATATTTAAATCGAAATTATTCATAATTTTAGGGATAATCACAAGCGAAGGTGTGCTATGGAAAAGGCAGCGCCAGTTCCTTCATGAAAAATTCCGCGCTCTCGGAGTCAAGCTCTGGCCCAACACTCGCTTTGAAAAGGACATCTCTGTAAGGAAATTTGCAATAAACCAATATTTAAGTAGATAAGTAAAAGGTTTGTGGTACTAAAATATGTTTTTTTCAGGCGGAAATTGAAGAACTAATCACTGAATTGAACGACGCTCAAGGCCAAGCCGTAAATCCTTCTCATTTGTTTGGGAGACACATCCATAACGTTATTTGCCAGCTGATGATGAGTTTTCGCTTCGAAGCCAATGACAAAGCCTTCGCCATGTTCAACGAGAGGGTGTCCAGAGGCATGAGGCTGTTCGGACTGGTGCTTATTGGGGAACATATAAAAGCTTATTTGGTAAGTGAATATCTAGTCTCCTTTAAATCTTTTCCTCACCTTCACTTAGAGTTCACCCACTTATTTAATCTATTTAATGTTTGAATTTGGAAAAAGATAATCTACTTTTAAGTCTAAACTAGGGAAGGGATATCGATGCACAAACTTTCGCCATCGATTTAGTGGCTTCTGGATTAAAAACCAAAGTAAAAAAAAAATCCATTACCAAATTGCATTGGCGTCTCTTCAACCGTGCACATTTTTTTATTACTTATATATAATATATATTTTTTACTAACACACGGTCATCATGCTACGATGAACTCATGTTCGTCATGGTAGTCCGGAGGTTCACAGCTCCACTGCCATACGGTCAAGGTTGCGGGTTCAACGCTTGCCTTGTCAATGACTTCTTCAATGTCATATGCAATTATTCTAAGTTCACCTAAGTCTAAACTGGCGATGACGTTATTTTAAGGAAACTTAGACTAAATAATAAATGTCTTTTGGCACCTTTCCGCTTAATAATATGTCACCAAGAGAACTCTTTTTATACGGGCTTAAATGTTTTGTCTTTACCTAATTCATATAAGTGATAAAAGTAATAACTTAACCTTTTTTCGTTTTTGAATCTTAAGGAAAATAGTGCACGTGATAGGGATTTTTATTTTTTATAAATTCTGGTATTTCTGAAAATTCATTCAATGTCGTCAACAATTTCTGTTAAGACATTGAGGAAAAAAGCAACGATGTGGACAAAATGCAGCGTGATTTTAATCATTACCTTGAATAGTTCATATACAACCTTCGTAATATAATGATGACTTAGAGAGTGCTTGAGGAAATAGATTTTACTACTCCATACGTCACGCTTCCGAACCTATTCACTGTACTGAATTACAATTAAATTTTTCTTAATGCAACCATAATCACGTTATATAATTTCTCTTTCAGAAACTTCCAGGCAAAAAGGTAGTCATCAATGAAATTAAACGAAATTTAGTGGACATTAGCAAGTTTCACCACGACAAAATAATCGAGCGTGTCAAACAACGCGCTAGCTCACCGGAGCGCACCGAGCCAGTCGATCTCTTAGACCACTACCTAGACAAAATTGATGAGGAAAAATCTATGGACAAGAATGACAAGAAGAATATATTCCCTGATGTAGAACCTGGTAATTATGCTTCTTATATTTTATAAGTAAACCTTTTGAGTAAAAATAACAACGTATTTTCTCCACATTAAGTTATATCTTTAGTTACTACTGAATCTTTTTATAGCTATCCCTGATAACCGGGTTTTTCCAGATAGAAGCAAAAAAAATACAAGCTTTTTATCTTTACAGTATTTAGTAGGTATATAAATGATATTAAGCTTATTTTTAACGACGATTACCTACATTTATTTACAGAACAACAAATAGTACAAGTGATGAACGATTTATTTTCTGCTGGAATGGAGACTTCTCTGACATCGTTGCTCTGGACATTTATCATGATGTTGAGGAACCCAGCAGTGGCCGAGAAAGTACGAGCTGAGCTGAGGAAGGTAGTGGCTCATGGTGAACGCGTGACCATGGCCCATCGGCTGCAACTACCGTATATTGAAGCTGTTCTGGTGGAAACTATGAGGACGGTGTCCATAGTGCCTTTGGGAACCACGCATGTGAATTCTGCGTAAGTTTTATTTCTTTATTGTAGATAAGTAACGTTATGGGTTCATTGCTTTTTTAGAATAACAATACTTGCGTTATGTTTGTCTTTGATACTGCTTAGCTCCCATAGGATATAGCGGGATGTTTAGTAGCCCGCGTTACTCGCTGATAAAATCTTTTCTTTTTAAAGTATTTAGTAACGATAAAATATTTTGAAACTTACCTTACAAGTTTTCTGACACTATTTTGCCAGGAAACATTAAAATAATAATTAAAATTTAAGTTTAAACAAAATGCAAATTAATTAATTATTGACTAAACTAAACAAGTTTATTGGCAATAATTTTAATGGGTGATTATTGCCACCTGTCATAATTATAAGTAATAATGGACCATAATAAATGTATATTGGATAATAATTTATCATCACAACGTTTTGCCTATTACAAGAGCATTTAGTTTTATTAGTTTGACTATTATTAAATGTCGTTTAAAATAGATATAAACCAGTATAATCACTTACAAAAATTGACAAACGATATCATAGCCAAGAATAAACCTATTCAGAAAAGTATTTTTTTAACAATACATTTCCTAAACTCTAGTCCATGATCTTTTTGTTACAGGGATTGGAAAATAGGAAAGTACACCGTTCCTGCCGGCACCCACGTCATACCATTGATCAACAAAATGAACATGGACCCTGAAATTTACCCCGAACCTGAACAATTCAAACCTGAAAGATTCATAAGAGAAGGCAAGTTTACAATCACTGATACTTTTATGCAATTCGGAGTCGGACAACGCATGTGTATCGGGAACTTACTCGCAAGAATGGAACTCTTTCTCTTCTTCTCTAACATCCTGAATAACTTTGAATTTAGAATGCCAGAAGGAGAAGAAATTCCTCCGTTAGACGGAGTCTTGGGCTCCACCCATGCTCCAATTCCTTTCAAATTGTGCTTCACAAACTTGAAACAGTAATTTTACTATTTCGGCCAAGTGTAGGTATTTCACAGTTTTCTGATAGGAAACCTAAAAAACGTCACGAAAACTTTTTCGAAGACGATATAATGCAATAAAATGACACTTTTATTTTGTAATATTTATTTAGTTTGTAATTTTGAAGTTAAACTTCACGCCTTTTCGCGCTACTTTGGTACCTATACTTTAACAAGCTTTATTTGTGTTTTACTTGAAACACTTCGCTATAGCCCAGTGTTCTCTAGTTACTTTTATTTTTGGTTTTATGGGGAATAATAGTTTAACATTTTATTTTGTTTGTTTACTATTAATCTATATCCTTTAGTGTAGTTCAAAATTGTTTAGTTATTACAATCATACTATTTTCATCCGCCTTTAGAATTAAGTCTTGCAATTTAATATCACTTTGATACTAAATGTAGTACCAGCGTAAGCAAATAATTTGTATCCGCCAGATAAGTTGGTTCTCAACAAATATCTCGGATTAGATCGTTATTCAAAGGCTTTACAAACTTTCACCGCTATGCTTCCTAGGAAACCGTATTGTGCTGAACTATTGTTCAATCGCAAACACGGTATGTACACAATAAGGGTTGTATGTACTATTGTACCTATTTAGTAAGTAAATGGAACAATGTAAAACATTGTTAGCGACCTTTGACAAAGGCAAAGAGCTTTTAAAGACATTAAAACTTTGATTAAGTCAGAAGTTTGCGCGGCATTCTAATTACGCTGTTGCTTTAATGTTATATTATCAGTTTCTATCATTGCTTTAATTACATTCATACTTAGATATATAAGATCGAATCGATTAAATGATTTAGTGACTTTTAAATAAGGGTAACACTGAGGTTTAAAATGTATTAAATATAATCGTGCGTACGGAATGAAATCACACAAGTCTACGAAGTCATTTAATTCATTTTGATAAAAACATTATTAATAGAATTATCCGCCTGCTAGGGTCATCTTGTGCATTAATTTAAAACATTGTTGTTCTTTCAATTTGCTATTATCTCCTAACGTTCTGACTAGCAGCACGGATTCGACGAATCGTCTCAAGATAAGTCGAATATTTGCTAGCCCAGCAATGTATTAGGAATTATTGTCTTCCAGTTATTTTATAGATAACCTAGGGTATATGTTTGATAGAGCTCACAATGTTGCTGTGACCTTGTACATTAATGTATTATAACTGTGTATAACATAGTTATATCATTTGTAGAAAACTATTATTAAGTTTATTTTTGTTGACTTATTTAATAACATTTTGTTGTTTTGGTTTTAATAAATGCTTTAAAAAAATCTGTTGTTTCCATTTGTGAACCAGCTGAAAGAAAGAAGAGAACCAAGTAATTCCTTCTATTTTTTATAATGTTTGAAGTCCGTTAACATTAAGTTTTTTTACTCCACAATTCTTAAATGTTGCCTGACTTAGTTACAAGCACGGGACAACCCTATTCTAGTACAAAGTGGTCGTTACTTTCAAATTGAAAAGGACGCTAAATAAAAAAAAAAGCAAAAACGTATTTAGCGTTCCCTATTCAAAGCAATGAATGGATTGTATAACTCTGCGATTTGCATAACTGTGGACCATTGTAGCATTCAATTTTCGTGTTTATGTAGCTCGCTTTAAGAGCCAACAGGGGTGTTTCTACACCTCTTTATGTGCACATAAAAATATTCTATGGATTATATGTATAATAATTTCGATGAAACGGGTTGTCCCTTTTATAAAGTTGATCTCGTAATTTTAAATAAATTCAAAGGTCGGAAGGGAGTCCATAATGAATGTTTTTCATAATCACGTGGCTCTTGACTATAGATGCTGGCGGGAAAGATTCCGAATCATTCCCGTCGAATACTTCGGAAGTATTCCGAAATATTCTGAAACTTTGGGAATATTTCAACTGCCAAAAAAAACCCGGTAAAATTGTATTAATCCATTAAAAGCCACTGTATTCGATTGAGTACAGCGTAATGAAGTAAAATAATAAGGTGTATCACCTAAAATTTACAAGATCTGTCATTTACACTTCGGAATAATGCTGTACTCAATACCTCTAATGGGTTCATAGGGTATATAGCCTACTAGCTGTCCCCTGCGGTTTTATCCGCGTTTAATTTCCTTTGGTTACTTCTTAGCCCCCCGTAAACCGTTTATGCAGCGCACGCAACAAAAGTCCTCAAATGTGAATAATTTTCCCCGTTTTTGCAACATTTCTCACTGACGCTTCGCTCCTATTGGTCGCAGCGTAATGTTAAATAGCCTAATACCTTCCTCTATAAATGGACTTTAAAAAACAAAGAATTTCTCTAATCGGATCAGTAGTTCCTGAGATTAGCGCGTTTAAACAAACAAACAAACAAACTCCTCCGCATTATAATATTAGTAGTAGCTTTCCAATAGTGAAAGGATTTTTGAAAGCGACACAATAGTTTTTGAGTTTATTTATTACGTTTTCCTTTATTTAGTAATACCTATCTATGTGACTCGCGAATACTTAGCGATGCGAACAGCAGAGCTATATACAAACTAACCAAAAACATAGGTAACCCTTTTTCAAAAAACCAATCAAATATGCTCGGCCTGGTTTTTTATTCCACAACTAACATTTTGAAAAATAGCATTCGACTTCGATATAACCTACATAAAAACAAAAAAATAAAAATCCTGCTATTCGCAGGATAACATATATGTAGATATGTTATCCCGCGATTAAAGGGATTTTTATTTTTTTATAAAAATATTAACAAATATACTTAATTGATCAGATTTATAATAAAATAAACATTTATATTTTACTAACTTATATGTGCCACTGAAAAATAATTAATTCACCCACCACACAAAAAATAAACACGTTTATTCTTATTGAATAATTCGGGCGAAATCGAAATATTCCGCGGAAACATTCGATTGCGGGGTATGAATCTTTCTGAAAACTTCTTCGGGGGGGGAGCATCTCCCCTCTTACCGCACCCCGCACCGCCATCGCCTTCGTGCACACAGTCGGGCGGCGGCGATCGACGGTCGATGCAAAATTCCATTCGATATTTAAAAAAATATAAAAATATTTTGCAAAAAAATACAAATCTAAATTTAAATTCATTTTGAATAATTCTGATCTAAAGAAACTTTCCCAGAAGTATTCCGGAATTATTTCGAATTTTTCAGAAGTTTTGCAACTATACTCTTGACCTTACAACTCAAGTTCAAGGTTTTAAGGTGGAGTTTCATAACTCCAACTGATATAGGAGTAGGCAATGAGATAATAATTATATGTGTATTACGTCTTCATTCACTCATATTTATTTAGCTCATGTTTTTGTTTTCAGACTCGTTTTTGTGATATCAACTACGATGCTCACAAATGTTTGTGTTTGTTACATAATGAAGTAGGTGACATTTCTTAAGTTATACCTAAATGAAGAAAAATAAACCTACAATAGTTAGATACTGTGGCCCTACAGCTTGTTAGTCATACATTCATTAATAGATTAGATTAATTTGTTTATGTCGCAGGCGTTTTGTTTGAATCTGCCGTTTACATCCTTGTCATTTTACAACTAGCAATTTTAGCAAAATGTCAAAGCAACCCGCATTGCATTAGCTTGACGGATTTCTTGATAGTTTAAAAAAAAAACTACAAAGGTTATTTTATATGGAGCTTCGCTACGCTTTGGTCTCGCCTCCGTAATCATGAATATGAACGGAAGATTATCAACGGAAGGATGATTATCTTCAACCTGATAGTGATAACTAAAAATGTTATTATTAATAGTTTAGGATAAATAAAAAAAAACACAAGAAAATCCTATATGAATAAGAATATCTTAGTAATCGTAACTTTATACATATGTTACTAGTTGTCCCTCGCGGTTTCATTTGCGTTTATCAGATTTTTAATTGATACTCCGCTCGCGCGGGTTTTAGCGTGATGTTATGTAGCCTCAGATTAGTAAACACAAGGTATGTAGCCTATTCGTTACTCTAATGTATAAGCTATATTACTGTAAAATTGTAACAAAACACGTTCATTAACTTTTGCCTGAAAGAGTAACAAAACCCGCAAAATAGGTTTTACAAAAGTAAATAAAACACACGAAAGAGTTTTCTCATCTTCAAACTTTCGTTCGAAATTGGCCGTCATATCCAAAAAAACCAGTGATAGCCATTATTTGTTGAGAAAAATAATAAATAAAAAAAGAAACACAAATGGCGTTTTAATATTTTCGACGAAAGAAAGCCAGCAACCCTTATTATATAGTAAATCAAACAGGATCCAATGAGGTTCTATTTTTAACAAAATATTATGATCGTAGTTTCAAAGGTTTGCCTGTAAAGAGGCTTAATAACTATGAGTATTTGTTTAGGCGAAGCTAACAAAATTTATTAAAAAAAAAATTAGAAATTGTGTTTTTTTTTTGTATTTATTTGTATCTTTAAAAACTTGATATGACGTTTGGTCTGTTTGAAGTTGATATTTGTTGCCTGACCAACTGAATGTCATTCTATCTGATTCACTAACTAATTTCTAATAAGAGGTTTTTTAAACCTGATTTTAATAAAACAAATCTTTTATTTTATTTTATACGAATCTTGTCCTAAAAATAACAAACACAAGAAAGAATGTATATATGTATATGGATTTATTAAATTTCGCATTCGCATTTAAAAAATCGCAGCGAATAACTTTTGATATGCGCGTAGGCAAATTGTTATGGGACCTACCTTTAAGCTGCCACGTGTAAGCCCGTCATCCGAACCTAATCGTCAAGGTTGAAGGGGATGAACGATCACGTAACGTGGGACTTGCGCCTGCGCAGCGATGTGGACAGCCATTCAAACTAGCCTTGATATTGGGCAGTTGACGATTATTATTGTTAGCCAAAAATAAGGTATCAACATGCATAAAAAATACATAGAGTAGCAAGTTATGGGAACACTGATGAGAGTTTACTTAATGACAATTGTATGAATCTGTAAATTATAAAGAGAAAACTTTGCACCCTTTTTAAGGTAGGTAATACTCATACTCTTTGAATATTTACGTAGAAGAGTGTCAGATGAGTACAGTTTGAGTTTGTCAGGAGAACTAGAAGCGGTTATTACGAAAAATACTAATTGAAGGGCAGAATAGATTCCTTAGCTCGATCCCTTATCAAACTCAAAAACATCAAGATTAGTACTAGACTGTGAACACAATAGAATTGTTTGTTTTTTGTCGACACGCAATCTCCATGAACAGAAAAAATCTAAATAATTAATAATTGTGTATCATTAAAATAATGAGTTTCCGGATTAAATTAATAGTTTAATTTACTGCTGGAAATAGCCTCTAGCAAGCCCTGACACACTCTTCGGCTATACGTTTTTCTCGTCTATATATCTATACAGGGTGGAAAGTTTTTATATACCCTGGAAGAAAACTACTTTAAATCGTTAAAATAGATTATTAAGAAATAGATAATAGAACCAATAATTTTTCTGTAAGACTTCCAGCTTACTGCTGCTGGTGCAAGTATCCATACTTAATAAATTATAAATGGGAAAGTGTGTCTGTCTGTCTATATGTTTGTCTTTCTTTCACGGTAAAACGGAGCGACGAATTGACGTGATTTTTTAAGTGGAGATAGTTGAAGGGATGGAGAGTAACAAAGGCTACTTTTTGTCTCTTACTAACGCGAGCGAAGCCGCGGGCAAAAGCTAGTATAATACAATGATATCAAGTATCCGATTTAAGGGATATGTTGGTTGTAGCGTTACCCTGGGTTGTAGAAGCCCAGGGAAACAACCACACAGGTAGGTTCGTCTAGGAAACCAGAACCATAGGGAACTGGAGTCCCAGACGAACAGAAAGGTAGTAGAAGAAATTAAACAGTTAGGAAATTTACAGATATATATTTAAAATTATAACAATGAGAGTACCTGATCACCCTACACTTTGGCCCAAACTCGTAGGATTTAAAATAAATAGGAGAGGATGTTAAAAACCAGGATTCGGAGGTGCTTCACGTCGTCACGAGGCAGGGTAAGCGCCTCGGCAACGGAGGCCGGAGGCCGGAGGCAGAGTAGGCGCCTCGACTACGCTGGCTGGAGGCAGAGCAGGCACCCCGACTACACAGGCTGGAGGCAGAGTAGGCCCCTCGACAGCGGAGGCTGGAGGCAGAGTAGAGGCCGGAGGCGGAGTAGGCGCCTCGACAGCGGAGGCTGGAGGCAGGGTAGGTGCCCCGACTACGCAGGCCGGAGGCAGAGTAGACGCCTCGACAGCGGAGGCTGGAGGCAGAGTAGGTGCCCCGACTATGCAGGCCGGAGGCAGAGTAGGCGCCTCGACAGCAGACGCTGGAGGCGGAGTAGGCGCCTCGGCGGCGGAGGCCAGAGGCTGAGCAGGGGCCTCGGCAATTGACGCCAGAGGCTGAGCAGGTACCTCGGTAGCTCGGTAGCTGAAGCTGGAGGCTAGAAATAGATAACGCCGAAGCGCGTGCAGGAGTAAACTGGGAGGTGAACCCAAGAGAGAGGCCGGTTCACTTAGAGGTTTAAACGTCACTCAGAGGTTCTGCAGTAATATATGAGAGGGTTCACTTCTAGACCTCCCAGTTACTCCTTCTTTCGATGCCGGCACAAGACTGACTTCCCTCTGCAAAAATATCGATAAAGAAGGCTCTTTTCGAACACTTTGTTAGGAACGCAATGTTTTGAATCAAAAATTTGAAATAGTAAAGAAAATGAGGGTGCCATTAACAAAATTAGGCGGACAGGTCTATAAAAACGTATGCAAACTTCACGAAGACAAACCAACCTCCACCTATAAAGAAAACAAATAGAATGATTGACAAATGTCTAGTGAAAAAGTGTCAAACGTTGTTTACAAATAAATTATTTCTTTTCAGAATGTTATAACTAATTAGAAATACTATTAAAAACAAGGAGAATTACATAAAATGATAAAATAAAAGACCGTAAGTACTACATTACCCCAACAACCCCGGAAAATTTTCGACGTCAGAGAAAATTTTTGTTAAATTTAGAGGAAACAAAATCACCACACACAAAATCTCCAATCATTCATCAGCGAACATACGTCAGACAAGCATAGGAAGGGGTACGGTTCACATTCAATGACGCGTACTCCAGAGAAGATGTTTCAAAAGATAACAATATGACTATAAGGCTTATTTATAGAGTTGTCATCCGCTCCTGACCAAAAGGCTTATTTATAGAGTTGTCATCCGCTCTGACCATAGGGCTTATTTAAAGAGTTGTCAACCGCTCTTGACCATAAGGCTTATTTAAAGAGTAGTCAACCGCTCTATATGAAAACCCAATAGAGAAAGAAGAAAAAATAGAAATAGATTACTCGAGGGGTAGGGCCTCAAGTAAAGAAAGACAATAGTAGTTACCCGAGGGGTAGAGCCTCAAGCATATAATAGATTACCTACAAGAGGGATAGAGCCTCAAGTAAATTAGAGATTACCTACAAGAGGGGTAGAGCCTCAAGTAGATAAGAGATTTTACCTACAAGAGGGGTAGAGCCTCAAGTAGATAAAAATTACTTAAGGGGTAGGGCCTTAAGCATTTAAGAGATTACCTACAAGAGGGGTAGAGCCTCAAGTAGATAAAAATTACTTAAGGGGTAGACCTTAAGTAACAGCAACACTCATTAACAATACTCTTATTGCAGAGTGCTAAGAGAGAAGAGATAGAAGAAATAAGAGGAAAGAAAAGAAGAAAGAAATCAAAATTGCCAAAGTATAGCCGAAAGACTGAAGTCAAACTTGTAGAATAAAATAGATAATAATATAATCAATAAATGATATTTATGAATCTATAAGGAGGATTATTATTAGAGGTAGAGGATTATTAGAGGAAGAGAGAGGACAACCTATAAAGAGGAGTATTATTAGAGGAAGAGGGAGGTTTGTAATCAATCACACGAGAATGAGCCATTACGTCGAAAAGAAAATATTAGCAAACAGTAAGTAATTAGTTCAAAAATTAGTACACAATAGAAAGCAAAGTTCAATAGAAATCAAAGTTATTAGCTTAGTAGAAAAATCAGAAAATATTTAAAACAGATTAGTGAACAATTCCATACAAATTATGTATTACAGTTAATAGTGAGGGCCAAGTGTAGGTAAGATACCCTACAAAGAGGAATAGAGAGGTAGCATTAAATTAAATTAAATTAGAGGTAAGAAATAAATTTAGAGATCCAAGTAAGAAACCAAACAGCAGAGAAACTTGTGTAAGTGAAATTTAGAATTTAGAGAGGAGGAAGAGGAGGGTTCAATAAGTTGGGCGCCAAAATGTAGCGTTACCCTGGGTTGTAGAAGCCCAGGGAAACAACCACACAGGTAGGTTCGTCTAGGAAACCAGAACCATAGGGAACTGGAGTCCCAGACGAACAGAAAGGTAGTAGAAGAAATTAAACAGTTAGGAAATTTACAGATATATATTTAAAATTATAACAATGAGAGTACCTGATCACCCTACACTTTGGCCCAAACTCGTAGGATTTAAAATAAATAGGAGAGGATGTTAAAAACCAGGATTCGGAGGTGCTTCACGTCGTCACGAGGCAGGGTAAGCGCCTCGGCAACGGAGGCCGGAGGCCGGAGGCAGAGTAGGCGCCTCGACTACGCTGGCTGGAGGCAGAGCAGGCACCCCGACTACACAGGCTGGAGGCAGAGTAGGCCCCTCGACAGCGGAGGCTGGAGGCAGAGTAGAGGCCGGAGGCGGAGTAGGCGCCTCGACAGCGGAGACTGGAGGCAGGGTAGGTGCTCCGACTACGCAGACCGGAGGCAGAGTAGACGCCTCGACAGCGGAGGCTGGAGGCAGAGTAGGTGCCCCGACTATGCAGGCCGGAGGCAGAGTAGGCGCCTCGACAGCAGACGCTGGAGGCGCAGTAGGCGCCTCGGCGGCGGAGGCCAGAGGCTGAGCAGGGGCCTCGGCAATTGACGCCAGAGGCTGAGCAGGTACCTCGGTAGCTCGGTAGCTGAAGCTGGAGGCTAGAAATAGATAACGCCGAAGCGCGTGCAGCAGTAAACTGGGAGGTGAACCCAAGAGAGAGGCCGGTTCACTTAGAGGTTTAAACGTCACTCAGAGGTTCTGCAGTAATATATGAGAGGGTTCACTTCTAGACCTCCCAGTTACTCCTTCTTTCGATGCCGGCACAAGACTGACTTCCCTCTGCAAAAAATATCGATAAAGAAGACTCTTTTCGAACACTTTGTTAGGAACACAATGTTTTGAATCAAAAATTTGAAATAGTAAAGAAAATGAGGGTGCCATTAACAAAATTAGGCGGACAGGTCTATAAAAACGTATGCAAACTTCACGAAGACAAACCAACCTCCACCTATAAAGAAAACAAATAGAATGATTGACAAATGTCTAGTGAAAAAGTGTCAAACGTTGTTTACAAATAAATTATTTCTTTTCAGAATGTTATAACTAATTAGAAATACTATTAAAAACAAGGAGAATTACATAAAATGATAAAATAAAAGACCGTAAGTACTACATGGTACCTAATGAATTTCTAAGTATTGTAGAGAAAATAAATAGAGATGATTTAGCCAAGTCCACTCTTGCAGTATAAAAGGAGCTCGTCAGGGGGTGTCTGGGGTAGGCAAGATATATGATTTGTCTAGGAAACAACTGAAAATGGGAACATTGTAACGAACCGAATTTAGCGCGTTCGCGGGTACAGCTATGGTAATATGAATTACACATCTAATCATAAAATGATTGATAAAATGTCGAAGTCTTTCAACAATTTGATTAAGGATCTAAAACTAGTCTTTAGTTTCTTAGCTTTCTCGACTCGCAAAAGTTTTTTCGTCTGTGTCACACTGCCTAAAAGTAATATTGTATGAATTCATTTACTAAAAAAATGTCGTGATGGCCTAGAGGTTAAGGCACCCGCCTCTAATACAAGAGGTTGTGGGTTCGAACCCGGGCAAGTACCAATGTGACTTTTTCATATCATGTGTACTTTCTGAAGTTTATCTTGGACATCACAGACATCGATTAAGGAAAACATCGTGAGGAAACCTGGACTTGTAGTCAATATATGTTCGTAATCGCCAATCCACCTTGATCAAGCGTGGTGATCAATGCTCGTGCCTTCTCTGTATGAGAAGAGGCCATTGCCCTGCAGTGGGACAGTAATATTATATTTACTAATGGTTTTTTATACGATCCAAAAAAGAAGCTCCATATTCGACCCGTATGCGTGTTGTTTGCATAATTTGTATGTCCGTGGATTTACCTTAAAACTACAATACTGTTTTCGTTCTAATGCATATTACCATATATTTCAGGAAAGTTTTTTTTTTATAATTGAAACCTCTAATTTTGGAGTTGCCTTTTCTATGAACACACATTGGTATAGCTGGTGTAAATTATACTTGCGTGTTGATTATGGGTGTGAGTTCTAGTAATGGAATGTTTTTCAAGCTTCAGTAATGTTAAAGGTTTTTATGGCTTTATGTGAAAGTCACCGCCGCAATAAATTAAGGGTCGAGTGGGGCTAATTCGTCTAATTGTAGGCAAGGGAACGGAACAATAACTTTTACAGTGGTTCCCTATCCATTTGCATAAAAATTTAAGACCTAATATAACTTAGCATAATGTTGTTTGGCATAATTATATTTTCGCATAACATAATTACGCATAACAGCTCATGCATAATTTTTTTAAGCATAATGTCTCTAACCATAATAATGATTAGGCATAATATTCTTAAGCATAAACTTATTAAGCATAAACTTCTAAAGCATAACTTTTTTAAGCATAAAGTTCTAAAGCATAACTTTTTTAAGCATAATATCCTAAAGCATAAATTTTAAGCATAAATTACGCATAAAAATATTAAAACATATTATTATAGGTGCATCAATGAAAAAATTATTAATACCTAGAGTATAAGACACTATACACGCATGCAAGCAAGCATGCAGCATGCAGGCAAGCATGCAGCATGCAAGCAAGCATGCAAGTAAGCATGCAGCATGCAAGCAAGCATGCAAGTAAGCATGCAGCATGCAAGCAAGCATGCAGCATGCAAGCAAGCATGCAGCATTCAAGCAAGCATGCAGCATTCAAGCAAGCATGCAACATGCAGCAGGCAGGGTTTCTGTGACGGCTCCGGCGCTGCGGGCTTCTGGCGGCCCCACGCGTGCTAATCGTCGCAGACGGCTTTCGCTCACCACCGCAGCTTCGGCTTGTTGGCCGGCTTCGCCGGCCAGCCTCAGCCACGGTGGCTCGCTCGCAGCCGCCTGCTCCTCAGCCCGCGGGCCGCCTCACCCCTACGCGCCTACGCGATTTTAAATAACACTCTAGGGGTAGGACCAACAAGACTACGTGGAGTCGGTTTTGCAGCAATTCGGTTCTGTCACTAACTTTTGTTGCACAGCATATTAATTTTTTTAACCAACAATATTATTTGATTGTTAAACTATAGCAAATTGGTTTGCTTTACATGTATATTTATAATAAATCATTTGCATTAAAATTGTTTTGTTATTTATATTAATTTTATGCCTAAATATTATTATGCTAATAGTCATTAGGCCTACTAACGTTATGCTAATAGTCTTTAGGCCTACTAACGTTATGCTAATAGTCATTAGGCCTACTAACGTTATGCGAATCAAATTTATGCCAAAACAAATTAGTCTTTAACATGATTATGCCAACATAAAATGTATGCCTAAAAAAATTATGCCGAAGTATTATTATGCCAAAACAAATTGTGCCAAAATCGTTATGCCGAAGTATATTAGGACAAAGAACATTATGCGAAAAGAAGGGATCCCTTTTACAGTTAATTGTTTATATTCGTTCAATTGTATGAGTAATAAATTCCTCAAATACATAGGTACTAACTTACAGCAAGAAATCTTTAATTAATTACAGACTGAAAGTTTTCATCAAAAAACGCATCAAAACCATCAAAACCCAAAATCATTTCGAAGAATATTGAAAGTACAAAATGTATAACTATAATGAGGAATTTTACATCTTTAACTAATAAATGTAAGACATAATTTCTATAAAATCTCCTAAGTTAAGCAATCAAAATCAGGTTTATTTTCAACTAGCTTTTACCCGCGGCTTCGCTCGCGTTAGAAAGAGACAAAAAGTAGCCTATGTTACTCTCCATCCCTTCAACTATCTCCACTTAAAAAATCACGTCAATTCGTCGCTCCGTTTTGCCGTGAAAGAAAGACAAACATACAGACAGACAGACACACTTTCCCATTTATAATATTAGTATGGATTTACTGTTAAATTAAGTTTTTGAATGCTTTATAATCAACTAGCTTTTGCCCGCGGCTTCGCTCGCGTTAGAAAGAGACAAAAAGTAGCCTATGTTACTCTCCATCCCTTCAACTATCTCCACTTAAAAAATCACGTCAATTCGTCGCTCCGTTTTGCCGTGAAAGAAAGACAAACGTACAGACAGACACACTTTCCCATTTATAATATTAGTATGGATTGATTTTATTATATAATGACTAGCTGACCCGACAGACGTTGTCTTGTCAAGTATGAATATTGAATTCGAATTGACATACTACCTACCTACTACCTACCTACTACCTACCTACTACCTACCTACTACCTACCTACTACCTACCTACTACCTACCTACTACCTACCTACTACCTACCTACTACCTACCTACTACCTACCTACTACCTACCTACTACCTACCTACTACCTACCTACTACCTACCTACTACCTACCTACTACCTACCTACTACCTACCTACTACCTACCTACTACCTACCTACTACCTACCTACTAACTACCTACTACCTACCTACTACCTACCTACTAACTACCTACCTACTACCTACCTACTACCTACCTACCTACTACCTACCTACTACCTACCTACTACCTACCTACTACCTACCTACTACCTACCTACTACCTACCTACTACCTACCTACTACCTACCTACTACCTACCTACTACCTACACCTACTACCTACCTACTACCTACCTACTACCTACCTACTACCTACCTACTACCTACCTACCTACTACCTACCTACTACCTACCTACTACCTACCTACTACCTACCTACTACCTACCTACTACCTACCTACTACCTACCTACTACCTACCTACTACCTACACCTACACCCTACCTACTACCTACCTACTACCTACCTACTACCTACCTACTACCTACCTACAGACTACCTACCTACTACCTACCTACTACCTACCTACTACCTACCTACACCTACCTACTACCTACCTACTACCTACCTACTACCTACCTACTACCTACCTACTACCTACCTACTACCTACACCTACTACCTACCTACTACCTACCTACTACCTACCTACTACCTACCTACTACCTACCTACTACCTACCTACTACCTACCTACTACCTACCTACTACCTACCTACTACCTACCTACTACCTACCTACTACCTACCTACTACCTACCTACTACCTACCTACTACCTACCTACTACCTACCTACTACCTACACCTACTACCTACCTACTACCTACCTACTACCTACCTACTACCTACCTACTACCTACCTACTACCTACCTACTACCTACCTACTACCTACCTACTACCTACCTACTACCTACCTACTACCTACCTACCACCTATCATCCATACGTCATTACATAGCTGTCATTATACGTCAATTTTGTTATTCCAAGTCTGATTCTTTTTTGTTATACCACGTTTTATAGTGACTGACGTTACATGTCAAGTCACACGGGAATGATGTCGAACGGGATAAAAAGTATCCTATGTCCTTCTCCTGGCTCTAAACTACCTCCCTGCCAATTTTCAGCTAAATCGGTTCAGCCGTTCTTGAGTTATAAGTGAAGTAACTAACACGACTTTCTTTTATATATATAGATTTTATTATATGTATTGATGTATTGAATAAATAATGGTGCTTTTAATATTTTTTTTGTTTTTGTATGGCCATCCTGGACTTTTTTTTAAAACTAAAAGCCCATTTCATAACATTTCCTTTCAACGATCTTTACTTCAAAAGTTAGGTGACAGCGACAATGACAGTATTGCCAGATTACTAAACAACTATTAGGCCACTCATATACACGTGAATCTAGATTGTGATAATGTGGGGGGGGGGGGGGAATCGATACAAATCTTTTATGAATAAAGGTGATATGGTTTAAATAAATTTTGTTTACATTAATAGGTAAGTGATACGAAGTTCACCGGGTCATCTAGTATGTATATAATAGTAAACTCACTGCCTGATATCAACGTGTTTGTTAATATATAACAATAACTAACTAAATACATTAAACTTGGAGGGTTTATTCTTTGTGAAGAATATAAAAAATAGCCCTAAAGGGTTAAAATAGTAGGTAGAAGTTCGACATCCACGCGGGCGAAGCCGCGGGTGAAGGCTAGTAAATATTTGAAATCTACATATTTTTTTTATCTTACTATTATTTTTGTACGTTGGAAATAAGAAAAGCTGTTACAGTATTATTTTTTACAGCATATTACACGCCTTTTTGTTATTTCAAACCGTATTAAATGGCTTTTATTTGCATGATTTGGATTTATGAAAATGATTCCATTCGTATTTTGAAAACAATTAAACATTACTTATTTGTGTCAGGTTTGACGGGTTGTAACCTCTATGGTTGGAACTGTTTTGACACTTGATTTGCCGGTTACTATGACAACGACATCCAACAGAACATGGACAACTTTTATATGGGAAAATGGAATTGTTGTTTTACTCTATCTTTCTCGCAATTTTAGAGACAAAAAGTAGCCTATGTTACTCTCCATCCCTTCAACTATCTCCATTTAAAAAATCACGTCAATCAGTCGCTCCGTTTTGCCGTGAAAGAAAGACAAACAGACAGACAGACAGACAGACAGACAGACAGACAGACAGACAGACAGACACACTTTCCCATTTATAATATTAGTATGGATAAATATTTTGACAACTGAGTTGCTTTCTTAGTGACGTCGGTGACATTGTCATTCAATATCTGTTGGAGAATCGCGTTTGACCAGCTCATAAAAATTACGTCAGTTTATGATGGTGTAAAATACCGTATTGTTTTTATTCGTTTACCTTATTTACTTTATATGAGTAATAAATTCCTATAAATAGATACTGACTTATTGCACGACCAGTTTAAATAAATTATCTACAATAGTTCTTTATCGTAAATCGAGAACAACCCGAAACTATTGTGAAACAATCAAACTATTATATTCCTTTCAATAATTATCTTATGTATATGTATGTATGTTTACAATTTGTCACTAAGTACTTCGATCTAGAAGTATCAAAAATGTTTATGAATGGTCGACGCTTTTGATAGTAATTATTTGGTAATTATACACACATTTTACACGAAGAAGATGCCTTTCATTCTGTAAAATGATAAACAAATACCTACAAGCCTTGTTTGTATCTTGTCTTCATTTTGAACTTTCGCACTTTGAATTTTGGACAAATACATTATCTTTAACAGATTTAATAATATACTTCGTCTGTTTAACCTTTCAGCGACCAACCGACAGCCGGCTGTCGGGCTGCTATTGTGTCTCTGAATGTGTGTCACATTCAGTAATAAAGGGTGTATTGCATGTACGTTGGCTTAGCTATTCTCTGTCCCTATCTCGCCATCGCAGTTTGACGGATGTGCGACGGTAACAATAGCATTGCTTAGCCAATGCACTGGCTAGGCAACGATTATTTATCTTAGCCCTATTATCGACCTATTTATGAAAAACTAGCTTTTGCTCGCGACTTTGTCCGCATAAATTAATAGTTCTTGTTCCCGGGGGATTTTCGAAATGAAAACTATCCTATGTCCTGTCTCGGGTCGCAGACTATATCTGTACCAAATTTCATTCAAATCGGGTCAGTGGTTTAGGCGTGAAGAAGAGACAGACAGACAGAGTTACTTTCGCATTTATAATATTAGTACGGATAGGGAATAAATACGGCTGTGCGAAGGTGGCAATAGTATTGCTTAGCCAATGCGCTGGCTAGGTAGCGATTATTTATCTAAGCCGTATTATCGATCTATTTATGAAAAATAATGAAGTTTGTAAAACGCGTGCTCCTTAGTTCTATGAATAAATAAACTTGATTTTATTGTAATGTTTTTTGAATGTTGAAATATTTTAGATTAAATATTGGATTGCATTATTTAGGTAAATGATTTTTTACAATACTTATTTAAAATATAGATACAGACACTAGCACTTCAAGCTACCCGAAAATATAAAATTTACCCTATCACCCTAATCTGTACCTCGCCATAGTTGAAAATCTTATTATTTTTTTATTGATTGTAGCAGCTACATGTGCTGGCGTCTGTGCATATTTTCTGACTTTCGTTCTTTATTGTGCATTCATACTAATATTATAAATGGGAGAGTGTGCCTGTCTGTCTGTCTGTCTGTATGTTTGTCTTTCTTTCACGGCAAAACGGAGCGACGAATTGACGTGATTTTTTAAGTGGAGATAGTTGAAGGGATGGAGAGTAACATAGGCTTCTTTTTGTCTCTTTCTAACGCGAGCGAAGCCGCGGGCAGAAGCTAGTTCATCATAAATATTACAAGGATAATAACATTAATATACTACAAGAATGAAAAAAATCGGTTATTTAATAGGAAAACCTATTACATAACATAATGTTTTCTTTCTATTATTATATTTGCATAAAGTTTGTTTATTATGAGGCGGTG
Organism: Athetis lepigone; assembly: GCA_033675125.1. Classification (NCBI taxonomy): domain Eukaryota; kingdom Metazoa; phylum Arthropoda; class Insecta; order Lepidoptera; family Noctuidae; genus Athetis; species Athetis lepigone. The sequence continues at coordinate 13,243,386 of CM066239.1, read as the reverse complement.
CTCGGTATCCACTTTATTATGTCTCAATATAATAACAGATACAATATTTTGGGTAACCTTAACCTCTGATTAACTGAAGGAGTTCACAAAAATATGGCGTGTTTTACTTATCGTGGAATCAATAGTTCAATATCGTACTCTTATTACGCAATAAGGTCATTTTATGCACAAACACATAAATATATGAGAAAATGCTGCATTGATTTTCGAGTTCAGTTATTTATGAAACGTTCACGTAACTAATAAAATAAACTGAATTTTACACGTTTATACAAAATCAAAATAGTTTTTAGAACTTTACATTTAATAGTCTGCATGTCTATCAGTCGTATTCTTACAAGCCAGAAAGCCTGGCTTGCACATATAAGATAAGTGAACCCATAAGTAAAAGTAAGCAAATATAAAAAAATACAATAATAAAACGATATGGTGCCATTGAGTTATATGTACTTCGTACTAGAGGAGTCACCTCAACTAAATTTTTTGTAACACGAGTTAGAGTGCATGCACCCTAACTCACTTAGTCTATGTCGAGCGCTTGCAGCAGCTAGACGATTTCGACTGCAAAGTTTTGTTCAAAAAATATGCCATCGTGTGTATTGAGATACTGTTCAAACAGCTTGAGAATTTTTTTAAAAAAGATTTTTTACCATTAAGTTCAAAATATTATCTTTAAAACATGCCTAATTTTATTATTTGTAATTATTATTGGAAAGTATGACGAGTCACCTCGACGGCGGCCATGTTGATGTTAATATCAAAGAGTAAAATATTTGTTGCATGCGCAGAATGGACACTATCGTCGGGTAACGTTAAACAATTACAAACAAGAAAATGTTATTAATAATCATGAGAAAAAATGTATTAAGTAATATTAATATTTTTTATTTATTAAATATATATTTTTTTAAGGGCCTGACCGACACTTTGATACTCTATCTCACACAATCGACAATACACTCCCTCACTACCCTTTCAATATTTTTTTTTTATTTAGTTATTATTATTATTTTCTCACATAATTTTATGTTATACTTTCTTTTTTTTAAATATAACTATTCTATAACGATACCCTTAATGCACATAATATTAAAGAAGTCAACTTCCAAAATATGTCGCATCTGCGCGCATTGGTGTTATCTATGGCACCTGCTTGCACTGCGCATGCTCCGCTGTCACA